>CM053029.1:401531571-402845755 GCA_028564925.1 Lithobates sylvaticus | reverse complement strand
CGGCGGACACTCCCGCCGTTAGTGGGCAAGTCCGCGGGACTTTTGAAATGAAGGGACTTGCCGCTCATCGGCAAGTCCGTTCATTTAGCACGTGACTTCAGGTTACGTAGCTAGCGTAGGCAGTAAATGCCGCCGCGCTAGCTCCGTGACCTGGCATGGATTTAAAGGGACTCCCCACGCCGAAAAAACGGCGTGGGGGTTCCCCCCAAATCCATGTCAGACCCTCATCCGAGCACGCAGCCTGGCAGGCCAGGAAAGGGGTGGGGACGAACGAGCGCCCCCCCCTCCTGAGCCGTACCAGGCCGCGTGCCCTCAACATGGGGGGTGCCCTGGGGAAAGGGGGGCCGTGCGGCCCCCCCACCCCAAAGCACCTTGTCCCCATGTTGATGAGGACAAGGGCCTCTTCCCGACAACCCTGGCCGTTGGTTGTCGGGGTCTGCGGGCGGGGGCTTATCGGAATCTGGGAGCCCCCTTTAATAAGGGGGCCCCCAGATCCCGGCCCCCCACCCTATGTGAATGAGTATGGGGTACGATGTACCCCTACCCATTCACCTAAGGTGTAAAATGTAAAGTAAAAAAAAACACCCACACTTTTGAAAAAATAGTTTATTGCACTGCTCCGGGGGTCTTCTTCCGTCTTGGGGGTCTTCTCGCCGGACTCCCCCGCCATTTACCAAGCTCTTTTACCGAGCGGGGGAAGTCCGGCTACCTTCTTCGTCGTCGCCGCCGTCTGGGGGTCTCGATCCGCCTTCGGGGGTCTTCTTCCGTCTTGGGGGTCTTCTCGCCGGACTCCCCCGCTCTCTTCTGCTCTTTTACCTAGCTCTTTCACGAGGGGGGGAGTCCGGCTACCTTCTTCGTCGTCGCCGCCGTCGTCTGGGGGTCTCGATCCGCCTTCGGGGGTCTTCCGGGGTCTCTTCTGTTCTTGCGGCGGTCGTCGTCTTCCGCGCCGCCGGCGCCTTCTTCTTCTTGTCCTTCTTCTTGTCCTTCTTGTTATTCTTCTTCTTCCGATGTTGACCCGACGCTCTCTCTGCCCGGAATGCCTGTGCCGCTCTGCGCTCGGACTTATATAGGGACATGGGCGACAGGGTCACATGCACATGTCACATGGTGACCCCGCCCCCTTGTGTTGTCACAGTCCCGGAGGATGCTGGGACTGTGACATCGCAAGGGGGCGGGGTCACCATGTGACATGAACATGTGACCCTGTCGCCCATGTCCCTATATAAGTCCGAGCGCAGAGCGGCACAGGCATTCCGGGCAGAGAGAGCGTCGGGTCAACATCGGAAGAAGAAGAAGAACAAGAAGGACAAGAAGAAGGACAAGAAGAAGAAGGCGCCGGCGGCGCGGAAGACGACGACCGCCGCAAGAACAGAAGAGACCCCGGAAGACCCCCGAAGGCGGATCGAGACCCCCAGACGACGGCGGCGACGACGAAGAAGGTAGCCGGACTCCCCCCCTCGTGAAAGAGCTAGGTAAAAGAGCAGAAGAGAGCGGGGGAGTCCGGCGAGAAGACCCCCAAGACGGAAGAAGACCCCCGGAGCAGTGCAATAAAATATTTTTTCAAAAGTGTGTGTGTTTTTGTACTTTACATTTTACACCTTAGGTGAATGGGTAGGGGTACATCGTACCCCATACTCATTCACATAGGGTGGCGGGCCGGTATCTGGGGGCCCCCTTATTAAAGGGGGCTCCCAGATTCCGATAAGCCCCCGCCCGCAGACCCCGACAACCAACGGCCAGGGTTGTCGGGAAGAGGCCCTTGTCCTCATCAACATGGGGACAAGGTGCTTTGGGGTGGGGGGGCCGCACGGCCCCCCTTTCCCCAGGGCCCCCCCCCATGTTGAGGGCACGCGGCCTGATACGGCTCAGGAGGGGGGGGGGGGGCGCTCGTTCGTCCCCACCCCTTTCCTGGCCTGCCAGGCTGCGTGCTCGGATGAGGGTCTGACATGGATTTGGGGGGAACCCCCACGCCGTTTTTTTTTTTCGGCGTGGGGATTCCCTTTAAATCCATGCCAGCTTGCGGAGCTAGCGCGGCGGCATTTACTGCCTACGCTAGCTACGTAACCTGAAGTTACGTTCGAAATGAACGGACTGCTCCGTGTGTGGGCAAGTCCGTTCATTTTCAAAAGTCCCGCGGACTTTTGGCCGGCGGATTATCCGCTGGAGAAGTCCGTGCGTGTGTGGGCAAGTCCACACCCTCGGAAAGTCCAGCGGACCTAGCCGGAAAGTCCCGCGGGATTGTCCGCTGGACTAGGTCCGCCGGCAAAAGTCCCTACGTGTGTACGAGGCATTAGAGAGTCTACAAGCTGTGGTGCAAATCATACAAAATTGATGTTGTCATTTTTTCCCACAATTCTTTGCAAAATTAAGATTTTGTTTTATTTTTTATATTTTTTTCCACAAAATTGTCATTGTAATAGGTTATTTCTCTCATGTGGCATGTGTATACCACAAATGACACCCCAAAATAAATTCTTCTACTCCATCTGAGTATTACAATACCACATGTGTGGGACTTTTCCACAGCCTGGCCACATAGAGAGGCCCAACATGCAGGGAGCACCATCACGTGTTCTAGGAGCATAGATTACACATCTAACTTGTTGACTACCTATTACACTTTTGAAGGCCCTGGAGCACCAGGACAATGACACGTGGCACTGATGTGGCACTGATGACAGATTCCACTAATACGTGGCACTGATGACACGTGACACTGATAGATGGCACTGATGACACGTGGCACTAATGTAAACATCCCTTGTAATAGAAAAAAAGCATGGCAGGACCTCTTTAATGTGAGATCTGGGGTCCAAAAGACCTCAAATCTCACATTTACACTTAAATACAATAAAAAAAATCCTTTTTTTTAATATAAAAAAAATGTCCCCTTTAAGACCATTGGGCGGAAGTGACATTTGACGTCACTTCTGTCATCCAATGTTGTGGAGCCGAATGGGGCCATCTTTCCCTCACTCAGCTCTATGTCTCAGAGGGGAGGGGACGCGATCGGCTCCACTGCTACCGACTACCAACGACTCTTTAGTCAGTAAACGGGTGTGGAATGCCCAGGCTGTAGATGATTGGTCCATATATGTGACAGCTTTCTGGTGGGCTCGCACATGTGGGTTTGGATACTAGTCTAGTCACGCCTGATCCAATCATCACTAGTTGTTACCACACCTAGTGTCTTCATTGGAAGTTTTTCCCCTCTTCCTATTCTGGTGACAACCCAAAATGTGGCGCGCGTATTTCACTCTCATTGATAATGGTAAACAGGACCATAAGGGGGCGAATCTCTCTGACAGTGCAGACAGCAATAGACAAGTGTTCTAATCCCTCTCCAGTCTATTCAAAACTAAAAAAAAAAAGTTTTTGTTATACCTTAACCTCTCCATAAAGAGGACCTGTCATGGCCTATGCTGTCACAAAGGATGTTGTTTATCCCTTGTGATAGCAATAAAGTTAATACAATAAAACATTTAATAAAACATTATTTTATTTTAATGTGCCCTTGCTTACGCACAAATACAAATGCCTACATAACTCCCACACGCATAAGTAAGCGGTGATCACACCACACTTGTGAGGTATTGTAGCAAACATCAGAGTGAGAGCAATAATTCTAGTGTCAGACCTTCTGTGTAGTTCTAAACTGATAACCTTTAAATGCATTTAAAGCGTAGCCTATGGAGAATGTTAAGTAACGTATGTTGGCACCATTCCACAGGGCAACGCAATTTTAAAGCGTGACATGTTTGGTATCTATTTACTCAGTGTAACATTGTTTATATTTTACCAACAAATTGGGTATTATATTGTGTTTGTGTGCAATAAAATTCATTAAAGTGTTTTAAATTGCATTTGAAAAGCTGCTGTGCAATTATGTGACATAAAAAATTGCAACACCCATCATTTTATTCTACAGTGCCTCTGCTAAAAAATATATGTGTGTATATGTGTGTGTGTATATATATATATATATATATGTGTGTGTGTGTATGTATGTATGTGTGTATGTATATGTTTAGGGGTTCTAAGTAAGTTTCTAGCAAAATTTTTTTTACATGTATGTGAGAAGTGTCAGAATGGCCCGGTAATGAAGTGGTTAAAGTGTAACTATTCTCGCCTTTAGTCCAGCAATGTGGTGTCTTGGACCTCCTGGCTGGCCACTGACATCTTTGGCCGGCTTGTGGGTATCGCTATTTGCTGTCATTGGCCGGACAAATGTGATGTCACTCCAGCGCATGAACAGGGGTTCAGTCAGCTCAGCTTTGCTGAATTTGTACAGGGGTGGACAGGCAGGTAACAAGATAAAGAGACAAATCAGGGGAGGGATTTACTAGGGCCTGGTTCACACCTATGTGTTTGTTAGTGCATTTTGCAGAAACGCACTACAGTCCATTTAACATGGTTTCCTATGGGACACCTTCACAACCATGCATTTTTCAGCCGCTGTGTTTTTGGAAAGGGTCAGGGACTTTATTAAGTGTAACATGGTCCATTTTTGGTTCCATAGACCTCAATAGACACGCTGCAGAAACACATGTAGTGTGTTTTTTTGATGCGTTTTTTGATCTGCTTAACAACAAAAACATCTCCCCTTTTTAAAAAAAAAAAAAACACATAAAAAAAACAATTCAAAATGCATCAAGAAAACTTGTGAAAAACGTGTGTGCAAAAATGCACCGCAAAAAGCACTGCAGAAATGGAATACCCCATAGGTGTGAACCAGGTCTAAATTTGGAGAGTGCGAAATCTGGTGCAGCTCTGCATAGAAACCAATCAGCTTCCAATGATTAAGTCAGCTGATCGGCTGTGTCCAAACACACAGAACTCCTGTATGCATTGGAATAGCGATCTGGCTGCTTCTCTCTGAAAAGCAGGGAGAAAAAAAACAAAGATTATTTAGTAAAAGCAGCACACATTGCACATAGTTAGGCACACAGTTAACCCCTTGATTTCCCCTAGATGTTATCCCCTTCCCAGCCATTGCCAGTGTGCAGTAAGTAAACCCCCAGATAGTGTCTGTTAGCGCCATCACAATCCCACTATAAGTCGCTGATCACCTCCATTACCGTATAGCGGCATAACTGTGTAAATTCCAGTATATAGACCATAGTTTGTAGACACAATAAATTTCAAACAAACCAATTAATATACACTTATTTTTTTTTTTTTTTACCAAAGTCTTATAGCAGAATTTATGTTGGCCTAAATTTATGAAGAAATTTTATATTTAAATGTTTTCATTGGATATGTTTTATAACAGAAATTAGAAAATATCGGGGTTTTTTCCCCCCCAAAATTTTCAGGCTTTTTTTCATTTATATAGCAAAAAATAAGAAACCCAGTGGTGATCAAATACGAACAAAAGAAAGCTCCTATTTGTGTGGAAAAAAAACCCATAAAAAATTGAATTTGCTTACGGTTTTGCACTACCGTCAGTTAAAATAGCGCAGTGCTGAATAGCAAAAAAATGGTAAACCGTCTGGAGGTCAACTGAGCAAGCTGACGTTTGAAGCTGATTGGCTACCATGCACAGCTGCAACCAATTCTGAGTTCTCCAGTTTTCGTAAATCTACCCCACTATGTCTCTTCTGCATTAAAAATCCTGCCTGTTTGCCCATTTTTTTAATTTTTGCTATAAAATTCCACTTTAAGGCCGAGTTCACACTAGCTGCAGCCGCGGCTTGCAGCACGGGGTCTCGTGCGTCCCTGTTCTCTGTTTCAAGGGCAAATCAGGTCTGAATTTTTGGCCGAATTTAGACCTGAAACTGAGCCAAAGACGCACAGGACCCCAGTGCAATTCACTCCGCAACCACCCTGGTGTTGTGTGAACCGGCTCCATTGAGAGCTCTCCTGTCATGCAAATTCGATGCGGAGAAACCCACATCCAGTTTGCATAAGTGTAAACCCAGCCTAAAGAGGAATTTCACCCAGACATCATTCCCCTCCTCTTGTCCCTGTTCTGCACTGCCATCTTTAAAAATATGTTATGTGCCAAGAAGTGCAGCAAGTATTTTACCAAGGGTGCATGTTTCCCTCAAGATTCAGACAGTGCATGCATAGACACATCACCCTTCTTAGCATGTTTGTGTATGCATTGGAGATTTTTACGCATGCACAAAGAGGTTACAAGTTTCTGATATTGGGGCATTCTAGAAACCTGTGACATCTTCTTAATGCATGTGCCAAAAAACTCCTATGTATGCACAGACATGCTAAGAAGGTTAATGTGTCTGTGCATGTGACAAATCTTGCTGTACACATGTGCCCTTAGTAAAATATTTCCCCCTGGGATGCATGACATGGCAATCTCAGAAGGCAGCAGGGGGTCTATGTAATGCAAAAAAGGGTACTGTACTGTCCAGAAAATAATACAACTCTTTTCCTATGCTTGTAGAAGGAAGTTGGGAGGTACCAGAAAATAATACATTAAAGCGGATCTCCGACTACCCACCCCCATTTTTTTTTATTTTCTTTACTTCTGCTTAGTGGGAGGTGGGTCCTGCACATTTCAGATACTCGCCCATCCAGCGCTGTGATCCTCTCATGCCCTGCCAGTGCTCGGTCCCGCACCGGCTTGTTATCTCTGACATTGTCGAGAGACCCACCGACTTTTCTGGGTTCAGCAGGTGGGCTTCCCGAAAAGTGCCACTAGGCCTGCCCCCCTCCTCCTCTGTGAATTACACAGTAAGTCCACTGGGAATATACGATGCACAAATACCAGGAGGCATCAACACCCTTTATCTTAAAAAAAAAAAAGGGGGGAATAATGTCCACTATATAAATATATAGCGGAGTGGAGGGGGGGGGGGGCTGTCTGCTTAAAGTAGACTCCCCTCCACACTTTTTTTCCGGTGGGAGCCCTCTGTGTCTCTTGCCTGTCAGAAACCATGTAAAAAGGTGCCAACTTTTGAAACAATATTGACAGCCAGCTTTTCCCTTCCCCTCTGCAGACCCACCAATGACTTTATGTGCCTCATCTTATGCAAGCTCAACAGATGAAGGTAATGTTGTGCAACGCACATGTGAGATGAGGCACATGACATTATGCTTTGCGCATGCACCAGCTTTAACTACTTTTGCAGTACAAGAGACTTGGATGGGGTAAGGACTGTTTGGAAGTGACAGTGGCCTTCACAGTGAATTTGGCATTTTAGCCAAAGTGACAGGTTTTTTTTTTGATAGACCATTCCTTCCTCACAAGAGTCCCACTGATACCTTCCCCGCACTTCCCCACTGCCCTGTTCATCTGGCCGAGTCCAGAGCAGTAAGCTTTCTGGGGCTGAGCCTGCACAGGACTAATAGACCACCGCCATATAACAGTGCTTGGTATGTTGATTGACTGCTCAGACGCTAGGGTGTAGGACGAAGAGGGAAGGTCACATGTTTCCCTATTACTGGGCATGCTTATACCTTCAAGAGATTTCTTAGAAAGAAGAAACCCCCCTAGGTGAGAGATAATTGTATGAAGGAGCATAATCTATATTCAACCTTCTTCTGAAAATTTGTAGGAAAATTAAAACAAAGAAGCTCACAATGCAATCTAATCACTTCACCTCTCACACCTGTTCACCCCCTATGGACTAGAGCAGTTTTAAAATTTCTGCTATGGACCTGTTTATTCAGCGATATGTTTGTAATTTCTTAAGATAACAAGGTAATACATATATTGATTGATTTTTTTTTTTTTTAAAGGACAAACAAGGTTTATTTTTCATGATATTGTTTTACAACAATTTTTTTTTTCTTCGCAATCCTTAGACAATAAAATGCAACAAAACTAAATAAAACACATATTTTTTTTGGGTTGAGCAGTGTTATTTTAAAAATAACTATTGTTACTGCAGATAAAAGTGCAAATTTTATTCTGTAATTTGTCCTGTTTCAAATTACGATTCTGATACAAAGCATGGCAAACGTATTTACAAATTAATTAAAGTGTAATTTTTCTTTCAATTGTACGTTTTTTTAAAATGGGAAATGTGTAAATATATGTTAAATGTGTAAAATTATTAACAAACAAAACAAAAAAAGTTTAAATAATAATAGTTATTAAAATAGCAAGAAGAAAAACATAAATCAGCAGCAAAATAATAATTAAATGGAGAATGAGAATAAGGACTTAATTAGGGCTGATTAGAAAAAAAAACTACGAGTTGGGGGTGTGGTCTCGGCATGGATGCGTGAAAACGTGTCTTCCCTGAGCTCCTGGTCCGCGGCTCTTCAGCAGCTCAATCAAACAGACTTACCTCCCATTATTGTATCTTCACGCTGCCCAGACAGTCAGGGAAGTGATACTGTAGTCCCCAGGCTGCCGCTGCCTACATGGAACACTACCTGGTCCCAGTTCAGCCGGCCACATCCAGCCCAGACCCAGCCAAAATGGCGCCGACACCTGCCATAAGGACGGAGCCCAGCCTGCCTGCAGCTGGTGGAGGGGGAGCGAGCAATGACATGCCACCGTTCTCACCATCTAGTGATCTTCTCCTTGCCTGCCCCACTCACTATCCCTCAAATCACTCGGCAGCCTTGGGGGGGGGGGGGAGCTCAGCGGCTCACCGCTACATTCAGCAGGCGGACTCAGGCACCACTATACACACAGAACTCCCACTACTAGGCCTCAGCATCCAGTGTACTATTGATATTAACACAGCACATGCAAGCCGCAGTGAGCCCTGCTCCCCTAGCCTTGCAACCACGGGAGTCCTCTTCTTCCACAGTAATTGTGGGCCCTCCTGCAAAAATTACCCACTAGACAAGAAAATTCTAGTTTACAAGGTACACATAATGAGGCGTCAGACCAAGCTGCACAGCTGCATCTGCTATTAGATGATCTGGAAAATCGCAATCGCAGGCGCAACATTAAAATGTGTGACCTGCCAGAAGCCACTCGACAGGCAGACCTCAAGGTGACTGTATCTGCCATATTCAACGATTGCTTGGAGCGCTCCCCTGAGACCACCATTGCTATTGATAGAGGTCCCACTAAAGACAGACCCAGAGATGTACTCTGCTTCTGCTGTCTGCACAATTACTCTGTTAAAGAAGACATACTTCACTGGGCATGGCACAAAGGGCACAAGAACTTTGATGGTGCACAGATCCTTCTCCTACCGGATGTATCCAGGAGGACCCTACAGATGTACCGTTGTATGCAGCCCTTACTGAAGTTCAGAGAATTGGGGGTCACCTACAAGTGGGGCCATCCTTTCCATCTAATCGCATGGAAGGGGAGCATATCGTACACTCTCCGACACCCCTCTGATCTTCCAGTATTCTTCAGATCTCTAGAGATGCCCCCTGTGCCTCTCCCCAATTAGCTTGCATTTGTCCTACCACCGAGCAATAGCTATCCCACTGTGAGCTCAACTGGCAGACCCCAGCGACCCCCTTCGAAATCGCTGATCTCAACGCAGAAGACCAACAGCCCCTCAGGATAATGAGCCTTAATCCTACGAAGTAGGAACTGCATCCTTATTACCGCACTGTCCCAAGATCCAGAGACTCCCAACATGTAAATGTCATGCAGTACCTTAACCGGTACCAGATAGCTCACTTGCTGAGAACTCACAGACCAGGGGACTATTTTTGGACATATTTACAGGCTCTCTCTGGTAATATCCCCTAGGTCACAAAATGAAAAATGGATGGTGTGCAGCACTGAGGTGGTGGATTTAACCATCAAATAAGTGATAATATTATCCAAATAATATAGTATATACGAATATTGCATATAAATATTGCCAACGTAAACGCATATAAATACTATTGCCAAAATACACGCAGTGTGTGATGCGGAATGCAATAAATAATGATGTGAACCAAAATAATATATATAACAAAAGATTGGTATAACTAATAATGATGCACAAATTGTGAAGCAAATAATGATTAATCAGTGACAAAGTCCATAAGTGCTCAAAATTCAATGAAGTGACTGTGTGACTTGTCTGCAGGTATCCACCACCATACGGAAAGAGGCTTACCAGATACAGTTGACTCAACTAGACTTATACCGAGTGAGTCTGACAGGCTTGTGGGTGTAAACACACCTTGGAGGATAGACAACGGCTCAGGCTGCTGGCATGTATCGACTGGCAGGGATCCGTCTTTACACAGGCATATGGATGTCGACCATACAGTAAACTGACATATTATTATTCATCCCAACATAGGTAAAAGGAGAAAAGATAGGGCCCGTAGTGTGATAGAGTAGAAAACTATTTATTAAAAGTATAAAAAATGGTCACTCACATGATGGATGACAATAAAAGCATGTAATAAAATTGCTGGCAACGCAGTGGCATCAGCAAAAGCTCTTCCCTATATCCCCTAGGTCCCCTGGCTACAGTCAACCCCTAGGGAGATTTGTCTGAGTCTTAGGTACGGGGTTAAATGACTTGGTGGGAGGGGGTACAATTTGATCTTCCTTGTCTGCTCCGCATTACACTCTTTCTCACTAGGGTTCATGACTAGCTTGTGGGATTGGAGGGGGGCTCCTAAGGCGTTCTTGGGAGCACGTACCATTCCTAGTATGTTTAGGCCATATTGAGGTGCTCCAGGTGTCCCTTTGACACCAAATCCCTGAGTACCCCTCCTTCCCCATATGTATATGTATCTGGATGCTTTTTATTTTTTTATTACCTTACAATATAATGGTAAGTATGCTCGTTTGGTGGTGTGTTCTGCTGCACTTAGTCCTAGGTTAGTTTCAGGGGTTAATCCCCCCCCCCCTTTTTTTCCCCCTCACCCCAAAACTCCACTGTGTCGAGCTCAGTCGACTGGTGCAACAGCGCACGCACTCCCTGATCACCCTTGAATGTTGTGGTTTATTTTGCAGGGCGGACATCATTCTCCAGGGACGTCCCCTGATGGGGCATATATAGTGCTTAATTGCATAGGCTTATGGATGCAACAGTATTCAGCTAGTATACAAAAAAGGGGAGAAAACTGCGCTTGGATCAAAATTATTACAGTAAAAACTAAAAATTAAAAAATATTTTTATAAAAGAATTTAAAAAGAAAGCAGCAGCTTATTGTGGGATATACACAAAACAAAACATATAAAAGAGAAGCCGCGCTCAAAACCCAAATCTAATATCTGAGCCTAGCTAAATAAACATTAGGTGAACCTCAGAATTTATCAAAGTCCTGTGATCAAAAATTGTTGACCTTGTTGAAAAATATAACAAAGTAAATAAACATTAGGTGTACCTCAAAAATTATTTACCTTATTGAAAAGTATATGTGAGAAATTAAACCTATATTCACATGATAAAAAATATATATACCAAGCAAAAAACAATTATCTTTCCATGTATATAAATTGTGCATACATAATAATGTTGTGAATCAAGTCCTTCAGTACAGTCCAAAAGAGGTGAATACAATTATTAAAAAAAAAGGTTATAATAGTTGACAATTGTGTCACACCAAAACCTTCTGAATGGGACGCTTACCAGAAAACCCAGCCTAGGCCCTTTAAGTGGGGACATCTTAAATGGAACCAGCAAGCGATTTGATGAGATCCTTATGTTGGTCAATGGGCACAAATCTAATGGCTCCAGGTGCAGGATATATCCCAGAGGCAAGCCCAAAAGACAGCATCAATGGTCCTGAGTAATATGATCGTCAATAAGTATGGGGGAACCGATCACGTCCTCGATAGCAGCATATACATATAGCCATAAAAAACAAAATAACAGACCATAGAGCAGGGGTGCCCAACCTTTTGAAGAGCGAGGGCCACTTAAGCGAATTGGTAACTGGTCATGGGCCACAATGAGCGGAGCCGGAGGATGACAGGTCCGTGTCCACGGACACAGCCCACTCTACTTCATGAGCCCTTTGATCCAATCCGATTTGCACAGACGGAAGGGGCAGATCCCTTTCTATTTTTTTTTAGGTAGGCGGGTGTAAACAAACACTTCTTTCTCACTCACTTCCATAGGGGACTGCCCTTTCTTGGTATCCCCTATGGAAAATTGAGTGGGGTTTCTTTTCTTGTAAACAAACACAAGTCCGTTTTACATCTGTTGCTCCATAGAGGTGAATAGTAACTCCGATTGGGTCGGACCAATCATGTGAAAGGGGCCTAAGGCTGCTTTCACACTGATGCGCTGCGATTTGCCCAAACCGCGGGTGCAGCGCAGTGAACCTGTGGATTTTCTGCAGGTTAGCTGCACTTTGCCATAAACTTCTATTATATCATGCAGGTGTGGCGCACTTTCTGAAGGCGCAACAAACCCGCAGGTAATAACAGAAGTCTATGGCTCAATGCAGGTAACTCGCAGCTGCTCTGCACCTGCGGATCAGTTTGAAAGCAGCCCAGTAACCACTGCAAAACAGATATATCCATATATAATGTGAATTTAGTAGTAAACTTACCTTTAATAACCGTCTTACATTCTGGTTTTGCTGGCTGTTTCTGTCCCAGGCGGAGTGCATTTGGTATCACTCTGCCTGTGACAGGAGCGGGCGCTATACAGGAAGCATTGGCTTATGTGGCTCTGCTCTGCAGCTACTTCCACTACCAGCGGCTTCATTCACAAAACTGCTGCTCTGGGATGGCGGGTTGGCAACCCGTGATCTGGGCTTGCCATCCTGCCATCTTAGAGCAAGAGGTCGAGGGCCACATCAGAGGGCTCCGTGGGCCACATGTGGCCCCCGGGCCACTGGTTGGGCACCCCTGCCATAGAGGAATACCTTCCAGACTGTTTATTGTAAAAAAGAAAGAATGCACTTACAGGATCGTAAATGTCAAAAGCATAAAAGCAAGCCGGCCGGCAGCAGACAAACAGACTCCCGTCCTCGTCGACGGCGTGGTGACGTCAGCACGTACCTCCCGCTACGTCACGTTTCGTCACTATCTGACGTTCTCAATGGGGACCGGGTGCGTGCTGAACCACCACTATTTATACATAATCAAGCCTCGCTCTTGGTCCCGTGCCGTAAAGCACTGGGCGCCATCTTGGGTATGGGCAAATCAAACAGCGCCTATTAGGCAAAGTGCTGGAAAGCCTCATTACATCCATAGATATGGCTACACTATGTTTGGACAGTGTCAGAAAGCGGGCCACAAGGGAAAAACATTCAAATATATTTATAAACTATAAGTTGGTTACAAACATATGCATACTCTATGGGCAAGTTTCAGACACCTGAAACATTAATTTCAGGTATATGGAATCGTATCCACCTTTCATTATCCATAAAATAGGCGATTAATATGGTAGGAAATGTGCATTTTTTATCCTTTATGAAAAAAAACATATATACTTATTGTTTGACCCATATTTGTAATAAAAATTACTTATTTTTTATAGAAAAACAAATAAAAAACAAATAAAAATATAAATTACATTTAGGGATTGAAATGTTTCCATCTCTATCTCCTATTAAATAGACATAAAGGCATTTATGCTCCAAATGTCATATTTTATACCAAATATGTTATATTAATTATTTAATTGAAGGATTAAAAATTAAAAAATTAAATTTAAATTAAAAAAAGGGCTTTCTCACAGATTCTTATAGAGGGAACATTTCTGGAAAGATCTCCCTCTTGTGGGAAAAATATCTTTTCTCAGTCCTCAGGCTATATATAAACCCTTACACATTCATAGAACATCTCATAAGCGTTAAAAAATACCTGTGCTTGGCGAAAGGGGCTCATATGAAGTTTACATACCACAAAAATAAACAGTGAATTATGAATTGTCTATAAATGCGTTTACATCCACATCTATATTCAGTTCAAACGGAATATAAGTTTTAACCGTGTGTATCCATGACATTTCAGATTTTGAAATTTCACGGACTAGGGAACTCCCCCTCCAGTTTGGACTGAATTTATCTATCCCTAAAAATAGGGTATTTGAAGGATCCCTATCATATGTGAGCAAATAGTGCTTAGAAACAGAGTGGTTCTTGAACCCAGGCTTGGAAATATCCAGTTTGGAAATATCGGAATAGGGGAAGAAAATGAAGGAGACAGGGATAAAGGAAGACGAAAGGGGAAAGAGACAGCAAGCCTCTCCTGGGGCACTAAGAGGTTAGCCTCAGATCTGATGAGGTTGACCCCATCAGGTATGTGATCCAGGGGTCCCAGGTTTTTTCAAAATCAGGGAAGTTTGTCCTGCAGGATGGCAGAGAGGTGTTCATTTAACAGTATCAAGGACAACTTGTTCTTTAAGAGGTCAAAAGATGGCACTGGGGATTTCCAGGATCTTGTGATCATTATTCTGGCTGCTGTAAAAATGAAAGAAAGTAAACGTTGGGTGGGTCCCGGGCCTCTCCCAACAGGGTGCCGAGGAGTGCTTGTTGCAGGGAATTAGTCAGATTGGTTCCCATGAGGACATAAAATTGTACATTTGGATCAAGAATCTATAAGCTTTTGGGCACACCCACAATACATGATATACTGTTCCCTCTTGGCTGCACCCTCGAAAACATAGGGGAGGGATAATTTTGCTCACAGTTGGGCTCTAAGCATAAATTATATTCCCAGGATGAATTTAGTCCTATCATGTCAATCACTAATGCACTTCCTGTCTATCTTTCATTGCATTACAATTAACAATACAGTCCTCACTAAACTATGAATTTCTAGTGGATTTTTAACTAAATATTTTCAAGGAGGAGTATTTAAGGGCCCATACATCACTGTTTATAAAATATGGGATGTATTTTAAAATGAACACACAGTACAGCCCCATCTACACCCATGCTATCATGCAGTAGAAGAAATTGGTGAATGACAGAACTGGAAAGTTGTGGCTCTGCGTGATCAGATTAGTGAAAAGGAAAGTAGACCCCAAGGACACAAGCATTGGGAGATGCCGTCGTCTTTTCTTCCCACCCTATTAGATTGTAAACTTTTTATAAGCAGAGTCCTCTTGTATTTTATTGTATTTTAACTGTACTGGCTCCCTATACATGGTAAAGCACTGCGCAAACTGTTGACACAATATAAATCCTGAATAATATTAATAAGCACTTCTGCCGATGTTTACAGAGATTAAAATGTAATTGTATGCAGAATCTCAGAATCACATGTACTTTCTCCCAACAAAATTCCTCTCTGCATAGAATTAAGGACTTCCATTGCTTACTGTGGTTATTAATGACACACCTTCCTTCAAAGCCCCCTCTGTCTGTCCTTTCAAACCACAGCAGGGAGTCAATGGGCGCAGTCAGGGGTCACGGCCTGGACCCAATAGCTCAAACCAATAAAACAGCGCTGGCAAACAAAAATTGTGACAAAATAATAAATGATCCCACAAAATTGACAAACATCAATAATGTGTGTGAAGTGGTTACATGTCTGACACAAACCAATCCCATAAAAAATAAACTAGCATCAAATAATATGTGTGATAAATTATTACATAAGTGACATGATTGAATAATAACCATAAAATTATTTCATAGATACCAAAATTGAATAAGTGATCAATGTGGTAAGAAAATATATAAAAAAAAAAAAAAATATATAATGTGAGTAAGTCCAGTTATTGTCCCAAAAAAAACAAGAACCAAAATAAATGTACATATGAGCTCCTTCTTGGAATAGACTCACCGGGCTAGCAGACAGACAGAGCAGCAAAGCAGAGGGCAGATATGCAGACAAACTGTGGTTCGGCAAGTGGGCACAAAAGCAGAGCTGAACTGAATAAACAAGCCAGTGGGATGAGAGGATCCAGGGAGCGATGCATGCACACAAGGCACAGTGATGTTCTTGGAGATATTGTACCGATAATAGAAGAGAGCAAATTTTAAAGTGTTGTAGAAGGATTTTTAAAATGCGCGCTCTGCGCTACTTACAGGATGCATAAAGGAAGGCAAACTTCTCAGATACTTCCGCGGTTGCAGCTGGTTTAGCGTGCGCTCCACGGGAACAGGAAGTGGCGTCAGTGGTTAGATCCTTGGCCGGAAATTACGTCGACGCGTTTCGCCCCTCCTCCAGGGCGTCATCAAAATGTCTTTTGATGACGCCCTGGAGGAGGGGCGAAACGCGTCGACGTAATTTCCGGCCAAGGATCTAACCACTGACGCCACTTCCTGTTCCCGTGGAGCGCACGCTAAACCAGCTGCAACCGCGGAAGTATCTGAGAAGTTTGCCTTCCTTTATGCATCCTGTAAGTAGCGCAGAGCGCGCATTTTAAAAATCCTTCTACAACACTTTAAAATTTGCTCTCTTCTATTATCGGTACAATATCTCCAAGAACATCACTGTGCCTTGTGTGCATGCATCGCTCCCTGGATCCTCTCATCCCACTGGCTTGTTTATTCAGTTCAGCTCTGCTTTTGTGCCCACTTGCCGAACCACAGTTTGTCTGCATATCTGCCCTCTGCTTTGCTGCTCTGTCTGTCTGCTAGCCCGGTGAGTCTATTCCAAGAAGGAGCTCATATGTACATTTATTTTGGTTCTTGTTTTTTTTGGGACAATAACTGGACTTACTCACATTATATATTTTTTTTTTTTTTTTTTTTTTTTTTTTTTTTTTTTTTATATATTTTCTTACCACATTGATCACTTATTCAATTTTGGTATCTATGAAATAATTTTATGGTTATTATTCAATCATGTCACTTATGTAATAATTTATCACACATATTATTTGATGCTAGTTTATTTTTTATGGGATTGGTTTGTGTCAGACATGTAACCACTTCACACACATTATTGATGTTTGTCAATTTTGTGGGATCATTTATTATTTTGTCACAATTTTTGTTTGCCAGCGCTGTTTTATTGGTTTGAGCATTTTTTGAAGGTTATAGCACTTTCTTATCAGCAGCTGCACATTTTTTGTGGTTTTTCTTTTTCTCGTTCAATATTGCACACGTTTATTCCAGCGCTGTTTCTTTGTTTATATATGGACCCAATAGCATTCAATCTACCTTCCTTCACAGTCATTCTCATCTTCAGCTACTTTTACCTTATGACAGGCTCTGTTGATTTTTCTCAGCAATATACCACATCTACCTATGATTATTTTCAGTATAAAGCATATTTTGTTTTCCAAATATACCACTTCAGTTTCCTTGTTTTAGGGATGTAGACTCAGACTCACTATTTTCTGCCAGCATGAATCTATGGCTTTTGACAGCACATAACCAACAAGGATGGCTCTAACAGGATTGATGCTGGACATTTCAAGTGCCAAGTGTATTTGTGACCAGTGCATCAATGCATCTAGGTTAGGGTAATGAAATAGATGCATCACCACTGTGGTATGTATAAAATATTTGTCAAGCTGTAAGCAGTCCTTACATAGTACCTAATTATGCCTTGACTTGAGAAAAAAAAATAACAACTTGCCCATAAAGTTGTATTTTAATTATAAATTATGACAAAGCAGTCATATATTTGCAAAATAACATTTACATGTGATCAAATTGCTATAAAACTGAATTTGAAAAATTATTTCTGATAGCAAGTGACTGATTTATTCGCTTAAGGACATTGAACTGCACACTTTGAAGGACATGAATGGAAACAAAGGGGTTGTTTACTAAAACTGCAGAGTGCAAAATCGGGTGCAGCTCTGCATAAAAACCAATAAGCTTCCAGGTTTTTTGTCAAAGCTTAATTGAACAAGCTGAAGTTAGAAGCTAATTGGGTACCATGCACAACTGCCCCAGATTTTGCACTTTTGAGATTTAGTAAGTTATCGCGTTTTCCACATTAAGCTGCATCTTTTACATTAAAATTCTCTATTTTACACAATATATACTAAAAGCACACTCCACCATTTGCCTTAAACTGATAAGGTGGTAGGTAAATACTATTTTCTCATCATCACAATCACTGCCATGTAAGGGCACATGATATGTTCGGAAAGCCTGAAGGCATAGATATATGGCTTAGTAGGTTCCTACTTCTTTGTAGTGGCTTTTTTGGTGACAATCTGAAGTTGCCTGCATAAAGTTTTCACCCCATTTTAGAAAGACAAAATTATTTAGAATCTTCCACAATCCCTTCCATCTACAGCAATTTGATTCTGTAATTTCCAGCAATACAAAACTAAAATATTGTATTTCTTATAATTACAATACTTTTACCCTGACTTGGTTGGCTTCCCTATACGCATTTTTTTTTTTTTTTATCAAATGCTCTGACACAAATTAGAAATAGTTATCTTCCAAAAATATCTTACTTTGTCTTCCCACTGGCTTCTGTTGGCTCTGGCATAACTCTTGCTTTCAGCTCTTTCCATAGAACTTTCAAGTTCTTTGCAAATCATGCCAAATGTTGAAACTCCAAGATGGAATTAGTGAGGCAAACTAATCACCAATTGCATGAAAAAAAGTGATATCAATTATTATTCACAAATGGCTTATGCAGATACACCAAAACAGATCCATCTGCATAATGTGACACACACCACCCACACCAGTTTCCCATTTCATCAGTCATTTTTTAAATTTGGATGCAACAAAAAGAGAGAAGCTAACCCAGCTTCTCAAAACATGGATTTTGTAGGCACAGCATGAGGCTATATATATATATATATATATATATATATATATATATATATATATATATAAAAATATCACATTTTATTAGATATACATTAAAATACAACAATAATAAAAAAGGGGGGGGTAATAAAAAGGCACCCTCCATCTACAAAGGGTCAACAGATACCCAATCCTATAGTATGGAGACAGAAAAGTCAAGGTGTATTGCAAGGTGTGTTTCTCCATACACAAACGTCAACGAGTTTCGCAATATATGCTTGCTTCTTTAGGACTGATTGGGTGGGTGCTATTTACAAATTCAAAAATATATACAGCATTACCCATAGATACAATTTACACATGTGCAATATTGTCAATTATTACAGTGTATCTATGAGTGTAGATATGAGTGAGTCCACTGTGTTTTATCAAGGGCAGGGTCAATGCAGCTATCTATCAGGAGATTTTGGAGCACTTCATGCTTCCATCTGCTGAAAAGCTTTATGGAGATGAAGATTTCATTTTTCAGCACGACCTGGCACCTGCTCACAGTGCCAAAACCACTGGTAAATGGTTTACTGACCATTGTATTACTGTGCTCAATTGGCCTGCCAACTCTCCTGACCTGAACCCCATAGAGAATCTGTGGGATATTGGGAAGAGAAAGTTGAGAGACGCAAGACCCAACACTCTGAATGAGCTTAAGGCCGCTATCGAAGCATCCTGGGCCTCCATAACACCTCAGCAGTGCCACAGGCTGATTGCCTCCATGCCACGCCGCATTGAAGCAGTCATTTCTGCAAAAGGATTCCCGACCAAGTATTGAGTGCATAACTGAACATAATTATTTGAAGGTTGACTTTTTTTGTATTTAAAACACTTTTCTTTTATTGGTCGGATGAAATATGCTAATTTTTTGAGATAGGAATTTGGGGTTTTCATGAGCTGTATGCCAAAATCATCAATATTAAAACAAGAAAAGGCTTGAACTACTTCAGTTGTGTGTAATGAATCTAAAATATATGAAAGTCTAATGTTTATCAGTACATTACAGAAAATAATGAACTTTATCACAATATGCTAATTTATTGAGAAGGACATGTACATAAATAGAATAAGTTGGCGGTGCGATGTGTCAATGCTATACCATCAAAACAAAAGAGCCTACCCGTTGGGGCATCACTAACATCCTATATCACTGATAGATAAAGAGTAACCCATCTGTATACATTGGAGTGACACCGACAACCCTAATAGTATATATACAAGCTGGTATGCGTCAAAGCCGTAAACCATAAGAATAGACCACTATATCCTTTTAAGGCTCACTAAACCTAAAGATCAAATACATATTGAGGAGCCATATAGTCACTATAACCCGCAAGAATACAGCCAAATAAATGAGGAAGATCTACCAAAAGCCTAAAGATACAAGCCATGGAGCCTCACCTTCCAGACAGAGAATATGGGATCACCAACGCCAGCTCCTGGGTCTAATGCAGTCTGCTCACATATATTGTAATAAAAACATTGTTTTTTTTTTTTTTTTTTTTTATATATTTTCTTACCACATTGATCACTTATTCAATTTTGGTATCTATGAAATAATTTTATGGTTATTATTCAATCATGTCACTTATGTAATAATTTATCACACATATTATTTGATGCTAGTTTATTTTTTATGGGATTGGTTTGTGTCAGACATGTAACCACTTCACACACATTATTGATGTTTGTCAATTTTGTGGGATCATTTATTATTTTGTCACAATTTTTGTTTGCCAGCGCTGTTTTATTGGTTTGAGCATTTTTTGAAGGTTATAGCACTTTCTTATCAGCAGCTGCACATTTTTTGTGGTTTTTCTTTTTCTCGTTCAATATTGCACACGTTTATTCCAGCGCCGTTTCTTTGTTTATATATGGACCCAATAGCATTCAATCTACCTTCCTTCACAGTCATTCTCATCTTCAGCTACTTTTACCTTATGACAGGCTCTGTTGATTTTTCTCAGCAATATACCACATCTACCTATGATTATTTTCAGTATAAAGCATATTTTGTTTTCCAAATATACCACTTCAGTTTCCTTGTTTTAGGGATGTAGACTCAGACTCACTATTTTCTGCCAGCATGAATCTATGGCTTTTGACAGCACATAACCAACAAGGATGGCTCTAACAGGATTGATGCTGGACATTTCAAGTGCCAAGTGTATTTGTGACCAGTGCATCAATGCATCTAGGTTAGGGTAATGAAATAGATGCATCACCACTGTGGTATGTATAAAATATTTGTCAAGCTGTAAGCAGTCCTTACATAGTACCTAATTATGCCTTGACTTGAGAAAAAAAAATAACAACTTGCCCATAAAGTTGTATTTTAATTATAAATTATGACAAAGCAGTCATATATTTGCAAAATAACATTTACATGTGATCAAATTGCTATAAAACTGAATTTGAAAAATTATTTCTGATAGCAAGTGACTGATTTATTCGCTTAAGGACATTGAACTGCACACTTTGAAGGACATGAATGGAAACAAAGGGGTTGTTTACTAAAACTGCAGAGTGCAAAATCGGGTGCAGCTCTGCATAAAAACCAATAAGCTTCCAGGTTTTTTGTCAAAGCTTAATTGAACAAGCTGAAGTTAGAAGCTAATTGGGTACCATGCACAACTGCCCCAGATTTTGCACTTTTGAGATTTAGTAAGTTATCGCGTTTTCCACATTAAGCTGCATCTTTTACATTAAAATTCTCTATTTTACACAATATATACTAAAAGCACACTCCACCATTTGCCTTAAACTGATAAGGTGGTAGGTAAATACTATTTTCTCATCATCACAATCACTGCCATGTAAGGGCACATGATATGTTCGGAAAGCCTGAAGGCATAGATATATGGCTTAGTAGGTTCCTACTTCTTTGTAGTGGCTTTTTTGGTGACAATCTGAAGTTGCCTGCATAAAGTTTTCACCCCATTTTAGAAAGACAAAATTATTTAGAATCTTCCACAATCCCTTCCATCTACAGCAATTTGATTCTGTAATTTCCAGCAATACAAAACTAAAATATTGTATTTCTTATAATTACAATACTTTTACCCTGACTTGGTTGGCTTCCCTATACGCATTTTTTTTTTTTTTATCAAATGCTCTGACACAAATTAGAAATAGTTATCTTCCAAAAATATCTTACTTTGTCTTCCCACTGGCTTCTGTTGGCTCTGGCATAACTCTTGCTTTCAGCTCTTTCCATAGAACTTTCAAGTTCTTTGCAAATCATGCCAAATGTTGAAACTCCAAGATGGAATTAGTGAGGCAAACTAATCACCAGTTGCATGAAAAAAAGTGATATCAATTATTATTCACAAATGGCTTGTGCGGATACACCAAAACAGATCCATCTGCATAATGTGACACACACCACCCACACCAGTTTCCCATTTCATCAATCATTTTTTAAATTTGGATGCAACAAAAAGAGAGAAGCTAACCCAGCTTCTCAAAACATGGATTTTGTAGGCACAGCATGAGGCTATATATATATATATATATATATATATATATATATATATATATATATATAAATATCACATTTTATTAGATATACATTAAAATACAACAATAATAAAAAAGGGGGGGGTAATAAAAAGGCACCCTCCATCTACAAAGGGTCAACAGATACCCAATCCTATAGTATGGAGACAGAAAAGTCAAGGTGTATTGCAAGGTGTGTTTCTCCATACACAAACGTCAACGAGTTTCGCAATATATGCTTGCTTCTTTAGGACTGATTGGGTGGGTGCTATTTACAAATTCAAAAATATATACAGCATTACCCATAGATACAATTTACACATGTGCAATATTGTCAATTATTACATTGTATCTATGAGTGTTATACACATATATCAGTGTGTGCAAACATGTTTACATACAAAATAATAAATAAGATAAGCTTGCCTGAGTGACTTCCGATGCAGAGGAGAGGACAGTGATGACCAGAAAGGGGGAAAACACACATGGGGCATCAACAAGGGAAGGAGACGCAGAGAAAGCGAGATTCCCCAGAAATAAGGGAAACCCCCTGATGACAGCAACAGGAACCATGCCAAAAATATCAAGATGTGCTAAGAGGCAAAGAGATATATGTATGCATATATATGAATATAAAAATATATACAGGAATGTCACAGTATAAATGACAGCCCAAAAACAATACATGAATACATATATGGAAGGAGATCTTACCATCTAGAGTATATATTGCTGTATTACATAGCAGGTTCCAGTATCTGACTGGAGAGAGATAGGTAGAACGTCAAGAAAATATGCTGAAAACTATATGGGATCACATGATAGTGGGTGCAGGTCCCAGCACAAATGGAAATACAATGGGGTTCCTGTATTTTGTATTCTATGGATTGATATATACAGGTCCTTCTCAAAAAATTAGCATATTGTTATAAAGTTCATTATTTTCTGTAATGTACTGATAAACATTAGACTTTCATATATTTTAGATTCATTACACACAACTGAAGTAGTTCAAGCCTTTTCTTGTTTTAATATTGATGATTTTGGCATACAGCTCATGAAAACCCAAAATTCCTATCTCAAAAAATTAGCATATCATGAAAAGGTTCTCTAAACGAGCTATTAACCTAATCATCTGAATCAACTAATTAACTCTAAACACCTGCAAAAGATTCCTGAGGCTTTTAAAAACTCCCAGCCTGGTTCATTACTCAAAACCGCAATCATGGGTAAGACTGCCGACCTGACTGCTGTCCAGAAGGCCATCATTGACACCCTCAAGCAAGAGGGTAAGACACAGAAAGAAATTTCTGAACGAATAGGCTGTTCCCAGAGTGCTGTATCAAGGCACCTCAGTGGGAAGTCTGTGGGAAGGAAAAAGTGTGGCAGAAAACGCTGCACAACGAGAAGAGGTGACCGGACCCTGAGAAAGATTGTGGAGAAGGACCGATTCCAGACCTTGGAGGACCTGCGGAAGCAGTGGACTGAGTCAGGCGTGTGCAGGAAATGGGCTACAGGTGCCGCATTCCCCAGGTCAAGCCACTTTTGAACCAGAAACAGCGGCAGAAGCGCCTGACCTGGGCTACAGAGAAGCAGCACTGGACTGTTGCTCAGTGGTCCACAGTACTTTTTTCGGATGAAAGCAAATTTTGCATGTCATTCGGAAATCAAGGTGCCAGAGTCTGGAGGAAGACTGGGGAGAGGGAAATGCCAAAATGCCTGAAGTCCAGTGTCAAGTACCCACAGTCAGTGATGGTCTGGGGTGCCATGTCAGCTGCTGGTGTTGGTCCACTGTGTTTTATCAAGGGCAGGGTCAATGCAGCTATCTATCAGGAGATTTTGGAGCACTTCATGCTTCCATCTGCTGAAAAGCTTTATGGAGATGAAGATTTCATTTTTCAGCACGACCTGGCACCTGCTCACAGTGCCAAAACCACTGGTAAATGGTTTACTGACCATTGTATTACTGTGCTCAATTGGCCTGCCAACTCTCCTGACCTGAACCCCATAGAGAATCTGTGGGATATTGGGAAGAGAAAGTTGAGAGACGCAAGACCCAACACTCTGAATGAGCTTAAGGCCGCTATCGAAGCATCCTGGGCCTCCATAACACCTCAGCAGTGCCACAGGCTGATTGCCTCCATGCCACGCCGCATTGAAGCAGTCATTTCTGCAAAAGGATTCCCGACCAAGTATTGAGTGCATAACTGAACATAATTATTTGAAGGTTGACTTTTTTTGTATTTAAAACACTTTTCTTTTATTGGTCGGATGAAATATGCTAATTTTTTGAGATAGGAATTTGGGGTTTTCATGAGCTGTATGCCAAAATCATCAATATTAAAACAAGAAAAGGCTTGAACTACTTCAGTTGTGTGTAATGAATCTAAAATATATGAAAGTCTAATGTTTATCAGTACATTACAGAAAATAATGAACTTTATCACAATATGCTAATTTATTGAGAAGGACATGTACATAAATAGAATAAGTTGGCGGTGCGATGTGTCAATGCTATACCATCAAAACAAAAGAGCCTACCCGTTGGGGCATCACTAACATCCTATATCACTGATAGATAAAGAGTAACCCATCTGTATACATTGGAGTGACACCGACAACCCTAATAGTATATATACAAGCTGGTATGCGTCAAAGCCGTAAACCATAAGAATAGACCACTATATCCTTTTAAGGCTCACTAAACCTAAAGATCAAATACATATTGAGGAGCCATATAGTCACTATAACCCGCAAGAATACAGCCAAATAAATGAGGAAGATCTACCAAAAGCCTAAAGATACAAGCCATGGAGCCTCACCTTCCAGACAGAGAATATGGGATCACCAACGCCAGCTCCTGGGTCTAATGCAGTCTGCTCACATATATTGTAATAAAAACATTGTTGCCATTCTGAAGCTTCCCTCCAACCACTTTGCATATTATTTTATATATACTGTGATTCTGCACTTGCCAAATATGCTGCAGAAATCTCCCTCCACTAAGTCTGGCTGCAGCCATTTTAACTGTGGGCAGCTGAGCCCACTGCCTGTTCACTCCCTGGATTTACACAGAGACACATACACATATAAATATACATATACATATATACACACACACACACACACACACACACACACACACACACACACACACACATACATATATACATATATACAGACAGGCACCCTCACACCACTGCTTGCCTGCACATTTCTTCTCTCTCAATAAATCTGCAGATGGATCTCTGCAGTCTCCTCCTATCTCCTCCCTCATCCAGCCCCTCCAGCTCTGCTGCTCTCCTTGGCTTTCCTATGACTCATCCCTACTCCACTCTCCTGCCCCCCTCCCCATTGCTGGCAAGCTCTCCAGAGTTGGCTGTATAAGGTATTTACTGGCAGAAAGACAATTTGTATTATCCAAAGATAAAACTACAAGGGCAGGATATTTAATAGATGGAAAGATGAAAAAATACATGGGTCGTTCAAATTTTATGTTAGTAGAGTAACTCTTCCTTTATAGTAACTCTTCTGCTTGTTTTTTTTTTTCCTTGTTAAAGAAGTTTTATTGGATTCACATAGTATAACAAAGATCAAAAATAAACAGGCATAAAGGGAGAGGGTGGAGCACAATATAGTTTGCTCTGCCAGATAGCATGAGCTTGCAATAAATGATGAGATACTCTTAAAGCGACACAAATAAGGTTATCAGAGTAAAAGTGTAATCACTGGGTTACAAATGGGGTAGTGTAACCTGGGGAAGTTTAGCCAGGGAAAAGGAACCTTACACTGTATAGGGAGGGGGAAGCTCCACAACTAAGAAGAAATGAGAGAGAGAGGAAAGAGAAGCGGAGGGAAGAGAGAGGGGTCCACAGGGATGGTTCAGTTGTCTGGGCAGCGCCAAATGAGGGTGTTGAAGTAACGGCTACCATGGTAGAAGGAAAGCCTGGTCGAAGGTTGGTGGTAAGCAGTTTGCAATCCAGGGTTTCCAAATCCAGTCAAACTTGGACACCTGATCTCTTTCAATGGCTTCCATTTTAGCGTGTATCATGTAACGAGTGACTCTGTGTTTGGCCTCGGCTACAACTAAAGAAGGGGATTTCCACGCTTTAGCTACTGTTTGTTTCAGAGCTGTAAGAAGTTGAATTAAAAGCTTAAATAGCCTGCACGATAGGAAATCTGGTTTTAAATTGAGAAGTGCTGTGGTTGGGTCTGGCAGTATGGGACCATCAAACAATTTGGTAGCGAGAGCAAAGATATCATTCCAGAAGGTTTGGATTATTGGGAAAGTCCACCAGATATGAAACTGTGTATCGCGTACAGAACCACCTCTGAAACAGAGAGCCGAGTAGGAAGGGACAAATTTGGCTATTCTAGAGGGTACTAGGTACCAGAGGGTCAGTACTTTGTAGTTGGTTTCCACTGCCAGGATATTGGGTAAGGATGACTTAGTTGCTGACTAGATCTCGGACCAATCTGCAATGTCGAGGGTGCGTTCTAGGTCCTCCTCCCATTTCTGAGTATATTGAGGTTTATCTGAGTTGGATTTGACTAATGCCGCGTACACACGAAGGGACAATCCCGCGGGAAAATCCTCTGGACTGAAGTCCAGCGGATAATCCCCTCGTGTGTGGGCGCCGGCGGACTTTTTGGCGCCAAAGTCCGGCGGAAAAAGTTTTAAGTTTGGTTTTAAAATTTTCCGCTGGACTTGGCAGTCCGGCGACAATCCCGCCGTTAGTGGGCAAGTCCGCGGGACTTTTGAAATGAATGGACTTGCCGCTCATCGGCAAGTCCGTTCATTTAGCACGTGACTTCAGGTTACGTAGCTAGCGTAGGCAGTTACTGCCGCCGCGCTAGCTCCGTGACCTGGCATGGATTTAAAGGGACTCCCCACGCCGAAAAAACGGCGTGGGGGTTCCCCCCAAATCCATGTCAGACCTTGTCCTCATCAACATGGGGACAAGGTGCTTTGGGGTAGGGGGGCCGCACGGCCCCCCTTTCCCCAGGGCACCCCCCATGTTGAGGGCACGCGGCCTGGTACGGCTCAGGAGGGGGGGGGGGGGCGCTCGTTCGTCCCCACCCCTTTCCTGGCCTGCCAGGCTGCGTGCTCGGATGAGGGTCTGACATGGATTTGGGGGGAACCCCCACGCCGTTTTTTCGGCGTGGGGATTCCCTTTAAATCCATGCCAGCTTACGGAGCTAGCGCGGCGGCATTTACTGCCTACGCTAGCTACGTAACCTGAAGTTACGTTCGAAATGAACGGACTGCTCCGTGTGTGGGCAAGTCCGTTCATTTTCAAAAGTCCCGCGGACTTTTGGCCGGCGGATTATCCGCTGGAGAAGTCCGTGCGTGTGTGGGCAAGTCCACACGCTCGGAAAGTCCAGCGGACCTAGCTGGAAAGTCCCGCGGGATTGTCCGCTGGACTAGGTCCGCCGGCAAAAGTCCGCACGTGTGTACGCGGCATTAGAGTTGGATGTAAAGGGATGAGATCAGTCAAAACTGGAGAGGTGGTTGAAGAGGGTACCTGTAATAATATTGGGCATGTAAAAAATGTTAAGTATAAAAATTGTATCCGCGCTTAGAAACTAAAACAAAACAGAAGCTGTGCACTATAAAACAGATACCAGGCACAAACAATACACCCCATTGTTCACTTAAAAGTGGGACATGCCTTTATGTTAATAAAGAGTGCAGCGCTAAAAATATACTTACAATATATAACACAATGCATATAACAGGTGCAATGATTAATAAAGTGCATTCAGTGCAATCAATAGTGTATAAACAATATAGGAAATAAATAGCAAAATATGCATAAAAAATAAATATGCAAAAATTTTAATAAAGCATGTACTAATTAAAGTGCAATAAGTGCCATCAATTGTACAAAACCTAAAATTCAGCTAGAGATAAGTTTCAAGCATAACTATCAGTGCTATATATAAAAAAGGTGCAGATCTCTGCAAAAAACATATGGGTACATGGGTACAGCCCTGCAGGTGGAGACCCCGGTACAGGGGGCTCTGTCCCTGGGGCAGGAAAGCTAGATGAAAAAGAGTTAAGACAACGAAGTCCCAGCTAGGCTTAGGTGGGAGGCATATTGAAGATCCTTTGATCCTTCAAGAGAGTAAGCTGGGTTAGAAGGATGCTCCCTGGCCTGGAGAGAGCCAGGTGGAAATTGGTGGGAAGAAGTTCAACTGTCCTGTGGTGGTGTGAGTCTTCCTCACTGGGAAGAGCCTGTGGATATCACCAGGAGGCAACCAGTGATTATGTGGCTGAGTGAGTAAATGATCCCCTCTTCTAAGGAGAAGTGTGGTGCTTTTAATCTCCTAAGGGAGTACAGGTCACTATTAGTGTAAGGAATCCTGTGGGCCAGTGAAGTGCAGGCAGCAGTTTGTGGAGAGCAACCACAAATTCAACCAGAAAAGTGCAAGGCACAGCCAGAAGTTGAGGTGTTCCAGTTAAAGTTCACCAGGGGCATCCCATGCTCCCTATCCCTATCCAAGTTCCTGTTCCAATAAAAAACCTAAAGAACTGCTAGACTTTTTTCTTAGCCAGTGAAAGAATGAAGAAAATGTTGTGTGCCTGGCTGTATGTGCTACAGAGGGGGGAAATAAGACCGAATTCACCAGTAACTCTTTAGGGAATGTGCTACAATACTTTAGGCATTTTCAAGTTTATTTGTATAAGTTGGAATTTATTTTGATTGATCAGTTCAGCAACATACTATGTATGATTTTAAGATCTTTAGTAAATCAGCCCCATTGTATTGTGTGACTTGTTATAATACTAAAATTATGTTTCTGATTCACAAAGTGACATATCTATAAAGGTGGGATACATAAAACTTTAGAAATTGTTGAAAAAACTAGAGCAAGGAAATCAATTTTACATGCTGATAATAATCATCCTCATCATGTTATTAGCACAATTCCCATTACCAGCTTATAGGATCTAGATGAAATTGAACTAAGCTTAGCACATTTGATAAAGAAGCTCAAAGCATGAAAAATAAGACTCTTAAAAAGTGAGTGCAACATAAAAGTATCAAAATTATTTTGTTAAAAGGAAAAAAAAAACGTTTTCTGTAACTTACAAGTTTACTGCAACTAATTACAGGCATACCCCACTTTTAACCTCCCTGGCGGTATGATTATGTCTGGAATTTTGTACCAAAAGCGGTAAAATAATTTTGCATGGAAATTTGGCGTTTTATATTGTAGGCCTGCAATTCTTATGAATAACTCACTTAAATCTGTCCAACCCAGAGTCTAGTAGACATCCCGGGTATGATGAAGTTTGAAACACAAAATCATAAATTATAATATAATAAATAACTATAAAAATTATTCAATAATGTAATCAAATCAAAAACACTGAAATTTGCTCAGTTGCAGAATAGTCGCTGTCATTAGATTTAGTGTTTGATGATTTGTGATTCTAATTTATTATTGTTGTTTTCTAGCTGGTCTAAAACCACTTTTGACATAAAGGGACACTTTTTGGTTGCTATGGACAATCTCCAGTTTCCAGGCAGAATAAAATGTATTTATTATATAAAATGACATGCAGGGCACTGGACAGACCACTGGACAGACCACTAGGGACAAAGGGGATGTGTAATGTTTTTATACAGTACTGTAATCTGTAAGATTACAGTACTGTATGTTTTAACTTTTTTGAATTTTGCGCCGATCTCCGCTCCCGTGCGTAGTAACGTCGCAGGGAACGGAGATCAGCGGCACTCGGCACTCGGCACTGTGTGAATCGAGCGGAGGAGCTTGCACACACAGCGGGGAGACATCGAAGGATCCAGGGGACAAGGTAAGTGACTTCCCCTGTATCCTGCAATGCAGGATACAGGGGAATGGCTCAGGGTTACCGCTTTTGGTACTGAAGTTTCCGCCAGACTCGGGATTACAGCCAGGGAGGTTAAGTACACAATGGGGTTTATTTACTAAAGCTGAAAAGTACAAAATCAGGCTCTCTTCTGCATAGAAACCAACGAGCTTCTAGGTTTTATTACCACAGTTTAATTGAACAAGCTGGGGTTAGAAGCTCATTGGTTTCTATGCAGAAGTGAGCCTGATTTTGCACTTTACAGTTTTAGTAAATAAACCCCATTGTGTACTTAAAAGTGGGGTATGTCTGTATAATGTAATAACATCAATATATTGCAATGAGTTGCTTTGGAGGCCTGCAGCTGATATGACAAAATAGGCTGATTTACCATAGGAGTAGAGAATATTCACACAAGAAATTGTGTGTATATTGACTTTAATTATCCAATCATGTGAAAAGAAAATTCACATTTACTTATTTATTTTGTGATTGGCTAATTTATGTGAATATTTATAAAATATTGTGTTATGCTTCTGAACTCCCTTAGTAAATCAAGTTTTAAATGTTAGATATATTGTCAGTGATAAGGGATGAGCGAATGTACCTGAGTTCGATGGGGCATTTGTCAAACTCTTTGTAAGTTCTGGAAACTTTAATCCAAAACATGTTAAAGTCAATGTGGTGAATTTTGAAAATCAAGTCTGCCCATTTTCAAGGCTAATAGGTAAGGGAACAGGGCACTGTCATGGGCATTATATACCAATTCCCTCTGTTGTATGCCACTGATGAGTAAGCATGTCTGTGTCAAACGCTTCCACTGAGCACCTTTTTTGGATTGATGTTTGTCATGTTCGCTTGATTTTATTGACTTTCAATAAATTCTTTTGATTTTACTTCTGGATGTGCCGCCATTCTTCTTTATTTCCAAGGTTATAAACCTTGTAAATTTTTTTATTTACCATCTGTGTCTGATTGGGGAGATTTCTCTTTTACTTCCTGTCCCATAGCCAAAATAGGAAGTGATAGGAAATCCCTGTAAATTGCGGAAATCCCTTGGGGTGCACCCAGGCCTCAAGAACCACTGTCCCCATTGGATGATTTCCTATCTTTTGCTTTTTTAGGGAAAATCAAAATTTTGGGATTTTCTTTTACTTTCACTTTCAATGATAATGATCACCAGAACTAATAGTGAGAGTGAATCTCCCCAATGTGGACACAGACAGCAATAAAAATATAATAGGGTGCCTAATCCCAATACACTCCATTCAAAACGAAGAAAAACATTTTGCCTTTAGTTATAGGCAAATCCTTCAAATTACATGCTTTGGAGATATCTTTTGGCTTTATGCAGTGTTAGAAAATAGTACAATCCTCATGGATCATCATTTACTTTTAGAATATTCATTGGTTTTAATGCAGCAGCAGCAACATCCCGATCTGAACATACAGGCAAGTACACAATGGGGTTTATTTACTAAAGCTGGAAAGTGAAAAATCAGGCTCACTTCTGCATAGAAACCAATGAGTTTCCAGGTTTTATTACCAAAGCTTAATTGAACAATCTGGGGTTAGAAGCTCATTGGTTTCTATGCAGAAGTGAGCCTGATTTTGCACTTTCCAGCACTTGTGTACCTAAAAGTGGGGTATGCCTGTAAAAAAAGAAACCCAATAAAACAACCCCCCCCCCCCAAAAAAAATTATAAAACTGCAAGGAGGGCCCAGAATCTAAATAACAACATAAGTTGTTGCTGACACCCATAAACAGAACTTCTAAAAGGCACTGTGGGTCTATTCACTGTAAATATAAATGGTGGTACACAATAATATGTAACCCGCAGCAATGCAGTTCTTAGTAACGTAGCTCATTACAGAACAGAATACAGGAGGGGTACACTAGTTACTTTGTAACCCAATACACTGATATTCACTGTTATGCACCACAATACTGTATATAGCATTGAAAAACTCTGTATTTAGCACTATATAGCACTGTATGGAAGTACTTATCTCTTCATAAAAATGTTCTGTCAAATTTCCCTATGTACTGCAATTCCACACACATACTGACAAGATGCTGATGGGAAACTTGACTCTTTCAGGGAGAAGCTGGCACATTAGAAAACCCCCACTATTGTTCCTTTGATGCCATCTGACCTGAGCTCAAAGGCCAGGAATTGCATGACTGGTAATTGGTTGCTATATTAGCTAACACTAGTTTACTTTTCCCCCAAACTGTGAACAGCTAGAGGTTGGGTCTCAAGGTGAACCCAAAGTTTCTTCCTATTAGTGATCACTGTAAAAACCTAGACCCTGGTAGTAAACTAATGCAAGTGTAAATTCCAAATACAGTAGCTGGTTTAGGTAATATGACAGAGCAGAATGATACACGACTACAGAAACAAATACTGATCTTACCATCTTTGAGGCTTAATAGAGCTTTGTTCTTTAACCAGTTAACAACCGGCCCATAGCCGAAAAACGGCTACAGGGCGGTTGCTTAACTCTGGGAGGCCGTTAATTAACGGCCTCACAGAATGCTCATCGCGGCCGTTTACCACGTGATCGCTCCGTCAAATGACGGAGTGATCACATGTAAGCAAACCGGCGTCATTTGATGACGCCGGTTCCTCTCTCCTCCTCTCTCTGTACCGATCGGTACAGTATGAGAGGAGAGGGGGAGGGATCGGTGGCAGCAGTGCTGTGGGCGGGATCTGTAGTGCCCACAGCCTGCTCTGCCACCACCGATCCATCCATCCATGCTCAGCCATCCCTCCATACCCTGCAATACACAGCAATAGCCTGCAGTGTATTGCTGGGTATTGCAGGGTATGGAGGGATGGCTGAGCATGGATGGATGGATTCTCTGCCATCCCCCCCAATACTGTGCCATACCCCCCTATACTGTGCCATACCCCCCTATACTGTGCCATACCCCCCTATACTCTGCCATACCCCGCAATACTCTGCCATACCCCGCAATACTCTGCCATACCCCGCAATACCCTGCGATACTCTGCCATCCCCTGCGATACTCTGCCATACCCTGCGATGCCCTGCCATACCCTGCGATGCCCTGCCATACCCTGCGATGCTCTGCCATACCCTGCGATGCTCTGCCATACCCTGCGATACCCTGCCATACCCTGCGATACTCTGCCATACCCTGCGATACTCTGCCATACCCTGCAATACCCTGCAATACCCTGCGATACTCTGCGATGCTCTGCCATACCCTGCGATACCCGGCGATACCCGGCGATACTCTGCAATACCCGGCGATACTCTGCAATACCCGGCGATACTCTGCAATACCCGGCGATACTCTGCAATACTCTGCAATACCCGGCGATACTCTGCAATACCCGGCGATACTCTGCAATACCCGGCGATACTCTGCGATACTCTGCAATACCCGGCGATACTCTGCAATACCCGGCGATACTCTGCAATACCCTGCGATACTCTGCCATACCCTGCAATACCCAACAATACCCTGCGATACTCGCTACGATCAAAGCCAGGATCGTTTTTTTTTTTTTATTTCAGGCTTTCCAGCCTAGAGGTGAGATGTGGGGTCTTATTGACCCCATATCTCACTGTAAAGAGGACCTGTAATGCCATATTCCTATTACAAGGGATGTTTACATTCCTTGTAATAGGAATAAAAGTGATCAAAAAATTTTTGGGGGGAAAAAAAGGGTCAAACTAAAATAAATAAAGTAAAATGAACAATAAAATATATATATATATTTTTAAAGCGTCCCTGTCCCCGTGTGCTCGCACGCAGAAGCGAACGCATACGTAAGTCCCGCCCACATATGAAAACGGTGTTCAAACCACACATGTGAGGTATCGCTGCGAACGTTAGAGCGAGAACAATAATTTTGGTCCTAGACCTCCTCTGTAACTCAAAACATGTAACCAGTAAACAAAATTAAAGCCTATGGGGATTTTTAAGTAGCGAAGTTTGGCGCCATTTCACGAGTGTGTGCAATTTTGAAGCGTGACATGTTGGGTATCTATTTACTCGGCGTAACTTCATCTTTCACATTATGCAAAAACATTGGGCTAAATGTACAGTTTTGTTTTTTGTAAAGCACAAAACATTTTTTTTCCAAATAAAACACGTTCGAAAAATTGCTGCGCAAGTACCGTGCTAGATAAAAAGTTGCAACGACCGCCATTGTATTCTCTAGGGTCTTTGCTAAAAAAACATATATAATATTTTGGGGTTCTATGTAATTTTCTAGCAAATAAATGATGATTTTTACATGTAGGAGAGAAATGTCAGAATTGGCCCGGGTGCTCCAGAACGCCTGATGGCGCTCCCTGCATGTTGGGCCTCTGTATGTGGCCACGCTGTGTAAAAGTCTCACACATGTGGTATCGCCGTACTCAGGAGTAATAGCAGAATGTGTTTTGGGGTGTAATTTGTGGTATGCATATGCTGTGTGTGAGAAATAACCTGCTAATATGACAATTTTGTGAAAAAAAAATAAAAATCTTGATATTGCAAAGAATTGTGGGAAAAAATGACAACTTCAAAAAACTCACCATGCCTCTTTCCAAATACCTTGGAATGTCTTCTTTCCAAAAAGGGGTCATTTGGGGGGTATTTGTACTTTTATGGCATGTTAGGGTCTCAAGAAATGAGATAGGCCGTCAGTACTTCAGGTGTGATCAATTTTCAGATATTGGCACCATAGCTTGTGGACTCTATAACTTTCACAAAGACCAAATAATATACCCAAATTTGTACTTATTTTTACCAAAGATATGTAGCAGTATAAATTTTGGCCAAAATTTATCAAGAAAAATTACAAATTTGCTAAATTTTATAACAAAAACAAAGAAAAATTCATTTTTTTTTACTGAATTTTCAGTCATTTTTCTTTTATAGCGCAAAAAATAAAAAACCCAGAGGTGATTAAATACCACCAAAAGAAAGCTCTATTTGTGTGAAAAAAAGGACAAACATTTCATATGGGTACAGTGTTGTATGACTGAGTAATTGTCATTCAAAGTGTGAGAGCACCGAAAGCTGAAAATTGGTCTGGTTATTAAGGGTGTTTAAGTGCCCAGTGGTCAAGTGGTTAAATAGAACTTTTTGGAGCCACTGCGATAAAAATGGCCAAACAATAAATTTTTCATTTTAAACCAGAGTTGTGTCAGGTAAGTTGTAGATAATAGCTTTTTGTGAATCAAGAGATTTTAAAAGTTCCAAACAATCATCAACTTATAACCAGAAAACAGAATTTGTGTTTTTTTTTTTGCTTGGGTTACTTAATTTCCCATTCTTGCATTGTCTCACCAATACCAAGCTCAACTCAAGCAAATCTAGAGAAAAAGGGAATAGTGGTGGCATTTTGGACACAATAATACACTATGTTCAATGTGGAGTTCCACATATGTTCTTGTACTTTCAGTACTGGCTGCTATTATTTGGTATTAGCTTTTTCCTATAATATTACATACATTTTTTTTTTACAAATGGCAGTCTAATGACTAATTGCACATTCTACTAGATGCATTTTCCTACGATTAAATGACAGGGGTTGACATATTTGTTGCTTATAGTACTGAGCAATGCTTTCCAGTTAACTGTGAATGGCAGCAGGTCAAAGTTTTACAACTAAGGAATGTTCAAGCCTTTAGCTGGGGCTTCACACTTTTTGTACATATATAACTTGTTAAGTCATTCGTTAATCACTTTTGACAAAGCTAGGCTATCGTGTTTTACAGTTGTTCTCATATTTTTTGCTTCTTGCTGGGTTCTCATATTTTTTTCTTCTATATGAATATTCTGAGATTTGGCATTCCACAGACTGGATAATGACAAAAGAGTTTCCGAAATATGTCTTAGGAAATCTTCTTTTGCACCATATTCATTCCTATGAAAAAAACAAAAATTAAAAAGATAAGAATACATATATAATCACTGATCTTAAATGGCTATCTTTGTATACCTTTACACCAAGTCAAACACAAGAGACCTATACATTTTAAAATCATACATATAGGTTTGTGTAACATACAGTAGTCAAGACTTACAATACAGTACAATAGAAAATGTATGTCCAGTCATGAACAGAACATTTGGGGAGTGAGAACATTTTCTGAAGTGTTGTAATTTTGCCAGTGAACATACCTTTCAAGGAGTTCTTTTGTGGTGGTGCATTCTGGTTTAAATGTCCATCTATGAGTAAGTGGATTGCAAATTTTGCTGGGGCATTGCAGCTTATCTGGGTTCACCCCTTTCCAATCAGTACCTATTATGTGTTTGTTCTACTTCTGGATCCTGGCCCTAATCCAATTCTCTTTTCTTTGGGTAGGAAAAGCAGCTTGTGTGGTCTTTTAGCATTCTGGGAATGTGTGTTTGGGTGTGTGCATGTGTGTGTATGTGTTATAGTCCTACAGTATATGTAGTGTGTCACACAGAGATACACACTTAAAGTGGCCCTGGATTGGCAGAACGCTGTGATAGCAGAAGTGGACTAATTCCTTCCCATCTAATTGTTTGTGAACTCATTCTGCTTCCTAAGCTGAAGGGGCCTCTGGTTTTGCTTTTTCTTAGGGATTGAGAAGAAGCGGTAAGGTTAAATGCTACTCTATGAATGCTCAGAGACTTTATCAGAGAGGGAGAGGGAGCTGGTACTTGGAAAACATAACACCCCAGCAATGCATACAGCACTACTAAACCCACAGCAGATCTTGAATGCCAGTAGTGTGGCATTCTGCAGAGTGCATTCTTCTCTGCTTAGCACTGTGATCCGCCTAAAAGTCAAAAGCTCCTGGTCTTCTTCACCTTTCCCTCAGTCTACCACACCTAGGTACCCATCTAGTCCTATCCCTTGTAGATCTGCTCACTATTAGTTTTTGTGGCAGAGCAAAAGAGTGTTGCTGACAATACAGCATTCTTTGCCAGTGATGATTGGCCACTTCCAAAAAAGGCTACTTTCAGAAAAGGAGAATGTCATACAAACCAACATATTAAAGACAAGACAGAACACGTAATGGTGGAGGAAGGAAGCAGTAGGTGGGATGGCATGGTAACAGGTGGTGATACAATGGCCTAAGGTGATAAAGATAAAGAAACAACTGCATTAAGAAAACTGAAAGCTGTTGCTCTTACAGTATAGGTATACAGTAAAACTTGTTGCCAAAGCTTTTTAAGTGACTTGTTAAGTGTCAGAACTAAGGATGTTCTTTGGATTTGGGTTGACAATGTTTGTAGTTCTCACAATGGGTAAACTAAATGGCCAGATTTAGCCAGTTAGTCTTCCCACCAAAACCTCTGGCTGCAGCAACCAGAAGTAATTTATTTAGCATCACTACTGCCACTAAACGACAGCTTCCCGTCCACTGGCTTCTTTCACATTGTAAACAAGGTGGCAGGGAACCTGGAAATATCATTGTCTATATTTGGTTAATTATGTCAGTTAATTATGTCAGCCAGCATCTCTGCAGGGTTTGTTGACATTGAGAAGCCAGCAGGAAGCTGTTATCTGTGGAGAGAGTGTATTGGATGAAGAGAATTGTCATGGCACAGGTTGGCTTGTCCATGAATTGTTGTGTCCATACCAGACCCTTATGCAGCCTGGCTGATCAGGAACTGATGGGCAGCAAGCATACGGGTCCCAGCCCTGAATAGCCCTTTTTCACCAAAAGCTTCCAAGTTGTCTAGAAATAAAAAAATGCTAGGCTCATAATTTTTCAGATTTTGCAGATTTTTTCAAGTGTTTGCTGAACATCCAGCTCATCACTAGAACAAACTGTCAATGGATAAGACAGACACCTTTATTAAAAGCAAATTAAAATTGAATTCCAGCATACACCCAGCCTTAAAGCGAAGCTTCAAAAGGGGAAGTTCCGCTTTAAGGCCTCCTCCCCCGCTCCTGTTTATTAAACGGCACTTTTGAAAAAGGGGGGTCCCAGACGACTGCGGGACCATTCACAGTGCACAGTAGGCACCCAGCTGTGAAGCACATGCTGTCACAGCCGGGTGCCCACAGTTAAGATGCCGGCATCAGGGACAGAGGACGGGAGGTGAAACAGCTGGGGTGAGCACAGCGCTCTTGTTTAATGCTAGCCTTAAAAATTCTCCCTCCACCTAACACCTGTGTTAACTAACCTGTGTAAAAAAGATGCAAATTCTTACCCATTTCAGCCCACTTTGGTCTGGTCACGTGATCCCCTGTGTCATCTAGCAGAAGCTCCATGAGAGAGGAAAGAGCGCTTTACAATGGCTGAGAATGCCTTGGAGTCGTGATGTCACCCATAGGCTCCTATGGCCCCTCTGTTGTCGGAACTTCTTACTCTCCACTGCAGCTGCTGCTGGCTGACACAGTGAAGACAGATTATCTGTGATTGGACCAGGATGGGCTGAAAATAGGTACATATATGCATATATGCAGGTTAGACAGCATAGGTTTAGGATGGGGGATGGACAGTTTAAAGCTAGTTAGGTTTAAGCTGGAATTCCACTTTAACATGAGCAGGGAAAAATTGCTTGCGTTGCAGGATTATGCCAGTGTTGAAAGTATGCAGGCATTGCAAACAAGAACCCTGAACCTTTCTAGCAAACCATACACCGATTTTTAAGTTCTAGTTTGCAGGGTGTACTGAACATCCAATTATAGCTGCTTTTCTGCCTTCTGTTTTAATAGGGTGCCCTAAGGAATGTGCATGCAAACATTCTACCTCAAAATTTAAAAAGCCTACAAACTGATGTGACAAGCACCACAATTTCTCAGTAAAGAAAAAAATGTGTATATGCCAAGCAAACCAGAATGTGAAAAAGACCTGTATTATTACTACTGCAGCTAAATGTTACAGCTTTCTCTAGGGGTGGTTTTAGGAAGCTAGCAGCTGCCGGCATCCTAACAACTTTAACTCATCTCTGTGGGGTTGATTTTCTAAAACTAGAGAGTGCAAAATCGGGTGCAGCTCTGCATAGAAACCAATCAGCTTCCAGTTTTTTTTGTCAAGGCTTAATTGAACAAGCTGAAGTTAAAAGCTGATTGGGTACCATGCACCGCTGCTCCAGATTTTTCACTTTTGAGATTAAGGGCTCTTTCACACGGATGGACCGTATGTCCGTTTTTCATCCTTCCGTTTTTGGATGAAAAACGGACATACAGGTATCCCTATGGGATAGCGGATGAGCATCCGCTGACACCCGCTCTCGTCCGTGCCCGCTCTGCTCCGTTTCTGCAGACGGAGGAAAACCCCATTTTTTCATCCGTCTGCAGAGTGGATCGGGTGACGACGGACTCTACGGTCCGTTGTCACCCGATCTCCCATAGGGGAGAGCGGCGCTCTGACAGGTCCGTCCCTGCACAGAGTGCAGAGACGGACCTGTAATCTTCTGCTCAGCGGAGATCGCTCCGGCGATCCCCGCTGAGCAAGCGGCTATCCACGGGGCGGATCTGCACTGATCCGCCCCGTGTGAAAGAGCCCTTAGGCCCCTTTCACACATGCGGACCGTATGTCCGTTTTTCATCCATCCGTTTTTGGATGAAAAACGGATGAGCATCCGCTGACACCCGTTATCGTCCGCCTCCGCTATTGTCTGATTCTGCAGACGGAGGAAAACCCTATTTTTCCATCCGTCTGCAGAGCGGATCGGATGAACACGGACAGACGGTCCATGTTCATCTGATCCCCCATAGAGGAGAGCAGAGAACTGACAGGGCAGTCCCTGCCATCAGCCGACTCAGCGGGGATCAGCTGAGCGATCCCCGCTGAGCAGCGGATCTTCACGGGGCGGATCAATACGGATCCGTCCCATGTGAAAGGGGCCTTAGTATGTTATCGCTGATTGGCTACCTGCACTAGATTTTGCACTCTCCAGCTTGCTGACTACCATCATGTTAACATGTACAAGCAAAACTTTTTTTTTTTATTATATTCCTTGCACGTGATTGGGTATTCTTTGCAAAGTGAAGCTTTACCTCATTTATTAAGCTCTGGAGCACTTGCAAAAGGCAACTTTGCAAAGTGCACAGTCTGTTTGCCTTTAGTAAATCAACCCCTATATGTTTTCTGTACGCACATTACATATTGCATGGGAACGTCCCAGTGAGTGTACTCAAAAATAAAGTGCTTGATTAACATCTTGAAGTGCATATACTGGAAAAACTTCTGGAAGGCTTAGAACCTCTATAAAGTTTTAACTACTACTAGTTGAAGAATTTTACTTCCACTTCCTGTCCTGCTGGCAGGGTTTTGCTAGACAGCAGGTTAGGAGAGCTCTCCAATAGCAACACAGACAGAAATAAAAATGCTTTTTCTTTTTCTAGTAGATTAGGGGAAGGCTCGAACCCCTGCCATAGTTGTCAGATTTTTATTGCTAGCTGTGTCTAGGGCCAGATTTAGACCTTGGGGGGCCTGGGGCACTTCAGGTTCTGAGGGCCCATAATACACAGGGTTGGTTTACATTCTCAATGACAGGCACACATTTTTAAAATGCATGACCCAACGTCATTATGAGGTCATGCATGCACACACACATGCAGTCCTAGCACTCTGTGGGGTTGATTTACTAAAGGCAAATCCACTTTGCACTACAAGTGCACTTGGAAGTGCAATCCCTGTAGATCTGAGGGGTAGATCTGAAATGAGCGGAAGCTCTGCTGATTTCTATCATCCAATCATGTGCAAGCAAAAATGCTGTTTTTTTTATTTTCCTTGCATGTCCCCCTCAGATCTACAGCGACTGCACTTCCAAGTGAATTTGTAGTGCACAGTGGATTTGCCTTTAGTAAATAAACCCCTGTGCGTGGGTCGCTTGACCTGCCAAAATTCGTTTTTTTTAAATAATACGATATACCAGTCCAGAGTAAAAATGTTTACAGATGAAGTCCTGCAAAATATCACTTCCTAAGATATATTTAATAAAAGAAAGTAATTTTATTATTATTTTATATTTTATATCATTTTATTATTATTTATTTTTTATCTCTTTATATAATTGTTTATATAAATATATTATGTAGAGGGGTGTCCCTTTTGTCAGAGGGGCCCAGGGCAGTTGTCTCTTTTGCCCCCTTATAAATCCAGCACTGCCTGTGTCCCTGTTGCAAATTATTCCTCACTTTCTGTCTTGTGAAACAGTTGTCTGCAGAAAGTGAGAGGAAATATCTCTAATGGAGCTCCAGATAAAAAGTATGGCATCACACAGCTGAACCCTTAGGGCCCATTTATACCAGCCTGGTCCGCTGTGGTGTGTTATTAACATGTGTTGTGCTGTGGGTTATGTGTGTTGCATTAGGGCAGTGTATTAATTTGAGTGGATTGCCCAATGCACCAAAACGGGACAGAAATTTTGCATTTTTGGCAGTGCACCACATCACATATTAGTGTATTGCCATGCGCTGATCTGCATTGCAATGCATGTCTGCTGGCCAAGTTGTGTTGGGGGTGCCATTCAGAATAAACTCATGTTTATGCGTTTATTCTGAATGGCACCCCAACACAATCACATTACGGCAATGTGACAGTGTGAATGAGCCCTTAAGCAATGCAAGTCCTTATTGCACTAGAAGGGCTCAGTTTAAGTCCTGACCATGTCCGCATTATCTATAAAGAAAGATTACAAGCACATTCTAGTTTGGGTTTCTGTTTGCGTTTTGGTTATATGCTAAATTTGCCCCAAACATCATAGATTCAGTTCTAAAAAGCTAGAACCAAACATCTTCAATGTGCAAGTGCGTTGAATTCATCAGTAGCAAGGGGTCTATTTACATTGTTACAGGGCTGGTTTATAATTGTATTTCACCAGAACGACATAGAAAGCCCCCCTGTGGGCTGTGGGAGGTATGTAATAAAACAAAACAACTGCATGGGGTTCCCCTAATTAATTAATTAAATCGTCATTAACCCCAAATCATCAAAAATTGTCAATACATGCTATATTGCATTGTTTTCATACTCGCTCATCCATTAGAGCATTTGTTTTCACTAGACGGCAAAAAGTTCTGGTTGATCCTGCTGCTCACTGTCCTTCCCTCTTTGTCTGTGTCCCAGCTGCAGCCTGAAATTGTGTAGACCAGCTGTTGACATCTCCTGAGCATGCTCCAATTTCAGTTCCCTTCTAAGCTGTTCATTTCCTCCTTTTTCTTAATTGTATAGCCTAAGTAAGGCTAACTAAGTAGCCTAAATAAAGTCACACATATGGGCATACAAAGCGGTAAATCACATTCCCATTCCCACATTGATGTAGGCTTCACCTTCCTGTTGGTCCCAGCACATACACCATAGACACAGGCTGGAGGGAGTGTGACACTAGACATGTGCAGTTTGTTTCATTCGGAATTGAAATTCAAACAAATTTTCGGTTTTCGGAAATGTGGATGTATCCGAATTTTCAAATTGCAATAATACTGAATTTAAACGAAACCAAAATAGTTTTCAAATTCGAATTTGAAAAGTTTGCAAATTCAAATTCGAAAAGTTTTCGGATTGTTTTCAATTTGTTTTCCAATTTCCAAAGAGAATAAAATAGATTGGAAATGAAAGAATATTATAGAAAAAAAAATAATGGAATAGAAAATAATAGAATAGAATAAAAAAAGAATAAAATAAAATAGAATATAACCATTTTCTGAAATTCGATTTCAAATAGAATAAATTCGAATTTGACTACATAAGAAAACAATAGAAAAGAATAGAATAGGAAAAAAAATAGAACAGAATAGATTATAATGGAATAGAAAAGAATAGAATAAAAAAAATAGAATAGAATAGAATATAACCATTTCCCAAAATTCAAATAGAATAAATTTGATTTTGAATAGAATAGAAAAGAATAGATTAGACTAGAATAGAAAATAACAGAATAGTATAGAAAAAAACAGAATAGAATAGATTCAATAGAACCATCTTCTGCAATTCTAAATTTGAATAGAATAGAATAGAAAAGAATAGAATAAACAAATATAAAAATCAAAAATATGATTTTGATTATTTATTTTATCAAAAATAATTGAATTAAAAAAACAATAGTCTATAATAGAATGGAATAGAATAGAATAGAATTTTGTGAAAGACTATAAACATTTCACAAAATTCAAATAGATTCAAATTTGAATAGGATAGATTAGAATAGGAGGATGGTTATATTCTTTCTATTCTATTCAATTCTGTTGTTTTTTCTATACTATTCTTTTATTTTCTATTCTATTCTATTCAAATATCTTATTTTATATTCAAATTCAAATTGTTTCTATATGAAATTTGGGAAATTGCTATATTCTTTCTATTCTATTGTTTTTTAAATTCTATTATTTTGTATCATATTTTTTTTTCTATTCGAATTTCAGAAGATGGTTATATTCTTTTTATTTTATTCTATTCTTTTTTTATTCTATGCTATTCTATTTGTTTCTATTCCATTTTATTCTATCTTGCTCTTTTATTTTCTATTCTATTTTTTTCTATTTTATTCCTTTATCTTCTTTTCTACTTTATTCTCCTTGGAAAAGTTGGCAGCAGTCCTCTCCTGCAGCTGACATTTTGGTGTTGGCCATAATGGAGCTATTCGACTCCTTTTATACACTTCTAAACCTACATAAGCTTCTAATTGTCAGCCCTGTTGACACAAAGCCACAGGGGCATTCTTCGGTCCGTCACATAGCCCATAGAAGCTAACAGGGTGGCCATATACAGGAATGCCACTAAATGATCTACTCTTTTTTTGTGTGTTTATAGGTTGTGGGGTAGAAAAACAATCTAAATGTCTCATTTTCCACGGATTCCAATGTATTTTGCCAAAATTTAGAAATTTTTCCTAAAGTTTCCTTATTATTGTTGTAATTTTAGGGCCGAAAACTCAAATTTTTCCGTATCCATTAATATAATCATCAGAGAGAATGATGGGTGGTGAGACATCTTCCCAACCTGAAATCTGAAAGGACCTGCTGCAGTTAACTGTTGAGTTTAGACTCGCAAATTCCATCCCTATTCTCCTTTGAAAATTTGAGATTTGATACCAGTCACCTAGTTGGATAATTAATCTCTGTATTCCCAAACATTAGACAATTCTTTCTCACTTACTGGAGTTGAAGCATTGGGTTTGATTTATTAAAGGCAAATAGGCTGTTTAATTTGCAAGGGAGTGGGCGTGGCCTGACGCGAGTTCCGGATGGACGTTTAATCCCGGAGCTCCGGAGACTGAGATCTTTAGCGGCTAATAGCGGGCACATCCACAAGCGAAAACCACCCTGAAACGAAGCGACACCCCTACTAAACACCCGGCAACATGCCCAGCAAACGGAGGACCGCTGGAAAGCCTCAGCGGCTCACGGACTTCTACGCCAGAGTTCCTGACAAAAGGATCCAAGATGGCGCCCGGGCCTACAACACAGACGGAGCTGTGCAACGCGGACCGGCATTCAAACAAGGTAATGCCAAACACAACAATACCCAGCACAATAACCACCACCACTCCTACCCTCCATCCCCATCCACTGGCAGCCCTGTAAAATCTAAACCTAGGATGGATGGCGATAGATTGCATACTGAGGGCAGCCCGGCCACAGACTCTGATGGTGACACGAGGGAACTCCCCGAACCCATAGAATCATTCCCCACTCAGAACCAGCCTGTTCTGGATACAGTCCTGAAGGACATGCTAATGTCCCTTCGCAGCACCATCCAATCTGACATGGCATCATGTATGCATAGATTCACTAAGGAAATCAACGCCATGGGATCCAGAATAGACCATATAGAAACCAAAATGGGGGAATATGCAGACACCATAAACGACCTGGTGGATGCTAACGAGGAAAAAGAAGGGGAGGCAGAGTGGATCAGAGATAAGCTGGCAGATATTGAGGACAGATCCAGGAGGAACAATGTGAAGATAAGGGGAATCCCTGAATCAGTCCAGCAATCTGACCTTCTCACCTATACCGCTGACATTTTCAAACAAATTGTGCCTGATTTATCGGACCTGGACGTCACGATTGATAGAATCCACCGCCTTCCCAAACCAGCACACCTACCAGACCATATCCCCAGGGATGTTCTGCTCCGCTTACACTTTTTCCACGTAAAAGAAAACCTCATGCTGACAATGATCAAAAAAGAACAGGTCCCCCCACAACTACAGCACCTTCAATTCTTCGCAGACCTGTCCCAACACACACTACAGAAGAGAAGGGCTCTGAATACAATCACAAAGGCTCTAAGAAATAACAAGATTATCTACAGGTGGGGTTACCCCACGAAGCTATCTGTAACTAATTTGCAAGGGAGTTTTCCCCAGAGCTTAGTAAATGTAGTGAATATTCCAACATGCAAGGAAAAAAAAATTTGCTTGCAAATTATTGGATGATGGAGGTCAGCAGAGCTTCACCGCATTCACTAAGCTCTGAAGAATATTCCCTTGTAAAGTGCAACTTTCCTTGCACAATCAACTCTATTTACTCAGGCTAGAATCACACATTGAGGTTTGTTTAATAAAGGCAAACAGGCTGTTCACTTTGCAAGAGATTTTGCACTATTCATGGAAACTTACCCCAGAGCTTAGTAAATGTGGTAAATATTCCCTTTGCAAATAATACCCAATGATATGCTTGCATATCATTGGATGATGGAAGTCAGCACAGCTTGACCTCATTCACTAAGCTAAGTTAAAAATCCCTTGCAAAATGAGCAGCCTATTTTCCTTTAGTAAATCAACTCCATTTACCCAGGCTAGAATCAGACGTTGAGGTTGTTTTACTAAAGGCAAACAGGCTGTTCACTTTGCAAGAGATTTGACAGTTTTCAAGGTCATTTCCCCCAGAGCTTAGTAAATGTGGTGAATATCTACTGTGCAAAGAATACCCAATGATATGCTTGCATATAACTGGATGATGGAAGCCAGCATATACACCCCATTCACTAAGCTAAGTGAAAATTCCCTCGCAGTGAAATTCCACTTGCAAAATGAGCAGACTATTTCCTTTGGTAAATCAACTTCATTTATTTAGCCTAGAATCAGACGTTGAGGTTTGTTTACTTAAAGCGGAGTTCCACCCAAAAATGGAACTTCCGCTTTCCAGATTCCCCCCCCCCTCCGGTTTCACATTTGGCACCTTTCAGGGGGAGGGGGGAGCAGATACCTGTATAATCCAGGTATTTGCTCCCACTTCCGGGCATAGATAGCTGCAGTACCCGCGGCGATCTACGCCATGTCCGGCCCCTTCCCCCCGCTGTCTTCTGGGAGACACACAGGTCCCAGGAGACAGCAGGGACCAGTGGTATCGCATAGTGCGACTCGCGCATGCGCAGTAGCGAACCAGGCTCTGAAGCCGCAAGTCTTTACTTCCTGATTCCCTTACCGAAGATGCCGGCACCTCCACCCGAAAGCCGAGGGACAGATCGGCTTTGGGTGCCGACATCGTGGGCGCCTTGGACAGGTAAGTGTCCATATTTTAAAAGTCAGCAGCTGCAGTATTTGTAGCTGCCGACTTAAAAAATAAAATATTTAAAATAGACGGAACTCCGCTTTAAGGCACACAAGCTGTTCACTTTGCAAGGGATTTTGCACTTTTCAAGGGAATTTTCCCCAGAGCTTAGTAAATTTTGTAAATGTGGTGAATATCCACTTTGCAAAGAATACCCAATAATATTCTTGCACATAATTGGTTGGTGGATATCAACACAGCCTCATCTCATTCACTGAGCTAAGGCAAAATTCCCTTGCAGTATAAATTCTCTTGCAAAACGAACAGCCTATTTTCCTTTAGTAAATCAACTTCATTGAATCAGGCTTGAATGAGACATTAGCGGACTACTAATATCTTAAATGACAGAAACCCCTTGCGGTAGTGTGCCCGTGACCTTATAGTAAAAGGTTATTAAAATGTGCAAAACAATAAAAACATTTTTTTTTATAGGAACACAAGGAAAAGTTAAATTTCATAAACAACCACTGGAGGGAGACATTGTACACGATAATTGAACCAGTATTATTCCACCCATTCTTTTGCATGGCTGTTTAATAAATTGCAGATGAAAATTCTGGTTTGTTGAAGTGTGCAGCAACATAATGTGAAAATGATGGCTAGACAAAGATTTAGCATTACTCAATTACTTTGAAAACAGCCACATCCACCCACTTCTCTACAGTTCATAACAGAAGAGTACTAGCATTTAGAAATCATTTTCTCACCCATAATTGCTGTGCTGGTAGATTTCTCAGTTTCTGCTAGTTCATTTGTTGGAGCCCAATGAATCCATAGTGTGCTGCCAAGTGATTAAGTCAGATGCCATTTTTGTATTCCTTTTTAAAGCTGACTCACCCCCCCCCCCTTCATCTGTATGTGCTGGATCGGTCTGCAGTATTGAGCCAACTCCTAGACATGCTGTTCCACCCACAATTGTTCAAGAGGGGCACAGCAGTTTAAAGTCTTCCTGACAAGCAAAGCTTAAGCAACTAGAAGTACACCAATGGATTTGAGAAGGACTGCACTTTGGAGTAAGTGCTAAAGGGAACTTGCAGCTATCACTGTGGATTGGATGATTGCATGGGCATTGTGCACACCTTTGTACCAGCATTGGGATTACAGTGTGCATTGCTGCAGGTGGATGCTTCCCCCCCAGGAGATAAGAAGCACAAACAACTAGAAGGTTGAACAGAACAATAATGACATTACTAGTCTAAGTGCTTGGATGTCCTTTGAATTTGCACGTGTGTGAAAGGCATTTGGGGCTGGATAGGTGCAGTACTTGCAAGAAAGCACTGAAAACAGAAGGAGTATTTCCAGTCTTAATCCTAGAGCTGCCTGTGATCTTCTAAACATTTTACAGAATATTAAATAGCCTGCAGATGGATGGTACAAGATCCTGGAATTAAAGTATGCTGCGGAGATAAGGCAGCTTTTCAGCACCCTGGACCTAAACGAGGTGTCTCATCCATCTACATGAAAGCAGGTACTGTAGGTCAATCTTATCAGCCAGCCAAGTGTTTAAGGTAGTTACCCTTTATCAAGTGTAAGCTCTTTAGCCTCGAACTTCATGTAAAGGGCATGTAACCCCCCAGGCAAGTCAAAAGTGAAGGAGCTAATGTTTGCTAGCAAAAGGGACAATGCAATTAAACTCTTGCGGCAATTGCTCTGAGGTTGAAATAATGCATTTATTGAAAGGTTTTTTTTTTTTTTTTTACTTTAGATCGGTGCACTTATTTGGCACAGCTCATTGTTGGAGCTTGTTTTAGTGGCTATTAGGCTGCAGAGTAAGGGGAGATCGTTTAGACAATGAATTCTGCAACAGCATCGACCTCCTGCAGGATGTGACAGTCAAGCAGATGGAGTTCAGGGGACAGAAATTAATTAAGAAATAGGCTGACTTTGGCACCATTCCCAAAAGTGATCACCTGTGTTTTGCTTTGTTAGAATTATCAGATATGTTCTAAAACTCCTATTCTGTCTGGGTTTGGGATTTCATGAAATATCTGTTTTTGACCTTAGTATTCAATATGTCATGGAAATAGTAAAGGCTGTCAGTTCTTTGTGTGTGTGTTTTTCCTGTGGGCTCCAGGATTTATGATATTGGATTTTACTACACTATGCTCTAAGAGTACATCTGTTGATGACACTGTACAGTTTAGAATTGTCAATTGTTCAGAACTATATTGATTTATGTATTGGTCAAAGATGGGTATCTATCTATCTATCTATCTATCTATCTATCTATCGCTATATCTATCTATCTATAGATCTATATCTATCTATCTATCTATCTATCTATCTATCTATCTATCTATCTATCTATCTATCTATCTATATATCTATCTATCTACCTCTCTCTCTCTCTCTCTCTCTCTCTCTCTCTCTATCTCTATTTATATATCTCTATCTATCTATTTATATCTATCTATCTATCTATCTATCTATCTATCTATCTATCTATCTATCTCTATTAATCTATCTATCTATATATCTATCTATCTATTTATATATCTCTATCTATCTGTCTCTCTCTCTCTGTCTCTGATCTCTCTCTCTCTCTATATATAGATAGAGATCTATCTCTATCTATCTATCTATCTATATATATATATATATATATATATATATAATGGTTTGTGATTTATCATTTTCATATAATGCTTTGTTGCTGACGAAATTGATGGATTATGCTGTGATTTTTACTTTTGTTTTATTATATCCTATAAGTTTTTAGTCCATCAGAAAGAAAAACTTTTCAAACTAAATAAATTGCTTTTAGCACATTCAGATAGCAAACCATGCCTTGAGGGTACATCACTAATGTGGTCATTTTTATGCCCCAGGCAAACCTATGTTCTTTTTAACCTTCTAATCATTTCAGAGGTGTTTTAAATAATAGACGTTTCCAGTGAATCTGGCAGATCATATTTTTTTATGTTAACACAGGTTCCATGGTTTAGTATTAATATCCACCCTTTAATAAATCACCCCGCATGCTTTGGGGTTGAGCTACAAATGGTGTAAGTCCTTGTTAACTCATGTTTGTCCCCACACAACTGTTTAGATATTTGTAGTAATCAAGTGTGCAGGGTTTGTGTGCAAGATGGTTTGCATACGAAATCTGATAAAGTGATAATATATGGGTTGTCACTTGAACAAGAAAGGAACTACACAAGTTGCAGAAACCTTTCAGCATGGAATTTTTTTTTTTGTTGGTCTTTTCAGGATTCTTTACTTTGAAAATATGCAGAAAAGTGATTGGGGTTGATTTACTAAAACTGTAGAGTGAAAAATCGGGTGCAGCTCTGCATAGAAACCAATCAGCTTCCAGGACTTTTGTCAAAGCTTAATTGAACAAGCTTAAGTTAGAAGCTGATTGGCTACCTTGCACAGGTGCACCAGATTTTGTACTCTCCAGTTTTAGTAAATCTACCCCAATGAAACAATCTTTTTACATTAGACGTGCCTAAGAGTAAAAACCAAATGTAGTATGTCATAAAGAGAGGTTGTGGGCACACAACAAGTTAATATCACTCTGTTTTTATTGTAAGATGGGAGACCAACTTGTTGCTGTTGAAATGACCTAGTGTTTACATGCAGTAGGGTTAGATTTACTAAAACTGTAAAATCTGGCTCATCTCTGCATAGAAACCAATCAGCTTCCAGGTTTTATTGTCAAAACTTAATTGAACAAACTGAAGTTAGAAGCTGATTGGCTACCATTGCACAGCTGCACCAGATTCTTAGTGCTCCAGTTTTAGTAAATCTAATTTAGTCACTCACTATGACTTTCCAGTGTAATACTGCTTTTAATGCTGCACACAGTGGAAGGGTTCTCCCCATTTCAGTAGAAACTGTGAATGCTTTTAAAGATTAGTCCAACCTGTAAATGTTAATAGATTAAATCGCCTATCACCTTCATATCTTCTAAAGGACTCTGAAGGAGACATCTCTGCCTAAAATCACATCTCCATCCACCTACTGTGGCCACTAGTAGGTGTCATTCCTGTTTGCTCTTTTCTTTATGCTACATTACAGAAAACAATAGGAGTTATGTGGCAGGGGGTGGGCAGAGCTTGAGGGGTATCAGGAAAAGAAGCTTATGGGGAACGCAACCCAGGACTACCCACCCATAAATGAAATATACCCTGTTTGGATGGACTAATTTACCTACATAGTGATACATCTCTGTGACTAATACTGCAGAAATATTTCAGATTAGAGCACTTCTTGTAACTAGTTTTTCAACCATAAACTGCAGCAAACACTGCAACTGTACTAAAGTCATAAAGTCCACATTATTGTCTATAAAGCTGAACTCCAGGAAATTACATTAGTCCAGCTTGGCGCACTATAAGTATGCCCTTCTGATGAGCCACCGGGGAAGCCGAAAATCTTTGTAGTACTTGGCACTACTACAGGTCCCGCTTGGGTATTGTGGGAAACGATTTCCCTCTGCACACTGACCACAGGGGGTCACTCACTTGACACTGCAATTATTCATAGACTACCTTATATTTAATTTTTTTAATCGAAGTGGAGAGGAAGGGTTGTGACTGGTGACATCACAATTCCTACTTGATCCAATCAAAGAAAAGCATTAAAAAAAATACAAGGTGGTCTATGAATGGCAGCAATCCTGAGCGAGCTACCCCAGGTGGTTAACGTGCAGAGAGGCAAGCCACATACACAAAACCTGAACAGGACCCAGAAGGCTATCACTGTAGTAGCGCTGATCACTACAGTGATTTTTAGCTTCCCCAGGGCACCATCAGGTATGAGTTAGGCATGCTTATATTGTGCCAAGCTGGACCAGTGTAAGTATGCAAAACAGACATTCCTGGAGTTCAGCTTTAATCCAAGCTCTAAGTAACACTGAAACCAAATTTCACATAGCTCTTCTTTAATTCCATCTCCTTCTTCTTGATGTATTACTAGTTGGATTCCACTTCCATGGCAGATTTGAATCTGATTGGTATTGAGGCAGCCCTGCTGAACATAGTAGTGACACTTTGATACCTTTTTCTTTTTCCATGTCACAGATAGAAAGCAACCTGCAGCTGCTATGTATGGGACTACCCATCCTGCATTACAAAAAATAGGATTACTTGAAAGATCACCAGGGTATTGCCAAAGGGGAGGTGGGTGGACTGATGCAATATAGCTAGGCCTGGATAAAAAAAAAGGAAGTCTGGTACAGGTAGACTGCTTTCCCAAAAAGCACTTTTTTTTTTTTTTTTACTGGAGTATATTTTTTATGAGAAAAATACACAAATCAGTCATATTACTAGTACAGTCTTGGTAGACAGCATAAAGTAAATCACACTTATAATATAAATGACATTGATATGAAAATAATATCAAAATTGGTTCCTCCTGTTTATATTATTCTAGCTTGTTCTGCAGTGCACCCAGGCAGGGACAGGAAAATAATTTGGACTGGCATTCTTTATGCCTTAGATTAGCTAGAACACAGAAGCTGTGTCAAAGCAAAGTCAATACACTGGCGGAAGAAATTGGGTTTCATTATGAATTTGACTTTGCACTGAACATAAATTGTAATCTCCAGATAATCTTCTGCTTAAAGTGGAAAAAATCCTAATTATGGCTGCAAAATCCCCTTCACATTCCAGACTGGTAGATCTTCTCACAGCACTAAATTACTATTGACTAAATGATAATTGTTATCTAGCTCTTTTTATCAACTCTATCAAGCTGGAAATAAACATTTATACACTTTTTCAATAAGGCAGTGCAAAGAGCAAAGCTGAAGTGCAAAGTGCAGTAACCCATAGCAAATAATGAATTTCACTTTAGGAAAGTCATTTGACTAGAAGACAATTTCTTAATTGCACTTTTTTTTAATTTGTTTACTGATTAATCCTTTTGGAATGATACAAGGCATTTGCTTCCGACTTGTTGTCCTATATGTACACAGGAATTTAGGTAAACCATAACTAATATAAAACTTGAATATATATACATATATATATATATATATATATATATATATATATATATATATGTACATATATATATATGTGTATAAAACACACACACACACACATATATATATATATATATATATATATATATATATATATATATATATATATATATATATATATATATATATATAAAACATATTCTATCTATAAAAGGAAAGATGTAGACCAAATTACATTGCTGACTATTGTCTATAATAATCAGTAACTATTTGGTTTAGCCCTTTCGCTGCTGAAGCCATTTAAAAAAAAAATGTTGCACACTTGTAACGAAAATTTTTGGCCTGAAGATTACTTAAAACTTCACAATATTATAGTTACATAGTAGGTGACGTTGATCAAAGACAATAGTCCATCCAGTTCAACCTGTGTAGGTGTACGTGTGTCAGTTTCGATAATAATTTCCCATATCTCTGTATGTTGTGTTCTTTAGGATGCACGTCCAAGAGTCTTTTAAAAATATCCATACTCCGTGCTGACACCACCATTTGTGGAAGAGAGTTCCACATCCTTATTGCCCTGACAGTGAAAAACCCCCTGCGCAGTTTAAAGTTAAATTGCTTCTCCTCCAATCTCATTGTGTGGCGCCGTGTCCTCTTACATTCCCTGAGACGAAATCGTTTTTTTCCTACGATGGAATCACCATTGAGGTATTTGTAAATCGCTATCAAGTCCCCTCTCAAGCATCTTCTCCAGCGAGAATAAATTTAGCTTGTAGCCGTTCCTCATAATTGAGGTCCTCCAATCCCCTTATTAAATTTGTTGCCCTTCTTTGGACTCTCTCCAGCACCAGCACATCCCTTCTGAGGACTGGTGGCCAAAACTGGACAGAATACTCCAGATGTGGCCTAACCAGAGTATTATAAAGTGTCTGGATTATAGTTTTATCTCTGTAGTTTCCCCTTTTATATGCATGCTAAAATACTACTGGCTTTGATAGCTTTAGATTGACACTGCATGCTATTGCTCAGTCTGTCTTCTACTAGGACCCCCAGATCTTTCTCCATCCTTGATTCCCCCAGAGATCTTTCTCCATCCTTGATTCCCCCAAAGCTTCTTCCCCTAGTGAGTAGTTTTCATTTATGTTTTTAGCCCCCAAGTGCATGACCTTACATTTCTCCACATTAAACCTCGTCTGCCATGTAGTTGCCCACCCCATTTTTTTATTCAGGTCTTTTTGTGCAATTTCTATATCCTTATGTGAAGTTATTGTCCTGCTTATTTTCGTGTCATCCGCAAAAACTGAGATTGAGCTATGTATCCCATCCTTTATATCATTTATAAATAAATAAACATAATTGGTCCCCTTATGAAAGCAGGGACCCTGGAGAATAAAATTGTGTCAGTTGCAATTGAGCTAATGTTTATTAAATCTATATTTTCAGAAAAAAATATACTTAAATTCATTTTTGTGCACACAAATATAATACAATACCCATTTTTTTTGTAAACTGTAAAAGACAATGCTGCGCCGAGCAAATAGATACCAAATAAAGTATGTCAAGTCTCAAAATACATGTGTGAAATGGAGAGAGGCTACGGTGCTCAGTTGACCATAGACCATTATTTACAAGCTTTTACAGCTGATCAAGTTAGAGATAACAGTGTGGTGCATTCATGGTGCATTTGTATGCATTCATACTGGATGCAAGTGTTTTCGTTTGTATGTTATTAAAAAATGTTATTATTTAAATAACTTAAACTTTAAATGGAAAGATTAATTTTTTTATTAACCTTATTGCTGTCACAAAAGAACTGATAAATTGTAAACTTCTGGCTGCTATAGTGGTTAGAAGTCTGTTTACTTGCCAGGCCTCTGCTAAGGATAAATGAATAACATATTTTAGGAGTGTCAACTTTCAGTTGTATGGGTAATGGAAGTATTTCAAATATCCAAATGCAGTCATACATATCAATGTGGCCCAGAGTGAGCGTAGATTTGTAGCACTCCAATATATAAACCTAAACTTTAGGCAGATACAACCCCCCTCAAAAATGAAAGCAGCTATATTAGTAGTTAGTTAGTTAAATTTGTTTTTAATTTCAAACATGTAAAAAAAAAGGAGACTTAAAGGTGAAGTGTGAGATACAAAAAAACAAACATTCATACTCACCGAAATAGCTGCAGAATCGGTGTGATACTGCAGCTGTCCCCCACTGGCTCTAAGCCTAATGCCCCGTACACACGGTCGGAAATTCCGACCACAAAATCCGTCAGACTTTTTCCCACGGATTTTGTCCGACACTGTTGTTGCATACACACGGTCGGACAAAGTTGTCGGAAAATCCGATCATTCTGAACGTGGTGACGTTCGTTGCGTACGACGGAACTACGTAGAGGCTATTAGCCAATAGGTTTGGTCTATTAGCCAATAGGTTTGATCTGAGCATGCGTGGCACTTTGTCCGTCGGAATTCTCTACACACGATCGGAAAAAGTCAGATTGGATTTTGTTGTCGGAAAATTTGAGAGCAGGATTACGACGGAAAAAGTCAGATGGAGCCCACACATGGTCGGATTTTCCGACAACATGGTCCGATCGGACATTTTCCGTCGGAATTTCCGACCGTGTGTACGGGGCATAAGTCTAGCTGCAATTTTCCTGATTGGATGAAGTGCAGTGAATGTTTCATTCTTGTTTCTCCCTAGAAATAAAAATATGTTGTAAATCGGGGGTGCCCAACCTTTTGAAGAGCGAGGGCCACTTAACCTCCTTGGTGGTATGATTATGTTAGATTTCTGATGCTCAAAGCAGTACATTGTTTTGCATGGAAATTTGCCATTTTATATTGTAGACCTGTAATTCTTAGGAATAACTCACTTAAATCTGTCCAAACAAGAGTCTAGTAGACATCTCGGGTATGATAAAGTTTGAAACACGAAATCATAAATTATAATATCATAAATAACTATAAATAATTATAACAAATAATAAAATAATAATAATAAAATGTATTCAATAATATAATCAAATCAAAACCACAGAAATTTGCTCAGTTGCAGAATTGTCACTTTCAATGTCTGATGATGAATTTCCCCACGAATCAGTATCTCTCAATTCTGCAAGTGATTCTAATTCACTATCCATGTTTTCTAGATGGTCTAAAACCTCTTTTGACCTAAAGGGACACTGTTTGGTTGCCATGGACATTCTCCAGTTTCCAGGCAGAAGGAACAGTAGTTATAATATAAAACTGCAGGCAGGGCACTGGACAAAGCATTAGGGACAAAAGGGAGGTGACATGATTTGATACACTAATGTAATCTGTAAGATTACAATGTACTTGCAATTCCCGCTGGCTCCATCCCTGTGCGTTGCGATGCTCACAGGGAATGGAGCCCGGAGTGTGCCTTGGGGTTACCGCTTTTGCCACTGAAAATTAACCCTGAGCCACATTAGGGAATACCGCTAGGAAGGTTAAGTGACAATGAGTGGAGAAGGCGGATGACAGGGCCATGTCCACTCTGCATATGCAGAGCAGACACTGACACAGCCCGCTCTACTCTATGAGCCCTCCGATCCAATCTGCCCAGACAGAAGGGGACAGATTTCTCCTTTTGTTTTTTTTAGCCAATTGGATTAGAGGTAGGTGGGTGTTTATATCTGTGGCTCCATAGAGGTGAACGAAGGGTTCTATTGGGTCCGACCGATCATGCTAAAGTGGCATAAGGCTGCTTTCACACTGTTGCACTTCGTTTTACCCACACCGCAGATACAGCGCAGTGCACCTGTGGCTTTCCTGTGGTTTAGCTGCACTTTGCCATATACTTCTATTATATATTCCGCAGGTGTGGTGCACTTTCTGAAAGTTCACCAAACCCGCAGGTAATTACAGAAGTCTATGGCTGAGTGCAGGTAACCCGCAGGTGTTCTGAAGTGCACCTGCAGATCAGTTTGAAAGCAGCCCAGAAACCACTGCAGAACAGAAATGCCCATATATACACTGTGATTTTCGTAATAAACTTACCTTTAATAACAATCTTCCATTCAGGTATCACCGGCTGTTCCTGACCCAGGCAGAGAGCATTTGGTATCACTCTGCCTGTGACAGGAGTTGGTACTATACAGGAATCATTGGCTTATGCGGCTTTGCTCTGCAGCCGCTTGCTTCCTCTACCGTCAGCTTCATTCACAATACTGATGCACTGGGATGGAGGATCGGCAACCCACAATCTGGCCTTCCCAACCCGCCATCCCAGAGCAGAAGGTCTCAGGCCACATTAGAGTGCTCTGCGGGCCACATGGGGCCCCGAGCCACTGGTTGGGCACCCATGTTGTAAACCCTCTGCATATGCAATGATGAAAAATTCATATGCTTGGGTTGAGGGGGATAAGGTAAAATCTAAGCAATGCCTTTGTATTTTTGTGTTTTAGTACTGAAGTTTAATCTGAATACAAGAATGAACACTGCTGTATTACAGAATGTCAGTGCATGCATTTCACAACGGGCCAAGCAGGTGTTGATTAAATGGGGTGTTCAAGGTAAGCACTGACACAGCATAAGTTGGAACTTACCAGACTGAAAAGTGTTACAAATGATAATTATAGCCCATTGACTACAGAAAATCAGCTTAGTTTATTTTGTTTCCAGCGCTGATACAGGTGTACTTCCAGCGAGACCTTGTATATAATGTGGAAAGAACAAATATAAAAATCAGTACTCTATGAAATGTGCAGTATGCACTTTATTCTGCATCAGCTTGAATAACAGGGCATAATCAAAGTGATAAAAAAGGCTCAGCACTCATACATTTTGTACATGCAGTCTGCTCAAGATGTTGAGCTTCAGCCAGAACACAATTTACTTTATCATCTTATGTGAACTTGTTTTTTTTAATGTTATGAGCTACAAAATAACTTGCACTGAAATGAAGAAAACTATACAAGATGTGTAAAGCTTTGAAATTATATTTTATGTGGATGTGAAAGAGGTCATTGCTGGATCCAACTGCATTGTCATTGTCTGCAATAGCTAATGGTGTCCATACACACATACAGTGGATATAAAAAGTCTACACACCCCTGTTAAAATGTCAAGTTTCTGTAATGTAAAAAAATTAGACAAAGATAAATAATTTCAGAACTTTTTCCACCTTTAATGTGACCTATAAACTGTACAACTCAATTGAAAAACAAACTGAAATCTTTTTGGGGGGGGGGGGGGGGATAAAAAATAAAAAATAAAACAATGTGGTTGCATAAGTCTGCACTCCCTCATATAACTGAGGATGTAGCTGTGTTCAGAATTAAGCAATCACATTCAAACTCATGTTAAATAGGAGTCAGTACACACCTGCCATCATTTAAAGTGCCCCTGATTAACCCCAAATAAAGTTCAGCTGTTCTAGTAGGTCTTTCTTGACATTTTCTAAGACCCCTTTCACACCTAAGCATTTTTCAGGCGCTACAGCGCTAAAAATAGCGACTGTATAGCGCCTGAAAAAAGTGGGTCCTTTAACTCCAGTGTGAAAGCCGGAGGGCTTTCACACTGGAGCGGTGCGCTAGCAGGATGGTAAAAAAAAAGTCCTGCTAGCAGCATCTTTGGAGCGGTGAAGGAGCGGTGTATTCACTGCTCCTATACCGCTCCTACCCATTGAAATCAATAGGACACTGCGGTAATACCATGGCAATACCGCCGGCAGAGCGACGGTGCAGCAGCGCTTTGCGGGGGGGCTTTTAACCCTTTTTCGGGCGCTAGCGCCCGAATACCGCGGCTAAAACAACGGTAAAGCAGCGCTAATTATAGCGCTGCTTTAGCGCCGATGCCCGCACCGCCCCAGTGTGAAAGGGGCCTTTGTCCCATCCTACAGCAAAAGCATCCTATCCTACAGCAAAAGCCATGGTCCACAGAGAGCTTCCAAAACATCAGAGGGATCTCATTGTTAAAAGGTATCAGTCAGGAGAAGAGTACAAAATAATTTCCAAGGCTTTAGATATACCAGTGAAGACAGTCATCATCAAGTGGAGAAAATATGTCACAAAAGTGACATTACCAAGAACTGGACGTCCCTCTGAAACTGATGAAAAGACGAGAAGAAAACTGGTTAGGGAGGCTTCCAAGAGGCCTACAGCAACATTAAAGGAGCTGCATGATTATCTGGCAAGTACTGCCTGTGTGGCACATGTGACAACAATCTCCCATATTCTTCATATGTCTGGACTATGGGGTAAAGTGGCAAGATGGAAGCCTTTTCTTATGACGAAAAACATCCAAGCCGAGCTACATTTTGCAAAGACACATCTGAAGTCTCCCAAAAGCATGTGGGAAAATGTGTTATGGTCTGAAGAAACCAAGGTTGAACTTTTTGGCCATAATTCCATAAGATATGTTTAGCGCAAAAACAACACTGCACATCACCAAAAGAACACCATACCCACCGTGAAGCATGGTGGTGGCAGCATCATGCTTTGGGGATGTTTTTCTTCAGCTGGAACAGGGGCTTTAGTCAAGGTAGAGGGAATTATGAACAGTTCCAAATACCAGTCAATGTTGGCACAAAACCTTCAGGCTTCTCCTAGAAAGCTGAACATGAAGAGGAACTTCATCTTTCAGCATGACAACAACCTGAAGCATACATCCAAATCAACAAAGGAATGGTTTCACCAGAAGAAGATTAAAGTTTTGGAATGGCCCAGCCAGAGTCCAGACCTGAATCTGATTGAAAATCTGTGGGGTGATCTGAAGAGGGCTGTGCACAGGAGATGCCCTCATAATCTGACAGATTTGGAGTGTTTTTGCAAAGAAGAGTGGGCAAATATTGCCAAGTCAAGATGTGCCATGCTGCTCCTACCCAAAAAGACTAAGTGCTGTAATAAAATCAAAAGGTGCTTCAACAAAGTATTAGTTTAAGGGTGTGCACACTTATGCAACCATATTATTTCATTTTTTTTATTTTTATTACCCCCCCCCAAAAAAAAAAAAAAAAAAGATTTCAGTTTGTCTTTCAACTGAGTTGTACAGTTTAGAGGTCACATTAAAGGTGGAAAAAGTTCTGAAATTATTTATCTTTGTCTCTTTTTTTTTACATCACAGAAACCTGACATTTTAACGGGTGTGTAGACTTTTTATATCCACTGTACATGAAAATTTAAAATCACAGAGTGGATTTTGTTCTTATGGGCTGCCATTTTTCAGACTTTTTTAAAAACTGGTTTAGCTGAAAAAATTTTGCAAGACTATTCAACTATTCACTGCAGTCAAAACAACACAGCTTAGTAAGGACTGTGATTGGACAATGAAGGAACAGCATCGATATCACTGCAGCTCTCAGCTTCCTCTCTTATAAACAGCAAGCTTCATTTATTATATTTCTAGCAGTGTGTAATACAATAAAGCCTGATTACAAGGCTGCCTTTGCTCTTACAGTAGTTATAGTGCTGCCCTTTGTTCTTATTGTTTGAATGCTGATATGCCGGGGTTACAGGAGGCTAGCACACAGACAGATTGAGGTGTTATTTTAAAGTATATTATTATATTTTTAAAAATAAGTAGCTGTCTATTATATGAACCTACATTTATAATTTAATCAACATGGAAAAATGACCATTAAAACGGAACACATCTTTTCTACTAATGCCGCGTACACACGACCGGACTTTCCGTCAGAAAAGGTCCGATGGTCTTCCCGACTGACTTTCGACGGAGTTACGACGGACTTCTGAACAAACGGACTTGCCCACACACGAATGTACTAAAGTCCGTTCGAAAGTCCGTTCATTTTGAGCGTGATGACGTACGATGGGACTAGAAAAGGAAGTTCAATAGCCAGTAGCCAATAGCTGCCCTTGCGTCGTATTTGGTCCGTCGGACCAGCATACAGACGAACGGTTTTCCCGATAGGAATTGAGTCCCTCGGACAGATTTGAAACATGTTCTATTTCTAGGTCCGTCTGAATTTTTTAAAGAAAAATGATCGGATTATCCCACACACGATCGGAAATTTCCGACGGAATGATTTTGTCGGATCTATTTTGCCGGAAAGTCCGGTCGTGTGTACATGGCATAAGGATTTCAGGTATTTATCTTGTTATAGGTGTGGTGGACCACCTCTTTACTTTTTGTAGGTAATCAAGGATCTGGAGCACCTTTTTTCTGTTACCACTCTGTAATGCGGGATAGGAACACAGCCACTAACTAAATTCAAAGCTGACTTAGATCAATGCATTGATTTGGAAATATGTAAAATTGATGCCATTGATACAAGCCCAAAGTCAGTGGTTTTAAAAATATTTTCATTGCTTGTCCTTGTTGAATAATTCCAGATAAAATGTATACTGTATATATATATATATATATATATATATATATATATATATATATATATAATATACAATATACATTGTATTTGGAATTAATTGATAATCAAGTGTATGGGATGTGTAGATACCAGTTGATTAAATCCTACGTACCTTCGTACTTTTGATAACTGTTTCCCCCACTTTTTAGAAATAAGCTGATTTTTTCACTGGACCCACAAAAATCAGGCTTTCATGCTGTAATGCTAAAGGTCACAAAACCTAATGTACATACTGTTTTATTGCCATACATGTGGTATGTGCATTCTTGAATATTTGAATCAATACAACTTCATAGCAACCTTGCATAGTAATTAAATAGCTAATTATCTACATATCATATACAGCAGTTTACCAGTACACCCTTGCCACTAGTTTCTTCTCTCAGTGATATGATTAGAAATGTAGATTAATTACATTGTGCATATATTATGTAAAAAAACGGCTGCTTGGTGTATCCAGATTGTTTATCCCCCATATTTAATTGCAGTAGCTATTACAATAATGATCCTGTTTTCAATTATGAGCAATTTCCTTTGCTCTTTTTTAATCCCTTCTGTGCCAAAGAGGCCAACTTTATATTCCATGCAATACGTCACTACGTTCCCTGGTTCTGAAGTGTCTAGTGAAAACTAGCACTATAAACATATGTTTAAAAACATGTAAGAGGTTCATTGAAAAAAAGTATATATTTATAGAAATGTGCCAACGTCCGCTGGGTTATGTAGAGCCACAGTGGGATATATGAACAGGATATGTGTGTAAACCTGGCAAAGTAATGGTTGGAATGCCTATGTATTTATGCACCCAGCAAATAGTTTGGCCATTCAGTATGGCTTAAAGGGGCAGGAATGAATGGTGCAGCTTCCAGAAGACTTGCAAATCTGACCCTTAACAAGATTCAGCTAGTGACAGAGTAAGCGGAATTTTCTTGGTTCTGCTGCCAAGGAGCGTGTCTTGTGTGCAAGAAACTGCTTCATTAACCACTTCAATACAGGGCACTTAAAAACCTTCCTGCCAGACCAATTTTGAGCTTTCAGCGCTGTCGCACTTTGAATGACAATTGCACTGTCATGCTACACTGTACACAAATTAAATTTTTATAATATTTTCCACACAAATAGAGCTTTCTTTTGGTGGTATTTGATCACCTCTACGGTTTTACATTTTTTCTTCACTGATGGGGCTGCACTGACGGGCACTGATAAAGCGGCACTGATGGGCACCGATGAGGTGGCACCAATGAAGTGGCACTGATGAGGTGGCATTGATGGGCACTGATATGTGGCCCTGATAGGCAGCACTGATAGGTGGCACTGATGGGCGACATGGATGGGCACTGATAGGTGGCACAAATTGGCACTGATAGCTGGCACGGATTGGCATGGATAGGCGTCATGGATAGGCGGCACAGATGGGCATGGATAGGCAGCACGGATGAGCATGGATGGGCACTGATAGTTTGTTTTGTACTGATGGATGCCAATCAGTGCCAAACAATAATTCATGCCAATCAGTGATGCCCATTGTTGGCACTGATTGGCATCCATTCTGGGCACTGATTGGCATCCATTCTAGGCACTGTGTGTCATCCCTGGTGGTCTAGGGTGGCATACCTGGTGCTGGGCATCCCTGGTGGTCTGGTGGCGTCCCTGGTGGTCCAGTGTGGGCATCCTGGGGGGGGGGGGGCTGCGCTGATAATCGATCAGCACAGACCCCCCCTGTCAGAGGAGCAGCCGATCGGCTCTCCTCTACTCGCGTCTGACAGACGCGAGTGAGGAAAAGCCGATCACTGGCTCTTCCTATTTACACTGTGATTAGCCGTGATTGGACACGGCTGATCACATGGTAAAGAGTCTCCAATGGACTGGCACCCCACAACAACGATCCGGTCAGGATTTTGAAATCACTTTGCCGACGTCTTTTGCCTATAAGGCGGGCGGCAAGTGGTTAAAGTGAACTTGTAGTCGGACATACTACTCTGCAGACATTTTTTTTATAATTACTTTTTTAATAATGTTTTTAATGCATACCTTAACCTGTGGTTCTGTGGTCTTCCCAGCTGGCTGGTTTTGGTTGTGATGACTGATTAACCATAGACTCTCTGCATGCTGACCTCTGAACAGGCCTGTTGCTGGTCTCTCATCGACCTCATCATATGTGCACTGTAATCAGTGAAGGACCAATTTTCACATTATGAGAAATCTTCATGTGTGCTGATAGAGGTGCTCACCCATAGTCCATCACTGGGATGCTGAGTGTTGTGGGAAAGCAGACCAACTGTGCGATAGAAAAGACAGATTGCAGAGGAGCAGGGTGACCAGTATTTTTCTTAATTTTTTTACATGCCTAAAGTTTAGCTTTAAGTAAATGAGCTCTAAAGGCCCATTTATACATTTGAGTTTTTCCTCATGTTTTTTTTTTATTTAAATGTAAATATATCGAAATGCATGTTAACGGGTGCTGATGTGCTGTAACATGCATTTTTGTTTGCGTTGACATGAGTATTTTGATGCATTTCTAATGATTTCAATAGAAATGCATCCAACAAAAATACAATGGTGGGAATCAAGCCCTCCTTACAGTGATTTGTAAAGTCTTATTTCTTTCTATAAAAATAACAAACGTGTTATACTTAACTGCTCTGTGCAGTGGATTTGAACAGAGCAGCCTGTATCCTCCTCTTATCGGGTCCCTCGTCTGTGCTCTTGGCTCCTCCCTCCTGTTAAGTGCCCCCACAGCAAGCAGCTTTCTATGGGGGCACCCAAGCAGAGTCACAGCTCCCTGTGTCCATTCAGACACCGAGCCCCGGCCCTGCCCCCTCTCTCTCCTGATTGGCTAACTGACTTTGATTGACAGCAGCAGGAGCCAATGGCGCCACTCAGCGAATCAGGAGGGAGAGTCTCGGATGGCCGAGACACTGGTGGATATCGCTGGACAGAGATAAGTATTAGGGGGGCTGAGGGGGGCTGCTGCACACAGAAGGCTTTTTATCTTAATACATAGAATGCATTAAGATAAAAAAACTTCTGACTTTACAACTCCTTTAACCTCTGTAGCTGCATGCACTTTGGAGTCATTTATCCTCAGGCTTCCTAACAGCTTATATAGCCTGCTGTTTGTGACCTCCAAGCCATCTAAAGTTGAGTTGCGTAATTTATAATATGCAAAAACACTCACTCATCCATAGCGCCGGATGTAAAGCCCAGGAAGCCGGCGCACTGACATTGGATCGACGTCATGCGTCCAGGACTGGGGGCGTGGCGTTGGCAGAATGCCCAGCCGACCCCTCCACTAATGGAATAGGAAGGGGAGGGGGACCCACGGTGCGTGTCGCAGCTCCCAGGGCATGACCAACCACAGCTGCATCAAGCAATCCACTCAGCCCACATGCCAAGGAACACTGTGCCATGAATGTATGAGTATATGCTGCATATCTGTATACAACATGTTATTGACTGCCTATCCTATTTATCTTAACCCCTGAGTATGCAAGGGAAAAGTGTAGGGGTGTCCAAAATTGCTGTCCATGCATACATGCTTCCATCCCTGATAATTAATGAAAAAGAAGGAATTTGGGACTTTAGATGAGGCCTCTGAAGTAGGAATCAGAGGTACCTCCATCCCAGCTTTTGCGCAGCAAAAAAAGAGAGAAAGGGTTTGGGACTTTGAGTGAAGCATGCAGCTGGAGAGCAAGGAGGTAATAGAGGGTTATCAAAATATTTTTTTTTCCATGAATACAACATACAATACAATACATCATTGGCACAGCAATACATTGTGACCTGCAAGCCATCTAGTTGAGTTGCGTAATTTATAATATGCAGTATAAATACGTAAATATAAGATACAATTGTATATGACATCCCATACATTAGTGATAAAATAGTCACTGACTAAACATAAGGTAGTAGCATTGTTAGCTCAAACAACTGGATGTAAAACCATGATTGTAGCATCTATAGTGTCAATAAAATTCCATTCTCTGGCTAATCAGTCAACTCCGGTCATGTTGATTGGAAGACAGATTTATTACGGATGTATCGATACAAACGGGTGACAAGTAAAAACAGCTCCTACAGCACAGAGTGCCACCAGAGAATCACACACGGAAATGCTATGAGCAGTTACTTTTAAGGTAATATTTGGCAACCTGCCATTGGCTAAGACACACTGGTGACTCATGATGCATTGCCAGCTTTATTGCCAAATCCAGAGTGTCTTTACAAAACTTTCCTAATATGGTAACATCTGTAAGTATTGTTTTTTAGGCTTGGTCAGAACTTAAGAAAGTTGCACAAACAATAAGTCAGCGCCATCTTAGTTACAAAAAGTACAAATCAGGAACAAGACAAATGTTGATATCACTTGTAATTCTTTGCATATTTCTTATCATTCCCTCCTCTGATATCTATATTTGCTTCCTCAATTTATTATTTCAGTGCAGGTCCGTTCCACAACTGGGTTTTCAGACCTTACTTCATTGAGAGGAGTACTCGCATCATCATAGATATCTTCTCCTTGGGGAACTGTGTGATACATTATCCTGGTCATGGCTGTCTCAATTAATCTTTGAGAGAGTCCTCGAATACAGGGAATACAACAACATCCACAAGTGACTAAAATAGCTAAAGCCACGGCGATAGAGATCAAACATGAGGTGACAAGTCCAGTCCATTTTCCAAACCAACCTTCAAGCCAATTTGTGAATGGATCATTAATACCAGAGTTTTCTGCGAATTCATTCGATAAAGCTGTCAATCCTTCGAGGGCTCTAGTCACGGTTCCTCCAGGAGCTGTATTGTTAGGAATAAAGGTGCAACACATACTGCCAAACATTTTACAGACCCCTCCTCTTTCTGCTAGGATCATATCTAATGCCATCCTATTCTGCCATGCCATCAGAGAGGTAGGGGCTAATTGCTCTGCCAATCCCTTAACTGCATCCCTGGTGTAGTTTACAAACCTTTGTTGGTTATAATATATATAGTTAATCCAGTCAACTTTTTTGTTTACTGTCACCCACCAAAGGAGAGACTCAAATCCAGCTGCCACTTGATTCCTAGCCTTAAACTCACTCGGCACTCCACGCGGAACCCCAATCTCATCCATATAGATCTGGGGATCAAAAGACCCTGCAGGAGAGGTGTCCTTTCTGCTCCTCTGGTGACCCTTCTTCCAAGGGGGCTCTGACAGTAAGCGCAAAGGCATTGCCAGTTGTACCAGGGCACAATCCCCTCGGGAATTGGCTGGAATTTTTGCTCTGAGCCTCTTATCTCCGCATAACCACCAGACGTCCGCCCTCTGGGTGTCGTGCTCAACCCAGTCGTCACCTTTTCCCTTTACAATTTTGTTAATCCTCTCCATGCAGTAGTCATCTGGTAAAGACCCCAAATCTGTGCCACTCTCATTCACCGGAAGTGCAAAACAAGTAAAGTTGCCAGGATATGCCATAACAGCTGGGGGTATCTGAGGTCTCTGAACCTGGGGAAACAACAAACTTAACGTGTGACAGGAAGTGTTGGTGTCAGGTTTGTATGTTTTTTGATACAGCTTTAGCATACACCCTAAACCATCTGGATCTGTATTATTATTTAAGGGAAAAGGCACTGTAGCCAGTTGGGGTCTGGCCCCTGCACAGACCAGGCAGTTTTCTTTTTTAAGGGTATTAGCAGTATATATTAACCATTCAAGCCATTCATTCTTTCCCTGGTATCTTGTTTCTAATGTTAGTTTCTTCCACTGTAAGATTGGTGAATCTCACTGTGGATCCTAATACCTCTACTGTAAGTTGGTCCTCATTAGCTAATCCTTTCTTCTTGATTGTCTCATCCTTTGGTTTGACCTCAAGGAAGAATTTTCCCAAAGGGTCAGTTCCCAATACCCAAGCTCCTACACGGTATAACCTCTGATCTTCTAGTTTGGGGTCCTTCAGGGAAATCAATAATATATTGCTATTCTTTGGTTCTGTACAGGGAGAGTGGGCCGCTTTAGTTATGGTTAATCTATTCTTTAAATCTCCTGCTGCTGGGATCTCATATCCCCAATCCTGGGCTGCAGTTGTCCACATGACTGAATCCCAAGTAGCACACGTATTTGTCTGCCCAGGTCAGCTTACCTGCTTCTACCTTATTTCCACAATCTGTCATCTGACAGAAATCCACCTGTATAGTACTGGTGGTTCCCTCAACAAAGGTGAGGTTCAATGCTCTTCCTGTCTCTTCCCAATTGATTGGTTCCACTATCCTCCCGTGTCTCCTACCTCCCCGTATAGAGGCCTCTCCTAGAGTCACCAATGCTCCCACAAGGAACAAAATCCCTACAATCCTATCTGAAGTGAGAGGGGCCAAAAATAGGGCCTTTTCTTCACCAAGGTTGAGGCAAGCAGACCTTTTATCTGCCTCCCTTTGTAGTTGGATTTTCCCCCTCCTTCAGTTTTTCTGTCCCTACTCTGCCTATGTTTACCTTTTTACAGTGGGATTGGTGAATCCAGGTAGTCCTTTCAGCAGTTCTTACTGCGGTGGGAGTAGTAAGGAGTATTTGATATGTCCCATCCCACTTAGGGGAGTGCCAATGCTTATTTTTAAACACCCTGATGAGGACCCAGTCTCAGATTTGCACTTTGTCTTCTCCTATGGGCTCTCCTTCTGGAATGGAACACACTTGGTTAATTTGTTTCTGTTTTAATAAACTTGACATGTATTCTGCTAAGGTTCTCTCCACTTCCTCTGTGTGGGTTTCATTTGGTAATAAAGGTATTTTATAAGGTCTACCATACATCATTTCAAATGGACTTAGCCCCTCCTTAGTGGGGGTGATGTGCATGCTTAAAAAAGCTAGTGGGGGACAGTACATCCAATTTTTTTTCCTATTTCTTCGATAGCCTTTTTTTAGCTTGCTCTTTAATATCCCATTATGTCTTTCTACAAGCCCTGCTGACTGAGGGTGATATGCACAGCAATTCTTTACGTCTATACCCATCACTTCTGTTAGGTGTTTTATGGTCTGATTTACAAAATGTGGACCATTATCACTATAAATCTTCTCTGGTATCCCAAATCATGGAATGATATCTTTTAGTAAGGCTTTGGATACTGTTAAGGCATCAGCACTTCCCGTGGGGAATATCTCTACCCATTAGTGATTACCAAACAATATTTCTTCCTTTCACATTTGTCTAATTCAATAAAATCCATGCAAATGTGTTGACATGGATATTGCGGTGTGGGGAACTTCCCTTTCCGTGGTCTTATGCCTCCCTGAGAATTGTGTCTTGCACATATAATGCATTGAGAACAAAAAGTTTTTTAGTAGTTTGTAAAGCCATATGCTGCTACCACTTTATTTAGTATCTCACTCATCCCCCTGTTTGACACATGTGTTACTCCATGGGTCAAGAATGCTGCATACTTAAATAAAGACTTTGGCAGGACTGGTTTATTCTCTGGAGAGATATATATGTCCTCCTGGAGGGTGTATCCTTTTGTGACCCAAAGTTGTTTCTCAGATGGGGGTGCACAACTTTGCATATCCTTCAAGATTGTGCGATCTAATTGTATATCTTCCTGTTGTACTAAGATTGGTGTAGATTGATTAGCTTCTTGTTTAGCAGCTATGTCTGCTTTTTTTTTTATTCTCCTCGCATATCGGGTCTTTGCCTTTTGTATGGGCCTGACATTTACATATCGCTAGCTCCATTGGAAGCTGGATAGCACTGAGTAATCCTAAAATGAAATCAGTATGTGAAATGGGTTTGCCCCCAGAAGTGACCATTCCCCTGTTTTTCCATTGCTGGGCAAATACATGCACTGTAGAAAATGCGTACTGGCTGTCTGTGTAGATGGTGGCCTTTTTTCCTTCAGCTAGGGTACATGCTCTTGTAAGTGCGATTAATTTTGCTACTTTGTGCTGAGTAATGTCTAGGTAACATTTCAGCTTCCAGTACCTCTGTTTGTGTGACGACTGCATATCCAGTATCGTTCGTGCCATCAGGATTCTTTCTACTGGATCCGTCAACAAAAAGTGTCATGTCAGAATATGGTAATGGGGTGTCTTTAAGGTCACTCCTAGGTAATACCTTATCAGCAATAGCGGCCGTACAATCATGTTTTTCACCGTCTGTTGGTATTGGCAGGAGTGTGGATGGGTTTAAAGTAGTGCACCTTTGGATGGTTATTTGCGGTTGTGTCAAAAGCACAGTCATACAGGATAAGTGTCTTGCTGGGCTAAGGTGTGAAATTTTCTGTTGTAGTAATATTACTGATACAGCATGTGGGACCTTTTAATATGAGCGAGTGATACAGTACAATGGAGGCTGAAGCCTTAATCGCTTCTGCTGCTGCGACCACTGCCTGCACACATAGGGGAAGTGCTCTTGTCTCATTATCAAGTTTGGTGGAGTAATATGCAATTGGTCTCTGTTTACCCCCATATGTCCGTGTCAGTACTGATGTCATGTGTCCATCTCTTGAATCTACAGTTTACTCAAACGGTTTCTCATAGTTGGGTAGTCCCAGCACTGAGGTGCTTTTTAATGTTATTTTTAATTCAGTAAAAGCTGTCTTTTTCCTCACTCCATTTTATAGCGTCCTGTGGGTCCATGGGGTTCCCATGCATGGTATGGACCAACGGGGCGGTCAGTATTGAATACCCGGGGATCCAAGCCATACAACAATTCGTCATGCCCAAAAAATACATAATTTGTTTCTGGCTTCGGCACCTGGAGGAGGGTTCGAATTCTCTCCTCATCCAGATGTCGACCTTCTTTTGAGACATTATACCCTAAGTATTTGACCTGCTTTTGCCACAACTGGAGTTTTATTTTTATTCACCTTATGCCCTTGGTCATGGAGGAAATACAACAGAGCCATTGTTTCAGTCCTACAAACCTCCTCTGAGGGAGACGCCACTAGGATGTCTAGAACCTTCTTAACAGGAAAAGAGGGGTATTGCAGGGGCTGTCAGGACACAAAATAATCACCCCTGTTTGTAAAAGTTTGTCTATTACAGGGCCTATATCCTCCTCTGCTTCCTTCTTAAGGGGGTATTTCCTTCATCACCTTGCACAAAAACCTTTACTTTCACATTCTTTATTTTTTATTTATTTATTTATCCCATCGCTTCAAATACTTCTCAGAATGCTTAGCATATTGCAAACATCTAAAACCGATGCGGTTCGGTAAGTAACCATGTTTTTAACAATGGAATCCTTATGATTCTGTTTTGCCTATAACTGTTCCTGAGACCTTCCATATTTTAAATTAATTCTGGGGTCCCAAACTTAGGATGTTTAATATGGTCGGTAGCCTTCTGCACGTCACTCTCAGTCCATGGTCTAAAAACAGTCATAGTTGGGGACTAACTGCTTTGTTCACCTCTAGGGTTAGAAACTTCTATTAGGGGATACCCTTCAGCATCCTCCGTGTCCTCCTCGCTATAATCTACTGTTTTTCTGGGTCTCTTAGTTCCCTCGGGAACTCCCCATCCCCTGGACCATGCGTCAGTCAACGTCTCTAATATAGATCTGCTCACCACATGGAGCTGACTGTCATCTGCGGAGATTGGGGAAATGGGGTTGGGGTTTTGTTTAGAGGCGGTTCCTCTGACAGGGGTGTATGTCACAGGGAGGGTGGTAGTCTGGGCAGTGGCTGCACTTAAGGGGAAGGGCCATTATAAAGAGGTGGTCTATGGGGGTATCAAATTAAATCATCCTCTTTGTCCACTAGGGGCAATTGGGCTTGGCATTTCTCTTTTGTTCTCCCTCCTTCTACTCTAATTCTAGCGTGCTCATACCAGTATTCCGCCATTTCTAATCCATCCTTTTTTTTTTTTTTTTCTTGAGTTTAGAATACAAGACTGGTAATTCTACTCTAGAATTTTGCTGAAATCTATACAAAACAGCAAAGTCCAAACTCTCCAAACAGGAAATAAACACATGTATGCATACATACACACATACATACATATACATATATACACATATATACATACATACACATACATAAAAACAACTTATACCTTTTACCTTATTTACTACAAAGTACAATTGGTCAAAACAAACAGTATTAGTCTTCTGATCAGGTTTTTTTTTTTTTTTTCCACACACACAGATACACAAAAGAGGAAGTGCACTTAGATGTTCATGAAAGGGGGGGGGAATGGGTGAGTGAGTGAGTTTTAACCACAGGTTTGCAGCCAGACAGATCATACTCAACTTAAACCACCGGACTAGAACAATAAGAATACAAGGAAATCTCTGCAGTAATATTAAACATGGAAAATAAATTAGACTTTGCGATCTCTTTAGATCACTTAGCTACTTTTTAGCGCTCTTAGATCGTCAGGCAAGCAACCTCTGACGTTCGGTATACCCTTCAACAAATCTTTTTTTCATCTGTCCTGGACAGCGGGCTACGTCTAGTTACCATAGGCAACGTCCCCAAGTGCCTCTGTCTTCGGCCCCTGTGTCACCTAGATCTTATACGATCAACCACAGTGCCGGCATACTCAATAAATTGAAAAACCCAAATCACCTTGAGTAGAAGAGAAAAGAAAAGATCTGTCTCACCTTCAAAAGACACGGAGGACTCGATTAGTAGTCCGTCAGCAGAGGTCAGGTGTGGATCACGGAGCCGACCAGCCTCTTTTTACCACTTAACTTGAGTGGGAGGACCTAGGTCTCGGCGAGACGGAGTCTGATACTCACCGATATTTTGGACGGAACCATTCGATCCAACACCTAATCCTAGCTTCCGGTCCGAAGGACCAAGATGTCAATAAAATTCCATTCTCTGGCTAATCAGTCAACTCCGGTCATGTTGATTGGAAGACAGATTTATTACGGATGTATCGATACAAACGGGTGACAAGTAAAAACAGCTCCTACAGCACAGAGTGCCACCAGAGAATCACACACGGAAATGCTATGAGCAGTTACTTTTAAGGTAATATTTGGCAACCTGCCATTGGCTAAGACACACTGGTGACTCATGATGCATTGCCAGCTTTATTGCCAAATCCAGAGTGTCTTTACAAAACTTTCCTAATATGGTAACATCTGTAAGTATTGTTTTTTAGGCTTGGTCAGAACTTAAGAAAGTTGCACAAACAATAAGTCAGCGCCATCTTAGTTACAAAAAGTACAAATCAGGAACAAGACAAATGTTGATATCACTTGTAATTCTTTGCATATTTCTTATCATATAGCTTGGCGCGTTTCGTGACTAACTTTCACTCATCAGGAGCAGACGCTGTAGGGATGTCTAAGAGATTGAAAGGTGAACAGTGAGTAAACTGAACACACCAAAAGACGGGGAGGGCGAATGATGAAACATTCACCCATACTTACAGGTAAACAATGAACGTGGAGTGCGGCGGTGGATGCCAAGCTGTGGACAATTGTCTCCCACTGGAGCAGAGGCGGCAAAAACCATGACAAAGCAATGGAAAATCCTGAAGGGTAAGGTGTGGCTTGGGAAGTGGACCCCACCAAAATCCATTGATGTGCATGGTTTGTGAATGGAAACATCTGTGAATGAATATAAAAGTGTGTATGAATATATAAGCAGTATGTGAAGATATTATTATATTGCTGGTGAGGCAGTAATCCAAATCTAATGTGAAAACGTGGTAGGAAATGTGAGAAGTGAACGTGAATATGGGATAGAATGTGAAAAAAATGCATAAAAAAAAAAACACATTATAAAGGAAAGACCAATATTGTTGATGTGCCTGGACTTAAATGGGATGAGTGAAAGGATAAATGGAAATAAAAAAACTACAAAGGCAAAAAAAACTTAAAAAGCAGGGATGAAAGATAAAAATGACCTCTTAGGTGGATGTGCAGGTGTATGAAATGGCCGTTCATGCTGACCCAGAGAGCACCACCCCAAACAGAGAGTGCCCGTTCAAACAGTGGGACTATGAATACTCCACTGCAGCCATTGTTTGCCACCAACATCATGCCGGCAGATATGGGAGAGAGGGAAGGCGTCAACCCTAGCGATAACCACCCAGTGAATGGTGCCAAACACACTCACTTATCCTTAGCGCCTGATGTAAAGCCCAGGAAGCCGGCACACTGGCGTCGGATCGACATAATACGCCTGGGACTGGGGGCGTGGTGTCAACGCGCAGTGGAACGCCCAGCCGACCCCTTCACTAGTGGAATAGGAAGGGAAGGGGGGACCCCCACAGTGTGCGTCGCAGCTCCCAGGGCATGACCAACCACAGCCGCACCAAGCAATCCACTCAGCCCACATGCCAAGGAACACCGTGTCATGAATGTATGAGTATATTCTGCATATCTGTATACAACATGTTATTGACTGCCTATCCTATTTATCTTAACCCATGAGTATGCAAGGGAAAAGAGTAGGGGTGTCCAAAATTGCTGTCCATGCATACATGCTTCCATCCCTGATAATTAATGAAAAAGAAGGAATTTGGGACTTTAGATGAGACCTCTGAAGTAGGAATCAGAGGTAACTCCATCACGGCTTTTCTCAGCTGGGACTTTGAGTGAAGCATGCAGCTGGAGAGCAAGGAGGCACTGAGGGTTATCAAAATTAATTTTATTCCATGAATACAACATACAATACAATGCATCATTGGCACAGAATAACATTGTGACCTGCAAGCCATCTATAGTTGAGTTGCGTAATGATTGTAGCGTTTATAGCTTGATGCATTTCATGACTAACTGTCACTCATCAGGAGAAGACGCTGTAGGGATGTCTAAAAGATTGAAAGGTGAACAGTGACTAAACTGAACACACCAAAAGACGGGGAGGGGGAATGATGAAACATTCACCCATACTTACATATCAACAATGAACGTGGAGTGTGGCGGTGGATGCCAAGGCGAAGCTGCGGACAATTGTCTCCCACAACTTGATATTTAACCAGCATTTTAAATAATTTTAGTGCACACAAGCACAATATAACACAATTATTTTGGTAAAATATAAAAGTCTATGTTACACCAAGAAATTGATACATAACATGTCATGCTTTAAAATCACGTGCATTTGTGAAGCGGTGTCGAACTACAGTACATTAAATTATCCATAGGAGACGCATTAAAAGCCTTTACAGATCACCATTTTAGTGTATAGTGACAATCAGCGCAATCAAAATTATCCCAATATATGTGAACCTAAAAAACTATATAACTCAGATAAGTAGCTCAAAATGTCAAAATTGTTGCTAGCTGAACACTTAGTGATCTCACAATACCAAACAATAATTTATACCTTCATAGTGCTGTACAACAAATGTATATATATAAATAAATTCTCTTGCAAATAAACAAATATTATAGTGTCATTCTCTCCAATTGTGATAGTTGCTGAAAGATAATCCTTTCCACTCATATACAGTGGGGATCGAAAGTTTGGGCACCCCAGGTAAAAATGTGTATTAATGTGCATAACGAAGCCAAGGAAAGATGGAAAAATCTCCAAATGGCATCAAATTACAGATTAGACATTCTTATAATATGTCAAAAAAAGTTAGATTTTATTTTCATCATTTACACTTTCAAAATTACAGAAAACAAAAAAATGGTGTCTGCAAAAGTTTGGGCACCCTGCAGAGTTAATATCTTGTACTGCCCCCTTTGGCAAGTATCACAGCTTGTAAACGCTTTTTGTAGCCAGCCAAGAGTCTTTCAATTCTTGTTTGAGGTATCATTGCCCATTCTACCTTACAAAAGTGTTCCAGTTCTTTGAGATTTCTGGGCTGTCTGTCACGCACTGCTCTTTTAAGGTCTATCCATAGATTTTCAATAATGTTGAGGTCAGGAGATTGTGAAGGCCATGGCAAAACCTTCAGTTTACACCTCTTGATGTAATCCCCCGTGGATTTTGAGGTGTGTTTAGGAGCATTATCCATTTGTAGAAGCCATCCTCTCTTTAACTTCAGCTTTTTCACAGATGGCATCAAGTTACCATCCAAAATTTGCTGAAATTTTATTGAATCAATTTTTCCTTCTACTCGTGAAATGTTCCCTGTGCCACTGGCTGCAATACAACCCCAAAGCATGATTGATCCACCCCCATGCTTAACAGTTGGACAGAGGTTCTTTTCATTAAATTCTGTGCCCTTTCTTCTCCAAACGTACCTTTGCTCATTCCGGCCAAAAAGTTCTATTTTAACCTCATCTGTCCACAGAACTTGTTTCCAAAATGCCTCAGGCTTGTCTATATGTTCATTTGCAAAGTTCAAACGCTGATTTTTGTGGTGAGGACGTAGAAGAGGTTTTCTTCTGATGACTCTTCCATGAAGACCATATTTGTACAAGTATCTCTTTATAGTGGAAAAGTGTACCGCAACTCCAGTGTCTGCCAGATCTTTCTGGAGGGATCGTGCAGTCAAACGTGGGTTTTGAATTGCTTTTCTCACAATCCTGCGAGCTGTTCTGTCTGATATTTTTCTTGGTCTTCCAGATCTTGCTTTAACTTCCACTGTTCCTGATGACTGCCATTTCTTAATTACATTCCGAACAGAGGATATTGACATCTGAAAACGCTTTGCTATCTTCTTATAGCCTTCTCCAGCTTTGTGAGCATCAACTATTTTCAGTTTCAGTTTTCTAGACAACTGCTTAGAAGAACCCATGGTGCTGATTGTTGGGGATTGACATCACCTGGTCTTCCCAGATGATGATTGAGAACAATCCATGACACTGGAAGGTCTCAGCTTTGCAAAGGGGGCAGTGCATGCTATAAATTCTGCAGGGTGCCCAAACTTTTGCAGACGCCATTTTTTTGTTTTCTGTAATTTTGAAAGTGTAAATGATGGAAATATAATCTAACTTTTTTTGACATATTATAAAAATGTCTAATCTGTAATTTGATGCCATTTGGAGATTTTTCCATCTTTCCTTGGCTTCGTTATGCACATTAATACACATTTTTACCTGGGGTGCCCAAACTTTCGATCCCCACTGTACAAGTGTCCATCTAGACGTGTGGAAGATGAGAAATAGATGGACACTTGTATATAAGTGGAAAGGATTATTTACCTCAAAAGTTTATTTCTGTCTGAAATTTTACATTTCCTAGACCTTCACGGTAATATCGTCTGACATAAAAAAATGAAACTACCCCTGTTTTATTCTCTAGGGTGTCTGCTTTCAGAATATACATATTTAATGTTTTGGGGGGTTTATGTAATCGTCAGGCCTGAAATGATTTATAACCACTTGCCACCCGCAAAGTGACAAAGTGGTTGCGATATCCTGACCGGACATCATATGACGTTGTCAGGATATCAAGCCTCTGCGCGCCCCCGGGGGCATGCTTCGCAGCGATTGTTGTTGTGGCATGTCCTTCTGACACACCACAACTCCGATCTTTACCACGTGATCAGCCGTGTCCAATCACGGCTGATCACGATGTAAACAGGAATAGCCATTTATTGGCTTTTCCTCACTTGTGTCTGAACATTTTAAAGCCATTGGCTCCCACTGAGTCCTGCTGTCTGTGTCAATGGACGCAGCAGCAGCAGGAAACATGAGCGCACAAGCAAGGGTGCCCTCGAAGGAGAGCGCTTCTCTGACGGGGCACTTGAAGAAGAGGAGCAAGGAGTGCCGCTGGGGGACCCCAGAAGAGGGGTGTCGGGGCCACTCTGTGCATAATCAACTGCACAGAGGAGGTTTTTTTTTTTTTTTAAACATTTAGTTATCCTTTAAACAAGTTAATAAAAGCAGTTGCAAAGAAGGTGAAGAGATTTCAGCTTATAATTATGATAGATGGCATGTGTCACAAGTGCCCCAATCTGTTCCTACTCCTTACAGTTTATGTTCTGTCTAGATATGATGCTATAGCTCTTTTTAAATTAAAGTTTTACAGTGACTTTTAAGGTAACAGGCAAAAAATCGCTGTTAAAAAAAAAGCTACAATAAAGGAATGAAAATTCAGAAAATAAAACTGATTTATCACGCTCACTTACACATAAGAGAAATACCCTATGCTAAGGCATACAATGCAATATATCTATCTGCCCACTGAATGAAGGTTACTGACTTTTACAAGACTTTATTAACAGGACTACAAGATTCTACTGTCAGTAGAAATTTTTATGGCTTATGCACGGTTTCAGTCCATTGATGCTTTATATCGCTGCTGTTTACTCTTTATTATGGAGGAGTCCTTCCTGATCTTGCCCTGAGCAAATACTGTTTTGCTTCTCTCTCCAGTTTCAAAAACTTTTTTTCTTCCTTTCTCCTTCTTTCCTTATTCATGCATCTAAACCAAACATTTCCCGTTCAGTCTGACTGGACCATATAAATTACTTCTTTTAGGCAAGCTCACTGGAGGGAAAATCTTCATTCAAATAGCATGACGGTTGGAGACTTTATTAGCATTTAAACAAAGACAGTTTTTCCTTTTTCTAGCATCAAATGTTTCAATAAAACGTGCTCTGAAAAATCCAGTGAACTTCTTTTTTTTTTAGCTAAAACTGAGGAATAGCAATATTTTCAAATCTTACTAGAAAAGTCCTAAAAATGTGGACATATACTAGAACAAGGTTGTCAGAAATGGTGCCACCATTAGCCATCTGAAAGTTCAGTAGCAGTGATGACAGTATAGCCAGCTTCCTTAGCCAAAACATTCAATTGGCCAGTGATTAAGAATTTCCAAGAGGCTATGTCAGATTCTATATCAAAAGAATTCATTTTGAAGCTGAATTGGCATTAGATCCTGAAAGTAGAGGCAGGAACAGTGGTCATCAATCTGCCATCCATTAAAATAGTGAGGTAACTTTAACCCTTTCATTGCCAGGTCCGTACATCATACAGACTTGACAGCAAGGGGCTTTACACACATTCCCAGTGGCTACTGTCACCAGAATTGTGTGCAAATCTGACAAGCAGACTCCTGCCTGTCAGATGGAAGCATTTGGGCGGCTGCGCTGCCACCTGATTGCTTCCACACATTGCTGGTAACGACACTCACCCCCAGTGCTTCCCCCACCATGTATCCTGGGCTCCACTTGCTAATCTGTGGGCCCAGGACCAGCATAGCGGGTGCTGCCGGGTATAGTGGAGGGAGAAGAGCGGAGGGAGAAGGGAAGAGACACACATCCTCTCTCCTCCCTTCCTTGTTCCCTGACCCGAAAAGCGAGATGTGTGATGTCACTTCCTGGGTCAGCTTCCCAGTGTCCCCAACCAGCCTGAAAAGAATGTATAGCGATGCAATCTGTACAGAACTTGTAAACAACAGTCTCTGTGTATCAGCTGTAAAGGGGCAGTCTTAAGTCCTAACTCTGCAGCTGGCTAGCAGTGGGGTCCAATTATACCGTTGGTGTACAATTGGAATAGTCCCAGTCAAGCCTTCAGGCAGCAATAAGGGTAGTCGATGGCTGAATGGGCAGATTCTGAAGGGGTCAGCCTCTTTCACTAGCAGGAGAGAGTAAATCCCTGCAGCAGCTCATCAGTCCCAGCGATATCACCAGTCTCAGCAATATTGCAGCTCACCATCTGGTCAAACACAGCAATTAGTCAACTCTCTGCCCTGCACCCATGTGACTCTGTCTGCACTCAGCACTCTGGATCCCACTCAGACTGCTGATATTCAGCGGTGATGGTGCACACTGGACAGCGATGTGTACTCTCTGATCTCCCTCATGGCTAAAGAAGACTGTGTCCTGTACAGCCTCAGAAAATACATCTCTTCCCCCTTCTCCTGGCAATCTACCTCTGGGAAATGCAGTTCAAAATCTCTTGATTACAGTAGGGTGTCTCTCCTCTGGACTACAGTTCCCACAGGGCAGTTCTGCCTGATTCAGTCTATTGAACACTTCCTGCTCAGCTGATCCCTCCTCTCACTGATGTAGCTGGTAACCAGTTCAGCACTGCAAGGCAGCAGCTACAGTCAGCAGCTGCAGCCAGTGTTTCTTTCACTCTCCATTCTTACCCAAGCACCTGGCTACACAAATAATATTATCAGCGTGAAGGTACAGTAATATATTATAAATCATTGTTCCTATATATAAGTAAGTATGTTTGATCACTACAAATGCAAGATTTATACATACACTGGGGGAAATTAATAAAAAATGTTGGAAACAGACATTGTCTTATCTTTTTCTCAACTGGAGCACAGCCAATCAGCTTTAAAATTTTCATTTTCTAAGCTTTGTGGAAGAAAATGGAAGAAAAAGAAGCTGACTAGGTGATATGGGCAATAACACTAATTGAGATAGATCTCAGAAACTTCACCTCATCCAATCAGAGAACTTGCTGCATTCATTCAGAAAATACAAAGCATTCACTGAATGGCACCTGTGCTTAGTGGCCGACCTGTTTATAATGCAGCAGGGTAGCCGCAGAGGGTGGGACCCAAAAACAAGTTTAGATCACCGGAGTAGAGGTGTCTACTTCAGTGATTTCCAACTTCCAGGGACATTGGCCAGGTATGTCATATAAATAATTACAAGCTGGACCAATGTAACTATGTATAACATACCAATACCTGGAATTATTATTTCATCTGGCCACAGACAAAGTTGATATTTGCTTGGCTATAATTTAACATCATGAAATAAATTCTTAGAATCAATCATTGGCTGTCTCCTTTGAAATTGTTTCTATGACATGTGCATGTCGACTGGTAAACAGATGTCAGAGTCGTGTAAACACAATGGTTGACTGCTGATCGAAGACACAAGCCATGATGCTGTAAACTATAGAAGCAAATGTTCTTATTTTAAGTGACATCCACTGTATAAGCACAACATTCTGTATGATTGTCTTTGTTTGCACAGTACTTTATTAGCAACGGCTCATTGAATCACATTATTGTGCAGCTGTTTGTTCATTAGAATACAAGAGGAAGGAAGAGCTTATTGAGCCCTGAAGCATTAGAGTCTTTGTTAAATACTGGAAGCTGAAGGAGTGAAATACAATGTGATGCTATCACTCTTGTGTCAGCACATTGGCTCCTTATGATCTATGAATACCATTTGCAAAGACAAATCACACACTGCAAGCATTAGCCGCAAGTTCTTCAATTACATAAAAACAAAGAATTGAAGAGAAATAGACCAATTCATGAAAATATAATTAACTTCTCTGCCACTTTATAGCTTTTTACTGAAGCCAGACTGAACAATAATGTTTTATAGTCAACTATTAATCAGAAGTAAGACTATTTCATAACTGTATTGTACTCTGGAGAGCTAATTTCACTGGTCAAGTTTAATGTTGTCACTAGTTGAAATTATTTGGAAATGTATTGTATCACAATATAGATCATCTAAAACACTCATCTATGATTAGTTGATATATTTTTTCTGAACACTATACACAACTTATTGTTCACAGTGCAGCTGTCATTTAATATTTAGCATAATTCTATAAAGAAATAGAGTAAGACCGGTGCACACAGAATCTGGTGCAGCTGTGCATAGTAACCAATCAGCTTCTAACTAGTTAAACAGCTAGTTCAATTAAGCATTGACAATTAAACCTGGAAGCTGATTGGTCGCTATGCACAGCTGCACCAGATTTAGTAAATCTTCCCCAATGTATTTTCAAGGATGAAGGTTTTAGTGACCTTTTTATAGTATAGTCAAGTCATATTTATGCACTGTTATTTTGTAAGTTATTAGTTTGGTTTTAATTTGTTTTTAGATGGTTAAGTTGTAGGAGAGTTAGGTGTGGCAGTGATGACAGTGAAATTTAATAAAAGATAGGTAAATTAATCTTGTCTGGTTTCCTCCAGTTGTTTTCTCTCTAGCTCCAGCTGTTTTCTCTTCACATCAGCACAATATCTGTACTAGGCCAAATCAGTTCACAAAACCAAGCTTTACGGCCTCAAGCACACTTTGGGTATCCCCAATGCATGAGATTTTGGCATTTTGGTGTGGGTGGAAGGCACAGGTGCACTGTCCAACCTTCGCTGTTGACATTCTGTAAAGCTCTATGAGAGGCTGAAAGCTGTTGTAGCTCGATGAGGCTGGATGATGCACTGAGCGATACTAATGTTTAGAGCACTATGTGCCCAGGGACAAATGCCCAGAACACAGACTCCTGGCTTTCCAGGCATTTGTCCCTGAATGCATTCTGCCTTAAATGTTAGTATCACATACTTAACATGCACACTATTCTCCCATACATGTCTCTCCTGATATATTGGTTAAATTGTTGCACAGGGTTTAACAGGGGTGGTGTCATGGGTGGGGATATTTATTACAGTTTAATCCCACAGAAATTAACGCTCTCTGTTATACATTAACCATGTTTTTTTAAGGCTTGGTTTCAGATCACAGTAGTGAGTTGTTTATGGATTAAATTATAAAGCATTCTATATTACTTGTTACTGATAATGCAATTGGACAAACTAAGCTGGGTTTAAAACCCGGTAATGTGTTGACCCATCATTAATTAAAAAAACAATTGCCTAGAGTACCTGTCAAAGAGCAAATTTGGATTTCTTGAGAGAATAAAACTGACAACTAGAGTTGCCTCAAACAAGCATTGTGTTCAGTTTTCTATTTGTAATCAACTTAAAGTGACCCTATCACAAGAGAATTATAGGAGCTGCCATACCTAGCCCCTGCTTCTAAACAAATTCTGTTGCTTGAGTCACAGACGCCAAACAATTATGCAGCAAATGGGTGTCAGAAAAGTGCCAGAATTCATTATCTCTATACTTGTTCAAAGTCAGTGAAGCAATAAATTCAATACCTAAGATATCACAAATTTTACGAAAATTCTGCAGATTACTTAACATTAGGGATGAGCTGAATGTACATGATTTTGCCTCAAGGCAGGTTTTGGAAAATTTTCTGGGAGCCGAATGTCAAAAACAAGTAATGACCATTTTCTAGGCTAAAAGAGATTGTCAACCAATATGCATAGAGGGCTGGGCACAGCCCCGAGGAACAGGTACAACTTTAAATAATTCAATTTGGTGGAGAACAGCAGTTTTAAAAATGCTTTAAGTAAAACATTAAAACTGCTATTTGTTTCTAAATAACATGCCTGGGGGAGCCATTACCCTGACTATGAAGTGGTGCATCTGTATGGTGTATACAACCTACTGCAGGAAAACAGAAATTTATAAAGAAAAAAATACAGTTTAAACTGCTGGTAACTTACAGCTTGTAAACAAACAGCCAGGAATGGTAACTGAGGACCTCACAAAATAAATAAAAAATGGTCATGAGGGCCCCTCATTAAAAATATATACCAGACCCTTAGCACTGATGAAGTTCTGGTATGAATTTGATGATGATGGATGATGAATGATGGAACCCTATTAAAAAAAAGCAAGAGAGATACAAGACAATGGGGATAACCTCAAAATCGGTACCAGACTCTTATCTGGGCATGCAACCCTCTTGAACCATTCCAGACCACATGTCCCCAACATGAAGCATGGTCTTTTTCCCCACAACCCTGGCCAGATGGGGGTGAGTGTCTTCGGTTGGGGGCTTATAACAATCTGGAACTTTCTTTAAGATAAAAAGTCCCCCATATACCAGCCTCCTACTCATTCGCATATAGTAACAGTAACGAATGACCCAACACTTTTTGACAAATTCTTTAATAATTATTTATTCTTTAATAAAAAATGAAGATATCCATCATCAATCCTGATACAGATTTATGTCCATCATGATGAATGACACCCACTGTCCTGCCAAAAGAAAAAAATCCTGCCTTGCTGACAAAATCTACTCTTGCTGCTCACTAGTACCAAATTACATCTACACCCACCACTAAAGTAAACAACGGGTCACGATTTCCTGGATAATGTCATTGACCAAATATGTGGCCATAATTGGTCAGTGCTGTCAATACTTTCCCCGCCCCTTAGTTTTCATGGCCGGGGGTTTCTGGCTAGTAAATGAATATGTCCAGGTGATTAGTTGCCAAGGTCACGGTGGGTGCCTGCTGCTTTTTTTAGTAGCCATTGACAGAAAAGAAGATGTCATTGATAGTAGTGGTAGAAATACTGCTACTATATAAAGTGAGAAAAAAAGTCAGGTTTTGTGGGGGAGTCAAACTTTGAGCTCATCCCTACTTAACATATAAAAAAACAATAGGACGCAGAAGCACATTACAAAATATTATGTACTTCAGGTAAAAACACGTACAAAAAATAAAACAAATACCAAACAGAGAATCCAGGAGCCTCACGCATGCCCCACGAGCTGCACTGCGGTGCGATCTGTCACCCAATGTGACCACCAGACACAGCGGATGACAGATCAGTAAACTGAGCCCCAGCCGGTACCATGTGATCGCCATGACCAATGGTAGCAGATCACATGGCAATTGTACACAATGAATGAATGGTTTTCATTCATACCATTCATTGTGTACTATTGTGTTGATCTCTGTGATTAGTCACAGTGATCACATGGTACAGACAGGGCCATTTACAGCCCATCTGTACCATGTGATTAGCTTTGTTCAATCACAGCTAATCACAATAGTACACACTGAATGAATAGATTTAATTTATTAAAAAAATGGTTGCTTATTACAGTGATTAAAGTCCTGATCACCTCCCCATAGTATTGCAATGTTACTATGGCACTGCTCTAGTCACAATATGTAAAAAAAAAAGAATCTCAAAAAAGAAAACAAATTGTAAAAAAAAAAAAAATGTTCAGAAATAAAAAAAATATATTATTATTATAATGTTTTTACATACTATCCCCAGTCAGTGTCCCTGATCACCACCACACCAGTTATATGATGACGCTGTACTGCACTGGTGACAGTATGTAAAAAAAAGATTGTGAAAAAAAACACAAAAAACTGTGACAAAAAAATTACAACTTCAAAAAAACATGCCATGCCTCTTACTATAAATACCTTGGACTGACTACTTTCCAAAAAGGGGTAATTTGTGGGTTATTTATACTGTCCTGGAATTTCCGGGCTTCAAGAAATAGGCTGTCAGTACATCAGGATATTGTTTATCAGATATACTTTAGTTTGTGGACTCTATAACTTCTATAACTTCCCTACAGACTAAATAACATACACTGATTTGTTTTTGTTTTTTGACCAAAGAAATGTAGCAGTATACATTTTGGTCTAATTTTATGAAGAAAGATTATTTATTTGCAAAATTGTATAACAGAAATGAAGAAAAGCGTGTTTTTTTTCCAACATTTTTGATCCTTGTTCATTTATTTAGCAAAAAATTAAAAATCCAGGAATGTAAAGTTATCATTGTTGCTGTACACTGCATATTATTCATTAAACAATAGTTGCTGCTGTAGTAAGATCTGTGGGAGAGAAAGAAAAGTGACATTTCTGTCTTTCTGTTATATGACTGGAGGCAAAGCAGGTTTGCATAGCAGTCATAGCTTATAATAAATTTGGCATCATTTAATTCAGATTGTAAGCAATATAATTTAATCTGCTAATCAGCACAATGATACAATCAGCAATTAACCTGTTCATAATAATGCATAACACTGGAAAAACTGTGAATGTTGTAGCATTGTTACATTAAATGTATGTATTTAAGAAGAGAATGACCCAATTTCACATTGCTTAGCTCCAGATCTCAGTTTTCAGAAATTGGCAGTCCAGTACTGTAATGTTTTCTAAAAACAAATTTCCAAATTAATTTGGAGTATTCATTCTAAGAATTAGGATGATCCCCTAATCGTGCATTTGCTTATTGCAACTTTGGTAGAAAAACATTGTCCAAGTAGTTATTTGCAAAAAAATATAAAATGGTTTATTGGTTAGAGAAGTTTGCAATATTTCACATAAAACCTGTTGTGCACTAAAATATTTGCAAGCCAACATGTTGTGGTTTTCACAGTAAGATCCAAACTGGACACCTCACTTCGGTATAAACTGTCTAAGAAGGGATTTTCCCCAGTATTGAAGAAATGTCATCCTATTTCCTGTTGTTTCTTTTGGAAAAGGAAGTGAGGGGACCCCCACAGGAGGGCAGTGCCACCAGGTGAGGTCGCCCTGCTCCTTACCTATTTAAGTAATGTCACACGTCGGAGCAGGCAGACGGCGGGAGACTTTGGTGTGAACAGAGATTTTTTTTCTTCTTTTTTTTGGGTTCAGCAGTGCAACAGGCATTGTGATTGACGATGGATCTGGAACGCGGGACGTTATGTTTTTTTATTTTTTAATAAAGGACTTGTCAAAAACTTGTGTAGTGTCTTTACTCACTTTTTACACTTTTTTGGTGAATGTGTAGGGGTACTATGTAACCCTTACTTATTCACATGAGGTGGAGGGCAGTATCTGGGGGCCCCCTTTTTAAAGGGAGCTTCCAGATTTCCTATAAGCCCCCTACCCACCCTCACAACCTCACAACCACCGGCCAGGGTTGTGGGGAAGAGGCCCTTGTCCCCATCAACATGGGGACAAGGTGCTTTGGGGGAGTCAGAGCACCCACCTGCCCCAAAGCACTCCCCATGTTGAAAACATGTGGCCTGGTATGGTATGAGGGGGGCGCTTGCTCGTCCCTTTCCTGACCTGCCAGGCTGCATGCTCGATAAGAGTCTGGCATGGATTTCGGGGGAGTCCCCACTCATTTCTGGTGTGGGTCCATTGAAGTCTATTACATGCAAAATGCAATCTGCTGCGGGTAAAAAGTCCCTGACTCTTTTCAAAAATGCTCCAGCTGAAAAACGCATAGGTGTTAACGTGTACCATAGGAAACCATGTTAAATGGACTGTAGTGCTTTTCTGCAAAAAAGTAACTTGTAAAAGTTTTGACTAAAGATGTATAAATAAAAGTACACATGGGGCAAGCTTAGGCAGAGATTCAAAGTGTAACTCCAGACAAAATGTATTTCTTGTAGCCTTTTTGCTAGAGTGGGAGAGAATTCCCCCTCTCTTGGGTTTATGCTGTTTATGTCTTCATTGGGTAGGCTCCACTTAGTAGTCCCTAGTCTCTCTTCCCAACTCTATCCAAAACAAAACAAGTTTTGCATGCCATTTAAGGTAATAGTTTAGCTTTAGAATTAAGAACAAGGGACATCTCCAATCAGCAAAATCTCCAAAAGCTAAATACATGGATAAAATACATTATACACTTGTTTACCTGTCAAAATATGTATAACATAATCCACATAGCCACCCTGATAGGTTATATGGTTTAATAGCATAAGAAGAGTCACAACAATTTTAGACTCTTCTGTTCTATATTCATGGGAATATCACCCAGATGCAGATTACTGGAGAGTATCAGAACACTGGTAACTTCCACTCTGAGCTATCTTCCATAAGCACATATAAGCAAACTAAAATGAAAAGCAAGCAAAATCCTCTTTGTGCTGAGTATGGCCCTTTTACAGAAATCGTATACCACACCAAAAATGATTTCAAAGGAATAGCCTTCTAAAAATGAATTGTGTGATTTAACCCAATACTTGGTTTTATCCCAACAACACTTTCTAAGGGCAGCAAACAGAGAAGCATGCAATAACGCTGTGCTGTCAGGAGGCTGCAGGCCACAGTGTAAAACTTAGGATTATTGATACAGCAGGTGCACTTCTGGTATTTTTTCCTCTATTCAGTTATTAGGACCACATGCAAAAATAATTCAAAATAATAAATTGGTCAAAGCAGTGGAAACTTTAGTTCAGTATTTCTCATGTAAAATAATAACAGGGAAAACAAGATTTGCTGGTTGGAAGCTGAAGAGTGGGAAACCAGTTTTGCTTTTGAATGCTGGTGATTGCTGTGTTTGCATTTTTAGGTTCTTTTTGGGGTCTTTCCTTGCAGCTTTTTAACACCTTTTCTGTCACTTTATAAACAGACTTTTTTTTCTCTTTCCTTCAGACTACTATTAGGGGGAGTGGTTAATTGGTTACAGGTGCTTGAGGTCCTATATAACTTTCTGTAGAGCACATCTGAATTTGCCAGATTTGCTGGTTGGAAGCTTAAGAGTGGGAACTTTGAGTGGAGAGCATGGATATCGCTGTGACAGATGTGAGCAGGTTGCCCTTCTGGAAGCTCACATTAGAGATCTGGAGAAGAAAATTGCAACACTGGGCAGAACTGACAACTTCGAAAGGGGTCCTTTAGTTGGCTAGTGGGGTTAATTGGGAGGGTGGAGGGGTAAGTCAAGATTATCAGGTCGGAAGATGGGTTAATACAGTTAGAGGGAGTGGCAGGGGCTCACAGAAAAAGATGGCCAACCCTGGATTTGAGCACCCTAACAGATTTGCCAAGTTGGGTGAAGATGTGGGGGTATCAAACTCAGAGGTGGCATCCCTAGATGTCACTGCTCCCCCTAACAGTCTGGGGAGCAGCCTATCTAGTAGGGGTGGTGGGGGAAGTGCAGGTAGGCCAAAGAGTTGGTGGTAATAGGGAATTATATAATCAGAAGGACTGCTAGAATAATTTGTCGCCACGATCACCTTAACCGAATGGTTTACTGTCTTCCTGGTGCCAGGGTTCGGCATGCGGTGGACCGGGTTGATAAATTACTGGGAGGGGCTGGGCATGACCCAGCTGTCTTGGTCCATGTTGGAACCAATGACAGAATATATGGAAGTGGAGGCTCCTTAAGAACCAATTTAAAGAATTAGGCTGCAAGTTGAAGGGAAGGACCTCCAAGGTGATATTTCTTGAAATATTGCCTGTGCCATGGGACACATGAAAGGCAGGGGGTGATTAGAGAGCTGAATGCATGGCTTAAGACCTGATGTAAGGAGGAGGGATTTGGGTTTTTAGAGCACTGGGCTGACTTTTCATTGGGGTGCAACCTATATGCTAAAGATGGTTTGCACCTAAATGGAAGGGGGTCTACTGTGCTGGGGGAGAGGTTTATGGGAAGGCTGGAGGAGTATTTAAACTAGAATTGTGTGTGTGTGTGGGGGGGGGGGGGGTGAATTAGATTATAATGGGTCAGACAGGGGTCAGCCCCTTTTGGTGGGTAGAATAGGGACAGATAGGGGAGGGCTATGGCAGATGATATGAAGGTTCCTATGTTACAGTAATCCATTGGAAATGGTAGTATTTGTACTAAAACAAAAAATATGCAACATGCCTTTGCAAAATGTGACAATGAATTAAAGTGTTTGTTCACCTATGGCAGAAGTCTGCCAAGCAAAATAGGTGAGTTGGAAGCTCTGGTGCACAAGGAGAAGTATGATCTAATTGGTATTGCTGAATCTTGGCTTCCTTCTTTTCATGACCGGGCTATTAATATTCCTGGCTATGCTCTCTTTTGGAAAGACAGGATAAAACGGAGGGGTGGTGGCTTATGTCTCTATGTGAGAAGTGATATCAAAGCCAGTGTGAAAGAGGACCTAGTTGATGGAGAGTGTGATGAGTCTGAAGCACTATGGGTGGAACTGTACATGGGTGTATGTACTACAAAGGTTGTCATTGGAGTTTGTTATAGACCTCCCTGTGTTAGTGAGGAGGTGGAGACTCAGCTCCTTGCACAGATGAAAAGGGTAGTAAGGGCAATTCTGGGACAGTTAAAGGGAAAAGATTTATAAACCTATTACCAGACAATTGTATGGTCCAGTTTATTGAGACCCCGACTAAGAATGATGCTCTGCTGGACCTGGTAATCTCAAACCATGCAGAGCTTACTACCAATATTCATATAAAATAAATCTGGGTAGCAGTGACCATAACATGATTTAATTTATTGTTAACTGTAAGCAACAAACACATACAGGAGAGATAAAAACACTTAACTTTAAGAGAGCAAATTTTCCAAGGATGAGGGCTGCTCTCCAGCACTTAGACAGGGAGGGAATATTGGCATTAATGGACACGGAACAGAAATGGGAATTCTTAAAAGTGACTGTATGTAAACTTACTGCAAAGTATATTCCCATAGGCGATACGTTTAAAAGTAGACATGTGCAATTCGTTTCGTTTTTTTTGTTTTTTCATTTTTTTTTCGTTATTTTCGTTCGTTCGTTTTCGTACGAATGAACGAATCGTTCGAATCGTACGAATACGAATAACGAATCGTAACGAATCGTTCGAATCGTACGAATCCGAATAACGAATCATTCGAATCCGAAAAACAACGAAAATCCGAAAAAACTAATTAGAAACAACAAATGTACTAATGAAGAAAATCCGAAAAACGAAAACGAACGAAAACGAACGAAAAAATTCGTAACTTTTTTTTTGTTGAATTGGTCATTTTCTGTGTCCCTTACAATGGTGCTGCTAAACGTGCTTCAAATGGATTGAACAAAAAAATTAGTACATTCGTAACTTTTTTTTTCGATTCGTAACTTTTTTTTCCGATTCGTAACTTTTTTTTCGATTCGTAACTTTTTTTTTTTTTTTTTTCGATTTGTAATTTTCCGTGTCTCTATTGAACCAAAAAATTCGTACATTCGTAACTTTTTTTTTCGATTCGTAACTTTTTTTTTCGATTCGTAACTTTTTTTTTTCGATTCGTAACTTTTTTTTCAATTCGTAACTTTATTTTTTTTTTTTTTTTTTTTCGATTTGTAATTTTCCGTGTCTCTATTGAACCAAAAAATTCGTACATTCGTAACTTTTTTTTTCGATTCGTAACTTTTTTTTTCGATTCGTAACTTTTTTTTCGATTCGTAACTTTTTTTTTTTTTTTTTTTTCGATTTGTAATTTTCCGTGTCTCTATTGAACAAAAAAATGTGTAACTTTTTTTTTGATTCGTAACTTTTTTTTTTTCGATTCGTAACTTTTTTTTTCGATTTGTAAATTATTATAAATGTAATAATAGCATACACATTACATCAAATTATGAATTATGCTCCGATTACGAATCTACGAATGTTACGAATGTACGAATAAATACGAATGTGTCCGAAAATTAAACTAACGAAAAAACGAATTAACGAAAAAATAACTCTTACGAATGTACGAATCTTTACGAATACGAACAACGACGACTTACGAATGTACGAATCGTTACGAATCCGAACAACGACGACTTACGAATGTACGAATCGTTACGAATCGACGGAAACGAAAAAAACGAAACGAAAAAAAACGAATTTTTTTCGGAAACGAAAAAAACGAAACGAAAATAAACGAATTTTTTGGTTGTGCACATGTCTATTTAAAAGGCTAAAAATAAAACCTATGTGGCTCACAGCCAAAGTTAAAATAGCTATAAATAATGAAAAAAGAGCTGTTAAAAAATATAAAAAAGAAGGAACGCTATCATTATTTAACTGTTACAAAGAATATAACAGAATGTGTAAAAAGAAAATTAACCACTAGCCGACCAGCGCACAACAATGTACTTTGGCACAATGGCATGGCTGGGCAAATGGGCTTACAGGTATGTCCCCTTTAAATCACGGCATTGGGGACTTGATGTCCACCGGGGGCCCGCGATCATGTCATGGATCGGAAGAACGGGGAGATGCCTTTGTAAACAAGGCATTTCCCCATTCTGCCTAGTGACATGAGGGGTCTACTGCTCCCTGTGATCGGGAGCAGTGATCGCTGTCATGTCAGTGGTATCCCATCCCCCCACAGTTAGAACAACTCCCTAGGACACACTTAACCCCTTGATCACCCCTAGTTTTTAACACCTTCCCTGCAAGTGTCATATACACAGTAAGCAGTGCATTTTTATAGCACTGATTGCTGTATAAATGACAATGGTCCCACAATGGTGTCAAAAGTGTCCAATGTGTCTGCCATAATGTCGCAGTCATGATAAAAATCGCCATTTACTAATAAAAAAATAATAATAAAACTGCCATAAATCTATCCCCTATTTTGTAGACACTATAACTTTTGCCCAAACCAATAAATATCCGCTTATTGCATTTTTTTTTACCAAAAATATGTAGAAGAATACATATCGGCCTAAACTGAGAAAGAAATTTTTTTTTTTATATATTTTTGGGGATATTTATTATAGCAAAAAGTAAAAAATATAGCTTTTTTTTGTTTATAGCGCAAAAAATAAAAACCGCAGAGGTGATCAAATACCACCAAAAGAAAGCTCCATTTGTGGGTAAAAAAAGAACGTCAATTTTGTTTGGGTGCAACATCGCACAACCGCGCAATTGTCAGTTAAAGTGACGCAGTGCCGTATTGCAAAAAGTGCTCTGGTCAGGAAGGCGGTAAATCCTTTGGGCTGAAGTGGTTAAGGACGCAACAATTCAAAACCAACAGATTGCTAAAGATAGTAAAACAAACCCCAAAAAATTATTCAAACATAATAATAGTAAAAAGGTTAGGTCTGAGCATGTAGGTCCTTTACAAAATAATCTAGAGTGGGTGACTGGGGACAAAGAGAAGGCAAATTTATTAAATACTTTCTTCAGCTCTGTGTTTACACAGAGTGGTTGTGATACAGCCCAAAATGATCCACAATGGCTCAAAAGTGATATGGTCCAGAAATATTTAGACAGACTAAAGGTGGACAAAGCACCTGGACCAGATGGCATCCAACCACGGATCCTAAAAGAATTGAGCTCTGTTATTTCAAGGCCATTGTTTTTTAAATTTAGGGACTCAATGACTGGAATGGTACCACTGGATTTGCGCAGGGCCAATGTGGTGCCCATATTTAAAAAGGGATCAAAGTCTTTACCAAGTAACTATAGACCTATTAGTTTAACTTCTATAGTTGGGAAGATACTGGAGAGTTTAATATAAGACCACATAGACGAGTTCTTGCTGGAAAAAATATTTTAAGCAACAGACAGCATGGGTTCATGAAAGACAGATGTTGTCAAAGAAACCTAATTTCTTTTTATGAGGAGGTAAAACCTTGGACAGAGGGTTAACCAGCTGTGGACATAGTATACCTGGATTTTGCAAAAGCGTTTGACACAGTTCCCCACACACGGCTTATGTGTAAGGTAAAGTCTACAGGCTTGGAAAGATTAATTTGTAAGTGGATAAAAAACTGACTAAAAGACAGAATTTAGAGAGTAGTGGTCAATGATTCTTACTCTGAATGGTTTAAGGTTATCAGTGGTATACCTCACGGACCTTGATGATGCCCTGGTGGAGGGGCAAAACGTGTTGACGCATTTCCGGCTATTTTGAACCACTGATGTCACTTCCGCTCTCCGTGGAACGCACGCCGAGCAGTGGCTAACCTGGAAGAGTTGTTCTCTTTACTGATGCCTGTTTTTTCCATAGTCTAGTAAGTGGCGCTTGTAATGCGCTTATTGTGTGACCCTGCAGTACTTCACTATTAGCTTCTCTTTCTATTTTTGGGAGCCTGTTGGATTTGTTTTTTCTGGTCATCCCTAAGACCCCTGTTCATATGGAGAGTTTCTGAAGAATTCATCCCATCTCATCAGATCAATAGATCACAAGCTTATATGACCCACAGACTGCAAAGCTGAGGGTCCATAATTTCTGGTGAGTGGGATCACAAGAGGGGAGCGTGGCACATAGCACCTTGAATTATCATTTGAGCACTAAAGCACTTTATTTTGATTGGAGCACTTATTTGAGATAACATTTTTTGTTTTTATATTTGAATGTGTTATAGGTAGCACTTTGGTAATATATTTCATGAGCACTTTATATGAGCACGTGTATTTCTGCAAGCGCTGTATACATGTATACTTATAATTTGGAGTTTTAGCACTCTGTGGACAGCTGCTGCAGTTTTGTATTGTTATTAGTCTGTGTCACTTAGCGCGAGTATTTAGGTTTCACTACAGAGGACAAGGGAGCACTCTTTACGTCTAGAGGAAAAAAGATTTCATCTCCAAATACGGAAAGGTTTCTTCACAGTAAGAGCTGTGAAAATGTGGAATAGACTCTGTCCAGAAGTGGTTCTGGCAAGCTTAGTAGATTGCTTTAAACAAGGCCTGGATTCTTTCCTAAATGTACATACTATAACTGGGTACTAACATTTATAGGTAAAGTTGGTCCAGGGAAAATCCGATTGCCTCTCGGGGGATCAGGAAGGAATTTTTTTCTCCTGCTGTAGAAAATTGGAGCATGCTCTGCTGGAGTTTTTTGCCTTCCTCTGGATAAACTGTGGGTGAAGGATTGTGTATGTGGGATTGATTATTTTTTTTTTTTGGTTGAACTAGATGGACTTGTATCTTTTTTCTGACTATGTAACTATGTAGCCAACTATAGAAGAAAAAGAAATGGGTCTGCTTGTTTTAGATGATTAGAAAATGGGCAAGTAGTGTGACCATCCAGCAAGGAAAGTAAACAAAATCTGAGGTGCTAGAAGGATCACCAACAGGAGGAAGGAGGTCCCAATCCAACAACACAGAGCTTCAGTTAGACCCCATTTAGAATACTGTGTCCAGTTTGGGAAACCTCACTTACAAATTGGTATTGATATGATAAAGTGAGTCCTGAGATGGGCAAAAAATCGGTGCAAGGTCCAAAGGATAAAACATCAGGAGAGACTGGAATAGAATATGTACAGCCTTGAGGAAAGACAGGAAAAGGGGGTGTGGTGGACATTTTTAAAACCAAACTCCAGGTTTCAGTGAACATTAAAAATTTTATTTGGACCAAGCTGTTCCAAACAAACATATGCTTTGGTTGTAAGCACTGAATAAACTGTAGCCCAGCTACATAAAATACAATATATAGTGCTGTGTTCCAGCAGCAGGATGGGAACTTCCCATCCCTTTCCCAGAACAAAATTGAGTCAGGCTCAGTGGCTAAAGCAGAGAGGCGGGAAAATTATATCATGATCCCTGCCTTAGCCAATCATGAAGCTTTAGAGTCATTCACAGGATGCAAAGCTTCCTGTTCATGGCTGAGCAGCGCTTAACCTAACTCGATTTTGTTTTGGGAGTGGAAGTAAGCTCCCATCTCTCTGCTGAAACACAGCGCTCTATACTGTATGTAGCTAATGCTGCATACAGTTTACAAAGCACACCCAGCAGGCACATATGTTAGTGAAGGAAATATTTTATTTGGGCCTGCTTAGCCAAAATTATTTAAAGCCGCAGTAAACATGGAGTTAGACTTTAAAGGGGTTGTAAAGGTAAATTTTTTTTTTTTAAATAACAAACATGTTATACTTACCTCCACTGTGCAGCTCGTTTTGCACAGAGTGGCCCCGAACCTGGTCTTCTGGGGTCCCTCGCAGCTGTCTCGGCTCCCCCCGCAAGGACTTCTCACCTTCATGCGAGCTCCCTCGCATGGTGAGGAGTGCTTGTGGGCGCGGTCCCGTGATACAGCCAGCGGCCACAGCCGCTCCCTGTATCACCCGGCCCTGCCCCCAGCGTGCGGCGTCATTGGATGTGATTGACAGCAACACGAGCCAAAGGTTGCACTGCTTTCAGTCCATCCACTGTAACCAGTTAACGGCCAGGCTGAGCAGCAAAGAGGATGTCGGGGGCGAGCGCGGGACTTTCAAGGGGTCAGGTAAGTAAATATGGCGGGCTGGGGAGGCCGGTATTGTCGAATGTTTTTAGAATGCATTAAGGTGAACATTTTGTTACCTTTACAACTCCTTTAAGGGTGTTGGGGTGATGCCTTCCTCTGTCTTTTGGTTTGATTAATGTTGGACATCATTCAAACTGGTCAGATTGTTGCCAAGAAGAGTTACTGTGGAGGACTGCTCTGTATTGAGGTATGTATTGTAGCCTGAGCTATTTTAAGAATTTAGCGGGAATACAATTTATAATGTAAAAAATATATCATCTAAACAAAAAACAGTTAGCTAGTGTTTGGGAATCTCTCATATAAATAAACAGTTTTTAACCAGTTTACCAATACACTCTGTCGGAAACGAGCATTAAGTGTGCCCCTGTCATCTGACCTGCTTTTATTTTAGCTCATGGTGGACTCTTTAAATAATAAAAATTTAGCCTGGAGTTGGCCTTTAAGTAGTCAAAGAAAATAAAGCCAGAAAATAAATAACGAGAGATATGAAGGATTCCTTCTAGCGATATTTATAAATGAGTTTCACTGAATACATAACTGGATTAAGGGATCAATGTTATATTTGCCTGGAGTTTAGCTTTAAAGCCTGACAATTTGACACGCTGGTATGTTCCTGTATGGGTACAACAATATACTCCGACTGTAATTTTCTATATTTGCATTTAATCATAAAATGATGGTTCAGTAATTCAAAACAACAATACAATCTGAGTACAGAATTACCTTTTTCACAGATGGAGCTATGTCATTCAGTCAAGAACAAAATGACATCGTCTTAGCTGTGTTAAGTATTAAATTAACTTAAGGATGCTGTGTAGTAGAAAAATCTGTGTTCTCAGGGGTAAAGTTCAATTGTATCCAGAGGATATGTACATAAGGAGAGGGTCCATAATAGCTTACAAACCAGACTGGAATTTAAGGATTTGTACAATAAAAGACCAGTATGTGGTCTGTTTAGGACATTACCTAAAGTTGTGAAGCAAAGAAATATTTTTCTTGTTACACCAGGTGACTATTATAGAAGACCTCTAATCTTGGTGTTAATGTGACTTATTTACTCCTTTCACTGTTTTCTCCTCTATATTTATGTGTGCTTGGACTGCAAAATGTGAGCTGTGTACACCATGTCTTTATCTTCTTTTCTAAAATCTTTAATAAAAATGTTAATAAAAAATAAAAAAAGAAGACCTCCAGATTCAGTCAAAAGCCTAATATACAATTACAGGACCAGACTTTAAATGTGCTCAATACATCATAGTAAACATATTTTGTACATGCTGATATCTGATGAGTTCCCTTAATATGCAAATGAGTTCCCTACCCACCATTGTAATTAGGTATCAGTGCACGAGTCATGGTTGCCCCCTAGGAAAAGAAGGTAGAACATTATGTAAATTGAGATTTTCATCATCAATGTTCAAAGGTTTCTCCTATTGGTGGTGAAGACTCAATACTTGCTATATGCACAATTCACTTTCGATGAAATGCAGGGGAAGCTATATTTCATTTTTCAATACTGCAAGACTCATCCAGCTATAGCCCCACATTTCTACCAGTGATTGCCAGGGCCATTTGGACCCCAACAACTTATTTATGTCCCTTTTCAGCTTGTGTGAATTTCAGGCACATCATTCTGTACCTAAACTAAAGAAGATGGGAGTTAGTGAATAGAGATTTGACTAGAGGGAACAGGAGAATCCTTTGGCAGTCACGACACCTTACCAGTATGTATTCCTATTGCATATTTAGCTTTTGCAATGTCAATAAATTCTGTAGATCAAGAAAGCCATTTTACATTAAGTAGCATGTAAGGTTTTGTCATGTTGAATTCTAAAGGTTTTTTCATTTGTCTAGAGCTGCAATTTAAAAAACAGCACATACATATTTATATAACAACATACGTTGTCTGTATTTTAATGGATATTTTTCTGTCACCCAAGGTGCAATATCTGTTGTTTTCCCTAAATTGTTTCTGTCTCTAGTCCTTGACCAATCATTCATCTCCTGCTGATCTGTTCATTTCCCATAAGGTAGATGCAGGGCTCGGTTATGGAACACCTTGCTGTGTTTGCATTAACTACATCTGAAAACCTGTTTTTATTGTACAAAGTTGTTTTACAAATGTTCTTTCATGTCAAATACAAAAGAAAGACAAAAATAAATGATTTTGTTCAGGGAAATCCTATGAAATACTGCAACACGCTTCCCTCCTTTATTTTGTTAAATGCAAGCAATGTAGCTAGACAAACTGGAAATATAGAAAAACACTGTTCAGTTTCTGATGGGACTTGTATTAATTGCTGTTTAAGAAGCTTTTCTTAGGGTTTCTCATGTTGGCCATAAACATGTTAATGTGCTAATTTAATACAATGTTTTGATATTTTGAGTATAGGAATTCCAAATTATTTTTTAATGTAGTTTCAATTGCTTTTGATTCATTTTGTGAGATTGACTTAGCAATGAATGATATTAGATGTGCTTGAAAACTCTTATCTGTCTAGAACAATTGACTGGTCCTTATATTATTACAGTACATTTTTTTTTTAAATAAACATTGTATATTGATAGTAAATGATTAATGTATAAAATGTACTGTTTAAGTTGTAGTAAATTATTGTCTTCAAATAAAATGATCACATTTATAGGTCAATCACAGCAAATGTTATTCATGTACTGTATACATAGCATTTTTTCAGGGAATTTCAGCTGATTTCTTTATTTAAAGTGTTACTAAACCTACAACAGTAAAATCAGTCAGTATATGCAGTAATGTATGCATGTTATACTCACTGAGGGGTTAATCCTCTGCATTGTGTAAAAAGTTTGTTTGATCCTCTGATCCTCCCCTTCTTCCTCAGTCCCAAAACCATCTCCTGATACAACAGAGCCTTGGGGGCAAGCTGCATGTGCTCAGTTTGGTGTGTATTGCTAGTGAGGCCAATCAGCACTTCGGGTCAGGGGTCCTGCAGCCTCATAGGACAATCAGGGGAGAATGAAAACTCCTCCTACAAGCTTTAACCAGACACTGATAGAAGTCACAAGACTGCTATATACTGCTAATGTGAAAGGTATTTAGCAGTTTATATTTATTAAAACTATTGCACTTCCATGTTCTGTGTACTGTGGGAGACCAGATATAGTGAATGCAGGATCCTGGGTTTAATAACACTTTAAGTGCAGAAACATCTAAGTCAGGGGTGTCAAACTCAATTTCATCGTGGGCCACATCAGCATTATGTTTGTCCTCAAAGGGCTGGTTGTATCTCTAAGACTAAATGTCCAGAGCACACCACTCCCCCTTACATCAGATGTAAAGAGCCACTCACCACCATCAGAAGTCAAGAGCCCCCCCTCCCCTATATCACAGTGCACCCCCTTACCTTGTGCTGCTGCCAGGAAAAATCTGGGGACGGGCCTGGGAAACAGAAAGTGCAGGGTTTGGAGGAGGACCAGGGGAGGGCTAGAATCAGCTGATGGAGTTTGATGAATGCTGATACAAGGGGAGGCAGAGATGAGGAGATGGTGTGGCTGCACAGGCAGGTGCGGGATCTATAGCAGGAGGTCTGTCCTCCTCTCTGCTAAGGGTGGCAGATACGAGCTTCTCCGCAGCTGCAAAGAGAAGTGCATGATCTAGCAGAGAAGTTCTGCCCTCCTCTCTGCCACCGACTGCTGAGACAAGGTGGGGGTAGAAACAACGGAGTTGCTGCTGCTGCAGGAGAGGTGCGGAGGCCTCATGAAATAGCCTGGAGGACCATATTTGTTCCGCGGGTCTTGTGTTTTAAACATGTGATCTAAGTTGACCAGGGCTATATATTTTCAATAGCATGGCTACAGAGCGACAGTATGTTTTTATCGGTATAGAGGAATGATGCAACAAAAATTGTGCTGGGGTGAAGTCTAGGGAAAATGTTGTGATTTGTTTGGTGAGGCGGATACTAGATGTGTATCAGTGACATTTTGGCATCACTGCAATGCCAACATTTGGGTGAAATCGTAGGGTCGATTTTGTGCAGTTCTGTACCACCTTGAGAGGATTTTAAATCCATTTCCTGTGTTGATTGTTCCTTTGAGGATGCATGTATATATTTTTTCCCACTTCTCCTCTGCTAAATCTAAAGAAAGATCTTGTTCCCAATCGTGGCTCACTTTATTGGACTTGGGGTTGCAGTGTCTTTGTGTTTCCTGCATATCATTTTGAATGGCGTATGTTGGCGGGACCAGAGAGGGGCAAGTTTGGGATTGTTTAGGAAGTGTCGGATTTGGATTTCCAGAATTGAAATGTATGAGTTTTCATGTGGAAGGATAGTGAGCTAAGGGTCAGGAGGTGTCCATTATCAAAGAAATGTTTGGCTCAGATCTTGGAGTGTGGCCAGACGTCAGTTAAAAATGTATCCAAATAGACCCAGGGGAAGTGAGGATTGTGGCGGATGGTGCTGAAGAGATCTTATGTTTTAAATGCGCTCCTTTAAAAATGTGTAAAGTGTTGCCTATTAAGGGGTGAGATCTACAAGATGGTGGGATGTGTTCCTGGTCTGTCCAAGGGAGAAGGTGCAGGGGTAGGGAGGAGAAAGAGTGTTCAAGTTGAACCCAATCTTTAACTTTAACATGGATATTCCAGTCTATTATACTTGCAAGGTCGCATGCTCTATGGTACTTAATGATGTCAGGGAGGCCTATGCCTCCTTTCAGTTTAGGTACAGTCAGTCTTTCGTAGCTTAATCTAGGTCGTAGTTTTCCCCAGAGGAATTTGGTGCAAGCTCTCTTAAATGAGGAGAAGAAGGTAGGTGGAAGTTTAATTTACAGCATTTGCATCAGGTATAGCAGTTTGGGGAGAATTGTCATTTTATTAATTTCTGCTGTTTCAAACCAGAAGAAGAGACCAGTTGACCAGGACTGCAAGTCTCGTGTATATTTTGTAGGGTTGGGATGTCGTTTTTGGTATATAGGTTGGGCAGTTTGGATGTTAATTGAATGCCTAGGTATGTTATCACATCTTGCTTCGAACTGAATCGAAAGTTGGATTGACAGAGCATCAACACTTCTTGAAAGAATAGAAGAACACAGAGGGTGCATAGGCTAAGCTCATTACCCTAAATACATGTTTTTATTTAATAAAAATGGAGGTGAATATACTCACAAACCAGTACTTGTGTCATAGCAATTTCATAAAATCATTCGCTTAAATACATATATGAAAATCCACAACACTTGTAGTCACATCGGCTAACGTGTTTCAAGGTTTCCCTCTTCTTCAGAGCCTACAGAACATGTCCATTTTTGCATACTTATATAAATATAAATAAAAACATGCATTGAGGATAATGCGCTAGGCCTATGCGACCTCTGTGTTCTTCTATGCTTTCAGTTTATTTGGACTCCCTCAGTCTTTGTAAGGCAGCGAGGTGTGCATTATCCACATATATTAACATGTCAAGATAATAGTCCAATAACACGTTGGGACTTACCACAGGAGAGTGAACATTTTTACCTGCTCATCAACACTTCTTGTTTCAATTAAATGTTGAGAGTGTGGGACTTTGAGAAATGTATCTGTAAATTAGTCAAGGTTTTAAAGTCTGAGAAGTCTTTACGCAGGTTTGAGATCATAGTGAGATGATTAGTCAAAAAGAAGAGAATGTCATCTGCGAAAGTAGCTAATTTGTATGTTTTTTTGGAGATAGTCACACCTGTTATATCAGGGTTTACTCTAAAGCCCCATACACACGGTCGGATTTTCCCATGGATTCTGTCCTATCGGACAATGTTGTCGGAAAATCCGACCGTGTGTAGGCACCATCGGACAGTGTACCTCGGATTGTCCGACGGACAAAGTCCTATCTCCTGCTGGATAGATTTTTCGACAACAAAGTCCGATCACACCAAATCCGATCGTGTGTAGCGTAGTCCGACGGACAAAGTGCTACGCATGCTCAGAAGAAATTCTGTGACGGAAGCGCTCGGTCAGGTAAAACTACCTTTCCTAATCGACACAGCACATTCGTCACGCTGCAATGTTAAAATGTCTTTAATGCAGCGCATTCTCTTTTTCTTTACAATGCAAGAAGAATGACATGTTTTAGCTGCTCCTATTCACCCGCACTTCTCACAAACTTAGTTCTTTATTAGTTTTCAGGATTTCTAGACTACATGTTTATTTTTACTCAGATCGTAAAAGAATCTTTGTTATATTTTTGGGATGATTTGTCATTTTAGTATTTTTTTTGGAATACATATTTTAAGGAGATTTTTTATTTTTTTTGAGGGGGGTTGTGTGTCTCAACTTAGCAAAACAACATTATTAACATTTCTATTTGTTGCTTAAATTTACTAGGAGTTTGTTGGTTGTTGGTGCCCCTTGTTAATTATACTTTATGATTAGTGAAATGTACCTGCCTTCTCAAAGAAAAACTGTCATTGTAGAAAAGTAAAACACAATAGGCAAGGATTTTTTCAAATCAAAAATACCTTTATTTAGGTCTCAGCAACAAACCAAAGAGGAACGCAGCGATGAAGAAACTTGGGGAATTTGCAAAGCCTTGGACCCCCACGGCAACCATCATTTTAGAAGCGTCTAAAATTGGGGGCCTGAGGAGTACCTATCTAAATAATAAGGGAGTGCAATCTGGTCCTGAAGTCCAAAACATCCGGAACTGCAGCAGATGCCATCTAGGTCCCCAGGCTCTGGTACTACGAGAGGCTCCATCTTCTCTCAGACCAGACTGAATCCAGGTCGTCACTCTCAGGTCTTCCTTCCACGCTTCCTTGCACGCTGTGGCTGTGGTGCTGGTGGGGTGGCAGAAGGAGGAGGAGGAGGCGGAGCAAGATGACTATCGCAAACATGTGTGAGGGGAGTCATCCCCCCAGCCATCCCCTCATTTAGGACTTTGAGGATGACATCCTCACACATGCTGCGTTACCCCACCTCCATACCCATCATTTTATTTGCAACCAAGGAGCCAAAGGCCTCCTCGTAGGTGGGTGTGGCATATAGGGAGGCTGAAGCATCTCGGATCAGCTGGAGCGCTGACTCTCCCACCTCCCCCATCCTTCTCGCCCTTCTGTAGGGAAGGCGGAGGGGAGGGACTTGGGAGACAGTCAGGCTCCTACGCCTACCCCCCTGTTGGCTGCCACTACCCACCTCTTGGCTGCCAGTAACCCCTGCCTCCTCCTGACTGCCACATTCCACAGCCACCTCCTGGCTGAGGTCTTCCTGTGTATGAAAAAGGGACATAGTTTGAGTTATTTGTTCATCAAACACACACAATTCTCATCTAGTGACTGTTGCAAAATGTTTACAAATAGAAAACCATACAATTCTCAGCCCTGCAGTTTAGATTCTGGCCCCAAATGTCTCCAACACTACTGTCAGTTGATATGTCAATCACGTTAGGAACTAAGCAATTGTGGATCCTGAATTAAGTGAACATCATTCATTATTCACAAAAATGGGTACAAAACTACTATACCTGGCTCAAGCTGGGCTCCTCCACATCTTCCAGACTGGAAGGCCCAGGTTGCTCCTCGGAAGCCTCATCAGGGGTGGCGTGCATGGAAGGACACGTGCAAGGAAGAGTCGAGAGTGACTTCCTGACATTAGCCTGGTCTTTGAGAAAGTGGAGCCTCTCATAGTACCAGAGCGTGGGGGCATAGACCTCTGCTGCTCCAGCTCCAAAAGTTTGGGACTTCAGGACCTTATTGCGCTCCCTGAAATAGGTACTCCTCAGGTTGGCAATTTTTATTCTTAAGGTCTCCACGGTTGCCGTGGGGAACCTTGGCTTTACAAATGCCACAAGTTTCTTCATGGCTGCGTACCTCTTTGGTCTGTTGCTGTAGTCTCGGTGTTTCGCCTGCCATAATAGGGGCATTTCCCTATATTTATCAATGAAGAGGGGGAGAAAACTCACATGGTTGAAGCCGTCCATAATCTCTGCAAGACACAACACCACACAAAACACTATAAATAATGTCAGGCAAAACTCTCCTAATCTTCTCCATAAAGAAGCCTCAAGGTCTAATCTGTCTAGGCTAGTTATGTACCAACGTCAAATTGTAACTTCGTTATAGCGATCGTCTTGTGCGTGAGCTTTCTCTCCCCTCGTCTCACAGATCGTGGCTACGACACAGGCGTGTGACGTTTTATATACAGTGCGCATGCGTCAAACTCCGCCCGCCCCTGACGATCTTTCTCGTCTATTCCCCACCCCTTCTCTTTACGGCGCAGTGGGGAGAGCACATGGCGGGGACACAGCAGGTGCGCCCGAAATATCCCACCAACGAGGAGGAGGACGAGGAAAGGCCAGAGGCAGAAACGTCCCGATCCCGGAGCCTGAAATTCAAGGCCTCCAATATGTCATTTGGAGAAATGTTGGAGATGGTGGACATATTAAAGAGGAGCGACTATGATGGGAAGTATGGGCCTTACCTCAACCCCAATGTCCGCAAGGCCAAGATCATGTCTAAAGTTGTGAGGAGGCTGTACAATCATTTTGGGGTACAACGATCCAAGGAGCAACTGAGGAAACGCTGGTAAGACCTGAAACTGAGGGAGCCCGATCAGTACAGAAAGATCAAGCGAGTTCTTCAAAAAAGTAAGTAGTTGTGTTGTGTGTTTGATTTCTTGCTTGCATACTGCTCCATGTGTTTGTATTTTTACAAAGTTGTACATTAGAAAATGGCCACTTTCATGTTCGTCTGTGCATTCGATCGTACTCAACCTTGATCTTTCTGCCACTGTCATGTTCGTGTGTGTCCATTCGATCGTACTCAACCTCGATCGTTCGGCCACTTATAATACGATGTTTGGTGTTTTTTTTTTGGGGAAAGGAAGTTTGTTCTCACTAGAAATGTCATCAAGAATGTAAAGCCAATTTATTCAATGTAAAGGAAAGGTCACCCAGTAGCTGATTACCCATCTGGACTCTAGAGCACTAGTGCTGGGACACCCAAACCCACTTTTTATTATGCTTTTCTACACATGTGCTCCAGTGGATACTAGAGGGGGGTCTCCATCAGACAAACTTCTACCAAAAAGCTAGTAAGTTTAGCACCTTTACAAAGTGACTACATTCATGTTGTTGTCATTTGTAACTGGCCAAACAAAAATATTGTCCCTCACTTTCAAGCAATGTTTGACATTTCCTATTTCTGCCCTCAATAGATTGTGTTGCTAAATCTTCCTTTTGTACCTTCTCATAGGGGAGCGAAAACTCGTGACGTCAGAGGAAACCACAAAACCAACACCTCCCAAAGAAGGGTAAAGACCAGAAGCAGAGGAGGAGGAGGAGGAAGGAGAGATCATAGAAATTGGAGAACTTGTCACCACAACAGGTGAGTGTGGGAGAACACAGCTACTGGTAAGCTAATCAATGTATGCCTGCCTCATTTCCAAGACACTTTTTTTTTTTTTTTGGTTGTTTTTAGGTGACGTGGATGTTGTGGAAGAAGAATCGCACTTTACCACAGAGAGTGCCCACGTACTCATCGGGGAGATAATGGTCTGCAATCGAAATCTAGATGACATAAAGCAAAACATCAATGATGTTCAACAAAAATTGAAGAACATCATTGATGTTTTAGGAAAAATATGAAAACGCACCAAGTAATTAACACACATTTGTGGCTGCTTCTGAACACATTTGCAACTTAAGAACTGTGTGAAATTTGGAACATGCACACATTGTGTCCACATGTGCTAGCTCCCATCATGGTGGATGAATGACAACGTTTTTTTGGGGGTGCAACCACTTTACGAACTACTAAAGTGGTTGTGGTGAAGGGGTTGCACCCCCAAAAAACGTCCATTCATCCCCATGATGGAAAATGGCACTTTTGAAGATTCTAGGCATGTTTTTTACCATCTAATGACCAGTTTCAGACCCAAATTGTGTGCATGTTCTAAATTTCCAGTTTCCAGGGGTGACCCCCCATGTGATGAAGGCAAGATCAAACACACTTTGAACATATAGTCATGTCTGATCTTGTCTTCACTTTAGAAAGTTGATCTTTCCGAGTTCCTAGGTTCTGTTTTGCTCCATGCCTGGTTTTACCATATGCGGAATGTTTGTAAACAATGTTGTAAATAACCAAGATCTTGTCAGTTTTGGCAAGAAGTTTGTAAACGCACTTGTGAATGTGTTGCAAGTAAACTTTTTTAATTTTCTAAATGTGTGGCTTTCTTATTTAAAAACAAAAAAGCATTAGGTATGTCAAATGTAAAGGATTTGGGGGGCAATGGGTGTTATTTACTAAAGGCAAGTACAGTTTGCACTGCAAGTTTCTTTTCCAGGGCACTTTTGCACTGCACTTGTAGAGCATAGTAGATTTGACTTATGTAAATGACACCCACAGTGATTTGTTGGAAAACACGTAGCACACCATTTTTGGTAATACACACATTTCTGTCATGGTGATGAAAAGGAGTATTTTGGGTGTCAGTTATGCACTACAAACTTTCTCTAGACCAAAGATTAGGTATCAAACACACAACATGAGAAGAATCTTTTTGGGAAGAAGAGACTGTTACCTCCTTTTGCCCAGAAAGTGCATTCCCACTGTTGAAGCTAAAGGGAAAAAATTTCAAGGTCAAATAAACAATACCACGGAAATGACAAGAAATCATAGGTTGGTTTAAAAAATATATTTATTAAAAAATGCCTCTCACACATCGTCAGGCAGAGCAATGGCCCCCCTACCCACAAAGTAGTCCATATATTGCTTGCGGACCGCGCGGGCATTTAGAGGGGGCAAGCCTGGACGTGCCGCTTGAAGGGCTGTGAGGTCAGCATTGGAAGGGCCCTCCACATCTGGGCCAATGGGCACCACATAGTTGCTGTTGTGTCGTTTTAAAAAGTTGTGCAATATGCAACAGGCAAGAACTATGTGGTTCAGTTTGTATTCCGCCAAGTTAATAGCTGTCAAAAAAAGGCGGAAGCGGCTGGCCACGATTCCGAAGGTGTTCTCCACCATGCTGCGGGCTCTGGACAGCCTGTAATTGAAGACCCTCTGGTCTGGGGTGAGGTTCCTCATCGGGAATGGCCTCATCAGATGGGGAGTCAACGCAAATGCTTCATCTGCGACAAAGACGAAGGGGAGTCCTTCAGCATTCTCCTCTGGAGGTGGCAAGCACAGACTGCCACTTTGGAGATGCCAGTAGAACTCCGTGTGCGCAATGGCACCACCATCCGAGATCCGGCCGTTCATCCCCACGTCCACAAACAAAAAATCGTATGTCGCCGACACCACCGCCAACATCAATACACTATTAAACCCCTTATAATTATAATAGTAGGACCCCGAGTTGGGTGGTGGGACGATGCGGACGTGTTTCCCATCAATTGCACCTCCGCAGTTAGGAAAGTCCCAACGGCTGGCAAAGTGGGAGGCCACAGTCTGCCATTCCTGTGGCGTGGAAGGGAACTGTGGAGTGAAACAAATAAAAAAAAATTAGTCACTTTGCACATAAACATTGCAAGCAGATTAGACAATAAACATCTTGGAACAAGATCATACTTTTACATTTTAGGCTGGAAAGTATTTGCACAGAAAAGTAGAGGGTCACCTTAGCAGATTACTCACCCCCTATCAATACCCCCACTTCTGATGGGCCATTGGCAATAACTAGGGGTTTGGGGGGGGGGTTTGGACAGGTAACCCTCTGCACTTCATTGATTGCCAAATGGCTCAATAATGTGTGCTAGTTTGGCCAGACCCTCCTTACTTAACACTATTGGCAGCCCACAGGAAAGATAAAATAACATTTCACCCCCCCCCCCCCCAAAAAAAAAAGGAAAGCAAATTGTGACATTTGGAAATTACCTAGCAAGCTAATAGGAGGGAAAGAACACAAAGAAGAAGAAAAGATGAAATGGAAAATATGGAGCCAGCCCCTTGCACTACATGCTTTGCTGAATTCATCCCTAAAGATGCCCACTATAAAGAGGTAGGTATATAGTGTGCATTGACCTTGGGAAAGCCAGCAGATAGAGGATTGGTACCATCTGACAGAGTAGTTGGGGGAGGGGGTTCCTAATGAGTTTGCCCCCCCCCCAAAAAAAAAGGGTCTACATGAGGTAAAACACACAGCAAACATTTGTGCATATTTTAGGGGGTGTTTGGGGGAAAACAATACTATGCAGCAGACAAAATACATTGCTTAAGTGACTAGGCCATAGGTGTCTATTGGGCAGAAGAGCATGCTGGTGAGGTAAGTGAAGGGAAAAATGCATGAAGGAGAAAAGAGGCACAGCATATTAGAGCATATTGCAATCATGGTAATTAGGGAAGGAGGTCAAAAATACAAGTCATTAGCAAACAGAGCATACATAGAAGGGAATAGTAAAGTAGAAATATTACCTTAATATAGTCCTCCTGCAGGACCTGGATGATGGCAGAACAGGTCTCTGGAATAATGATTCCCAGGGCCTGGGGAGAGATACCTGAAGAGAACTTCAAATCCTGAAGGCTTCTCCCTGTCGCCAAGTACCTCAACGTGGCAACAAGCCTCTGCTCCGGAGTGATGGCTTGTCTCATGCAGGTATCCTGCCGGCTGATAAAAGGGGTCAGCAAAGCCAAAAGATGGTGAAAATCGGGGTCCGTCATCCGGAGAAAGTTCCTGAAATCATCAGGATTATTCTCCCGGATCTCACGAAGCAAAGGCATGTGCGAGAACTGATCACGCTGAAGCAACCAATTCTTGGTCCACATACTCCTCGTCACTCTGTTCATGGACGGGTCTTGGCTCAAAAGCTAAAAGCCTGACACCAATTCCGCGTACAGCACGAACTCGGCGACGAGTACGTACGGGAAACATCGCTCACAAAAGGTCGGCTGGTCAGAACGGACAAACAGAAAGCACCGATAAACAGCAAGGCCTGAAAGAACGAAATGAATACCAGAAACGAGCAGACAATAAGCAGTGAAAATCAAAGCGTCCTATATCAAGATATAGGCCGCAATGACCAACAAATGCAAACTGACTACACGCACTAATAAACAGATACGCACGACAAGCACAAACTGAAGAGCAGTAACGATCTGATTCACAAAACTGAGAAGCGCGAATCTTAAGTCCCCAAACTTCGACTAACTCGCGATAAACACGGGATCGGCAGAAGGAGCCCAACGGGTGCCTGACGTGGTGCTGAACTTCCCTTTTCTAGTCTCGTGGAAGACGACTTACGTCACGAAGTTTTTGCTGACCAGGAAATTCCGACAACGTTGTCCGACCGTGTGTACGCAACACCAACATCGGACAAAGTACGACAGACAGGATCCGACGGACCTGGTCCTCGGATAATCCGCGCGTGTGTATGGGGCTTTAGTCATCTAAGCAGTGGTTCAAGGGTGAGGAAAAAGATCAAGGGGGAGAGAGGGCAGCCCTGTCGTGTTCCATTTGATATTGAGAAGGTATTTGATAGGTGGCCATTGACCCATCCTTTTGCTGTGGTGATGAATATAGTGCTAGTACAAAGTTTAGCATACGTTCTTCGATTCCAGGGGCAGCATGGTGCGATATTTAATATGAAAAGCACAAATTTATAATGACACCATCAAATGAATTAACCTTCAGGCATTTATAAGTAATAAGAACTGCTGTCATTTATGAATCCTTGTAAGACTGGATTTTCATTTTTATACGTACAATAAGAGAGTCACAAGCCTGGTATGGAAGATACCATGAGATGCTACTATAATGAAAGATACCGCTGTTTTTCTTGAACAAAAAAAAAAAACTTACACAGTTGCAGAAAGTTCTTTATAGTCCAGAAAACATGAATCTATCTTGTCTTTCCCTTGTTTAGTGACCTTTACAATTGAAAGATAACTCTTCTTATAAACCACATCCTTCTTTTAACAGCAGTGAACAGAAGTTCCTCCTCTTAGCAGAAATTGTTACTAAAATAAACACATGAAACAACTCGCTATAGAGGGCAGAGAAATTCTAACCTCTGTCCATGCTGTTACTCCCTTGATGGCTGTATGAGTGAGGTAGTTGCTGGTGAGTGACATTCTGCAGCATTTCTGGTAGCAAGGGAAGGACACCTGTCACATCCTGCTAGGACCCACACTGTGGAAGCAGGTTTTACTCTGCACTTTTTAGAGATCATGTCACTGATTAGGAACACAAGTGTAACATGGTCTTAACCCTTTTACTGCCACAGATGTACAGTGCTTCTCACCTTCATAGCAGTGTGGGGTTTACACAAATTCCTAAATGCTATAGCAGGGATCTGCCATTAGTGGACCTCCAGCTGTTGCAAAACTACAAGTCCCTTCATGCCTCTGCCTCTGGGTTTCATGCTTGTGGCTGCCAGAGTCTTGCTATTCCTCATGGGATTTGTAGTTCTGCAACAGCTGGAGGTCCACTAATTGCATAGCCCTGTGCTATAGCATCTGGTAATGCATGTGAATTTCACAAGCTGACTGTTGGCTTTCAGTTGGAAGTAGTATGGCGACTGTACAGTCTCCCAATCATTTCCATGACCCCACTTGTAAGCCTCCTATGTCATAGTAATAAAGTTAAACAAAAAAAAAAGTGAAAAATGTTACACCCAAGCACTTAAATCGTTATTAAACTAGTTTCCCCAAACATGGACAAGGCATGCCATGAATGATAACTATCATTATTTCTTAGATTCTTAATCAAACTATCAAGGCGTCAAATTGCTGGTGTCATAACTGATCATATGGGCAACACCATGGCAACTGCAGATCAAACAGAAGCCAAGATGGTAGCTTCTTTGGAACTAAAGTTTTGGAGGGTTTAGTTTCACTTTAATCCCCCAACAAATCTAAAGCCCCTCTCAAACAGCAATCTGAATGTGAAGGGGGAATTACACACAATAGTTATTTATTATAGTCTGTGACAGACCTAGCTGGGACACAGGCTTTTTGAGAGGACTGAATGCGAGCCTCTTGCCGACTGATTATGGGCCCTGGATTTTAAGGGGCACAGGATGAATGAGAACCCCACTATAATCTGTGCTAGTCATATTCAATGCTGTCTATATGTATATATAATGTGTGTTGTCTCATGCTGTTGGGACACACACTGTCAGATGTTAGTGTCATGAACTCAAGATGTTAATTGAGAGAGCTGATCACATTGTCCTCTGTACAATGTAGTAGACGGGCTGACTCCTAGTGGATAAAATGATAAAATGTCTTGTGGGTGTACTTATGATTATGTATAATCTACTGTGTGAAGCTCGGTGACAACAAGTCTGACCTGTAGTGAAATCCTGATGGGCACAGAATCACATTGGCTGCTTGAAGGGATTAATTAATTAGCTCATGTTAATTTGTTACAGGTGTATTGTTAGAGTAATATGAGCAGGAGGGGGGGGGATCACCTCTTCTACTGTATTATAAATACTTGTCATTTTGGTTCTAATAAAACAGTCCATGTTAGCACTAAGCAAGTCTCGTCTCGTTTTGTGCTTGGGAGCTGTTGGAATATCTGATATCTATATTTAGACTGGGAGGAAGTGGTATATGACGAAAGCACTCAATTGGAGTGTAGGGACGTTTCGTCACATAGTCTATCTCTCAAATTAAAACACATCAGTGACATACTGTATAAAGCCGTTTTTTTTTTTTGTATAATGTGAAAGATGATGTTACGCCAAATAAATTGATACCTAACATGTCATGCTTTAAAATTGTGCACGCTCGTGGAATGGTGACAAACTTTGATACTTAAAAATCTCCATAGGCGACACTTCTACAATTTCTACAGGTTACCAGTTTAGAGTTACAGAGGACCCCTCACATGTGTGGTTTAAACACCGTTTACATATGTGGGCACGACTTGCGTTTGCTTCTGAGCGCGAGCTCGGAGGGACGGGGCGCTTTAAAAAATATGTCTTATTTATTTTTTATTCTTACACTGTCCCTTTAAAAAAAAATTTTTTGATCACTTGTTTACTATTACAAGGAATGTAAACATCTCTTGTCATAAAAATAATGTGGGATCTGGGGTCAAAAATACCTCAGATCTCACATTTACACATTTTCACTTAAAGATGAGTTCCCATTCTAAAAAAAAAAATTTAAGTCAGCAGCTACAAATACTGCAGCTGCTGACTTTTAATAATCGGACACTTACCTGTTCCAGGGTCCAGCGATGCGGGGATCGAAGCGCCGTGATTGGCCACGCAGTCATCTGGTGATTGACAAGAGGGAGGGGACAGAGCTGAGCCCTTCCTGCACTTAGGGGAAGTCATGTCACCAGCCCAGGCACTGTAGGAGGCAAACTATGAGGGACCCCCTAGCAACAGCAATTTAGAGGTGAGTAAAAAAAAAAATAATTTCCAATTTTTTTATTTATTTTTTTAGGAATATTCATGCTATTTTTTTTCAATGCAACTCCACTTTAAATGCAATAATAATAATAATAAAAAAATGGGCCCTTTAAGGCCAGAGGGCGGACAGAATGTGTGTGTCTGGGGGGGGGGGGGTAGGAACTATGGTCATTCCCAAGAACCATTTTATTGCAAAAAGACCAAGAAGCCAGGGTTAAATCATAAACAATTCACAGGTCTAGGTCATCTGGGAAGATGTATAGGATGGTATTCCTGAGTAAATTTAAAGTCATGCCAGTAATACTATGTTTTGTGAAACTGCTCTTCCTTTTTTTTTAGGGCTGTAGTTCACTGTAGTTCAGCCAGGCTTCTGTGTTTACAAGTGACAGTAGTGAGCCACAAATGCAGGTCCAGCGCTGGAACTGCTTTGAGTGAATGAAGGAAAGATTTTAATTTATTTAACAGTAGATTCAGTTTGCATTCTCATTCATACTGCAACTACTTCTTCTAGCAGGTGTCATTCCATTCTAGTGTTTAGTAGGTACATTAAAGTATTTTCTGCATCTGTTATTGGAATTTAGGTATGATCATTTGATCATGCAGTAAAAGCACACACATATGTATTGCAACATAGAACGCATGATGAGGGTTTTTGGTCTATACTTACAGGGAATAACATACTAACAACAGAAAAAAAAAAAGGGAAGGGGGGGGGGGACTTGGACTTTATAGGCACGATACAGACAGATATTTATATAGAAAAATATTTTAATATTTAAAAATAATTTTTACATGAATAAAGATGCATATTAAAATTCTATTAGCTTGCCAACATGTATTCAAATATTCAAATAACCGCAAATGGCATCGAGATGTATATAGCCTTATGGACAGAGGAAAAACAACTATCATAGTTGAGTGACCAAGAATATTAAATTGTCCGTCCACAAGGATAGATGCGATGAGGCGGTGATGTCATCAGAAAAACACGACATACATACAGGCTCTACATGTTTCGCGTACAGTTACGCTTCGTCTGGAGCTGGATATAAGATAGCTGGCAGCTAGTAAATTCAAGAAATACATAATGAATACATAGATAATACAGTTATTTCCATTTTACATTAGTATACAACATGTATGTGCAATAATATTACACGAAAAAATAATACATGTGTCAGGCTTGGGTATATGTCTCACGTAGATGCTGGCTATAATGGACCAGCTATGGGAAAAGGGGACAGGACTGTTGCATACAGTGGGGGCGTGCATAATATAATGTATTACAGCAAATATATATTGAATTATTAAATAGAGTAAACTTACTATATAGTTGCAGAGCATAAAAAAGATCAATAGATAATCCCCCGAGATACGGCAGCCAGAATGAGCCTTCGCAACACAGGTGTTGGAACGCCCTCAATTCAGTATATGGAACAATCAATATCCATATACACAAAGAATGGCCCAGATATAACCTAGTTAAGACAGCATGTAAAACATGAAATAGAGTATTTTCACCGTATGGCATGAATATAGTCACTGAGTTAGTGATAATAAGACTTACTAGTGGCCTGATGTTGTGTTTCCAATAATGTAAAGTAGGCTTTCAAAGTACACTGGTAATGCGGCTTTCCAAGGGAACCGCAGCTATGAGCTGCTGGTATATATAACACTGGAGTAACTATTCCCTCAGTGTCCCGGCTTCAATAGTCAGGCATAGTAGCCTGTAGAGAGAAAAATGATCGTCAATGAGGAACAGCCAGCTCAGAATTGATTTGTTTGGTATAGAAAATGAGTAGGATAGGAGATATAAGCTTACCAGAGTGTGGAAATGTAGCAGGCATGGCGGCGACAGACAACCGGCGCTGGATGGTTAGGGGGGCGCTGAGAGATATTACATAACCATGGGCTTTTATACGCACGTCCTGTCTGGGTTCTGACAACCGGCGCGCGCTGGTATGACGTCATCCAGACCGGCCGAAAATCACAGTGCGCATGCGCAAGATGGAGTCGTCGCGCCTGCACAATAGGCGCATTGACTCCATATTGGCTGCACAGGATGTGATCTGTAGAAAGGCCGGGGTATGGAACTCCCCCTAGTGGCCACTACAAGCGTCACAAGAATTGAAAAGTGACGCTGGGCGGCCGCACTGTATGCATGTGAAGCCCCATAGCCCAAGCCATGCCCAGAACAGCCAGCAGACAACAAGAGACAACCCAAAGGAAGACACATATTATAATAGATATTTTACATTGGTACCATAGGGATTCAAAGAGAAAAATATAGTGTAATAGGTATTTAGTTCCTCAAAACATGTAGTTTTGAAAATCTTACAACTAAAGAAGATTTTAAATGAGATGTAGATCAATTAATTAATAGATCAATGAACATTATCATAGGGAATTTCATTTTTTGCTAGTAAAACATAGGCATAGGAAAGGTTTATATGTCTTACAATTAACAGACCATTGCAGAAAGCAATTCGAATATTCAAGTCAGGATCTAATAATGGTATGTAAGTTTCGGGGGATCGAGTTGGATAGCCCCTATTTATCAGGAGTGACCCCTTTTGATGAAATATCAGGGGAAAAGAGGAAAAAACCTCAAAAAACAGGTAGATTGGTCTACAGGAAAACAACATCGATTATTGAGCATTTGCCAAAAATATTAGTACAGACATTAAAGAAAGGGTCTATAGGATTGTGCTTCATTAATGCCTGGCAGTCGAGTGGCATTGAGGCGCTCGATCCAAATAGTTTCATTTCTTAAAATTATTTTATCCCATTCACCACCCACTGGATCCCTAGGGATTACAGCAATGGCGATGAAGGAGGCAACTGATGTATCGAATCTGTGATATAAATCCAGATGCCTACTCACTGAGGTAATCATTTTACCCCCTGAGGAGTAGTATACATGGTCCTTAATACGTGAGCGAAAATGGCGCATAGTTTTCCCAACGTAAAATGCACCACATGTGCATGTCATTAGATACACTACTCTCTTAGTTTCACAGTCAGCAAAAAAGCGTGGTATAAAGGTTTCCCCATTTGGGAGTTTAAACTTGGTGCCAGGTTTGACCCACGGACAATATGCACATTTTCCACAACGACTAATACCATGTTTACGTTGGCACAGTGTTGTTTTCTGTGTGTAGTGACTTGATGTAAGTTTATCTCGTAATGAGCATGATCTTCTAAAGGTAATAGTAGGGTTGGATTCGACATATTTTTTAAGGATGGGGTCCTCACATAGGAGTGGCCAGTGTTTACTGAGAATATCTCGCAGTTCAGCATGTTGTTTCTTCTCAACTTTAGTTTTGTAGATTTGAAAATTTGCTTGACTGTCTTAAGGCCTTATTGTAGGATTTACGTAACAACGATTTACTGTAGCCTCTAACTATGAGGCGGTCACGGAGGCAGTTAGCTTGTGCTTTAAATTCCTCAGTATGTGTGCAGTTGCGTCTAAGTCTTAGGTATTGCGCGTATGGAATACTGTGGATTAGATTTTTCGGGTGGGCACTGTTAGCATGTAACAGTGTGTTACCCGCAGTCTCTTTTCTGTAAAGTGTGGATGCAAGACACCCAGTTGTATCTTGAGAGATAGTAAGGTCCAGAAAGGTGATTTTAACAGTGTCTGCCGAGTAGATAAATTTGAGGTTGAAAAGATTCTGGTTAATGGCATCCATAAATGCCTTGAGCATGGTAAGAGATTCCGCCCATACCATGAAGATATCATCAATATATCGTAGCCAGCATAGTATCTGGCTTGTATATATTGTAAGGGCATCATCTGAAAAAATCGTGCGTTCCCACCCCCCAGGTACAGGTTGGCGTAGGCCGGTGCACAACATGTGCCCATAGCCACGCCCTGTACCTGGAGGTAGTGGGACTCCTTAAATGTAAAACAATTTCTGGTCAAGATAAATTGTAGTAAGTCCAGAATGAATTCACAGTATTCCCATCGATGATGGTCTTGTTCGCGTAGGAAGGTCCGTGCTGTCCTGATGCCCTGGTCGTGAAGGGATGCTCGAGTAGAGGGCCTCGACATCTATAGTCACGAGCAGGGCATTAGGAGGCAGGACCTTCGTTTAAGCAAATCCAGGGTATCCCTGGTATAAGATGGGAGGGCTAAGACATGTGGCATTAGAACTGAGTCAACCAGACGACTGGCATTCTCCGTGAGGGCCCCTATACCAGACACAATGGGTCTGCCAGGCGGTAAAAGGGGGTGTTTATGAATTTTAGGCAGTACATAAAATGTTGCCAACCTAGGATTAGGGACATTTAGGTATTTAAAAGTATCTGAATCAATTAGGCCCCTCTGATGGGCAGAGCCAATGATCAAAGCAAACTCCTTCTTAAAGGAATCGACTTTGGCCGCACTGATTAGTGCATACCATTGTCTGTTCCTAAGGATATTAGAAGCCATCGTTTCGTAGAAAGATTTAGTCATAAGAACAATGTTACCACCTTTATCGGCTGGTTTTATTTCTAAGTCAGGATGTTTTTGTAGGTGTTGAATGGCTTGAAATTGTGAAGTTGTAAGATTATTTGGTTTGGATGAAATAGTGAGTAGCTTAAGATCATTAACCGTGCCCATCAAAAAGGCCCAGATATTAGGATTTGTCATGAGATCAGGAAAACGTTGGGATTTTAGTTTAAATGGGTTACGTTTAGGAGCTGCCATAGTGACTCTGGATTCACCAAGACTCAATACATCGGTTGCCTCCACATTAGGGTCATTCTCATCTTTAAATGGGTTACGTTTAGGAGCTGCCATAGTGGCTCTGGATTCACCAAGACTCAATACATCGGTTGCCTCCACATTAGGGTCATTCTCATCTAACAATAGGATTAAATCCCGAAGGGCTCGAAAGTCCTCTATGGTATAGTTCTTGACCTGATCAGAGATTTGTTTATCCTGTAGACATCTTTCACGATCACCATCAAACATGAATTTGTATGTTAGATTACGCGAGAAAAGGTATAAGTCCTTTATGGCTTCATATTTATCAATATCCATTGAAGGATCTTAAGAAACATACTAACAACAACAGCAGTAGTCACCTCAGCCTTTATTATTAAAATAATCACCAACAGTAATAAAGATAAAGTAAAAAATAGCCTCTGCCTTTCAAGTATGTATTTAATGAAAATTTTTTTTTCTCTTTTCCTCCTTGGAGGGGAAAGGGTGTGGAATGAAGGAATTGGCCGAGCGGGCCAGGACGTAGGGATTTATTATATAATGGCAATGGGTTATGAATTAAGGATATAGATACCTATGTTATGGAACAATTAAGCTTGAAAGTGAAAATGTATCTAATGGATTGTTTTTATGGATATGGTTGTATAAATAATGGAAAATATTGAAAATTTAAAGCGCCCCGTCCCTCCAAGCTCGCATGCAGAAGCAAACACATATGCAAGTCGTGCCCACATATGTAAATGGTGTTCAAACCACACATGTGAGGTATCACTGCAATAGTTAGAGTGAGAGCAATAATTCTAGCACTAGATCTCCTCTGTAACTCTAAATTAACTCTAAGCTGGTAACCTGTAGAAATTTTTAAATCGTTGCATATGGAGCTTTTTAGTACCAAAGTTTGTTGCCATTCCACGAGCGACCGCAATTTTAAAGCATGACATGTTAGGTATCAATTTACTCTGCGTAACATCATCTTTCACATTATACAAAAAATTGGGCTAAGTTTACTGTTTTCTTATTTTTTTAATTTAAAAAAAATATTTTTTTCATTTAAAAAAAATAACTATTAATTAAAAATATATATTTTTTTAATTAAAAATATATATTTTTTTTATTAAAAAAATTCTCTTTTTTTAAAAAACGTCTTTTTTTTTAAAAATGTCTTTTTTTCCCAAAAAAATTTTTTTTAATTCTTTTTTTTTTTTTTTTAAATGTATTTTTTTAAAAAATATATATTTTTAAGACCGCTGTGCAAATACGGTGTAACATAAAGTATTGCAATGATCTCCATTTTATTCTCTAGGATCTCTGCTAAAAAAATATATAATGTTTGGGGGTTCTAAGTAATTTTCTAGTAAAAAATACAGATTTTAACTTGTAAACAACAAGTGTCAGAAATAGGCTTGGTCCTTAACCACTTAAGCCCCGGACCAATTTGCAGCCAAAGGACCAGGCCCCTTTTTGCGATTCGGCACTGCGCCGCTTTAACTGACAATTGCGCGGTCGTGCGACGTGGCTCCCAAACAAAATTGACATCCTTTTTTTCCCACAAATAGAGCTTTCTTTTGGTGGTATTTGATCACCTATGCGGTTTTTATTTTTTGCGCTATAAACAAAAATAGAGTGACAATTTTGAAAAAAATGCAATATTTTTTGCTATAATAAATATCCCCATAAAATATATAAAAAAACGTTTTTTTTCCTCAGTTTAGGTCGATACATATTCTTCTACATATTTTTGGTAAAAAAAATCGCAATTGCAGATTATTGATTGGTTTGCGCAAAAGTTATAGCTTTTACAAAATAGGGGATAGTTTTATAGCATTTTTGTTAATATTTTTTTTTTACTAGTAATGGCGGCGATCAGCGATTTTTATTGTGACTGTGACATTATGGCGGACACATCGGACATTTTTGACACATTTTTGGGACCATTGTCATTTATACAGAAATCAGTGCTATTTAAATGCTGATTCCTATGTAAATGACACTGGCAGTGAAGGGGTTAACCACTAGGGGGCGGGGAGGGGTTACGTCAGTGTGTGTGTGTTTTTTTTACAGTAGGGGGCGTGGCTTTACATCTGACGTCACTGATCGGCTTTCCCGATGACAGGGAACAGCGGATCAGTGACAGGCAGTGTAGGAAGCACGGGGAGAGGTTTGTTTACACAGACCTCTCCCCGTTCTTCAGCTCTGTGACCCGATCGCGGGACACCAGTGGCGATCGGGTCCACTGGTCCCGCGGCCGCGGTCACGAAGCTCAGGTCCGGGTCGCGAGCGTGCTGCCGCACGTGACCCAAGGCTGGGCATTTAAAGGGGACGTACTGGTACGTGCTTTTGCCCAGCCGTGCCATTCTGTTGACGTAAATCTACAGGAGGCGGTCCTTAAGCGGTTAACCACTTCCGCCCCGGAAGGATTTACCCCCTTAATGACCAGGCCATTTTTTGCGATATGGCACTGCGTTACTTTAACTGACAGTTGCACAGGCATGCAACGCTGTACCCAAATAAAATTGATGTCCTGTTTTTCCCACAAATAAGAGTTTTCTTTTGGTGGTATTTGGTCACCTCTGTGGTATCTATTTTTTGAGCTATAAACAAATAAAGACCAAAAATGTTGAAAAAACAAAACAAAACAATATTTTTTACTTTTTGATATAACACATATCCCCAAAAAATACAAAAAAATTATGTATTCATCAATTTAGGCCAATATGTATTCTGCTACATATTTTTGATATGTGAAAATAGAGGATAGATTTATGCCATTTTTATTATCTTTTTTTACTAGTAATGGCAGTGATCAGCGTTTTTTAGCGGTACTGTGACATTGTGGTGAACAGATCGGACAGTTTTGACACTTTGTTGGGACCAGTGACATTATTACAGTGATCAGAGCTAAAAATAGCCACTGATTACTGTATAAACGACACTGGCAGGGAACGGGTTAACACTAGGAGGTAATCAAGGGGTTTAGTGTGTCCTAGGGAGGTGCTTCTAACTGTGGGGGAAGTGGACTGACTAGGAGTACAGAGAGATCGCTGTTACTGCTAACTAGGAACAGACGATCTCTCTCTACTCCCCTGTTAGCACGGGATCTGCTTTGTTTACACTGGCAGATCCCTGTTCTGGCTCTCTGTGGAGCGATCGCGGTCGCCGGCCACACGCATTTGCTCTGGCGACGCACCGCGGGCGTCTCCTATAGCTATTTAACGAAGCACCGAACCAGTATAGGGTGACCCTGCCACAGAATATCTGCAGCGGCAGGTCGGCAAGTAGTTAAGTGGTTAAGCATTTATGGGGAACAGTATTGAATGCTTTGACAAAACCCAGATACATCATATTCACAGGCCTTCCCCTATCCAGATTACTATTTACCTTCTCATAGAATGTTAACAGTTTGGTCTGGAAGGAAATATCTTTCATAAATCTATGCTGATGACTGCTAATGATACTATTATTGGATGTGGCCCATATCATCCCCTCCTATAGTTTACATACTATTGATGTTAGACTGACTGGTGTGTAGTTTCCAGGTATATATCTTGTTAGCTTTTTGCCAATCAACTGGCACCATTCCAATCACTAAGCTGTCCTTAAAGGTTAGGAATAATGGCCTGGCTATAACATGCCTACATTTTTTGAGGACTATAGGGTGCAATCCATCTGGTCCTGGTGATTTATAATGGGAAAAACCTGTCACATCACTTGTGGTGCAGTTGTAAGCATGCACCAGAGCTGATATGTGTTGACTCCAATGTTGCTTCTTCTCTGTTTCTAAAGTTCCCAACATGTTCAATAGGGTCCTGTTGAACCTTTCAGGCTGGGCATCACCTTGAGGGTGATATGGTGTGGTTCTAGTCTTCTCTACTCCCAGAGAATCTAGTAGCTTCCTGATCAGGCGACTCTCAAAGTCCCTTCCTTGGTCTGAATGGATTCTCTGTGGTAGTCCATAATGAACAAAGTACTTCTCCAAAAGTACCTTGGCTACTGTAGAGGCCTTCTGGTCCTTGGTTGGGAAAGCCTGAGCATAACGGGTGAAATGGTCGGTTACCACCAGAACATTTCCCAATCCACTCAAATCGGGTTCAAGGCATAGAAAATCAATGCATACCAGATCCATTGGGCCTTGACTCTGTAGTTGGCCCATTGGGGCAGCTTGATGGGGTAAAGTCTTTCTCTGAATGCATCTTGCACAGGAATGGCAATACTCCTCCACTTCGGCCCTCATGCAGGGCCAATAAAACCGGTCTCTGATGAGTTGGAAGGTTCTCTCTGCTCCCAAGTGACCATGCTGGTCATGTAAGGCACTCAGCACCGTCTCTCGATGCTTTTCGGGGAGAAACAACTGCCACTTATCTTCTGGGCTATCAGAGGGGCCCCTTCGGTAGACCACTCCCTGATGCACCTGTAACTTGTCCAATTCTCTCCTCAGTAGGCGAGCTTCTTTGGAAGGGTGAAGTCGAAGTCCCTCTGGACTCTTGTCTTCCAGTGCCTCCAGGACCAATTTCCCCATGGGGTCTTCCAATTGGTCACACCTTAACTCTTTCTTGGACAGCTTCGGTAGGCACTCTTCTTCTAGTTGAGTTACCCCACAGTAACACTTTGGGACTCCCACTGTGGTAACTCCTATCTCTTCAGCTCTGGATCCTCCTCTGGCTTTGAGTTCAGCCCCCTGACAAAGGGCCCGCACTCCTTCTGGTGCCACTTGAGTCCAGTCTTCCCAATCATCGACCATGATATGGGATCTTCGGGACAGGGCATCTGCATCTCTATTTCCAGCCCCTGGCCTGTACTTGAGGCTGAAATTGAATCCAGACAACGCCGCCAACCATCTATGTCCAGTTGCATCCAGCTTGGCGGTGGTGAATAGATAGGTCAAGGGGTTGTTATCTGTCTTTACAGTAAACTCGGCCCCATACAGATAGTCTTTCAGTTTGTCAACTACCGCCCACTTGAGGGCTAAGAACTCCAACTTGTGGGTGGGGTAGTTCTTTTCGGAGGGGGTCAGGCTCCGGCTCACATAGGCCACTGGTCGTAGCTGGTCTTCATACTCCTGGTAGAGTACTCCACCTAGGCCCTCATGGCTGGCATCAACATGTAGCTCATATGGTCTAGTGGGGTCAGCATAGGCCAAAACTGGGGCTGTAGTGAGACTTCTCTTCAAGGTTCTGAAAGCCTCTTCACACCTTGAGTTCCATTGGTCTTGAACCGACTCACCGGGCCTCCTAGGCCCCAATCCATCTTCCTCTCCTTCTGTCTTGAGCAGTTCGTTTAGGGGTTTTGCAATGCGGGCAAACCCATCCACAAACCTGCGGTAGTAGGAGCAGAACCCCAAGAAAGACCGAAGTTCTGTAACTGTTGTGGGTCTTGGCCACGAAGTAACTGCCTCCAACTTCTCAGGGTCCGTAGCCACTCCTTCTTCAGACACTATGTGTCCCAGATAGTTCACAGAAGACTGATAGAACCGACACTTCTCGGGAGAAAGTTTGAGTCCCTCTTCACTGAGCCTCTTCAGTACTTTCTCCAATCTGGCTTCATGTTCTTCCAAAGTCTTTTTTTTTAACACTTGTCTTTTTTTTTTAACACTGGCTTCTTTTAGCCACAAGGGTACATTCTGTGCTGTGAAGTGTGTATTTATTACAATTGCCTTCTCCTTGTCATTTGTAACCAATTCCCCCCGATTATCCTTTATAGGGCAATATGCTCTGACCTTGCCCTTACTATTATTATATTTAAAACATTTTGGGATATTTTTTTACTCTACGCTATGTGTCTCTAATGGTCTATTTAAGATGCCCTGATCATGCTCTTACATTTCTTATTGCATTCTTTGTAGTGTTGGAATGCAGATGGTGACTCCTCTGCCTTATATTTTTAAAGGACAGTTTTTTCTCATTAATATGTATGTTTATGCTATAATTTAGCCACCCAGGTTTAACTTTTGTTCTTTTATATTTGTTGCCCATTGGAATACCCTGGCTAATACCATTATTTAATATGTCCTTAAAGCGCGCTCATTTTTTCCTCAGTGTATTCTCTTTCTAGAATTTGATCCCATTCAATGTTGTGTAGTATGGAGCGCAGCTTATTATAGTTGGTTTTCTTTAAATTTAATGTTCTTGTCCTACCTCCTATGATTTATTTTGAACTTAATTTTTCTGTGATAACTATTTCCTAAGTTATTTCTTACTTCCATGTCTGCAATCAGATCTGTGTTATTTGTAATTAGTAGGTCTAGCAGAGCATTATTTCTAGTTGGGTCCACCAATTGACACATGAAATTGTCCTCCAAGACCTCTAAGAAATGACGAGTCTAAAATGAAAAAGCAGTTCCATCTGTCCAGTCAATATATCAATAATTGAAGTCCCCGTGATTATAACATTGACCTGCCTTGCTGCCATTTCTGACTAACCTCCGGCTAAGGGGCCTGTACTTATACCCACTATTAATTTACCATGTGTTTCTTCCTTTTGAAGCTCCAGCCACAAAGATTCTACCTTCTTCCTTGCCCCACTACCAATGTCAATCCCTCCGATTTACTAGCAGATCATTTTTGGCATATAGGCAAACCCCTCCCTCTCATCTATCTTCCATGTGCTTCCAATACAGGGAGTAACCCTGAACAGTCACAAGCCAGTCCTGTGAGCTGTCAAATCAGGTTTCTGATACTCCAATGAAGTCAAAATCCACCTCATGTATCAGCAATTTACAGTTCTTCCATTTTATTTTCCAAGCTTATAGTATTTGTGAACATGCTGGTAAATTCTGACACTATAAATGCATTGGAGTTGATTTAATAAAGGTGTAGAGACTATACAGGTGTATAAGACTGTACAGTTAGCTAAGTAATGTTAGTAAATAATTTAAATAAGTGTTCACTTTGAACATCCAATCATTTGTTTTCAAAATCCTGTTTTCCCTTGTCTCCCTTGTACATGATTGGGCACTAACATTGAACACAGTTTTACTGTGCAAAGTGAACATTTTCTAGGTAAATTCCTATACTCCCACTTTACTATACCAACCTCATTACGTTCAGTATTTGTATTTGATATATCATAACCAAATTGTATGGATGTCATAAACTGTGTATATGTTTTCAGTTACATGTTCTAGGTGACTGAATCAGGGGGATATTGGACTTATTTTGTTATTTTAGATAGGATTTCAACCTTTATCCAATAAGTCTTTCAAATTTAAAGGCTGAACTATAGGCTGAAATTAAAAACATCATTGCAGCTCTCAAGTCATTACTACATACCCGAATGTGACCTGGTCTCAGCCTGTTGCAGTTCCTGCATTGCAGGACTGGAATATGAGAGGAAGAAGAAAGAGTGACAGAGAGATAATCTTATCACTGCAGTGCCTCTCTTTTCACTTTCCAGTGGCAGGCTGTGGTGGGTCCAGGACAACATGGTCTCACAGAAAGTAGACAGAATGTGTTGGGTAAATCCTGCTGGCCATGAAACTGAGGACATTTTTATCTTGTTGTTTTGGAGTGAAATACTGCTTTAATAAGTATAAGTAGCATCTGCTTCATAGTTTTTTGTTTTTCTAATTGTTCAGTTGTATATGTACCTGGAAAATAGTGTTTGGTCAAGTTTTAAATGAAAATATCAGGCAAAACTGCAGGAAAATAAACTGTATGTACATGGCACGGATTAACCTGTAATCTCTTATACAGCAAACAAATCTGAAAAAATTACCAGGTGGATTTGACTATTAGCAGCACTACACCAGTACAAAAATAAATGTGAGATTTAAACTGTATATATTGGCTGACTTTCTAGGAGACTCTGTATTGCATTCTGTGTTTTTGTTTACCAGGTAAATTTCTACAGACTATCCAGTGGCTTCAGCAACTGGTGTCACTGTTGCAGGCCTGTTGTTATCAGCCGTTTGGATGTCATTTTGTCAGTTAAAAACCTCATAAACATACTTTGAAACTTTTGAAAATGAGTGGACATGGGGGGTGGGGCTAATAGTACAGTGCCAAATAGGGGATGTGGCAAAATCACACAAATAGTTGCAGGGGCTTAAAGGGGTATACTTAAATAAAATCTGAGCCTACTCTGCTCTGGGTCAGGAGTGCGTAGCGCACAGAAGGCAGGGGTCGAAACTAACAGTGGTATTGATAGAGAATCAATGACATTAACTATACATGCCATTCTAATAATGAACCAGATGGGGAAAAACCCATGCACTCCTTAGCCCAGGGATGCTCAACTCATGGCCCGTGGAGCCCTCTGTTGTGGCTCGAGACCTCAAACCAGGGAGGCCCATGCTCTTTGGAAAGGCAGGTCGGCAAGCCAATATTGTGATCAACCAGATGTGAGAATTTCTGGGCGGGCGAAACCGATATCATCGGGGCTAGTTCTAGTATTCTCTTCCATTGTCCCTGTGGAATGGGACCTAGATCCTGTTCCCATTTTTTTTTTACCTCCAGCAGCTTTACTTCACCTAGGGTCCCTCTGTTCAGTAGCTTATATATCACAGATATTAATCCTTTAGTGGATCCTGGCTCCCCAATAACCTGTAGCACTGGTAGTTCCTCCCATACCATAGGTTGGTTTCGAAACTGGGCTTCTAGGGCATGGCTTATTTGAAGATAACTAAACTGTGTATTCTGGGGGATATCAAATTCCCTTTTTAGTATTTCGAATTTTTTTATGACCTGACCATCGTATACTTGGCTCACTTTTTTAATTCCCCTATTTTCCCACTCCCTGATTTTCCCCATTGTACGTAGTTCCTGTAGATTGCTATTGTTCCAAATTGGGGTATATATATTAATCTCCGAATATTTTAACTTTTTTTTGACGACTTTCCAAACTTTACTGACCATTTTTGTTGTTGGGTTCTTAGCCCCAAACGACCCTGCCTCTAAAGTTTCTATTATGGACTCATGTAGCGCGCCCGTCAAAAGAATTTTTCCATTAGGGGACCCTCCCTCTTGGGCACAACATCCCGCTAATTGTTGTAACTGAGACGCTAGATAGTATATCTCAGGATTGGGGAGTGCAAGACCCCCTTCCCCTGAAGGGAGTTGCAGAGTACGAAGCCGTATTCTTGCCTGTCCCCCCTTCCAAACCAGTTCCCTAAATAGACTCTCGATTTTATCAAACCATTTTCTGGGGATCCATATGGGGGCATTATGGAGCACATACAACAATTGGGGCAGCCAAATCATTTTTATTAATGAGCATCTACCGGCCCTAGACAGGGGGAGGGATTTCCATATTTAAATTTTCTCCCTAAATTTCCCCAAAATTGGAACCAGATTTTTATGCAGGTATTGATTGGGGTCTCTTGTTATCCTGATCCCTAAATATTTAAGGGAGTCTACGACTGCTAATTTAGGGCTATTCCATGGCATCCCTTCCCTTATTTCGGCCATCGGAAGGAGCTCTGACTTCGTCCAGTTGATCTCTAAACCCGTGAAGCTACCAAACCTCTCCACAGCTTTCATTGCTTCCTCCAATGAGTGTTCTATGTCCCCCAGGAAGAGCAATATATCATCAGCATATAATGCTATACGCTCTTCTCCTGAGATCCTACGGAAACCTACAATGTCAGGGCTCCTTCTGATGTACTCCGCGAGGGGCTCCATTGCTAACGCAAAGAGCAAGGGCGATAAAGGGCACCCCTGCCTGGTTCCCCTTTCCAATTTTATTTGATTTGAAAATCTATTGTTAATTTTTAATCTAGCTACTGGTCTGTCATAAAGCATCTTGATCCACCCGATCAGCGTGGGCCCAAATCCAAACTCCTCCAGTATACGCCAAATATATTCCCACTCTATGGAGTCGAAGGCTTTGGTCACGTCCAATGATAATATCGCCTTCGACCCCATATTATCTGTTGGCGTTTGAAGATTTAAAAAAGCTCTCCTTATGTTTGTGCTGGTTGATCGGTTTGCTATGAACCCAGACTGATCAGGGTGGACCAGTTTTGAAATAACTTTATCCATTCTAGCTGAGATAACTTTAGCTAGAATTTTTGCATCCGTGCACAAAAGGGAGATTGGCCTATACGAAGCGGTGTCTAGGGGATCTTTCCCTTCCTTATGAAGTACAATGATGGTAGCTTCTCTCATTGACTCAGGGAGATAACCCACCTCCATTGCCCCCCCTAAAGCCTTCAATAGTTCCGGGAGCAGGATATCCCCATAGTATTTATACGTTTCCGTTGGGAGACCATCCGGACCCGGAGACTTTTGATTTGCCATGTCGGCTACAGCCTGTTGTAATTCGGAGAGCGTTATTGGGGAATCCAGACCAACTCTTTCTTCAAATGTTATCTTCGGAAGGACTACCTTCCCCAAAAAACTCTCCATCGTTGATCTCCCCGCTCCCCTTACTCGTGCGGAGTATAAGTCCCTATAAAACTCCTCAAAGCTTTCTAGTATACTTTTGGAGTTCGAGGTTACCCCCGCGTCTCTACTACGAATAGCTGATACATTACTGGGGGCCCTGTTCGCCCTTGCCACCTGGGCCAACATCCTCCCCACCATCTCTCCTTCCATAAAGGCCTCCTGCCTCTGTAACAACTGTTTGGTTTCGACTCTCTGGATTACACATAATTTATATTCCTGTTGTTTTTCCAGCCATCTTTCTTTCCCCTCCATTGTTGGGGCTAGGATATAATTAGCCTCCGCTGCAGCCGCTTCCCTCCTTTTATTTTCTTCCTGTGCCCTTACCCCCTTGTTGTACTTCGCCACTTGCTGAATTAATAATCCCCTCAAGAAAGCCTTAAGGGTATCCCATATAATCCCTGATTCTGCTGTGTTTGCGTTGACTACAATAAATTCTCTCAGTGTTGGTGGGATGGTATCTATACTTCTGAATATCTCAAACCAGCACGGGTTGATTTTCCACCCCCTCAATATTTCCTCCCTCCCTATCTTTAAACTAAGCATCAGGGGGGAGTGGTCCGAGATCCCCCTTGGCCAATACTCAACTGCTTCTACCAGTTCCAATGCCCTCTCGTTTCCCATCACCATATCAATTCTGGAGAGGGTGGAGTGTGTAGCCGACCAGCAGGAAAATTGCTGAGCGTCAGGGTTCCGCACCCTCCAGAAGTCTATCCAACCCACCTCCTCCATAAACCGACTTAACTGCCCTTTCTTCATGTTTTCTGCTACCCTCTGGGCTGGGAATCTGTCTATATTGCAATCCAATACCTGGTTAAAGTCACCTATTATTATGATTGGTGTTCCCTGCTTATCCAACAGGAACTCGTTTAATTTAAGCATGATCTCCATTTTAAATGGGGGGGGGGGGGACATACACATTTGCTATCACCATCCTTTTATCTTCAATTTGACAACAGAGAAAAATATACCGGCCCATTTCATCTGAGATGGCTTGCGTGCAGGAAAAATTCACCCCTTTCTTCACCATTATGCTAACCCCTCTACTGTATGAACCATAAACCGAGTGGTACTGATGCTACTCAACAGAGCGTATTATACACCAAAGTTGTTATGTAAATTTGGAAGAAGGCCTAATGATAAGTGTCCGAGGTGCCAGGGGCAGGGGGACCTGGTCCATATGGTTTGGAGATGCCCCAAGCTCTTCCGGTACTGGGAAGGGGTGACAAAAGTATTGAAGAGCATATTTAAAAAAGAAGTGGAAAGGGAAGTGGTACTTTGTATCCTGGGGTATAGACAGGAAAAGGGTGAAACAAAAAGTACAACAGTGGCAATATTAAGGGGTATGTATCAGGCCAGGAAGATGATAATGATGAGATGGCAATCACAGATGCCACCCACAGTAAAGAATTGGATCGATACAATATTGTGATCAACCAGTTGTCGACCCCCCATCCCAGAGCATCAGAGTACATGAAGCTGGTACTGGGGACGGAGGAGACAGTCAACCGTTGAGGGAGCAGGAGCCGCATAAGCCGATGCTTCTTCTGTAGCATCGGCTCCTGTCCCAGGCAGATTGATACCAAGTGCCCTTTGCCTGATACTTTTCTAGGATCCTGGAGAGTGATGAAGGTCAGTGTATTAAAGATCACATACACTGCACTTTTGTAATGGGCATATTAGCACAACAGGGTTGTTAGGCTGCTGCTGATCAACACTGAGTGCACCTGTGGCTTTCCTGCGGGTTAGCTAAACTGAGCCATAGACTTCTATTACTGTATATCCTGCAGGTTTGGTGTGCTTTCTGAAAGCACACACAAAAACTCCTGAATGCAGGAGTTTTAGCGCGCTTTCAGAAAATGCACCACACACGCATGATTTAATAGAAATCTATGGCAGAGCACAGCTAACCTGCAGGAAAGCTGTAGGTGCAGTGCGCTGCACACGCAGTGCTAGTAAACTGCAGCGCATTAATATGAAAGCAGCCTTACAGGAGGCTCATTACAGTAAGGGCTTGTTTACATTTGTGGTTTGGGGGGGAGGACCCATAGTTCATTGTTGCCCATGACCAGTCACCAAATCACTCAAGTGGCCCTCAATCCTAAAACGATTTTGCACCCCTGCCTTAGCCAATCAAATAATGCAGAAGCTAGTTGAAAACCACTTTGTATTCCACCCACTCCACCCCCCAACAATACTGACATAATCACAACTAGTCCTAATAGATGTAAACAGTGACTGCCACATACTGGCACCTGGCACATAGTACCCTAAACAACAGGCCAAAACTTTAGCTTCATGTTGCTAATAAATATATATCACAAGTATATATCAGCATAATGTAAAGCCTTCTCCAGGTAGTGAGAGGCACATGGTTGATGCATTCACGTCACTTTGTCAAATGGATGTCAAACATTCAGGATTGAGATTTTACAATGAAAGCCAAAAAAATATTAACTAAGCCAAAGTGGGCAGTGGGCATTGCCCATGTCCAAAATAATGTTCTATATATCATAGCAATATCTAAACAGTTGAAAAGTATATTCAAGAGTCCAGAAGAACCAACTTGTTTTGAGAATTTTTGTTGCTTCTTCCGGAATCTTCAATAAATGTTTCAACTGTAGAAAAATTGCGTGAGTGATAAAGAACATTTTTTTTGGCATCCCTGATGGACTGGAGCACTGATAGTGCTTTTTTTCACATCATGTATATAGATGTGGGATCCTGTGATGTCTCTACATTGGCAAGTGGGTAGCCTATTATTTCTGACTGATACAGACTATAGCCGGTGCCCAGAAGCAATTAATTTCTCCTGCTCCCGTAAATTGTTCTTAAATTTTACCCATAGTCAGAAACTCACTTTAGCGCTGTCTACCTCCAATGCTGCCTTCTTTCATTAAAAGCTTAAATAGAGTATCCATATTTCCTTGCTATCAATGAGTAAACCAGAATGTCAGAAGCAGATATACAAGATTAGACTTCACCCCCTGTCTGATTTCAAAAGTATATGTGTTACTAATTTATGGGCAGCAGCTCACTGCTAAATAGTTCACACTGACTGTGGCAGCATACTGAAGAAGTGCTGCTGAGATAAGAGAAGATTAAAGGCATATGTTTTTTCTTAACTGTTCCTAACATTTGCAGCCCAGACCACATGTTCATACTTCTAAAACTACTCCTGCAACATATAATTATAACTCATATTGGTGAATCTGAATTTTGTATGTTTTTTCAACCTATTAAACTGAAACTTTGACGCCAATGTGAACTATACTACTATCATCATGTTTGTATATAGCATATTAGCCAGATAGGATATTTAGCCGATTTAATAGTAATGTTTAACAGATTTTTTATCTCTTTATTGTAAGAATTACACTATTAAGTCAGCTTCTGTGCAGTGCATTCCAGATTTCATTGGGCGCTTAATGTCTGCGACAGACATCTCTCAGCTGTTGACTATTTAAGCTTACACAGTGAAACAAACATTGCTGTAGCCCTTACAGCCAGTAATAACTCCTAATTAGGCTAAATTATTTAAATAATGTTTTTCATTTTATATACACATTGTTGAATATGAAAAACATCACGTTAGTCAGGTTATGGTTCATGCAAAGAATAATCTTTAGAAAAATATAGACTCACATCTTATGATTAGTTTAGGGACTTATTGTGCCTCTGGTCATCTGCCTGCTTATTGGACTATAGATGAGCAATATGTTGCATATCCCTCTACTTGTGTAATCTGCATACATTACTCCCTCTCTCACTACTGCTGCCTGAAACGCACTATTTTGGTTCAGAGTACATATCTTCTTACTCAAATTCTTTGCTGTGCAGGGAATTACAGGATAATTATTATATAATTGAACTGAAAGATGTTTTAATATTACAATTCAGATTTACTGTACAATTCTATTTTTATGTTAAAGGTGTAATTCTGTTATTACTACAAAATGCCTATTTACATTTTATTTTGCTTTATCCCTCAACAATTCTATTGCATTTCACAACAATTATGAATACATAGAAAAAATTTATAATAAATAAGGAGCCGCATATGGTTTAAACCACCATTTAGGGATTTAAAGTTTATTTGTCACTTTCTCATATTTATTCTTACTTTCAATTTTTGACCTATAGCGCAGCTTCTTGCCCCTTTCTTTTTTTTTTTAATTTTGAATACATGTCTTACATTTATAAAAATAAGGAAATATGCTAAAAAGCCCAATGTTATCACTCTCCTTAACACCCTCCTGCACAGTCCCTGTCAATTATTTTCTACCTTTAAAGTGTAAGTAAACCCCCCCTATCATTTTCAGCCAAGTAAGCTGCCATCTTTGCCTCTGTTTAACCACTTCAATACTTAGACACCTTCCTGCCCAAGCCAATTTTCAGCTTTCAGCGCTGTCGCACTTTGAATGACAATTGCGTGGTCATACAACACTGTACCCAAACAGAATTTTTATCATTTTGTTCCTGCAAATAGAGCTTTCTTTTGATGGTATTTGATCACCTCTGCGATTTAAATTTTTTGCGCAACAAATAAAAAAAGACAGAATTTTTTTTAATTTTTTCTGTTAAATTTTTTTGTAAGTAAGTACGTTTTTTTCTTCAATGACGGGCACTGATATGGCTGCACTGACGTGCACTGATAAGGCGGCACTAATGGGCACCGATGAGAGGGCACCAATGAGGTGGTACTGATGAGGTGGCACTGACGGCCACTGATGATGGGCACTGGTAGGCGGCACTGATGGGTGGCACTGATGGGCACTGATAGGTGGCACTGGTATGCAGCACTGATGGGCACTCATAGGTGGCACTGATGGGCACACATAGGCAGCACTGATGGGTACTTATGGGTGGCACTGATGGGTACTTATGGGTGACACAGATAGGTGGCATGGATGGGCACTGATGGGCACTGATAGGTGGGCACTGATGGGCATGGATGGGCACTGATAGGTAGCACTGGTGGACACTGATGGGTGGCACTGATGACACTGATGGGTGGCATTGCTGGGCATGATGGGGCCAGTCAGTGCCCCATTTGTGGGCACTGACTGGCACAGATTGGGCATCATTTGCACATGTGGATGGCCATGGGGTACATACCTGGCCATCCACATGTTGCCCACTTCCCTGGTGGTCCTAGTGGAGTCCCTGGTGGTCCAGTGTGGGCATCTGAGGGGGGGCTGCGCTGATAAACAATCAGCGCAGACCCCCCCTGTTAGGAGAGCCGCCAATCGGCTCTCCTCTACTCGCATCTGTCAGACGCGAGTGAGGAAAAGCCAATTAACGGCTTTTCCTGTTGACATCGTGATCAGCCGTGATTGGACACGGCTGATCACGTGGTAAAGAGCCTCCGCCGGAGGCTCTTTACCGAGATCAGTGTAGCGGTGTGTGAGACTGACACACCACTCCACCGATCGCCGCGATGCGTGCCCTCATGGGCGCGCGGCGGCATGTTATCCTGAAGGACGTCATATGACACCCTGTCATATCCCTGTCAGGATAACAGAACCACCGCCCCCGTCGTCATTCTGCTATAGGCCGGGCGGGAAGTGGTTAATGTACAACTGCCATGATTCTGCACACGTGATCAGTTATGACACCAGCCATTGGATAGTTTGACAGTTTGGTTGAGAGCGCAACCAATGGGAGTGTTACATTTCCAGCACGTGCCAGAAATTAAACAGTTTTATGGATGGGTTTACTTCTGCTTTAACTCATGACTACATCTTCCACTGCCTCTATTCAATAACTCACTATCCACTATCCACTCTACTGCAAATCATTTAAAAAATAAGATTGATGCAATGCAATGGTTTACTTCTGCTTTAACTCTTGACCTCGTCTTCCACTGCCTCTATTCAATAACTCACTATCCACTATCTACTCTACTGCAAATCATTAAATAAAATAAGATTGATACAATGCATGATGATATCTCCACTGTGCATATATCTCCCCCACCTAAGAAGCCATGTCTACCTGCACACTCAATATTTCTCTCTTTTAACTGTGTTACCCTGGTAGAAGAGGTTGCTAATTTTTTTTCTAAAGCCCACCTAATTACCTGCCCCCTGGACCCTGTTCTCTCACAACTACAAACCTCTAGCTCTATTCTACACTTTCTAACTCACATCTTCAATCCCTCTACTGGTGTCTTCCCTAACCCTCTAAAACATGCACAGGTAACCCCAATATTTAAAAAGCCAACAAATCTTAACAACCTAAGAACCATCTCCTTTCTCCCATTCACTTCCAAACACCTAGACTGACTAGTCTACCACCTCCTGAGCTACCACTCCACTAATAATAACCTTACTGTCCCCTTTCAGTGTAGATTTTTCCCGAAACACACCACAGAAACTGCTCCCCTAAAACTCTTTAACAGCATACTAACTGCTAAAACCAATGGTCAGTACTATGTACTTTTACTCTTGGACCTCTCTGTTGTCTTTACAGTTGACCACCCCCTCTTCCACAAAAAATGTAATTCTCTTGTCCTCCATGACTCTGCTCTTGGTCCTTCTCTTATCTATTCTTATGGCACCTTCAGTGTCACAACTCAACCGGCTTCAGTCTTCTTCCTTTTTCTGTCAGGGTCCCCCAAAAGTTCTGTTCCTCTGAACTCTTCTATTCTTTATCTACACCTCCTCCCTGGGTCAGCAAATATACCATTTCTATGCAGACGACACCCAAATCTATCTTTCTACCCCTCAGCTGATCTCATCAGTCTCCTCATGCATCACTAATTTAGTAACAGACATATTAGTATAAATGTCAACAACACCACAAAGCTACTAATTCACTCCTTGGTTATCGCTTGCCATGACTATTGCAAATGCTGCTGCCAGTCTCATTCACCTTACCAACCATTTAGTGTCTGCTACCCCTATCTGCCAATCCCCCCCCATTTTCTTTTGCTCGACCAATACAAATAAAAAAATAACAAACACTACCAACAACAATAAAGCCATTCACAACTCTGTCCCCAGCTACATCACCAACCTTGTCTCAAAATACCAACCATGTCATTCTCTTTGCTCCTCCCAAGATCTCTTGCTCTCTACCTCCCTTGTCACCTCCTCCAACACTCCCCTACAGGACTTCTCTAGAGCCTCTCTCCCATCCTCTGTAATGCTTTACCCAATCTGTCTGACTATCTCAAACTCTATCTATCCGGATTAATGTTTTCAGTAAAGGTCAGTGATATCAGCCTCCCTGTCTCCCTTATGACATTTTTTTTTCTTAGGAAGGGATTTCTTATTAAAGACCATTTCATTAGTCCTTGACCATCTTAATACTCCTAAGTTTCTTATATTATGCTGATTTGTAAATTTCATGGTGAAGATTTTCTGAATGAACATTTACACTGAAGGGTAGATCAGCAAAGCATCTGATAAGTCAGTATAGTACCTTTCCAAGTAACTGAAAGTGTTTTATAATTGTAGCACTACCCCTGTAGGAGCCACTTGGTAGACTGGGTTCTCTGTTCTTCTGCCTTGACTCTGAGAACAACCTCAGCCACGCTGGCACACCAAGTTAAGCAAATGGGTACTTCTCTGCCACTGGGATCACAAAGATAGATACCCTCCACACAACTAAGGTTCAGTATCAAAAAGCAAACATTAGTGGTAAATGAACCCAATATAATGTCACAGGTTGCAGTAAATAGCAGTATACACATAAATGAGTAAGTCAAGGATTAGGTCAATTATAGTTCACTAGACACAATGTTCACCAGGCTATAGCAGCATAGAATGGAGTTCTATGTAGCAAAATTAGAGTAAACCTGGTAATCCACAAAATAAACAATAAGTAACGGCATTAGAAAGCAGTAATGGCTATAATAATCAACAATGTGATAGGTCCTCTGTAACCAGTAGGCTGTATCCACTTTTGAGTGCATTCTATATAAATGGCACTGATGCAATTTAAAACTCCCTGAAGACATACCTCTTACTATGGACAATAGACAAAGTTCTTGTGAAGCATTTATCTGACTGAGCAGCCTTTAGCCCTAGTTCTTCAGCCAGCTAGCGTTGGGGCCCAGTCTTTATGGTAGTTCACATGAGTACAGTCCCAGAAAAATCTGCGTGCAGTAAATAATGCTGCTAGTTAGATGGCCAGTCCCTATGTACTCTGTTAGCATCAATAGGTTTATTGTAAGAGTGTCCTCTCACCAGTCTCAGCAATACAACAATAGGTGTCTCACTGTTCAGATATCAGCTCACTTCTGATCTGCCTGGAGCAACTCCAGTCCTCAGCACATGACCACAGGCTTATGGCAAGTTGATGTGCTCACAGGAGCAGCAGTGTGCACACCTTGGTCTCCTTGCAGCAAAATGAGAATTCCTTGGTATTTGGCCTGTTAGAATACAACTCTCTGTCCCCTTTACCTGGCTTGCATTGGACATTGTAGTAAAATGGTCCATAGACTGCCATAGTAAAGTTTCTTTCCTGTACTTCATCTCCCATGATTCAATGCTGCCAACTGTCAAGTCTATTTAGCTCCTTCTGCTTGTCAGCTCCCCTGGTCGATAAAAGCAAGGTAGTGTTAACCCATTCAGCTGAAGTCCATTGGGAGCACAGTGTGCACTGCAGCACAGTGTCCTAAATCATTTTGTCTCTGGCTAAGCACCTGAATACATTATACTGTATCCATTCAATAAGTACAAAAATATCTATTGATCCTGCCAGAAAGCTAGTGCTGTCTAGCACACTCTACAGTCTTCTTGCAAGCATTGTTATTAGCCCTGCCCAGTTCACCTTTTTGGACAACACAATACCTTCCCCATATGGTAATGAAGAGGAATGTGGGGGGGGGGGTGTTTTGTTGTCTTAATACTGAATGCTGCATCTTCAAAGATTCAATACAATAAGTGCATGTTGTCAACCTAGGACCATACCTGTGTTATTGACAGGATCACCAGTTGGAAATAAAGAGATAAAAGCCTGAAGTATTAAAGTAGAAGTCCAGGCTATTACTAACTAAGCTTAAAACAGCTCCCACTTCCCTTCTAACTCCTATACTAGCTATCCTGTAGAATGGAGATGCTTATACTTTATAAATAGTTTGAAGCCCTAGAGAGATTGTTTTTCCCCCAAGAAGGAGAATTCCCAGCCTCAAAGGGATTGTAGCCCCTGAGGCAGCTAAAGTATTGCTTTGCTGTTCTAAAAGGTTTCAGGAGCTACAGTGCTGGGACCTTGAAGCAGCCTGGATATGACTGCAAGCTTTCTTCAAGGGATCTGGTCTTGGGAAGGATTGTTTCTCTCACTGAATGGTGTCCAGGAGAAGCTGGAAGGTGGCAGCTGTTATGAGGAATTGCAAGTAGAAATTCTAAAAGTGATCCCTGTGACTGTGTAATGTCCTGAAGATAGCACTGGGTGCCAGCAAGTATACATTGCAACAAGGTAAGCAGATGTTAGTGTGTTTTGCTCTACTATGGTCTTCAGCTGTGAGGAAATAGACGGCTCAGTATTCACAGTATTTGCTTTGGGAGAAGATTGTCCTCTTTTTTTTGCTAATTATTATGGTGTATCCCATGCCTCAATCCCTCTCCTGTTTCAAGTTCTTCAAGCAATACATTTTACATACTTTACGGGAGCCAGAGTGAATGGACCATTGCTTGGGTTACTGGCGGCCTTTGTTCTGTTTGGGAAAAAACTAGTTAAATTCAGCAACCCTTGCAGAAGTAGCGCTACATTCCTTTTACAGGTTAGTTACTTTAGAGGTTTGAAGGTATGTGGGAGGCATTTTAAGCATTGTTAGTTTTAGCCCAGACTTCTACTTTAATTAATTCAGCCACAACATGTAAGGGCAGGTAAACTGCAATATAGCACATTTTTATTCTTGGACCTTAGTCATGCCAGTTTTTGTGGCTAGATGTGTATATATGGCAGTCTGTAATTATGTTATCAGTTGAATTTCACAAGTGAAGCATTTAGAAGGCCCAGTCTCTCATTTCATGCCAGCATTGGATAAATCACATTCTTGTTAATTATGTAGCCAACCATGTTCCACAAATATAAAATGCAAGTAGCTTGGCTCTTCCTTTGATTGTGTAAGAATACATGTTATTGTAGAATTAATATCATTTTTCTGTTGCCAAATATTCTGAATGCCAAATCAGGTTGACTGTCATATCATATAATTATAATCAACAGGGTTATCATGCATTGATTTTTTTTCTTTTTGTTTTGATTTAAGCTCAATCAAGTAAACTATACAAAATTGTCTGGTTAGTTGCCATTTCTCCTAATGCCGCTGCCACTTCCCATCAATTTATGTACAATACTAAACTGTCAGGTTTTTTTTCTTAGCATGTGTACCTGTCATGTTTATGCCATTAAAGAAGTGGTTCTTTTTCCACTTTATTTCCTCTTTTCAGAAATATTTTGCAGCTGTGCCTTAATTATAGGTTTTTGGTGTTTTGGTTCAAATATATGTTTCCACTATACTCTAATTTAAACAAGAGTTGGTGACAGCTTCAGCACAGGGGCATCGCCACTATTGATCAGAAATGTAGGACTATTAGGTAGCACTCCGCATGAAACTTGCTCTGATCAAAACGCTTGAAAAAAGTGCTTTCCAGCTGCTGCCATGAAATCTCTTGATTGCCTGTTCTCTCTTATGTGTTAGATTGTTGCAGAATCATTTGCATCAAAACAGTTTGATGATTAATGGGTGTTTATATTTGCATCTAAATGGAAAAGTTCTCTTTTAACTGATTAACATAGAAATGTGTTCAGGGGATAAAATGGCAGTAATTAGCCATTTGGCGCTTTGAACATTTTTCATAGCATTTGTTGTGCTGTAAAATTTGTAATTTTAACCTCTTTTGTTTGGAATCATTTTCACTACTTTTGTTAGAGTTTTACAAATTTGTAAATGAAAACTATCATCTATAATATTTCATATTTAGTGCCTTTTGTAGAAGTTGTTATGGCTTAATGTAGGAATTAGATTTATAAGAATGAATTCACTGCTTTGAAATATAGAAGCTCATCACTTTTTAGAATATTGGTTTTCATATTTATAAAGTATATTCTGGTAGGTTGAAATAATATAATAATTTTTTTTTGGGGGGGGGGGGGGGGATCGTGAAAAATGTAAAGCAGTATTAAACACAAAAGCAACCTTTATTATATTGCAGCTTACCAAAGATTAGATGTGATGGTTGCATTCATTTGTTTTATGCTTTGTTTCTTCGATTTTCATCTGGTCATTCAGTCAGTGAGTCTGATGCTTTTCAATAGAAAAGCTGTCTTGCCATTACAGAAATGAGACAGAGACCATTTAACACTGACAGGAGTGCTTAAAATGATCAACTTTTATTAGAACCATTAATGGGCAGGCTGAATGTACCAAGTTGATCAATGGATCAACTTGGGTACAACCAGCCTGCCAGATTCTCTTGCAATTATCGATATCAGCTGCTATAGCTATAGCCGCTAGCTATAATCACTTTGTTCTCCCAGCGTGGATGGCTTCCCCTGCCCTCCCCGCCCTCCCACTGGGAGAAGACAATGGCCGGCATGAGGGATTCCCGCATCCACACTGTCTGTGTTGATGGGGGAATCAAGCAAATTTCCTTCCTGCAATTCCTGTTTGCAGGAAATAAATTTGCTCCGTATATGGCCAGCCTTAGGTAACAGAAAACTAGTCCATAGTATGGGCTGCTTTTTTGGAGGTTTATTTATCCAATCAACACACCAGAAAAAAGGAGATAAACTCATTTCACACAGAATGTGCCTACTCATTAAGGTGCAAGGCTAAGCTACTTCCTTCGCTGTATTTATGGTGTGAACTGTGTTTGGCTTCTTGTTGGACTTCTGTCTTCATTCTTCTATATTAAGTAATTAAGGGGCTTAGTAGTTTACACACATAAGATAAACTCGTTTTATGCCTCCAGTGACAAGGACACTGCATTTCTAACAAGGTCAACAGGTATTTTCTGTACTAGCTGAAAATGTTCTTAGCCTGAAAAATAAAAACAAATGCAGTCATCAAACCTAAGGACTGGTAAACATTTACATTTTTATTCTTGGGCTTAGTCTCAGAGAGCCCAAGGGACGGTTTTCAGGGAAGTGTATCTGCCAATCTGGCTTTGTTTTTTCTTTTTAATCTTACTAAAAGGCTCCAGAAAAGTGTATACATGACAAAAACTTTGGGTGATGTCTATTCGGATTCTTAAATCTGGCCAAGGATTGAAACCACTCCATTACGGAATAAAGAAGCCACAGGTGGCTTTAACAAAACAGAAGGATCTTCTTCAGGGTGAGACATTTGAGCAATTGCCCCTTGTCTGTAAGCTGAACAGGCTAAAATAGAACTGGACAGAAGCCTGGATTTTAAGTTTGTTCTGCTGTAACCCCTGAGAAGGAAATCCTCTCTGTTTAATGATACTTGCCTAAAGGCTGGAATCAACATCTCCACCTGTCTTGTTGTCTGTTTGATGCCAAATCCCTCACTAACTTTATGATAAACAATTTGATTTTCAATAAAGGAAAAATTACAGTATAGCCAAAGCTTCTCTTAAAGGGGTTAAAGAGTCTTACGTTTTTTTCACCTTAACCTCCCTGGCATTATGATTATGTCAGATTTTTGATGCTCAAAGTGGTACAATGTTTTGCATGGAAATTTGGTGTTTTATATTGTTGAAAAAGGAGTACCCGGTTTTAGAGATCCCGGGTAAAGGGTTACCTTTAGCAACAAAAATTGATCAAAACCAAAGTATATCAAAAATAGTAATTTGTTTATTAATTAATTGAATATTAATTATATCAAAAGAGTATCAAAATTAATTGATGCATTATCATAAAAGCAGATTAAATCCAATATGGCTATAAGGAAATAACCATATACTTTACAACAGACAGGACAACACAAAAAACAGTACAAAACAACACTGAACACTGTCCGGACACAATTGGATTAAGCTACGGTCAGACATTGATTTGGTCATTAAATATGTTTGTTTGTTTAGGGCAATTGGGGTCACTAAGGATCCCTTATCCACAAATCTACAATGACTGATCACTGGTTAAGCCAATTGTAAGGTGGGGAAGGGGAAGGAAATGATGACGATATAGCCACTTGCAGTATCAATACATTAATCCTCATTACAGGATATTGTCTGATTCATCTCCATGTATAATTGATGGACTGCTTATTTTTAGGATGCAATAATCGAGGAGGCTCCGTGGTATCCCCATTCACAAAGCTGATCCATTCAGACAGTATAAAGGCTTCATGAACTATAAACTCCAGCATACCAGTGAATTCTAATCATGGGAATTATCCCGTTTGTACTCCTCTTCACGCTTTCCTTACCCTTCCCCACCTTACAATTGGCTTAACCAGTGGTCAGTCATTGTAGATTTGTGGATAAGAGATCCTTAGTGACCCCAATTGCCCTAAAGGTAACACTTTACCCGGCATCTCTAAAACCGGGTACTCCTTTTTCTTTTCTCTAATATGCAACATGGTTACAGCAACAACACCCTAACAGGTGTATGATCAGTGATTGGTCATTTATTATATTTGACCACCCATTAGTGTATAGCCTGCCCATTCCCTTCCCTTTCCCTTCCCTGATTCTATATGTTTTATATTGTAGGCCTGTAATTCTTAGGAATAACACACGTACATCTGTCCAAACAAGTCTAGTAGACAGCTCGGGTATGAAAAAGTTTGAAACACAAAATCATAAATTATAATATAATAAATCACTATAAATAATTATAACAAATAATAATATAATAATAATAAAACTTATTCAATAATGTAATAAAATCAAAAACACTGAAATTTGCTCAGTTGCAGAATTGTCGCTGTCATTACTTACAGTGTTTGATGATGAATTTCCCCACAAATCACTATCGCTCAATTCTGCAAGTGATTCTAATTTATTATAGCTGCAAAAAAAAAAAATTCCGACCCGACTTTGTCAAATTTGGCCCCGAGATACGGGGCCCCAAAGTCGGGTTCGGAAAATGTCATGCTGCAGAAAAAGTGCTTGACATTTTCTGACACTTTCTGGTTGCTATGGACAATCTCCAGTTTCCAGGCAGAAATAACAGTATATATAATATAAAACTGCATGCAGGGCACTGGACAAACCACTACGGACAAAAGGGATGTGAAATAAATTGATACAGTAATGTAATCTGTAAGATTACGGTGTACTGTATGTGTAATTTTTTTGTTGCAACTCTTGCAGGGAACAGAGTTTGGCACTCTGATAAATCAAGCAGAGACACGGCTTGCACACACAGCGGGGAGACATTGCAGAATCCTGGGGACAAGGTAAATTACTTTGGTTGGATCCTGCAATGCGATGCCGAGTGTGGCTCGGGGTTACCGCTTTTGGTAATAAAAATTCACCCTAAGCCACACTCGGGAACACCGCTAGGGAGGTTAATGCATTCTATGCATTAAGATGAAAAACCTTCTGTGCTGCAGCTGCTCCCAGAGCCCCCCTTTTTCTTACCTGAACCTGATTGTTCCAGTGATGAGCAAGAGCCCAGCAGCTTCAGCCGTTGTCTCCATCCTCATTGGATAGATTGATAGCAGTAGGAGCCATTCGCTCCTGCTGCTGTCAATCAAATCCAGTTACAAGAGAGCAGGGGGGGGGGGGGCGGGCCGAGTCCTGCAGTCTGTGTCAATAGACGCAGCAGCGGGACTCGTGAGCGCTCCTGCACAGGTGCCCCCATGGAAAACGGCTCTCCGTGGGGCACCCCAGAAGAAGAGGATTGGAGCTGCTCTGTGCAAAACCCTTGCACAGAGCAGGTAAGTATAACATGTTTGTTATTTAAAAAAAAAACAAACAAAAAAACCTTTACAATACCTTTCAAATGCTATAGCTGTTAGCAATTTGTTAAAGTGGTTCTAAAGGCTGAAGATTATTTTACCTAATGCATTTTCTGCCCAGGAGCAGCTGCTAATGGCTCTTGCTGCTGTCAATCAAATCAAGTGAGGAGGCAGCAGGAGGCAGGGCCTCACCTCACTGTGTGTGTCAATGCACACACAGAGCACAGCTCCGAATCAATCCCGCACATGTGCCACCATATGAAATGGCTTCCTATGGGTGCACACAGAGAAGAGGAGGAGCAAGGAGAGCCAGCAGGGGACCCAGAAGAGGAAGATCAAGCCTGATTTTTGCAAAAACATTGTACAGAGCAGGTAATTATGATATGTTTGTCATCGGATAAAAACAAAAAAAAAATACTTTTACAATCACTAAGTTTTATAACCCTAAAAGGACTGCTATTATGCAAAATATTTGATATCAGAAATGTAGAACAACTTGTTGTCTGCACCATACTACTTTGAATTGTAATGTTAAAATATTAGTCTAAATTGACTGATCTCTGACAAAGACAGTAAACACCTACCTCTCCCACCACCTGTGCCACCGGACTCCATTGTAATGATGAAAAATTAGTACCCAAACATTTTTAGGAAACCACCAGTTTTTGGAATGATGGATTCCTGGTCCATCACTATGCTCACTAACTGCTACAGCGCTACTGCTTCTTGTAATAAAGAGGGGCTGGAAGAAGGTACCACTGAGTACTGAGGGGGGCAAGAAACCCAACCTATCTGGAGTTGTCAGTATAAAAAAATTGTTCAGACAGCATTCACAAAGTTGGCTACCAGACAAACAGCTAAAAAATCCCCGCTGATTATCACTTAATGTGTTTCCAAATCTGCATTACATTAACAGATCACACAAATAGTGTGACTTGATATATATATATAAAAAAAGTAATTTTGACAGTTTTTTTTTTCTAGTCACCCTTAATAGTCTGCTGACAGACTGTCAATACATTTCTTGGTGACTTGAAACCCTGTTTGGAATAAAAGCTGTACTGGTGGCAGCTGGGATGTTAATGCATGTGAGTAGTTATTTGAATCATAAAGGAGGCATGTGTGTTGTGCATAAGTGTTCAGAGAAGATTTATGTGGAGTCTCCTAATCGAATGTCAGCTAACAATCTGTAGTAGTATTATGAACTGCCTTTGGAAACTTCTATCCAGCTTAGGAAAACATTGCTTTAGTGATATATTATTCATTGAACATCAGTTTTTCCATGTATGGATATTTTGCTATCAATTTCTGTGTTAATGAGCTGCAATGTCATAAAGACAATGGGAATTCAATATTGCAGTCACACTTCAATCATCAAATTACCCTTTACAGCTAAAGTATATTTGATACGAGGCAAAAAAAAGCCAGATTTGCTAATTAATTCCTATAACGAGATTACTCATCAATATTGTGGGACTTCATTTCACAGTCAGTTTGATATTTTCTTACATATTTCCTAATTTTAGTGATTTTTATACCAGATCCACCCGCACTTGCTTGAAGTTCAGGAACTACATATTCACTTCATAAACATACAACGTTATTCATGTTTAAAGTATAACTAAAGACATTTTTTTATATTTTGTGTAGAGTGGAGAGGGATTAGAACATCTGTCAGGTTAATATTGCTTACACTAATATAATATACAGTGCTAATTAATGCAAAATGTAATTCATGAAAGAGTCTATATAATATAGATGCTGAAAGATGGAAATCCCTGCATCAACTTCAGTGTAATAGATAGATACACATGGCACCACAGTGATTAGGCAAATCTCCTTACAAGAGGAAATAGACCTTCAAATTATAGAGAGGTCAATTGCACATTGTTGTTAACAGACACTTGTCCAAAGAGCTATACCGCACATCATGTGGATGATTCTCAATAGGCCTTAAGAAGCAGAGTGCTTAATGGACAACAATAGACAGCCATAGATATCTCCAGTGACCATCACCTTATAATATATCTTCATCATTGTTGATCCCGGCGGGACCCTACACACGATGCAAGCACAAAGGATGCCGAGGCCATCTTGAAACTGTTTTCAAAGTGCGATTTGACTGTTTACATGTGAGTGTGTATTTTTACTGAATTAAAGGATTAGTGAGCTTTAAAACCTATTGCACTATGGTATTCTCTTGTTTTTACTTTGCATGGTAAATCTCATCACCAATGGATGAAGATATCTTATAAGGTGCTGGTCACTGGAGATGTCTACGGCTGTCTATGTTTGTCCGTTAAGCTTCTTAAGGCCTATTGAGAATCATCCACGTGATGTGCCTTGGACAGGTGTCTGTTAACAACAATGTGAGATTGCCCTCTCTATAATTTGAGGGTCTATTTCCTCTTGTAAGGAGATTTGCCTAATCACAGTGGTACCGTATGTATCTATCTACTACACTGAATTTGGTGCAGGGATTTCCATCTTTCAGCATCTGTATTATATATACTCTTTCATTAATTTAATTTTGCAATAACTAGCGCTGCATATTATCTTAATGTAGATTTTTATTTGAAATCAACACATTTATGCTGGTTGTTGATTTATTGCTTTGTGTGTGTGTTCTAGTGCAGATATTGTGCCTGTATTCAGGTTATTATTGCTGTCTGTGCCCACGTTAGGGAGATTCACCCTATTTTCCTTCTTACTGTTATCACCAAAAGTGAGATAAAAATCAGAAACTTTGGGTTGACACCACAACAGGAATAGGTGAGAAATCACCCAATAAGGTCACTAGCTCTAGTGATTCATGAGACAACCAGGGATTCCATCATTTTGTAGAGATTCACTCTCACTTCTGTTTTGGCTTTGAGATAGGAAATAAAGGAAAATCTCCCCAATAGGATATAGGCAGCAAAAAAAGAAAGAAAAAAAAAAAGCTGACTGGGTTATAACCCTCCTTTAATCTATCCAAAATGAAAAAAGTTTTACCTTTAGGTCTACTTTAATTCTAAAATAACAATTGAGAGACCTGCCCAACGGCAATAATAATGCTAATACAGGTAGCTTCAGCTTATATAATATACTAACATTAGTGAAAAGCAATCTGATGTAAAGGCACACTTAGGCCCCCATCAGTTTAGCCGCGTTAAAAACGTATCAGTTCTTATCCGTTGCTTCATCCGTCTTCATCCGTCTTCTGTTCCGTTAATCTCCATTTTCATCCGTCTTCCGTTCCGTTAATATCCGTTTTCATCCGCTAATGTACTTGTTTACATCCATTTTTTCATCCTTTTTGTATCCGTTTTCATCCGTTTACAGCAGTTTCTGTGCCTTTAAGGAAATTACCCAGAAAGCATTGCTCCTCCCATCCTACATTGCCATGCGTGAACAATTTGCCGACTACTTTCTATATCCATCAGCAGAAGTTCCATGGCAGTACCAATATATATAAATAATGCAGTGCACATTTACATTTATTAACTCATTAATTTGGTTATTTCATTGTGTTTTGATAGCATAAAAAGACACAAAAGCACATGATATGTTCAAAACAGTTTTACTTTTATTATTCTGCATAACCCGTTTAAAATAAAGGTTTTTTTTCACTTACCTGTTTTTTTATTTGTCAAAGTATGGACTTTGAATTATTTCTTCAAAACGGATCTTAACTGATCGGACGTTGACAGACATTGTCCTTTAATGTCAGTTAATATCCATTTTGACGGATCTGCACATAGCCTTGTACGTTAAAAAAAACGGATAAAAACAGGAGCGAAGGTTAACGGATGGTAAGGGATGGTCATCCGTTTGCCCATAGGAAGGCATTGTCGTCCGTTGACGGATGGAAGAAAAACAGATAGACGGTCCGGCCATGTGAAAGGGGCCTTACACTATGTAAAAAACTGTGCAAATTAAACAAATAAACAAAAACAATAATTAATAAACAAGAAAAACTCCATGCAAAATTATAGTAGTCTGAATAAATCAATATCTCTCAAAGTGCAAGTGCTTAGAAAGTGTCAGCGCTTCAAAAATAGGTTTCTTCTATGACAAAGTGCCACACACTTTACCATCCACATTCCACTATGTGCAAATAGTGCCCTTTCCCTGATTGGACCACAATCACCAAATGGAGATGACCCCCTTGGCATATACCAAGGTAGGTCTCAAAGGCTTGTTCCACAGCTCTGCTGTGCATGGCAACATATTTTATTTGTTGCAGGATATTTTATATATATATATATATATATATATATATATATATATATATATATATATATATATATCTATACATATGATATTATGATAAAGGTGCAGAGCACTGCTCTCATGGAAAGATTAAAAAATTTCCAGTGCCCCTCCTGGCACCCCTGTATCATCTGCTGATAAATAAAAATAGAGCTGTGAAACAAGCTTTTGTGGGGGACACTTTCTGAGCACTGACACTGATAGATATTGATTTATTTGCACACTATTCGGACTACTATTATTTTGCATGGACTTTTTCTTATATATTAATTATTGTTTGAGTTTATTTGGTTTATTTGCACAGTTTTTTTTACATTGGGTAAGCACGGTTTTACATCAGATTGCTACTTTAATTTTGGCCTAGCAGTCACAATGTAAACTAACTACTCTCCCACCAACACATTTTATATATTGTTATTAGATGTAGTTTTTACCTAGTGGTTCAAAATAAGCATGCTATACTGAAATTCCATTACATTTACATTACAAAAAACAAAATGAAGTTCCTTCTAAAGGAATACAAACAGTGATTCATGATGATCGAAACTCTGTCCTGTACTGAAAACCATTTGGATTCTACTTATGTATCTTTTTACTCTTAAAGTGTTACTAAACCCAGAACCTGCATTCACTATAGCTGGTCTCCCACAGTACAAAGAACATGGACATGCAATTAATTCAGTAAATATAAACTGATACATACCTTTTCTCATCAGTAGTATAAAGCAGCCTTGTGACTTCTATCAGTTCCTAGTAAACCTTGTAGGAGGAGTCTTCATACTGCACTGATCCTCTGTCTGAACATGTCTGGACAGTGCTGATTGGCCCTGTGCTGATCACATGCACCCTTCCAAGAAAAAAAAAAACTTGCAATACACACCAAACTGAGCATGTGTAGCCCATCCACTGGCTCTGTAAATATCAGGTTATTTTTTATGAGACAGTGGAAGAAGAGGAGGATCAGAGAGACAGGATCATGCAAATGATTAACCCCTTAGGCCCCATAGTGAGTATAACAAGCATGTTTTACTGCATATACAGACTGATTTTACTGTTGTGGGATTAGTAACACTTTAAAGGAAAAGTATAGCCAAAGCTTTTGTGGCTATACTTCTCCTGTAGGTCAAAGGAGTGTAGTTCGTTCTGCCCCCTGTGATCTGTTTTCACCTGACAACAGGCTAAAGTATGCTGTTGGCTGATGTCACTAAGCCGGGCCAGGTTCAGGAAAAATCCTGACCATATGGTTGGGATCCACCTGCCTGGATCAGCACCTGGCTCAGTCTCTCAGTGATCGGCTGAGAGTCTGAGCCAGCCCAACTGTGACTGACAGAGTAAAGGCAGAGCTGACAGGGTACAGATGCAGAATCAGATCGATCATCCACCTAGATGAGTATAAATGTTTGTTTTTTTCAAAGCCCATACTTCTCTTTTAAATCATTTTATTTTTACTGTTGCTTATGTCTGTTTTGTAATATATTCTCTGTAACAATTTTTTGCACTGATTTTTTTTTCATTTTTATTAAAACAATATGTAAAACTAACTAAGCTGAATATCTGCATGCTTTAATATGAAATAAAAAAACGGTTTCTCCGAAGAACCTATCATAGTGTCAAATCTGTTGTGCTCCTATCAGCATTTTTTTATGGTAAAAAATGTGATGTGTAAGGTGTTAAATCTTCAGTCGACCTGCCCCAGTGATGGCCACTCTCAGTCTGCTGGTTCTTGGGATGTTGTCCAGCATGCTGGGAAATCTCTACGCAGGATGAGGAAGATGCATAGCCAAAACTTTTTTTAAGTTGTCCAGCAATCAGCCCCATATACTTTGTAAGAAGAACCAGTAAAGCGAAACCATGGTCTAGTACTACAAACAGAAAGTAGAGTCTGCATATGTAATAAGCAAATATGTATGGTTCATATATAATTTTATACATTTCCATAGGAACAAGGTTTTTAAAATGTTAACTCAGATAGATACAATTATTTACAAATATCAAACCAAACTCTCTTACATTTGCTGTATATTAAACTATCCCTGCTCTAAAAAATAAATTGAAAATACTTGCCTTGCACTGAGTAGGTAGGCTGCGCACACTGGGATTGATTCACTAAAACTGCAGAGTGCAAAATCTGGTGCAGTTTTGCATAGAAATTAATCAGCTTCCAGGTTTTTTTTTTGTCAAAGCTTAACTGAACAAGCTGAGGTTAGAAGCCGATTGGCTACCATGCACAGCTGCACCAGATTTTACACGCACCAGTTTTAGTAAATCAACCCCATAGTATCCGTCTCTGTGAATGCATCTAAGCTTAATTGCAAATTTGTCTTGAGCATACCTTGATTTATCTTTTGCCTGCCACTTTCTGCAACATACAATATAATAATTTAAAAGAAATAGTAAAGAAATTTTGTCTATTAAAGCATAATTTTATATTCCAGTTATAAACAATGGAAATAAATACATATAGTCCATTATCATAGAGAATTATTATATTGCTTGAGTAAAAGGTAAATTTCACTGCTCAGAACCTGTTCCCAAGGACATATCCAGATCGAGCTCTGTATTTTATATTGATTTGATGTGTCATTGTAACCAAGTATGAGACTTTTAATGGGTTTGCATCACTGTTGCCCATTAATTGCACTTTTACAGTAGATGAGGAGCTGCAGATAAATATACAGAAGGTATTATTTCAAGACAATGTTTTGTTAATCACCAGTTTTCAGTGTCCTCTAATGTTTTGTGTTGCCCTTCACAAGCACAGAAAGATCTCTACATCACTGTATTTTATGTCAGTTAAGGGAATATTTGGCACAAATTGTTGATGTGTGTGAAATTGTCTTCCTCAATCTATCAAGTTTTGTAAAATGTTATATTTTTTTTTCTTAAAACAAGTCTCTGTCTAGTTCTGTGCTAATGCCATATGCAGTATGTTATGTTCCCTTGAAAATATGTCTTCAGTGTTCTTCTCTTGTGCTTACTTAATAGCCCATGGGCTACTGTCTGAAAGCAGATTGCTGCTCACAAATCAAAATAATTCAACTATTCCTGTTTAAAATACATTTTAGTTTTTTTTTCTAGCCCTTTTTCCAGAAATATGACACATACACATATTATTTGCTCATCCACTGTGAATGAACAAACTACCTCTCATGCCTTCTGCAAAACAGTTTTATTTTTTGCTTTTGGCAAAATCAGTTAAAGATTCATAAATAGATATCACATTAATTACAAAAGTGCACTGGCTGTGACTGTAATATCAGGTCTTTAATTATTGGCACTCACATGCATCATATTGGCAATGACTGTGGAGTGCATTCTGTCCATGATGAAGCTATGGTTCATGTTCCATTGTATGCTCCCCAATCAGAAAAATATCAGCACAGCAGTAAATTCAGCAGATAGGTCAGATGCATGTCTTAGCTATAGTATAAAATATTACCAAACATTAATAAGATTATTTCTTGTAAAGTTGAACCTTAGGCAAACATAGAAAAATAATTTAGTTACATGATCTTTAAAAAAAAAAGTGTTAAAGTGTTTGTAAAGCCACTTTGTGTACTATAAAGATTCCCCTCTGTTCAATGTTGTAATGTGCCCCAGTGTATGTTCTATATAAAAAATATGTATCTGTATACCTTATTTCAGTGCATCTCTCGGCACTCACGTTACTGCCCACTGCTCTCCTCTCCCAATCTGAGAAGTATGGTGGGAGGGACTGAGAATTTGTCACTGTTGTCAGTCAGGAGGAGGAGAGGAGAGGAGGAGAGTGTTGGGCAGACACGTAAGCACAGAGCGGCTCTCTGAAATAAGGTATACAGATACATATTTTTTTATATAGAACATACACTGGGGCACATAACATCATTGAACAGAGGGGAATCTATACAGTACACAAAGTTATTTTTGCAGCAGGAGGGAAGGGGCGGGCACTGACAATAGCTGACAGGCAGGAAGGGGAGGGAAAGGGGGAGAGAGAAGAGACAGCTGATGATGGAGGCACGTAAACTGACCACGGTAGTAGGGGCTCAGCAGCCATGATAAACGTGGTCAGTTTACAGAGGGGGGGGCAGCACCAGGCAGAATTAGCCAGGTATTGTAAGGTCATAGAAAGGGCCAAATTACACAGGACCAAATTCTGGATTTTCTTTCACTTTCACTCTAGGTAATAATGGTAAACAGACAAATTGCGAGGGTGATTGACAGGTGATCAAGACATGACAGGTGTTTTAATCCCTCTCCATTCTTTACAAAAACAAAACTAAAAAGTATTGCCTTTAGCTATTTTAACCATCAGAAACAAGTGGTGAAAAATAAAAATGAACTGAATAAAGCCAGTATTGGCCAATATATTCTTTAGAAAGTTGTATACATAGATATACTTCAATTATGTATTTATAGCTGTTTGTCTGCAGTTTAACCTTATGCTCAACAATATGCATTGCAAGTACCTTGGTAAACCTAATGCAGCTGTTATCTCGTGTCTTTCTAATGATACTAAAATAAGTAATTCTAATTCACTGAATCTGCCAAAATGTGTTCTACATGGAGCATTTTTCCCTTATTATAATAAATAAGAAACAATGCACCCAAGTGATACCTGCAGGCACAATAACTAAGCCAAAATGAAACTCCCAATGGAGTAAACCTAAGCACTAGGATACCTTGAATTTGACCTCTAGTTTTCTGTGGGTTTCTTGTAGCTATAGGCCAAGGCAAAAGCCAAGAAGATGCTGTTAAATTCTGTTTGCAGACTACTCCTGCCAGAATTGTCTGCAAACAGAATTTTAAAGTAGTTAAAAGAGTAGTAAAAACTAAAGAAGCTTTAGCCTTTGGCAGTTACAGAAAACAATGTCCGACTGCTGATTTATATTAAAAGGTCATTTGTAACTAATTACAAAATGGCTTGTGTATCCACAACTGTAAACTGAATTCTTTGTCATTGGTTAACAAATCTGAATTTTTTCTTTAAAAAACTGTGGATTGATTGATTCATCTCCCTGTTATTAGAAAATAACAGGGCACATGTCAGCATATATGATAATTTTGTCTGAGAAAAAAGAAACCTAATGTATCAAATTCAACTTAAGCAAATATGCTTTTGTGTTTGGTTACCATTTACATTGTGGGCAGCTAACATCATTAGAGACTACACTCTAATGTTTCATTCTGACCACCTTATGAGTGAGATAAGAGGGACATCGTATTGGGTTACGTCCATGTAGATACTGTGTATCATTAAAACATATGCATACTAACAAGGTTTTTAAATACAAACACATTTCAACAAGATTATTTAGCTCTTCTTTTTAGAAAGAATATCTAGAAATTTTAGAAAATCTTGAGGTTTATAGGCAATAGGAGGACTGGGGATTGGTGAGCACAGCAGCTTGTAATAAACCTAGCTCAAAGGCTTGTTAAATTGCTCCACTTTCTCAGGATAAACTTGAAGACTACATATGGTGTTATTCTCATAAACACATGCTTTGTTACCTGAGGCGACATCTGAGCAAGCATGTGCCTTTTTCTTTAATCACTAAGCTAAAATCTACAACACCATATGTTCACACCCTTTATGCTATTTATCTCATGTGTCATATGTGACACAATATGAACAGCTAAACTTCTGTGGAACATAATCTATGAACCTCCTAAGGATTCAATTTTTATACACGATTCTAATATTTTGCACTTGCATTATTATATTAACTATATTGGGCTACCTATACTTATAAAGCCATAATAAAATGCAGATATATGGTGAAAAGTCGACATACATCAGTTTACATTCACACTGCGGGTTATTATAGCCAAGGATGTGGCACATTTTTGTGGGATTATTTTAATATTGACATTTTTTTTGAGAAGCTTTTTAAAATGTTTTATAATTTGTTTTATAAGTTTTTAGTCCAAAATAGTCTCTGTCTTTGAACTAATAAAAAAAATCAAATTGATTAGATACGGAGGAAATGTTCAATCAATTTAGAGAAGATTGTGGTTTTATTTATTTATTTTTAAGCGATCTTTTAGAGCATGGAAAATAAATGGTATGAAAAAATTCACTCAGTATTTACTGGAATTGAAACAACCTTCTTTGGGTTTCCATTGAGGATTTTAAACTGAAAATACAACAACGGGTTACACGGGTAAAAAAAACTGGCAATACCAAGCAAGTATTTAAATCAAATGTTCATAAATAATGTGTGTTGCCTACTAGACACAACTGAGTACTGTCCATTATATATATATATATATATATATATATATATATATATATATATATATATATATATATATATATATATATATATATATATATATATTATTAGCACTAACATTTACATTTTCAGGACAAGCTTTCAGAGTGCACCCTTCTTGGTCCATGCAGTGCTGATACACAAAATTTTAGCAAAATGCTAAGTAAGACAATCACTGAGGAAAAAAACACAACAAATACATATATACAGCCATGGTAATTAAACTGTGATAGTTGTTAAGATAAGAAAATCAATGGGCTATGGAATGGGTGGGATGGAGAGGGGGGTATGTGTCACAGAGGTGAGAATGGTCTACTATATAGAAAAAAAATCAGGGAATAGTGTGGGCCTGTAAAGTGGAAACATAACTGGTTTTGTTCACCTAAGCTGTAGATACACCTCTCAGACATCTATGATGAGTTGGCTAAATAGCATTTGGAGATGATGTGATAAACATCATGTGGTATTAAAGTGGAGCTAAACCTACCAATTTGACTGTTTTCTAAAATAGTTGCATTGAAGGCGTGCCTTCAGTGATATCTGTCCCAGTTGCTTGTGCTCTCATTAAATGTCTGGTGTCAGTTTTGATGACATGTACAGCAACACCAACAGCAGATCAAACAGAGGCTAAGATGGCAGCTTCCTTGGCTGTAAAGGAAAGGAGGATTTAGTTCTGCTTAAGTTACTCAGACACAGATCAGGTTGCCAACCCAGTGAGAAATACTAGGCGAAACTAAACCTTGCTGCAGGTTGGCAGAGATACAGTCAGGTCCAATATTGGGACATCGACACAATTCTAATCTTTTTGGCTCTATACACTACCACAATGGATTTGAAATGAAACAAAGATGTGCTTTAACTGCAAACTTTCAGCATTAATTTGAGGGTATTTACATCCAAATCAGATGAACAGTGTAGGAATTACAACAGTTTGTATATGTGCCTCCCACTTTTTAAGGGACCAAAAGTAATGGGACAATTGGCTGCTCAGCTGTTCCATGGCCAGGTGTGTGTTATTCCCTCATTATTCTATTTACAAGGAGCAGATAAAAGGTACAGAGTTCATTTCAAGTGTGCTATTTGCATTTAAAAAACTGTTGCTGTCAACTCTCAATATGAGTTCCAAAGAGCTGTCACTATCAGTGAAGCAAGCCATCATTAGGCTGAAAAAACAAAACAAACCCATCAGAGAGATAGCAAACACATTAGGTGTGGCCAAATCAACTGTTTGGAACATCCTTAAAAAGAAATAACGCACCGGTGAGCTCAGCAACACCAAAAGACCCGGAAGACCATGGAAAACAACTGTGGTGGATGACCGAAGAATTCTTTCCCTAGTGAAGAAAACACCCTTTACAACAGTTGGCCAGATCAAGAACACTCTCCAGGAGGTAGGTGTATGTGTGTCAAAGTCAACAATCAAGAGAAAACTTCACCAGAGTGAATACAGAGGGTTCACCACAAGATGTAAACCATTGGTGAACCTCAAAAACAGGAAGGCCAGATTAGAGTTTGCCAAACAACATCTAAAAAAACCTTCACAGTTCTGGAACAACATTATATGGACAGATGAGACCAAGATCAACTTGTACCAGAGTGATAGGAAGAGAAGAGTATGGAGAAGGAAAGGAACTGCTCACAATCCAAAGCATACCACCTCATCAGTGAAGCATGGTGGTGGTAGTGTCATGGTGTGGGCATGTATGGCTGCCAATGGAACTGGTTCTCTTGTATTTATTGATGATGTGACTGCTGACAAAAGCAGCAGGATGAATTCTGAAGTGTTTTGGGCAATATTATCTGCTCATATTCAGCAAAATGCTTCAGAACTCATTGGACGGCGCTTCACAGTGCAGATGGACAATGACCCGAAGCATACTGCGAAAGCAACCAAAGAGTTTTTTAAGGGAAAGAAGTGGAATGTTATGCAATGGCCAAGTCAATCACCTGACCTGAATCCTATTGAGCATGCAGTTCACTTGCTGAAATCAAAACTGAAGCGAAAATGCCCTAAGAACAAGCAGGAACTGAAGACAGTTGCAGTAGAGGCCTGGCAGAGCATCACCAGGGATGAAACCCAGCGTCTGGTGATGTCTATGCGTTCCAGACTTCAGGCTGTAATTGACTGCAAAGGATTTGCAACCAAGTATTAAAAAGTGAAAGTTTGATGGATGATTGTTAATCTGTCCCATTACTTTTGGTCCCTTAAAAAGGTGGAGGCACATATACAAACTGTTGTAATTCCTACACTGTTCACCTGATTTGGATTTAAATACCCTCAAATTAAAGTTGAAAGTCTGCAGTTAAAGCACATCTTGTTCTTTTCATTTCAAATCCATTGTGGTGGTGTATAGAGCCAAAAAAATTAGAATTGTGTTGATGTCCCAATATTTATGGACCTGACTGTAGGTGTGAGAATGGAGCAGGCATATTTTAACCCCTTCACTACCCGCCCATAGTCATATGATGCCCACAAGGTGGATCTCCCATCCTGGGTGGGCGTCATATGACGTCCTCCCATTCCCGGCCGCCTGGGGGGCGCGCGCGCGCCCCGCGGCATCGCTCGGGACCCGGTGCGAGTGCCCGGCGGCCGCGATGTCCGCCGGGCACCCGCGATTGCCCGTTAAAACAACGGGACCGCGCGGGACCGTGGTGCTGTGTGTGTAAACACACAGCTCCACGTCCTGTCAGCGGAGAAGAGACCGATCATGTGATCCCAGTACGGAGGAACACATGATCGGTCTCCTCCCCTTGAGTCCCCTCCCCCCACAGTTAGAATCACACATATAGGGAATACATTAACCCCTGAAGCGCCCCCTAGTGTTAACCCCTTCCCTGCCAGTCACATTTACACAGTAATCAATGCAATTTTATAGCAACGATCGCTGTGTAAATGTGAATGGTTCCAAAAATGTGTCAAAAGTGTCCGAAGTGTCCGCCGCAATGTCGCAGTCACGAAAAAAAAAATCGCAGATCGCCGCCATTACTAGTAAAAAAAGAAAAAAAAAAATGCAATAAATCTATACCCTATTTTGTAGACGCTATAACTTTTGCGCAAACCGATCAATATACGCTTATTGCAATTTTTTTTACCAAAAATATGTAGAAGAATACATATCGGCCTAAACTGAGTAAAAAAATTGTTTTTTTTAAAACAAATGGGATATTTATTATAGCAAAAAGTAAAAAATATTGTGTTTTTTTTCAAAATTGTCGCTCTTCTTTTGTTTATAGCGCAAAAAATAAAAACCGCAGGGGCGATCAAATACCACCAAAAGAAAGCTCTATTTGTGGGAAAAAAAGGACGTCAATTTTGTTTGGGTGTAACGTCGCACGACCGCGCAATTGTCAGTTAAAGCGATGCAGTGCCGAATCGCAAAAAGTGCTCTGGTAAGGAAGGGTGTAAAATGGCCCGGTGTTGAAGCGGTTAAAGGACCAGGCAGGTTGGAATGAGAAAATGTGATATTTGTGCAATGAACTACAAGAAAGCAGAGTCTGCAGAAACAGAGTGCTCAAAAATGTAAAATACAGAGGAAAGGCTAAAGAGAAGTTGTAAAAATAGTCATTTTTTTCTTATGACTTTATGGAGTCCATTGGCTATTTTTGTTAGCTTGGTTTTGATTAGGATTGCAGGTTAAAATCAGTCTGAAGATGGTCAAAGAGTGAGTGAGGCGCAATTAAAAAAGATGGACTGTTCAAGTAGCATTTAAACAGTGGCAAAAAAACAGGAAGTTGTAAAAAAGAGTTGCAGGTACAGTTGTGTGTAGGGCTATGTGCAGATATGCAGCCAGAATGGTGCCACATCTGTCAGCTTTCCGTATGAAACCAAATCCCTGCTTCCTGGAGCATTTAATGCAACATGCATTATTGTTTTTTTTCGAGAGGATTTACATTGCTCATCATCAACTTTTTTTTTTTTTTTTAAAGAATACATTTTTATTAATTTTCAAGTATATAATTTTTTATTCTTTCTTTATTATTTTCCAAATAACTAACAATTTACTATGTACATCATTTCACATTCAAAAATTCTTATACCTTCTACAATCTCCCTTCTCCTATTCTCCCTCATGGTCCCTCTTCTTAAATCATGGTCCCTCTTCTTAAATCCTCAAATTATCCCACCCAAATTGATTCATTACAATATTTAAAAGTTAGCTTACATAAACTGACATAAACTGATTTTCATAAACTGACATAAACTGATTTTCTGATTCCTCCTTTTCATATCTTATTGCCCTCTTTACTCTTTTTTCTTTTTTACTCCTTATTTTAAAGTACATTTATGATTCCTTGAATATCAACCACTCCTTACACTTTGTTACAAACGTATCCAAAGTATCCTCATATGTATGCATTATTTCTTATACTGTACATTGGGACGGTAGTGGAGGCAAGATACGCATTATACACAGTAAATGATCCAAAAGATGTGATGCTGAAGACAAATGTAGTTTTAAGTTATATATATATATTTTAACACATTACAAACAAATTAATGTATTACAGTTATTTTATTTGCTTCCACTATAATTGAACACCTATACATATTTCCTCATTTTCTATTTTTAACATTTTATATATAGTTTATATACACAGGTAGAAGTCAATGAAAAAAAGCTTTACTTGAAATGCCTTGGGCATTTAATTGAGAACTTGGTGTCATTTGGGGCAGTTAGGCCACTGCTGTGATTGTTTAGGAGCGGAAAACAATGAATTTACAATGTTGCAAATGTTGGCAGAGCTTTATGCAGAATACCCAATCATGTGCAATAAAACAACAAATGATTTTAGTTTGCACATGATTGGCTGATGGAAGTCAGCAGAGCTTCACCTCATTCACTAAGCTAAGGCAAAATCAGCTTGCAAAATAAAAATTCCCTTCCCATAGTGAAACTCCTAGTTTCTTTTAATAAATCAACCCCGTTGTTTTGCAAAGGGCATAAGGTACATTTCCTGGAAAAAAATAAGTTTTATTTGTGTAGGTAATGGTGGAAAGCCTACTGTGTTTACATTGTATAATTCTTTGCTGGGGGCAACACACTTACATTTAACTCAGCATTGGCTATGCAAAAAAGCTTGTTGTGGACAGTTTGAAATGAAACCAAAACTACTGTGTGGACTCTTGCTACATATACTGTACATAGATATCTTTTTTCCGAGATCTTGTTGCACATCACATGATGCACTGTGCCCATTTCCTCTTTAAATTTCTTATGGTGGTGGATTGTACTGGATGGTACAGAGAGTGGTGCTAACATGATCACATCACACTGCTCTCTGCATCAAAACACTGTTATCACAGGCCAAGGAGTCCCTGCACTCACAGTCATCATACTTCTTTCTGGGTTAAGTGACAGCGGCTGCCATTTAACCCAGAAAGCTGAAGACAGCTTGTGACAAACAAGAAATACTGGAGGACAGCTCTGGGTTGAAGGTCAGTATTGGAGCTGAAGCTGCTTCTTAAAAAAAGAAAAAAACTCCAGAAGCCTTTCTTTTAAAAACAATTGCCACATTTTTATACCAGTACAAAGAATTAACAGATATTTTATTTGCTCCTATTGGCTGAACAAACCAGGAGAAGAGAATGAAGGTGAGTGCAGCAGAGAAGGGGCTAAAGAAGCACAACTATTGCTTTACTCTTCATAATCTGAGCAGAGATAGATTTTAGTGTTATGTCGCGTACACAGGGTCCGATTTTCCGATGGAAAATGTTCAATAGGAGCTTGTTGTGTGAAATTCCAACTGTGACGGAATTTCTGTCACACAATATTTGAGATCTGGACAACAAAATCCGTTGTCGTAAATTCCGATCATGTGTACACAATTCCAATGCACAAAGTTCCACGCATGCTCGGAATCAAGCAGAAGAGCCGCACTGGCTGTTGAACTTAATTTTTCTCGGCTCGTGGTACGTGTTGTACGTCACTGCGTTCTTGACGTTCGGAATTTCCAAAAAGCTTTGTGTGACTGTGTGTATGCAAGACAAGTTTGAGCCAACATTCGTTGGAAAAAAAACATGGATTTTGTTGTCAGAATGTGCGATCGTGTGTACGCAACATTAGAGTCAGGGTAAATGTTAGGTAAACTTTGAGTGATCAATTACCAAACAACAATTTCTACTTAAAGCGGAGCTCCACCCTAAAGTGGAACTTCTGCCTCCGGTGCCACAATTGGCACCTTTCTGGGGGGAGGGGGGTGCAGATACCTGTATAATACAGGTATCTGCACCCACTTCTGGGATTAGCTAGCCGCAGCTGCCCCGCCCCTATCCGCAGCCGCCCGCCCCTATCCATAGCTGCCTGCCCCCCCGTTGTGTCTTGGGAAACTCACAGTTCCCAGGACACAACGGGTACCAATAAAGACGCGCAGCGCGACTCGCGCATTCGCAGTAGGGAACCGGGCAGTGAAGCCGCAGCGCTTCACTTCCTGATTCCCTGACAGAGGATGGCGGCGGGGGCAGCCGAGAGATGAGCGATCGCTCGTCATCTTCTGCCGACATCGCTGGAACCTGGAACAGGTAAGTGTCTATTTATTTATAATATTTTTTGTGCAGGTGGACTCCCTCTTTAATGTGGTTTCTGCTATATTATATGTGTTAATGTGTCCATTCCCAGTGCTGGTAAAAAAACAAAAAATGTTTTCTGTTTTATTTAGCTTATGCTACTTAAACTACTTTCAAATTTTAATAACATCATCCATTTTATTCATCTTCTCATTTTGTGCCATGGTAAATAGTGATTGGTCCAAGATCATAACACATGCAAAAGTTAAGATCACTGCAAGGCATAAAGATAATTTTTAGCCATTTTAAAAGGACATTTTGCAAATATTAAAAAAGAAAATATAGTTTGAAAAAAAAAAAAGTAATTTAAATTGTATGAATCAAGACCTCATATTTATATTTTGCCTGAATTAAAGTTATTCAAAGCAGAATATTATTTTTCTGTAACTGCCAAATACACTTAGAGAAGGTGAAGAATTTTATAAATCATAAATATATATTCCAAATCACAATCCCTCTGAGGACTGGAGTGAAATAGTGCAGGTGACATGTTTAATGGGTCTCATCCAAGTGACTGATGCTTTCTTTATCTGAACTGGACAAGGTATTAAATTATATTTTAAAGTTTGAATTGGTAGAGGTTTGATTTCTTTCTGCCGCCTTCCAAATTTGACTGTGTCACATATGATTCAGCAAGCCATTTGAAAATAAGAAGCAAAAATACGATTAATTGACAGTCATTTAAAATGTGACTCTGGTGAATAAATATAACCTGTATTTAATTTCTTTAGTGCAATCAGAATATGCTATGATTTAGCATATGCACAGACACGGGTTCTCCATTACAGTTACTTGTATTTCTAAGGAATACAAGGGATAATAGGGTGAAAATAGTCACTGAACAACCATTTATACTTGCACCAAAGATAGGAAAATGTAAATGCTGCTTCTCATTGTTGCTACATTTCCTTTTCAAATGCACACTGGAAAAATGAAGCCTGGAGTCTGTTTGGTTATTAAAAGTTAAGTGACTTTGTTGCTTAGAACTACATTTTTAAAAAGTAGCCTGCAGAAGAACACTTTTAAACTGTGTATAAAGGCAAAACTTTTATTTTTTTTATTTTTAGAGTGGTCTATTGTGGTCTTTGTCACCACTGGAGAAATGTATTTTATTATCTCTATTTGTAGTGGAATTTTCAAAATGTTAGAACTGTTGAGAGAGCAAGGGGAATGAAGACAAATGTTATGGTGAGAACTGTCTAGGATGGACATTCCACTAACTTTGGGTAAATTTCCTCCCACTTCTCCAAGGCAGAAAGTGAGGGATACTCCCCCCAGCAGCACACATAAAAAAACAGCAAAAAATAAACTGAAAAGGTAAACCGGTACAACCCCCCCCCCCCCCCCACCCATATCTCTCATGGTAGATAATTCACTCTTTGCACATCATCGCTGTCTTCTTGAATATATTTGCACATCCTAAAGCAGTACAGGTAATCTACAATATACACTGTCATTTTGTCAATCTCATTGTATTCTATATTTTTCATTTTATTTTGTTTTAAGGCCCCATTAACATAGGCACTTACACTTGTAGTCTGTGAATAAACTTTGTGTTTACACAGCTTGAGCTGCGAGATGCTGTGTGCAGGCAGCAATATCTTGTTTATGGGAATGCGAATGGGATGCAGCAGCTGAATGGACACAGCTGTTTATCCCAATTTGACAGCCATGTGGGTGCAGGTGAGCAGCCCTAAATGCACACTGTCTGCATTTGGGGTTGCTCATACGCACCCACACACAGAAACTGGTGGCTCAAGGAGCACATATACATAGCCCATTCACAGACTTCAAGGGTCAGCGTCCATGTAAATGAGGCCTAACACTCCGAAGGTTCCTTACCTTGTGCACTTGTTGATTCGATAGGGCTTGATTTACTGGTGCAGCGCTGCATAGAAATCAATCAGCTTACAGTTTTTTTTGTCAAAGCTTAATTAAACAAGCTGAACTTAGAAGCTGATTGGCTACCATGCACACGTGCAGGAGATTTTGCACACTTCAGTTTTAGAACATCAACCCCCAGAGTACAAATAACTGACAATTTTTATGGGTGACCCAAACTTAGTCCCAAATTTGTCCATGTTGGTGGTAAAGTCCAATCCATTTACCGTATTTGCCGGCGTATAAGACGACTGGGTGTATAAGGCGACCCCCTATTTTTCCAGTGAAAACTTAGGTTTGGGGCTATACTCGCCATATAAGACTACCCCCCTTCCGAGGCTACACCATTTACAAAAAAACATCAGAAACCAAAAAAAAACATCAGAAAAAGGAAACTGGTGAACTACAAGTCCCAGAGATCCCACAATTGGTAGGCAGCAACAATGAATCCTCTCCTCCAAAGCACCATAAATCATACCTGTATTTTAGGGGAGATCTGGAGTTGGATGTGCAGTACAGGATGCTTTGTTAATATGTAGAGCACCAAGTACACACAGTATATATGATGCTGTGTTAGTACAGAAGCGCCAGGTACACTTCAGAATACAGTGTGCAGACAGTGTGCACCGTTGAGCCAATCACGGCAGGCATTAAATTTACTAATCTGTTGATGGATACAAAGCCTGCTCGGATTGGCAGAGGCTGTGACATCAGCCCGCGCCGCTCTGACTCATGTAGCCTGCTCGGATTGGCAGAGGTTGTGACCCAATCCAAGCAGGCTTAGCAGGCTCTGTATTCATCAGAGTGCATCGCCCGCCGGGATTGGCTGAGCGGCACATACTGTATACATATTACAATTTTACAGAGCACCCGGCGGACTGATATCCATCTGGCGGCTTCTTCACCCGGCGTATAAGACGACCCCTGCTTTTTGGCTGTGTAATTTTGGTGTAAAAGGTAGTCTTATACGCCAGAAAAATTGAACAGTAAATTGGTTTGATGTTCCGAAACACTTAAGTGTGACAAACATGCAAAGGAACAGGAAATGAGGAAGGGGGCAAACACTTTTTCACACCACTGTATAATATTTTTTGTGCAGGTGGACTCCCTCTTTAATGTGGTTTCTGCTATATTATATGTGTTAATGTGTCCATTCCCAGTGCTGGTAAAAAAACAAAAAATGTTTTCTGTTTTATTTAGCTTATGCTACTTAAACTACTTTCAAATTTTAATAACATCATCCATTTTATTCATCTTCTCATTTTGTGCCATGGTAAATAGTGATTGGTCCAAGATCATAACACATGCAAAAGTTAAGATCACTGCAAGGCATAAAGATAATTTTTAGCCATTTTAAAAGGACATTTTGCAAATATTAAAAAAGAAAATATAGTTTGAAAAAAAAAAAAGTAATTTAAATTGTATGAATCAAGACCTCATATTTATATTTTGCCTGAATTAAAGTTATTCAAAGCAGAATATTATTTTTCTGTAACTGCCAAATACACTTAGAGAAGGTGAAGAATTTTATAAATCATAAATATATATTCCAAATCACAATCCCTCTGAGGACTGGAGTGAAATAGTGCAGGTGACATGTTTAATGGGTCTCATCCAAGTGACTGATGCTTTCTTTATCTGAACTGGACAAGGTATTAAATTATATTTTAAAGTTTGAATTGGTAGAGGTTTGATTTCTTTCTGCCGCCTTCCAAATTTGACTGTGTCACATATGATTCAGCAAGCCATTTGAAAATAAGAAGCAAAAATACGATTAATTGACAGTCATTTAAAATGTGACTCTGGTGAATAAATATAACCTGTATTTAATTTCTTTAGTGCAATCAGAATATGCTATGATTTAGCATATGCACAGACACGGGTTCTCCATTACAGTTACTTGTATTTCTAAGGAATACAAGGGATAATAGGGTGAAAATAGTCACTGAACAACCATTTATACTTGCACCAAAGATAGGAAAATGTAAATGCTGCTTCTCATTGTTGCTACATTTCCTTTTCAAATGCACACTGGAAAAATGAAGCCTGGAGTCTGTTTGATTATTAAAAGTTAAGTGACTTTGTTGCTTAGAACTACATTTTTAAAAAGTAGCCTGCAGAAGAACACTTTTAAACTGTGTATAAAGGCAAAACTTTTATTTTTTTTATTTTTAGAGTGGTCTATTGTGGTCTTTGTCACCACTGGAGAAATGTATTTTATTATCTCTATTTGTAGTGGAATTTTCAAAATGTTAAACTGTTGAGAGAGCAAGGCGAATGAAGACAAATGTTATGGTGAGAACTGTCTAGGATGGACATTCCACTAACTTTGGGTAAATTTCCTCCCACTTCTCCAAGGAAGAAAGTGAGGGATACTCCCCCCAGCAGCACACATAAAAAAACAGCAAAAAATAAACTGAAAAGGTAAACCGGTACAACCCCCCCCCCCCCACCCATATCTCTCATGGTAGATAATTCACTCTTTGCACATCATCGCTGTCTTCTTGAATATATTTGCACATCCTAAAGCAGTACAGGTAATCTACAATATACACTGTCATTTTGTCAATCTCATTGTATTCTATATTTTTCATTTTATTTTGTTTTAAGGCCCCATTAACATAGGCACTTACACTTGTAGTCTGTGAATAAACTTTGTGTTTACACAGCTTGATCTGCGAGATGCTGTGTGCAGGCAGCAATATCTTGTTTATGGGAATGCGAATGGGATGCAGCAGCTGAATCGACACAGCTGTTTATCCCAATTTGACAGCCATGTGGGTGCAGGTGAGCAGCCCTAAATGCACACTGTCTGCATTTGGGGTTGCTCATATGCACCCACACACAGAAACTGGTGGCTCAAGGAGCACATATACATAGCCCATTCACAGACTTCAAGGGTCAGCGTCCATGTAAATGAGGCCTAACACTCCGAAGGTTCCTTACCTTGTGCACTTGTTGATTCGATAGGGCTTGATTTACTGGTGGTAAAGTCCAATCCATTTAGTTAAATCACAATTTGGAACAAATTCCTGCAGCTCTCTGAAAGCATACGGAATACTCGTAAAATTAGGGAAAATATATGAAAAACAAGAAAGCACAGAGATCACAATAAAAGTTTACTATGATAATGCTCAAGGTGTACTTTATTGCTCTAACAGCAACATACTGAAGATTAAAACATAAAATCAGGTGTTAGTGTCAGGGCCTTGGCTTGAACCTGGGACCCTGGGACAATGACTCTTCTTGCCGAGGTACCTGAATGACAGTACCCTGTCTGATTCACTGGACAACCCTGCCTTGTGCCTTGGCTTCTGCTGAACCTTAAACTCTTTGCTCCTCCCATTGACTTCCTGATTTAACCTCCTGTTTACCAGATTAGTGTGCTCTCTTCAGCCAGTATCTCACTCTTGTCTTCCCTGCTGCTGTTCATATTTTTCTACCACTCGTTATCAAACCTTGGCTTGTTCCTCGACTATGCTTTTGCTAATCCCAACCTGCAACTACTTGTTACTGACTTTTGGCTTGTTTACTGACTATGCTTCTGTTTGAACTGGGCCTGCTCACCTCCTGGTGGGGCGATCTTGAGGACCGTGACTTGGTACTAACATCATGCTAAATCAATCTCCACCATCAGGAGCTCTGGTGAACACCAGTTAGTACTTAGACTCCTCACCTCAGGTGAACCCATGTCATCTGCCAGAGTGGCTGCCTGTGTACCTATCCTGCTGGTCGGTGGTAGTCCTGCTACTGCTATAGCAACTGGTCTTCGAGCCTGATTCCTGATCATTACAATTAATTTGTATTTTAGCCAAAGTATGTAGGCTCTCCACCCATATGTATGTTCCTCACATCTGGTGAGATTTTGATTAATAATTTACAGAGTATGAAGAGGTAAGTTTTTATGGGTTTCCTGAATTATATCCCAGGTTGCACACCCAGTTAATCCTTTGATTTCTAACAGCAACATACTAACATTAATAACTTAACAGGACATTTGATTGTAGAATGCATTTCTCTGATCATGCCTAAACAAAGGGGAAAATAGTTAATATGTAATATTTGCAAGTTTGCCCTCTCAATATCTACTATAGTCACTTTTTTTAAATTCTACATTTACCACGTATCAGGAGAATTCATAAAGGGTGTCTAGGAAACTGTTTACAATTCCATTGTACTTCCACATGACAAATATTGGTGTGGGCAACAGATTCTTGTCAAATAGATGAATCTGGGGCACCCACCATGTGTGGGGGTGCACAAAGACTGGCGTGTCCATATGGACACTCCATCCTCAGTGCAGCTGAGCTTCCTCCTGCTCATTGACAGTGCAGCAGTCGATTATGTTTAAAACTGGGTGAGCAGAGCCTGATAGGGATTTACAGACACTAGTTCCCATCAGGTCCACTGCCCTTGTGATTGACATCAAGCAGTGAGCAGATCCATAGCCAATAGACAGCCTGCTATTGGCTATAGAAACTGACTATGTCTGCTTGTCAAAAAAAGAAAAGAGCAGCCCTGTTGGTGAACTAATGTTTTAGGATCAGCATCAGACTCACTAGCAGCATCCCTGTTTGCTAGGAGGCCATCAACAGCCTTCTTGACAATCAGTGGCAGGTGGGAAAGGTAGAGGGTAATGGTGGCAAATATGCTACACAGCAGTGGAGAGACACAAGCATTTTGCTTTTATGCCAGTCTTTGTATGCCAACGTAGAATTTTTACTACTAGTTTTGTTATCTATGAACTGGATTCAATTATTTTTTTCATTTGGGGCAGTAATAGCGCCACTTCGTGAAAGTAGTACTATTAAGAACTACCTGAATCTGTCGCATTTGTCAAGCTACCAAAACGGGCAGCAGGGATTTTTAATCCGGCACAGGCCATTTTAAAGGATCATTCCACAAGAAAAGATGTTGCTAGGATGTTATTGAATTCCTCTTTGTCTGTATAGATTGAATGTAAAATGTTATGGCTTGTCCAATCAATATTTACACAGCTTCATTAGATTTTTCTATGATTAGATAGTATGTGATGATGATGGAATGTGTCAAGATTTATGTACAACTCAACCTACACATTTTGGAATGTACAATGCAGTTGTTACATGTAGAACAGCAGTTAGTTGTTCTTTAAGTACAGTTTGTAACAAGTAAATAAGCACACTTTAGTATCTTTATAATGCATGCAAGTTATGTCACATACACACGGTCGGAAATTCTGACCACAAAATCCGTCTGATTTTTTTCGACGGATTTTGTCCGACACTGGTGTTGCATACACACGGTCGGACAAAGTTGTCGGAAAATCCGATCATTCTGAACGTGGTGACGTTCGTTGCATACGACGGAACTATGTAGAGGCTATTAGCCAATAGCTTTGGTCTCTTAATTTGATCTGAGCATGCATGGCACTTTGTCCGTCGGAATTCTCTACACACGATCGGAAAAAGTCCGATCGGATTTTGTTGACGGAAAATTCGAGAGAAGACGGAAAAAGTCCGATGTAGAACACACACGGGCGGATTTTCCGACAACATGGTCCGATTGGACATTTTCCGTCTGAATTTACGACCGTGTGTGGGCTACATCGGACTTTTTCATTAGACTGCTTTAGTTATAGGAATTTGCTCTGGTTGGGCTACATTGAGTTAAATTGTAGTTCATTGGACTATATAAATATAACAGAAAATTCATCTAAAGGCTATTGACTAGAGTTGAATGAACTTTCTGAAATTCACTTTGCCAACAATTCACCTGCTCAATCTTTTCAAAGACAATTATGTTTTTTCTTTTGAGCTGAATACACATTAGGAAAGGTGTTCAAATTCAATAGGAAAAGTATATACTTTCTACTGGCATTTCAGTTTTTTGCCAGTTAACATGATTGTAAAGTCTTGTTTTATTGTTTAAAAAAAGAGAAAGAAACATGATATACTTACCTGCCCTGTGCAGTGGATATGAACAGAGCAGCCCTAATCCTTCTCTTCTCGGGTCCCTCTTCGCTGCTCCTGGCCCCTCCCTCCTGTCAAGTGCCTCCACAGCAAGCAGCTTGCTATGGAGGCACCCGAACCAAGCTTCAGCTCTGTGTGTCCATTCAGATACGCACTCTCTCCCTTCTGATTGGCTTCCTGACTTTGACAGCCGTGAGAGCCAATAGCGCTGCTGCTGTGTCTCAGCCCATCGGGGGGAGAGTCCCGAATGGTCGAGGCACTTGTGGACATCGCTGGAGAGAGATGGGCCCAGGTAAGTATTAGGGGGGCTGAAGGGGGCTGCTGCACACAGAAGGTTTTTTAACTTGATGCATATAATGCATTAAGATAAAAAAAACTTCTGGCTTTACAACCACTTAAGCCAGCCATAGACAATTGAAATGTGGCTAGTTCAGCAGGCTCCCCACCAGCAGAACACATAGCATTGTGGAAGGGATTCCCCCATCAACACAGTCAGTGTTGATGGGGAATCAACCAATTTTCTTTCTTTCCACCTGTGTTAGAAGGAAAGATAATTGCAAAATCTATGGCCTGTCTTAGCTTCATCTAATGTAAACATATCTTGGACTAGGCAGGGAAGCAACAAAGGCTGTTGATGAAGCAGTGAGGGAATGCACAATTTACCATTTGATTTTGAGTGTTTTTGTATTCTAAAGCCCCATACACACGGTCGGACTTTTTCATCAATTTGGTCCGATCGGACAAGGTTGTTGAAAAATCAGACCGTGTGTATGCACCATCGGACAGTGTTCGTCGGTTTGTCCGTCGGACAAAGTCTTATCTCCTGCTGGAAAGATTTGCCGTCAACCCGGTCCGATCACACCAAATCCGAGCGTGTGTACGCTTGTCCGACGGACAAAGTGCTACGCATGCTCAGAAGAAATTCTGTGACGGAAGCGCTCGGTCAGGTAAAACTACCTTTCCTAATCGACACAGCACATTCGTCACGCTGCAATGTTAAAATGTCTTTAATGCAGCGCATTCTCTTTTTCTTTAGAATGCAACAAGAATGACATCTTTTAGCTGCTCCTATTCACCCGCACTTCTCACAAACTTACTTCTTTATTACTTTGCACCATTTATACACTACATGTTTATTTTTACTCTGAACGGAAAAGAATCTTTGTTATTTTTTTACCATGATTTGTCTTTTTTTTTTTTTTGGGGGAATACATATTTGAATGTTTTTTTTTTTTTTTTTTTGGAGGGGGGTTGTGTGTCTCAAATTACCAAAAACACATTATTTACATTTGTATTTCTTGCTTACATTTACTAGGAGGTTGTTTGTTGTTGTTGCCCCTTGTTAATTCTACTTTAGGATTAGTGAAATGTACCAGCCTACTCAAAGAAAAACTGTCATTGTAGCAAAGTAAAACACACTAGTCAATGATTATTTCAAATCCAAAAAACCTTTATTTAGGTCACACCAACAAACCAAAGAGGAACACAGCCATGGTGAAACTTGGGGAATTTGCAAAGCCTTGGCCCCCCACGGCAACCATCATTGTTCAAGCGTAGAAAATTGGGGGCCTGAGGAGTACGTATATTAAGGGGAGTGCAATCTGGTCGTGAAGTCCAAAGTATCCGGAACTGCAGCAGATGCCATCTAGGTCCCCAGGCTCTGGTACTACGAGAGGCTCCATCTTCTCTCAGACCAGACTGATTGCAGGTCGTCACTCTCAGGTCTTCCTTCCACGCTTCCTTGCACGCTGTGGCTGTCGTGCTGGTGGGGTGGCAGAAGGAGGAGGAGGAGGAGGAGGAGGTGGAGCATGGTAGCTATGGCAAACATGTGTGACTGGGGTCATCTCCCCAGCCCTACCCTTATTTAGGACATGGAGGATGAGCCCCTCACACATGTTGCGTTGCCTCACCTCCATACCCATCATTTTTGTGACAACCACCGAGCCAAAGGTCTCCTCATCGGCGGGTGTGGCATGTAGGGAGTCTGAAGCCTCTCTTATCATCCGGAGCGCTGACTGTGCCGCATAACCCCCCCTTCTCGCCCTTTTGTACGGAGGGCGGAGGGGAGGGGTTTGGGTGTCAGTCAGGCTCCGAGGCCTAGACCCCTCTTGGCTGCCACTACCCAGCTGGTGGCTGCCACTAACCCCTGCCTCCTCCTGACTGCCACCTTCCACAGCCACCTCCTGGCTGAGGTCTTCCTGTGTAGGAAAAAGGGACATAGTTTCAGTTATTTGTTCATCAAACACACACAATTCTCATCTAGTGACTGTTGCAAAATGTTTACAAATAGAAAACCATACAATTCTCAGCCCAGCAGTTTAGATTCTGGCCCCAAATGTCTCCAACACCACTGTCTGTTGATATGTCAAACACGTTAGGAACTAAGCAATTGGCGATCCTGAATTAAGTGAACATCATTCATTATTCCCCTAAATGGTAGCAAAACTACTATACCTGGAACAAGCTGGGCTCCTCCACCTCTTCCAGACTGGAAGGCCCAGGTTGCTCCTCGGAAGCCTCATCAGGGGTGGGCTGTGCGCAAGGAAGCGTGGAAGGAGGAGTTGAGGTTGGCTCCGTGACATCAGCCTGGTCCTTCAGAAAATGGAGACTCTGATAGTACCAGAGCTTGGGGACATAGACCTCATCTGCTGAAGTTGCAGTTTCCTTAGACTTCACGACCTTCTTCCTCTCCCTGATATACGCACTCCTCAGGCTGCCAATTTTCTTTCTAATATCATCAACAGTTGCCGTGGGGAACCTTGGCTTGACAAATTCCACAAGTTCCTCCAGGGCTGCGTGCCTCTTTGGTTTGTTGGTGTAATGTGGGTGTATACCCTGCCACAATATGGGAAAATCCCTGTATTTGGCAATGAAGAGGGGGAGAAAACTCATGTCGTTGAATCCCTTCATATCAATCTCTGCAAGACACAACAACACACAAAACCCTCAAAATTATGTCAGGCTAAACTCTCCTAATCTTCTCCATAAAGAAGCCTCAAGTTCAAATCAGTCTAGGCTAGTTATGTACCAACGTTAAATTGTACCTTCGTTTGTAGCGATCGTCTAGTGTGAGTTTTCTCTCCCCTCGTCTCCCAGATCGTGGCTACGACACAGGCGTGTGACGTTTTATATACACTGCGCATGCTTCAAACTCCGCCCGCCCCTGACGATCTTTCTCGTCTATTCCCCACCCCTTCTCTTTACGGCGTAGTGGGGAGAGCACATGGCGGGGACACAGCAGGTGCGCCACAAATATCCCACCAACGAGGAGGAGGACGAGGAAAGTCCGGAGGCAGAAACGTCCCGATCCCGGAACCTGAAATTCAAGGCCTCCAATATGTCATTTGGAGAAATGTTGGAGATGGTGGACATATTAAAGAGGAGCGACTATGATGGGAAGTATGGGCCTTACCTCAACCCCAATGTCCGCAAGGCCAAGATCATGTCTAAAGTTGTGAGAAGGCTGTACAATAATTTTGGGGTACAACGATCCAAGGAGCAACTCAGGAAACGCTGGTCAGACCTGAAACTGAGGGAGGCCGATCAGTACAGAAAGATCAAGAGAATTCTTCAAAAAAGTAAGTAGTTGTGTTTTGTGTTTGATTTCTTGCTTGCATACTGCTCCATTGTGTTTTGATTTTTACCAAGTTGTACATTCCAAAATGGCCACTTTCAGGTTCGTCTGTGCATTCGATCGTACTCAGCCTCGATCTTTCTGCCACTGTCATGGTCGTGTGTGTGTGCATTCGATCGTACGCAACCTCGATCGTTCGGCCACTTATAATACGATGTTTGGTGTTTTTTTGGGGAAAGGAAGTTTGTTCTCACTAGAAATGTCATCAAGAATGTAAAGCCAATTTATTCAATGTAAAGGAGAGGTCACTCAGTAGCTGTTTACCCATCTGGACTCTAGAGCACTAGTGCTGGGACACCCAAACCCCCTTTTTATTATGCTTTTCCACACATGTGCTCCAGTGGATACTAGAGGGGGGTCTCCATCACACAAACTTCTACCAAAAAGCTAGTCAGTTTAGCACCTTTACAAAGTGACTTCATTCATGTAGTTGACATTTGTAACTGGCCAAACTAAAATAGTGTCCGTCACTTTCAAGCAATGTTTGTCATTTCCTATTTCTGCCCTCAATAGCTTGTGTTGCTAAATCTTCCTTTTGGACATTCTCATAGGGGAGCGAAAACTTGGGCCGTCTGAGGAAACCCCCAAACCAACACCTACCAAAAAAGGGGAAAGAGCAGAAGCAGAGGAGGAGGAGGAGGAGGAAGGAGAGATCATCGAACTTGGAGAAATTGTCACCACAACAGGTGAGTGTGGGAGAACACAGCTACTGGTAAGCTAATCCATGTATGGCTGCCTCATTTCCAACACCCCATTTTTGTTTGTTTGTGGTTTTTAGGTGACGTGGATGTTGTGGAAGAAAAATCGCACTTTACCACAGAGAGTGCCCACGTACTCATCGGAGAGATAATGGTCTGCAATAGAGATCTAGATTACATAAAGCAAAACATCAATGATGTTCAACAAAAATTGAAGAACATCATTGATGTTTTAGGAAAAATATGAAAAAGCAACAAGTAATTTACACACATTTGTGCCAGCTTCTGAACACATTTGCAACTTAAAAACTGTCTGAAATTTGGAACATGCACACATTGTGTCCACATGTGCTAGCTCCCATCATGGTGGGTGAATGGCAACGTTTTTTTGGGGGTGCAAACACTTTACGAACTACGAAAGTGGTTGTGGTGAAGGGGTTGCACCCCCAAAAAACGTCCATTCATCCCCATGATGGAAAATGGCACTTTTGAAGCTTCTAGGCATGTGTTTTACCATCTAATGACCATTTTCATAACCAAATTGTGTGCATGTTCCAAATTTCCACTTTTCGGGGGTGACCCCCCCATGTGATGAAGGCAAGATCAAACACACTTTGAACATATAGTCATGTCTGATCTTGTCTTCACTTTACAAAGTTGAACTTTCCTACTTCATAGGTTCTGCTTAGCTCCATGCCTGGTTTTACAAATTGCGTAATCTTTGTAAATAATGTTGTAAATAACCAAGATGTTGTCAGTTTTGGCGTGAAGATTGTAAACGCACTTGTGAATGTTTTCCAAGTAAACTTTTTTATTTTTCCAAATGTGTGGCTTCCTTATTTAAATAAAACAATGCATTATGTATGTAAAATGTAAAGGATATGGGGGGCAATGGGTGTTATTTACTAAAGGCAAATCCACTTTGCACTCCAATTTCCTTTCCCAGGGAACTTTTTCAATGCACTTGTAGAGCATAGCGGATTTGACTTATGTAAATGACACCCACAGTGCTTTGTACGAAAACACGGAGCACAGCATTTTGGAGAATACACACATGTCAGACCTGGTGCTGAAAAGGAGTATTTTGGGTGTCAGTTATGCAGGAGAAACCTTCTCTAGACCAAAGATTAGGTAGCAAACACACATGAGAATAATCTTTTTGGGAAGAAGAGACTGTTACCTCCTTTTGCCCAGAAAGTGCATTACCACTGTCGAAGGCAAAGGGAAAAAATGACAAAGTAAAATAAGCTAAAAAGAAGACTGAAATGACAAGAAATCAGAGGTTGTTTAAAATATCAGATTTATTAAAAAATGCCTCTCACACATCGTCAGGCAGAGCAATGGCCCCCCTACCCACAAAGTATTCCATATATTGGTCCCGGACCACGCGGGCATTGAGAGGGGGCAAGCCTGGACGTGCCACTCGAAGGGCTGTGAGGTCCGCATTTGGAGGGCCCTCCACATCTGGGCCAACGGGCACCACATAGTTCCTGTTATGTCTTTTGAGGAAGTTGTGCAATATGCAACAGGCAAGAACTATGTGGTTCAGTTTGTATTCCGCCAAGTTAAATGCCGTCAGGAACAGGCGGAAGCGGCTGGCCAGGATGCCAAAAGCGTTCTCCACCACTCTTCTGGCTCTGGACAGCCTGTAGTTGAAGACCCTCTGGTCCGGGGTGAGGGTCCTCATCGGGAACGGCCTCATCACATGGGGAGTCAGCGCAAACGCTTCATCTGCGACAAAGACGAAGGGGAGTCCTTCGGCATTCTCCTCTGGAGGTGGCAAGCACAGACTGCCACTTTGGAGACGCCAGTAGAACTCCGTGTGCGTAATGGCCCCACCATCCGATATCCGGCCGTTCATCCCCACGTCCACATACATAAACTCGTATGTTGCCGACACCACCGCCAACATCACTACACTATTAAACCCTTTATAATTATAATAGTAGGACCCCGAGTTGGGCGGTGGGACGATGCGGACGTGTTTCCCATCAATTGCCCCTCCGCAGTTAGGAAAGTCCCAACGGCTGGCAAAGTGGGAGGCCACAGTCTGCCATTCCTGTGGCGTGGAAGGGAACTGTGGAGTGAAACAAGAAAAAAAAATTAGTCACTTTGCACCTAAACATTGCAAGCAGATTAGACAATCAACATCTTGGAACAAGAGCATTGTATAAAATTGGAGGCTGGAAAGTATTTACACAGAAAAGTAGAGGCTCCCCTTCACAGATTACTCACCCCCCCATCAATCCCCCCACTTCTGATGGGACATTGGCAATAACTATGGTTTTGGGGGGGGGGGGGGTGGTGGACAGGTAACCCTCTGCACTTCATTGATTGGCAAATGGCTCAATAATGTGGCCTAGTTTGGCCAGACCCTCTGTACTTAACACTATTGGCAGGCCACAGGAAAGATCAAATAACATTTCCCCCCCCCCCCCAAAAAAGGCAGGCACAGTGTGACATTATTAAATTACCAAGCAAGCTAATAGGAGGGAAAGAAGACAAAAAATTAGGAAATGGAATGTATGGAGGCAGCCCCTTGCACTACATGCTTTGCTGAATTCATCCCTAAAGATGCGCACTATAAAGAGGTAGGTATATAGTGTGTATTGACCTTGGGAAAGCCAGCAGATAAAGGATTGGTACCATCTGACAGAGCAGTTGGGGGAGGGGGTTCCTAATGAGTTTGCCCCCCCCCCACCAAAAGAACAAAAAAAGGGGGCTCTACATGAAGTAAACCACACAGCAAACATTTGTGCATATTTTAGGGGGTGTTTTGGGGCAAACAATACTATGCAGCAGACAAAAGACATTGCTTAAGTGACTAGGCCATAGGTGTCTATTGGGGCAGAAGAGCATGCTGGTGAGGTAAGTGAAGGGAAAAATGCATGAAGGAGAAAAGGGGCACAGCATATTAGAACATATTGCAATCATGGTAATTAGGGAAGGAGGTCAAAAATACAAGTCATTAGCAAACAGAGCATACATAGAAGGGAATAGTAAAGTAGAAATGTTACCTTAATATAGTCCTCCTGCAGGACCTGAATGATGGCAGAACAGGTCTCTGGAATAATGATTCCCAGGGCCTGGGGAGAGATACCTGAAGAGAACTTCAAATCCTGAAGACTTCTCCCTGTCGCCAAGTACCTCAACGTGGCAACAAGCCTCTGCTCCGGAGTAATGGCTTGTCTCATGCAGGTATCCTGCCGGCTGATAAAGGGGGTCAGCAAAGCCAAAAGACGGTGAAAATCGGGGTCCGTCATCCTGAGAAAGTTCCTGAAATCATCAGGATTATTCTCCCGGATCTCACGAAGCAAAGGCATGTGCGAGAACTGGTCACGCTGAAGCAACCAATTCTTGGTCCACATACTCCTCATCACTCTGTTCATGGACGGGTCTTGGGTCAAAGCTAAAAGCCCGACACCAATTCCGCGTACAGCACGAACTCGGCGACGAGTACGCACGGGAAACATCGCTCAGAAGGTCACAAAAGGTCGGCTGGTCAGAACGGACAAACAGAAAGCACCGATAAACAGCAAGGCCTGAAAGAACGAAGTGAATACCAGCAACGAGCAGACAATAAGCAGTGCAAATCAAAGCGTCCTATATCAAGATATAGGCCGCAATGACCAACAAATGCGAACTGACTACACGCACTAATAAACAGATACGCACGACAAGCACAAACTGAAGAGCAGTAACGATCTGAGTCAGAAAACTGAGAAGCGCGAATCTTAAGTCACCAAACTTCCACTAACTCTCGATAAACACGGGATCAGCAGAAGGAGCCCAACGGGTGCCTGACGTGGTGCTGAACTTCCCTTTTGTAATCTCGTGGACGACGACTTACGTCACGACGTTCTTCCGGACCGGATATTCCGACAACGTAGTCCGACCGTGTGTACGCAACGCCAACATCGGACAAAGTACGTCGGACAAAGTCCGACCGACCTGGTCCGCGGATTGTCCGAGCGTGTGTATGGGGCTTAAGTGTTTAATTAACACTGACGTAGTTGTGTACACATAATTATTATATCACTGTGTATATTTGATGTGATCAAAATGTGATTATTTATACACACCACTCTATTGCACAAATGAATGTGACACGTTTTGGTAGGGCAACATCTATCTAAAGGAGTCTTTTGTTTTCAGTTTTCTTTTCACACTATATGTCAGTTAGTTTGGCATATCACATTGCTTATTACTTATTATTTTCTCTACAATTATTTATCAATTACATAGCGTTATGTTAAAGCTGAACTCTAGCTAAATACACAAATGAAATGCATATATGAGAATGGTTTTACCTGCCAAAGGATTTATGTTTCTCTCCATTCAGTTTGGAGATGTTTATAACTCTGACCCACAGCAGAGTCCTGTCTAGCAGGGAAGGAGACTTGATCTTTATCTGATGCAGTTTCACTTTCATTCTCAGTTTCTGTCCCTACCACCACCCTGTGATTGCACAGTGAAAGAAAAAGCAGCACACTGATGAGATTTCTGTCTGTCACTGATTGACTCCTTGTACTGCTTCTTCTTCCATCCCTCTGAGCTCTGCTGTACTGATTATACAGTATGTGTATCCCACGAATAAGTCGTTAAGACGAAATGTCGGGACATGGCTGTACAGCAGCCAGTTTTTCACGATTGACACTACACCGGAAGTGACACTCAGAGGATCGCGATCTTTTGCTGGTGAGATTCAGTTCACCTATGCTGTGTCCACATTACACAAGTACTTGCTGCTGTAAGTGGATGCCTCTAGGCTTCATTGATTTGAACTTATGTGAGTGCAATGTTTGAAGCTGTTTTAATAGAATAAACTTTTTACAAGGATACTGCACTATTGGAGCACTTTGTTTCATTATATATGGAGAGTCCATGATATCGGGTTCCACCTCTGGCTATCGGTGGATATCTAACCCTGTAAGTCTAACCCTGTAAGGGTTGATGCTGTTTTGGTGAGCATGAGAGTGCAAGGCATCGTCATTTGGTGAATTTTTAACCAAAGGGGAGTGGAAACTGAGTGCACGCAGTGTGGTGAAACTTTTGAAGATCCCACATCAGGATATATTCAGCTTTCCTTGTTTGAGACAATCCAGTCTCATTTATGGACTATTTTTGCACAAGCTTTATTATTAGTTGTTTATGTATTAGTGTTGATCACTATCACTGGGTTTATTAATTTATACTGTTTAACGCTACTATTTACTTTAGTTTACACTGTAACTGCTTATTTATGATTATACAGTATACTGCAAGAGGCTGATACCAAGTCAGATCAGCCCACCTCTCTGCCTCTACAAAGCTTCTTTTGAATGACTGAGCAGCTTTCAGTCTGACTGATTTTGTTTCAGGAGTCTCAACCAGTTACTGGAGCACAGTGGTGTATACTGTATTTAGCTGAGAATGCATACAATGTATACAGTGCTCCCAGCCACTGCAGACATTAGTAAAGTAGATAATTTGCTTGCCCAGCTTGGTGTAAACAAACTATTGACGTTGAATATAACTTGAAGATTAGCTTTAGAGACGGTTCACACTGAGGCAGCACGACTTGCAGCGCGACTGCCTCAGGTGACCTGTCACTAATGTGCTCCCACAAGAGACAATAAAATATAGAAAATAAAAAAATAGAAAAAGTGTGACAGCGCTGTCACACATTTCCTATTTTTTTACTGTATTAGAGTGCCCCCGCTCTGGATGAATGAGGACAGGGGGCACAGCAGACAGCAGCATTAAATGTACTACCAGAAAGAAATACACTAGCAAACTGAAGCCAAACTCCAGCTCACACTATAATTGGTTACAGCAAACTGTTTATTTCCTTTTGGGATAAAGATTTTACATAAATAAATAAGAACCCCTTTCGATGTGAAATGGTTTGCCTAATCCCTCTAACTGATACATCTGGAAGACAGCTTGTTCTTTTGAATAACAACAGACTTACTGGCTGGATAACCAGATGAAAATACAAGAAAGAAAGCCTAGAAAGAAAACCAATGCAGCCATCACATCTAAAAATTAGTAAGCTGCAATATAATAAAGGTTTGCTTTTCGGTTTAATACCGCTTTAACCATGTTGCCATAGCAAGAACTATACTATCCGGCCTCAACTTCAAAACGGCAGTAGATATTTTAATATCTGTTATTGTCTCAATTAAAGTGTAAATAAGAAAGAAAGTACAGGTTCAGTGATTCCTTTGGCTTTGATTAGATTGTAAGCTCTCAGGAGCAAGGCTCTGTTAACCCTCTTGTATTGAATTGTAATGTAATGGTACGTCTCCCTTTATAACGTAATGTTCTGCACAAACTGATGGTGTTATATAAATCTTGTATCAAAACAATAATAAAAAAATAATTTTATATATATATATATATATATATATATATATATATATATATATATATATATATATATACTGTATATACAGTATCTCACAAAAGTGAGTACACCCCTCATATTTTTGTAAATATTTTGTTATATCTTTTCATGTGACACTTTGCTACAATGTAAAGTAGTGAATGTACAGCTTGTATAACAGTGTAAATTTGCTGTCCCCTCAAAATAACTCAACACAGCCATTAATGTTTAAACCGCTGGCAACAAAAGTGAGTACACCCCTAAGTGAAAAATTTCCAAATTGGGCCAATTAGCCATTTCCCTCCTCGGTGTCATGTGAATCGTTAGAGTTACAAGGTCTCAGGTGTGAATGGGGAGCAGGTGTGTTAAATTTGGTGTTATCGCTCTCACTCTCTCATACTGGTCACTGGAAGTTCAACATGGCACCTCATGGCAAAGAACTCTCTGAGGATCTTAAAAAAAGAATTGTTGCTCTACATAAAGATGGCCTAGGCTATAAAAAGATTGCCAAGACCCTGAAACTGGGGTCGGGTTCAGATGGTCAGTGCTCAGACCATACAAATGCATCAAATTGGTAAGCATGACTGTCATCCCAGAAGAAAGCCTCTTCTAAAGATGATGCACAAGAAAGCCCACAATCAGTTTGCTGAAGACAAGCAGACTAAGGACATGGGTTACTGGAACCATGTCCTGTGGTCTGATGAGACCAGGATAAATGTATTTGGTTCAGATGGAGTCAAGCCTGTGTAGCGGCAACCAGGTGAGGAGTACAAAAACAAGTGTGTCTTGCCTACAGTCAAGCATAGTGGTGGGAGTGTCATGGTCTGGGGCTGCATGAGTGCTGCTGCCACTGGGGAGCTACAGTTTATTGAGGGAACCATGAATGCCAACATGTACTGTGACATACTGAAGCAGAGCATGATCCACTCCCTTCAGAGACTGGGCCACAGGGCAGTATTCAAACATGATAACGACCCCAAACACACCTCCAAAACGAGCACTGCCTTGCTAAAGAAGCTGAGGGTAAAGGAGATGGACTGGCCAAGCATGTCTCCAGATCTAAACCCTATTAAGCGACTGTGGGGCATCCTCAACCGAAAGGTGGAGGATCGCAAGGTCTCTAACATCCACCAGCTCTGTGATGTCGTCATGGAGGAGTGGAAGAGGACTCCAGTGGCAACCAGTGAAGCTCTGGTGAACTCCATGCCCAAGAGGGTTAAGGCATTACTGGAAAATAATGGTGACCACACAAAATATTCTCACTTTTGTTGCCAGCGGTTTAGACATTAATAGCTGTGTGTTGTTATTTTGAGGGGACAGTATATTCACACTGTTATACAAGCTGTACGATCACTACTTTACATTGTAGCAAAGTGTAATTTCTTCAGTGTTGTCACATAAAAGATATAATAAAATATCTACAAAAATGTGAGGGGTGTACTCACTTTTGTGAGATACTGTATGTATATATATATTGTAACCTGGGGGACAGGGAGCAGGTACAAAGCTCCCTTGGATGAGCTGTTTATTTAGGCACAGATACCAAATCCACTTGAGGTAGTGAAAACAGTGCTGGGTTTATTTGATTTAAATACAAGTCCATACACAGGTGCTGCACAGTCTTCCAGAAAACATATCAGAACAGAAATAACAAAACAAAAGTCCTAGCCGTGTCTCGGCTCTAACTATACCATACACCGGCCCTCACTACCAGGCTGAGCAAGCCTACCGCTTGTCAGTTTCTGTATAAAGCGTTTTACCAACCTTTAGCTCCTCACAAACCATCCATGTCTGTGTGTCCCAGGCAGAGAGCAAAGGCTGTCTGCTCAGGTGAGCTTAAATTAGCCTGGAGAAGAGGACTAAGATCCGAACTGGATCATGTATCAGAGACCTCTGAATGTGTATGAGAGGAGCCTGGGAGACGTATAAATCCCGAACAAGACTTCTCCTGGCTCTCTCTGGGACGCTCTGCTACAATATCTATATATATATGTATATCATCAAAGCAGCATGCATCTCTGCCAGGGATTTGTTGGACTCTTTGGTCACTAATGGGAAAGCTGGCATCTAGCCACTAACCATGATTAGAATTCCAGGATTGCTGTATATGATGGACCATTAGTGAAGCAGAGTGTTCACTGATGAATATGAGAGCCACTGCAAATCACCTGAGAGGATCCTCTTTGATCTCAAACATAAAGGAAGAGACAGATGAAGTTGACATAAGATAAGAAAGCCAGATGTGCACTGTTCTGTCTTATAGACAGTAATAAGTTACTTACTCTGTACTGAATTGTCAGCCTGCTTGTCAGGTAAAAAAGCAATCATCTAAGGGTCTGATTGTTTGCTTAAGGTGACATTTAGCTGTGTTCAGAAGTTAGCAAGCCAGCTGGGAAACCTTTTCTGACTTTCTTTCTTATTTTACAATCACCCGTGTTTAAAGCGGTTCTGCACTCTGAAAAAAAAAATTTTTTTTTTTGGATGTAATATAAAGTGTGCTTACCTTTATTAGGGGACTCACCTGTTCCATCTTCCATCTCGATCGCCGCCGGTTTTCGTCCGATGAAGTTCCTCGTCTTCTTCTTTAGTGCTGGGGGCCATCTTGCCTGTGGGCATGTGAAACACCCACAGGGACTTTAGATGGCCCACCATGCACTGCCGTTACTCGCGCGTGCGCAGTAACGGCTCATCTGCCGAGATCTCACGAGATTTCGGCAGATGCGGCCGAAATCTCGGGAGATTTCGGAAGATGTGGCCGAAATCTCGCGAGATTTCGGAAGATGCCCGCACTGGCTCCTGGGATCAATGACACCAGATCCCAGGAGACAGTGCGGCGTGACGACGATCGACGCAAGACCCCGCCCGCCGCCGCAGAGGGAGAAGACCGGAAGTCTTCAATTACAAGGTAAGTAAAAAAAAAAAAAAAAAACATTTCATTTAGTACTCTTTGCCTGATTTGGAAGGCAAAGAGATTTACTAAATGAAATGAGTGTAGAACCACTTTAAGTTACTTGAGAAGATTCAGATTGCCATGCATCACCCATGAACAAATCAGTAAAAATATACCTATCCAGCAGTGGACCGATTTCTTCTTTGGGTCTGCCGCTATTACTAATACACATAGGTAGCACAATCATTTTAGGGCACATGGGTATATTAATACAATTATCTTTTGTTTTGTTTTTACACTTTTCAAATACAATAATAAATGTAATATATACAGTCTTTTTATGTTTGCCTTTGATAAATACATTTTCTTTAATTTAATCTAAACTTGCTGTTTGAAGCTAAAATGGCTAATCTGGCCTGGCAGACCTTTGATAAGCAATCTCTTGAACTGAAAATAATTCTCATTTTCGGAGAAGATAAAATAAGTCACATGAAATAGCAGCAATGCTTATCTCTAAATCATTTTAATTGTACTTTTCAGAAAAGAACATATGCCATATTAAAAAAGATTTAATGTGTATTATGAATTTTTATGCTTCTAAATGTTCCTGTTGTTCATTATCTATCATCATTTATTAATAAGGTTGTTAAAATTATCCTTACACCCAAATTGTTTGGTTAGCAGGGTGCAATAGGTTAAATATGAGGTCATAAAACATTAACAGAATTGTTTGAATGCTGTACAGAGCTACATCATAAAATATACATTATCTGCTGAAACCTACTAAATACAGCTTTTGTAAAAGACTGATAATGATAAAATATACATGGAAATGACCATGTCTAGATTTCCTGATATGAATGGCAGTAACATTATCTTCAAGGGACAGAAAAGATTTGCAGGAACATTTCCAATAAGGAGTTTTTTTTTAGCATAGCAATGGGTACAAACATCAACTAATACAAATGACAGGCACTTTCACATTTAGTAATAGTAAGTGAAATGTTCTCTATTCATTTTCAGTGTTATAGCATTTTAAATGTATGCTTTCTTCCCCTTCTGCTTTTCTGTGTATCTAAAGTGTGGATTTGGACAGAGCTAGGGCAGTGTTTTAGAGCACCTGAATGTTAGTGATCATGCATTCAAATACCAAAAGGGAGCCCTTCATATACAGTATCTCGCAAAAGTAAGTACACCCATCACATTTTTGTAAACATTTTATTATATCTTTTCATGTGACAACACTGAAGAAATTACACTTTGCTACAATGCAAAGTAGTACTGTCCATATTGGGCCCAATTAGCCATTTTCCCTCCCTGGGGTCATGTGAATCGTTAGTGTTACAAGGTCTCAGGTGTGAATGGGGAGCAGGTGTGTTAAATTTGGTGTTATCGCTCTCACTCTCTCATGCTGGTCACTGGAAGTTCAACATGGCACCCCATGGCAAAGAACTCTCTGAGGATCTGAAAAAAAGAATTGTTGCTCTACATAAATTTGGCCTAGACTATAAGAAGATTGCCAAGACCCTGCAACTAAGCTGCAGCAGGGTGGCCAAGACCATACAAAGGTTAAACAGGACAGATTCCAATCAGAACAGACCTCGCCATGGTCGACCAAAGAAGTTGAGTGCACATGCTCAGCGTCATATTGAGAGGTTGTCTTTGGGAAATAGACATTTGAGGGCTGCCAGCATTGCTGCAGAGGTTGAAGGGGTATGGGGTCAGTCTGTCAGTGCTCAGACCATACACCGCACACTGCATTAAATTTGTCTGCATGGCTGTCGTCCCTGAAAGAAAGCCTCTTTTAAAGGTGATGCACAAAAAATCCTGCAAACAGTTTGCTGAAGACAAGCAGACTAGGGACATGGATTACTGGAACCATGTTCTGTGGTCAGATGAGACCAAGATAAACCTTTTTGGCTCAAATAATGTCAAGCGTGTGTGGTGGCAACCAGGTACAAAGACAAGCGTGTCTTGCTTACAGTCAAGCATGGTGGTGGGAGTGTCATGGTCTGGGGCGTCATGAGTGCTGCCGCCACTGGGGAGCTACAGTTCATTGATGGAACCATGAATGCCAACATGTGCTATGACATACTGAAGCAGAGCATGATCCCCTCCCTTCAGAGACTGAGCCGCAGGGCAGTATTCCAACATGGTAACGACTACAAACACACCTCCAAGATGAGCACTGCCTTGCTAAAGAACCTGAGGGTAAAGGTGATGGAGTGGCCAAGCATGTCTCTAGACCTAAACCCTATTGAGCATCTGTGGGGCATCCTAAAACGGAAGGTGGAGGAGCGCAAGGTCTCTAACATCCACCAGCTCTGTGATGTTGTCATGGAGGAGTGGAAGAGGACTCCAGTGGCAACCTGTGAAGCTCTGGTGAACTCCATGCACAAGAGGGTTAAGGCAGTGCTGAAAAATAATGGTGACCACACAAAATATTGACACTTTGGGCCCAATTTGGACATTTTCAAGCTGTACACTCACTACTGTCACATGAAAAAATATAATAAAATATTTACAAAAATGTGAGGGGTGATATTGTACATTAGCTCAGAACTCTTAAAACCTCATCTTTCTGCCCTCATCAACCTGCTAATGACATTTTTAAATAATGCCTTTCTATTCATATGACACACCCTATTTTAGATGCATGCCATCACTGGGTCCCTTTGCTTCTCTGTGCAATGCGGGTGGATCATGGCTGATGGGAGTGGCCAGCAGGTACATCACAGCAAGCTGCCTCCCTCCTTATAGGTACCTCAGTCATCTTCGGGCACATGGGTATATAATACAATTAAAAACACAATTATCTTTTTTTTTTTTTTTTTTTACACTTTTAAAATACAATAGTAATTGCAACATATACAGTCTGTTTAGTTTAGCCTTTGGTAAATACATTTTGCCTAATTTACTTAACCTGCTGTTTGGGCTAAAATAGCTAATTTGGGCTGGCAGACCTCTGCAAAGCAATCTCTTGAACTAAAAATAGTTATCATTTTCAAAGAAGATAAAATAAGACACACGAATTAGCAGCAAAGCCTATCTCTAAATCATTTTAATTGTAATTTTAAGAAAAGAACATATGCCATATAATTATTTTTTTCAATTTGTATTATGAATTTTTATGCTTCTAAATACAGACTGTTCTCTATGCAATGCAGATGAATCGGGGCTGACCAGCAGGGTTGTGTACATAGCTTTCCGAATATCACAGCACCCTGCCTCACTCCTCATATAAACCCTAATGCCCCATACACACGATCGGAAATTCCATCGCCAAAAGTCTGATGAGAGCTTTTGATCGGTAATTCCGACTATGTGTATGCTCCATCGGACTTTTGCTGGCAGAAAAAGAATCTCTAATTTTCGGTCGAAAAAGTTCTGATCCGAAATTTTGATCGTCTGTAAAAATTCCGACGCACAAAATTCCTACGCGTGCTTGGAAACAATTCGGCGCATGCTCGGAAGCATTGAACTTAATTTTCTCGGCTCGTTGTAGTGTTGTACGTCACCGCGTTATTGGCGGTCGAAAGTTCATAGAACTTTTGTGTGCATGAGGGGCCAAGCTTGAGCGGAATTCTGTTGGAAAAAACATCCAAGTTTTTTCTGATGGAAAATCCGCTCGTGTGTATGCGGCATTAGCCTTGATGCCAAAAGTGAGCTGGCCCTTTGGAGGAGTTATGCATATATAAAAATGGCTTGAGGGGTGGATGTGAGTGTCATTGTGGCAGCAGCATTTGCATGTCGACCTCCCTAGGTAAAGCCTGCATGTAAGGCTGAGCCTCCACAGTTGAAATAAATAAAATACAATTTATTAAAGGGACATGCCAAGGTCAGTAAGGCTGGGTAGATAAGGACTAAATGATTCTAGATGTCCTCCAGCAAGAATGAGGTGGGCTCTGTCTTACTTGCTGAAGTTTCTAAAGCTCACAGTTTCCAGTGAAAGTAGAGTCATTTTTTTTCAGTATGGAGACTCACCTGTAACTGTGCAAGACTGAATGAAGGTAAGGCTGGAGTTTAGTTTAAATGCACAGACTGTTTTGTGCTATATGATGCTAAAATTAAAAGCTGACTATGGCTCATTTATACTTTATTCCTTTTCCAAACCATTGTTTTGGCAAAGTATTAAAATTGAGTGCTAGGCTAGGGTTTTTGCTTGGGTTCAGCATGGTCATATGTATGTACTGTATATGTGTATGTAACCTATGTCTGTGGCAATATCATTTAAGAAGATGAACCATTTATGTAATGCAGTGCAGTACCCATTTAGATGACTGACAATGACATGGTCGCTTGTAGGAGGAATTTAAAGGGAAGCAACCAACCATACAGAAAAATCAGGCCTTCATATAAAATAACTGCTTCAAGAATAATTCCAGGTATGGCATTTTTTACATAGTTACATTGGTCAAAAAAGGAACGATGTAACTATGTATATGCATACCTGGTCAATTCCCCTGGAAGCTGGAAATCACAGTAGTAGATGCCGCTACTCCAGTGATCTCCACTTATTTCCAGTTCCTTTGCCTAAATGCCCCCTAGCTGCAGCCAAAATTTGGGGTCTCTGGACCCAAAGGGTTCCGAAATGACATTGCTGCAGATGGACACAGTTGACCGAATTTGGGGCCCCGTATCTCGCTGTCACTTGGTGCTAGGAACCCCTAGCACCAAGTGGATATGTTGTAGTGCTAGTTCCACTGGGTTTGAATACCAAATTTGGGGTTCCTAGCACCAAGTGTCCCCGACATATGGGGCCCCAAAGTCGGGTCAGAAAATTTCAAGCACTTTTCTGCAGCAGAGAATGACATTTTCCGAACCGACTTTGGGGCCCCGTATCTCGCCACTTAGGGCTAGGAACCCCATCTTTGGATATGTGGTAGTTCTAGTTCTAGTTCCACTGGGTTGGCATACCAAGTGGGATACCCTGAGATACGGGGCCCCAAAGTCGGGTCAGAAAATTTAATTTTCTGCTGCAGAAAATTGCTTGACTCCAGTATAAGCTGAGGGGGGCACTTTCAGCACAAAAAAATTTGCTGAAAAACTCGGCTTATACTCAAGTATATACGGTACCTGTGCATTAGGTGCATAGAAAGTTAGCCCTTCGCAAGGATGTATGCATATGTAAATAAGGCTCTATTCTGCCTTATTTTTAACGTCATCCTTTCTGTATGTGAGAGACAGCAAGTAGCCTGCAGTAGGTATGTTTAAGAATAGCTTTCTTTCATCAGGAGCAGGGAAACCCAGATCCTCAGATTACCACCAAAAGGAATAGGTTGAACTGGTTCACTACAGCGATGCCTTGCTAAATAACTGAAGTACGGTGAAGTTAAATGATGTACTCTGCATACATTTTAAGGTTTAGTTTTTAATTTTAGCTGAATATTTCTTTCATTATTAAGAACATATATTAAAAATATGCTAGGATCACCACTGCAAGAAATAACATTTTCTTTTTTTAACTGGTCCTAATCTGGTATAGATTATTCTGACAATGTATTAAATAATTAATACGAGAAGACTGAGTTCTGGTACAAATGGGCCCTTAGAGAAAATCACATTTTTATTTTTGCCATGCCAAGGTTTAATCAGTGAACGGCTAGACTTCATAGCAAACCAAACTTATCAATAAGGTGTCCATAAGTGTCATCCTGCTTCATAGGTGCAATCTAAATACTGCGAGGATATGATCTGGTTGCTCACGATTGATGCTTTGACATATGCACATGAGCTTTAATAAATAAGGCAAATTGTATCTCCATTGAATACTCATAAGCCATTAATCAGTTATTGTCTGTTCAATAATAAAATGCACCATTTCCTCTCACGGCTATTAGGAATAAAATACATTAATCATATTTTGGATGTGCTGCTATTGCTTTAAGGCTTTTCTTATTATAAAAAAGCAATTAAAATATTTTCCAAAATGTAACATGTTACATCTTATCATTTTTTTGCTGCAAGGTTTTAACAAACATTCTTTTATCCTAGGCATACAGTTTCACTGTTGTTCTGATCCTTTGCTGACTTAAGACTTCTATAATGTTACATTGTTAATTTCATCTTGAAAGAGAAAAAAAAAAGAGTTATTTCCCTATTCATTTATGCTTAGCATAATCTGAATATCCTGCTGTGCATACCTCACTGCAGTATGGAAAAATTAATACTGATGGTTTTGCAGTGTTAATCTGGCTGTCATATCCTTACAATATGCCATGTACAATAAGTCATTTAGACAATGGAAAATTAAATGCTAACCTAAAATAAATCTGACCTGTCTATTTTTAAAAGGGTTGGCAGAAGTGAATTAAAAGGATTTGCTCACTGCTCCTGACCACTTTGTGTTGTAACATAAAGAGGTCCTTTTACATTTTTGGGAATATCTGTTTGTGAGTTTTTAGATTTGTCTGCAATGCAAGATTTGGATAAAACTTGGTGTCACCGCCTACCATTTCAAAGTTAATGACTCTGTGAGGAATGGATTTACTAAAGACAAATACGTAGACTTTGCACTTTGCAATTGCAGTTGCACTAATTTTCCCCAAAGCCTTGTGAACAGGGCTCAAGTCCTGCGGGAACGCATGGGAACGGAGTTCCTGTACTTTTTCCACAACAGGAACTCAGTTCCTGTTAGCAGCCGTGTCCTGCAAGACTTTCAAGTATGCGAGCTGTGTGGCAGGTGCTACACCAGCAGATGCCGACACAGCTCGCAATAGTAAGTGCCGCACACCTGACCATTCAGGCATTGCCAGTAGGGGTCCCCAGGACAGCTTCCGCTTCGATCTACCTGCCAGTCACAGCTAGCTGACAGGTAGATCAGCTCCCTGCTGCTAAGAGATTGTATTTAGTCATGCGCTCCTCCCCGCCGCCCCTCCTGATTTTCTGTCTCCCCATCTCCCCCCCCAGTCTCCTGCATACTTGCTCTGTGTGTCCCGCTGAATCCCCCTCTCCTCTATCTTCAGTGCCATATGATGAGAGAACCCAGAGGAGGAGCACAGCTATTCTGCTCACAGGACATGCAGGGAGAGAGGTGAGCTGAGGGAGGAACATCAGTTTGGGGTGGTAAGCTGAGCACAATACCTGGCAAAGTTTAATGCCAGGAGGGAAGTTTATGTGGAAATATGTGAAGGGTTGGAATAGCAGCGAGTGTGTGTTGGAGCCCTGCATAGTTTGCAGCCCCCCAAGCTAACATACATCTCCTAAGCAGGAACACATCACTATCTCCCCAAGCATTCTGTCCAGATAACGTGCAGTTAATTTATGACCTTTCTGTTTAACCCTGTGTTATCCAAACTCTGTTCAATGAAAAGTGTAAACCCACCACATAAACACTCTATATACAAAATACAATTCCCCAATAAAGATCAGAACAAGATGTTCACATTTGCATGGAAGCACAATTGAATGAATGCTGATTATTCAGAGAATTACCGTATTTATGTTTTATGAGGATTGTTTTTTTTTTATGTACTAACAGTTAGGCTTCATACACACAATATGAAAATTGGATGAAAAATAACACTTTTGAAGCGTTCGTGCATATGAGCGTATCATTTTTTTTTTTGGTAGACCAGTGGATCTTGGGTGGGAGTTCCCACACTTTTTTCCCCAGGACTTGACCCCTGCTTGTGAATATGGGAAAGCTTCAGTTTGTAAAGAAAAAATAATCAGGTGTAAAAAAAATAATTTTTTTGCTTGCACTTGATTAGATGCTGGAGATCAGCAGAGCTTCAATTTATTCAATAAGATATGGGGTTGATTTACTAAAGACAAATACGTAGACTTTGCACTTTGCAATTGCAGTTGCACTAATTTTCCCCAGAGCCTTGTGAATATGGCTAAGCTTCAGTTTGTAAAGAATAACCAATCAGAAGCATTTTTTGCTTGCACATGATTAAATGCTTTAGATTAGCAGAGCTTCAATCTATTCAATACGATCTGGGGAAAAAAAGTGCAACTGCGCTTACAAAGTGCAACTGCGCTTACAAAGTGCACAGCCTATTTGACTTAAGTAGATCAATGCCTTTAAAATTTGGAATGCCTGGAAATGAAAACAGCAACTGCACAGCATTATAGGCATTATTGGATAGGTTTTACAAACACTGGTCAATTATTTTCTCCAAAATCATAGTGTAAGAATATCATTTAACAATTCATAAAATGAGCAGTAACATTCTGTTTAGGAACTGGGGCAAGATTAAAAAAATAAAAATAAAAAAACAAAAAAAAAACAGATCCATGGGACACTATGCAAAATGCCATTCGTGTTTACTAGAAAAACTTCTGTGGAACATAATTAACATTAAAACCATGGGGAGTCAATGTTTCGCACATGGAGTTTTAAAAGCACTCATGCTAAGATCTACAGCTAAATTTAGTTACATCTACTGGCTTGATGCATATATGATAGGATTGCTAACAGCTAAAAAAAAAAAAACATGGATACGACCAGACAGTATGTTTTAGGAAGCATATTTCACAGTAAATACTACTTACATCCTTTAATAGCTCTTCTGGGTATGATAGATTAGATGTTGAGCCAAGGAATAAATTACTGCTTTGCATCTGTGCATCCACTTGCAAACTCAAAGCACAATATAGAAAAGAGGTTTTGTTGTTATTTATCACCAAATACATAAATTATATGCATAGTAAATTATTACTTTGTAAGACCAGGAAAAAAACTATAATGGATTTTAGTGCGGAAACTAGTGTAGATACTAAAGCTTCATATACACGATCGGATTTTCCGCCGACAAAACCTCTGAATTTTGTCCGAAGGGCGTTGGCCAGGAACTTGTCTTGCATACAAATGGCAAGGAATTGTCGGCCAACAAACACGAACGTAGTGACGTACTATGTAGTTTTTCAGCTCTTTAGCGCCACCCTTTAGGCTCCTTCTGCTAATTTTGTGTTAGTAGAAGTTTGGTGAGTGTTGATTAATGCTTTTTATTTTGTGCTTTTCATTTCACGCCTTTCAGTTAGTTTCTGAATGGCCGTTCTTCAACCAGCCATGTTGCAGAATCGGAGGAGATAACGTGTTATTTATTATTGGCCTTGGAGTTATTGCTTTGACCCAAGTCCAGTCCAGGAACAGGAGGAAGAGGATTTCTTGGACCAAAAATTGGTTGGTTTATTAATCGTCACCAATTATGTCATATGCCTTTGCTGCAGGAGCTCCAGGAGAATAATCCAGATGATTTTCGGAATTTTCTCCGGATGATGGACCCCTGCTTTCACCAACTCTTGGCATTGTTGACCCCCTATATTAAGAAGCCGGACACATGCTTGAGGCTTTTATTACATTTTTTGGTTGAATAATGATTTGATTTGGTATATTTTCTATATTTTGGATGAATAGAATGCACTTTTTGATTAAGTTCTATTGGCAGATAGCATGTCTAATTTTATTTGTTTTCTTTTTTTAATGCACATTAAAAAAATTATGGAGAATACTAATTGGCTATGTGTTTAACTTCAAATGATAGTTTAGGAGTAAGCAGTTACATTTTAAAAAATACAATGTAAAATTAACAAGGGACACCAACATAGTTGTATCTTTGATCTTAAAAACTATGGGATAATGGTGTTGTGGTAACTTGCACCAAAAAAAGAAATAAATAAATAACAAGCATAATAATATTATTCATGATATTGCTAGAAAAAAAATCCTTTAAAAATGTGTTTGCAATAACTCCATCAGTATCACCAGCAAAGCAGCTTCAAAATTATCCCATTAACCACTTGCTGACCGCTGCACGCCGATATACATTGGCACAATCAGCCGATCCAAGCGTGGTGAACAGCTGCTGCTATTGTGCTGACAACAGCTTCCAAACAGTAAGTGTCACTGGCTCCTCCTATGCATTACATCACAGTCACGTGACTTTGACGTAATGCATAGGAGGAGCCAGTGACACTGTTTGGAAGCTGGTGTCAGCACCATAGCAGCAGCTATTCACCACGCTTGGATCAGCTGATGTTTTTGACCTGAAGTACTTTCTCTTATCGTCAGGTTTTGTGAGTGGAATCTTCGCCGTTCAAATTCCCTGGTGCTTTTATTGTATTGCGCAATGATCTGTATCGTTGCTTTGTTTTTATGAGTTCATATGCAAGTGACGCCTGAGAACACTGTGCTAATGATCCCAGTTCCTAACGGAGACAAGCTTCAGCTGTTATAGGAGTGGGAGATCTGTTTGTGTGGTGGAGGAAAGTTGAACAGTTTTTGAACTCTGAAAGCATTTGTTTTTTGAAAGAGAACTTTGGAAATCATACCATTACTGTGCATTTATATGCTGGATTTATATGCTGGATGGTTATTTATGATATATGTATTTACAACCCCATATTTATGAATTCTTAACCGTATATATATTTACTATTTAATATTCATTCACATACCCTATTTTTATAGGCTATTTACTAACTTATGCATCCTGTTTTTCAATTATTTTATCATTAATTATATATGACATTTATACCCAATATTTATATAATTTTTTCTTAATCATATTTTTTAGCTTATGCACCCCGTTTCTCAAACTAATTTTTTATACACTTATGGCATTTTAGCTCCTGTATTCCAATTCACAGATATTTTTACACATTTATTTATTTGTGGCTACATTCAGACAATTTATTACAGTTTGTGTATTTGCACTTTACACGGAGAGATTGGGTATAACACAGATTAATTATTTCTGTTTTCACAGCTACACATATATTTATTTATTTGTGGTTATATTTAGATAATTTATTACAGTTTGTGTCTTCTTTTTATATTTGCACTTTACAAGGAGTAATTGGGCTCACACAGATTTTTATTATATTGTGCGTGCAGTGATAAATTAATTTGAGCGCAGCAATTTTTTCACATATTCATCCAGTTTACAAGACTGACTGTCTCTGGCTTGTCCTTGCTTCCGAGCATGCGTGTTTGTACTTTTGTCCAACGGACTTGTGTACACATGCTCGGAAAATCCGACAACAGACATTTTTCCGTGTAAAATTTTAAAGCCTGCCATCCAACATTTGTCCACGGAAAATCCGCCAAGAATTGTCCGATGGAGCGTACAAATGGTCAGATTTTCTGCCAACAGCCTGTCATCGCACAATTCCCGCCGGAAAATCAGATCGTGTGTACGAGCATCAAGGAGAGAAAGAGCATGTGAGGGAGTTTGAATCAGAGAAAAAGCTCACTCCTGTGATAGCAGAGGTGAACAGTAACGAATAGGCCTCACTTAGCAACATACTAGGAGTATTCCAGTAAGTCTTCTTGAAGCATGTAAATAGCCTACACCTATAGTAAGGTTCAACTTTTCTCCCTATTGTGGATGGCAGGTTCTGCCAGCAGCAGCAGCCCAGTCTTTTCCTTACACACCTGCTTACTTTAATACAGTCCGTTCCTTATTCCTTATCAACCTCCACTTCTCCTTACTCTGTTGCATCAGCCAATCACAGTTCTTCAGGGTTGAATCAAACCCAGACAAGATGGCTGCCCCCTGCACGGGAGACACTTCATAGATGAGCATTGCAAAGTGGTCTCCTAAAAAATTGCTGCTGCTCTTTTGCATTAATTAATATTCAGTCAGTAACCCTGTCTACACGGCAGAATGATAATACAACAGCAACACTTATACAGTATCTCACAAAAGTGAGTACACCCCTCACATGTAAATATTTTATTATATCTCTTCATGTGACAACACTGAAGAAATTACACTTTGCTACAATGTAAAGTAGTGAGTGTACAGCTTGTAGAACAGTATAAATTTACTGTCCCCTCAAAATAACTCAACACACAGCCATTAATGTCTAAATGTATACATGCAGTATATAAATAAATATATATATATATATATATATATATATATATATATATATATATATCCTATATTGTCAAAAGTATTGGGTTGCCTGCCTTTACACGCACATGAACTTTAACCACCCTGGCGGTATGATTATGTCTGGAATTTTGTGCTCAAAGCGGTACAATTATTTTGCATGGAAATTTGGCGTTTTTATATTGTAGGCATGCAATTCTTATGAATAACTCACTTAAATCTGTCCAAACCAGAGTCTAGTAGACATCCCGGGTATGATAAAGTTTGAAACACAAAATCATAAATTATAATAAAATAAAAATATATATAAAAATTATTCAATAATGTAATCAAATCAAAAACACTGAAATTTGCTCAGTTGCAGAAATAGTCGCTGTCATTAAATTTAGTGTTTGATGATAAATTGTGATTCTAATTTATTATCAGTGTTTTCTAGCTGGTCTAAAATCACTTTTGACATAAAGGGACACTTTTGGTTGCTATGGACAATCTCCAGTTTCCAGGCAGAAAAAATCTATTTATTATATATAATGACATGCAGGGCACTGGGCAGACCTCTAGGGACAAAGGGGAGGTGTATTTTTTTTTTATACAGTACTGTAATCTGTAAGATTACAGTACTGTATGTGTATTGTGTTTTTTAACTTTTTTGAATTTGGCGCGATCTCTGCTCCCGTGCGTCGTAACGTCGCAGGGAACGGAGATCAGTGGCACTCGGGCACTGTGTGAATCGAGCGAGCAGGTGGCTCGCTCACACAGCGGGGAGACATCGCAGGATCCAGGGGACAAGGTAAGTAACTTCCCCCTGTATCCTGCAATGCAAGCCCGAGTTGGCTCGGGGTTACCGCTTTTGGTACAGAAATCTCAACCCGAGCCAGACTCGGGAATACCGCCAGGGGGGTTAATGGCATCCCAGTCTTAGTCCGTTGGGTTCAATATTGAGTTTGCCCACCCTTTGCAGGTATAACAGCTTCAACTCTTCTGGCAAGGCTGTTAACAAGGTTTAGGAGTGTGTCTATGGCAGTAATGATGAACCTTGGCACACCAGATGTTTTGGAACTACATTTCCCATGATGCTCAACTACACTGCAGGGTGCCAAGGTTTGCCATCACTGGTGTATGGAAATGTTTCACCATTCTTCCAGGAGCGCATTTGTGAAGTCAGGCACTGATTTTGGATGAGAAGGCCTGGCTTACAGTCTTCGCTTTAAAGGTAAAGTTAAAGTTCATGTGCGTGTAAAGGCAGGCATCCCAATACTATTGACAATATAGTGTATATATATAGAGAGAGAGAGAGAGAGAGAGAGAGAGAGATAGATTTATTTTTAACTGCATAGCTGAAAATACCAGTGATTGCACAGCTGAAACATAAATCAATGGATTCTCATTAAATTTTTTGTATTATTATATTATTGTGTTTTTTTGTACAGATAAATGCATTTTTACATACTGTGTATATTCCTCTAATGGGCTGTATTATATCAAACACACTTGTACATTTAGTGTATTTCAATGGGCAACAAAGACGTAATAAGACATATTAAGATGTATTCATTTCACTTACTGTATCTGATTTATGATCTCCAATATGTCAGTCACTCCACCTTTCCGTAGAAAGGAGCCAGCTAATAATATGGTTTGAAGTAATTTATATATTTATACAGGATTTACTGTAGATGTAACTTAGTAAGATGGAATTCAACATCAATAATATTCACCTGATCTACTGTAATCAGGAAAATAAATATATATAACACAAATGTGCGTAATCCCCAACATCAGATGTGCATGGCTGCACTCAAAGGAAAGAGGTTTTTCACTATTTTCAATTGAATCCTGAGAATCTCAGTATAAACATTCTGTCGGGTGTAAACAACAATCATTTTAATCAGCTTAAAAAAAACAGCAGGATGTGTAAGGCAGATGCACAGTTCATGTTGAAACTAAAAATGTCTATACAACTCCATCTTGTGACAGTGTGCACATATACAGATAATAATCAATTTTTAAAAGGTTCCACTTTTCATACCATAACGGTATAAACAGATCTTGTACTTAAGTCAGCAGACTGAACAAAAAAGAAATAACCCGACAGATTCCTCCGTCCAACTGGAACTATTGAGTAGTTTCCATTCCTCCATCTACTTTGTTCTGGGACCAAGTGAGTGGTCTCTCCTGGGTTGATGAAACCAAAATAACCTTTAGTGCAGAAATCATAGGTTGTTGCAACATGCACAGTTGTGCACCTTGGGATCGTTCACACCACAACACACCTTAACCACTTTAGCCCCGGAGGATTTGGCTGCTCAATGACCAGGCCATTTTTTGCGATATGGCACTGCGTCGCTTTAGCTGACAATTGCGCGGTCGTGCGATACTGTACCCAAACAAAATTGATGTCCTTTTTTTCCCCCACAAATACAACTTCATTGCAGTTGCACTAATTTTCCCCAGAGCCTTGTGAATATGGCTAAGCTTCAGTTTGTAAAGAATAACCAATCAGAAGCATTTTTTGCTTGCACATGATTAAATGCTTTAGATTAGCAGAGCTTCAATCTATTCAATACGATCTGGGGAAAAAAAGTGCAACTGCGCTTACAAAGTGCACAGCCTATTTGACTTAAGTAAATCAACGCCTTTAAAATTTGGAATGCCTGGAAATGAAAACAGCAACTGCACAGCATTATAGGCATTATTGGATAGGTTTTACAAACACTGGTCAATTCTTTTCTCCAAAATCATAGTGTAAGAATATCATTTAACAATTCATAAAATGAGCAGTAACATTCTGTTTAGGAACTGGGGCAAGATTAAAAAAATAAAAATAAAAAAACAAACAAAAAACAGATCCATGGGACACTATGCAAAATGCCATTCGTGTTTACTAGAAAAACTTCTGTGGAACATAATTAACATTAAAACCATGGGGAGTCAATGTTTCGCACATGGAGTTTTAAAAGCACTCATGCTAAGATCTACAGCTAAATTTAGTTACATCTACTGGCTTGATGCATATATGATAGGATTGCTAACAGCTAAAAAAAAAAAAAAACATGGATACAACCAGACAGTATGTTTTAGGAAGCATATTTCACAGTAAATACTACTTACATCCTTTAATAGCTCTTCTGGGTATGATAGATTAGATGTTGAGCCAAGGAATAAATTACTGCTTTGCATCTGTGCATCCACTTGCAAACTCAAAGCACAATATAGAAAAGAGGTTTTGTTGTTATTTATCACCAAATACATAAATTATATGCATAGTAAATTATTACTTTGTAAGACCAGGAAAAAAACTATAATGGATTTTAGTGCGGAAACTAGTGTAGATACTAAAGCTTCATATACACGATCGGATTTTCCGCCGACAAAACCTCTGAATTTTGTCCGAAGGGCGTTGGCCAGGAACTTGTCTTGCATACAAATGGCAAGGAATTGTCGGCCAACAAACACGAACGTAGTGACGTACTATGTAGTTTTTCAGCTCTTTAGCGCCACCCTTTAGGCTCCTTCTGCTAATTTTGTGTTAGTAGAAGTTTGGTGAGTGTTGATTAATGCTTTTTATTTTGTGCTTTTCATTTCACGCCTTTCAGTTAGTTTCTGAATGGCCGTTCTTCAACCAGGAGGAGGAGGAGATAACGTGTTATTTATTATTGGCCTTGGAGTTATTGCTTTGACCCAAGTCCAGTCCAGGAACAGGAGGAAGAGGATTTCTTGGACCAAAAATTGGTTGGTTTATTAATCGTCACCAATTATGTCATATGCCTTTGCTGCAGGAGCTCCAGGAGAATAATCCAGATGATTTTCGGAATTTTCTCCGGATGATGGACCCCTGCTTTCACCAACTCTTGGCATTGTTGACCCCCTATATTAAGAAGCAGGACACATGCTTGAGGCTTTTATTACATTTTTTGGTTGAATAATGATTTGATTTGGTATATTTTCTATATTTTGGATGAATAGAATGCACTTTTTGATTAAGTTCTATTGGCAGATAGCATGTCTAATTTTATTTGTTTTCTTTTTTTAATGCACATTAAAAAAATTATGGAGAATACTAATTGGCTATGTGTTTAACTTCAAATGATAGTTTGGGAGTAAGCAGTTACATTTTAAAAAATACAATGTAAAATTAACAAGGGACACCAACATAGTTGTATCTTTGATCTTAAAAACTATGGGATAATGGTGTTGTGGTAACTTGCACCAAAAAAATAAATAAATAAATAACAAGCATAATAATATTATTCATGATATTGCTAGAAAAAAAATCCTTTGAAAATGTGTTTGCAATAACTCCATCAGTATCACCAGCAAAGCAGCTTCAAAATTATCCCATTAACCACTTGCTGACCGCTGCACGCCGATATACATTGGCACAATCAGCCGATCCAAGCGTGGTGAACAGCTGCTGCTATTGTGCTAACACCAGCTTCCAAACAGTAAGTGTCACTGGCTCCTCCTATGCATTACATCACAGTCACGTGACTTTGACGTAATGCATAGGAGGAGCCAGTGACACTGTTTGGAAGCTGGTGTCAGCACCATAGCAGCAGCTATTCACCACGCTTGGATCAGCTGATGTTTTTGACCTGAAGTACTTTCTCTTATCGTCAGGTTTTGTGAGTGGAATCTTCGCCGTTCAAATTCCCTGGTGCTTTTATTGTATTGCGCAATGATCTGTATCGTTGCTTTGTTTTTATGAGTTCATATGCAAGTGACGCCTGAGAACACTGTGCTAATGATCCCAGTTCCTAACGGAGACAAGCTTCAGCTGTTATAGGAGTGGGAGATCTGTTTGTGTGGTGGAGGAAAGTTGAACAGTTTTTGAACTCTGAAAGCATTTGTTTTTTGAAAGAGAACTTTGGAAATCATACCATTACTGTGCATTTATATGCTGGATTTATATGCTGGATGGTTATTTATGATATATGCATTTACAACCCCATATTTATGAATTCTTAACCGTATATATATTTACCATTTAATATTCATTCACATACCCTATTTTTATAGGCTATTTACTAACTTATGCATCCTGTTTTTCAATTATTTTATCATTAATTATATATGACATTTATACCCATTATTTATATAATTTTTTCATAAGCATATTTTTTAGCTTATGCACCCCGTTTCTCAAACTAATTTTTTATACACTTATGGCATTTTAGCTCCTGTATTCCAATTCACAGATATTTTTACACATTTATTTATTTGTGGCTACATTCAGACAATTTATTACAGTTTGTGTATTTGCACTTTACACGGAGAGATTGGGTATAACACAGATTAATTATTTCTGTTTTCACAGCTACACATATATTTATTTATTTGTGGTTATATTTAGATAATTTATTACAGTTTGTGTCTTCTTTTTATATTTGCACTTTACAAGGAGTAATTGGGCTCACACAGATTTTTATTATATTGTGCGTGCAGTGATAAATTAATTTGAGCGCAGCAATTTTTTCACATATTCATCCAGTTTACAAGACTGACTGTCTCTGGGTTGTCCTTGCTTCCGAGCATGCGTGTTTGTACTTTTGTCCGACGGACTTGTGTACACACGCTCGAAAATCCGACAACAGACATTTTTCCGTGTAAAATTTTTTTTTTCCAATTAACGTTTTATTATTAATCAACATATTCAAACAGGTTATGTAACTTTACATACATTTTAGCAGAAACAAGCTCCCATGTTCAAGAAAATATGCTTCGTGCGTGTTCTGGTTGGTCCATGGGTATGCCCATAAGTGGTACATTGTTATTTTAAACAGTATTCCCTCTGCCGAAATGCAGGGGGTTAGGTTTTTAGCTTATAACACCTATGGTAACATTTATGTAACAACATGCAGGATTGGTCTGCTTTACAGATGGTAGGAAAGAAAGGAGAAAAAGAATGAGGTGGGGGGGGGGGGGGGGGGGGAGGAAGTGGGAAGAGAGGGTAGAGAAAGGGGTAGATAAGGGTGGGGGGGGGGGGTAGGAAGAGAGGGGGTGTAGATACGTTCTCACCTTAGTTGCCAATATGGGTTGTCTTAGTCCTCCCGCCGATGCCACGTCTCCCAGACTTCATTGTGTTCGTCCAATTTTTGTCGGATCCTGGCCGTCATCTTTTCCATAAGTTCAACGTCTTTGACCCTGGTGTATAGGGCCTCTTGGGAGGGTGGGGTGGGGGATTTCCAGTTTAGGGCTATTAGGCATCTTGCGGCTGTCAGTATGTGCCTGAGGAGTTTTTTGCTGGGCTTGGACATTTTTGGTTGGGACAGGCCTAGCAGGAAGAGTTTAGGAGTAAACGGTATGGGCACCCCAAATAGCCGTGTCAGGAGCTGTCGGGTGGATTCCCAAAAGGGGGTTATACGTGAGCATGTCCAATATATGTGGAAAAGTGTCCCTCTCTGTTGTTGGCAGCGCCAGCATTTGTCCGGGGTGGAGGGGTATATTTTGTGGAGTATGGCAGGGGTCTGGTACCAGCAGAAGAGAATTTTGTAGGAGTTTTCCTTGTATAGAGTGCATATCGAGGTTTTGGTTGCCTGTCTCCAGACCGCCTGCCATGCTTCCATTGGGAGCTCTTCGCCTAGTTCTTTCTCCCACCTGCACATGTATGAGTGTTTACCTTTGGATAGGAATTGGTATTTGTTTATAATTTTGTAAATGTCCGATATCAGGCCCCTGCGGTTGCGTCCTTCTAATATAACCTGTTCAAATGGAGACGGTGGGGAAAAGAGGAGTTGTGGAGCAATTGATTGGGCGAAGTGTCTGATCTGAAGATAACTGTAGAACGCTTGTTTTGGGATGTCATATTTGGACTGGAGCTCCGAGAATGTGAGCAACCTGCGAGATCTGGGATTCACAATGTGACCAAAGTGGAACAAGTTCCGTGTGGCCCAGGGCCACGACATCTGGTGTGTTAGGCTGGTTGGTAGTTTAGGGTTGCATAGGAACGAGTTCATCAGGGAGTTGTTGGATTTAAGGTTGTGTTCGCGGGAGACCTTGCACCACAGTAAGTGGAGTTGTGACATTGAGCCTAGCATGCGTCTGGGGTCCACCTCCACATTTGCACTCCATATTATGCTATTTGGATGTACTGGGGCTAACCAGATTTTTTCCAGTTCCGACCACTTGCTGTAGGACCTCTGGGTGAACCATGAGGTCAGTGCGCGGAGCTGGGTCGCCTGATAGTACCTGACCAGGTCAGGGAATGCCAGGCCCCCGTCCGACCGTGAGGCTGTCAGGACTGAGCTGGGTACTCTGTGTTTCTTAAAATTCCAGACATATTTCAGGAGATCTTTTTGTAGTTTACGGAGTTGTATGTAGGGGACGGGTATAGGCAGGGTTTGGAATAGATATAGCAGTTTTGGGAGGATGACCATTTTGACGGAGGTGATCCGACCTAACAGGGAGATGTGATGTGGTTTCCATTTTTGGATCAGTTCGCGGATTGATCTAAACATCGGTGGGAAGTTTGCCTGATACAGGGTGTGGAATGATGGGGTAATGGATACCCCTAGGTATTTAAGTGAGGTGTTCGCCCATTTGTAGGGAAAGGTAGTTTTCAGGTGATTCGTTTCGTCTGTCGGGGTGTTGAGTGGGAGTGCAACTGACTTAGAGGTGTTGGTTTTGTAGCCTGACAGCGTGCCGTAGTGGTCTAGTATGGTGTGGAGGTTGGGTAGGGAGATTCGGGGGTTGGTCAGGGTGAGGATAATGTCGTCCGCGAACAGCGATATCTTAAATTCCTTGCCCCTAACCGGAATGCCTCTGATGTCAGGGCTGTTCCTAATGGTAGCCGCCAGGGGTTCTACACATAGTGCAAATAGCAGGGGGGAGAGCGGGCATCCCTGGCGGGTACCATTCGTAATCGAAAAGGTGGGGGATGTGGCAAAGGGTGTCTTTACTTGGGATGAAGGATGTGTATAAAGGTTCTGGACTGCGTTCAGGAAGGGACCTCTGAATCCCATGTGTTGCAGTGTGGCCGTCATAAAGGGCCAGCTGAGGCGGTCGAATGCCTTTTCTGCGTCTAGACTAATGACCAGGGCTTGTGTGGATTCTCTGTTCGCTACGTCTATGAGGTCTATGACTTTTCTGGTGTTGTCTCCTGCCTGTCTCATGGGGACGAATCCTACTTGGTCTTTGTGTATCAAGGTTGGGAGGATTGCGTTGAGGCGGGTGGCGAGAATTTTTGTGAATATCTTAAGGTCCGAATTCAGAAGGGCTATGGGTCTGTAGCTGGCGCATATTGTCGGGTCTTTGTCGGGTTTGGGGATCAAGGTTAAGTATGAGCCTAGCATCTCGTTCGGGATGGGGGTCTGTCGGAGGAAAGCATTAAATAGTCTGGTCATGTACGGGCCTAAGATGTGTATGTAGGTTTTATAGTACTCGTATGGGAGTCCGTCTGGACCCGGGGATTTGTGTGCTGGAAGGGCCTTGATGGTCGCCGTCAATTCCTCTGTGGTAATGGGGGTGTTTAATTCCAAGAGGTCAGTTTCTTTTAGTTGTGGTAACCTGGCTTGTTCGAGATATTGGGTGATGCGGTCGGTTAGATCTGCTGTCGGGGGGTTGTGGGGTATTTCGCGTTTATTGTAGAGGTCTGTGTAGAACTCCGCAAACGTTTTCGCGATGTCCCGGGGGTGGGTCACTAAGTCACCTTTCTTGTCTTTGATCTGGTCGGGTGTGGATGTGTGTGCTTGGTCCGCGAGTTTTCTGGCTAGGAGTGATTGTGCCTTGTTGCCTTTATCGTAATATAGCTGCCTCAGTCTTATTATTGATTTTTCTACTGCCCCCAGCGCTAGGTCTCGGAGTGTTATTCTAGTTTGGACTATCTGCTTAATCAACGTTAGGGAGGGGGAGGTCAGTAGTTTGCTTTCAAGATGTCGGAGGCGTTTTTCCCCTAGGATTCTGGCAGTTTGAGCGTCTTTCTTCATTTTAGATGAGAGTGTAATGCATCTACCCCTGATTACCGCTTTATGTGCGGTCCAGAGGGTGGTTTGGGTTATGTCTGGGGTGTTATTTTCTGCGAAGTAGTGTTGTAGCGTGGTGTCTAGTTCCGTCTTGGTTGGGAGGTGTTGTAAGAGGACGTTATTAAGCCTCCAGTTGTAGGGCCTGCGTGTGGGGGTGCCCAGGTCTAACGAAATTGTGACCGGGGCATGGTCTGACCAAGATATGGGCAGGATTTGTGCGGACTTTGTGGTTCTAAGCGTGGCGTTGTTGACGAAGATGTAGTCCAGTCTTGAGTGGGTATGGTGCGGGGCAGAGTAAAAGGTATACTGCCTATCTTTTGGGTGTAGGGCCCGCCATGTGTCGAATAGAGCATATCTCCTGGTGATCTGCCGGAATTGTTTAGAGTCCCTGAGGGCTCTTGTCTGGGAGGCTTGGGGGTTGATCACAAGGCGGTCTTGTTGAGTGGAGTGTGCTAGGTTAAAGTCCCCTCCCACTACTAGTATGTTATGGGGTGTTTTAAAGAGGCGAGTAAGGACCTTGTTCAGGAACCGGTGCTGGTGTACGTTCGGGGCATATAGTGTGCACAGGGTTATGGCTTGAGTTTGCCATGTGCCCCGTACAATAACGTAGTGGCCTAGCGGGTCTATGTATGTCTCAGTGTGGGAGAATGGGGACCCTTTTTTGATGAGTATGGCAACCCCAGCTTTCTTACGTGGGTTAAAGGCCTGGAATGTTGTGGGGTAGGACTTGGAGGCAAATGTGAAGGAGTCACCCCTACCGAAATGTGTTTCCTGTATCATTATAATATCTGCCCCAGATTGCCTGAATTCTCGGAGTGCCAGGTGTCTTTTTTTGTTGGAGTTCAGGCCGTGGACATTAAGTGTAACTACCTTGGCCATGATTTGTGGTAGGGGGGTGTGAAGGTGGTAGTGTTACTTATCTGATCCGGTCGGTGGGTAGGTCTGGTCCGGGAGTGTGGCATCCGCGGGAGGAGGTTCGACGCCCAGGGGGGCCCTGGGAGGAGGTAAGTCGTTAGTTGGTTGGAGGTGAGGTATCTAGGAGGAAAGAGAGGGGTTAGAACAAGAATAAAACAAGTCAAACAGTTAAACAACATTTGCTGGGTCTGGGTGGCCGTCAAGGTCCAAGGGCCCAAACAGTTCCTGTAGGTCTCTCCGACTAGGATATCCGGAAAGTTCGGGTCGGAGAGATACCGGGGGGTGGAATCAAGAGAGGAACTTGTAGGTGGTAAACCACGGGGGGGGTTCGTAATTCGGAGGGGCAACCTGTCCGGCTTCTCGGCCCAGGGTAGCCCGTGGGGTGAGGCTTTGTAGATTAGTAGGCTTTCGGGGGAAGTGGTGGTTTCATGGAGATCTTTGTGGGGTGGATGTTGGTGTCGCAGTTAGAGGCCCCCTATGGGGGAGGATCATCCCATTTTGGGTTTGGGGGATCGGCGGTTGGGGTCTGTGCCCCTTGGACGTTTAGCCGAGGAGGCTTTCTGCCACATTGGTGGCTGCGGTGGGGGGTTGGCCACCAGGTCCCATTCGGGGAGTTGGGGGACGGGGATCTCCAAAGTGTCACAAAAGAGTTCCAGGTCCTCTGGGTAGCGGAGGATTGCCGATTTTCCTAGGTGTTTTGCTGTTAGGCTGAAGGGGAATCCCCATCTGTATGTTATTTTCTCGTCTTGAAGTGCCCGGAGTAAAGGTTGTAGGAGTCTCCTTTTTTGAAGTGTGATCCAGGAAAGGTCTGGATATATTTGTACTGGAGCGTTGTCAAATTTCAGGTCGCGTGTAAGCCGGGCTTTACGCATGATGTCCTCTTTTAGTGGATAGGAGTGCACTCTGCATATTACATCCCGGGGCTTTGATGCGGGGCCTTTAGGGCGGAGAGCCCGGTGTGCTCTGTCCATCTCTATGTGTTTGTTGGGGTCCTCTCCGAGCATCTCGTTAAAGAGGATTTGTAAAGTGGATTGCAGGTCTTCGGTATCGTCAGTTTCGGGGAGTCCTCGTACCCTAATATTGTTTCTCCGGCCCCTGTTGTCGAGGTCCTCGACGTGGCGTTGCATGTCGCGGAGCATAATGTGGTGATCTGATGTCTGTTGTTGTGTGCGGTGTACGGCCAGTTTGGTCTCTTGGATCTCCTCTTCTGCCATCTCTACTCTGTCTGAGAGGTGCTTGAGGCCTGCATGGAGTGTTTGGATCTCGGAGCGGCAGGTGGCCTTAACGTCAGCTATCAGCTGCTTAAAGTCCTCTTTGGTGGGGATGGCTTGCAGGTATGCTTGCCATGGGGGGTGTGGGTCTCCGTTGTAACTTGGAGGCTGGTGGAGATGCTGTGGGGTCGGTGCATGACTGCTTGCTGGGGTCTCCCTCAATTGCGGGGTGTCCCATGGAGGTTGGGGTGCCCAGGGTTCAGCCCAGGATGTGGCGTGGGGAGAGCTCGGGGTGGGGGCCGGTGGGCTGTATTCTGGGTGCCGTGTGTTCCCCTGAGTTGCTTGGGGGAGTATGGGGGGGATTGCACGTGAGTCCCTGGTCAGGGTAAGGTCCCGGGGCCTTTGGGGTCCTGGGGGGGTAGTGTCTGCCATGCGGACTGTGCCCCTTGCTCAGTGGGGGGCTGTTGGTCCGCCCTGGGGTGTCCAGGGCCTGGGAGAGGGGGGAAGTCCATTGCTGAGTCAGATGCTGTGGGGGACAGGGTGCCTGTGTGGAGGCATGGGTCCGAGGCTGTTCTCAGTAGCTTAGGGAAGGCCTCTGTGCACTGGGTGTATTCTTGTGGGTGGGTTCCGGCCTGGTCCCCCTGTGGGGTATGGTGTCCCTCCGGTGTTTGGTGGGTTTCACTCACCCTGTGTTGGAGCCCGGAGGGGCTCGGGAGCTGTTGTGGGGAGTCCTTTGCGGTCTGCTGCGACCTGCCGCTGCGGAGAGGCGGCGGGTTTGAGGCCTGCTGCCTCGTGTTGTCGGCCATCTTGGTACACCCGCCCGGAGCCGCCGGCGGCTTGAAGAGCTTTTTGAAAGATGCTGCGGTGCTCGGTGGCGGGTGTGCAGGTCTCCGGGCTGAGGAGGATCGGGTGGTGCGCGATCCTCCCATAGGCTGGCTTTTTTTCCCCCGAAATTAGCCTTATTGCTGCGGGCTGGAGAGGAGCTCTCAGTCCGTGCTGCCTTCCAGGTCGGCTTCCGGTCACGCCCCCTCTTTCCGTGTAAAATTTTAAAGCCTGCCATCCAACATTTGTCCACGGAAAATCCGCCAAGAATTGTCCAATGGAGCGTACAAATGGTCAGATTTTCTGCCAACAGCCTGTCATCGCACAATTCCCGCCGGAAAATCAGATCGTGTGTACGAGCATCAAGGAGAGAAAGAGCATGTGAGGGAGATTGAATCAGAGAAAAAGCTCACTCCTGTGATAGCAGAGGTGAACAGTAATGAATAGGCCTCACTTAGCAACATACTAGGAGTATTCCAGTAAGTCTTCTTGAGGCATGTAAATAGCCTACACCTATAGTAAGGTTCAACTTTTCTCCCTATTGTGGATGGCAGGTTCTGCCAGCAGCAGCAGCCCAGTCTTTTCCTTACACACCTGCTTACTTTAATACAGTCCGTTCCTTATTCCTTATCAACCTCCACTTCTCCTTACTCTGTTGCATCAGCCAATCACAGTTCTTCAGGGTTGAATCAAACCCAGACAAGATGGCTGCCCCCTGCACGGGAGACACTTCATAGATGAGCATTGCAAAGTGGTCTCCTAAAAAATTGCTGCTGCTCTTTTGCATTAATTAATATTCAGTCAGTAACCCTGTCTACACGGCAGAATGATAATACAACAGCAACACTTATACAGTATCTCACAAAAGTGAGTACACCCCTCACATTTTTGTAAATATTTTATTATATCTCTTCATGTGACAACACTGAAGAAATTACACTTTGCTACAATGTAAAGTAGTGAGTGTACAGCTTGTAGAACAGTATAAATTTACTGTCCCCTCAAATAACTCAACACACAGCCATTAATGTCTAAATGTATACATGCAGTATATATATATATATATCTCCTATATTGTCAAAAGTATTGGGTTGCCTGCCTTTAAACGCACATGAACTTTAACCACCCTGGCGGTATGATTATGTCTGGAATTTTGTGCTCAAAGCGGTACAATTATTTTGCATGGAAATTTGGCGTTTTTATATTGTAGGCATGCAATTCTTATGAATAACTCACTTAAATCTGTCCAAACCAGAGTCTAGTAGACATCCCGGGTATGATAAAGTTTGAAACACAAAATCATAAATTATAATAAAATAAAAATATATATAAAAATTATTCAATAATGTAATCAAATCAAAAACACTGAAATTTGCTCAGTTGCAGAATAGTCGCTGTCATTAAATTTAGTGTTTGATGATAAATTGTGATTCTAATTTATTATCAGTGTTTTCTAGCTGGTCTAAAATCACTTTTGACATAAAGGGACACTTTTTGGTTGCTATGGACAATCTCCAGTTTCCAGGCAGAAAAAAATCTATTTATTATATATAATGACATGCAGGGCACTGGGCAGACCTCTAGGGACAAAGGGGATGTGTATTTTTTTTATACAGTACTGTAATCTGTAAGATTACAGTACTGTATGTGTATTGTGTTTTTTAACTTTTTTGAATTTGGCGCCGATCTCTGCTCCCGTGCGTCGTAACGTCGCAGGGAACGGAGATCAGTGGCACTCGGGCACTGTGTGAATCGAGCGAGCAGGCGGCTCGCTCACACAGCGGGGAGACATCGCAGGATCCAGGGGACAAGGTAAGTAACTTCCCCCTGTATCCTGCAATGCAAGCCCGAGTTGGCTCGGGGTTACCGCTTTTGGTACAGAAATCTCAACCCGAGCCAGACTCGGGAATACCGCCAGGGGGGTTAATGGCATCCCAGTCTTAGTCCGTTGGGTTCAATATTGAGTTTGCCCACCCTTTGCAGGTATAACAGCTTCAACTCTTCTGGCAAGGCTGTTAACAAGGTTTAGGAGTGTGTCTATGGCAGTAATGACGAACCTTGGCACACCAGATGTTTTGGAACTACATTTCCCATGATGCTCAACTACACTGCAGGGTGCCAAGGTTTGCCATCACTGGTGTATGGAAATGTTTCACCATTCTTCCAGGAGCGCATTTGTGAAGTCAGGCACTGATTTTGGATGAGAAGGCCTGGCTTACAGTCTTCGCTTTAAAGGTAAAGTTAAAGTTCATGTGCGTGTAAAGGCAGGCATCCCAATACTATTGACAATATAGTGTATATATATATATATATATATATATATATATATATATATATATAGAGAGAGAGAGAGAGAGAGATAGATTTATTTTTAACTGCATAGCTGAAAATACCAGTGATTGCACAGCTGAAACATAAATCAATGGATTCTCATTACATTTTTTGTATTATTATTATTGTGTTTTTTTGTACAGATAAATGCATTTTTACATACTGTGTATATTCCTCTAATGGGCTGTATTATATCAAACACACTTGTACATTTAGTGTATTTCAATGGGCAACAAAGACGTAATAAGACATATTAAGATGTATTCATTTCACTTACTGTATCTGATTTATGATCTCCAATATGTCAGTCACTCCACCTTTCCGTAGAAAGGAGCCAGCTAATAATATGGTTTGAAGTAATTTATATATTTATACAGGATTTACTGTAGATGTAACTTAGTAAGATGGAATTCAACATCAATAATATTCACCTGATCTACTGTAATCAGGAAAATAAATATATATAACACAAATGTGCGTAATCCCCAACATCAGATGTACATGGCTGCACTCAAAGAAAATAGTTTTTTCACTATTTTCAATTGAATCCTGAGAATCTCAGTATAAACATTCTGTCGGGTGTAAACAACAATCATTTTAATCAGCTTAAAAAAAACAGCAGGATGTGTAAGGCAGATGCACAGTTCATGTTGAAACTAAAAATTTCTATACAACTCCATCTTGTGACAGTGTGCACATATACAGATAATAATCCATTTTTAAAAGGTTCCACTTTTCATACCATAACGGTATAAACAGATCTTGTACTTTAGTCAGCAGACTGAACAAAAAAGAAATAACCCGACAGATTCCTCCGTCCAACTGGAACTATTGAGTAGTTTCCATTCCTCCATCTACTTTGTTCTGGGACCAAGTGAGTGGTCTCTCCTGGGTAGATGAAACCAAAATAATGCATTTTTTTTTTCGTTGCACCACAAGGCAGCACATATGTTTTCTATTGCATGTGTTGTGGTGAGCTGAGGGTCATGTGTGTTTCATGTAAGTGTGAGGTGTCATTAGAAATAAATGGACATTTAACCTTTAGTGCAGAAATCATAGGTTGTTGCAACATGCACAGTTGTGAACCTTGGGATCGTTCACACCACAACACACCTTAACCACTTTAGCCCCGGAGGATTTGGCTGCTCAATGACCAGGCCATTTTTTGCGATATGGCACTGCGTCGCTTTGGCTGACAATTGCGCGGTCGTGCGATACTGTACCCAAACAAAATTGATGTCCTTTTTTTTCACCCACAAATGCAACTTTCTTTTGGTGGTATTTGATCACCTCTGCAGCTTTTATTTTTTGCGCTATAAACAAAAGAAGAGCGACAATTTTGAAAAAAACACAATGGGGTTTATTTACTAAAGGCAAATCCACTTTGCACTACAAGTGCACTTGGAAGTGCAGTCGCTGTAGAAAATAGAAAATATAGAATATATACAAATATAGAAAATAAAAAACAGCATTTTTGCTTGTACATGAATGGTTGATATAAATCAGCAGAGCTTCCCCTCATTTCAGATCTTCCCCTCAGATCTAAAGCGACTGCACTTCCAAGTGCAGTTGTAGTGCACAGTGGATTTGCCTTTAGTAAATCAACTCCAATCTTTTACTTTTTGCTATAATAAATATCTCAAATTGAAAAAAAAAAAAAATGTCTTTCCTAAGTTTAGGACTATATGTATTCTGCTATTTATTTTTGGTAAAAAAAAACGCAATAAGCGTGTATTGATAGGTTTGAGCAAAGGTTATAGCATCTACAAAATAGGAGATAGATTTATGGCATTTTTATTATTATTATTTTGTTTTTACTAGTAATGGCTAGACTGCGATATTGCGGTGGACAAATTGGACACTTTTAAAACATTTTTGAGACCATTGACAATTATACAGCGATCAGTGCTATAAAAATGCCCTGATTACTGTATAAATGGCAGGGAAGGGGTTAACACTAGGGGGGCAATCAAGGGGTTAACTGTGTTCCCTAGGTGTATTATAACTGTAGGGGGGATTGGACTGACTAGGGGAGGAGAGAGATTGGTGTTCATACTTAGTATACTTAGTATGAATAGACTATCTGTCTCTGATCTCCAATGAGAGAACCGGGATTTGTGTGTTTACACACTCAGATCTTGGTTCTCGCTCTGTCATAAGTAAGGATGGGCCCGGTGCTCGATGCGAACCCACGTTCGCATCGAGCACCGGGCGTTCGCTCGCTCGGCGAGCCCAGAACTATTTTGGCCGCTCGCATCACGTTCGTGTGATGCGAGCGGCCCCGCAATGCATTGCGGCCGGCGCGGCCGACGCAGTGCATTGCTGGCTGATGATTGGCCAAGCATGCACTGTGACCCCGCATGCTTGGCCAATCACAGCCCCGGAAACTCGAAGAGCCATAATTGGCTACAGGCAGGACGCCTGTAGCCAATTACAGCTCAGGGGCTGTAGTACACGCCCCCCCCTATAAAACGCCGCCACGCCGTCTGCGCCGGTCACATGCTGTTCCGGCGCAGATTGAGCAGGCTGTTTCTGTGACACTCTGCTGCATTTAGATAGTTAGAGAGATTCACTTACAGAGATTGAGTTAGATAGATTCAGTTACAAAGATTGATTGACAAAGAGGGGCTTGTAGTGTGCTCGTGGCAGGCAGGCAGAGCTCCTATATTTTGTTACCAGAAGCACCTATAGGACTTGTAGTGTGTTCGTGGCAGGCAGGCAGAGCTCCTATATTTTGTTACCAGAAGCACCTATAGGACTTGTAGTGTGTTAGTGGCAGGCAGGCAGAGCTCCTATATTTTGTTACCAGAAGCACCTATAGGACTTGTAGTGTGTTCGTGGCAGGCAGGCAGAGCTCCTATATTTTGTTACCAGAAGCACCTATAGGACTTGTAGTGTGTTAGTGGCAGGCAGGCAGAGCTCCTATATTTTGTTACCAGAAGCACCTATAGGACTTGTAGTGTGTTCGTGGCAGGCAGGCAGAGCTCCTATATTTTGTTACCAGAAGCACCTATAGGACTTGTAGTGTGTTAGTGGCAGGCAGGCAGAGCTCCTATATTTTGTTACCAGAAGCACCTATAGGACTTGTAGTGTGTTCGTGGCAGGCAGGCAGAGCTCCTATATTTTGTTCCCAGAGGCACCTATAGGACTTGAAGTGTGTTAGTCCCATTACACACACAGAGCTATATTTTCTTCCCAGAAGCACCTATAGGACTTGAAGTGTGTTAGTCCCATTACACACACAGAGCTATATTTTCTTCCCAGAAGCACCTATAGGACTTGAAGTGTGTTAGTCCCATTACACACACAGAGCTATATTTTGTTCCCAGAAGCACCTATAGGACTTGAAGTGTGTTAGTCCCATCACACACACAGAGCTATATTTTGTTCCCAGAAGCACCTATAGGACTTGAAGTGTGTTAGTCCCATTACACACACAGAGCTATATTTTCTTCCCAGAAGCACCTATAGGACTTGAAGTGTGTTAGTCCCATCACACACACAGAGCTATATTTTGTTCCCAGAAGCACCTATAGGACTTGAAGTGTGTTAGTCCCATCACACACACAGAGCTATATTTTCTTCCCAGAAGCACCTATAGGACTTGAAGTGTGTTAGTCCCATCACACACACAGAGCTATATTTTGTTCCCAGAAGCACCTATAGGACTTGAAGTGTGTTAGTCCCATCACACACACAGAGCTATATTTTGTTCCCAGAAGCACCTATAGGACTTGAAGTGTGTTAGTCCCATTACACACACAGAGCTATATTTTGTTCCCAGAAGCACCTATAGGACTTGAAGTGTGTTAGTCCCATCACACACACAGAGCTATATTTTCTTCCCAGAAGCACCTATAGGACTTGAAGTGTGTTAGTCCCATCACACACACAGAGCTATATTTTGTTCCAGAAGCACCTATAGGACTTGAAGTGTGTTAGTCCCATTACACACACAGAGCTATATTTTCTTCCCAGAAGCACCTATAGGACTTGAAGTGTGTTAGTCCCATCACACACACAGAGCTATATTTTGTTCCCAGAAGCACCTATAGGACTTGAAGTGTGTTAGTCCCATTACACACACAGAGCTATATTTTGTTCCCAGAAGCACCTATAGGACTTGAAGTGTGTTAGTCCCATCACACACACAGAGCTATATTTTCTTCCCAGAAGCACCTATAGGACTTGAAGTGTGTTAGTCCCATCACACACACAGAGCTATATTTTCTTCCCAGAAGCACCTATAGGACTTGAAGTGTGTTAGTCCCATCACACACACAGAGCTATATTTTCTTCCCAGAAGCACCTATAGGACTTGAAGTGTGTTAGTCCCATTACACACACAGAGCTATATTTTGTTCCCAGAAGCACCTATAGGACTTGAAGTGTGTTAGTCCATCACACACACAGAGCTATATTTTCTTCCCAGAAGCACCTATAGGACTTGAAGTGTGTTAGTCCCATTACACACACAGAGCTATATTTTCTTCCCAGAAGCACCTATAGGACTTGAAGTGTGTTAGTCCCATTACACACACAGAGCTATATTTTCTTCCCAGAAGCACCTATAGGACTTGAAGTGTGTTAGTCCCATCACACACACAGAGCTATATTTTGTTCCCAGAAGCACCTATAGGACTTGAAGTGTGTTAGTCCCATCACACACACAGAGCTATATTTTCTTCCCAGAAGCACCTATAGGACTTGAAGTGTGTTAGTCCCATTACACACACAGAGCTATATTTTGTTCCCAGAAGCACCTATAGGACTTGAAGTGTGTTAGTCCCATCACACACACAGAGCTATATTTTCTTCCCAGAAGCACCTATAGGACTTGAAGTGTGTTAGTCCCATTACACACACAGAGCTATATTTTCTTCCCAGAAGCACCTATAGGACTTGAAGTGTGTTAGTCCCATTACACACACAGAGCTATATTTTCTTCCCAGAAGCACCTATAGGACTTGAAGTGTGTTAGTCCCATCACACACACAGAGCTATATTTTGTTCCCAGAAGCACCTATAGGACTTGAAGTGTGTTAGTCCCATCACACACACAGAGCTATATTTTGTTCCCAGAAGCACCTATAGGACTTGAAGTGTGTTAGTCCCATTACACACACAGAGCTATATTTTGTTCCCAGAAGCACCTATAGGACTTGAAGTGTGTTAGTCCCATCACACACACAGAGCTATATTTTCTTCCCAGAAGCACCTATAGGACTTGAAGTGTGTTAGTCCCATCACACACACAGAGCTATATTTTCTTCCCAGAAGCACCTATAGGACTTGAAGTGTGTTAGTCCCATTACACACACAGAGCTCCTATATATTCTTCTCAGCAGCACCCACAGGACTTCTAGTGTGTTAGTGGCATCACACAGAGCTCCTCTATTTTCTTTGCATAAGCACCCACAGGACTTCTAGTGTGTTAGTGGCATCACACAGAGCTCCTCTATTTTCTTTGCAGAAGCACCCATAGGACTTCTAGTGTGTTAGTGGCATCACACAGAGCTCCTATATATTCTTCTCAGCAGCACCCACAGGACTTCTAATGTGTTAGTGGCATCACACAGAGCTCCTCTATTTTCTTTGCATAAGCACCCACAGGACTTCTAGTGTGTTAGTGGCATCACACAGAGCTCCTCTATTTTCTTTGCATAAGCACACACAGGACTTCTAGTGTGTTAGTGGCATCACACAGAGCTCCTCTATTTTCTTTGCAGAAGCACCCATAGGACTTCTAGTGTGTTAGTGGCATCACACAGAGCTCCTATATATTCTTCTCAGCAGCACCCACAGGACTTCTAGTGTGTTAGTGGCATCACACAGAGCTCCTATATATTCTTCTCAGCAGCACCCACAGGACTTCTAGTGTGTTAGTGGCATCACACAGAGCTCCTCTATTTTCTTTGCATAAGCACCCACAGGACTTCTAGTGTGTTAGTGGCATCACACAGAGCTCCTCTATTTTCTTTGCATAAGCACCCACAGGACTTCTAGTGTGTTAGTGGCATCACACAGAGCTCCTCTATTTTCTTTGCAGAAGCACCCATAGGACTTCTAGTGTGTTAGTGGCATCACACAGAGCTCCTATATATTCTTCTCAGCAGCACCCACAGGACTTCTAGTGTGTTAGTGGCATCACACAGAGCTCCTATATATTCTTCTCAGCAGCACCCACAGGACTTCTAGTGTGTTAGTGGCATCACACAGAGCTCCTCTATTTTCTTTGCATAAGCACCCACAGGACTTCTAGTGTGTTAGTGGCATCACACAGAGCTCCTCTATTTTCTTTGCAGAAGCACCCATAGGACTTCTAGTGTGTTAGTGGCATCACACAGAGCTCCTATATATTCTTCTCAGCAGCACCCACAGGACTTCTAGTGTGTTAGTGGCATCACACAGAGCTCCTCTATTTTCTTTGCATAAGCACCCACAGGACTTCTAGTGTGTTAGTGGCATCACACAGAGCTCCTCTATTTTCTTTGCATAAGCACCCCCTGGACTTCTAGTGTGTTAGTGGCATCACACAGAGCTCCTCTATTTTCTTTGCAGAAGCACCCATAGGACTTCTAGTGTGTTAGTGGCATCACACAGAGCTCCTATATATTCTTCTCAGCAGCACCCACAGGACTTCTAGTGTGTTAGTGGCATCACACAGAGCTCCTCTATTTTCTTTGCATAAGCACCCACAGGACTTCTAGTGTGTTAGTGGCATCACACAGAGCTCCTCTATTTTCTTTGCATAAGCACCCACAGGACTTCTAGTGTGTTAGTGGCATCACACAGAGCTCCTCTATTTTCTTTGCAGAAGCACCCATAGGACTTCTAGTGTGTTAGTGGCATCACACAGAGCTCCTATATTTTCTTCTCAGCAGCACCCACAGGACTACCGACTACAATGGCTGGAAGACCGCCAAGGGGAGGCAGAGCGTGCAGAGCCAAGAACACAGGGCAGGCAGGCTCTGTTTCTAGTGGACGTGGCCGTGGACGTGGACGTGGTCGTGCATCGTCATCAGCACGTGGCCATGGGACACGCGCGTCTTTGTTTTCGGCAGCTGGACATGTGGAGCCGCATCATGCTGAAGGCTTGGTAGAATGGATGACCAAGCCCTCCTCATCCTCCTCATCCTCTCTCACCCAGGCTCAGGGTACTGACAGAGCATCATCAGCCACCCCTTCCCTAGACCCACCATGTCCTCCTGAGGAGTCCCCCGAACCCTTTGAGCACAGTGTTGGGTACATGCTCCAGGAGGATGCCCAACGATTCGAAGGCTCGGATGACGATACCCAGCTTGAGGAATCTGGCAGTACAGTTCCACCAGCTGCAGCTTACTGCCAGGTTTGCTCTAGTGGTGAAGAGGGAGGGGATGATGAGGTCACTGACTCCACGTGGGTGCCTCAAGGGAGAGAGGATGAGGAGGAGGATGCGGCGTCACATGTCCAACGAGGCAGGATGCCCCCTGGAGGCCAGGTAGAGGCCAGCACAGCAACTGTACAACACCGCAGAGCTCCGCCTGTGCAGGGCGCTGCCTCTGCACGTTATCAGAAAAGTTCTTTGGTGTGGGCCTTTTTTGAGACGAGTGCAGCAGATCGCACCACTGCTATTTGCAATATTTGTCTCAAGCGTATCTCGCGTGGCCAAAACATCAGCCGCTTGGGCACGACAAGCATGACCAGACATATGGCGACCTGCCATGCAGCTCGTTGGCAGGCACACATAAAAGACCCACACCAAAGAACTAAGCGGACCTCTCCTTGCTCCTCCTCAGCTGGGATCTCCATCCCCACTACACCTTCAGTCCTCTCTGAAAGCTGCTCTGAGAGGACTGAAGGTGTAGAATTCGGTGTGTCACAACCAAGTACTTGCAGTACACCGACGTCCGAATGCAGCAGGCAAATTTCCCTGCCCCAGCTGCTGGACCGTAGAAAGAAGTACACTCCCAGCCATCCACATGCCCAGCGGTTGAATGCTAGCCTTGCTAAATTGCTAGCACTTCAACTGCTGCCTTTTCAGTTGGTAGACTCGGCCCCCTTCCGTGAGTTTGTTCAATGTGCGGTTCCTCAGTGGCAGGTTCCCAAACGCCACTTTTTCTCGCGGAAGGCGATTCCGTCTCTCTACCGGCATGTGGAGGGCAATGTCCATGCCTCGCTGGACAGGGCGGTCAGCGGTAAGGTGCATATTACCGCTGACTCATGGTCCAGCAGGCATGGACAGGGACGGTACCTTTCTTTCACGGCCCATTGGGTCACTCTATTGGCAGCTGGGAGGGATGCAGGACAAGGTGCAGTAGTGTTGGAGGTTGTTCCGCCACCACGCCTCCAAAACGCGACTACTGCTACTGGTTGTGACACACCTCTCTCCTCCACCCCCTCCTCTTCTTCTTCCTCCAGTGCTCTGTCCTTGGAACCAGCGGTGCTCCGTAGGCGTACAAGGGGCTACGCAAGTACGCAGGCAAAAAGATGCCATGCCGTGCTTGCGCTGGTGTGTTTGGGGGACAGGAGCCACACTGGGCCAGAGGTTCTGGCAGCTCTGCAGGGGCAGGCCGAGAGGTGGTTGACGCCACGTCAGCTTAAGCCAGGAATGGTCGTTTCTGACAATGGCACCAACCTCCTCTCCGCCCTGCGACAGGGGCAGCTCACCCATGTGCCCTGCATGGCTCACGTCCTCAACCTGGTGGTGCAGCGGTTCTTGGGCAGGTTCCCAGGCTTACAGGATGTCCTGAGGCAGGCCAGGAAAGTCTGTGTGCATTTCCGCCGATCTTATAATGCCAGTGCTCGGCTGACTGAGCTGCAAAAGGAGCTGAACCTGCCCAAGAACCGCCTAATATCTGACATGCCCACCAGGTGGAACTCAACGTTGGCCATGCTGCAGCGACTGCACACGCAGCAGAGGGCCATCAATGAGTACCTTTGCGACTACGGCACCAGGACAGGGTCAGGGGAGCTTGGTTTTTTTTCCCCACGTCAGTGGAGCATGATCAGGGATGCATGCACTGTCCTCTCACCATTTGAGGAGGCCACGAGGATGGTGAGCAGTGACAGTGCATGCATCAGTGACACTGTCCCTCTTGTCCACCTGTTGGAGCATACGCTGCGTGGGATAATGGACAGGGCACTTGAGGCAGAACAGAGGCAGGAAGAGGAGGACTTCCTTGCCTCTCAAGGCCCCCTTTATCCGGACAGTGTTCCTTCTGTCCCACCCATCACACAGGAAGAGGATGAGGAGGAGGAGGAGGAGGAGGAGGAGGAGGATTGTGTGAGCATGGAGGTGGAGCCTGGCACTCAGCATCAGCAGCAGCAGTCTTTTAGGGATGATGTACAGTCCCAACAAGCCAGTGGACTTGTACGTGGCTGGGAGGAGGTGGCTGGCGATCATGTCATCCTCAGTGACCCAGAAGACTCCGGACCGAATGCCTCAGCTAACCTACGCTGCATGGCCTCCCTGATCCTGCAAAGCCTGCGGAAGGATCCTCGTGTTCTTCGGATCAAGGAGAGGGACCATTACTGGCTGGCCACTCTCCTTGATCCGCGGTACAAGGGTAAGGTTGCGGACCTTATCTTGCCGTCGCAGAGGGAGCAGAGGATGAGACATCTCAGGGAGGCCTTGCAGAAAGGTCTGTGCAACGCGTTCCCAGAAACTGGGAGGCTACAAACTCCTGGTCCTGGGCGACGAGTTGCTGAGGCTTCGGTCAGTGGCAGAAGGAGCGGTGGGGAAGGTGGACGTCTGACCGATGCGTTCAGACAATTTTTTAGTCCGCAGCCCCAAGGTATGATCGGTTCCAGCAACCATCGCCAGCGTCTGATATACATGGTGCAGGAATACCTTGGGGCAAGGTCAGACTTGGACACCTTTCCCACCGAAAATCCTCTGGCTTACTGGGTCCTGAGGATGGATCACTGGCCAGAGCTTGCACAGTATGCAATTGAGCTACTGGCCTGTCCTGCCTCCAGCGTTCTTTCCGAACGCACATTCAGTGCTGCTGGAGGATTTGTGACTGATCATAGGGTGCGCCTGTCCACCGCCTCGGTTGATCGACTGACATTCATCAAAATGAATCAGTCTTGGATCACCACCAGCTACCAGGCACCTGAGGCGGATATAACCGAATAATTTTTAATGTCACATCCCTTCAAGACTGCCTATGCTGATGCTGAGTGACTGTCCTCTTATGTTCACTGACTATCCTCTTCCTCCTCCTCAATGATCCATGCCACCACACCAGTGCCTAAGGCACAATTTTTCAGCCCTGTTTAACAGGGGCGTGTACTTACAATTTTTAAAAAAAATGCTTCGCAACACGTGTGACTGCTGTGCTCCAAGTACAGTCTCTGTGAGGGCCGTGTTGCAGTGTTGTGGCACCAGCACCAGTGCCTAAGGCACAATTTTTCAGCCCCTGTTTAACAGGGGCGTGTACTTACAATTTTTAAAAAAAATGCTTCGCAACACGTGTGACTGCTGTGCTCCAAGTACAGTCTCTGTGAGGGCCGTGTTGCAGTGTTGTGGCACCAGTGCCTAAGGCACAATTTTTCAGCCCCTGTTTAACAGGGGCGTGTACTTACAATTTTTTAAAAAAATGCTTCGCAACACGTGTGACTGCTGTGCTCCAAGTACAGTATCTGTGAGGGCCGGGTTGCAGTGTTGTGGCACCAGCACCAGTGCCTAAGGCACAATTTTTCAGCCCCTGTTTAACAGGGGCGTGTACTTACAATTTTTTAAAAAAAATGCTTCGCAACACGTGTGACTGCTGTGCTCCAAGTACAGTATCTGTGAGGGCCGGGTTGCAGTGTTGTGGCACCAGCACCAGTGCCTAAGGCACAATTTTTCAGCCCCTGTTTAACAGGGGCGTGTACTTACAATTTTTTTAAAAAATGCTTCGCAACACGTGTGACTGCTGTGCTCCAAGTACAGTCTCTGTGAGGGGTTGCAGTGTTGTGGCACCAGCACCAGTGCCTAAGGCACAATTTTTCAGCCCCTGTTTAACAGGGGCCGGTAATTACAAATCTTGATCTAATAGTTCACAGCAGGGCCCATTCCTGCGCCCACCAAGAGTAACTATGAGGGCCTGCAGTCTTGTGGCAACACCGTCCACCACCACCGCCAAAGGCCCAATTTTTCTGCCCTGTTCATCAGGTGCTTGCAATTACAAATCTTGATCTAATAACTCACAGCAGGGCCCATTCCTGCGCCCACCAAGAGTAACTATGAGGGCCTACAGTCTTGTGGCAACACCGTCCACCACCACCGCCAAAGGCCCAATTTTTCTGCCCTGTTCATCAGGTGCTTGCAATTACAAATCTTGATCTAATAACTCACAGCAGGGCCCATTCCTGCGCCCACCAAGAGTAACTATGAGGGCCTACAGTCTTGTGGCAACACCGTCCACCACCACCGCCAAAGGCCCAATTTTTCTGCCCTGTTCATCAGGTGCTTGCAATTACAAATCTTGATCTAATAACTCACAGCAGGGCCCATTCCTGCGCCCACCAAGAGTAACTGTGAGAGCTTACAGTCTTGTGGCAAAACCGTCCACCACCCCCAATTTTTCTGCCCTGTTCAACAGGTGCATGCAATTACAAATCTTGATCTATTAACTCACAGCAGGGCCCATTCCTGTGCCCACCAGTCTTGTGGCTACACCAACATCTAATAGGGCAAATTTCTGCAGAGTATATACGCCAGGCCCCTACTTTCAAACATCCAACTTACAAACGACTCCTACTTGCAAATGGAAAGAGAAAACAGGAAGTGAGAGGAAATCTACCCCTAGGAAGGGAAATTCTATCCTGTTAGATTTAATTTGGGAAAAAGGTATCTCCTCTCTACTGATACTTTATCACCAATCCTTGTTTCAATTAAAACCCCACTTTTCCAAAAACATTTGTCATTGGGACGGAAAGTGAGGTGACATGTTCTGAACAGATGTGCAAAGACAGCAAATGTTACAGGGGTGATAACCCCTCCCTATGTTCTCCAAAAAGCTTAAAAATAGATTTTTTTGGGATGGAGCTACACTTCATAATGTACCTGTTCAGATTCTACTTAAGATCAAACCTAAAGCCGCAAGTGGTTTTAAATGGCTTCTTTTTTTTTCCTTTACAAATGTCATTTTGTGCAAGGACAGTTCTAAACACGGGAAACACATGCCACTTCACAGGCATACTTTGGACACCCCCCAGGTACCATATTTAAAGGAAAATGTCACTTTTTTTTTTCACTTTATGCATCATTAAAATGACTGCTCCCGAAAAAACGTTAGTTTTTAAAAGTTCTTTTTGCATTGATATATGTCCCCTGGGGCAGGACCCGGGTCCCCAAACCTGTTTTATGACATTAACATGCATATTGGCCGTTGTAATTAGCACTTTTGATTTCGAACGTTCGCGTCCATTATAACGTATAGGGTTCGAAAATTCGCGCGAACTTTCGGTCCGTTCGAAGGTTCTGGTTCGAACCGAACCCCGGGGGTGTTCGGCTCATCCCTAGTCATAAGCGATCGCGGGTCCCCGGCGGTCATCGCACCCGCCGGCCACTCGCTTTGGCACACGCTGCGGCTCCTACAGCGTCTTAAGGGGCCGACGTACGGTTAGGGTGGTTCGTCCAGGGGAGCCAACCTGCCGCAGTACAACTGCGGTGGCTGGTCCGGAACTGGTTTAAGAGGATATTCACTCTAGGAACAAAAATGTAAAAGTCATCAGCTACAAATACTGTAGCTACCGACTTTTAATTAAAAAGGACACTTGTCCAAGAATCCAGTGCCGTCTTCACCCAAGCTAGTTCTTCACCGGTCTTTGGGTCCCTGGCACCAGTATCTTTAGTGCGGGAAGCCAGCTGTGACTCCTTGTTGCTCCACAGCCAGCTTTCCACTTCACATGTGCAGGTCGCGCTATACTTAATGAATGGTCCCACCATGGACCTCCATGGACCTGTGTTGTGTCCCAGAAGGCTGTGTGCAAAGGGGGGGCGGGACTTCTACTTGGATCGCCTAGGCGATTTGAGCAGAGGTGGAAGCAGGTACCTGTCAAAACTGGGAGGGAAGAGGCAGAAAAGCGGAACTTCCCCTTTATCGCAAAATTCTGCTTTAACCACTTTCCGACTGGCGCACGACGATGTACGTCCCTTTTTTGAAGAGGGATATCTCGGTAACGGCAGCAGCTGCTGCCACAACCGAGGTATCCATCTCTTCAGGCACCGGTCGGCTGTCCGATAATGGTGGTCATCGCGGCGGATTCGCCGCAAGATCACCGTTATCAGCGGCGGGAGAGGTGCCCGCCGCTCTCCCGCGCCTTCCGCCGCTTACTATTTTTTTTTTTTTTTTTTCATTGAAGTCCAAATATGAGATCTGAGGACTTTTTGACCCCAGATCTTATATTTAAGAGGACCTGTCATGCTTTTTTCTATTACAAGGAATAAAAGTGAGCCAATTAATTTTTTTTTTAAAAACAGTGTAAAAATAAATAAAATCAAGAAAAATAAATAAGAAAAACAAAAGCGCCCCGTCCCGACGAGCTCGTGCGCAGAAGCGAACGCATACGTGAGTAGCGCCCGCATATGAAAATGGTGGTCAAACCACACATGTTAGGTATCGCCGCAATCGGTAGAGCAAGAGCAATAATTATAGCCGTAGACCTCCTCTGTAACGCAAAATATGCAACCTGTAGAATTTTTTAAACGTCGCCTATGGAGATTTTTGAGGGTAAATGTTTGATGCCATTCCACGAGCGGGCGCAATTTAGAAGCGTGACATGTTAGGTATCAATTTACTCGGCGTAACATTATCTTTCACAATATATAAAAAAATTGGACTAACTTTACTGTTGTCTTATTTTTTTATTCAAAAAAGTGAATTTTTTCCAAAAAAAGTGCGCTTGCAAGACCGCTGTGCAAATACGGTGTGAAAAAAAGTATTGCAACGACCGCCATTTTATTCTCTAGGGTGTTAGAAAAAAAAACAATATATAATGTTTGGGGGTTCTACGTTTTTTTCTAGCAAAAAAACTGTTTTAAACATGTAAACACCTAAAATCCAAAACGAGGCTTAAAGTGATTAAAGTTCTTTACATGTATGCACACATAAAGTGCTATGCACACAGAACATGCTTTACCATGCATTGTGATAAAGTGCTCTGTGGTTTGAATGAGCCCTAAATGTGCATTAATGAACATTGCAACCACACACTGCAATACAGTTTTAATTGCAACCCAACACACATGTATAGTGAATCGGATAAGCATTCTTAATCGTGAAGAGATTGAGACCCCTGTAATCAATACAAGGTCTCAGTTCACCACTCTACTTTTACACAACGAAGAAACCAGCACCAGCAGGAGATGAGGATTTATGGATGAATCCTTGAAAGTGTGTTGCAACATACTCCTCCATCAGTTTGTCCTCCAAGACAGACAAAGGGTAAACCCGGCCACGAGGGGTTATGGCACCAGGTTGAAGGTCAATTGCAAAATCATATGACCAGTGTGGAGGCAAACTACCAGATTTACCTTTGTCAAAGACATTGCTAAATTCGCAGTACTCCTCCAGCAGGGAGGAGCATGAAGAGGTGCACAAGACCTTAGCCACTTTCTGAAATCATGTCTTCCTGCATTGTGGCGACCAGGAAAGAACCTCAGCACTAAGCCAATCAAAAGAGGTTTTGTGCCTCTGTAACCATGGATAACCAATAACCCCCAGGAAATGAGGTGAGGAAATTACTTGAAATTGGATTATCTTATGGTGAAGAGCCCCTACGGCCATGGTAAATGGAGCAGTCTCATGAGTCACATGGGCAGGCTGTAGAGGTCTCCCATCAATAGCCTCAATGGCAGTGGCATGAAGATGCAGTGGAATCTGGAGCTTAGACACAAAGACACCATCAATGAATCAATCAATGAACGGGTCTGCAGCCCCAGAGTCGATTAGAGACGGTATCTCAATGGACGACTCAGACCAAGAAAGGGTCACCTGAACCAGGGGCTTATCCTTCTGGATAACTGGGGATTAAACAATGCCACCTAAGGTCTGTCCCCTACAGGACCTCAGGTGCGTTCTCCTGGATGGGTAGGACAAGACTTCAGGAAGTGACCTGCCTGGCTACAATTAAGGAACAATCTCTCCCTCCTCCTAAATGCCCTTTCATCTGCAGAGAGACGTGTGAAGCCCAATTGCATGGGTTCTACCTCACTGGCAGACTTGGTACCAGGAGGTATGAGAGGTGACGGAGGCATGGGTGGGACAGCAAAGCTCAGAGCAAAACATACAGGAGGCTTTTGCAAGCGCTAATTAAAGGAAGATCTCTTTTGGAGTCTGGAGTCAATGAGAATGGTAAACACGATCAACCTCTCCAGCTCAGTGGGTATGTCTCGGGCTGCTATCTCATCTTTGATGGTATCTGAGAAGCCACAAGGGCCTCATTGTTCCAAGCAACCTCTGCTGCCAGAGTACGGAATTCAATGGCGTAATCTGCAACAGTTCTCGTACTCTGTTTGATGGACATGAGGCTCTTGACAGCAGAAGTGGAGTGTGTGGGAACTTTAAATACCCTTTGAAAAGGAAGTCACAAACTCAGGGTAACTCAGGACGACAGGGTTTTCGTCTCCCATAGAGGGTTTGCCAGGCCAAGGCTCTCTCAAAAAGCAATGAAATCACAAAGCCTACTTTGCTTCTAACCGTGGGAAACCCCTGGGGCAGCATCTCAAAGTATATCCCAACCTGGTTGAGAAACCCTCTGCATTGAACTAGATCGCCCCCAAATCGATGGGGAAGCAGAGCAGAACTAGACATACCTCTTATAGAGGTAATATTCAAGGCGGGTGCCTGCACAGAGACTGGAGCATCAGCAGGGATGGCCTGCAACACAGTTTGCACCAGAACAGCCTCAGTGGGAGGATTCAGGTGAGCAGTGCGACTCAGGAGCGTCCGTAACACTATGGCAAACTGTTCCATGAGGTGATCCTGCTCATTCAATTTGGAAAAAATATTACCAACAAGTGGATTGCCTGCATTTTCTATATTCATGGCCTTCACCTACTGTCAGGAACCATGAATCAGACTGAGACAGAAGTGCAGTAAAAATCACACTATTTAATAAAATTATAAAATAGTATAAACAGAGCCAGAGGAACAGGAGTCCAGAGGTCAACAAAGTCGGGTGCAGCAAACAGAATCAGGAACCAGAAGGGAAGTCAGCCAAGCAAAAGTCTTTCACAGGAAAACACAGCAGAGAGAGTCTGAATATGTTGACCAAGGCAAAGGCACAGAAGATCTGATCCATGCAGTTTAAATAGCTAACGGAGCTAGCTGACAAGCGGGAAATGAAGACCAGGTGAGTCACTGTGGAATGAAGAGTGCTGGCAATTAACCGACAGCTGAGCACAGAGCTCTGAGAAGGAAGGGCTGAGCCTAGCCCTGACATACATAACGGGTAAGGTCCCTTTAAGAAATTTTAAAATGGGATTTTGGGCGGGAAAACAAGGTCACGTGACATTTGGGAATTTCCCAGAATGTCATGTGACTCCTTGGAATGTTCTGGAAAAGGGGCTTATTATATAAGACCCTCTCACAGGAATATTCCTGCGAGTGTAAGTTAGTCAGCGTTGGTGCAACAAGCTCCCCACCCTCGCTCTCTAGTCGCTAACCACGTTATGTGGTCTGTCACCCTTCATATTTGTAGGGGGGGCTTTGGTTATAAATATTCTGTATGCTCAAGTCCTTTAAGACTGAGCTGTTTTAAGTTTATTGTTTGAAAGTCATGAATTTTATGAATTAATACAATTATCAAGTTGATGTTATTATTGTTTATTGATTTTAATACACCAATAAATGTGCCGCCGCCAATTTTTTGCCAATAAGTTGTTATGTGTCATTTTTGAAATAGGTATTTGACTTTATGGTATTCTGGGAGGGTAAGGTGTGGTCTGCATTCCCATGACCTTGTGTCTTTTTTCAACCAGACCATCTATGTAACTATGTAGTCTGTTCAACATATGGTGATATAATGATTGGTTTCTGTCAAGCATGGATGGCGGCACACTGATCAAAATGTGGCTCGTCCCCGCTGAACCACCCAAATTTTGATCAATCTTTGGCCAGCTTAAGTGGCGCTTGGGTTGTTGCATCTTGCAAACAATTATGTTAATTTAATGTACACAATTAGATAACAGTCTATAAGGAGTGCTTATCCCATCTGCAGTGGGCAGTGATCGCCGCCATTACTAGTAAAAAAAAAAAATTATTAATAAAAATGCCATAAAACTATCCCCTATTTTGTAAACGCTATAAATTTTGCGAAAACAATCAATAAACGCTTATTGCAATTTTTTTTACCAAAAATATGTTGAACAATACGTATCGGCCTAAACTGAGGAAAAAAAAAAGTTGTTTTATACATTTTTGGGGGATATTTATTATAGCAAAAAGTAAAAAAAAATGCGTTTTTTTCAAAATTGTCGCTGTGGGGTGATCGCAGGGGTGATCAAATACCACCAAAAGAAAGCTCTATTTGTGGGGAAAAAAGGATGTCAATTTTGTTTGGGGGCCACATCGCACGGCCGCGCAATTGTCAGTTAAAGCGACACAGTGCCGAATTGCAAAAAGTAGTCTGGTCTTTGGCCAGCAAAATGGTCCGGTCTGAAAGTGGTTAACAGTTCAAAATAACAGGGAGAAGGGTAATTTAACCCTCCATTATTAGAACTGATGTTTAGCTTTGGATTGACCAAGTTTTAAATAAATGAAATGAAATTAATTCCCATCACATATTACCTACAAATATAATATATAGAAATATATATATATATATATATATATATATATATATATATATATATATATATATATATGAAAATAACAACTTTATATATAAAAATGACAACTTAATGCTGAAAAGTATGTGATCACACTGAATGATTTTGTTTTTCTTCTCAGTCTATTCAATCTGCCAAGATGTAACCTATTGTAGCATGATGTGACTGACAGTTTTGTTAATTAGATTCACAATTCTTACTTGGGTGTAAAAATCCCATCCTTTCCTTTAATTAAGATGTAGAAAAGTAAAAGAAAAATGTAAAATAACAGAAACACAAGTACATTTTTTTACTATAAATCATTTTGTTGTAACTAAAATTTTTTAATATGGTTTTGATTTTATCCAACTTGTGTTACAGGCTATGTTAAAGCTTGTAAAGCTTCTGCCAGCATGTCAAAGTTTGACATGTGATTGTGTCCGTGCCGAGACTGCGTGTGAATCCGCTTCGGCGGGCTGCCTGCACGCAGCTCCAAGGTAGATGCTCACACAATCTGCCAGTGGCTCTGCATGGAGGACAGGCTTAATTAAATGAGCACTCCTGAGATAATATAAGTACTGTACTGACAAACCCAGAAACATTAAAATATTAGCTAAAGTATAGCAGCCATTATGAGACTGTTTTAAATATATATATATATATATATATATATATATATATATATATTTATACACACTATATTGCCAATAAGTATTGGGACACCTGCCTTTACATGCACATGAATTTTAATGGCATCTTAGTCTAAGGCTTGATTCACACTACTGTGTTTTTTGATGCATTTTGCTGAAATGCAGGGATTTTTTTTAACATGGGTTCCTATGGAACATGTTCACATCAATGCATTTTTGTCCCTCTGCGTTTTTGGAAAGGGTCGGGGACTTTTTTTCATGCAAAATGCAGAGTTTTGCATGTAATAGAAGTCAATGGACCCGCATCCAAAACGCAAGTACCGCGTTTTTATTGCGTTTTAACGCGATTTTGCCGCAATTTGCTTTTTTTTTTTTTACACTGTATATAGCTGGTTGGCAAAATCGCGGTAAAAAAACATGTCCAAAAATGCGGCAAGCACCGCAAAAAGCACTGCAAAAACGCTCAAAAGCAACATGCATAGATGTGAATCGAGCCTAAGGCCTTTTGCATTTTGCAGATTTGTACTACAGTCCATTTACCATAGTTTCCTATGGAACACGTTCTGTAGTGCAAATCTGCAAAATGCTAAATGCATCAAAAAAACGCATTAGCGTGAATCAAGCCTTAGGCTCGATTCACATCTATGCATGTTGCTTTTGAGCGTTTTTGCAGTGCTTTTTGCGGTGCTTGCCGCGTTTTTGGACATGTTTTTTTACCGCGATTTTGCCAACCAGCTATATACAGTGTAAAAAAAAAAAGCAAAACGCAAATCGCCTTAGGACGAGTTCATACCACATGCAGTCCAGTGCATGGAAAGTAGGTTATATAGTTTGGATCTGGAGTGCATTTTTGTGGTGCGAACCAGCTCTTAGTCTATAGGGTTCAATATTGAGTTAGCCCACCCTTTGCAGCTATAACAGCTTCAACTCTTCCGAGAAGACTGTCCACAAGGTTTAGGAGTGTGTCTTTCGGAAAGTTTAACCATTCTTCCAGAAGCGCATTTGTGAAGTCAGGCACTGATTTTGGACGAGAAGGCCTGGTTCGCAGTCTCCGCTCTAATTCATCCCACAGGTGTTCTATTGGGTTAAGGTCAGGACTCTGTGCAGACCAGTCAAGTTCCTCCACCCCAAACTCGCTCATCCATGTCTTTATGGACCTTGCTTTGTGCACTGGTGCACAGTCATGTTGGAACAGGAAGGGGCATTCCTTAAACTGTTCCCACAAAGTTGGGAGCATGAAATTGTCCAAAATGTCTTGGTATGCTGACGACTTTAAGAGTTCCCTTCACTAACTAAGGGGCCAAACCCAACCCCCGAAAAACAACCCCACATCATAATCCCCCCTCCACCAAATGATTTGGAGGGGTAGCTCAATACTTTTGTCAATATAGTGTGGATGAGCGAGTTTGGGGTGGAGGAACTTGACTGGCCTGAACTCAACCCGATAGAACACCTTCGGGATGAATTAGAGTGGACCCATCTATTGGCCCCTCAGTGCGGCAAAGTCGGTCTGTACCTTTTGCAGAGAAACAGCCCCAAAGCATAATGTTTCCACCTCCACACTTCAATGTAGGGATGGTGTTCTTAGGGTCATAGTCAGCATTTTTCTTCCTCCAAACATGGCGAGTCCCCCTCCTCAAGAAGGCACAGTCATGCCAATGAACAACTTAATGATTTAGGGAAGGATTGGGAGAAAGTGTGTGGTCAGATGAGACCAAAATTGAGCTCTTTAGCATGAACTTGACTCGCAGTGTTTGGAAGAAGAAAATTGCTGACTATGACCCTAAGAACACCATCCCTACTGTCAAGCAGGGAGGTGGAAACATGATGCTTTGGGGCTGTTTTTTTCTCTGCTAAAGGTACAGGCTTTGATGCATTGAGGGGCCAATGGATGGGACCATGTATTGTAAAATCTTGGATGAGAAACTTCTTCCCTCAGCCAGAACACTAAAGATGGGTCATGGATAGGTCTTCTAGTATGATAATGACCCAACACATACCACCAAGCCAACAAAGGAGTGGCTCAAAAAGAAGCACATTAAGGTCATGGAGGGGCCTAGCCAGTATCCACATCTTAATCCTATAGAACATTTCTGGAGGGAGCTGAAGCTTCGAGTTGCCAGGAGACAGCCAAGAAACCTTTAAGCGTAAGTACACCTTTACAGAAAAATCTTTAAGGTGAACTTATACAGGACCCCCTCCTCACCCCCCCAGTCCCGCTGACCTGCATGATGGTGATCTCCTGTTCTGACCCCCCGGTCAGTCCCCTTCCTCAAGAAGGCACAGTCATGCCAATGAACAACTTAATGATTTAGGGAAGGATTGGGAGAAAGTGTGTGGTCAGATGAGACCAAAATTGAGCTCTTTAGCATGAACTTGACTCGCAGTGTTTGGAAGAAGAAAATTGCTGACTATGACCCTAAGAACACCATCCCTACTGTCAAGCAGGGAGGTGGAAACATGATGCTTTGGGGCTGTTTTTTTCTCTGCTAAAGGTACAGGCTTTGATGCATTGAGGGGCCAATGGATGGGACCATGTATTGTAAAATCTTGGATGAGAAACTTCTTCCCTCAGCCAGAACACTAAAGATGGGTCATGGATAGGTCTTCTAGTATGATAATGACCCAACACATACCACCAAGCCAACAAAGGAGTGGCTCAAAAAGAAGCACATTAAGGTCATGGAGGGGCCTAGCCAGTATCCACATCTTAATCCTATAGAACATTTCTGGAGGGAGCTGAAGCTTCGAGTTGCCAGGAGACAGCCAAGAAACCTTTAAGCGTAAGTACACCTTTACAGAAAAATCTTTAAGGTGAACTTATACAGGACCCCCTCCTCACCCCCCCAGTCCCGCTGACCTGCATGATGGTGATCTCCTGTTCTGACCCCCCGGTATAGCTGCCTCACGGCTCTGGTGCTTAGAAATCACCTCAGCTTTCTCTCTTCTTCTTCCCGCATGGAAGAAAACCATCAGGCCTTTAGGAAAAAACTCAAGACCTACCTTTTCTAAGAAGGGTGACAACAAAGCACCCATACAGCGCCTTGTGGCGATTCAGTTGGCATTGTAGCGCTATACAAATCATTCATTCATTCATTCCCCCTGAGACGATGGGCTATGTGGGTTCTGATTGGTCGGCGCTGCCCATGTGATGGCGCCGACCAATTAGAATGCTCTTAAACGTCCCTCCTGATGCGATATGTTTAGGAGATTAGGCTCCAGGGTTTTCTAAGCCCCGGAGCTGTGATGCAGCTATACCGGAGGCTCAGAATGGGAGATCGCTGCCATGCAGGTCAGTGGGACTGGAGGGGGCGAGGAGGGGGTCCTATGTAAGTTTACCTTACAGATTTTTTTGTAAGGGTGAACTTACCCTTTAAGGATTTAGAGAAGATCTGTAAAGAAGAGTGGACCAAAATCTATCCTGAGATGTGTGCAAACCTGGTCACCGACTACAAGAAACATTTACTTCTAACTTACCTCTGTGCTGGCTAACATGGTTTTCTCCACCAAGTACTAAGTCAGGTTTTCCTTGTGGATCAAATACTTATTTTACTCACTGAACTGCAACTTAATTTATAGCAATTGTTTTATGTTTTTTTTTTTTCTGGATTTTTGGTTGATATTCTGTCTCTATGATTTAAAATACACCTATGATAAAAATGATAGACCCTTAATTTCTTTGTAAGTGTGTAAAATTACAAAATCTGCAGGGGATCAAATATTTATTTTCCCCACTGTACAACCACTTTAACTCTGAGCCATGTGCCAGGCCATTGCAGGATGATGGAAATCGGTGTGTCTGAGCCAATAGTCCTTATTTGCATAATTGTTCTTGTGTGACTCAAAATATTGTATCAGGTTTCTTTTCCGAAATATTAAGGGCTATATAAATGTATACATCTGTCTGTAAAGCAGATTTAGTTGTGCCTAGTAAAATAAAAATGCATATATATTTGTCATATTTATTTTAAAGGCATTCATCTACCCAGCAGGATATATAAGCGTACTGTGTGCTGATGTAGTAGTAGTGAAAGTAGCATAATTAGAAAACCTTGAGAAAACACAAAGAACTTGATCAGATTATTAAATGATGTATGAACTCAAAGACTCTTACTCAGCTGGATGGCAAGGGAAGAAGTTACATTTTGAAACATATTGTCTCAGAGATCTTTGTATTATTTAATAATACAACCCTGCAGGATGAAAAACAAAAACAAAACAAGGAACATCTCATTGAATTCCCCTTTCACTCATATTTTTTTTAATAGAATAGAATTAGGTCTGTGCAAAACAACATGAAGAATTTTTACTACTTTCTTTGTTGTCCAGTCCTTCCCCTCATGTCAATAATTTCTAAAACCCACATGACCCATTTTCAGAAATAGCATTATGAGATCATAACAACTTATTTTCCCCTGGGGCATATGTTCTTGGTATTAAGGGTTACATTTAGGGAAGTAGGGTAGGAGCACAAGATTACCCAGTGTAGTTACCCAGTATGGCCACTAGCTGTCACTGTAGTTGGCCTGGAGTGTATGTAAGAGGGGTAGACTGGTGTTCTGTCATGTCTTCCATGTTTCCCTCTTTCATTGGGTACCAAGAGAGGCTCCTCCTTAGGATGAGATTCGTTGGACTACGCCAGGCATTGAATGGGGTCAATAACCCTTGCACGGGTTAATACTTTGCTGAAGGCATGCTCATTAAAGCCAGGGGACCAGGCAGGAGCTGCGGTCATGTGGAAAGTCAAACAATAAGGTGGTCTCCCAACCTCTAGCACGGACCTCATACGTACTCTTCTCTTTGAGTACCAAGTGACCAGGCCTAGGTCTCTGTAACGCTTGCCCACTCCCGGAGGCTGATGGAGATGGACAGGGAGGGAGTCTAAGCTAGGCAGGGAGTCCAAGCACCAACCTTCTTGCTAGCGGAGAGTCTGTCACCTATCAGGTACCATGCCAATGACTGTTTGCTGTTTCTTTGCTGTAGCAATGTTACACATACCTCTTATTATGGTTGCAGACCCAAGTTCTTTAATAGTATGCCTAAACCTTACATGCACCCCTTTGAAAAACTCCATACAAGGTTCTGAGCAGTTGAATCAACGTTTACTGTAAACTTGACAACATGTATGACATGTAATAACATTCTGTTCCTAACTGAACCTAACTGTGGCTGCCCCATGTTACCTGCACAGGTGAAATCTCTTAGAGTATAGTCCAAACTTGGCGTAACAGAGAAGTCCATGTTCAAGGTTTCTTCTGGCAAATATGCAGACCATAAGCCCCAACAAAACTTTAAAATGGGTTCCCCATGCATTTTCCAAGTGTTCCTCAGAGCCCCCTTAGGATCTGGGCCTCTTCCTTTTTATAGAACATGGGAGGGAGGCTGAACACCAGCGAAAACCCACAAACTTACCTAGAAAAGGTGGCAAAAACAATAACCCCTTCCCCCTGACCTGGTCAGCCGGATTCTAACTACACATACAGTAGCCAACCTTCATACAAGTAGGTTTAGTGAGGAGGTAGTGTAGTATCCTAAGTAGCCACTAGGAGAGTAGTAATGGAATGTGACCATTGATGTGGAACTTCTTGGGAAGTAGGGATCTGTATAAATAAGTCTGGTGGGGGTTCGCCAAGGGTCTTCATGAGTAGGCATGGTTTTGCGCCATTTACTTGTATAAAAATGAGTAGGCATGAGTTTGGACTTTGGACCAAAGTGGAAGATGGTCCAAATTTTCCCTGTTTAGTGAAAGAAAATGCTCAATGGTGTGTTCACAAACTCACCGATCTAAACTTTGGCTTTTGTCTGCATCAGGAAGTTAAACATTTAGCTGCAGTTTTACTACCGCTGATCAATTTAACAGCTTTCTGCTTAGGTTGGTTGTTAGGGGTTTTAGTTAAAGAATAAAGCAGAACTCCGGGCAAATAGTTTTTGTTCCCATGCAGCTGGGCTGTACGTGCACTGCTTGGGTTTACTGCTCCTTTGGTAAAGGGGTGATCAGAAACCCTTATACTCATCTGTTTCTTCATTCCAGCACCAAATGGTGCTCCTCAATGATCCAGTGGTGGACTGTTCCTGACGTCTTCATGTCCAGAGCAGGTCTATGGGCATGATAGTCCACCGCACAAGACCACTAGACCACGGGGGGTGGGTGGTGTTAGGGTGGTGTTAGGGGCTGAAGCCACAGGGACCAGTCTTGTGCTTGAGGATCAGAGGATTAGGTAAGTATATCTCCGCTCTCTGATCCCCATGACAAAAACAAGCAGTTAACACATGCAGTGTGGGCATAGCCCCAATACATAGAAATGAAAAAATTGCCTGGAGTTCTGCTTTAAGTTTAAGAGTTAGGTTAAGCTTAGGGGTATTCCCAGTTGAAGTTTTAGCTTCCTTAGCTTCTTTGGTTCAATAAATTAGATTTTAAAAAGAAAATCAGTACTTTTAGTTAGCACAATTTGGTACTGATGCATATGGTCAAGGGGCTACTGTGTTGTGCACTACTAGTTTGAGCACATAAAATAAGTAATGCCCCAATAAGTAAAAGATCATGCCAATAATTCAGGTGATTTTTTTTTTTTTTGTGTTTAGAGTTGATAAGGGGGTTACAGTTAGGTTAACTTGGTTAATAGTTACTATAGAGCTAGGCTTAGGATTGGAGGTAACGTTTAAGCTAACTTGGTTATTCAGTTAGTGGTTACTATAGAGCTAGGCTTAAAGTGATACTAACGTTTTTTTGTTTTTTTTAATAAAAAGAGGTAATACTTACCTGCGCTGTGCAATGATATTGCATTAAAAGGTCACTTTCCTCCTCCTCTGGTAGCCCTTGCCGGTGCTGTTCACTTCTACCTCCTTCTATAGAAGCCAGGTGCTAAAAAGTGGTGTCCTTCTGAGTCAAGCTGTGTGTTCATATACACACATGGCTCCAGTAAGCCATGCCCCCACTCGCTCCTCACAAGGGTTTTACTGACAGCAATGGGAGCCTATGGCTTTTCTGCCCTCAGTTTCTCCGGAGACAGCAGTGTAGTGGTGGCATGGAGCCAGGTAAATGTTTAAGGACAGAGAGCGTAGGAGAGATTGCAGGCTTTAATGCAGAGAATGCCATAGGGTGAACAAAAGTTTAGACTTTAGTATTACTTTAAGGTCAGGGATTTAAGTTTACTTGGTTAATAGTTACTATAGAGCTAGTCTTAGACCCCTTTCAGACTGAGCCGCCCCGGGCGTCAGCGACACTTTACTGTCGTTTTAGCGGTGCTATTCGGCCACTAGTGGGGTGGTTTTAACCCCCTGCTAGCGTCCGAAAAGGGGTTAAATCCCCCTGCAAAACGCCGCTGCAGCAGCGCTTTGCCAGCTCATTGCCGGCGGTATGGTGGCGCTGCCCCATTGTTTTCAATGGGCAGGAGCGGTGGAGGAGCAGTGGAGGAGCGGTGTATTCACTGCTCCTACACCGCTGCAAAGAAGCTGCTGGCAGGACTTTTTGTGACGCCCTGCCAGCACAGCACCCCAGTGTGAAAGCACTCTGGCTTTCACACTGGGTTTGCAACTTAGGTTTTTTTCAAGCGCTATGCAGGCGCTATTTTTAGCACTGTAGCGCCTGAAAAACGCCTCCAGTGTGAAAGGGATCTTAGGGTCAGGGGTTAAGTTTAAGGTTGGAGGGGGAGAAACAGGGCTAAGGCTAACAGGGCAATGTTGTAACAGATTTTCTATACAGATATTATTGTCAGTAGACTTTCTAGTCACTTCCCCATTGCCCCAAACAATTGCCAGATTGCTCTAAAGTCCTGTTTAAGTTTTGAGTTAGCTTCTCACAGCATGCAACAGTGCTTAGGTCTGGTGACTGGTGATCCAAAGTACTTAGTGTCAAAATGATTGCAACCAAAATACCATGTCAAAGTCACCATGCCCAAAAATAACTATAATGTTAAGGGGGGCATAGGAGAGGGTGGTTAGTGAGACAGCCCTTGGCTGAGAAGCAATGGTAAGTGGCCAGCTCATTACTGCTCACCTTTAAAACACCTGTCTCAACACACCATAGCAAATTCTATCTTGTGTGCACCTGCTTGACCCAGCTGATATCTACTCTGTGTATACTGTGTATGACCGGCTTGTTCTGAATCTGCTCTTTCCTCAACTCTAAGAACAGCTGCAAACTATATTTCAAGTTAAAGTCATCCTTGTCTGGCTCTACAACTTAGGGCAATCAGATCATTATCTCATTACAGCAGGTTGACCTTGAGGCCTGGGCCTTAAGCCTGAACCAAATCATTCAACCCTGCTAATTGCCTTCTATATGATGACCCAGATTGTGCTGCTACTGCTGAATCAACCCCGTGTAACTTACAGCAAGGGATACACTCTGGATTCTGGACTCTAAATGGAATGACAAAGCACACTGTAGCCAATTCAGAATAGGCAACAGAGAACTCCTAATAATAAAGCTAGCCTTGGAGGAATGAGGACAGGAGGGGGCTTATCATCCATTCATACAGTAGTTCTGACTGATCATACGGACCTCGAATACACTCTACTAAACTTACTTCAAGAACATTAAGTCTCACAGTTTTTTGTCAGTCTCCTCCTCCACTTCTTCTACAATCTATTATCTCTGAAGATAAGATTTTAGCTGTATTTCAAAGGAACATCTCTGAGGCCTTGTTCACTCCCTCAGGTATGCTTTTCGTGCCTCTTGTTCTTTGCTTACAGGTGTTACAACATGTACATCTAAATGTGCAGTACATCCAGGATTTGCACAGACTTTTGAGATTATCTCTCACAACCTTTGGTAGCCATCAACCTAGCAAGATGTGTTCACTTTTGTCCAGATCTGTAAAATTTGTGCCAGAACCAAAAGCAGTAACTCTAAGCCCTTCAGTCCCTTCTGATACCTACTTGCCTCTGGACCCACTTATCTTTGGGCTTTATCACTGCTTTTGCCTCCATCTCAGGGATGTTCCATAATATGGGTGGTGGTAGGTTTCAAAACTTCCATCAGCTAAAGAACTGGCATATTTGTTCATTAAATAAGGCTCTTCAGGCTCCCTAGGGTATCAATTAATAGTGTCCCGGACCATTGCTTCCAGTTTATAGCCCAGTTTTTGAAGGACCTCTGCACTCAGACTAAAATTTTACCCATCAATGCGCATTTTGAAACCATGTTTCTTTGTTGAAACCAGTTCATTCAGATCTTTAAGTAAAAGAACCAGAACCTGTGGATCTCAGGGACAGTTCAGCATATGAGGTGGGATCCATTCTTGATTCCAGACTAGTACTCGTCCTTTGGAAAGGATTAAGCCCAGAGGATCACTGGTCTCAGCTTGTGATCTTCACACCAACCAACTTAAAAGGAAGTTCCATCTTCGACATTCAAATAAGCCTTGGGGTACAGGAGCTGCCCCTCGAAGAAGGGAGTAGTGCCAGTACCAGAATTCGGGCTGCCTCTTTAAGCCTGAGCTAAACTCACCTGAGACAGCCCTTGGTTGGAAAGCAACAGTGATTGACCAGGTCACTACTGCTCACCTTTAAAACACCAGTCTCAACACACATCGGTGCTTGCGATAGTGAATACTACCTTTTGTGTTCTTGCTTGACCCAGCTGATATTTTCTCTGTAAAAAAGGGAGGGGGGGAGATATTGCGCTGTATGCGATTAAAGGGATGGAGCTGCTAACATTCCCGAAAGATTATCGGTAAGTCAAGAATGGGTTTTGGATATATGTAGCGCTTTAGAGGAAATTTAGTGCCTAGAGAATAGGTACTATATGAGTGTGTTTAAAATGTGAATTTTCTTAATGATGAAAAAAAGTTTGTTTGCCGATAATGGCGTGGTACAAACCTCTATATACCTTAGATATAAATAAATATAAAAGCATAAAACCTCATGACATGAGCACAGTAAAAACTTATACTATAAAATATAAAAGTTTATACAAAACGAATGCAAAGAGGCAAATAAAAGGCTAGAAAAACAATTGTGGTTATATATAGTGACAAAAAAAACCTTGGTTGGTTTGAGTGATAGATATATCGTGACAAAATAAATATATAAAATTAGGAAAACTAAATTCTGTGACAATATCAACTCAACAGTGGTTGAGACAGTTGGTGCCAAGTGAGAAACCATACACCGAAGTGTATGGTGGTGAAGTCCAAAAAAGAATATGGTTAGTGATCAGGTGAATGGCACAATTTCCAGCAGGTGACTTCAATGTGTTACGTGGGGTGATGGTTGACTGATGGCTCTTAAGCCTAATGAAATGAGGCTTACCGGAGCAAGTGGACTTGAGGGGGCATATGCCTCACAAGTCGCAAAAGCTTATCATTAATGGGTTGACAGATCTCAGCTCGACTCAATGGCTCCAAGGCTCGTATAGGTACCGCTTGTGTCAGTGGTCACGAGGAGATGTGTATCAGATGTAAAGGTGGGTATCAGCAATCCATGTAGAGAACCGTATTGTATTATCATGGAAGGAAAAACTCACATACAGTGGTGTGAAAAAGTGTTTGCCCCCTTCCTCATTTCCTGTTCCTTTGCATGTTTGTCACACTTAAGTGTTTCGGAACATCAAACCAATTTAAACAATAGTCAAGGACAACACTAGTAAACACAAAATGCAATTTGTAAATGAAGGTGTTTATTATTAAAGGTGAAAAAAAATCCAAACCATCATGGCCCTGTGTGAAAAAGTGATTGCCCCCCTTGTTAAAACATACTATAACTGTGGTTGTCCACACCTGAGTTCAATTTCTCTAGCCACACCCAGGCCTGATTATTGCCACACCTGTTCACAATCAAGGCATCACTTAAATAGGAGCTGCTTGACACAGTAAGGTCCACCAGAAGATCCTTAAAAGCTACACATCATGCCGAGACCCAAAGAAATTCAGGAACAATTGAGAAAGAAAGTAATTGAGATCTATCAGTCTGGAAAGGGTTATAAAGCCATTTCCAAAGCTTTGGGAATCCAGCGAACCACAGTGAGAGCCATTATCCACAAATGGCGAAGACATGGAACAATGGTGAACCTTCCCAGGAGTGGCCGGCCGCCCAAAATTACCCCAAGAGCGCAGCGACGACTCATCCAAGAGGTCACAAAAGACCCCACAACAACGTCCAAGGAACTGCAGGCCTCACTTGCCTCAGTTAAGGTCAGCGTTCATGCCTCCACCATCAGGAAAAGACTGGGCAAAAATGGCCTGCATGGCAGAGTTCCAAGGAGAAAACCACTGCTGAGCAAAAAGAACATCAAAGCTCGTCTCAATTTCTCCACAACACATCTTGATGATCCCCAAGACTTTTGGGACAACATTTTGTGGACCGATGAGACAAAAGTGGAACTCTTTGGAAGGTGTGTGTCCAAGTATATCTGGCGTAGAAGGAACACTGCATTTCAGAAAAAGAACATTATACCAACAGTAAAATATGGTGGTGGTAGTGTGATGGTCTGGGGCTGTTTTGCTGCTTCAGGACCTGGAAGACTTGCCGTGATAAAAGGAACTATGAATTCGGCTGTCTACCAAGAGATCCTGAAGGAGAATGTCCGACCATCTGTTCGTGTACTCAAGCTGAAACGAACTTGGGTTCTGCAGCAGGACAATGATCCTAAACACACCAGCATATCCACCACCGAATGGCTGAAGAAAAACAAAATGAAGACTTTGGAGTGGCCTAGCCAAAGTCCTGACCTGAATCCTATTGAGATGTTGTGGTATGACCTTAAAAAGGCCGTTCATGCTCGAAAACCCTCTAATGTAACTGAATTAGGACAATTCTGCAAAGATGAGTGGGCCAAAATTCCTCCAGGACGCTGTAAAAGCCTCATTGCACGTTATCGCAAACGCTTGGTTGCAGTTGTTGCTGCTAAGGGTGGCCCAACCAGTTATTAGGTTTAGGAGGCAATCACTTTTTCACACAGGGCCATGATGGTTTGGATTTTTTTTCACCTTTAATAATAAACACCTTCATTTACAAATTGAATTTCGTGTTTACTTGTGTTGTCCTTGACTATTGTTTAAATTGGTTTGATGTTCCGAAACACTTAAGTGTGACAAACATGCAAAGGAACAGGAAATGAGGATGGGGGCAAACACTTTTTCACACCACTGTAGCGTGATACCGTTTAAGAAAGTTTTTAATGGTATATAAACAAATTAAAAACACTCACATTTGGTAGAATAAAAACAGGCCTGTTTTTGTATTAAAGATGGCGTGGTGCTGTCGCTCTGGTCCACCCGACCGGAGGGCTGGGCTGTGGAGGGGGTGGGAGCGGTCAGCTTAGGCTCTCAGCGGCTTACTGAGAGGCTGAGCCGGGTGCTGGTCCAAGCATGTGGGTGGATCCATACTTAATTTTTAGCCTGCTGTCAGCTGAATACAGTTCGCAGGAGTGCAGAATGAACTGCACTCCTGTGATCCACAGGAGAAGTACAGCCAAACGAGTTTTGGCTGTACTTCTCTTTTAAAATGTACAGTATATCTGGACAAAACAAAAACAAAAACATATTCAGCACATCTACAGTATCAATACATTCACATTTCCCCATATTTTGCCATACTGCTGCTATTTATAGACATTGTCTATGTATGTGTTGTCTACAAAAAGAAAGTTCTGTTTGTGGGAAAAAAAGGACATCAAGTTTGTTTGAGTACAGCGCTGCATGACCACTCAATTGTCAGTTACAGCAATGCAGTGGCGTATCGCAAACCAGGGCCTGGACATTAAGGGTGGAAATCTTTTTGGGACAAAAAAAAACAGTACAAAGTGCACTGTGCTAAAAATGGGCTGAGCTAAATGGTGATGGATATTGAGTGTGGCTTAAAGGAGCATGATTGTATAGAGTCTCTAAGCCTACATATTACAAAATGTGTATGCTGCACACTAGTAAACCGGAGGGTCTCCATGGATATAACAGCGATTAATAAAATCTTCATTCCCAAATGAGTCCAAATGAATCCATTAATGAATGTCATGTATTTAAAAAACATGAAAAAGTAAACAGTCATGAGCTAAAACCAGGTCACATCCAAGCCTCTGTGTATAGAAAGTATAGCCCAGCACCTGTAAAGATGATACTCTGGGAACACATACCAGCCAGAGGAGCCCTGGGATAAGCCAGGCAGCAGCTAGCAATCTGCAACGGGTATACCCAGCTCCAGTACAATGCTCGGCAACCATGGAGCGATACCAAAATGTCATTGGCAAAGCTGTGGACCGCAAGTGATGCCATCGCCATCCCAGAGGCTGTGCTAGAGGGGGAGTGGATCCAGGGGTGCTCTCTCACCAATAGGATAATGCACTTGAAAGCTCCTGGCTTCCTTATCAAATCCAAATGAGTGGAGGAGCAGAAAGATACTATAAGCACTGCAGGTCACGAGGGGAGAAGGAGGGACTGGATGATTGGATCCCTGACCCATCAATTATCACACCAAGTGCTGTTTACAAGTGCTTAAAGACACATAGCTAAAAATTATGAAAATAAACCAAAAATTTGGAAGCAATATAAATGTATAACATAAATTGAATAGCATAAATTTCCTCTGACCAACTGGAATGTTTCTCTTCCAAGAGGGAAGATGGCAGCTTTGATAATACAAATATGAATTGCCACTGGTAGGCTTAAAATGATTCTTCATGAAGATCTGACCTCCCTCATAGAATGGTTCTAAATTGAGAAACACCAGTTGGACAAGCTCTGCAACATAGGTAAATTTCAGGCCAAGGAAATTACTATTACAATGTTCCATAAAGGATGCTAATTTGGACAACCCTCCACTCCAGATGATATACCTGCTGTAAACATTATTAAACTCATAAAAGTGTCCTGGTTCCAAATAGCCATATCCTCCCAGTAACCCATCATGATATTCATGTAGCATGGGGCATAATTAGCACCCATGGCTGTCCCGGGGATTTTCAGATAGAAGGAAACCATGAAGCAGAAATAGACACCCTCTGGTTTACTAGTATGCAGCATACAGGTTTTGTTGTTTAACTTCCATTCCTCCAGTGGATTGCCTGAAGCACAGTGATGTGGGGATATGAACTGTATTTTTGGACCAGTGGAAGGCCTAGTATTGGTAAAAAAAAAAGCTCCCTGGCTTTGGGTACTCAGTGTGCATTAAAAAATGTCTGGAATTAACAGCCAGAAGGAAGAAACAATGGACTGGTGTTAGTGTCTGTTGGAGATAAAATACCTGGATATGTTGGACAGTGGAAAAAAAAGAAAAAAATAGCTTTTTGTCATTACTGCATGGTGGGGGGCAATGGTGAGGGGGAATGAGTGGGTAATGCTAATGTTTGGATGGGTGGGTGGGAAGTGGTGCTTAGCAGAGGGTGGGGGGAACAGTTTTACTGAGCAGGTGGTGGGTTTACAATAGTGCCTGGGTGGAAAAGGGGGGAGAATAGTGCCCAGCTAGGGGTAGAGAGAACAACAGTGTCCACATGGGGTTGGTGAGAGAACAATAGTTCCCTGACGGGTTAGGGGGAAACAATAGTGCCAAGTAGGATGTGGGGGAGAATAATAGTTCTCAGCTGGGTACAGATGAATTATAGTGAGCAAGCATCACCCTAAGGGAGGAACCATGTTACTGGCATGATCACCAGATGAAAAAAAAGGGAAAAAAAACCACCTAAAAAATAAGGTTAATGCAGCTACCATATCTAAGGACTAGTAAGCAGAATTATTTTGCATTTTTGTTCTTTAGCTATACTATAAGAATCACTACACTTTTGTGCACACTGCCTGCTTCTTTAATATGTTTTCAAACAACTCAGCTGGTTGTAAAAAAAAATCACAGAAATAAAATGTCATTGTGCTTATAATATTGTTCTTGTGTTATGACATTTGAAAATTGCATTATCCCAATAGGAAGAAATTAGATTTTATGTGCTGGTAAATATACAAGAGAGAATGTGGTAAAATGTTCTAAATAATTCTCAGTATATGAAGCTGTTCTGCTCATACTGTTGAGATTTGCACCTGTGAGTCGCTTACAAAGTTTATTAAATTGGTACACTGGTTACATCTATAATTTAATTTCAGCCATCAAGGGAAGTGGCTCAAATGGATAAAATAATTAGTGTATTTGAAAGCATGAAAGTATAGAATTCCTGCCAATTCCAATTGTGTTCCACAGTAGGAAAGAAGAGTGTTACAAAAACGTTTACTAATTGCTAGATACCCACAGCTGAGAATTTTTTTGTTAGGACCAGGCACCAAAAATAATAATTTACAAAAATTTAAATGACACGTTTAACCACTTCAGCCCCGGACCATTTGGCAGCCAAAGGACCAGAGGTCTTTTTTCAATTTCGCACTGCACTACTTTAACTGGTAATTGCGCGGTCATGCAATTTTGTAACCAAACGAAATTTGCGTCCTTTTCTTCCCACAAATAGAGCTTTCTTTTGATGGTATTTGATTGCCTCTGTGATTTTTATTTTTTGAGATATAAACGGAAAAAGAGCGAAAATTTTGAAAAAAAAAGAGATTTTCTACTTTTTGTTATAAAAAAAATCTAATAAACTCAATTTTAGTCAAACATTTGGGCCAAAATGTATTCAGCCACATGTCTTTAGTAAAAAAAAAAAAATGCCAATAAGCGTATATTTATTGGTTTGCGCAAAAGTTATAGCGTCTACAAACTAGAGTACATTTTCTGGAATTTACACCGCTTTTAATTTATGACTGCCTATTTCATTTCTTGAGGTGCTAAAATGGCAGAGAAGTACAAAACCCCCCCAAATGACCCCATTTTGGAAAGTAGACACCCCAAGCTATTTGCTGAGAGGCATGTTGAGCCCATTGAATATTTTTTTTTTTTTTTAGTCCCAAGTGATTGAATAAAGACAAAAATAAAAAAGATTTTTTTTTTTTTTCAAAAAGTTGTCACTAAATGATATATTGCTCACACATGCCATAGTTATATGTGGAATTGCACCCCAAAATACATTTTGCTGCTTCTCCTGAGTATGGGGATACCACATGTGTGGGACTTTTTGGGAGCCTAGCCGCGTACGGGGCCCCGAAACCCAAGCACCGCCTTCAGGATTTCTAAGGGTGCAAATTTTTGATTTCACTCCTCACTACCTATCACCGTTTCGAAGGCCATAAAATGCCAAAATAGCACAAAACCCCCCCAAATGACCCCATTTTGGAAAGTAGACACCCCAAGCTATTTGTTGAGAGGCATGGTGAGTATTTTACAGCTCTCATTTGTTTTTGAAAATGAAGAAAGTAAAGAAAAAAAAAAAAATTTTTTTTCTTTTTTCAATTTTCAAAACTTTGTGACAAAAAGCGACATCTGCAAAATACTCACAATACCTCTCAGCAAATAGCTTGGGGTGTCTACTTTCCAAAATGGGGTCATTTTGGGGGGTTTTATGCCATCTGGGCATTCCATGGCCTCCGAAACTGTGATTGGCAGTGAGAAGTGAAATAAAAAAATTACACCCTTAGAAAGCCTGAAGGCGGTGATTGGTTTTTGGGGTTCCGTACGCAGCTAGGCTCCCAAAAAGTCCCACACATGTGGTATCCCCGTACTCAGGAGAAGCAACAGAATGTATTTTGGGGTGTATTTCCACATATGCCCATGACATGTTTGAGCAATATATCATTTAGTGACAACTTTTTGTAAAAAAATATATATATTTTTTTTTTTTCATTATTCAATCTCTTGGGACAAAAAAAAAAAATATTTAATGGGCTCAACATTGCTCTCATCAAATAGCTTGGGGTGTCTACTTTCCAAAATGGGGTCATTTGGGGGGGTTTGAACTGTCCTGGCATTTTATGCACAACATTTAGAAGCCTATGTCACACGTCACCCACTCTTCTAACCACTTGTAGACAAAGCCCTTTCTGACACTTTTTGTTTACATGAAAACATATTTTTTTTTTGCAAGAAAATTACGTTGAACCCCCAAACACTATATATATTGTTAAAGCAAAGGCCCTACAGATTAAAATGGTGGGTGTTGCATTTTTTTTTTCCACACAGTATTTGCGCAGCGATTTTTCAAACGCATTTTTTGTGGAAAAAATACACTTTTTTTTATTTTAATGCACTAAAACACACTATATTGCTCAAATTTTTGATGAAATAAAAAATATGATCTTAGGCCGAGTACATGGATACCAAACACGACATGCTTTAAAATTGCGCACAAACACGCAGTGGCGACAAACTACATACATTTTTAAAAGCCTTTAAAAGCCTTTACATGATACCACATTAGATTCACGGAGGAGGTCTACTGCTAAAATTACTGCCCTCGATCTGACCTTCGCGGTGATACCTCACATGCATGGTGCAATTGCTGTTTACATATGACGCCAGACCAACGCTTGTGTACGCCTTTGCGCAAGAGAAGGGGGGGCAGGGGTGCTTTTTTTTTTTTTTTTTTTTTGTTTTTTTTTTTATTTATTTAGCTTTTTTATTTTATTTTTAAACTGTTCCTTCCATTTTTTTTCTTTGTTATGATTTTTATTGTTATCTCAGGGAATGTAAATATCCCCTATGATAGCAATAGGCAGTGACAGGTACTCTTTTTTTGAAAAAATTGGGGTCTATTAGACCCTAGATCTTTCCTCTGCCCTCAAAGCATCTGACCACACCAAGATTGGTGTGATAAAATGCTTTCCCAATTTCCCAATGGCGCGGTTTATATCCGGGAGGGGGGACATTCCCTCCCACTGCTTGTAAAAGCAGTCTAGAGGCTAATTACCCGCTAGAATTGCTTTTACATGAAAGCCGATCACTGGCTGAAAAGAATGATACCAAGATGATACCTAAACCTGCAGGCATCATTCTGGTATAACCATTCAAAGTCCAGCAACATACTGGACATATATTGTAATCTTTTTTTTTTCATGCAGCCTCTTGGCTGAACGAAAAAAAGAGATTGATTGGTGGGTATGCCCACCATTAGAATACCTCCCTTCATCCACCCACTTCTAATGATGGGCATACATGCACCATTTATATATGCCGATGCATGGGGGCATCCTCCCGCAAAAGTTATGCCGTGTACACACGGTCGGAATTTCGACCGTATGTACGTGGCATTAGGAGCCAATCGCTCCTCCCCCCCCTGCTGCCCCCATGCTTCGGCATATATGCTCTTTTTTTTAACTGTGGTGGTGAAATCACCTCCTACAGCGTTGGAGTCGCGGCTTTATGTATCGTGGGAGCAAACGCTGTTGCTGTCAAGATAAATAAATCCGCGTTGCAACTGAATGGCGCACCTGAAAACAAAAAAATGCTCAACACTAAAACACAGTAAACAAAATTACATACCTGAAAAGCAAGCGTGATAAAACATGATAAAACATAATAAAACATTGCAGAATAGAATGGAGTAAAAAAAAGAGCAACAATAGAGAGAGAATAGAGTGAGAGAGAGAACAATAAAACAACAACTATTTTATTTTTTTTTATTTTTTTGAGATTCACAGGTAAAAAAGCTCCTGACTGAAGCGACTGAATCAAAACGCTACCACAAAAAAACTGTTAGCGATCGCAGGGATCAGGCCTGACTCTGAGAACGCTGCAGTTATGTGTGCTTAGTGTTTTGTAAGTGACAGTGATCGATCGATACTGCACTTGGGTGGGCTGGGCTGGGCGGAGGGGGAAAACGCAGGTGCTAGCAGGTATCTGGGCTGATCCCGCTAACAATGCGTTTTTTTTTGGAACCCTAAACTGCTGGGACGCTAGTATAGATCTGATCAGATCAGATATCGATCTGTTCAGATACTGTGCCACTAAGGGAGGTGTATGCTTTGCGCGTGGGTGTTTGCGGTACTGGCACTAACCTGGGGCGACGCAGACCTTATTTGACCCTAAAACCTAATTGATATCACCCGCCGGGCGATCAGGGGGTTAAACCGTTATTGGGTAATAAATGGCGGGTGCCCTGACAGTATAAAAAACAAGCTAACTAACCAGCGTCACCCGTAACAGTAATACAAAAAAAAACTGGTTACCTAGCGACACTAATGCAGCGATCAGAAAAACGATCGCTTAGTGACACTGGCAAAAGGGGGTGAAAGGGTTAACTAGGGGCAATCAGGGGGTTAAACCTTTATTAGGTAATATATGGGGGTACCTGACGCTATATAAAAACCTGACGGGGAACCTAAATAACGAAATAACTAACTGGCTAACCAGCGTCACCAGTGACAGTTATACAGTGATCACTGGTGAAAGGGTTAACTCTAGGGGCAATCAGGGGGTTAAAACCTTTATTTAGGTTGTAATATGGGGGTACCTGACCTATAAACCTATTTATGAACCTATATAAACATGGCGGTTACCTAAAAAAAAAAAAATGGTTACCTAGCGACACTAATGCAGCGATCAGAAAAACGATCGCTTAGTGACACTGGCAAAAGGGGGTGAAAGGGTTAACTAGGGGCAATCAGGGGGTTAAAACCTTTATTAGGTAATATATGGGGGTACCTGACGCTATATAAAAACCTGACGGGGAACCTAAATAACAAAATAACTAACTGGCTAACCAGCGTCACCAGTGACAGTTATACAGTGATCACTGGTGAAAGGGTTAACTCTAGGGGCAATCAGGGGGTTAAAACCTTTATTTAGGTTGTAATATGGGGGTACCTGACCTATAAACCTATTTATGAACCTATATAAACATGGCGGTTACCTAAAAAAAAAAATGGTTACCTAGCGACAGCAGTGACACTAATACAGCGATCAGAAAAACGATCGCTTAGTGACACTGGCAAAAGGGGGTGAAAGGGTTACCTGGGGGGCAATCAAGGGGTTAAACCTTTATTAGGGGGGGGTAGGGGGCTACCTTGGACCTAAAACTAACTGCCCTGACAGTTATTACAGTCACACTGACACTAAATGCAGTGATCAGTAAATAAATGATCACTGCAATTAGTGACACTGTGACTGGGGGGGGAGGGGGTGATCTGGGGGGTGATCAGGGGGTGACAGGGGGGGGGGTGGAATATGTGCCTAACTGTACTGGTGTCAGTGTAGTGTTGTGCACTAACCTGTACATGTTCGCCGCTCGGCGTCTCCGGTCACATAGACCGGCGCACCGAGCGTGACATCACTTCCGCCTTCCTGTCTATACAATAGACAGGAAGGGGAAGTTTCTCATTGGCCAGGAGCGATCGCGAGGGGGTGGCCAGAAACCACTGGCCGTCCCCTCGTCCCGGATCGCTCCTGAAGCGATCCCGACCGTCCCCGCCGGCGGAGGGGGGTCCGATCGGACCCCCCAACCGCCGGAAGAATGTCACGTACAGGTACGTGATTCTGCCTGTACGTGCCATTCTGCCGACGTAAATATACAGGGGGCGGTCGGGAAGTGGTTAAGATTTAAATATTCAAAAGTGCTTTTCCACAATCATATGGAAAATTTATTGGAAAGGACATTGTCTTTTAAGCAATTGCTTAATTTTCCAATTGTCAGAGGCATACAGTGTTAAATTGCAGGATATTGTTGCTATTTTTAGTGGACCACTTGAGCCAGTATGTATTCAATGTTTCAAAGTAGAGACTGAAGTATTAATAGACATAGGTAGATATATTGCTAAAATAGATCTGCTTTTGAAATAAAAACAATGACAATTTTTTACCCTGCAAAGAAATTTACAGTATTACTAACCTGTCTTCTCCAGAAACTGACACTTCCGGGAGTTTTGATCCCCTGGTCCTCCACTAGCAACTGGGACAGGTTTACAACCTGTCCATGCAATAGCAGGCGGCTGGCTTGGGGGGGCACTCACAGATATGAGATTGTTTTCCAAGCCAGTCTATAGTCACATATACTGCCTGGTCATATCTTGAAAAAAACAATAATCTACAAAGCTAATAGACTTTTCCATTTAAGATTGCCTGAGGTTCTGAAGTAGAACCTCAGGCTAGAAATGCAGCAGTCATCCTAAGCAATTGTTTTATTATATGAAAATTGGTGGCAACCGATGATGGTGTCCTATGGCACTTTTAGGCTAGATTAACACCGCAAATTCATGATTTAATGAACATTGTGCTAATAAATGTGGTATTAAAGATTTATATTTAATTAACCTGAATGGCACAATGCAGGTCAGGGCACTCAAAATGCAACACATTTTTTTTACAATACACTGCAAATTCAGTGCATTAGTATGAACAGTTCTTGGTAAAAAAAAAAAAACAGCGTGGAAAATGTATCAAAACTTTAACAGACAGAATTTGAAGCAGCCATGCTTGCCAACCATTAGCTTCTATTTTCAGATTGTTCAGTTAAGCTTTGAAAATTAACTCTAGATGTTGATTGGTTGCCATGCACACCTGCTACAGTTTCTGGCTTCTCCAGTTTTGATAAATTCCCCTCAATGTGTTTTTCTTTATCTGTATTTTGTTGCTGTTGAAGATGCAACAAAATGCATGGTAATGAGTCCAGTGCAAATAAGCCCCTGGTATTTGTACACATTGTAGTGGAGACTTACTCAATGTTTGAGTGGCACCTGAGGCATGTGAACCCAGGTGGTGAAAATTTTCACACCAAGTAAAAAAGGAAAAAAAAACTGAGGAAAAAAGATGAATATTATTTTTCAGCATAACATTTACTGTATGTATAATTCTTCCAATGCAATGCACTGCACATAATATGTTCTACAGCATGTCAAGGGCATTGCATATATAGTAGATGTTACATTTAAAAAATAAAGGTCTGTGGAAGGGTTTAGGCCTTAGGGTCAGACCTGCACTAGAAATCACAAGGTTACCACCTTGACATTTGGATTCTTGAAGTAAAGAAAGCAATTTAAAAAAAAACTATTTCTCATTCCACCTCTGGGAATTACACTTCTCAATGACTGCTGTTGCCTGCAGCAAGCTCCGCACATACAGTAGAACACTATGATTACAAATCTGGTTCCTTTGCTGCAGCCAGGTTATATTTCCTTCAAGCAAAAATAGGCCTTTCTGCAAATAAGAAAGAGAAAGGGAGTAAGAGTCCACAGGTTTACTGTTTGCATTTTGATAGAATGTTTTATTTCAGCATAATATTTTTAGAGATTTAAACATTCTGGAAGTTTAACTCTATGCACACATTTTAGTTTTTGCTTTTTGTAGATTTGTGACTTTCACACTAAAGTATTTACATATTCTAAACAAGCAGTAAAATCATGTTAAAACAAACCCTAATTCACCTCTTTAGCAATAGGCATTGTGGAGAAATGTATTTTCAAATTTCACAATGCAGTTACTGAAATTTTATTTTTTTAAGTAATTTATATTCCTGCAACAACTTGGTATTTTGCCATATCACTAATATAAACAAACCGGCAGATGTTTCAAATCAGTTGATTCCTTAACTATGGATGGCCGACCGGTTAGGCATGGGTCGCTGCTGCTTTATTCCCATTCTTCCTCCAGTTATTTACAACGCTTCCACCTAATGCTGCAATGAAGTAAGAGGCAGAGTGACAGTGTTCACACATTATACTGGCATGGAGAGCTGCACATATCTGGTATTGGAGCCTGTAGTCGCAAATTGGTGGAGGGGGGGGGGGTGCAGAGGTACTTAGTGGTGAAGGAGGCATGCAATGAGTGGAGAGGTGTTTGGTGGCAGAGGAGGCTTACAGGGGGTGGAGAGGTATTTGGTAGTGGAGGAGGTTTGTAGGGCTGCAGAGGTGATTACTGGTGGAAGGGGAATATGGGAGGGGTGTAAGGGGAGCAGTGGTGAATGGTTGGTGCAAAGGTGAGCAACTGTGGAAAATGTGCAAATGAGGTGAAACAACTGTGAATGTGAAAAAAAGACAAATAATTCCACAGTAGCGCACTAATTAATCTACAAATCTCCTAAATATTAACATTGTGATAAAATCAACATAAAAGGCTCATACGTAATATAAAGTGTCCATATAGCATATGCAAAAAATATATGCTAACATATGCAAATCAATATGGTAACAAAGTTCAACTTAAAGTGATAAAAAAATAATGTGAAACAATAGTAAAACAACATCATGTTGATCCACCAAAATCCTTCACCAAAGTGATGTGTGCCACTTCCACGCCTTAAGAATAAAGCTCACGAGATGCTGTTTCCATTCACTCTCGTGTCTGGCAAATATCACCTTAGTAAATGTTATTGAAGAGCCGCTTAAACACAGCAATCTCCATCCAGATCAATAAAGATACTTTCCACATGTGGGGGTAGAAATTGAGACTCCAATAGGGTAAAAACACCTTAAGGTATTCAGTTTATTAAAAGTAATGCACTTACATCATAAAAGATTCAAATAGCCTTGTTAAAATTCCAAACATGCCAGGTGACTCAGTGTTGCGATATCCTCAAAGCTTCCTTCACACACATGGAGTTACCGTTTCAGGGGGGTAAGAATGATCATGATATAAGTAAGGAATCCGCCCAGAACTACACAGGAGGAGCTTGTGAATTATCTCAAGGCAGTTGGAATCACAGTCACCAAACAAACCATTGGTAACATAATACGCCGCCATGGATTCAAATTCTGCAGTGCCCGCAAGGTCCCCCTCCTCAAGAAGGCACATGTACAGGCCCGTCTGAAGTTTGCCAATGAATGATTCAGAGAGGGATTCGGAAAAAGTGCTGTGGTCAGATGAGACCAAAATTGAGCTCTTTGGCATTAACTCAACTCGCCATGTTTGGAGGAAGAGAAATGCTGACTATGACCCTAAGAACACCATCCCTACAGTCAAGCATGAAGGTGGAAACATTATACTTTGGGGCTGCTTCTCTGCTAAGGATACAGGGCGATCTTGCTGCGTTGAGGGGCCAATTGACGGGGCCATGTATTGTAAAATCTTAGATGAAAACGTTTTCCCTCAGCCAGAACACTGAAGATCGGCCGTGGATGGGTCTTCCAGCATGACAATGACCCAAAACAAGCCATCAAGGCAACAAAGGAGTGACCTAAGAAGAAGCACATTAAGGTCATGGAGTGGCCTATCCAGTCTCCAGACCTTAATCCTAAAAAATGTATGGAGGGAGCTGAAACTTTAGTAGCCAAGCGACAGCCAAGAAACCTTAAGTAATTAGAGAAGATCTGTAAAGAATAGTGGATCAAAATCCCTCCTGAGATGTGTGAAAACCTGGTAACCAACTACAATACACATCTTATACCTGTGCTTGCCAACAATGGTTTCTCCACCAAGTACTAAGCCATGTTTTGCTTGGGGATCAAATACTTATTTTACTCACTAAACCGCATCTCAATTTATAACATTTGTATCATGTGTTTTTTCTGGATTTTTTGGTTGATATTCTGTCTCTATCATTTAAATTACACCTATGATAAAAAATTGTAGACCCTTCATTTCTTTGTAAGTGGGCAAACTTACAAAATCTGCAGGGGATCAAATTATTTTTCCCACTGTATACAAAAATGTTTTGCCTTTCAATTCTATTTTAAACTGAATGGGTTGTTTTACAAGTGATCGTTTTACAGGTGATAGTTTACATAGTGTGGCATAATGTGGCTGTTAGTGTGGCTGCTACACACAAAAGGTTTTTTATCTTAATGCATAGAATGCATTAAGATAAAAAAACTTATGCTTTTACAACTCATTTAACTACTAGCCGACCAGCCGCCGTAATGCTTCTGCGGCAGGTCGGCTCTCTCCCGCAAATTTTAATTTCAATTTCTGTATAAAAAAATTTCTGTATCAAAACATATCACGCTTAACGTGGTGCAACCACAATAACATCCATATACACATATACATTCTTAACCAAAAAAAAAAAACAGTCTCTGATTACCTGCCTAATCTCTGCCCAATATTTTTTGATTTCCGGACAATGCCACCATATGTGGGCCATAGTCCCTATTTCTTTGTACCCTCGCCAGCAGTATTGCAATGTTTCATTTTGGCATGTGTGTGCTTTATCGGGGGTAATGTACCATCGGGCCAAACACTTGTAGTTGAACCCTATCATGTTACTATTAACCGACGTAACATGTACTCTGTCTTATCTCCACCTCTTTTAAAGATGCTCCCAATTCCTTCTTTCATTTCTCGATGCATGGCGGTATCTCCAGCCCTAGCATATCAGTCAGCACTCTATATATCCTTGAGATCACCCTCTTCCCTCCTTTATCTACACAAATTTTCTGTAAGGGAAGTAAATTTGCTGCCGATCTAATGGGCTGTGGCAGTGTCTCTGTGAAATGTCGCTAGAGTACAAGTTAATGGAACAGTTTCGGAGACCTTCCAAATCTCAAACGGGACACTAGAAGTCATTATAAATCGCTTTCCAATTTGCAGATCAATTTCACTAAATCTGAGGCACTGGGGGTAAACTGCTCACAGGGATTAATAGAACAAATGAAAGAAAATTTCAGATTTAAATGGACAGATACAGCTCTTACGTACCTAGGGACATGATTAACATCTAATATTAATAAAATTTTCGGGCTAAACTTCCCCCCACTGCTTCAAAAGGTGAAACTGCTGTTAAATAAATGGAAAACGGGCCTACACTCATGGATAGGGCGTTGTAACATAATTAAAATGAACATCCTACCTAAATTTCTTTATCTTTTACAAACACTAACCAATACGGATCCCTGTAAAATATTTTAAACAATGCCAAAAAATAGTTTTTGATTTTATATGGGCTTACAAACAACCTAGAATACGGCGCACTCAACTAATACGGCCTAAGGAACAGGGAGGACTGGCAGTTCCAGACCTACGTAGGTATTACCAAGCTACACACCTCAGCAGAGTAATAGATTGGAACAGACACAAAAATACCAAACTATGGGTGCAGATGGAAGAAGCGCAGTCACACATAGAACTGACAAGAGCCCCCTGGTGCTCAATGGCCTCCCTTAGAGACATAGCTAAGCATCCTTTTTCAATTGGCTATATGGCTCTCTGCAGGCTGGCCCCGGGCCCGGGGGGGGGGAGGAGAGGAGGAGAGAGAAACTGTAATCTGCCCTTTTTTTTTTTTTTTTTTTTTTGGAGGGGGGGGGGGGATGGGGCGAGGGGATAAGGGGTAAGTACTAGGCTAGAGATAATCACAGGTAAAACGTAAGGAAATACTGACTCAGGGGAGGAGAGGATGAGGGGATAGAGGGAGGAGATCGAAGGGGAATGGAGAGGAGGAGAGGAGAGGAGAGGGAGAGAGGGGAGAAGAAGGGAAGGAGAAGGAAATAGAGGAAAGAATAAGCTGAGGATATGAACCTATGGTATAAATATAAATAGAGATGTATTATGAGCTGTTTAATCCCCACGCCCCCTCTCCTGAGTATAAATATGTATAAAATGATTGCCTGTAATGCATGTGAAAATTTGTTTGGAAAATAAAAGATTTAAATTGAAAAAAAAAGAAATGTTTCAATTGGCTATACCGCCATACACCTATCGTCTTCCACTCCCTTTTGTTTTTTAGTTCCGGGTAAGTGTATATTTTACCTTGTTATATAATATCTTTCAGTTGTGCATTCTCCTGTGTTATCCAATTTCCAAACATTGTTTCAATTCCTGGTGTAAAGTATTCAGTATTTGTTAATGGTAATAAAGGTGAGTTATACTCCCACTTCTCCCTTTTGTGTAAGTTATCCTAAATTTTTAGTGCGTTACTTGTGATACTATGTGTGTCTTTGCTAAGCTTTCGTTATCGTGCCGGAATCCATATTGCTTTACCTAATATGACTGTACTTATTGTGCTTTCCATGTTAACCCATCTCTTTTCTTTATTTTCTTTTACCCATTCTATTATTCGTGACAGTATAATGGCATTATAATAATTTCTAACGTCCAGTGCCCCCCACCCCCCTCTCACCTTGTCCTTAGTTAACTGTGTCATGCTTATTCGTGATTTTTTTCTTCTCCATATAAATCTTAAAAACATAGTTTGTAACGTTTTGAAAAAGACCTGTGGGAGTGGGATTGGGAACATCTGCATCTTATACATAATTTTAGGTAGGATAACCATTTTAAAAATGTTGATTCTTCCCCCCCAGGATATCTGTCCTGATGCAACCCTATTCAACTCTGTTTTTATGTCATTCAGCAATGGGAGAAAGTTTGCTTGATATAATCTTTCACTGGATGTTGTTATCTTTACTCCCAGGTACTTCAATTCTTTTTTCCCCCCAGACAAATGGAATTTTTTTTTGAAAAATACGCTCTTCTTTTTTCTATGTATTAAAGTTTCTGATTTAGCCCGCCAATTGCCGTAGCTGTATGTCGGCCCCTTAAACAGCTAGAGCAGGCGCGCCCTCGCCCGCTGAATGGCAGGGAAACCAATGCGTGTGGTCGGCCATGTGCGATCGCGGGCACTAGCAACAGAAGGGGCATTTCTGTAGAAACAATGACCTGGCTTCTCTTCTCGTCAGTCACATCCCCCCACAGTAAGAAACACACTGAGGGAACACATTTAATCCCTTGATCGCCCCTAGTGTTAACCCTTTCCTTGCCAGTGATATTTACACAGTAATCAGTGCATTTTTATAGTACTGATCACTGTATAAATGTCAATGGTCCCAAAAATGTGTCAAAAGTGTCCGATCTGTCTGCTGCTATGTCACAGTCCTGATAAAAATCACAGATCGCCGCCATTACTAGTAAAAAAAAAAAAATAATAAAAATGCTTAAATCTATTAAATCTATTTTGTAGAAACAAATCAATATACGCTTATTGCGATTTTTTTTTTACCAAAATAAAGGTAAAATAATATATATCGGCCAAAAATACATTTTTTTTTAATTTGAGATATTTATTATAGCAAAAACTAAAAAATATTGTTTTTTTTTTCAAAATTGACGCTTTTTTTTTGTTTATAGCGCAAAAAATAAAAACCACAGAGGTGATCAAATACCACTAAAGGAGAGCTCCATTTGTGGGAAAAAAAGGATGTCAATTTTGTTTGGGTATCATGTTGCACGACCACGCAATTGTCAGTTAAAGGGACGCAGTGCGGTATCACAAAAAATGGCCTGGTCAGTAAGGGGGCAAATCCTTCCGGGGCTGAATTGGTAAAAGTGTCAGCTCTCTGTTTCTTTGTTTTACCCAGAGCAGAGTGCACCCCTTGCCCTTCCCTGCCCTAGCCACTCCAATGTTGATAAGGTGTTTTAGGGGAATCCTTACCACCGCCTTCTATGTAAGGTGCACCTAAACTTCTACATAAATGAACTAGGAAATGCTCCCCCACAGCACACTGTATCTAACCACAGATGTCTGTGGCATTTGGTTAAAACGTTTTGAACCCTTGTTCCAAGCTGTTGATTACACAACCTTAAGAGTCTTTGTTGGGATCTTTAAGAAATGATAACTTCATGTTACAAGCATCTAGAGAGGTAGGATGGATGGCTCATTTTAAATCTATTTTGCTGCTTGTTAAGAATATGTAAATACTTTAATGTTCAACACTCCTACATTCCAGAACTTTTTTCTCTGTCCAGGTGTCACCACTCTTCCTGGAGAGAGAGAAAGTTCCTAGAGTGGAGGACCCCTCCTATGCATTGTGAGCACTTTTATATAAGGCCCCTTTCACACTGGGGCGGTGCGGGCGTCGGCGGTAAAGCCAGTGAAGCTATTTTTAGCGCCGCTTTACCATCGTTTTAGCGGCGCTATTCGGCCGTTAGCGGGGTGGTTTAAACCCCCGCTAGCAGCCGAAAAAAGGGTTAAAACCGCCCGCAAATTACCGCTGCATCTGTGCTTTGCCGGCGGTATAGCCGCGCTGCCCCATTGTTTTCAATGGGTAGGAGTGGTTTAGGAGGGACTTTTTTTACCATCCTTCTAGCGCACCGCTCCAGTGTGAACACTGGAGTGAAAGGAGCCGCTTTTTTCAGGCGCTATACAGGCTCTATTTTTAGTGCTGTAGCGCCTGAAAAACATCTCAGTGTCAAAGGGGCCTAAGTGTATAAGTGGGTCTAAGAATCTGGTGAGTGGCTTGTGCAGGTGGAGGGGATCATGTGATGATTAAAGCAGAAGCACATAAAATATAAAGCGAAGTGAATGATATATAAAGGACACTGGACAATTATTTCATTAAAGCAGTTCTGCACTGATGTTATTTCATTTTTTTTTGCTAATGTTTAAAAATGATGTCTTGATAATAATATCCTTACTTGTAGTGACGCTGCCCGTTATCTCTGTCCGTTTTGATATACAATCGATAGTTTATAAAATCTTTGCCGGCCAATGTCATCTTGCTTGTGGGCATTTGAAGCCCACAAGCAGTCACTTCCTTGTTACAAGGAGCACTTCCGCAAATCCCACCCAAAATCTTGCAAGATTTGCGGCCATCGACCCGAGATTTCGGGTCGATGGCCGCAAATCTTGCGAGATTTCGGGTCGATGGCCGCAAATCTCGCAAGATTCTGGGTCGATGGCCGCAAATCTCGCGAGATTTCGGGTCGATGACCGCAAATCTTGCGAGATTTCGGGTCGATGGCCGCACTGACTCCTGGGATAAATGACACCAGATCCCAGGAGACAGTGCGGCATGACGAGGATCCCCGCCCACCCCCGCAGGGACAACACAAAAGATGAAGCCAGCATTCAAGGTAGGCTTCCAAGATGCAGTATTGACCCATCAATTCTGTAATCTAACATGATGGAGAATAGATTTAAAGTAAGTTTAGGAGATGGGTGCAGAACTGCTTCAAAAGACATTTGGGCCTTTTGTAGCTTAAAAAATTTCAGTACAGTTTTTTTACTGAGCTAAAATACAGCCCATTAATAGTAATGTGCCTATGTACACAGGTGCGGAAACAGGCGCTGTGCATTCTTCAAAACTTCTTTTTTGATCAGTAATTTATGCCTCATGTGTGCAAATGTGCCCATTTACATATTATGCAGAACGAGAATGCGAGAATACATTTTTGCGCATCTGCGTGAAAATGCGCGTAAATATGCGCAAATACATACAACAACAAAAATATGAAAAAGTAGATGCTCAAACAAGAGTATCTTGTGCAAGAGGCTGAATTGATGCACATTAAATTTGCAATATATATGCAATAATTATATAGACCTTTTACACTGTGCAGACCATCCAATTAAAGTGCACATTTACATATGTGTGCAATATATATATATTGCACATATATGTAAATGTGCACTTTAATTGTATGGTCTGCACACTGTAAAAGGTCTATATAATTATTGCACTTTATGCAAATTAATTTGTATATATATGATACAGTACTGGTTTGGGATACTTAGTAATGTTTTTAGTGCTGCATTGAGATATATCTTGTTTCAGATCAAATAATTTAGATTTTTTATAGCTGCTGGTAGAGATCTTTTAATAGCGTGGGTTTTAATATTTAATCAAAAATAACTATTGTTTGTATTGCTATTACAATGCTGTTATAAAATGAAGGAGTGTGCTGTGACCATAGATTTCCTTTAAAGCAATTATGATGTGCAAGTGCAATAACGCATTACAGCCAATCAAACTTTAGTTCACTGCAGTCAGAAGAGTGAAAGGCTAAGAGCCTATTCACACCAGCAGGCACAGGTTATTTTCTGTATAACACATGCCTGCTGGTGTGTATTGTGTAGGGCCAGTGTGATGTATTGTTAGGCCCCATGCACACGAGACGCAGTTAAACGCGCGTTCAGAGGCAGTTGGACACTTTTTTCAACTGCACCTGAACGCATGCAATGTTATCCTATGTGTCCATGTACACAGTCTACTTTTTTCCCGTTTTTTATGCAGTTGCGTTTAACCTCGTTTTTCCAGAAGCAAAAAAATGCGTTCAGACACTTTGCTTTTCTGCGTTTCAGACGCAAAACGCAGCTAAACGCGGCTAAACACGGCTAAACGCAGGCACCTGCATTTAGCCGCGTTTGCTTTTATAAGCCTTTTTAAAGGAACCCAATTTTTTGGAGCAGAAAACTCAGAAATATGATGGTAAACCATAAAAAATACTAGAAAAATTGGTTTAAAATGTCGTAATTAGTTTAGATTCATACAGATAGTTCATAGAGCATATATACTCACTAATGCATACATGTTTGTGAAATATCCAACGGACATTCGCTGTGCCATCAACGGATGGGTCCAATATCAACAAGCTCTGATTCTGGACCTCTCATGCAAATTTGCGACGACATTGCTGCCGCATCAAGAGCAACATCAGGAGCATTTCCTGACATATATTCAATATGGCATCCATTTAAAAAAAAAAAAAACACAGAAAGAGAGGCAAATGCAAGTGTACAACGGCTCTCTCTGCTGCTCACTCTGATCAAAATGGCAGAAATAGTTAATAATACATGCTTTCTGAGCTTGGGAAGGGTCTATAAGATGTTATCTTTACAAATGCTTATAGACGCAAACGCGTCTAAACGGGTCTAAACGCGGCATGAAAACACAGCAGAACGCGCGTTTTTAAACGCAGGTTTCTGCTTTTTAAAACGCGCGTTCAGCAGAGTTTGCATCTGCGTCTCGTGTGCATGGGGCCTTACAATGGATCACAGTGTTTACATTTTTTTTCCTTTTTTAACTATATTGAAATTTCACAGAATTATACTTCTTTCAACTGTTTTTTTGCAACGTGCAATAACGCAGTTGTATAGTGTAAACAGGGCACATAAAAAAACAATTGTGTGTCCTTGTGTTGAACCTGCTTTAATCAATGTTGATCAATGCAGCTCATTGTATTTTATATGAACAAGCCCTAATTCTGATAATACTGGTAGTTGATGATTTACAGTACAGTTTTTTGCTGTTTACCCCACTGGATAACTATGGTGCTCATTTATAATGGGGAGCAGATATCACTATCAGCCTCCATTATTGCACTTGGCTATGCACAAGGTGGCCTGCATTTTTAATGGCCCATTCATAAAATGATGGTGGCAGTGAAGAGACTGCAGTATTATTTAGAGTTTTCTCTACTTATCCTTTGACAAGTCACATGACTAGATTATACAGTAGATCCAGCCTTTTTGTTTTGCAATTTGTACATTTTTTTTACAACTCCCTGAAATAGGTGGACATGTTAGCATTGCAAAGGCTGTGAGGCATCAGAGATGCACAGTGAAATCACTGGAACCAGTGGGCGCAAAGTCAGCAAAGGGACCCTGAGCAGAAATGATATTGGGCTTCAATTGTTACTATTGTAGTCGCAAGTAACATGTGCATTATAGCTCACTGAATTGTAAGATAAAAATGATCTTGATTCCACATCAAAATGATATTTATAGCGGGTAAAAAAAGTTTTGAACCATTTTTCTAGGTAAATATATTTCTAAAGGTGTTATTGACATGAAATGTTTATCACATGTTGGTAACAACACATGCAATCCCTACATACATTTACAAAGAAACCAAAACAATTAAGTTCAGGAATTAAGTTATCTGTAATAAAATGGAATGACACAGGGAAAAAGAATTGAACACGGTTACTGAATTTTATTTAATACTTCGTACGAAAACCTTTGTTGATAATGACAGCTTCAAGAAGTCTCCTATATGGAGAAAATAGTCGCTTGCATTGCTCAGGTGTAATTTTGGCCCATTCTTCCACACAGTCTTTAAATCTTGAAGGTTCCGTGGGCCTCTTCTATGAACTCTCATCTTTAGTTCTTTCCATAGATTTTTTTTATTGGATTCAAATCAGGTGATTGGCTGGGCCATTATAGCAGCTTTATTTTGTTTATTTGAAACCAATTGAGAGTTTCCTTGGCTTTGTGTTTTTGATCATTGTCTAGCTGAAATGTCCACCCTCATTTCATCTTCATCATCTCGGTAGATGTCAGCAGATTTTTATCAAGAATGTCTTGGTACATTTTTCTATTCATCCTTCCTTCAATGACATGAAATTTGCCAGTACCATATGCTGAAAAGCAGCCCCACACCATGATGTTCCCAACTCCAAACTTCACTGTCAGTATGGTATTTTGGGGGTGATGTGCTGTGCCATTTAACCTCCAAACATTGTGTGTATTATGGCATCCAAAGAGTTGCATTTTGGTCTCATCTGACCAGGCTATATTCTCCCAAATTTTCACAGGCTTGTCTAAATCTTGTGCAGCAAACTTTAAATGAGCTTCAACATGCTTTTTCTTCAGCAATGGAATCTTGTGTGGTGAGCATTCATACAGGCCACGGTGGTTGAGTGCATTACTTATTGTTCTCTTTGAGACAATTGTACCTGCTAATTCCAGGTTTTTCAGAAGCTCTCCATAAGTGGTCCTTGTACAACTCTTCTACTAATAGATTCACTCCTCTGTCAGAAATCTGGTCATGGCTGGTGTATGGTGAAATTATGTTATTTTCCACTTCCGGATTTTGGCCTCAACAGTGCTCACTGGAACATTTAGATATTTAGAAATCCTTCTGTAACCAATGCAATCAGTATGTTTTGCAACAGTAGGGTTGTAAAGGTCTTGAGAGAGCTCTTTGCTTTTACCCATCATGAGATGTTTCTTGTGTGACACCTTCTTAATGAGACACCTTTTTATAGGACATCAGTTGAGACTAAACCGGCTGATATTAATTTGCACTGACAAGGGGCAGGAATGCTTTCTGATTACTCATAAATGTTATGCCTTTTTTCACCTCCTTTTCTTCATGTGTTCAATACTTTTTCCCTGTGTCATTCCATTTTATAACATATAACTTAATTTTTGAACCTATTTGTTTTGGTTTCTTTGTCTGTATGGATTGCATGGGCTGTTCTTAGATAGCAAAGATAACTAGCCACTTGTGGCAGTGTTGAATTATAAGTCAGTAAACTTCCTGCACATTTTTACTGGCAAGTTGCACACTTGCAGAGCACTTGAAGCACAAGTTCTAGTTGACACTTTTCAAATTTGTAGCAAATTTGCGTGGCAAGTCTCTAGCAAGAGAACAGTTGCAGCAAGAGCTCTGCAAGTCTACACTCATGAAAATTAAGCCAGAGTGACCCCTCAGGTGGGGTGACTATTGGATAACATAACTGAACCAGAACTTGCAGCAGACTTGCAGAATGTTTGCAAAGAAAGTTGATCTGGAATCATGCAATGCAGATTTGCTGCAATTGTGCAACAAACTTGTGAAGCCTGGCAAGTCTAGCAATAGCTTAGCAAGTCATTTTCAAACTTGCAGCACAATTGCCACACGTGTGGTGATGTGTCCAATACTTATTTTACCCACTGTGTATTACATTTATATTACATTTAATAATAATATTTTTATATTATATTATAATTGTGAATTACACATTCTCAAGAGAAAAGTACTATGAAATAAAAATGGAGGTAAAATAACTCACCCATCTTAGTGAATTGACCCCAATATGTCACAGAATAGGTAATTGGCAGAATGATCAAACAGGGGAGTAACCGCACCTTGCAGTTTACTAAACAGGTGCAAGTTAGAAGAAATAATGCAAAACAAGTTCAAGATGAAAAAGAGCATGCACATAATGCTAATTAATAACAAAACAGATTATAAAAGTCAAACATGGACCCTTAAGGAGCAAGGTCTCTGTGGCTCAATTGGGGTAGCATGTGGCTGCATGACATAGTCTATAGAAACAGAGAGCCCAACTGAGAATCACTACTTCAGTAGTGAAAAACAGTTCAGAACACAAACAGCTAAATACAATTATTCTCATAAACAGCATCCCACATCTGGAGGGATCCAAGGCCCAAGGACAAAGAGCCACCCGACTGGAACTGGGGTATACTGGTAGCAATCGGGAAGGGCCTCCCCACAGTAGCTGTGTCTTCCAGAGAAGCTATGTGCTATTATGCTGCGTATACATGAGCGGATTTTCCATCGGAAATATATTTTGGATGGTTTTTCCGAAGGAATTCTGCTCAAGCTTGGCTTGCATACACATGGTCACACAAAAGTTCGCTGAACTTTCAACCGTCAAGAACGCGGTGACGTACAACATTACGACGAGTCAAGAAAATTAAGTTCAATGCTTCCAAGCATGCGTCAAATTGTTTCCGAGCATGCATGGAAATTTTGCGCGTCGGAATTGGTACAGACGATCGGAATTTACGATCAAAACTTTTTCCAACCGAAAAATTGAGAACCTGCTCTCAATCTTTTGCTGGCTGGAATTCCGCCAGCAAAAGTCAGATGGAGCATACACACGGTTGCATTTTCCAACCAAAAGCTCTCATCAGACTTTTGCTGGCGGAATTTCCGATCATGTGTAATCGGCATTAGGAACTTGCGAAGACCGTATGTATTTGTTTGAAGTGATTTTACATGAGTTTATATGTTATATGGATTGAATTTGGATCAGGCTGCACTTAAACCTTAATGCATTTTTGTCTTTGATTGTGTGTGTTTCACAGTGGTGCTGGCTTGCCGATGATTTAACACTTTGCCTTGTGATAGAATGGGCTGTGACAGGTCCTCTTTATGGAGAAATCTGCAGTCTATTAGCCCTCAAATCTCTCCTCTTGCCTCCAACGCAGCCGATCAGACACAGATCAGTCTGATCGGCTGCTTTCCTGGCAACTAATCTCCATGTAAACGAAGAGCCGAACCCAGAAGTGACAAAATCCTTGTCGCTCCCAGTTTCTGGGGTCACAGGGGGGAAGGAACAATGTCAGCTCCTCCCTCTCTGTGCTGTACAGCCGTCGCCGCTGGTCGCAGCGATCCCAGGCTTTGCGATCGTGCTGGAGAGCCCAGGAAGGGTGACGGCGGCTGAGGAACCTCCTCCTGTTCAGCCATTCAAATCAGTTCTGCCTAAAACAGAATCACTGGATTAAAATTCTGATAGCTGCATGCATCATCACGGTATAACCACTGCAAGCCGAGGACGTCATATGATGTCCTACACCTGGCAAGTGGTTAAATTGCATGCTTGGGAGATGCCTTAAGGCTGTATGTAGTGTTACAAAACAGTATGATTTTCACTGACAGTGTCAGCATATACAGGTCCTTCTCAAAAAATTAGCATATTGTGATAAAGTTCATTATTTTCTGTAATGTACTGATAAATATTAGACTTTCATATATTTTAGATTCATTACACACAACTGAAGTAGTTCAAGCCTTTTCTTGTTTTAATATTGATGATTTTGGCATACAGCTCATGAAAACCCAAAATTCCTATCTCAAAAAATTAGCATATTTCATCCGACCAATAAAAGAAAAGTGTTTTTAATACAAAAAAAGTCAACCTTCAAATAATTATGTTCAGTTATGCACTCAATACTTGGTCGGGAATCCTTTTGCAGAAATGACTGCTTCAATGCGGCGTGGCATGGAGGCAATCAGCCTGTGGCACTGCTGAGGTGTTATGGAGGCCCAGGATGCTTTGATAGCGGCCTTAAGCTCATCCAGAGTGTTGGGTCTTGCGTCTCTCAACTTTCTCTTCCCAATATCCCACAGATTCTCTATGGGGTTCAGGTCAGGAGAGTTGGCAGGCCAATTGAGCACAGTAATACCATGGTCAGTAAACCATTTACCAGTGGTTTTGGCACTGTGAGCAGGTGCCAGGTCATGCTGAAAAATGAAATCTTCATCTCCATAAAGCTTTTCAGCAGATGGAAGCATGAAGTGCTCCAAAATCTCCTGATAGCTAGCTGCATTGACCCTGCCCTTGATAAAACACAGTGGACCAACACCAGCAGCTGACATGGCACCCCAGACCATCACTGACTGTGGGTACTTGACACTGGATTTTGGCATTTCCCTCTCCCCAGACTTCCTCCAGACTCTGGCACCTTGATTTCCGAATGACATGCAAAATTTGCTTTCATCCGAAAAAAGTACTTTGGACCACTGAGCAACAGTCCAGTGCTGCTTCTCTGTAGCCCAGGTCAGGCGCTTCTGCCGCTGTTTCTGGTTCAAAAGTGGCTTGACCTGGGGAATGCGGCACCTTTAGCCCATTTCCTGCACACGCCTGTTCACGGTGGCTCTGGATGTTTCTACTCCAGACTCAGTCCACTGCTTCCGCAAGTCCTCCAAGGTCTGGAATCGGTCCTTCTCCACAATCTTCCTCAGGGTCCGGTCACCTCTTCTCGTTGTGCAGCGTTTTCTGCCACACTTTTTCCTTCCCACAGACTTCCCACTGAGGTGCCTTGATACAGCACTCAGCATTCTGTGTCTTACCCTCTTGCTTGAGGGTGTCAATGATGGCCTTCTGGACAGCAGTCAGGTCGGCAGTCTTACCCATGATTGCGGTTTTGAGTAATGAACCAGGCTGGGAGTTTTTAAAAGCCTCAGGAATCTTTTGCAGGTGTTTAGAGTTAATTAGTTGATTCAGATGATTAGGTTAATAGCTCGTTTAGAGAACCTTTTCATGATATGCTAATTTTTTGACATAGGAATTTTGGGTTTTCATGAGCTGTATGCCAAAATCATCAATATTAAAACAAGAAAAGGCTTGAACTACTTCAGTTGTGTGTAATGAATCTAAAATATTTGAAAGTCTAATGTTTATCAGTACATTACAGAAAATAATGAACTTTATCACAACATGCTAATTTTTTGAGAAGGACCTGTATACTGGATGTGTATTTGGCTTAAATACAGCAGCAGAACGTCAATCTGATTATTTTCAGCTTAACAAAAATGATTTTTAGGTAGTTTTGGCTGGGTGCACCTGATTTTGTTTTCACAGAACCACACTGCACCGTCTTCACTAATTATTCCCTAATTATTATATTATAATTTATTCCCTATTTATTATATTAAAATATAGACTTATCTGATGACAGTTGATTAAACTGTGTTTTATGCTGTAAGGTAGGTACTCCAAGGACACTTTACCTCCATAAAGACGTGTGAGTACTACTCAAAGGATTTGTTTGACTTGTTGACAATTAGTAGATTTTAATAAAAAGCTTTTGGCATTGTTGGCATTGAGAAGTGAAAGTCATTGTAAGTTTATGTCAATATCTTGTGTCAGAGCCAGAGGTCATAATTAATAACACAGGGTCATGTTTCGCTGAAGGTTTTAGCGGGCAGCAAATTCTGTGCATCAGTTCTCCAGTTCCAGTCTCATCATGTTGTAAAGTGCTGCGCAAACTGTTGCCACTAAGTAGTAATAATTATTATTATCCCCATTCATAATCATCCTGTTTGTTGGCAGGATATATGTTTTTACTATTACTAGAAAAGGGGTCTACACATGAATGGTTTAGTAGATTCATCTGCTGGCATCTGCTATATTGTGCATTAAACTTAATGCAATAAAAAACTGTTGGGCCTAATTCATGGGACGTATCAATGCATACCTAGTGCAAGGGCTTTGTATACATTTTTTACAATGGGGTTGATTTATTAAAACTGGAGCACGAAAAACTGGGTGCATCTCTGAAAAGAAACCAATCATTGAACAAGCTGAAGTTAGAAGCGGATTGGCTACCATGCACAGCTGCACCAGATTCTGAGTGCTTCAGTTTTAGTAAATCTACCCCAATGTCTGCGTTCAGGGCCGTGCACCTGCACCCACACATATGTCTTATTGGGAGCAGTGACCGTTTCCACCCAGCCACTGCATCCTAATTGACATCAATGGGGCTGCCAGCATAGGGATACATGGAACAATTGGGTATGCATTGATATGGCTCATGTGAATGAGGCCTTAAATGTACACTTTCGTTCTTTGTTCATAGCCAGGACTAAAAAATAAAAATATTAAATCTTTTTTTTTAGCCAGATAAATTTGAAATGCTGACTATTAAATATTTATGTTCTCATTATGAACCTGCGGGTGTAGGTTTAAAGATAATCTACCCAAGAAAAAAAACTTCTGCATGCATAAAGTGCCTAGAGGCACCTAGATGTGAATGCTGCACATACATGAAGCAGCCTCCAAAGACTTGCAGTTATGGTTGAATATTGGGGAATTCTGGCAGTTAAAGCTCCAGTACTTCATGGCAGTGCCAGAGCTTGCCAATTACTTCCTGCATTTACTGTTGGCCAGCAAAGAAACCTAAATAGTCGTGGGCCAATAGGAATGTGTGGGGGTGTGTGATATTGACAAGTTGCGACACTACCTCGAAATGTCAGAAATTTGCCTGTTAATATAGGCCATTATCCAGCTATAAATGGCAGGGTTTTGGAGGCCGCTACTTCTGCTATATAGAGGCACCTCTTTACACATAATGCAGTTTTTTCCTGACAGGGGGTTATTTACTAAATACAAATCCACTTTACACTACAAGTGCACTGCTAATGCATTTGGAAGTGCAATCGCTGTAAATCTGATGGGGACATGCAAGGAAAATAAAAGAAAGCATTTTTGCTTGTACATGATTGGATAATGGAAATCAGCAGAGCTTCCCCTCATTTCAGATCTACCCCTCAAATCTACAGCGACTGCCCTTCCAAGTGCACTAGCAGTGCACTTGTAGTGCAAAGTGGATTTGGCTTTAGTAAATCAACCCCAGTGTCTCTTCAAGCTCCTTGTGTATCTTATTAGCTCTTTGTTAAAATAAAGCTGTTGTTTACAGAGTTCAAGCTGAATTATACACAAGATTCAATAAGTCTGATCAGTCTCACTTCCTCTGAATGGTTCCATCTATGGTTTCAGTGAGAGACAGCCTCCATAATAGGAGATAACTACTGCTGTGCTGAATTTAGAAAACGTGGGTGCTCTGGGAATGCTTTGCTTTGTTTTAAATGAGTATTTTTAAAACTACATTTTATAAGGGACACCATTAAAATATATATATGCCACAGTGTCAAAGTCAGTAGATGTTGTGCGGCAGGATTCATTTTTCCAGCAAGTAGTGGGAAGCAAAGAGAACTCTTAACTAAGCACATGTGAATAGGCACAACTATTCACTTACCACAGGACACTACAATGTGTACTTTACATTGCAACTGTGTTTTATGAGTCAGTCATAAAATGCTGACCACAGTACAGAGGAACAGAAGTATTGGGCACAATTGTAGAGCACACTTCAGTTTTTTTTCTTCTTAAAAGCAGTGATATGGCCAGGATAAGCTCATACTGTTGTTTTACTAAAATGTAAAATGTCCATAAGCGTTTCTATGTATTGGGGCGGACGTTTTTTCAGGAGCAGTGATTTTAATAATGCTTAAAGTGAAACAATAAAAATGAAATATTTCTTTAAATATCGTGCCTGGGGGTGTCTTTAGTCTGCCTGTAAATTAGCGCATATTTCCCATGTTTAGAACAGTACTGCAGCAAAATTAAATTTCTAAAGGAAAAAATTTAATTTAAAACTGTCTGTAATGTATTGTCGGGTCCCCGCAATATACATAAAAAATCATTGAGAAAAACAGTGTGGTTTCCTCCCCTAGTCCATTACCAGGCACTTTGGGTTTGGTATGAATATTAAGGGGAAACCCTGCATCAAATTAAAAATAAATTGCGTGGAGGTCCCCCCAAAATCCATACAAGGCCCTTCAGGTCTGACCCCACCCCCTTCTGATGTCATGTGATGTCACATAACATCAGAGGGGGGTCACCCATTTAAATCACCAGGTGGCCCCGCCTTCAGCTATATAACAGCTGTCAAAGCAAAAAGGCTGCAGTAGTGGGGGCGCCTCCCATCGAGGCAGAGTTTTTTCTCGGTCCATCTGCATTGTGATCGAAGATGGATGGACATCGCGGGACATTTTTTTGGGGTATTAAGGGGAACCCCACGCCAAAATTGAAAAAAAAATGGGGCGGGGTCCCCCCAAAATCCATACCGGCCCTTCAGGTCTGGTAAAGATTTTTAGGGGAACCCCGAGCCAAAATAAAAAAGAAATGGCGTGGGGGTCCCCCTAAAATCCATACCAGAGCACACAACCTGACAGGCCACAGGAAAAGGGGGGACGAGAGAGCGCCCCCCCTCCTGAACTGAACTGTACCAGGCCACATGCCCTCAACATGAGGAGGGTGTTTTGGGGTCACCCACCTCTTTTGCCCAGTGGTTGTGGGGGTCCCTGGGCGGGGGGCCCCCAGATCCTGGACCCATGTGAATGGGTAGCGGGTACATTGTACCCCTACACATTCACGAAAACATGTTTTTTGACTCGCACGCAATTTTTTTTTAAATCTTGGCGCGGGGTTCCCTTAATATCTATACCAGACCTGAAGGGTCTGGTATGGATTTTAGGGGGGCCCCCATGCCATTTTTTTTAAATCTTTGCACGGGGGTTTCCCTTAATATCAATACCAGACCTGACCTGAAGGCAACCCATGCCGTTTTTTAAAATGATTTTTATGTATATTGCCAAGATCCGGCAATACATTACAGCCGCAGGCAGTTTTAAATTAAAAATGTTCCTTTACAAATGCCATTTTGCTGCTCTCATTCATAAAACTATGTACGACCGCTATGTAAGCAGTCTAACATAGTGTAGGGCATAGACTCTGCCCCTGAGCTATGATTGGCCAAAGGCACCCTGCCTTTAGCCAATCATGGCTCTCACAGCAGAGCGCACTGTGATTGGCCAAAGCTCGCAGGTCAGGTGCATGCTTTGGCCAATCAGCAGCCGTCAATGCACTGCGATCTCACAGTGCATTGATGGTCTCGCCGTTCATTATGGGGCGTTCAGCGGGCACTCAAATTTCCCGCGGACGTCCCATAATGTTCTAAATTTGACTCGAACATTGGGCTCATTCTTAGTGAGAACATACAATAAGTCTAATAAGGTAGAATATACAACTATTATATACGCATAAGTAACCCTAAACAATGTTGGTCATTAACCAACCAGCAAACAGAAGATCAGAGAAAATGATTTGCTCATGTTGCACTGGGGTTATGGTTCTCTGATTTTCTGGTGGGTTGATGACCAACATTGTTTAGGGTTACTTATGCGTAAATAATAGTTGTATATACTACCATGTAAGAATTATTGTATGTTTTCACCCATTCAGAATATATGCTTAAGCTGCTGAAGAAGCGCTGGTGCGTGTAACATGTAGAGCTACATCATGCCACATCAAGTTACACCAAGTCTGATGGGACATGGTTAATTGCTACACCTTGGACGCTTTCACTACCATCCAGGATACAGTTTTGGTGTAATTGACACTTACGTTATTAGGCATTATCTATACTGTGATTTCTTTAAGAATTGTATGTCTATTATAATAGAATTTATGTAATAAAGTGGTTTACATTTTAACTGTGCATTCTGGTGCCTACAAAGTCCATTGTATTTATCCAAGTTTTCATTCCATGCAATGATTTAGTTATAGACATAAGCCTCATTACAAATTTTGCCCACCTCTTCTTTTACTGCCATCACTTTTAACACACATTTTTAACACACAATTAATACTAGTATATTGCAGAATACCAAACTTGCAGGCAGGTGCAGGTGGAATTCTGAATGATAGTGGTTTGGAGTTATTTAACCTTATTCAGACTCATTCATCTTTGCATTCTCTTTCAATATCCCCAAGCCATAACAAAAAACACTGTAATGTTTTAGCATCTCTTACTTTTTGGACAATGTGGTTTTCTTCTCTCTCTCTTATCAGGGATATAGATTAGTTTATCTTTACAATTTCAGCCTAAGCTAGCCTTGGTAATAGGAGGGGGGGGGAAGTTGGTGGCACAGCAATTATTCCTGATAGAGAAGAAACCTTGGTTTCAGCTGTGTCCTCTCATCCTATATACTGTAGCTGGTATGGCCACTAAGAAAAAAAAAAAAAAACATGATTTAATGTTGTTTGATTACTATCAATAAAATATAAAATTACACTTGGAAAATTATATAATTGTCTTTCTGAGGTGTATCAGACATATGTTTTAAATTAAATATAAAGGAAAATTGCGCTGGACTCAAATACCTAAAACCTTAAGCAGCAACAACAAGTGCAATATAACACAAACATAAGAGAAAATACAAAAAGTTGCGCTAATAAAAAAATATTATAGTAATATGATAAGATATGGTAGTGACATCAAACAGCGTACCAGTGAAAATATGCTATAAATGCATTAGAAAATTGACACAAATGAATATTATCAAACAATCACCACATAAGTGAAAAGTGCAATATATAAGTGAGATGGCAACTAATAGTTGTCCGAAGAATCTGTGGATAAAATGAACAGCATTCAGCAACAAATATTTGTGAGATTGTTCCTGTGAAAAAGGAAAAGTTCAACTCGGAGTGAATCGCAGGTTTGTTCAATCAAACTCCAAAGGAGAAAATAGTGCAGTCCATATAACTGGTGAACAGATGAATATAGTGACTGTGTAGTTTCCAAGGAAACTCTTTATCCACCACCGCTAAGATTGCTCTCTTACCAGCTCCCAGGGTGGTGAAAGCAGATGGCTAGTACCCAGCCAGGGCCTTTTCCTCTCGGATCCTCTGTTGTGTCGATGAAACCATCACCATCTGCTGCTATGCTGGGATCTCCGACCGTGGGACGTCAGTGAGTAAAACCCCTTTACTTCCGGTGTCTCAGTGTACACAGTGGGGACTCGGACATAGGAGAAAAGTAAAAACACCGAAAGGGGGATCATAGATAAGACCCACTAGGGTATTTATTTCGTAAATGTAATTTAATTAAAAGCACTCCAATGTGCATAAAATGAACAGATATATAAAAAATGCGGCCGGCCGGCTGCAACACTAAGCGTCCGTACTTAATTCAGGAACGCTACACTCGCGGTGACGTCAGCACGTCACTCCTCCGACGTTTCGTCTCAATGCGGACGTAATCATGGGGATGCGAGCGACGTGTTGAATCACCGCTTATATGACAGATGGACGAGCCTCGTTCTGGACACCGGGGAGCCCGTGAATCTGTAAGCACCATTGTAAGTATGGGCGGAAGTAACGGCATACCAGGAAGTAATGCCATACTGTGATAATATTAAATGGAAATTGAGGATTAAAATCAGGGAAAATAGAAAAGACGTAACAAGAAAAAATTAACCCCTTAGATAAACCTGCCGTATCTTAAAATATGAAAACCGAATTGGTCAGTTCACATAAGTCAATACCGGACAGGGAAGTATATCTCGATGTAGTTCATGCTTCTACCACTAGGCAATAATAGCCGAATGTCATAAGAGATGGCCATATCGCAATATGCTGGGTGATTTATATATATGTGTGATAACTTAATGTCACAAATGTAATATGTTGCTACAGAAGTAAGCAATAAGGATATTATTAGTACTAACCTACCACTCATTTTAAAGGTGGATTTTAATGGCAAAGTAATGAAATGAAATTATTAAAAATGGACCCCAATGAAATAACACTGGGTCCAAGTGACAGTGTCAGTGATAAAAAGAAGAAACAAAGAACCAAACCGATGTTTCATATGGTAAGTATGGAGTTGACTGTCATGCAATGGGGTCTCAAATAGGGGTCCTCCATTGTTAACAGTCCTCTCCAAAGGGGATCTTTTATCAGAATAAGGTACCCTAAAGAAACTAAAAATTAAAAATTAAAAATGAATTTAGACATCAACTATTAGGTGTATGAAATTTAAAATTAAAATTAAAAAAGTGATGTTGTAAGATATGTGATATTCGATGATATGCAGCCACCCCCAAGTGGAGGCAGACCAAAACATAAAAGGAAAAGCGGGCTCACCGGTACCCAGAGCGAGTTTACAAACATGTCTCTACTTGTACAATAATGTTCCCGTTCATGCATTATCTATAAAGGCATTCACGTCCACCTCGATGTTCAAGCAGAAGGGAGTATAGGTTTTTAATCGGTGGACCCAAGCCATTTCACATTTAGAGATAGATCTCACCAGACAGCTGCCCCTCCAGTGTGGGCTATATTTGTCTATACCTACAAAAAATGTGTTGATGGGGTCTCTATTGTGTTTAAGCAAATAATGTTTGGAGACCGAATGTTTGGTATAGCCTCTCCTTATGTTGGCGATGTGCTCATTAAGTCTCACACGGAGGGGGCGTTTTGTCCTGCCCACATACTGGAGCCCACACAGGCATTCTAGTAGGTAGACCACCCCCTCCGTGGAGCACGTGATGAAATCCTTAATTTGATATTGTTTAGAGGTGACTGTGGAAGTAAAATGTTCTGTTCTCTTAGTTCGACACCTATTCAAACTACAAACTTGACATTTCCGACATTGGTAGAATCCTTTTAGTTCTCCAAAGAAAGAAGGTATATTAGTGGGGGGGTCCAAAACGTTTGGAGCTAACCTGTCTTTTAAGGATGGAGCACCCCTAAACACCACTTGTGGTTTATCAGGGACAATGTCTTTCAAAACACGATCGTTCTTTAGGATGTACCAATGTTTGACTATGATGTGTTTAACCTTTTGGTGCTGATTTGAATAATTAGTGACGAAGGGAACCACAAAGCTACTATCGACATTAGCCAGAGAGGTTTTTTTCTTTCAAAAGTTCAGACCTATCAAGTAGAGAGACTTGTTGGAGAGTATTTTCCAGGGTATGTTCAGAGTAGCCCTTCTCCAAAAATTTAGCAGTCAACAATTCAGCCTGTTCTGCAAATTGTTTGGGGTCAGTGCAATTTCTTTTCAGTCGTACATATTGGCTCTTTGGGACTGATCGAAGCCAGGAGGCATGATGGCAGCTCTCTACTGGGATATATGAGTTTCGATCAGTCGGTTTAAAAAAGGTGGAGGTTATAAATTTATCACCTCTCACAGAAATTTTTAGATCCAAAAAATGAATCTCTTGTTGACTGGCCTCATATGTAAAACGAATACCCCTATCGTTAGAATTCAAGGAGTTCATGAACTCTTCCAAGTGGGGCAAGGTGCCATGCCAAAGGAGGAGGACGTCGTCTATATATCTTGCCCAAAGGGTGACCTCAGGTCTACCCTGGCTATAGACGGCGTCCTCCTCCCACTGTGCCATAAATAAATTCGCCAGGCTGGGGGCGTATTTCGCCCCCATAGCTATGCCCCTATCCTGGCGATAAAAGCTCCCATTGTGCCAAAAAAAGTTATGTGTTGGAAAGGAAAGGAAATGTCAAGTTTGTAGTTTGAATAGGTGTCGAACTAAGAGAACAGAACATTTTACTTCCACAGTCACCTCTAAACAATATCAAATTAAGGATTTCATCACGTGCTCCACGGAGGGGGTGGTCTACCTACTGGAATGCCTGTGTGGGCTCCAGTATGTGGGCAGGACAAAACGCCCCCTCCGTGTGAGACTTAATGAGCACATCGCCAACATTAGGAGAGGCTATACCAAACATTCGGTCTCCAAACATTATTTGCTTAAACACAATAGAGACCCCATCAACACGTTTTTTGTAGGTATAGACAAATATAGCCCACACTGGAGGGGCAGCTGTCTGGTGAGATCTATCTCTAAATGTGAAATGGCTTGGGTCCACCCATTAAAAACCTATACTCCCTTCTGCTTGAACATCGAGGTGGACGTGAATGCCTTTATAGATAATGCATGAACGGGAACATTATTGTACAAGTAGAGACATGTTTGTAAACTCGCTCTGGGTACCGGTGAGCCCGCTTTTCCTTTTATGTTTTGGTCTGCCTCCACTTGGGGGTGGCTGCATATCATCGAATATCACATATCTTACAACATCACTTTTTTAATTTTAATTTTAAATTTCATACACCTAATAGTTGATGTCTAAATTCATTTTTAATTTTTAGTTTCTTTAGGGTACCTTATTCTGATAAAAGATCCCCTTTGGAGAGGACTGTTAACAATGGAGGACCCCTATTTGAGACCCCATTGCATGACAGTCAACTCCATACTTACCATATGAAACATCGGTTTGGTTCTTTGTTTCTTCTTTTTATCACTGACACTGTCACTTGGACCCAGTGTTATTTCATTGGGGTCCATTTTTAATAATTTCATTTCATTACTTTGCCATTAAAATCCACCTTTAAAATGAGTGGTAGGTTAGTACTAATAATATCCTTATTGCTTACTTCTGTAGCAACATATTACATTTGTGACATTAAGTTATCACACATATATATAAATCACCCAGCATATTGCGATATGGCCATCTCTTATGACATTCGGCTATTATTGCCTAGTGGTAGAAGCATGAACTACATCGAGATATACTTCCCTGTCCGGTATTGACTTATGTGAACTGACCAATTCGGTTTTCATATTTTAAGATACGGCAGGTTTATCTAAGGGGTTAATTTTTTCTTGTTACGTCTTTTCTATTTTCCCTGATTTTAATCCTCAATTTCCATTTAATATTATCACAGTATGGCATTACTTCCTGGTATGCCGTTACTTCCGCCCATACTTACAATGGTGCTTACAGATTCACGGGCTCCCCGGTGTCCAGAACGAGGCTCGTCCATCTGTCATATAAGCGGTGATTCAACACGTCGCTCGCATCCCCATGATTACGTCCGCATTGAGACGAAACGTCGGAGGAGCGACGTGCTGACGTCACCGCGAGTGTAGCGTTCCTGAATTAAGTACGGACGCTTAGTGTTGCAGCCGGCCGGCCGCATTTTTTATATATCTGTTCATTTTATGCACATTGGAGTGCTTTTAATTAAATTACATTTACGAAATAAATACCCTAGTGGGTCTTATCTATGATCCCCCTTTCGGTGTTTTTACTTTTCTCCTATGTCCGAGTCCCCACTGTGTACACTGAGACACCGGAAGTAAAGGGGTTTTACTCACTGACGTCCCACGGTCGGAGATCCCAGCATAGCAGCAGATGGTGATGGTTTCATCGACACAACAGAGGATCCGAGAGGAAAAGGCCCTGGCTGGGTACTAGCCATCTGCTTTCACCACCCTGGGAGCTGGTAAGAGAGCAATCTTAGCGGTGGTGGATAAAGAGTTTCCTTGGAAACTACACAGTCACTATATTCATCTGTTCACCAGTTATATGGACTGCACTATTTTCTCCTTTGGAGTTTGATTGAACAAACCTGCGATTCACTCCGAGTTGAACTTTTCCTTTTTCACAGGAACAATCTCACAAATATTTGTTGCTGAATGCTGTTCATTTTATCCACAGATTCTTCGGACAACTATTAGTTGCCATCTCTCTTATATATTGCACTTTTCACTTATGTGGTGATTGTTTGATAATATTCATTTGTGTCAATTTTCTAATGCATTTATAGCATATTTTCACTGGTACGCTGTTTGATGTCACTACCATATCTTATCATATTACTATAATATTTTTTTATTAGCGCAACTTTTTGTATTTTCTCTTATGTTTGTGTTATATCGCACTTGTTGTTGCTGCTTAAGGTTTTAGGTATTTGAGTCCAGCGCAATTTTCCTTTATATTTAATTTAAAACATATGTCTGATACACCTCAGAAAGACAATTATATAATTTTCCAAGTGTAATTTTATATTTTATTGATAGTAACCAAACAACATTAAATCATGTTTTTTTTTTTTTTTTCTTAGTGGCCATACCAGCTACAGTATATAGGATGAGAGGACACAGCTGAAACCGAGGTTTCTTCTCTATCAGGAATAATTGCTGTGCCACCAACTTCCCCCCCTCCTATTACCAAGGCTGGCTTAGGCTGAATGTGGTGATTGTTTGATAATATTCATTTGTGTCAATTTTCTAATGCATTTATAGCATATTTTCACTGGTACGCTGTTTGATGTCACTACCATATCTTATCATATTACTATAATATTTTTTTATATGTTTTAAATTACCCATTTGTGAATGGGGATGTAACTCATAAAATAAATGTTTTCACTATGCCAAGGGAACTTTTGTGTTTACTTCCAAAACCCATTTATATGTAGGAAATGTAATATAATTGCTGAAAATAACTTACAGCATATCAAGCAAGCACAGTTTCAGTGGGTTACATTCTTAAAAAAAAAAAAAAAAAACTTAAATGTTTTAACATCTTCCTATAATGTAGGAAGGTTACAGGTGTCAAAGACATAAAGCTATAATATTGTATAATTGGTGCCCCAACCGTTCTTCTGGCATTAAAACATTTAAAGCTGGGAGAGAATAAGGAAAATGTTACCTATACACTCTATTATACATAATGAGAGACAACTAAAATATAAGTATTATAAATAATAATAATAAAAATAATAATAATAGTATGTTAGTGTATATAGAGAGAAAAGGGAAAGCACTACAAACTGGAATGGCACTGAGAAAGTTACATGATACATTTCCTCATTTTTTTGCAATTATATTACATTTACATTGTGCTGTAGATTTTATGTTTTCATAAATGTATTGCCTTTGGTTCACATGCAGAATGATTGCTAAAATATTGAAAACGAACCTTTCTGTAAAGCATATGAAAAGCACTTAATAATTCTTACAATACAGTAAGTATTCATGCAATGCAGCATTTTTTGTAGATAGTTCTGACATATGACTATATATATATATATATATATATATATATATATATATATATATATATATATATACTGTATATATAATTTTTTTAATACCATTTAAAAAAATGCAAATAGCAGTTAGGTACTGATTAATTTATATTCTGTAGGATCACAACAACCTTCATGATTGCAGACCAGTATCCAATGATTAAATAGTACCCCCAGGTCCTTTTTTTAAATCTGCTTAAGATAGGCATTAAAAATTGAAGAAGGCAGGAGATGCTACCTCAGAATTATACCATATATCAAACAGAGAGCAGAATCATGATGATCAAAGCTCATCACACACAGCTTTATTCAGTAAGGATTTGCATAGCCTTAACGTTGTCTTAGAAGACCATTAACATTATGTGAGTGCCCACATCTTTGCTTACTGCAGGTGTCCCTGAAATTTGTGCACCCTGTGGGATGGTAGCTAGTTTTAATGACATGGCTAACAGATTAATGTATTAGTTAGACTTTAGCTTAGTCAAATGCTCATGCTTATTAGTTTAGAAATCAGTTCTTATTTTATTAATTTCCTTATTTTTGTTGCATTTTTTAAATTACAGACTAATATATTATGGGAAAAGTCTACTTATAATATTGAACATAAACAAAAATAGGACTTTCTGTGAAGCATTAGTAGCTATTTTTTGTGGCAATAATGGTCAATTATCATTGTAATAGTTGTGTAAACCTTTTTTTCAGTCTAGCAACTATCATCATGTTTACTCTAATAATGGTTGGCATAATTGCAGGATTTGATGTGAGCATGTTTGTAATGGCACTGCCACTTTGGTAGTAACCTGGTCACGGTCACTATTGAGTGGTTCCAAAATACTTCAAGTCTTGAGCTTATGTTGTCCTCACTTAGTTTTAGCATATACCATGCTCCACACCCAAAATCACATGACTGTTGTAAAATGTGAACCTCTTGCAATTATATAACTATAAAACATACTGTTATAAAATAACATAGCGCCCACTGGAAGTTGTGACACATGATGCACATGTAATGCATAGAGGGCTTGCTGCAGTTTATAATGGTGACACAGGCAATGTTCCCTTTAGGTCAGCAAAATATGGCATTTGGGTAATAAAAAATATCCTGTTTTTTTTTTGTTATGTTTCATTGTCATCATTAACTACTACTCCCTGCACCCATTCCTGAAGCCATCTTTCAATCTATGATTTGCCTCCACACACCTATAGACTTCAGTTTGTAAATTAAGCATGCGTGGCACAGTGCCAAATGCCTTTGCAAAATCAAGATACATTGCAACTACTGCCTTACCACATTTGCTATATGCCAATCCAATGATACCATTCCAGTCAAGAAAGTATGTAGTCAAAAAAAAAAATCAGGAATAGAAGCCTGGCTATTCCTAAGCTAAGCTCCCTGAGGACTTGTGGGCATAAGAAATCAGGTTTTGGTGATTTATTTATATTTAGATTATTTTGTCTGTTTTGAACCTCTATGTGTGTGGGCTCGATCCTGAGCTGGGCTGTGTGCGTCTATTAACGCAAATAGCGTGGCTTGGACCCCAGCCCTCCGCTTTCTGCTCACAGAATTTTACTGGCAGCCGAATGCATTAAAGTAAAAAAACCTTTTGCCTTAAGAACCACTTTAAAAGCTCCTACAGATTTCTAGCCATTTTCTCCCCCAACAGAGCGGCACCTTCCCCATTAAGGTGAAATCTGTCACTACTGTAGAACTGTTAGCTAACAAAAAGGTAAGACAAGTTCACCATAAACCCAACCCCCTCTTTTGTACACCAGTGTCTCAGCCACATATGTACTTTGGCTGCTGAATTCTCCCAAGCCCTCCCCAACAACCTGTCACTCCGATCTAAAATTTGTTCAACTCAACTTCCATTGTGTGTATACATGTCTAACCACACAGTGAAGTAGTTCATTGGTGTCTACTTCTTGAATTTTAGGTAGGACTCCTGTCATGTTCGTTGGCTGTCTATCAGCAGTTTTTATTCTTCTATGCAAATTAGTCCTGAGTTTAGGAAAACAAAGGCTGAATACACTAGGTCAGTCCAGCAGAAATACCCTAGATGGATGTCCCTGCTGCTATTGTTACTTCTGTTTTCTATCTATTAGAGGGCACATTGCCATTGTAATACTGATGCTAGAGGAAAACTGGTGGCTGTTTTCAGCTGAACTCCATAGTTAAAAATCATATGTAGTCAAAGACTTGTATTATTTCTTATTCTCTTATGAAGGACACATATTAATGACAATCTTTGTACGCATAGAGAAACAATTACATTCACATAACAATAACAATAGCAGTGCTACACATGGCTAAAGTATGGATGAGCCGAACACCCCCCCGTTCGGCTCGCACCAGAACCCGCGAACGGACCTAAAGTCCGTGCGAGCTTTAGAACCCTATTAGTTATAATGGATGCGAACGTTCGAAATTAAAAGTGCTAATTTTAAAGGCTAATATGCATGTTAATGTCATAAAAAGTGTTTGGGGACCTGGGTCCTGCCCCAGGGGACATGTATCAATGCAAATTTTTTTTTTAAAAACGGCCATTTTTTCAGGAGCAGTGATTTTAATAATGCTTAAATTGAAACAATAAAAGTGTAATATTCCTTTAAATTTCGTACCTGGGGGGTGTCTATAGTATGCATGTAAAGGGCGCATGTTTCCCGTGTTTAGAACTGTCTCTGCGCAAAGTGTCATTTTTGAAAGTAAAAAAGCTATTTAAAATCACTCGCGGCTAATGTTAATTGACGGCTCCCGTAATACAGAGAACAGTCATTCATTGAAACTCATTCATAAAAAAACTCATTGATAAAAAATAAAAAAAATGAAAAAAAAAAGCGTAGGGGTCCCCCCAAATTCAATAACCAGGCCCTTCAGGTCTGGGATGGATATTAAGGGGAACCCCAGCCAAAAAAAAAATGGCGTAGGGTCCCCCTCAAAATCCATACCAGACCCTTGAGGTCTGGTATGGATTTTAAGGGGAACCCTAGCCAAAAAAAATGGCGTGGGGTCCCCCTCAAAATCCATACCAGACCCTTATCCGAGCACGCAACCTGGCAGGCCCAGGAAAAGAGGGGGGGACGAGAGCGCCCCCCCTCCCGCCTGAACCGTACCAGGCCACATGCCCTCAACATTGGGAGGATGCTTTGGGGGTCTAAGACCCCTAAAGCACCTTGTCCCCATGTTGATGAGGACAAGGGCCTCTTCCCCACAACCCTGGCCATTGGTTGTGGGGGTCTGCGGGCGGGGGGCTTATCGGAATCTGGAAGCCCCCTTTAACAAGGGGACCCCCAGATCCCGCCCCCCCCTGTGTGAAATGGTAAGGGGGTACAAAAGTACCCCTACCATTTCACCAAAAAAGTGGCAAAAATTGTAAAAATGACAGGAGACGGTCTTTGACAATTCCTTTATTAAAATCTTCTTTCTTCTTTCTTCATCCTTCGGTTTCTTCATCTTCTCCTTCCGTCATCTTCTTCCATCTTCTTCTTCCATTTTCTTCTTCCTCCGATCCGCTTCTTCTTGCGCTGGTCTTCTCGTCCCTCTCGTCCGGCATCTTCTTCTGTCGGCATCGGATCAGAGGAAGAAGAAAATGGAAGAAGAAGATGGAAGAAGATGACGGAAGGAGAAGATGAAGAAACCGAAGGATGAAGAAAGAAGAAAGAAGATTTTAATAAAGGAATTGTCAAAGACTGTCTCCTGTCATTTTTACAATTTTTGCCACTTTTTTGGTGAAATGGTAGGGGTACAAAAGTACCCCCTTACCATTTCACACAGGGGGGGGGGCGGGATCTGGGGGTCCCCTTGTTAAAGGGGGCTTCTAGATTCCGATAAGCCCCCCGCCCGCAGACCCCCACAACCACCAGGCACGGTTGTGGGGAAGAGGCCCTTGTCCTCATCAACATGGGGACAAGGTGCTTTGGGGGTCTTAGACCCCCAAAGCATCCTCCCAATGTTGAGGGCATGTGGCCTGGTACGGTTTCCTGCGGCCTGCCAGGTTGCGTGCTCGGATAAGGGTCTGGTATGGATTTTGAGGGGGACCCCACACCATTTTTTTTGGCTAGGGTTCCCCTTAAAATCCATACCAGACCTCAAGGGTCTGGTATGGATTTTGAGGGGGACCCTACGCCATTTTTTTTTTTTTGTCTGGGGTTCCCCTTAATATCCATCCCAGACCTGAAGGGCCTGGTTATTGAATTTGGGGGGACCCCTACGCTTTTTTTTTTTCATTTTTTTTTATTTTTTATCAATGACTTTTTTTTATGACTGAGTTTCAATGAATGACTGTTCTCTGTATTACGGGAGCCGTCAATTAACATTAGCCGCGAGTGATTTTAAATAGCTTTTTTACTTTCAAAAATGAGACTTTGCGCAGAGACAGTTCTAAACATGGGAAACATGCGCCCCTTTACATGCATACTATAGACACCCCCCAGGTACGAAATTTAAAGGAATATTACACTTTTATTGTTTCAATTTAAGCATTATTAAAATCACTGCTCCTGAAAAAACGGCCGTTTTAAAAAAAAAAATTTTTTGGCTGGGGTCCCCCTTAATATCCATCCCAGACCTGAAGGGCCTGGTTATTGAATTTGGGGGGACCCCCACGCTTTTTTTTTGTTTTTTATTAATGAATGACAGTTCTCTGTGTTACAGGAGCCATCAATTCATTAGCCGCGAGTGCTTTTAAATAGCTTTTTTCCTGCAAAAATTACACTTTTTTGCAGGGAAAGTTCTAAGCACAGGAAACCTGCCCCCCTTCACAGGCCACCTATAGACACCCCCCAGATGTGATACTGCAATGCTGTTCTAACAGCACGCACACACATATCCCCAGAAATAGAGCACATATTGTCAGCAGCACACTGACACGCTGACACTGACTGAAACAGAATATGCGATGCCGCCGGTGCGGGGGCCTCTTATACCGTGGGGCTTGTACTAAAGCCCCTGAGCTATAATTGGCTACAGGCATCCTGCCTGTAGCCAATTATGGCTCTCCTCGCTGCCGGCGCTGTGATTGGCCAAGCATGCGGGGTCACAGTGCATGCTTGGCCAATCATCAGCCAGCATTGCACTGTGCGGGCCGCAATGCATTGCGGGGCCGCTCGCATCACACGAATTTGATGCGAGCGGCCCCAATAGTTCTGGGCTCGCCAAGCGAACATGGGTTCGAATCGAACACCGGGCCCATCCCTAGGCTAAAGCTACAATTTTCACACCGAAAATTTGAAACATCTAGAAGTTTCAAATTTAGTTTTAGAAAAATGGTAAGGCAATTTATATATATATATATATATATATATATATATATATATATATATATATATATGTATATATACATAATAGATTTGTCTGTGGAAAGCGAATACAAAATTACACCTGTAAGAAATACCGTATTTTCCGGTGTATAAGGCGACCGGGCGTATAAGACGACCCCCTAATTTTACTGTATTTCTACAGTTTTTGCCTATACTCACTGTATAAGAGGACCCCCCTTCTGAGGCTTCATATTTCTTATATTTCCTGCCGGAGCTGGAGCCATACCACGCTGAGCCAATCACAGCGAGCAATGTATTATATTAATGAATACAAAGCCTGCTCGGATTGGCAGAGGCTGTAACATCATCAGCCCGCACCTCTTTGACTCTCAAAGCCAATCCAGGCAGGCTATTGTATGTAGCCAGCTTGGATTGGCAGAGGTTGTTACTCCAATCTGAGCAGGCTCTGTGACCATTAATAGAATACATTGCTCGCCGGGATTGGCTCAGCGATGTATACTGTATGTAGCTGAAGCTACATGCAGTATTACTGCACATCCGGTGGGGCTGACATACAGCGGACTGTATTTTATACCCAGCGTATAAGATGACCCCCTACTTTTTGGCCGTTTTTTGTTAACCTTTTAAGTGTAAAAGGTTGTCTTATACAACGGAAAATACGGTAATAACATTAGGGATACTCTTGAGTAAACATCAAAATGGGGAGTACTGCTGCTGCTGCATTCCATGGTTGTAGTTCTTCCTTATCCACACAGGGAAGAACGACTAAGATGCTCATTTGAGGGTTTGCTGTGACATTGGTGTCCTCCTCCTCATCCCTAGTGTACAATTGTGGGAAGCAATTTCCACCTGCAGCAGCCTAGTGTATGGACACTCCTCCTGCATATACAGGGCACAAAGGAACAGGTTGCTGTTTTTATTGCATTTTTATTGCATACTGGGGTATACTGGAAAGGATAATGCAGCTCCTGTTAGGTAGGCAGTAGGGATGAGAGAAGTGCACTGTTGAGAGGAGAATACATTTTATCCAGAATGAACGTGTTTTACATGCAGTGTATATGCAAATCCAATAATCCTTGCTTGCTTAAGCAAAATTTTATAAAAGTGTGAAAGAATGCATGACACCGTGCGTAAGGTTAATTTGCACTCTTGGTGCTCTATGTTGCTCTGAACTGCTTTGGAAAGGGGTCAGTTCTTTTCTTTGTAAACTGGTTAGCTTGCTATTTGCTAAACCCAAGATAATATTTGTGCGCTTGCAAATAAACTGTTGACAAAAAAAGAAATAAAACAAATACAATAAAAACTCAATTAGATCGAACAGACAGAAGCATCCAAATCACCAATCCGAGTAGGATGTTTAATAAGCTCCAACCAAACAATAAAAAGTGTGCTTTCCTTGTGCTAAGCATAAGTTAATAAATCACATAAGAGACACAATAAAGGTGCATTAAACATATGATGAACTCATCCTAAATTTACATATCTGTGGAAATAAAAGTCCATATAGAATGTTCAAATACTGTGCAAAAAAATATATTCTAATATAATATATATAATAATATATATTGCAAAAAAGTGCTCAGATTTTTTTAAACTTCAACAGTCCCTCTTTCTTTGCCATGAACGGATGATGATAACATGCACCACTGAAGAAAAAGTGCTCCCAAAAGGAATCACCACAAGCGCTTAAATGAGTTTCTTACCAGCTGCTCTGATCCCACAAGGTGACCACCAGATACCTTGCTGCATAGCAGCCATATACACCACCATCTTGCATGCAAAGGGTCCACGAACTCCTAAGCCAAGATAGACTCCATGGAGGAAGTTAAAAATTCACATAGTGTAGTATTTCACCAAGATTTTAATAAAATTATAAAATCACACTTACGATTTTGAAAGAATTACACGTGTTACAAACAACCAGCGCTCAGGCCGACTTGCGGAATAATGTCACGTGTGAGGCCCCTCCCAAGGCATGCTTTCCTCTGTAACCAATGTTGTCTAGGGATACAAGGCTCAGATATGTCAATTTAGGATGAGTTCATCATATGTTTAATGCACTTTTATTGTGTCTGTTATGTGATTTATTAACATATTGTATTATTTTTTCGGGTCTTTTCTATGCTTAATCCTTACTGTGTTGTTGGGTCTGTAGACTAGGATAGTAGCCAGAACTAGACCAATTTGCCACACAGGCCCTTCAGCTTTAGCCAGCTTCCCCTCCCCATACATTTGTTGATTTGCAGATAAAAGTCCACATAGAATGTGCAAACACTTTGCAAAAAAATATATTCTAATATATATATATATATATATATATATATATATATATATATATATATTGCAAAAAAGTGCTCAGATTTTTTTAAACTTCAACAGTCCCTCTTTCTTTGCCATGAATGGATGATGATAACACGCACCACCGTAGAAAAAGTGCTCCCAAAAGGAATCACCACAAGCGTTTAAATGAGCTCCTTACCAGCTGCTCTGATCCCACAAGGAAACCACAGACAACTTGCTGCATAGCAGCCATATGCAACACCATCTTGCATGCAAAGGGTCCACGACCTCCTAAGCCAAGATAGACTCCATGGAGGAAGTTAAAGTACAGAGGAAAATACACAGTGTAGTATTTCACCAAGATTTTAATAAAATTATAAAATCACACTTACAATTTTGAAGGAATTACACAGCATGTGTTACAAGTCCAAGCGACTTGTGGAATAACGTCACATGTGAGGCCTCTCCCAAGGCATGCTTTTCTCTGTAACCAATGTCGTCTGGGGATACGAGGCTCAGATATGTCAATTTAGGATGAGTTTATCATATGTTTAATGCACTTTTATTGTATATGTTATGTGATTTATTAACTTTTACCCAGCTTGCTATTTAGTCTTGGACTTGAACTGTCCTGGAAAAGGAGTACATTCTTAATAGAAGCTAGACAGAAATGCCACATATTGTATTATTTCGGGTCTTTTCTATGCTTAATCCTTACTGTGTTGTTGGGTCTGTAGACTAGGATAGTAGCCAGACCCAGACCAATTTGCCACAAAGGCCCTTCAGCTTTATCCAGCTTCACCTCCCCATATGTTTGCTGATTTGCTGATTAACAGGACATGTGTTTATTGGTGGAGTGTGTTGGCAGAAGAGTGGATATTGATTAGCCTACTCATCCTTTTTCTTAAAGACACGTGTCCAATTAAATAAAGCAAAAAATTGGCATTTATCCTTACTGACTAATATGATGTTTTCATACTTGCTTTATTATATTGCTGCATCTCATAATGACTAGCAATATAACTTTTATTTCTCTTCGTTTTTCTTCCTTTCTACCTTTGTTATTTATATGTTATGTATTCAAACATCATGCAAACTTATATACAGTATGTATTACAAATGCTATGATGCAAAATATTTCTGAAAATATTTTCAATAAAACAAAGATTGCCAAAGTTGTGTTTTATGTGTTTAGGGAAAAAAAGGATTAAGCATATAGAGGTCAGAACTATTATTTTTTTAGATATACCACATGTATTATATTATATGACCATGAACTGTGTTGCTGCACTTTTGCTTTATGTTGATGAAAGCAGTTTCTAGGAATCTTTAAACATGAATCTAGCAATGTAGTTTACTTTATTGTACTATTTATGCCAGGAAACAAGGACAGCTTGGCGGTGACTTCACTGATAACTCATGCTGCACAGATGGGTAATGGTTTATTAGTACAGATGGTATACAGGGAACAGCAAATCCATTGGCATTTCTACTGTACACACATAAAGACGTGACAAAAAAAACAAAAAAAACAAAAACAGATATTAAGTACCTGAGTGTGGTGTAGTATGCTGTTAATATACTTATGTACTTATGTTGGCAGTACATGTGGAACTTTTACTTTGAATAACTATCAAAAAGACCTATTTTTCCCTACAATATTCATATAGCCATTCAAGTTTATATCCTAAGAGGATGCATGTGCTGCAAACAAAAATACTACATAATATCTCTGTACTGACAATCAGTACAAAACAGAGTCAGCTGGAAATCTGTAACCAAGCTGAATAAGCTTTATCATGATGAAACTGAGAAAAGCTGTCCTACACTCTCTGAATGTCTACCAAACCAGGCATTAAGGCTGGATTCACACCTATGCATTTTTAGTGCTTTTTGCATTTTGCAGATTTGCACTACCATGGTTTACCATGGTTTCCTATGGAACACGTTCTGTAGTGCAAATCTCCAAAATGCAAAAAGCACAAAAAATGCATAGGTGTGAATCTTTATGAGGCAGGTATCTCATAAAGGATATCTTTTGTTTTATATGATTGATTACCTGTATAACACTGAAAATCTTGCAAATATTGGACCTTCAAATCATAAGGGATCCTAATTATAGTTTTTATCCACAAAAAATATTTTATGTATGTATTGTATAAGACAGGGGTCTAAAACCTTTCTAAACAAAATGCAAATTTACTGTCCTTCAGACTTCAGAGGGGACGGATTGTGGCCAGCGGGAATAGAAAGTGGAAGTAAATAGTATCCCATCTTTGGTATTATGTGGAGGAATAGTGCCCTGATTTTGGTGTCAGTGGGAGAAACAGCACCCCATTGTTGGTGTCAGTAGGAGAAACAGAGCCCTATTGTTGGTGTCAGTAGGAGAAATAGTGCCCCATTGTTGGTGTCAGTGGCAAGAATTATGCCCCATTGTTGATGTCAGTGGGCAGAATAGTTGTTATGCATGATATGTTTCTTTAAATGCAACTCTATGGTGCATCTCTGTTGTACTTCTGTTGTACTTCTTCCTGTGTTGTGTTTCCTGTTCCTGCTGGGTCTTTCAGTAAACATGGCTTATGTACAGTAATGGCTTGTGCTGTCTCTCTACATATATCACATCAAACATGGTGTCAGAAGTGGGGTACCTACATGTCCGTGGCAGATTATCAGTATGGACTTATTCAACTACGCAGGCAAGGAATACCTGCTATTAGTCGATCATTATTCAGACTTCTTAGAAATAGACCTTCTTCCCGACTTATCCACCAAAGCTACAATTAAGAGGTTCAAGGCTCAGTTTGAACGTCAGGGCCAACCAGATACAGTAATCTCTGACAATGGCCCTCAGTTTGCAAGCCTACAATTCAGAAAATTTGCCACTGAATGGGAGTTTGAGCATGTTACTTCCTCACCACGTCATCCACAGGCTAATGGCAAATCTGAATTAGCTGTAAAGATTGTTAAAAATGTATGCAAGAAAGCACAAAGTGAGGGTAAAAACCCATGGAAGGCCATTTTACATTGGAGAAACTCTCCGACTGAAGGCATGGATAGTAGTCTGGCACAAAGACTGATGTCAAGGAGATTAAAGACCTCCTTACCAGTAGCAAATAGACTGCTTGAACCCTCTGTCATACATGGTGTTACTGACAAGTTAAGGATTAAGTGTCAAAGGCACGACGGCCAGAGATTTGCCAGAATTGAATATTGGAGAACAAATCCATATGAAACCATTACCTGGAGACCAAACAGGCCATTGGAGAATAGGTACTTGTCTGCAAATGGTTGCACCATGCTCCTATCTTGTGGACATTGAAGGAACTCTCTATTGCTGCAATCGAGTGTATTTGAGAGTGGCAGAGCAGCCTGAATCTCAGTATCCTGTTGATAGATCGGACTCACCCAGTATCACAAGGACATACTCACCCATTGACAGTTAGGCATGTACAGAGGCAATGCCTCATACCAACGGCAATGACAGTTCTGGGCAAGCAAGTATACCTGACAGCTGTCAAGCGCAGAGCATGCCAGTACGTGATGAGAGGAGCCCAGTAACTTCAGAGAGGACTAAAGGAGTCCGTGCACAAGGGCCAGTCTTCACCCGTAGTGGTAGATGTTCAAAACCACCTACGAGACTTAACCTGTAGAAAGTGTTATTGCTGTGTCTCTTTTGAATTTCACAATGTTCATTTATTAACACTAAAAGGGGGAGATGTTATGCATGATATGTTTCTTTAAATGCAACTCTATGGTGCATCTATGTTGTACTTCTGTTGTACGTCTTCCTGTTTTGTGTTTCCTGTTCCTGCTGGGTCTTTCAGTAAACATGGCTTATGTAAAGTAAGGGTTTGTGCTGTTTCTCTACATATAGCACATCAAACAATAGGGTCTCATATCAGTGGGATGAATATAGCCCCAAGGGCTGGATAAAGGCAAGCAAAGGGCTGAATCTGACCCCTGGGCTGCAGTTTGGAAACCACTGGTATAAGAGAACAGGCCACTTGATGATATATAGTTTAAAAGTAATAACATTCGGCTTCCTATATAAAGCTTTTTCAAAGAAAAACTCTGTGTTGCTCACATCAACGAATCAGGTTCTTTTTTTCATCTCTCAAGTGCATGACAGACAGTAGATAATTGGTTACCAGCAGAAACAGTTATAGATTTATTATAGCACATTTATCTATATGCAAAGTTGTAACTACATTTGCAGTCAATTACTCAAATGTATTAATTGTAATCCCTTATTTTCTTACCCCAAAATAAAAAGTAGAGTATTTAGTGAATTTTATTTTAAGTCTGATGACAGTAAATTACATTATATATTTCACTCGAACCATGAGTAATTCCCGTCAATCTTCGTATAACTTACTGTGAGTAATGAACTCACAAAGGTGTATAAATGCATTAGATGTATAAAAGCGACGAGACGGACATAGTATAACTTTTGTGTTGATAATGTCAGTTTTTGACAGCACAGGAACTATTTGTCACAGAATATATGTGTGAAGCTGTGATTCATGCAAATTCTTAGGGATGAGGACTGAGAGTAGGGATGAGGTTCAGGTTCATGGATACTATGGACTCAGCAGCTTCACAATCTGCAGTCCTGGCGAATAAATGCAGAAATTCACAGGCAAATTATTTGTTATAGTATTTCCTGGCCTTTGAACTTAGGTCAGCTTACTAAAAGGCCAATAAGGGGGCTTATGGTTAGGCCAGCAGCCCCCTCCCTATAAAAGGGTAAGGTTACAGCAGCCATATTAACAATGCACTTTACCTGCGATAGGGAATGCTGTTGATAAAATGCATAGGAAGAGATTAGTGTAGGTGCTTGTAGGTACTGTAAGGGTATACCCTTACTGAATGTCATGACAGTGGCAAAATATTGTTTATCTTAGAACATTGGTGGGGAAATGGTTTTATCTTTTTTTAATCTTTGTTACATCTCAATTCTTCTGCTGTCCTGCAGACTCTTTACTCCCTGTCCCCATGCACTGCAATGATAACAAGCTGCGTGTATTCTTTTTATAGGGCTTATTTCATAATGCTGGATACACACAGGAATTCTTTTTTTTGTTCAACCCAGCATGCTGAACGAAAAAAAAACCTTAAAGATTGCTGTACTAACACATCCGATGTTATTGTGGCAATCTCCCCACTGAGTGAATATGTTTTAACCACTTCAGCCCTGGAAGATTTTACCCCCTTCCTGACCAGAGCACTTTTTGCAATTCTGCACTGCGTCACTTTAACTGATAATTGCGTGGCCGTGCGACGTGGAACCCAAACAAAATTGAGGTCACTTTTTTAGAGCTTTATTTTGGTGGTATTTGATCATCTCTGCGGTTTTTTTTTTTTTTTTTGCGCTATAAACAAAAAAAGCAACAATTTTGAAAAAAAAAAACTCAATATTTTTTTACTTTTTGCTATATTAAATATCCCCCGAAAATATATGAACAAATTTTTTTCCTCAGTTTAGGCCGATATGTATTCTTCTACATATTTTTGGTAAAAGAATCGCAATAAGCGTATAGTGATTGGATTGCACAAAAGTTATAGCGTCTACAGGGGATAGTTTTATGGTATTTTTATTATTATTTTTTTTTTTACTAGTAATGGCGGTGGTCTGCGATTTGTATCGGGACTGCAAAATTATGGTGGACGCATCGGCCAATTTTGACACATTTTTGGGACTTTTGGCATTTATACAGCGATCAGTGCTATAAAAATGCATTGGTTAATGTAAAAATGTCACTGGCAGGGAAGGGGTTAACACTAGGGGGCGATCAAGGGGTTAATTGTGTTCCCTAGTTTGTGTTCTACCTGAAGGGGGGGCTGTGTAGGGGAGATGACAGATCACTGTTCATACTCTGTATGAATAGACAATCTCTCTCTTCTCCTCTCAGAGAACCGTGTGTCAGCAGTAGGGGTGCAACGGATCAAAAAACTCACGGATCGGATCGATCCTCGGATCAGAGTCACGGATCGGATCATTTTTCGGATCAGCTAATAATAATTGAATTTGCAAAAACCTGTGAAAATTCCGCCAACCATATAGTCCCCACTGTAATATCCACATCCTCTCCCCCACTGTAATATCCACATCATCTCCCCCACTGTAATATCCATGTCATCTCCCCCACAGTAATATTGTCTGAGTATGACCGAGTATTGGCAGGGTATCGCAGAGTATTGGCAGGGTATCGCAGAGTATTGGCAGGGTATCGCAGAGTATCGCAGCGTATTGGCTGGGTAATGCAGAGTATCGCAGCGTATTGGCTGGGTAATGCAGAGTATCGCAGAGTATTGGCAGGGTATCGCAGAGTATCGCAGAGTATTGGCTGGGTAATGCAGAGTATCGCAGAGTATTGGCTGGGTAATGCAGAGTATCGCAGAGTATTGGCAGGGTATCGCAGAGTATTGGCAGGGTATCGCAGAGTATTGGCAGGGTATCGCAGAGTATCGCAGAGTATTGGCAGGGTATCGCAGAGTATCACAGAGTATTGGCTGGGTAATGCAGAGTATCGCAGAGTATTGGCTGGGTAATGCAGAGTATCGCAGAGTATTGGCTGGGTAATGCAGGGTATATGCTGGGTAATGGCTGGGTAATGCAGGGTTTGTTTACAAGTGATCGCTCCGTCATTTGACGAGCGATCACATTGTAAACAGTGGCCGGGTGTACCAAGATGGCCGCCGCTCCGGAGCTAGGCTGAAGCCGCAGCCTTTCCTAAGGCCGCCGGGTGTACCAAGATGGCCGCTGCTCCGGAGCTAGGCTGAAGCCGCGGCCTTTCCTAAGCGGAAATCGGCGGGGTGTGCCGATCCGAACTGGGTGACCCGTTCGGATCACGGATCGGCGACGATCCGTTGCACCCCTATTCAGCAGTGATCGTGGGAGCCCGGCGGTGATCGTGACCGCCGGGCACTCACATCGGATCTGGGGGCAAACATCGGGGGCGAGCCCCTAGTAGCCACAGGGCAAAGTGACGTAACATAACGTTGCTTTGCCCAGCCGTGCCATCCTGCCGTAGTACAACTGCGGCGGCTGGTCGGTAAGTGGTTAACAGCAGGAATGACCCGCCTGCCAGAACACTATATTCAGTGCTCACAGACATTGGCTGCGAGCACTGATTAGATGCTAGTTTTCCAGCTTGCTTGTTCAACAGAAGCCAGAAGCTAGGGGTTTATGAGCCCCAAAAGATGGGAAACTGGTGTCAGCGGAGGCGCCTGAATGTGAAGGAGCAGCTGGCACTACACTGGCCACTTCCTCAGGATGGGGCATACAACCCTTTAAACAGCTGTGATCTTTCTTTTGTGCTGTTTGTGAGTAAGCTGGCAGTCATATTTGTTATATATATATATTTTTAATTATACTCAATACACTGGAGCTACAGGGAGAAATCTACAGACCATCGGCTCCTGTGCCCATCTGCAATGGTGCTCTCCTCTCTCCCTCTTCTCACAGGGAGCCCAGGCAGCAGCAGGAGCCATTGGTTCGTGCTGCTGCAAATCAAATCCTGTGAAGAGAGAGTGCTGGGCAGGGCTGAGTCGTGTGGTGTGTGTCTAGGAAATCACACAGCTTGGCTCAGGAGAGCTCCCGCACCAATGCCAGCTTGCTATGGGTGCACTCACAGAAAAAGAGGAGCAGAGAGCGCTGGAGGGGGGGCCCAGAAGAAGAGGTCAGAGACTGCTCTGTGCAATACCATTGCACAGAGCAGGTAAGTATAACTTACTTACCCGCTTTTATACCCACTTTAAAGGATATTATACCTATTATACCTATGCTTACAGACATTACAATACTGGGGGACGTGTTGCCATTTTCCTGGTACTTTGTGGTACACATGTACATACACATGTATGATGAATGTAAATATGTGACATAACTGTAACTGTAATTTATATGTTTATGAACTGGCTACCCTATAGCAGAAGTGGACCTCAGTGCCACAGTTTATTCCTAGTCCAGTTTTTATACATCTTCCCATGAATCATTATGGTTACATTATCAAAATATACAATCTCTTGTTGCCCACATTTTTCTTTCCTTGTTTGGTTTTCAACTGATGATTGCTGCAATGCCATTTAGAAGCTAATTGGTTGCTATGGACAAGAAGAAATGTCCTTGTTAACACACATTGTAAAACTTGCTGAAAGTCACTTGATGCTGATGAGCTACTATTGTTACATACTAAAGTAAATTCTCCATTTGAAGAATCCAACAGACTTCATAGGAACATATAGGGAAATTATTTTAGCAGGTTAGAACTGAAATTTGGTTAAACACTGAAAAAGACCTGTGATTCAAACTGTCTGTTTTATTTTTTTCATTCTACCTTCTCATACTTTCTGCCTTTAATATTTTACATGGACATGGATGTACAAAGGTGCACTGCCAATTATAAAATATAACTTAGGCAACACTTATTTTAATAGTTATTGATACCAGATACAGCTGATGCTATGTTCCCAGCAGATGCAGCTTTTGTAACAGAAAAAAAATATGACTTTATTCTCACTAGTTGACAACTGATTTTTCTGTAATTACTACAAGAAAGGTAGATTGTTCATCATAATGTTTTTATATTAAAGCGGTTGTATACCCTTAATTTCAAGTTGCACCTACAGGTAAGCCTAGATTAATGCTTACCTGTAGGTACAAGAAATATCTCCTAAAACGGTTTAGGAGATATTTGCAAAGAGCGATTTACAACGTTGTCTATGGCGCATGCGCGCCAAAGACAACAGTGCATTTAACGGGTTAATCCCCATTCCCAACTGCGGCTCACCGCAGTTGAAGTGTCCCGCATGCATGCGCGGAGCGACGTCTTCGCTGCTCTGGCCAATCACAGCGCCGCAGCGGCGCTGTGATTGGCCGGAGCGGCAATACCCGGAAGAGAGATGGCTGCGGCTGGAGGGGGAGAAGAGGACGGCGTCGGGGGCCCCGTTCTAAGGTAAGTGATGCATAATGAGCTAGTATGCTAGTCATACTAGCTCATTATGACTTTGTCTTGCAGGTAGTTTACAATTTTTTTTTTTTTAAAACGGGTATACAACCGCTTTAACTCCATATATGACTGAGGATACTACCTTTTAATGGATATACAGTGCCTTGAAAAAGTATTCATACCCCTTGAAATGTTCCACATTTTGTCATGTTACAACCAAAAACGTAAATGTATTTTATTGGGATTTAATGTGGTAGACCAACACAAAGTGGCACATAATTGTGAAGTGGAAGGAAAATGATTAATGGTTTTCAATTTTTTTTACAAATTATTATGTGAAAAGTGTGGCGTGCATTTGTATTAAGCCCCCTTGTGTCAATACTTTGTAGAACCACCTTTTGCTACAATTATAGCTACAAGTCTCTACCAGCTTTGCACATCTAGAGAGTGACATTTTGGCCCATTCTTCCTTGTAAAATAGCTCAAGATCTGTCAGATTGAATGGAGAGCGCTTGTGAACAGAAATTTTCAAGTCTTGATACAGATTCGCAATTGGATTTAGGTCTGGACTTTGACTGAGCCATTCTAAACACATGAACACGCTTTGATGGAAACCATTCCATTGTAGCTCTGGCTGTATGTTTAGGGTCGTTGTCTGGCTGGAAGGTGAACCTCCACCCCAGTCTCAAGTCTTTTGCAGACTCTAGGTTTTCTTCAAAGATTGCCCTGTATTTGGCTCTATCCATCTTCGCATCAACTCTGACCAGCTTCCCTGTCCCTGTTGAAGAAAAGCATCTCCACAACATGATGCTGCCACCACTGTGTTTCACGGTGGTGATGGTGCTTTCAGGGTGATGTGCTGTATTAATTTTCCGCCACATATAGTGTTTTGCTTTTAGGCCAAAAAGTTCAATTTTGGTCTCATCTGACCAGAGCACCTTCTCCACATGTTTGCTGTGTCCCCCACATGGCTTCTGGCAAACTGCAAACGGGACTTCTTATGACTTTCTTTCAACAATGGCTTTCTTCTTGACACTCTAACATAAAGGAGTGCATGACTAACAGTTGTCCTGTGGACAGATTCTCCCACCTGAGCTGTGGATCTCTGCAGCTCCTCCAGAGTTACCATGGGCCTCTTGGCTGCTTCTCTTTAATAATGCTCTCCTTGCCTGGCCTGTCAGTTTAGGTGGACGGCCATGTCCTGGTAGGTTTGCAGTTGTTCCATACTCTTTCCATTTTCCAATGATGGATTGAACAGTTCTTTGTGAGATGTTCAAAGCTTTGGATTTTTTTTTATAACCTAACCCAGCATTTAACTTCTCCACAACTTTATCCGTGACCTTTCTGGCGTGTTCCTTGGCCGTCATGATGCTGTTTGTTCACTAAGGTTCTCTAACAAACCTCTGAGGGCTTTACAGAACAGCTTTTTTTATACTGAGATTAAATTGGAAAGTGGACTCTATTTACTAATTAGGTGACTTCTAAAGGCAATTGGTTCCACTAGATTTTAGTTAGGGGTATCAGCTTAAAGGAGTAATACAATTGCACACCACACATTGCACACCACACTTTTCAGATACAGTTTTTATTTGTACAAAATTTTGAAAAACAGTTATCATTTTCTTTCCACTTCACAATTATGTGTCACTTTGTGTTGGTCATTCACATACAATCCCAATAAAATACATTTAGGATTTTAAGTTGTAACATGACAAAATGTAGAAAAATATATGAATACTTTTTCAAGGCACTGTAGCATAATCAGAATTGGCTCTAATAGTTTAACAAATTAGAGATTTAACAACACTATGACTTTCTCTAAATAGAATCATTTCATTATGCTGCCATTTCTAGGTGGATGGCAGAAATGTATGATGGCAAGATCTGCTGTATTATTAGAAGTGAGCCTGGCACCAGAACGTCATTAGGTCCTTGTGAAGATCTCAATGCCCCTGTTTAATTGTGCAAGACATTTTAAGTAAGAAAATAAATATGTTTCAAAGATAAAATAAAATAATTGCTAAATCATTTGCAGGGAGAAAATGTGCCCTACATTGCTTGAAGTTCTAAGTTTAGGCCATGGCATTAACAAATTCTATGACAATTAATGAGAATGACTATTTTGTTGATGACAATTTAAGACAGTTGGTTTACTAAATAAGTATAACTTAGTAAAGTTAATTTGTACTTCCTTTAGGCCCCTTTCACATTGGGGCGGGGAGCCGCGGTGACGGTAAAGCAGCGCTATATTTAGCGCTGCTTTACCGTCGTTTTAACCGCGGTATTCGGCCGCTCGCTGTGCGGTTTTACCCCCCGCGAGCGGCTGAAAAAGGGTTAAACACCCCCGCAGAGCGCCGCCGTAGCGTATTGCCGCGGTTTCCCATTCAAATCAATGGGAAGGAGCGGTATAGGAGCGGTGAACACACCGCTCCTATACCGCTCCAAAGATGTTGCTAGCAGGACTTTTTTGCCGTCCTGCTATCGCACCGCTCCAGTGTGAAAGCCCGCCGGCTTTCACACTGGAGTTAAAGGGGCCGGATTTTTTCAGGGCCTTAGTGAATGCATTCAACCTGTTCTGTCCTACATCATCCAATTAAGTGTGAGAAAAAAATAATTTGTTTTTATTATTTTGCTTGCAAACATGCTCTGCATACTTGGTAAATTACACCATTGCCTTGTTAATATATATTGTATTAATCATAATACCAACAAACCAAAATATTAACTGTGTTGATTAATCTTGAAATGTCTTAATAAATAAAAAGCAGGGTGATTGCTTTATGCACAAACCCAAAGAAGACCTATCATTGATGAAACCAATGAGTAAAGTAAAATAGGAAGTAAGTTAGGCAGGCCATAGCCAGTGTGAATTTATTTTTTCAGGAGTCCCTCCTGCAATGCAATTGTCTTCTCCTGGCGGGGGGGGGGGGCAGAAGCAGGTGGGGAAGCCATCCCTGCCGGGAGAAGACAGCGATTATCGCAGCCGGCAGGCTGGTTGTACCCAAGTTGATCGATTGATCACTAATGGCTCAGATCTTGCCAGGTCCTGCTGAACCAGCTGAGATTCGAACTGTGTATGGCCGACCTAACACACGGTAGTTTTTTAGCTTAATGGTAATGTAAATAATTGGGGTTTGTCCCTTTAAAAAAAACAAATCGCACTATGTTAATAAACTGCAGATTAGAAACATTTCCATTTTCTTTACATAAGTCAAATTACACTCGCTGCTATGAAAGGAAATGTTTAGATGCATTTGTTTTCAAGGACATTGTTGGAAACACCATGCTATATTATAATCCTTCATTATATAATCATACAACTATGGTGACAGTAATTTACACAATAAATAAAACCCATTTTAAAGCATCCACATCAATTGTGGGGAAATGCATTTCCTCAATGATTTACATATTTCACATTATTGTGTTTTCAGCTCACTGCTTTCTTAATGTTACATTCATAATGCAGCTCCAGACAGGTTTTCATAAGTTTGAAAGATAGACAATAATTGTTGTCAAAATGGCTGTTTGGAACATTTAAAATAACATTAGTTTCCCTATTACTAATGTCAAACTTTAGGATTGGAGATTTGCAAAGAGTAATGAAACTTGATGAAAAGGCTGGATAAAAAGATGCTTATTAAATGCTTACTATGCATTTATGTACATCTAATATATATAAATATTGTTCAGGATCTGATAGACCTTTTTAAAGTTTTTAAAGAGATTTTATCAAACTTCTTCTTCAACAATCCAGTTAAAATCTTCCTCTCCAAGCCCCATACTGGGAACATGACAGGAAATAGCTATGATCAGAATTTACAGGCAGATCTGGACTTTTTTTTTTATTAGCGCACTGTTAGGTAATCATAGTTATTGAATTCAAGATGGTATAGCTATAGCTTTTTTGCTATACATTCGACTGGAGAAGATGCTAAATATCGGTGAGTTATAAAGATAATATCACTTCAAATCCTCATTCATTAGCAGGACTTTACTAAGGAGCCTTTTATTTGTGTAAAGTTTAGCACAGCAATGTTAATTTACACTGTGGCCTACAATTTCCGGGCGATTCTGAGAAAGAATTTTTGGATATTCAGAGTACTGCTTTAATTATTATACAGATGGATACATATTTTAGTCTAACTCTTTAACTTTTGTTTTTCTTCTCTCTTTATTTTGATAACATCTGGTAATAAATAAGGGTCACTGGGGTAGATTTAGTAAAACTGGAGCACTCAGAATCTGGTAAAGTTTTGCATAGAAACCAATCAGCTTCTAACTTCAGTTTGTTCAATTAAGATTTGTTAATAAAACATTGAAGCTGATGGTCACAATATTCGGTGTGCACCAGTTTTAGTAAAACTCCACCACTGTGACCCAAAGATACGTACTTTTATGTTTAGCACATTTTTTTGGAATGTTGATTTCTCAGTTTATCTAAATACATAAATAATGAGTTGTTAATACCCTAAAACACATAATATATGACTAAAATGTATTATTGATGATCATGGAAAAAAATATTCCTGCAATTCAAAAAAAAAAGTTTAGGAACTCTGTCTGCTTAATGTGGAACTTGATAAAAATAAGGTTCTTTAGCAAGAAAAATGCATTACAGATTAATATTTATGCTACCAAAATTAGTGTGTGCTGTAAAATGCCTCCAGGATTGTTCCTGTTTCATCTTGCTGGAGGCTGTCATTTTGCTGAAGCCCAGAGGCCCGGAACACAACAGCAGTAAACCTAGGCTGCCAGCAGATCAGCCTCTACAAATTTTGTCACAGTGCCTAAAAATAGAGAGCATTTGAGCATGTGCAAGCAGGGTGCATTACTGGATTTTAAACAATATAGACACTTATTTTAAATCTTCATATAGCTATACCTACAAAAGGGGCCAGCCTGTAGAGATGTAGCAGGATTAATTAAGAGTTCCTCTTTAATACAGTAGAGCGAACTTTGGCAGATCATGTGATATGGCTCTTCTGTTTTTTCCCTCCCCCATTCATTTTAATAGTGCCTTGCTGATTTTAGAGTCCCAAAGCTAGCAAAGCTCTACGCATATCACTGTGCTTTATACATGCTTCCATTTTGAATTAGTTTTTTTTTCTTTGTTTTTGAAGCAGGAGAATGGCCATGGTTCAGCCATACCATTCCTTTTTAAATGGACTCCCTAGGGCCGAGGACTGTTTTTGAAGCTGTCATATTATTTGTAAATCTTACAGTGGTGAGACTTTTTAGTGTAGGGATGAACCAAGGTACAGGTCAAACTCAGTTCAGCCTGAACTTGTAACAAAGGGACGGGAATGCTGGTGACAATGTTGACCCAATATGGCCATGTGGCTATATTAGGTCAATGATGTCCCCAGCTTCCCGCTACATGCAGCTGTAAGGTGGGGAATTCCACAGCCCACAGCTGCCTGGGCAGGCAACCTTCAATCATGTGACAGCTTCCTGCTGGTTGAAGCTGAATTGAGTTATTCTTCATTCTTACTTTAGTGTACTTATTGACTTCTGTGTTCCCCTTAGTGTAGAAATGGTGTTTGGGTTAAAGGTACAGTATTTCTGTATGCCAGCTTGGATTGACAAACAGAGGTTTGTCAATCCAACAGAGGGAATTACCAAGCTTCTGATTAACTGTCTGAGGTTTGTCTTTTGAAAGGCGAATACTATGTGCACAAAGCCACAATAAGATGATAAAATAGGTAAGATCGAGGCAGATGTGACTATTTTTTGCAACTTAAATTAGTAGGGGTGGTTTTGGTAATCATTATGCATGTGAAAGTTATATCCAAATAAAACTAAAAAAGACAACAAGCAGATAGCATAACAGTGGCCAAACATTAGCAACTACAGTTAACAGGAATATCACAGTTCTATATGGCCCTTTAAGATGTGGAGTACACCGAATATTCCTGTTACCTATCCTCATGGAAAACGGACTTACAACAATTGCTCACCGATGCCCAATGGGATAAAATATTACACTTTACTCATATCAACACAGTCTTCCAAAACGGCTGAGATGAACTTCAAGTTGCTGTCACGCTGGCACTACTATCCAGCTAGATTACGTTAACTATTACCTGATTATCCATCCCTCTGCTGGCGAGGATGTGGCTTGGAGGCCACACATGCTCACATATGGTGGACATGCCCTCTTATTTGCCCCTATTGTCTTCCATTAGGTCTCTCATATTATCCATACAAGGCTATCATGTACCTGATGATCCCTGGGTAGTTTTTTTCCACTGCTCTTCTGAATCTATAAGCTTATACAAACGTTCTATTACCCCCGATCTACTTAATGCAACAAATTTCAATTTGGAATTTATCTTGTATCACAACTATTTTGCTTTCAATGGCTCCCACTACCTCCAGGTACAGAACATTGCCATGGGCACTTGCTGGGCCCCTTCTTACGCCAATCGGTACCTGGGGAGTGGGAGTGCATGATTAGTACATCGGACGATCTAGCTCCCTTTCTGGACCATGTGTTATTGTGGTTCCGATATATTGATGACATTTTGCTCGTCTGGAATGGTCCTTACTCCCGATGGGTTGTTTCAGACTTTTGTGCAATACTTTAATACCAATGCATTTAATCTCACTTTCACCATGTCTTCCAATAACAATATGATTGAATTCTTGGACATTTGTATTCACAAGGATGCAAATGGACTACTTTCGAGCATACTATTTAGGAAACCAACGGATGGCAATGGCATTCTCGATGCCACAAGTTTTCATCCAGTGAACCTCATCAAGTCGATACCCTTTGGTCAATACTTGCGCATTTGACACAACTGCTCCAACGAGGTTAGCTTTAAGAGGGAATAGACAAACTGAGAATCAGGCTACTCGCTCGTGGCTATTCCCATAAATGCCTCAAGAAAGTTTTTAAAAAAGCAAATTCTAAAACCAGACAGGAACTACTGTAGGGGACAAGGAAACAAAAGACTGACAACAACGGTTTTCAAACCAACAAAAATGGTTCAAAAGTATTGTGCAAAAATACTGGCATGTTCTGGGACTGGACCCCTTAGTGGGACCATTTGTGCCAGAGCGTCCATCATTTACATTCCGTAGAGCTAGATCCCTACGTGACAAGCTGGTATCCAGTGAATTTAAGGGAGGCCCTAAGGATCCTTGCAAAAGGTTTGGAACTTTTAAATGTGCTGGCTGTGGCTACTGCCAATATATGGATGTTACTACCAAAATAGTCTTCCAAACAACGTAAAATTAGCTTCGAAGCACTCTACACATTGTAGAACACGCGTGGTTGTGTACCTCCTACAATGCGACTGTTCATGTTTCTATGTAGGTAAAACCAAGAACGAATTTTGGCAGAGAGCATACCGTCACATCTCTAGTATGCAATCCTGCAATCTGGAACCTACCATTAGGACGCCATGTTTTGTATTTCCACGGTGAAAATGCTCCACGCGTTAAATGTCTAATATTAGATACAGTGCACCCCAGAATGTGAGGGGGCGACTGGAACAAAATATTGTTACAGAGGGAACAATGGTGGATATATAGGTTGAATGCTACATCTTTCCCTGGACTCAACGAGGCGATCTCCTTCAAACCTATTTTGGGAGGGTTTTGTCTCTGGGGGCCCAGAACACCATTGACCACAATTTATGTGTGAATGATTGCCTACTCCTCCTTCTTTTCCCCTCTCCCTCGCACTCTGGGTTCCACAATACCATTGCCATCCTTTTATGCCTTGTACACACAGTCGGACATTCCGACCACAAAATCCGTCTGATTTTTTCCTACAGATTTTGTCCAAAACTTGTGTTGCATGCACACGGTCGGACAAAGTTGTCGGAAAATCCGATCGTTCCAAACAAGGTGACATATAAAATGTAGGACGGGACTACGTAGAGGCCAGTAGCCAATAGCTTTCATCTACAAATTTCTTCTGAGCATGCGTGGCACTTTGTGCGTCGGAATTCTCTACACACGATTGGAAAAAGACCGATGTTGTCGGAAAATTTTAGATCCTGCTCTCAGCCCGCTAGAGTCCACACACAATCGGATTTTCCGACAACATAATCCAATCAGACTTTACGGGGCATTAGACAAATGCTGTTGCTATAGAACTCAATAGCAATCTCTTTTTCCACATACAGCTACCCTGCCAGAATATAGGGCAGTTTGCATCAACCAATGGCCCACATTGGCCGCTTGGACCCTTTGGGTTAGAGTTCTCTTTTTGTCCTTTTGACTTAACTGGTTGTTCCATCACATGCCCCCCTTTATCCCATGTGTATTGTTGTCTGTTTGTTCTTTTTTCCCTATTATTTCTTTCAGTGTTTCTATCACCGTCATAGCTGTGCAGGTCATCAGTATGGGTCTCATCAGCCTTGGTCATGTTTGATATGTTTAGTTGTTTAGTTGATTGTTTTACTTTTGAGACTCAGTTCTCTATGACTTTGTTTACTTTTTGGGAATTTCCAGCAATTTTTTCGGTCTTATCGACACTGACCATTCTCTGTCGGTGTATAGACTGGTGGTTCTTCTGACAGTATGTGATATGCCATGCAGCGCCACTATATTTAGCGGCGCTATGCATCTGCAGATCCCTACCAGCATAGGTAGTGTAACGCCGTGCAATTGTATTGTACAACGCCATTTGATTATGTCACGGTTCCATACCATTAGGTTACCATGGCATCTCCTCTATACAAGCTCCATTATATCCTTCAATAGTCAGTTCAATCTGTAATTGGACACTCGTTCTGATGCCGACTGATGACCTCAGAGCGAGGTACTGTTCTCAACATAATCATCCACAAACGAGGCACACCTTCACTGCCTGGTCAGATCACTGCAGGGCCACTGTACCCCTTATCCAGGTGTGTGCAATTGCTTATCACTCCCTGACACAGATATATACAGAGCTTCAGCCACTTAGTCAGTCTCTGTTCTACCTTGCCAGACATCACCAGCCACATCTTCTGCCACATCATTTTGAATCCAACTTTAAGGTAAACTATATACAATGTGTAGGCTTTTTCTTTTGCCCTCTGACCATATATGCCTTGCCGGTTATTATATCGCAAGATGTATAGCAGTTCCGAGTACAATTTATTAAGCTAACATCCTTTCCTTATGTGATCGTTTCCATATCTATAAGGCACATCCAGATATCTGGCTGATGGACGCAACCATCTTTAACCCTTGATGTTCTGGATGGTTTAATAACTTTTGATATACACTCTCTATCAACCGGACCTGCATCAAGGGGAAAGTACTATTCTACTTCTCCTCTATAGCTATGATCTATATAGGTATGTATTGAAGCCTGCTGTCTTTCTAAGGTGTATTCATTGGAACTTTTCATCAGAATTAATTGGCTGTTCCATTTTCCCTAGAGTTATACCACTAAGTTATATAATAAGACCAACCCACAATATACGGACCCCTGGCTGATGTCATTCACATTGTCTGTTGTTTGTGCGCTGCTCTGACGCTTTCTTTTCATTTTTGAGTTATGCTCTTTGTCTTTATGGGTGGAGCATCAACATTTGGGGCCAGTATGCTCAGCTGTGTTTTTACTGTTTCAATTTTTAAAATGTATCTCTGCATACCCCTGATGTTATACATTCTGTTATCATAGATATAAGCTAAAGATCTGGAACCCGCAAGCCCTCTGTCCCTGAAGAAGATCTGCATTTTGTTTTTCAAAACGCCTTTAAATTCTGTCTGTCTGATAGAGCTCTCAGCTTTTCCTTGCAGCTGGTTTCCATTTCTGCTCCCAATATTTGTGTTTGTTGCGTATATACCCATGTTCATGTTGCTATATATTATCAATGTGTAATTATTATATTATTATTATACAGGATTTATATAGTGTCAACAGTTTACATAGCACTTTACAACTTGAGGGTAGACAGTACAAATACAATACACTTTAATACAGTAGGAATCAGAGGGCCCTGCCCCTTAGAGCTTACAATCTAAGAGGGAAGGTCAAGAGATACAAGAGGTAATAACTGTGGGTGATGTGCTGATTGAGAAGATAAATGTACAGTTGTTAGGTGGGGGCCAGATAGGCTTCTCTGAAGAGATGAGTTTTCAGGGATCGTCGGAAAGTGGATAAAGGAGAAAATCAGACAGATTGGGGTAGAGCATTCCAGAGGATAGGAGAGGCTCTGGAGAAGTCCTGAAGGCGAGCACGGGATGAAGTGACAAGGGAGTTTGAGAGAAGGAGGTCTTGGGAGAAGCGAAGAGAACGATTAGGTTGGTATTTTGAGACTAGGCTAGTGATGTAGCTGGGGGCCAGGTCGTGGATGGCTTTGTAAGTTATAGTTAGTATCTTGAATTTAATTCAGTGGCTGAGTGGCAGCCAATGGAGGGATTGTCAGAGGGGTATAGCAGACACTTAGCAGTTTGTGAGGTGAATGAGCCTGGCAGCAGCGTTTATGATGGACTGAAGTGGGGATAGCCTATTTAGAGGTAAGCCAATGAGGAGGGAGTTGTAGTAGTCGAGGCAGGAGATAATCAGGGAGTGGATTAGAAGATTTGTGGTGACATTGATTAGGAAGGGGCGTATCTTGGAGATGTTGCAGAGGTTGAGGCGGCAAATTTTGGATAGCAATAGCATGTGGGGCCGAAAGGTTAGTTCAGAGTCCAGGATTACACCTAGGACCTTGGCATGGGGGGACAAGTTCATAGTTGAGCCATTGATATTGACAGTTTCAATATTTTTTTACGATCAAACTGTCTGTGGCTCGGTTTAAAGTCCCAATCTGAGGAATTCATGTTTTCACTTTTTTACTTAATGCAACAAAATTCTTGATCCTCATATTGGAAAAACCATGGAGTACTATCATTAAAACTATGGTTCTAAACTATAGACCATAGCTACGAAATAGAAGACCTCAACTATAAGTTACGTAACTCCCAGTCCACCTGTATTAAAATTTGGGCATGCTGGTTAGAATAATGGTTAATGGTTTTCATTGTTAATTAATTCTTATTAATGGTTGTCTAATGGTTTAGATCTTGTCCTTGGGCATGGCCCTTAACCCTTGCCCCCCCCCCCTTCTGCATCTACTTGCCCACTTTATCCCCTTTAACCTCTCTTTTTCTTTTCTTACCTGATCCCTCCTTTATGTACTCTGTCTTTAGACTGAAACTTAACCGAGATGACTGATAATGGATTTATGGGGATATGGGGATGTAGTACTCTGCTATTTCTGCTCGTAACCATATTATGGGTATCTACTTTATTTACCTATAGTCCCATTGATGTCACATTTAGTAACAAATGTGTTACTATGTCTTTTGACAGTCATGTTTTTTCATATTTTTCTATACTCAGTTGTTATACAGCAGGATATGAAAGTATTTCTATGTGTTACTTGTATACATCTCAATAAACATTTATAAAAAAAAAAAAAAAAATACAGTTAACAGGCTATTGTACCTAAGATACACATTAAATTTACATCTGGAGTTCATATCTTTCACAGGAAAGCACATATATTGTAATCATGCCATCTGTCATTATTCAAAGTGATATCCACTAGGATGTGTACAGTAAAACAAGAAAAATGCAACATATTCTACACATACTAAATCAATCGCTCTAATGATGAATTAGGCAGTCAGTAGGTAAAAGACTAGTATTATTATAATAAAAAAAACTGTATAAACAAGTTTCCCCAGGCAGTCAGTAGGTAAAAGACTAGTATTATTATATACTATATGCCAACATGGGAGAACTGGAACAAGGAAGAATACAGTTCAAAAGCTGTCATATAGCAAAAGCACTTAGAAGTTGGTGTCGGGCCTTCATGGGTCAGGCGGGTGGATTCTCGTAATTCACCCCTCAAACCCCCCCTAATTGCCTCAGAAATTAGGCCCTCACACAGGTGCCGTTGGCCCCTCTCCATTTCCAGCAACCTGCTGGACACGTAGCTGGCATAGCCCTCTTCTGGAAGGGGGGGGTTTGTCGAGAATCGCACTCGCCTTCCGAATCAGTTCCAGTGATTCCTCCTCCACAATGGTCATCCTCCTGGGCCTTCTTGGGGGTAAGGGCAGGGGTCGAGGTAGACTTCTTAATTGGGTCTGGCTGTCACTCTGGCTCGTGCTGGGCCCAGCCACCTCCTGGCTCTCGCTGGGCATGTCCTCCTCCTCCTCCATACCACTTGTCCCGGCATCATCCTGGGTCAGCTCATCCTGTGTGCAAATAAAAACAAAAATCAAACACCTGTTTTGTGGTTTCTGGCCTACTCAATCATCCAATTGTAAACTTAGGAACGAGCATCTAAATTTTCCAAAAGATCCAAAAGGCTATCATTTGGACCCCTGCATTTTCCAAGCAGATCACCAATGTTGTCTAACGCTTTTTTTGCCACTACTGGATGTATGTATACACTATATATGTATCGATATGTTGCACCAACACTTTTTAGAAGTGTGCATAATTTTTGTCAGTTGTTTTCACAATTCTGAGTTCAGGGTGTTAATTGTTTCACATTTTAACGTTGACAGCATTAATATTCACACAATCACAATTTAGGCTACTAAATATATACCTGGCTCCAGCTGGGCGCATCAGCCTGCTCCAAGGTGGAGGGGTCTTCTCCTTCCGTGGAAGCCTCAGCTGGGGTGGAGGGAAGAGTGGAGGGAAGAGTGGAGGGAAGGGTGGAGGGAAGAGTCGACAGTGATTCCCTGGGTTCCATCTGGTCACCTATAAAAGTCAGTTGGTTGTAGTACCACAGCTTGGGTACATAAACATTCTCTGCTGCTGCTCCTGATCTGACTGATTCCTCAATCTTCTTGCGCTCCCGCTTGTACATGTGCCTTAAACTTGCAATTCTGGCTTCCACAAACTTGGTGTTTGCGTTGGGGACTTTAGTCTTCACAAAAGCCACAAGTGGCCCCAGTGTTGCCTTCCGGACATCCCTATTGCCATACAAAGGGTTCTTGAGCTGCCACAGGTTGGTATTTTTTCTGTACAGGGCAATGAATTCGGACATGAACTCCTGGTCCTTGAATGGATTCAACTGGGGTGCAGCCATGTTTGTTTCTGTTTTGTTAGTAATGGCAATACAAAAGACCAAAAACACAAATGTTACTTAAAAGGCACAACCAGTTTTTCTTAACAAACATTACACAACACACCCACACACAGGCAGCAACACATCCACACAGGCAGCAACCCCTACACACAGGCAGCAACCCCTACACACAGGCAGCAACACATCCACACAGGCAGCAACCCCTACACACAGGCAGCAACCCCCTACACACAGGCAGCAACCCCTACACACAGGCAGCAAGCCCTACACACAGGCAGCAACCCCTACACACAGGCAGCAAGCCCTACACACAGGCAGCAACCCCTACACACAGGCAGCAACCCCTACACACAGGCAGCAACACATCCACACAGGCAGCAACCCCTACACACAGGCAGCAACCCCTACACACAGGCAGCAACACACACATATCCTTAAAAAAATGCTGGCCCAAAACCCAAAAAAAAAACACAGTAATGCATCCTAGAAAACACTTACCTTCGTACAGAGCGCTCGCTACTTCCGTTCGGGAACACGTGGGCCCCTCAAACAGCCTTATATACACTGCGCACGCGTCGAAGTCCGCCTGCGTCCTCCGCGTCGCCCGCCCATGACGTTCCTCATGACGAGTATTCCCCGCCCCGCTTCCCCTCGTTGCATTGTTGGTGAATTAATTGATGAATATGGCGGACACATTCTCAGCCAGTAGCGCGGAGGAAAGCCAAGAAGCCAACACATCTGCATCCAGCAGCAGATATAAGGCCACCAATATGGCCTTTGAAGAGATGGTGGAGATGGTGGACATCCTCCAAAGGGAAGATTACGACGGGGAAAATGGCCCGTACCCTCGTCCCAACTTGCGCAAGGACAAGATTCTCACTACAATCGTCAGCACCCTGGAGCAGAAATTCGGCGTACGAAGGGGCAAGGATCAACTGCGCAAACGATGGTCCGACATCAAATCCAGGGAGCACGATCAATACAGGAGAATTCGAAAAGCCATCAAAAAAAGTAAGTCAAGCACGTGCGCTACTATGGTTATACTTGATATGTCTAATCTTGCGCAGATGTTATTACCATTCGTCCGTGAAACTTGCGCAGATGTTATTACCATTCGTACCTGAAACTTGCGCAGATGTAATTACCATTCGTACGTGAAACTTGCGCAGATGTAATTACCATTCGTCCGTGAAACTTGCGCAGATGTAATACCATTCGTCCGTGAATCTTGCGCAGATGTTATTACCATTCGTCCGTGAAACTTGCGCAGATGTAATTACCATTCGTCCGTGAAACTTCGTACGTGAAACTTGCGCAGATGTAATTACCATTCGTACGTGAAACTTGCGCAGATGTATTACCATTCGTACCTGAAACTTGCGCAGATGTTATTACCATTCGTACCTGAAACTTGCGCAGATGTATTACCATTCGTACGTGAAACTTGCGCAGATGTTATTACCATTCGTACGTGAAACTTGCGCAGATGTAATTACCATTCGTCCGTGAAACTTGCGCAGATGTAATTACCATTCGTCCGTGAAACTTGCGCAGATGTATTACCATTCGTCCGTGAAACTTGCGCAGATGTAATTACCATTCGTCCGTGAAACTTGCGCAGATGTAATTACCATTCGTCCGTGAAACTTGCGCAGATGTAATTACCATTCGTACCTGAAACTTGCGCATATTTGATGAAAGTTCCGTTTGTCTTCATAACGTTTATTGAGTTTACCGGGCTTTGGGTTGTTGGAGTTGTAAGGTTGTTTATTATTGTCACTATCTATACAATTACTGCTGTAGTAAGGGTTTTAGGGGTAACTTACACAGGGACTCCAGAGGCTGTTTTGGGGGGGGGGGGGGATAAATATGTTAAGCAGGGTCTCATGCTCACAATTCCCAAAAAATGCTCATCATCTCTAAATACTGTAGGTGGTGACTTTTCAAAGAAGTACACTCACCTGTCCCTTGGATGGTGCAGCTACAATCTCTGATCTTGCAATCATGAAATTAATGTTTGCGGCTTCACTTCCCGGGTCACTATTGGGCATGCGCCAGTTGCGCAATGCAATAGGACTGGTCCGCGCAAGCTCGGGGACCCCTGTGTGTCCCAGCAGACAGCACGGTGGGACGGGATGTGGCGTATACTTCTGTGGGAGTCTAGGGCCGGATGTGTGTGCAAATACCTGCCTTACACAGGTATCTGCAACCCATCCCCCCTAAAACGTTAAAAATAAGACACCACAGGGGTGCAGGGATCCAATGAGCGGAAGTTCAAATTTAGGGTTGAAGGGCGCTTTAAGTATTGGAGTTTCATTAGATAGACATTTCAATTCTGTCTTCAAGTAGGATCTTCTAACAAACTGCTAATAATTGGCAAGACTTTTAAACAATGTTTACTAATCCTATTTTGGCACTCAAATATCAGTGTGATTCAAAAGTGTACCTTTTTGTGTTCCATTACCATAGGGGGCAAAAGACTCAGACGTCAGTCCGAACCTACGAGGACCTCCCGGCATCACCAGACTAATTGGGCAGTTAGCCCAAGCCCACGCGTGGATGTGGCGGAACAGGTCGTTGAAGTCGATCAAATCTGCACCCCACCAAGTGAGTGTCTCAGAACACAGATTGAGCTAATAAATTAAGGTCTGCATGTTTTTTACACTTTTTTTCTTGTGTTTTATCTACCCAACTTTTAGGTGATGCTGATCTGTTTGTGGAACGACAAGCTGCGGAGCCATTTACCACTGACAGTGCCCACAGGCTTATTGGCCAGATCATGGCCTGGAATCTGCAGCTGGAAAACATGCAGAAGGAGATGGCCACCATGCAGCAGGGAATGAAGGACATGATTGATGTTTTGGGGAGAATCTAAAGACCCCTTTTACATTTCTTAACATCAATCATGTCCTTCATTCCCCTTTTGAAGCGCTGTTTAACTAATTTTAGAGGCCAAATTTTAAATATGCACACGGTATGTCAACATGTGCTATGTGCCATCAGGGGATCTCAATGGACGCATTTTGTGTTTGCAACCCCTAATGCTAGTAGGTGAGAGGGAAGGGGTTTCACACACAAAAACACGTCCATTGATTCCCCATGATGGAACATAGCACATGTTGACATTACCCATTTTCCTGTTAAATTTGTGTGCATATTCAAAATTTGGCTTCTTCTGTTCATGGGTTACCTGTTGAACTTTGTAAGTTCTGGACTTTTACATTGTGTAAATAATTTTAAATGCTAAGCCAAAATGTAAAAAAAATTTTAAACATGTTTTTATGTTTGTTTTAAAAAAGCAATCCCAAAAAAAACAACAATATGTTGTGAGAAAAACACCAAAAAAATGTCAAAAAGATAACATAAAAAAAAAAAAAAAAAATCATGTTCAAAAAAAAAAAAAAAAAAAAAAAAAACTAAAAAATATACCAAAAAAACCAAAAAAAAAAAAAAAAAAAAAAAAAAAAAAAGGTTTTGGATGTGCACTATAATATAAAAAAAAATTGTTTGCACAAATTCAAAAATGTGTGGCTTCTTCTTTTTAAATACTACCAGTTTGACAAAAACATGTTGTGGTTCATTGACAAAGGGGCTTATTTACTAAACGCTAAACAAGTTTCCCACTATTAAGATGTGCACTAGGACAACATATAAAACAGGCCAAATTAAAAGCAAAACAATACGAAACGACCAATATTTCAAACATAAATAACTGTATTTATTCATTGTAAATGAAAAAGATGGTTTAAGGGTCTGCTGCCATTTCAATGGCCCCCCTACCATTAAAATACTGTAAATAAAGGTCCCGCACTTGCTGGGCTGATTGTGGTGCGGAACCAAGAGGGCGGTTATCCAGCCCTGTCATGTTGCCTTCCACTCCGGCCTCAGGGCCAATTGGTAAGGAGTATGTTCCTGAATGTTTCCGCAAATAATTGTGCATGACACAGCATGCTAGAATAATAGTATTGAGTTTGTACTCTGCCAGATGTAGCGATGTAAGGAGCAATCTGAAACGGTTGGCCATAATACCAAAGGCATTTTCCACCACCCTTCTTGCTCTGGCCAACCGATAGTTAAAAACCTTCTTGCTCCAGAGTTTGGGACGATCTGGCCAACGCCATCAACACGATACTATGGAACCCCTTATAATTCCAATAGTATCGACCCCGATGGGGTTGGGGATAGCCCCTCCGCGTTGGGAAGCCACAGTCTGCCACTGTGGCGTGGAGGGAAAATGACCTGAACTAATCTCCTCTCAGGGGTGAGGGATCGTTAAACCAGGCAAAACACAGATACAAAACTAAATGCAACAAATTAAAAAACAATTTGGGGGAAAGGGGGTGTGGCTAATTGTGGCACTCATGATACGCTTTAACTTGTTATCAGGGGGTGTGGGGGGGAGCGTTGGGGCTAGCACCTGCTACAAGCTGACCGAAAAAAATCAGTTCCATGATATTAATTATCAGGGGGGTGTGGGGGGGGAGGGGCATAATTACAAGCTGACCAAAACCTGTTTTGTGGTTTTCTGGCCTACAAATCACATGATATTTTTCCATAAGGCTATCATTTCAGGGGTGTGCTTTTTTTGGGGGGAGGAAGGGATAAGTTGTTTTCACAATTATTACAAGCGTTGACCAAAAACAGCTGGGGCGCTCATGCAATCAATTTAAAAATGAGGGGGTCAATCTGGGTCACCTATAAAAGTCAGGGGGGTGAAACATTCTCTGGGGGGGTGAGTAAAGCTGTACAACTTTGGTGTTTGCGTTGGAGCATGTGGCCACAGTGGTAATATACATTTTTAACCAAAGAAAAGTGACTAGGTAGGGGTGTTTAGGGGGCCAAGCTTTTCCATGCTCCACACAGGGAGGTTACACACAGGCAGGCCCTGCAACACAAATATGCAACCCTACACACAGGCAGCAACACATGTACACACTGGAAGACCCACTAAATAATACATTCTTAAAAACTTACCTTTTCGACTTCCGTTTTTAACTCAAACATAAAATACTAGACAAAAAAAAAAAATATGGCACACAAAAAAAAAGGAATAGGCGACAATCATAGAATTAGTCCTATCATGGTAATTAGCTAATGATGACATTGATGCATTCTATACAGGAGGAGAATTACATTCAAACGTGCGCTACAATACATACAAGACATAGGTAATTTTAAAAGAGAAGAATTACCCTTAATGTATTCCTGCGCTGCAGGACGTGGATAATGGCATATTTGGATTGAAAGTCTTCATAACGTTTAACAGGTCTCTGGTAATAATGAGCCCCAGATGCCTTGGTGGGGAAGACCTGCCTGTCGTGAACTTGCGGAGGTCCTGCAAGCAATTCTCAGCGCCCCGTCGCCAAGTAAACGCAGGGCCGTGGCACAGGTAATTCTGCAAATCATTCCCCCCTAAAACTAGCTCCTGCTCCGCACTGATGGCTTAGGCAATACGCATGCAGGTATTCTGCCTGGTAATATAAGGGGACAGCGAAGCCAACCTTCCCGGACGGTTGAAAATGGCGGAAAAGGGGGTCCGTCATGCCGGAGATAATTCCTGAAATCATCAGGATTTATTCTCACGGATGGGCCACCTCACGGAGAAGGACATGATGAAGGCATATCATGCGAAGAATAGAGGGTGCACACGGTTATTTCAACGCTATGGCGCAATGGAACCAATTCTTGGTCCATGAACTCATGTTGGACTCCTCTGTTAATTTTGTGTGCATATTCCCTGTTCATGGACCTGTTGAACCTTGTAGGGCTCGTGCCAATGTTTTTATGTTTGTTAACCGCAACACCCGAGCCCCTGCACAGCACGCTTCTTCTATTTTCAAAACTCGTTGACCGAGTACAAGTCCACACTCCATGGCTTCAAATACGAATACGGTCATTGTAATGAAAATATAAAAAAAAAAAAGATGGTTTTAAGGGTCTGCTGGCATTTCAATGGCATTAAAATACTGATCCCGCAAACAAACAACTTAACAGAGTATGTTCCAATGAAGAACAGCTAAGAATAATAGTAAGGCCTATCTGAACGAGCTTGGAACGACCTGTTAAAAACAGGAACGAGCGGACCAGAACGGTCCCTCCACATTAATCTTCATCTGAGCTCCAGCCCAACAGGTAGGAACTGATCCCACGCACTGATAAGCCAGATACATTCGCAAACCTCACAAGCACAAATGAACGGCAGAATGCAACAAATTAAAAAACAAATTTGGAAGAACTGTAAAATTAAGCAGAACAGCGCGAATCATAAGTGTGTTGTGTCTCTAAAACCAAACGATAATTCAAAAGCACACGAGCTAATTTAGATGACGGGGCCCATGATTATTAATTAATTGGGTCGAGCTGGATATATCATTTTTAACCTTCCTTTTTCATGCCGTACCAAAATAAAAGAAATTCATCGCGTACATGAACCGTCCGGACTTTTGGCGTGATCGTGTGTGGGTCAAGTCCGTTCGCTTTTTAGTCCGGCGTTCGGGAAAAATTGTTCGCTGGACTTAGGTCCGCCGGCAAAAGTCCGTACGTGGTGTTCGGATTGTACGCGGCATATGTGTTAAAGCACTTAAAATGACAGTGGACAAAGAAAATATTAGCAAGCATGATAATGTGAACAATCGACAGGTCCTGATTGGCTCCTGCTGTGTCCAGGGGGCGTGTATTGGCTCCCGCTGTGTCCAGGGGGCGAGTACCCCCTTAACCGCGTACACAAAATCACATACAGGTACGTCATTTTGCGCACCGGGGGCCGCCCTGCCGCAGTAAATGTATGCAGGGCGGTCCGGGAATGGTTAAGGAGAGCAGGCTAAGTTCCCAGCATAGCTAGAGAGCTGACCACGGGGTGTCCTCCCTCTTAGTGTGGTCAGTTTATAATAGGAAAACAGAGGGACTGGCAAAGGAAGGAATACAAAGATTAGAGGATACTTTTTCATACAAGTACATGGTACAGCATCCACATATCAGGAATATGAAATGTTGGGTTTTCTTCTTTCTACATTTTCTTTAAGAGAGGTATGCGCAGGTTGGCCAACATTTTTGTCAACCTGTTTAACATTATTATACCATAAGTCCATAATAGCAAATTAAAGTATCTAACAACTGCCTGTAACAGTGACATGAAAATTGCTACACCTCTATAATGACCAGTGTGTTATACCTAGTAAAATGTATGAAGTAACAATCTGAACAATCTCAACAAAGGCATATTGTAAACCACTTTACAGTGGATCGTGAAGAACACCCTATTGTAGTAAACCAAGATGTGTTTAAGAAAATGATGCAATTGAAAATGTTAAAATGTTAAAGTTTTATTTTTTAACAAAGAATTGACAGTTTTCTTTGAAATAAGAGATAAAAGCATTTCAAATGAATTTGACATGCAGTATGGCACTTGCTGTACATCTTAGATGCTTTCTCGTTGACAGCTGTTGAGCTTAATACAAACATGGAATGAGTTCAGTTGGACAGATTAAGGCTAATTCACTAAAGGTTTTGAGAATGTTCACACAGTAAATTGTGTAAATATTTACTTAAATTATCCAATCACATGCACATTAAATAAGTAGAGGGATTTTCTTTACACAGATTGGATAACTAAAGTGAATCTTCACTCAATTTATTAATTGAACATTCTCAAATCTTTTAGTAAATCAGCCTCACAGTCTTGTTGAAAAAAGAAGCACAACTTGAAAAAAACAAAACATTTTTAACATTAAAGTGGATGTAAACCCAATCTCATCCTTTCTAAACTACTGCCATATGGATTATCTATAAGGATATACATGCCTCCTGCATGTATCTTTTTTTGAGTGCTTTATTGGAAAGATTATGCAGTACAAAAATACGGAATCAACGTGTGTATAGCAATTACAATCAGTACAAACAGATCATAAGGTAGGAACAATATATCACAAGTAGCGGAAACAAAAATACTTATGCAGTGTGTTAAACTGGTCAGCACAGAATGAGAATATCCTAACAGGCAATAAAACTACCATCCAGGTGTTCAAGTATCATGGTGGAGAGGAAGGGAAAGCCAGGGGGGGGGGAGGAAAGATGGGGGATGGGTTGGGAAGGAGAGAAGAAAAGAGGGGGGGAGGGATTGGATGAGGAGGATTAGGGCAGGGGCGACAGCAGAAGGATGGGAGGGGGAGAAGGTAGGAAGAGGAGGGGAGGAGGTAGGTGAGAAAAAGGAGAGCCACAACCCAGACCAGCCACCATCTAAATAGTCGTCCACGGTAACCACACCTTGTCAAAATTTCCAGGGACATCCACGATTGATATATGTCAATTTGTACAGGGGGAGAGCAGCATTAACTTTAGCCTCCCAAGTGGCCACAGCCGGGGGAGTGGGTGAGGACCATTGACATAGTAACTCTTTCTTGGCATAGAAGAGGAGGTATGAGATCAGTAGTTTGCTATGATGTGATTGTTGATCATGCACCCCTAGTAAGGCTATCTCAGGTGTCACAGGGACTGACAACTCCAGGCGGAGATTCAACTGTTCAAAGACGGGCCCAGTACATGGAGATCATGGGACACTCCCAGAACATGTGTAGATAGGTACCCAGTTGTGTCTTGCACCGGGGGCAGTGACCGGGGGTATATTCTGGCCATACGCGCTGGAGTGAAATATACTCTGTGGAGAAACTTGGTTTGTATAAGTTTATCACCTGCTGCAATGACTAGCTTGGAACCCTGCTCCAGGCAATCCTCCCTTTCCAGTGTCGGTATATCAGCTCTCTACTTGTCCCATAACTTATCCAGTGCCATACAATGCAGAGAGAGGCTTCTTCAGGTCACCAGCAGACAACAGGTCCTCCACTGGATCTAGTTGTAGCAGTGGGGGGGTAGGGAGTTGGGCCCTAGCTGTATGTCGGAGTTGGATGTAGTGAAAGTACATCCAACCGGCAAGGCAAATCGACTAGTCATTTGGGGGAACGTCAGTAAGGTGCCCGAAGGCATAATGTCGCTCAGTGTCCTGAGTCCAAACTTCGCCCACACCTGAGGGTCAGGTACTGATTTAAAGTGGGGTAGATTTTGGTATCCCCCAGAGAGGCTGGACTGGGGACCAGCGCTCAGGTTGAGAGAATCTGCGTCCAGCCCTGACCCACACTCACAGTCGTCCTAGTAGGAGCCGGGAGATCACTATATGCCCCTATGCCCCTATATGCCAAGTTTTGCAGGTCCTGCAAGGAACCCAGTACGGTTGCTTCTAGACCTCTGCATTGGAGATTTCCGCCTCAAACCACCAGTACGTTGTAACCAACATTGCTGCCCAATAATAGACTTGGAGATTCGGGAGAGCAAGACCCCCCAGCTGGGTTGGTAGATGTAATGTGGACTTAGCCAACCTCGGAACAGCTCCATTCCATGAAAAGGACATGATGCATTTATCCATTTCCTTAAAGAAGGCTGGTGGTATCCAGATTGGGCTGTTCCGAAAGAGATAATTGAGTTTGGGCAATAATATCATCTTGAGAATACTTATGCGGCCTATCAAATTTAACGGGAGTCCAGACCAGGACTGGCATTTGTCTTTGAGAAGTCGGAGCTGTGGAACCATATTCAGGGTGTAATATTATGCAGTATCCCTGGCCACCCTGATCCCAAGGTACTTAAATTCCGACACCCACAGCAATGGTGTGGGATCAGGAGTGGCCTTGGCACGGTCATCTAAGGGAAAGAGCACTGATTTCGTCCAATTAATGCGGATACCTGATAGTGAGCCAAACCTATCAAACAGCTCTAGAGTGGCGGACAGAGACAGACCAGCATCATTCAAATAGAGCAGGGTGTCATCTGCATACAGGGATATTTTTTCCTCCAATTTGCCAAGCTGCAGCCCCCTGACCTCCGGAGACTCCCTGACTAAAATTGCCAGGGGTTCCAGCGCCAAGGCAAAAAGGCTAAGGGATAGGGGACAGCCCTGTCGAGTGCCTCTATGCAGTGTAAAGGGACTGAATATCCAGGTGTTGGTGCGTACCCTGGCTCTTGGAGCCTTGTACAGTATTTGTATCCATTGCATGAAGTTAGGGCCAAAGCCAAAACACCTGAGAACTCCCCATAGATACTCCCATTCAACTGAGTCAAATGCCTTTTCGGCATCGAGGGAGGCAATAACCCGGGAACCAGAATTGTCATGAGTTATGGACAAGTTTAGAAAAAGGCGTCTAATGTTTATGTCTGTGCCCTTGCCCGGCATAAACCCGGTCTGGTCAATGTGGATCAAGGTGGATATCACTGAGGACAGGCGGGAAGCCAGTGTCTTGGCCAAAACCTTTGCATCCACATTGAGCAGTAAGATGGGTCTGTACGACCCGCATTCCTGTGGATCCTTACCGGGCTTGGGGATCAGAACAATTACCGCTTCCTCCATTGATTCAGGGAGTACCCCCGACTTTTTGGTCTGTTCAATATTATGTATGGAGAGGTCCCGAAGGGTCCTCTGCCACACTCTATGGTTGGTATCATTGGGGGATTGGACATAATTTGCCTCGCTCCTTGTGGTGTCTGCTTCTAAGGCCTCCAGAGACCGGGAAGCCTCTCTCTGCAGGGAAGATATACAGGAGATATACTCCCCCCTTACCCAGGATTTGAAGGTGTCCCACATTATGGCGGCATTAGATGGTTCCCCATTTAACAACCAAAAATGACATATGGCTTCCACCAGTGGTTCCTGTAATCGTTCATCAATCGCCCAGAACCTAGACAGACGCCACAGTTTCAGACCCGGGGACTTGGCCAGAGAAATCGTAATATGTACAGGGGCGTGGTCTGAAATGCCTCGGGGCAAGTGTTTTGCAGCTCTCGTCCAGCCTAAAGCCCCAGAAGAGGCATAGGCCAGATCTATGCGGGAGAGGGCTCTATAGGAGGATGAATGGCACGTGTATTCTCTTTCAGATGGATGAAAATGTCTCCAAACGTTTGTGAGAGCAAACGTGTCCGCCCAATTCTGCAATTCAGAGGAAGACCGGGTTGTTGTGTGGAGTCTGTCTTGGACCTGTGATGGAACCATGTTAAAATTGCCCAACAGAAACACTTCTCTTGTATTAAATTCCATCACAATATGCATAATATCGTACAAGAGTTGTACACTGGCAGGGGGGGGGGGGATACAGACCCACTAGAACCAAGTTTCTATTGTGTAATATGGCATGTATAATCACAAACCTGCCCCCTGGGTCTGTCCGGACATCCAGCACCTGAAGCGGAAGGGATCTGCGGACCAAGATGCTCACACCCCTGGCATAGCTAAAGTAGGTGGAATAGTGATAAGTCCCCACCCATGCCCTCCGAAGGCCAAGTATCCGTGGTCCTATCAAATGAGTTTCTTGGAGGACACAGATGTGGGGGTTATATTCTTGGAGGTATTTAAACACCAGAGACCTCTTAGTGGCGGAGTTCAACCCCGAACGTGTATGAACAGCATGTTAGTATTCCAATTCTTAGCAAGCAACTCCAAACATAACATTTGAACAAAACAAATCCTAGGTATCTGCAACGGAAGAAAACACCCCCCCCCACCCCCAAGAAAAATTGGAGGTGCATAGTACCCCAAATCCCCAACATAAACAGTAAGTCAGAGAGGGCGCTCACTCAGAGCAACAGGTGCTGTATAGCAGGTCAGCAGAGATGCTGGTGGACAAAAACATATTTGGTCTCCTAGGTGAACCCAGGGGCATGTAGCTTGGCTACAAAAGTTTAAAAGGAAATAAAAACTGTAGAACTGTGTAAATCGTCAAAATTAGAAAGAGGAGAGGCAGTCTGCTACAGACATACTTCACCACTACCACCTTAGCATTAGGCACAGCGGTGTAGACATGCAAATGCTAAACACATTTCAATATCGAATTCCTTGCATTAAGGCCCACACCATGTGCACACTGTGGAGCTATGGGGGAAGATGAATAGGCACTTGGGCACAGAGTCAGCAGGCACAAACATTCCCCGAGCCTTAAAATATCCATGGAGGAATCCAAACCCTTGCGTGCAGGATAGGATGTGTCTCTCTCTGCTCCCTCCAGAACAAAAACTTGTTACTATAGCATCCAGGGTAGAGGGACAAGGTCCCCAATAAGTCAGCACATGTGCATTTGGGTCCCGAGGATGGGGAGACAGAGTAGCAGCTCAACTGTTTACCGGAGCAGTACATACCCACCAGACGTCTCCACGCGGCAGCCCGGTCCTCCACATGGTAGGCAGGATGAAGATTCGTAGGCCTCGGCGGACACCGTTTCCGAGACATCCCAGCAGGCAGACTAAGGGGCAATCCATCCTGGAAGTAGCCGGTCTAGGTCAATCCACCAGGTGCAGCATATCAAGGGGAGCGTGGGTATAATCAATGTGAAGAGCCAACTGTTCTGGATAACATAGGAGTGTCTATGGCGAAAAGGCATACCCACAGTCAACACGTGCAGGCCAGTGTGATACATTCAGCTGTTCACTTGCCCTAACAGGGATATAGTGGGCGATAAGGTGGCAGGGCAATGAGCAACTCGAGCAGGCTGCAGGAGGCCTCAGCAACTAGCGGGCGGGAGGTAGTGAGTCCAGCCATGCGGCAGCATCCTGGGGCACAGTGAAAAATTTTACAGTGTCTCCCATTTGAACCCTCAGCTTGGCGGGAAAGAGGACACTGTATATTATATTGCGTGCACGCAGTCCCACTTTGATCTGGTCAAAAGACCTGCGCATCTTCTGAGTTTCTAGGGAATAGTCGGGGAAGAACATGAGGTTAACATTTTGGTATTTCACCTCACCTGCTCTGCGGGATGCCCAGAGGGTTTCATCCTGATCCCTGAAATTAAGCAACCTGAAGATTAAGGTGCGGGGATGCGATCCGGGTGGACCAGGGACAGGGGAAATCCAGTGAGCACGCTCCACAGTATAGTATGGGGAGAACTGTGCGGAGGGCAGAACAGCTCGCAGTAGTTCCTCAACAAAAACCGTGGGGTTCTTCCCCTCCACACCCTCCGGGAGACCAATGATCCAGAGGTTGTTCCTCCAGTTCCTATTCTCTGCGTCGTCCACTTTGTACTCCAGGGCCCGGACCTTAGTCTGGAGAGTGCGAATGGAAGCAGTGTGCTTCGCAACTGTGTCCTCTGTCAGCCCCACGCGGTGCTCCGCTTCCGACACCCGGGATCGAAGTTTATCCAGGTCCTGCCGCATAAGGCCAATGTCTAACTGTACTGCCTCTATCTTGTTAGTCAGGGCAGCCTGACATGATGCGATCACCGCCATTACTTCTTGAAAGCTGATCTGCGCCTCTGCGGCCTGGTCCTCAGCCTCCGTCTGAGACGCTATGTTGCCGACTCGCTTGGGGGAGATCGCCACGCGTGGGGCCGTTTGTGCCGGTGTATCCTCTGCTCCTTGCGGAAAACAAAGCTTCTTCTCCTTGCGCCGTGTCCTGTATGACATCTGGAGTGTGCTGGAACACTTTGCAGGTTACTAAATCAGTTAGGAGTGAGGATAAGTGCCATACACCCAGCAGAGCTCTGGATCCTGCGTCCTCTCAGATCGCCATCTTGGCCACGCCCCTCCTGCATGTATCTTTACCTGTCAAATGTCTCCCCTCTGTCTGTTAGGAGACCCGAAAAACTGAAGATTCTGTGGGTGGGTTTGTTGTCTGGAGCTCGGTGGGTGGAGTCGTGATGTCAGTAGACTCCCTGCCCACCTCTACACTCCCCTTGTCAATATGCATTTTCTCCTGTGTATTTCTTACACTGAACTTCTGCTATGATCTCTAACATCCAGTGAAAAGACAGGAAAGTAACCACATGACTTCAGCATGCCCAATTATGCTGAGGTATGGAACATCCAATCCTGGCAGAGCAGCAGAAGAAAGGAGTGGGAGGGAATTGAAAAATAATGCATGTCTCTTAGGCTCATGCACGAGATATGTAAATCCCCTGTCACTCGCAGCAAGGGGGAGGATTTGACAACGTTTTTCTCTGTTTGTCAAGATTTATCTCACTGAACAATAAAAGAGGATTGCTCAGAGCTGGAGTAACTCTTTGTGGCAAGACTGGGCTCAAATGATCTTATGCTCTACATTATGACATCAAATAAAAATATATATATTTTCGGGTTTACTTCCACTTTAATGCGTTAGAGGAGCTTTAGAATCATATTTCAAATTTATTTAACACGTAGCTTCTAAATGTTGATTTATAAAATGACTATTTTAAAGACAATTTAGAACAGCAAAGGAAATAAAAGTACATAACCCGACAGAACTTCAACATGTATGAAAAGATTAATTTGAAAATCTAGCATATTTCCATGGGTAAAATTCATTCTGACAGTTTTAAAGTTGTTCCGCACAAAATCTTATTTTTACCATATTGGCAGTTTTGTTTCATACATTGATCCACAATTTTTTTCTCATTTGATTTTCACCACTTTTCATGTTGGAAAACTTTGACCAGTAAATTATGTTTATTCCAAGGTAAGCCACTGCTGGAGGATTTTACAGCATGCCTTTCCTGTCCCATCTGACAGTTGTATGAGATGGTGCCATCAAGAGTGCAAAATCTTGTACAGCTATGCATGGTAGACAATCAACTTCTAATTTCAGCTTGTTCAATTAAGCTTTGACAACAATCCTGGAAGCTGATTGGTTTCTATGTTGAGCTGCAACAGATTCTGCACTCTCCAGTTTTAGTAAATCAACCCCAATCTGTGTGCAGAGTTGTACACCTGTGCATATACACATGTTTATGCAAATTCTGCACTTGTAAAGCCTTGTACAGTCATTGAGTTCTATAGATGGCTGTATATACTTCTTGTGGGCTCCCTGGGGGGCGATAATCAGTGCCCTGATTATCTGTGCAGCCCCAACAGTGCCCAGCAGTGATGCCAATCAGTGCCGCCTATCAGTGACACCTATCAGTGCCCATAAGTGCCACCTATCAGTGCCCATCAGTGACGCCTATCAGTGCTCATCAGTGCTGCATATCAGTGACACCTATTAGTGCTGCATATTAGTGCCTCCTCATCAGTACCCTTCAGTGCCATCTCATCAGTGCCTATCAGTGCCACCTTATCAGTGCAGTCTATCAGTGCCCATCAGTGCAGCCTCATCAGCGCACATCAGTGAAGGAGAAAATTACTTATTTGCAAAAAAAACGAAGAAACTGAATTTTTTTAATTTTCTGTCTTTTTTAGTTTTTTTTGCAAAAAATAAAACACCCAGTGGTGATTAAATACCATCAAAAAATTATAAAAACAGCGCTTAAAGCTAAAAAATTGGCCTGGGCGGGAATGGGGTGAAAGTGCCAAGTATTGAAGTTGTCAATATTTATTCCAGAAAAAAATTCAATGGTGGAATGAAAACTACAGTATGTATTTCATTTTCCTTAAGGCCACTTTCACACATGCGGACTGTTCGTTTCATCAGTTCAGTCACGTTTTTGAAGTTTACATCAGTTTTTCCTCTGTTTGGGGATGATTTACTAAAACTGGAGAGTGTATAAACTGTTGCAGCTGTGCATGGTAGCCAATCAGCTTCCAGGTTTAGAAATAACAGACGTTGACGGAAGTGGATGAAAATGTATGATCATCTGTTTACATTTGTTTTTCCATAGAGATGCATTGATTAACGGATGGATGGATAACAGACAAACTGTCCACATGTGTGAAAGGGGCCTATCATGAGTTTTGTAGATGTATTATTTTTTTATTGAAGAAAGCAGAGAAAACTGATAAAAACTGGAGGTTAAATTCCATTTGCTTAAACTCTAGGCTTTATTTACAATTAAAGGCCAGGGTTAGGGTCAAAGTCCAAGGTGAGGGGTCAGTGTATTTTAGTTAGGATTTATGTCAATTTAAAATTAGTATCAGTGTCAGTTTGTGTAAGTTGGGTTGATTTACTAAAACTGGAGAATGCAAAACCTGGTGAATCTCTGCATAGAAACCAATCAGTTTCCAGGTTATTGTTTTGTCAAAACGTAATTGAACAAGCTTATGTTAGAAGCTGATTGGCTACCATGCACAGCTGCACCAGATTTTGCACTCTCCAGTTTTAGTAAATCAACCCCAGTATGTTTTAGGTATGATGAAAAAAGCAGAATGCACACTATTTTTTTCTGGGTCCCACTATGAGTACAAGCAAATAATGTACAAATATGTGGCATTGCTGTGATCATCAGGAGCAGGAGAATTTGATTTGGGTTGTTCTTTGGTGGGGGGTTATGGTATTAGCAAGAAAAACACAGTAACATTTAAAAAAAATATTTGTATTTACAATTTTGCGCCAGTTTTCCTTTGATAATAAAAAAAACAAATGATATCTAATACCATTTACGAGCAAATGAAAGCCCAATATACAAGCATTGTCTATTTAACCTGAATACATTAGGTAGTTGCATTGACATGTACAGTTTTTTTTAACACACGTCAAAGTTGCAAAACTGTGTTCAGGCATTAGGATTTGTTTTACCCTTCATCATGCAGGGGTTAAAGCGGAGTTCTGCCCGTCCCTTTAAAAATTAAAAGTCAGCAGCTACACATACTGTAGCTGCTGACTTTTAACATTTGGACACTTACCTGTCCTGGAGTCCAGCGATGTCGGCACCGAAGCCGATGTTTACAATGGCTGGTCGGGTGCTGCCGCCGCCATTGCAGGTAAGGGAACTCGGCAGTGTAGCCTTTAGGCTTCACGGTCGGGTCCCTACTGCGCATGCGCGAAGGGCGCTGCGCTCCCTCCCTGGTCTGGCAGAAGGGGAGGGAGGATGGAAAGAGGAGGGGGGCCGAGCTGCTGATGTAATTCGCCGCGGCCCGGTCTCCCAGAAGTGGGGACAGGGTACCTGTAAATAATGGGTACCTGCTCCCAACTCCCCCCTGAAAGGTGCCAAATGTGGCACCAGAGGGGGGGGGAGGAATCAGACAAGCAGAAGTTCCACTTTTGGTAGTAGCATATATGCATTGCAATGCCTTTTTTTTCAAATTGCGCCCCAGCAGTCATATACAATGTAAAGCAGTACATTTACCCATCCGGGTACCACAATGCACAGATGTGAATGCAGTGTGCATGTTGATATGCTGTGCTGTCCAAAAAAATGTGCAGGTTTATTTCTAGATGTTCCGTTTAACCTTAACCTCCCTGGCGGTAATCCCGAGTGTGGCTCGGGGTTAAATTTCAGAACCATTAGCGGTAACCCCCCGAGCCACAATTGGGATTGCATCTCAGGATCCTGATCTAGGTTACTTACCTTGTCACCAGGATCCTGCTGTGTCTGCTGGCTGTGTCCTCCGCCTGATGCCTCTGTGTGCCAGGCTCCATTCCCTGTGAGCCTCGCGACGCATGGGGGCAGAGCCTGGTGGCAAATTCAAAAAGTGAAAAAAACATAACACATACAGTACACTGTAATCTTACCCATTACATTACTGTATCAAATCATTTCACCTTCCTTTTGTCCCTAGTTCTTTGTCCAGTGCCCTGCATGCGGTTTTATATTATATATACTGTACTGCTCTTTCTGCCTGGAAACTGGAGAATGTCCATGGCAAACAAAAAGTGTCCCTTTACGAAAAAAGTGGTTTTAGACCAGATAGAAAACAGCGATAGTAAATTAGAACACTTGCAGAATTGAGCGATAGTGAATCGTGGGGAAATGAATTTAATTATTATTATATTATTTTTTTTTATAATTATTTATAGTTATTTATTATCCACTTCAGCCCCGGACCATTTGGCAGCCAAAGGACCAGAGGTCTTTTTTTCAATTTCGCACTGCACTACTTTAACTGGTAATTGCGCGGTCATGCAATTTTGTAACCAAACGAAATTTGCGTCCTTTTCTTCCCACAAATAGAGCTTTCTTTTGATGGTATTTGATTGCCTCTGTGATTTTTATTTTTTGCGATATAAACGGAAAAAGAGCGAAAATTTTGAAAAAAAAAGAGATTTTCTACTTTTTGTTATAAAAAAAATCTAATAAACTCAATTTTAGTCAAACATTTGGGCCAAAATGTATTCAGCCACATGTCTTTAGTAAAAAAAATGCCAATAAGCGTATATTTATTGGTTTGCGCAAAAGTTATAGCGTCTACAAACTAGAGTACATTTTCTGGAATTTACACCGCTTTTAATTTATGACTGCCTATTTCATTTCTTGAGGTGCTAAAATGGCAGAGAAGTACAAAACCCCCCCAAATGACCCCATTTTGGAAAGTAGACACCCCAAGCTATTTGCTGAGAGGCATGTTGAGCCCATTGAATATTTTTTTTTTTTAGTCCCAAGTGATTGAATAAAGACAAAAATAAAAAAGATTTTTTTTTTTTTCAAAAAGTTGTCACTAAATGATATATTGCTCACACATGCCATAGTTATATGTGGAATTGCACCCCAAAATACATTTTGCTGCTTCTCCTGAGTATGGGGATACCACATGTGTGGGACTTTTTGGGAGCCTAGCCGCGTACGGGGCCCCGAAACCCAAGCACCGCCTTCAGGATTTCTAAGGGTGCAAATTTTTGATTTCACTCCTCACTACCTATCACCGTTTCGAAGGCCATAAAATGCCAAAATAGCACAAAACCCCCCCAAATGACCCCATTTTGGAAAGTAGACACCCCAAGCTATTTGTTGAGAGGCATGGTGAGTATTTTACAGCTCTCATTTGTTTTTGAAAATGAAGAAAGTAAAGAAAAAAAAAAAATTTTTTTCTTTTTTCAATTTTCAAAACTTTGTGACAAAAAGCGAGATCTGCAAAATACTCACAATACCTCTCAGCAAATAGCTTGGGGTGTCTACTTTCCAAAATGGGGTCATTTTGGGGGGTTTTATGCCATCTGGGCATTCCATGGCCTCCGAAACTGTGATTGGCAGTGAGAAGTGAAATAAAAAAATTACACCCTTAGAAAGCCTGAAGGCGGTGATTGGTTTTTGGGGTTCCGTACGCAGCTAGGCTCCCAAAAAGTCCCACACATGTGGTATCCCCGTACTCAGGAGAAGCAACAGAATGTATTTTGGGGTGTATTTCCACATATGCCCATGACATGTTTGAGCAATATATCATTTAGTGACAACTTTTTGTAAAAAAAATATATATTTTTTTTTTTTTTCATTATTCAATCTCTTGGGACAAAAAAAAAAAAATATTTAATGGGCTCAACATTGCTCTCAGCAAATAGCTTGGGGTGTCTACTTTCCAAAATGGGGTCATTTGGGGGGGGTTTGAACTGTCCTGGCATTTTATGCACAACATTTAGAAGCCTATGTCACACGTCACCCACTCTTCTAACCACTTGTAGACAAAGCCCTTTCTGACACTTTTTGTTTACATGAAAACATATTTTTTTTTTGCAAGAAAATTACGTTGAACCCCCAAACACTATATATATTGTTAAAGCAAAGGCCCTACAGATTAAAATGGTGGGTGTTGCATTTTTTTTTTCCACACAGTATTTGCGCAGCGATTTTTCAAACGCATTTTTTGTGGAAAAAATACACTTTTTTTTATTTTAATGCACTAAAACACACTATATTGCTCAAATTTTTGATGAAATAAAAAATATGATCTTAGGCCGAGTACATGGATACCAAACACGACATGCTTTAAAATTGCGCACAAACACGCAGTGGCGACAAACTACATACATTTTTAAAAGCCTTTAAAAGCCTTTACATGATACCACATTAGATTCACGGAGGAGGTCTACTGCTAAAATTACTGCCCTCGATCTGACCTTCGCGGTGATACCTCACATGCATGGTGCAATTGCTGTTTACATATGACGCCAGACCAACGCTTGTGTACGCCTTTGCGCAAGAGAAGGGGGGGCAGGGGTGCTTTTTTTTTTTTTTTTTGTTTTTTTTTTTATTTATTTAGCTTTTTTATTTTATTTTTAAACTGTTCCTTCCATTTTTTTTTCTTTGTTATGATTTTTATTGTTATCTCAGGGAATGTAAATATCCCCTATGATAGCAATAGGCAGTGACAGGTACTCTTTTTTTGAAAAAATTGGGGTCTATTAGACCCTAGATCTTTCCTCTGCCCTCAAAGCATCTGACCACACCAAGATTGGTGTGATAAAATGCTTTCCCAATTTCCCAATGGCGCGGTTTATATCCGGGAGGGGGGACATTCCCTCCCACTGCTTGTAAAAGCAGTCTAGAGGCTAATTACCCGCTAGAATTGCTTTTACATGAAAGCCGATCACTGGCTGAAAAGAATGATACCAAGATGATACCTAAACCTGCAGGCATCATTCTGGTATAACCATTCAAAGTCCAGCAACATACTGGACATATATTGTAATCTTTTTTTTTTCATGCAGCCTCTTGGCTGAACGAAAAAAAGAGATTGATTGGTGGGTATGCCCACCATTAGAATACCTCCCTTCATCCACCCACTTCTAATGATGGGCATACATGCACCATTTATATATGCCGATGCATGGGGGCATCCTCCCGCAAAAGTTATGCCGTGTACACACGGTCGGAATTTCGACCGTATGTACGTGGCATTAGGAGCCAATCGCTCCCCCCCCCTGCTGCCCCCATGCTTCGGCATATATGCTCTTTTTTTTAACTGTGGTGGTGAAATCACCTCCTACAGCGTTGGAGTCGCGGCTTTATGTATCGTGGGAGCAAACGCTGTTGCTGTCAAGATAAATAAATCCGCGTTGCAACTGAATGGCGCACCTGAAAACAAAAAAATGCTCAACACTAAAACACACAGTAAACAAAATTACATACCTGAAAAGCAAGCATGATAAAACATAATAAAACATAATAAAACATAATAAAACATTGCAGAATAGAATGGAGTAAAAAAAGAGCAACAATAGAGAGAGAATAGAGTGAGAGAGAGAACAATAAAACGACAACTATTTTATTTTTTTTTATTTTTTTGAGATTCACAGGTAAAAAAGCTCCTGACTGAAGCGACTGAATCAAAACGCTACCACAAAAAAAATGTTAGCGATCGCAGGGATCAGGCCTGACTCTGCGAACGCTGCAGTTATGTGTGCTTAGTGTTTTGTAAGTGACAGTGATCGATCGATACTGCACTTGGGTGGGCTGGGCTGGGCGGAGGGGGAAAACGCAGGTGCTAGCAGGTATCTGGGCTGATCCCGCTAACAATGCGTTTTTTTTTGGAACCCTAAACTGCTGGGACGCTAGTATAGATCTGATCAGATCAGATATTGATCTGTTCAGATACTGTGCCACTAAGGGAGGTGTATGCTTTGTGCGTGGGTGTTTGCGGTACTGGCACTAACCTGGGGCGACGCAGACCTTATTTGACCCTAAAACCTAATTGATATCACCCGCCGGGCGATCAGGGGGTTAAACCGTTATTGGGTAATAAATGGCGGGTGCCCTGACAGTATAAAAAACAAGCTAACTAACCAGCGTCACCCGTAACAGTAATACAAAAAAAAACTGGTTACCTAGCGACACTAATGCAGCGATCAGAAAAACGATCGCTTAGTGACACTGGCAAAAGGGGGTGAAAGGGTTAACTAGGGGCAATCAGGGGTTAAACCTTTATTAGGTAATATATGGGGGTACCTGACGCTATATAAAAACCTGACGGGGAACCTAAATAACGAAATAACTAACTGGCTAACCAGCGTCACCAGTGACAGTTATACAGTGATCACTGGTGAAAGGGTTAACTCTAGGGGCAATCAGGGGGTTAAAACCTTTATTTAGGTTGTAATATGGGGGTACCTGACCTATAAACCTATTTATGAACCTATATAAACATGGCGGTTACCTAAAAAAAAAAAAATGGTTACCTAGCGACACTAATGCAGCGATCAGAAAAACGATCGCTTAGTGACACTGGCAAAAGGGGGTGAAAGGGTTAACTAGGGGCAATCAGGGGGTTAAAACCTTTATTAGGTAATATATGGGGGTACCTGACGCTATATAAAAACCTGACGGGGAACCTAAATAACGAAATAACTAACTGGCTAACCAGCGTCACCAGTGACAGTTATACTGTGATCACTGGTGAAAGGGTTAACTCTAGGGGCAATCAGGGGGTTAAAACCTTTATTTAGGTTGTAATATGGGGGTACCTGACCTATAAACCTATTTATGAACCTATATAAACATGGCGGTTACCTAAAAAAAAAAAATGGTTACCTAGCGACAGCAGTGACACTAATACAGCGATCAGAAAAACGATCGCTTAGTGACACTGGCAAAAGGGGGTGAAAGGGTTACCTGGGGGGCAATCAGGGGTTAAACCTTTATTAGGGGGGGGTGGGGGGCTACCTTGGACCTAAAACTAACTGCCCTGACAGTTATTACAGTCACACTGACACTAAATGCAGTGATCAGTAAAAAAATGATCACTGCAATTAGTGACACTGTGACTGGGGGGGGAGGGGGTGATCTGGGGGGTGATCAGGGGGTGACAGGGGGGTGTTTTGTGTGCCTATGTGTACTGGTGTCAGTGTACTGTTTGTGCACTAACCTTTAGATGTTCACAGCTCGGCGTTCCGGTCACATAGACCGGCGCACCGAGCGTGACATCACTTCCTCTGCCTGTGTTTTGATTGACACAGACAGAGGAAGCATCTGATTCGCCAGGAGCGATCGCGAGGGGGTGGCCAGAAACCACTGGCCGTCCCCTCATCCCGGATCGCTCCTGAAGCGATCCCGACCGTCCCCGCCGGCCGGGGGGGGTCCGATCGGACCCCCCACCCGCCGGAAGAATGGCACGTACAGGTACGTGGTTCTGCCTGTACGTGCCATTCTGCCGACGTATATATACAGGGGGCGGTCGGCAAGTGGTTATATTATGACTTAAGATTTTGTGTTTCAAACTTTATCATACCCGGGATGTCTACTAGACTCTTGTTTGGAGAGCTTTAAGTGTGTTATTACTAAGAATTACAGGCCTACAATATAAAACACCAATTTTCTATGCAAAAAAATTGTACCGCTTTGAGATTAAAAAATCTGACATAATCATACCGCCAGGGAGGTTAATGGGATGCCTTAATATTAAAACATGTCATACCTTACCTGCTCTGTGCAGTGGTTTTGCACAAAGTAGCCCTGATCCTCCTCTTCTCTGATCCCTTCTGTGCTCCTGGCCCCTCCCTCCTGTCGAGTGCCCCCTGAGCAAGTAGCTTGCCATGGGAGCACCAAAGCAGGTACACTCCTGAGCCTCTGCTCTGCGTGTCCATTCAGACATGGAGCCACAGCTCGGCCCGTCTGCTATACAGTGGCGGACGCTCATTAGTGGTGCAGGGGTGCTGCCCCCTCGATCCATGCACCCAACCCCTAATCTGTATGCAGGGCAACGGACACATGGATTCCAATGTTTTTTTTTTGAAGCACATGATTACAGCCTGAGGCTCTAATTGGCTTCAAAAAAGGATGGGCTTGGGGTGCACAACAAAAAAATGTGTTTATTTTCGTTTCCGTTGATTCGTAACGATTCGTAAATTCGTAAGTTGTTGGTGTTCGTATTCGTAACGATTCGTAAATTCGTAAGTCGTCGGTGTTCGTATTCGTAACGATTCGTATTTTCGTAAGAGTTATTTTTTCGTTGATTCGTTTTTCCGTTAGTTTAATTTTCGTTTATTTGAAATTCGGACGCATTCGTATTTATTCGTACTTTCGTCACTTTCGTAACATTCGTAGATTCGTAATCGGAGCATAATTCATAATTTTATGTAATGTGTATGCTATTATTACATTTTAAGAGACACGGAAAATTACGAATCGAAAAAAAAAAGTTACGAATGTACGAATTTTTTCGTTCAATGCATTCGAGGCGCTTTAAGCAGCGCCATTGTAAGGGACACGGAAAATTACCAATTCACAAAAAAAAAAGTTCAGAATGTACGAATTTTTTCGTTCATTTTGATTTTCGTTGTTCCTGTTTTCGTTTTTCGGATTTTCTTCTTTCGTAGATTCGTTGTTTCTAATAATTTTTTTTCGGATTTTCGTTGTTTTCGGATTCGTTCGATTCGAACGATTCATTTAAATTTTTAGCGAATCGTTCGTTCATTCGTACCATAACGAATGGACGAAAATAACGAAAAAAAAACAAAAACGAAACAAATTGCACATGTCTACTGTGTGGTGGTTGGAGCAGAGAGGAGGAGTAGAGGAGCTGAGGAGGAGGTGGGGGAGCTGGCAGCAGCCAATGAGTGTGCAGTCTCTGGTGTTCTGTCAAAACAGCGTCCGTGATGTGCAGAGGCAGAGTTGAAGCAGGGAGAAGAAAGATGGCGATTTCTGTCGGGAGCGTGATGCATCCTGGCTCTGTCCACCTGGCTGCTCTCCTACTGCTTCTGCCGAGAAGGAGGAGAAGCGATCGTGGATGGGGTAAGTGCAGACCCATTGGCGGGGGGGTTTGTTTGGAGCACTAGCCGTCACTGCCCCTCACTCTCCTCATTGGCTCACTGGAGGTGATTGGCTCCCGCTGCTTAGAGCCAATGAGGTGGGATAGTCCTCAGAGAGCCGATGCACTCATGCACAAGGCTGAATTGAGAGGGAGCTCAGGTAAGTATTAGGGGGGCTGGGGGAAGCTACTGCACAGAGAAGGTAAAAAACCTTCAGCCTTTACAACCACATTAACACAATGCTTGTGCTAAAAAAAATACATAAACTTCCACTGCTGACCTCTTCTTTTGAAAATGCTGATTGCCTGATTGCCGTCGGGAGACAGCAGGTTTCTGAGTCACTGAAAGAAAACCACTATATTGTTGCTACAGAATGACATCACAGGCAGCCTTGGAGGAAATTTGCCAATGGTGTTTATGTTGTGTGTGTCTTGAATGGCTATGTTGTGAAACTGCGTTGTGAAGCTAGTAATATTTATGTGCAAAAACTAGTTATAAGCTTTCCTGAGTAGCTCTGCTTCTGTGCTTTTTTTTAATGATTTATATTCAGGCAGTCTTTGATCAGCGCTATTTCTGAAATCTGAAACACCTGCTGTGGATTAGCATGAGTAACACGAGGTAATTTCAATTTATCCAGGTAGGGAAGCTGAATTAAGTCACTGGAGCATGGAGAGCTTTTGTTGTTTCTTCTAATCGGAATAAGAGTTCACATGTTAGATAAAACATAACTCAACAGTTTAACTCAATAAGAATGACGTTCTTTGATTTATAAATGCATTTAGTGATGTAAACAGCCTAAACATATAAGGACCTATATACATATATTATGTTTGTTATATACTCACTTGGACAGACCCCATACAAATCTTTTGTGAGTAGTAGCATATTTTTATTGTCAATAAAAGTTTAAGTTTAAATATCTGATCTGCTCATTTTACTTGTCTCTAATGTCGTGTACACACAAGCGGAATTTCTGACAGAAAGAGTCCGATGGGATCATCATATATTCTGACCGTTTGTATGCCCCATCTGACTTTTTCCGTCGATAATTCAGACGGACTTACATAGAGAACATGTTCTATATTTTTCCGACGGAAAAAATTACTATCAGAAAAAACACTCGTCTGTATGCTGTTCCGACGCACCAAAAACGATGCATGCTCTGAAGCAAGTACAAGACGGAAGCTATTGGCTACTGGCTACTGAACTTCTGTTTTCTAGTCCCGTCGTACTGGTCGTACGTCACTGCGTTCTTGACAGTCGGACTTTGGTGTGACCGTGTGTATGCAAGACAGCTTGAGCGGAATTGCGTCGGAACTCCGCCAGAAAAACCTTCAGAGTTTATTCCGACGGCAAAACCGGTCATGTGTACAGTTTGCAGTTTGTATTATAGCAGGGATTTAGATATTGGGAGCCCTATAACCTCCATTATTCTTTTAGGTGGAATTAAATTATTCAAAATGGCAGCTCCTAGTCTACCCAAGTGTAGTTAAAAAATTATATTTTGAAACATTATATAAACCCAGAATGTTTACTATTATGGTAGGAGGAAGCATTTTCTCTGCCCCCTCTTCTTCAAGGCTCTAGCTGCAGCAGGATGTTGATGTGTAACATATATTTGTTAACACAGCCAAGTAATGCACAGGCACCAGAATTTGCATGATTGTATCAGAACTGAGATAGATGCTGACCCCAAATAATTCCTGAGCAAAGATGCATATGTCCTTCTAAAGAGAACAGCAGATGAAGGCATTTTTTAGGGGAAGAGCTGTGGTCTCTTAGAGGGACAATCAATACCGTAGGTGTTACATGTGCACCTTACATATTATGTATGTACTTAACATTTGAAATATATGTGACATTAGGTCCTTTTTTTTGTGGTAATTCATGTAATCAATATACTGTAAATACATCATTAAAATATAAAACAGGCTAAAGGTATGAAGTATTTTTTTTTAAGCTTAAATAATATTATTAATCCAGCAATGTTGGTGTGATGCTGCAGCTATCCCATGTTGACTCTAAAGCCTCGTACACACGATCGGAATTTCCGCAGACAAAACCTTGGACATGTTTCCCGAAGGGCGTTGGCCAGGAACTTGTCTTGCATACAAATGGCAAGGAATTGTCGGCCAATGGACACAAACGTACTACGTGGTTTTTCAGCTCTTTAGCGCCACCCTTTGGGCTCCTTATGCTTATTTTGTGTATGTAGAAGTTTGGTGAGTGTTGATTCTTGCTTTTCATTTCGCGCTTTTCAGTTTACGTTTTCATTTCAAGCTTTTCATTTCGTTTCTGAACAGCTGTTCATCAACCAGCCATTTTGCGGAATCGGAGGAGATAACGTGTTATTTATTATTGGCCTTGGAGTTATTGCTTTGACCCAAGTCCAGTCCAGGAACAGGAGGAGGAGGATTTATTGGACTCAAAATTGGTTGCTTTATTAATCATGACCAATTATGTCATATGCCTTTGCTGCGGGAGCTTCAGGAGAATAATCCAGATGATTTTCGGAATTATCTCCAGATGACAGACCCCTGATTTCACCAACTCTTGGCATTGTTGACCCCCTATATTAAGAAACAGGACACATGCATGAGGCTTTTGATTTATTTTTTGGTTGAATAATGATTTGATTTGGTATATTTTCTATATTTTTGGATGCATAGAATGCACTTTTTGGTTAAGTTCTATTGGCAGATAGCATGTCTAATTTTATTTGTTTTCTTTTTTTGATGCACAATAAAAAAATTGTGGAGAATAATACTTGGCTATGTGTTTTACTTCAAATGACAGTTTGGGAGTAGGCAGTTACATTTAAAAAAATATAATGTAAAATTAACAAGGGAGACCAACATAGTTGTATCTTTGATCTTAAAAACTACGGGATAATGGTGTTGTGGTAACTTGCACCAAAAAATAACAAACATAATAATATTATTCTTGATATCATTTGCCATAACTCCATCAGTATCACCAGCAAAGCAGCTTCATTATTATCCCATTAAAGAAGAAGAGAATGTGCGCTGCATTTTGAGATTTCATAATTTGCCGCGTCACGAATGTTCATTCTCCATTATGAACGCAAGTTTACAAGACCGACCGCTTTTGGCTCGTCCTTGCTTACGAGAATGTGTGTTTGTACTTACGACTTTTGTCCGACGGACTTGTGTACACACGCTCGGAAAATCCGACAACAGACATTTGTCTGCGGAAAATTTTAAAGCCTGCCATCCAACATTTGTCCGTGGAAAATCCAACAACAATTGTCTGATGTATCTTACAAAAGGATGGATTTTCCGCCAACAGCCTGTCATCACACAATTCCCGTCGGAAAATCCGATCGTGTGTACGAGGCTTAAGCCTGAGAACTGAGTGATCACATGACTGATGATCATGTGATGCCAATCACTGCTCTCCGCTCTGCACCTCCAGAGCTTACTAGAGCACTGTTTTAGGGAGGGGGTGGCTGAAGTTGGCTTTGGTTTCCCAGGTGGAGCTAGCTGTCAAGCAGGCAACAGTATTGTGAAGACCTTTCAACAACCTGGAGTGGCTCTGCCATGTCAGCTAATAGTGGGCAGTAGCCTGCTATCAGCTGTTTCTGGGTCACAAGAGAGCAAAAGTAAGTGCACTACCTTATGGCTAAAAAAAGCTTTGGCCATAAGGTAAAGTACACATTCTGTTTTCAGTAAAAATAAATTGACAACTGGAGGAGTGGGGCAAACTAACTCCCTACTTCGCTAGCAGTTTTGTTCTAGGTGTTTGGAGGCAGAGTGGATGAATTGTTCCAAAATATGCACACATGGCGGCTAATTTATGAGAATCGTGGTAGTACAAATTACACATTTTCTACAGGCATCTGCTTCGAGATAAGTGTTTTTCTCATCCCTATTACTTATGCACAGAAATACTAGATTTGGGTTTTAAAAAGAGTAATATAGATTGTAAGCTCTAACGAGGGCCCTCTGTTTTCTTGTGTATTGAATTGTATTGTAACTGTACTATCTGCCCTCATGTTGTAAAGTGCTGCACAAAATGTTGGTGCTATATAAATCCTGTATAATAATAATAAATCTAACAAATTCACTCAAGGCATTTCTTCATTTATTTTTCCAAAAATGTGCTTAATGCCTTTTCCACTGTTAAAACTGAACTTTGTCATAAGAACTTCACTATTTTCGATGTATGCTTCCTACCTTGGTCGACTAAAAAGTAATAACAAATGACACGCCTTCCAGCAACATTTCTAGTGTTCACAATTTATTTGTACATTTTTTCAGCTGCCATCTTGAATGTGTCACATCTTATGCATTCCTTCAAGCAGCTATATGCTTTGCTTTCTTCCACTTGACACAGATTCATTCTCTCCCTGATTTATTATGTTTACTGTGCTTTGAGAGAAATTCTTCACTCTTTTTAGTGATTGGTCATCTTGGATGACAGGCAGCTGAGACACACAGTTATGAACCAATCACAATTATTTAAAGTTGAGCTTTTACTATATGGCTACAGTAGAATTAAATATTATTATATGATTGGTTGCTCTGTATTGCCATAGCAGAGTGCCTATTTATTCACCATGCTCAGATGCAGGTGTAGGCTGCTTTAACTCTTTTTCCCAAAACTCCATGGATTCCAGGACATGTCCAGGGAATATAATTTCCTCTGCTTCCTGCCCTCAACAACTCAGAGGGGGCACACCTGATAAGGCAGAGGTAGCTGAGCAAGTGAACTGGTGGGAAGCTGGACAGGAGCCCTAATAGCACACAGGTTCTCCAAAGGGCCTATCTAGTTTGGGGTTACCCTTCCCTGCTACGTGAGCACTCTACTTTTAGTGAGGTGGCATTTTATCTTTAGATCCCTCTAGTTGTTCACCTAAACAGAGTAACCCTAGACCTCACTGAAAGGCATGCTATCTATGGGGTTAATTGCAAGCAACTGTTTTCTGAATTCTTTTACTAATGTAGTGATTCTTATTATACATTTTTGTTATGGAGTTTTGTTACGGAGAGGCTCTGCTATGCAGCCATTCGGTACCCTCACTGAGTCACAGAGAAATCACTGTGAAGTGGCCATGTTTGTGCAGCTTTTGTTATTCTGCAGTGTGTGCATGTTTTTTTTCCCACCCTAGACTTGCTTTGCATTATTGCTTCTAACTTTGCAAATGTTTAGTTAACTGCAAGTTACAGTTACTCTCTGTCCAATCATTCAACCGATTACCCATTCTTTCAAATGACTCATATTTTTATCAGTACCCTTTTCATTTACCGTATTTATTGGTGTATAACACGCACATTTTTCCCCCTTAAAATCGGGGGAAAATCGCGTGTGTGTATTATACGCCGATCCCCGCTGTCTGTGAGGGGAAGAAGAGCGAACGCCACCGGAAAAGACCGAGCCGAGTGTACTGTGTACTCGGCTAGGCTCTTCTCCACTCGGCTCCGCTCGCAGTCACGCCTCCTAGACTTTACGTTTGGCCATTGGACCGGTGTTGTGTCCATCATAGGAACTGGGCCATGGGGCGGGATTGCGAGACGAGTTGAGAGGAGCCGAATACACAGGACATCCGGCTCTGTGTATCTTGGCAGCGCAATAATTAAAAAAAAACGATCATGCTGCAATGTTGCAATTTTTGGCAAGGCTGCAGATGGACACTCAGCAAGGCTGCAGATGGACACTCAGCAAGGCTGCAGATGGACATTGATAAGGCTGCAGATGGACACTTAAAATGTAAGTTTTTTTCCTTAAACTTCCCTACTAAAGGCTTTTTTCCTTAAACTTCCCTCCTAAACTTGGGGTGCGTGTTATACGCCGACGCATGTTATACACCGATAAATATGGTAATTATTGAATATATAATTGATGCTACATGCTAGTTTTGATAATTCATGTTTTTATTACTATGAGTTCATACATAACACCTAATTATTTTTGAATATCTTATGTTTATTCATCATAATAACTGAACGTGAAATCAGGTTGTACAATATGCACTTAGATGATAAATAGATGACATTCTGGTAGAAATTCTTGTTACTACAAATCTAGCACTTACTTTAAATATTACAAAATGTATGCGTAAAAGAATGAATTATTTTATTTCTTAAGCAGAAAGAGGGAATTCTAATGAGTCTTTCACACAATTCTCAGCTCATGCAGGACTTGGGAGAATGCAGTATATTTTACTATGTGAATTATAATCAGGGGTTGTACTTTCCTCTCATAAAATATAAGCAAAAATTTGTTAGTTTTCATTAGGGATGAGCAAATCTGTCAAAGTTCTGGTTCTTTTCACTGGGGGTTCATTTTATCCTGTGTAAAATTGGCAAAACATAAACTCAGAATCGAATCCCACTGAAATCTATGGAGGGCAAATCTTGATACCACATTCTGAAAATTTTAGGGTAATAAGGACAGAATTGTCAAAAAAGAGGGGAATACCATACTAGACATTTAACCACTTGCCGACTGTATAACTTAAGCTTATAAGATATAGGGCGGCAAAGTGTCATGGCCGCCTGCCTATATAAACAAGGCAGATTGCCACTCTGTCAGTACAGAAAGCATGCATCCTGTGTTCCTGCAAAGCAAGGACACATATCTATGCTTTCCCTAAGTACAAGCACCTCCCCCACAGTAAGAAAACACCAGCTAGGCACACATTTAACCCTTTGATCACCCCTGATGTTAATGCCTTCCCAGCCAGTGTCATTAGTACAGTGGTAGTACAGTGTGCAGCACTGAACACTGTATTAGTGTCACTGGTCCCCAAAAAGTGTCAAACGAATCAGTGTCCGATTTGTCAGCTGCAATATCGCAGTCCCACTATAAGTCCCTGATTGCCATCATTACTAGTAAAAAAAAAAAAAATATCCCAGTTTGTAGACTCTATATTGTTTGCGCAAACCAATCAATATACGCTTATTGGGAATTTTTTTAACCAAAAATATGTAGCAGAATACATATTGGTCTAAATTGATGAAAAAATTACATTTTTTTATTGGATGTGTTTTATAGCAAAAAGTAAAAAACTTTGTGTTTTTTTCAAAATTGCCAGGCTTTTTTGTTTATAGCGCAAAAAATAAAAAAGCGCAGAGGTGATCAAATACCACTAAAAGAAAGCTCTATTTGTGGGAAAAAAAAGAAAATTTTTATAAAGGGCATTACACTATCTGGACCTCTTATGTTCTCCCTGCATGAGTAATGAACATACTGTGGTATAAGCTGGAAGAGAGGAGGAGCTGCCTGACCGTTGCAGAGATCTGGGAGTGTAATATCCACAAGCCTCTGGAGACTTTGTAGCTGAGAGGCACAAAGTAAAAAAAAAAAAATCTATTATTTTCTATGGAGATGGTTCACATCTCCACTCCAAGGCGCCTAAAGCCAAAACTCGAATCAGGGCAGATTTGAGCGTTTTTGGCGCATTTTTATTCCCATAGAAATTAATAGATACACGTTTGCGTGCAATTTTCTGCTCAAACTAAAAATTGTAGAACACAAAATAGCAAAGATATATGAATAAATAAATGTAAACTAAGTTCACAATTAGCTAAAAATCATCGTAAATAAATAAAATAAATGAAAAATATGTAACAATACATAAATAAATGACAATTAACCCCTAACCTAAAATAATATTAAATAAATTATTAGAAATAATAATAATCATAAATAAACACCAAAACCTGAACAACCTGAAAAAAAAATTATAATAAAAATGCCATAAATATATTCCCTATTTTGTAGACACTATAACTTTCGCGCAAACCAATCAATATATGCTTATTGTGATTTTTTTTACCAAAAGTTTGTAGAAGAATACATATTGGCCTAAACTGATGAAGAAATTAGTTGTTTTACATTTTTTGGGGGGATATTTATTATAGCAAAAAGTAAAAAGTCTTTTTTTTTTTTTCAAAATTGTCTGTCTTTTTTTGTTTATAGCGCAAAAAAAATAAAAACCGCAGAGGTGATCAAATACCACCAAACAAAGCTCTATTTGTGGGGAAAAAAGGACATCAATTTTGTTTGGGTACAGTGTCACACGACTACGCAATTGTCAGTTAAAACAACGCAGTGCCGTATCGCAAATCTTCCAGTCCTTAAGTGGTTAAAGGGGGGGGGATAATCTATCCAAAATTTTCTTTATTGGTCCTTCTAAACCATCTGACCTAAGTTCAAAGACCGGAAAGTGCATTACATTAACTTGTTTGCTATAGTGGTGCTTTAGTTCGGTAGGGTCCATGAATGAGTTTTCTTCCAGTCAATAATGGATCCAAACCCAAACCTCATCACAAATTTTCATAAATAAAATACTATCATGATTCAGACTCGTGGATTTTAAGAGATTTCAATGGAAGAGATCAGCAAATTGATTCATGAACTAGTGAATCTTGTCAAACACATCTTTCTTTTCCAGAAAATTATAATTAATCCCTATACTGTATATGTACATGCATACATTTCTACAATCTGCCATGAATTATGTTGTTCATAAATTATGACTGCAGGATTTATGAACTGTGTGGAATACTCTGCAGACCCAACAACTCTGAATGTGCATATTTACGTGAATCAAAAGTTTGCAATTCATCAAAAAGATGAATTAATGCACTTAGCGGTAACTATAGTTCTTATTCTTATTTTATTCAAATTTTATATGAATTACATATATATATATATATATATATATATATATATATATATATATATATTGCTCAAAAATATTAAAGGAACACTTTTTAATCAGAGTATAGCATCAAGTCAATTAAATTCCTGGGATAATGATCTGGTCAGTTAAGTAGCAGAGGGGGTTGTTAATCAGTTTCAGCTGCTATGGTGTTAATGAAATTAACAACAGGTGCATTAGATGGGCAACAATGGGACGTACAAGGCCACTGACATTTGTTTCCCTACTCATCTTTCTGACTGTTTTTCACTAGTTGACTAGAGTCAGTGTCACTACTGGTAGCATGAGGCAATACCTTGACCCTATAGAGGTATACTGGTCAGGCAACGCACTGACACCTTTGCAGCCATTGTGCTATATGCTGGGTGTTCAATGTGCCCCTGTACCTTTTAGAATGCATGTGCTTCCACTGTGGAGTCCCTTATAAGTCAGTGATAGGACTACAGATACCAGGGTGCCTGTAGCTTATGCATGTATTTACAAATGTGGCAAGACTAAACATTTGTTTTTAACACATACTGTTAGGTTAATTTGGATGTCCGCAAGCTGGTCAGTGAGTGAGCTTGGAACTTTCCTTGGATTTTTCCTTGGGTTTTTTCTAACATATATTATATATAGGTGGGGCAGTGGCTTACCTTTTTGTACCCTATAGAGGTTGCACAGGCAGTCCAACCCCTCTAGGATGGCGCATCAATAAGTGCCATTGCCAGAAGGTCTCAAAAGCATGGAGGAGATCTCAGGAGACAGGCTGTTACTCTAGGGGAGCTGGACAGGGCTGTAGAAGGTCCTCAACCCATCAGCAGGGCCGGTATCTCCTCATTTGTGCAAGGAGGAACACCGGCACCATGTAGTTTGATTGGCATTTGTCATTGAACACCATAATTGGCAGGTCCGCCACTGGCGCTCTGTGCTTTTCATAGATGAGAGCAGGTTTACCCTGAGCACATGTGACAGACGTGAAAGGGTCTGGAGAAGCCATGGAGAATGTTATGCTGCCTGTAACATCATTCAGTGACCGGTTTGGTGGTGGGTCGCACAGACCTCTACAGGCTAGACAATGGCACCCTGACTGCATGATCCCCTCCCTTCAGAGACTGGGCTGCAGGGCAGTATTTCAACATGATAACAACCCCAAACACACCTCCAAGATGTCCATTGCTTTGCTAAAGAAGCTAAGTTTAAAGGTGATAGACTGGCCTAGAATGTCTCCAGACCTAAGCCCTATTGAGCATCTGTGGGGCATTCTCTAACGGAAGGTGGAGGAGCGCAAGGTCTCTGACATCCACCAGCTCTGTGATGTCATCATGGAGGAGTGGTAGAGGACTCCAGTGGCAACCTGTGAAGCTCTGGTGAACTCCAAGAGGGTTATGAAAGTGCTGGAAAAATAATGGCGAACACACAAATTATTGACACTTTGGGCACAATTTGGACATTTTCACTTAGGGGTGTACCCAGTTTTGTTGCCAGCGGTTTAGACATTAATGGCTGTGTGTTGAGTTATTTTGAGGGGACAGCAAATTGACACTGTTATACAAGCTGTACACACTACTTTACATTGTAGCAAAGTGTATTTTCGTGTTGTCACATGAAAAGATAAAAAAAAATGTGAGGGGTATACTCACTTTTGTGAGATACTGTATATTGTTATATGCACTATAATACATATGTGTTAATAATTATAATGCAGAAGGAAAGCTCCTGTCATTTACATGTTTTTTAAGGCGCAAGCTTTATGCTTGTTTCATCATATACTGAATTGAGTCAATGACCCAGGACATGCATACAGTTAAAAAAACAGTCCCATTTGGTCTGTGGCTATGTTTTGGATGAGGTTTTATTGTCACATGGGGGGCTGTGCTGGATTATTAGGTAAGTTTATTGTAGAAGAAGGGACTCTCTTCCTCTTGTGAAGAAAGGAGATTAACAACCACAGAGATGTCAGCCTGGAAGCAATATTTACAGGGTGATATTGGGTGGCACCTCCCTGCACCCAATACCCCTGACACTGCACACCCCTGCCAATACATCTCTTCTATTACCCAGAAACCTTTCCTGTTACCCTGCACCCCTGCCATTGCACCCTGCACCCCTGCCATTTTTCGGCAACGCACCTCAGTGCACCAATGTCATTGCTTGTCACCACACCGCAGCTCATCTGTGTCACATAAAATTAAACAAAACGAAAAAAAAAAATAGACAGTATTATGCATTGAAACAGTATTGACCAACCTGTAACCTCCTTTCACTGTTGGTACACAACAGACACCAGCTGGTACACAAAAAACAGTGCAGACTGGTGTGAATGAAGCCTTACTTGCAGGACCGCTGGCAGGGGGGTACCACTGGTCCTCCTGTTGGGGGCACGGGGCACACAGGGGGCCCAGACAGCAGAGGGATTGGTGCAGTGAGATGAAGGGGGCAGTTGCAGAATCATGTCCTGTGTGGCTTTCTGCAGCAGCTGACATTTGGTTTCTTCCCCTCTCCCTCCCGTTGGCTTTCACCTGCTGGAGGGAGAGACACAGACATCATTCTGTAATTGTCCCCCTGGGAAGAGTGGGGGAAGGGGCTGGTAAATGTAATTTGTGAATTTCATTTAGCGTCCACTTCTTTTTGTGAATTGGACACAGTGAGCGATCAGTACCAATCACTCCTGTGTTCATTCATAACTGAGCATAGTAAACTGTGTTTACTCTGCTTCACTTTATGAATGAACAGGAAACTCTGTGCAGCTCAGGCTACAGAGAAAGGGATTAAATAATTTATTTTCTCAGTCTCAAAGGTGGGATGTCAGGGGTCTGTTTAGACCGCTGATATTTTACCCAAGCCCCCCTTACCCCCAACAGCATTAAAAAAAATATAGAATTTTTTTTTTCCATTGTAGATTTTTTTTTTTAAATGAAGGCCTCATTCACAGGGGTTCTCTAGCCCAGTGTTTCTCAACTCCAGTCCTCAAGGCGCCCCAACAGGTCATGTTTTCAGGCTCTCCATTATTTTGCACAGGTGATTTGATCAGTTTCACTGCCTTAGTAATTACCACAGTCGTTTCATCTGAGGGAAATCCTGAAAACATGACCTGTTGGGGCGCCTTGAGGACTGGAGTTGAGAAACACTGCTCTAGCCCATACAGTGTTTATGAGCAGTTTTTTGTGCGGCTGGAGCCGTCTGTTACTCTATAAGGACGCAACAGCTGTATGAACATGGTAGCAGGTCCCAATTTGATAAGTGTGCAGGTGTGGGTGAGTGGTCCCAAATACAAACTGTCTGTGTTTGGGGCCGTACACATGTCAAATTAGGACCCGTGGCTGTGTTCAAACAGTTGCTGCATCCCCATAGCGTAAAAGACTGCTGCCTGCACACTTAAACTCACATTTAAAAAAAAAACACTGATTCACACTGTAGAGGCCACAAAACCTATGTGAACAAGCCCCAAGAACTTATAGTGAAAACAGAAAACAGAATAGTCAGGTAGGCTGTATGGGACCCCATGATTTCTAACGACAGACCTACTTACTTGCAGGATCAACAGGTCCTTGTTAATGCTGTTGATAGATTGTATTATATATGTAATTTTTTATTTTAGCCATAGTTCCAATTTAAGCTGTGCTTTTTAAATACACAACGCACATTGGTAAATTCATTGCTTACAAAATTATTTACAACTGCTTAGTAGTAGAAGACATGGTGCAGTCAGCAACTTTATTAAAGAGGTTGTAAACCTCCAAACCCCCCCCCCCCCCGCAAAAAAAAAACCTGCAAGACAAAGGCATAATGAGCTGGTATGCAATACTTACCTTAGAATGATGCCCTGCAGTGCCGCAAGCACCCACGGCCGACATCAGGCACCCACGGCCGACATCAGGCTCCCACAGCTGACATCTTTCACCGGAGTTACTTCCGTGTTCACTGGCTCTATAACTCTGATTGGCCGGAGCCACAATGACGTCACTCCCACGCGTGCGCACATGAGCCACCGGTCACAGCACGGACCCTGAAGAAACGGCACCAGCGGCCCGTTTCTTCAGTTCGCTTGCACCAATGACATCAGTAGCAGTGTATATAGTGAATGTCTCCTAAACTGTGCAAGTTTAGAAGATATTTACAATACCTACAGGTTAGCCTTATTATAGGCTTACCTGTAGGTACAAGTAGTGTAACAGAGTTTACAACCACGTTATAAGATAAGCCTAGTACACAGGGGTCAAATGTCGGCCGGCATTGGCCGATTTAACAGAAACCGTCTGACATTCCGCCCGTGTGTATGGCAGCCAGTCCGACAGAGGCCGGCCTTTCGGCCAGCTTCTGTCGAAGGCACATGACTGAAAAAGGTCTGCTGACAGGCTCCCAGTCAGTGCTCTCAGCCAATGAGAGGGCTGTCCCTCTGTCAGAATACAATAGCTCAGCAGGAGAGATTGCTGTACTAACATCAGATTGTTAGTACATTTGCTTTGACCTGAGCTGTCAGTTTTTTTTTTGTTCAACCCAGTGGTGTGTAAGGGCAACTCCATATACAAAAATGTTTGATGTTCCTGAACAGCTAAAAGCAAACACTAGGGTCCTTTCACACAAACTGCTGCGTTACTACATAGCAGCTGGTGTGCGGAGTGATCTAGAAGGATCACTGCAGTGCTGATGCATCTTGCATGCATCGCACTGTTCACTTTAAAAAAAAAAGACTTTATTGAATTGTCACACAAGCATTTCATTACGTTCAATTGGCCACTGCACTGTGTGAGGTGGTGGATTGCCTCACTCTGCGCTGTGCTGAAAGAAAATACTGCATGCAGTACTTTTATTCAGCGCACTCTGCTCATACACTGCCACAATGCAGTGGTGTGCACCAGCACACTGGAGACAAAGGCATTTTGCCTCTTCATGTGGTGGGACTGCTCTGTGAATCTACCCTACAAATTTTCTAGCACAAAGCATATACAGAGGTTCCAATGCATAACACACATGGACTCTCTTCCTGCCCTCTGTAATTTGGGTGGTACTTTTTTTTTTTTTTTTTTTTAAAGAGTGATATGGGTGTGGTTGCAGTAAGGCCTTAATGCTGATCTACAAATGGGGACCTTACTGTCCAGTACACTGTTCCTTTTTCCCAGTGCATTTGGCCACTAGTGCAGTGAACTCAACCCACTTGTCACGATCTCTCTCCTGGCCCAACAGCAAGAGTAAGGCCTGGTTCACACTGGTGCAACATACGCTCCAATCTGTAGAAATCAATGGTTCCCTATGAGAGCTGTCTTAACTGGTCCGACACAAGTCGGTCCGACTTTGAAAAAGGTTCCTGCACTAGTTTGGTCTGACTTTGGTCCGTTTTCAGCCCATTCAATGTTATTGAAGTCGGATCAAAGTCGGATCCTCGTCCTAACCATCTGACTTGTGACATCCAACATGGTGATTACAGCAGCAGGAAAAGGAATTTATGTCACACTGGGATTATTTTTATTGGTCAAAGGAAAAGTTGGACTATCTCAAAGTCGGAGCAAAATTGTATCCTGTCCATTCAAGTCAGATGGAAGTAGGTCCGATGTCGCAGGGCAAAGTCGGATCGACTGTTGTACAACAGTCGGGTCGTACCAGTGTGAACCCGGCCTAAAAAATGATATCATAATGATCACAGCTGTTAACCTATGTCTCATTCTCTCTTGTGTCTGGTCTCAGGTTATGCAATATTATTATCTGCTGTATCATATTTTTAGGAATGATATTTGGAAGCAGGAGCAAGAGAGTTTACTTAAATTAGTGCTGAATATTATTGGCAATAGTAAAACATTAAACAACAAACATATTAGCAACTAGCAAAAACATTGACCTTGTTGTGTGCTTTATCTCCTTAGAATAAATGTATCATTTATTTTCCAGATGTTTAAAGCATTTCCTGTGTGCCTGGGGGGAATCTGGATTTTGAATGAAGGAGGTAAGTTTGATAGAATGTTGTAAAAGATATTTATAGTCAAGTATGATAATATGTGAAATGTCTTTGCTGTGTGGGCTGCACACCAACAACCTGTCTCATGTCTGTATTTTAACCCTCTTTAGGGTGATCTTCTTCCATTTATTAGCCATCAAGCAAAACTAAAAATGTGAACTTCTTTTATAAATATAAACACATCCTTTATTGCAAATCTAGCATGAAATCGATTGGTTAAATCCAGTTAATACAATAGCATTATAGCAAAGTTTTTTGGGTATATTTCAGACTTTAATAAGGGCTTTATGCATTTGAAAGATTGCTATACTCAGAGGTAGGGATGAGCTTGATGTTCGGGTCAAACATAAGTTCAACTCGAACATTGGGTGTTCGCAGAACAGCGAACATTATGGGGCATTCGCGCCAAATTCCAGCGTCGCGGAACGCCCCATAATGCACTGCGAGATCGTTGCTTTATGATGATTGGCCAAAGCATGCACCTGACCTGCATGCTTTGGCCAATCACAGCGCTCTCTGCTAAGAGAGCCATAATTATATACTATAATATATAATATTATATTATAATATATAATATAATATTATATAACTATAATAATAATATATACTCTGCATCCAGTGTAGCCTATATCTACACTGCATTCCATTGTGTACTGTTTCTAATACACTTCAGGTGGTGTTTTAATATAAAATATATATATATTCTGCATCCAGTGTAGCCTATATCTACAGTGCATTCTGTGGTGTACTGTTTCTAATACACTTCAGGCGGTGTACACAGTATCTAATACATTGTGTACAGTGTCTACTACACTTCTGGTGGTGTACACAGTATAAAATACAGTGTAGCCGTAGTACAGTGCAGGCGGGGTACACAGTATCTAATCAGTGTGTACAGTTTCTACTACCCTTCTTGTCGTGTACACAGTACACAATATAGTGCAGCCATAGTACAGTTGCTAATACAGTGCAGGAGGTGTACACAATATCTAATACAGTGTGTACAGTTTCTACTACACTTCTGGTGGTGTACACATACACAATACAGTGCAGCCATAGTACAGTTGCTAATACAGTGCAGGCAGTGTACACAGTATCTAATACAGTGATTACAGTTTCTACTACACTTCTGGTGGTGTACACAGTACACAATATTGTGCAGTAATAGTACAGTTTCTACTACTTTTCTGGTGGTGTACACAGTATCTAATACAGTGTGTACATTTTCTACTACACTTCTGGTGGTGTACACAGTACACAATACAGTGCAGCCGTAGTGAAGTTGCTAATACAGTGCAGGCGGTTTATACAGTATCTAATACAGTGTGTACAATTTTTACTACACTTCTGGTGGTGTACACAATACAGTGCAGCCGTAGTACAGTTGCTAATACAGTGCAGGCAGTGTACACAATATCTAATACAGGGTGGTGAATACAGTGCAGCCCTAGTACAGTTTCTACTACTTTTATGGTGGTGTACACAGTATCTAATACAGTGTGTACAGTTTGTCCTACACTTCTGGTGGTGTAAACAGTATCTAATACAGTGTAGTGTGGTGTTGCAAAACAAAATATACATCATGTCCAGAAGGCCACCAAGGAGAGGCAGATGCTCACAGGCCACTAAAAGAGGACAAGCAGCCTTTATGTCTACAGTCAACAGTGGTGGTCGTGGACATGGTGCATCCTCTGCAGGTGGCCATGGGGCACGATTGTCCTTTTTTTCTACTGCTGGCTGTGTTATTGAGCCAGAACATGCAGAAGAGTTGGTGGAGTAGATAGCAAAGCCGTCCTCATCCTCCTCATCCTCTGTCACCCAGGCTCAGAGTAGTTTGCCTTCCAACGCAGCTGCCAAAATGGCCTATTCCACCGGCTCCTTGTCCAAATTCACTCCTTCCGTGGCTCCACCATCATGCACAGAGGAGTCCCCAGAGTTATTCGACCACAGTGTCGGGTACATGCTGCTGGAGGATGTGCAGCAATTTGAAGGCTCTGATGTTGGTTCCCAGGTTGAGGAAGGGAGTAACATGAGCCTAGAGAGAGGGGGTGCCCAAGAAGGACAAGAAACTTGCAGTGATGTTCCCCTAGCTGCAGCATACTGCCAAGTTTTCTCCAGTGATGAGGTCACTGACTGTACTTAGGTGCCTGAGAGAAGAGAGGAGGTCCAACTCCAGGCAGGATGTCCTCTAGGGGGCAGCTTAAGGGCAGCCACCCTATTGAATCAAACTGCAGAGTGCAGGGTGCTCCTGACTCCCCACTGACTTTTAAAAGTTCCTTGGTGTGGGCCTTTTTCGACACGTGTGCAGCAGATCGCTCCATTGCTGTTTGCAAACTGTCTGAAGCGGATCAAGTGTGGCCAGAACAGAAGCCGCTTGGGTGCCACATGCTTGACCAGACATATGATGACCTGCCATGCAGTCTGTTGGCAACAGCACTTGAAAGACCCACATCAAAGAAAAAGGCGGACTTCTCCTTGCTCCTCATCTGGGATCTCCAACCCCACTATACCTCCAGTCCTCTCAAAAACCTGCACTGAGAGGAATGAAGGTATAGCGATAGGTGTCCCAAGTACTTGCAGCCAATCTGCTAGCAGTACACCAATATCTGATTTTAGCAGGCAAATTTCCCTACCCCAGTTGCTGAACCGTAAAAATAAATTTGGTCCCAGCCATCCACATGCTCAGTGTCTAAATGCTAGCTTGGCAAAATTGCTAGCACTGCCACTGCTGCCTTTTCAGCTGGTAGACTCTGCCCCCTTTCGTGAATTTGTGGAGTGTGCTGTACCTCAGTGGGAGGTTCCAAAACATCATTTCTTTTCATGAAAGGCCATTCCGGCTCTCTACCGGCATGCGGAAGGCAATGTTTTTGCCTCGTTGGACAGGGCAGTCAGCAGTAAGGTACATATTACCGCTGGCTCATGGTCCAACAGGCATGAGCAGGGATGTTACCTTTCCATCACGGTGCACTGGTTAACTCTGCTGGCAGCTGGGAAGGATGCAGGACGGTTCAGTATTATTGGAGCTTGTTCCGTCACCGCGCCTCCAAAATGCTAGTGGTGATTTTGCCACAGCTCTCTCCTCCACCCCTCCTCTTATTCTTCCTCTATGGCCTCTTCTGCACATTTGTCCTCTGAAACAGCAGTGCTCCGTAAGCTTTCAAGGGGCTATGCAAGCAGTCAGGTAAAAAGATGCCATGTGGTGCTTGAGTTGGTCTGCTTAGGGGTAACTGGGTAACTCTGCTGGCAGCTGGGAAGGATGCAGGACGGTTCAGTATTGTTGGAGCTTGTTCCGCCACCACGCCTCCAAAATGCTAGTGGTGATTTTGCCACAGCTCTCTCCTCCACCCCTCCTCTTCTTCTTCCTCTATGGCCTCTTCTGCAGATTTGTCCTCTGAAACAGCAGTGCTACGTAAGCTTTCAAGGGCTATGCAAGCAGTCAGGTAAAAAGAAGCCATGTGGTGCTTGAGTTGGTCTGCTTAGGGGACAGGACAGGACAGCGACAGGAGCCACACTGGGGTAGAGATTCTGTCAGCTCTGCAGGGGCAGGCTCAGAGGTGGTTGACGCCATGACAGCTTCAGCCAGGAATGGTTGTATGTGAGAATGGCACCAACCTTCTCTCCACCCTCCAACAGGGACACTGGACCCATGTTCCTTGTTTGGCACACATGCTGAATTTGGTGGTGCAGCGGTTCTGTGATCATTTCCGCCAGTCATGCAATGCCAGTGCTCGGCTGGCTGACATTCAAAGATAATGCAACCTGCCCACCAACCGCCTCATTTGTGACATGCCCACCAGATGGAACTCAACGTTGACAATGCTGCAGCGGCTGCACATGCAGCAGAGGGCCATCAATGAGTACCTGTGCGAGTATGGCACCAGGACAGGGTCAGAGGAACTTGGCTTCTTTTTGCCACGCCAGTGGTTACTGATCAAGGATGCATGCACTGTTCAGTCACCATTTGAGGAGGCCACAAGGATGGTGAGCAGCGACAATGCATGCATCATTGAAACTGTCCCTCTAGTCTTCCTGTTGGAGCACACGCTTTGTTGAATAATGAACAGGGCACTTGAGGCAAAACAGCGGGAGGAAGAGGAGGACTTCTTTACCTCTCAAAGCCCCCTTTATCCAGATAGCATTCCTGCGGGCCTGCCAATTGCACAGGAAGAAGAGGAGGAGGAGGATTGTGTCAGCATGGATGTAGAGGATAACACTCAGCAGCAGTCTTCAAGGGATGGTTTTCAGTCCCCAGAAAACCCAAGGAGTTGTACGTGGCTGGGAGGAGGTAGTTACGGATCATGTGACCCTTAGTGACCCAGAGGATTCAGAATCAAAATGCCTCTGCAAACTTACGCTGCATGGCCTCCCTGATTCTGCAAAGTCTGCAAAAGGACCCTAGGATTCGTGGTATCAAGGAGAGGGATCATTACTGGCTGGCAATCCTTCTTGAACCATGTTACAAGGGTAAGGTTGCAGAACTCACCCTGCCTTTGCAGAGGGAGCAGAGGATGAAACATCTTCAGGCCTTGAAGAAAGGTTTGTGCAATGCATTTACAGACCCTGGGAGGTTACAGTTTTCTGGTGCTGGACAACATGCTGCTGAGGCTTTATTCAGTCAGAAAAAGAGCGGTGAAGAAGGTGGCCGGCTGACCGATGCCTTTAAAAAAATTTCAGTCTGCAGCGCCAAGGTGTGATCAGTTCAATAAACCATTGCCAGCATCTGCATTACATGGTGCAGGAATATCTAGAAGCAAGAGCAGACTTGGAGACCTTTCCAACAGAGAATCCACTGGGTTACTGGGTCTTGAGGATGGACCCCTGGCCAGAACTTGCTCAATATGCAATTGAGCTACTGGCCTGTCCTGCATCTAGCGTTCTTTCTGAATGCACATTCAGTTCTGCTCATAGAGTGTGACTGTTCACAGTGTCCGTTGATAGGCTCACAATCATAAAAATTAATCAGTCTTGGATCAGCAGCTATCAAGCACCTGATGCTGATGTAACTGATTGAATTTTCTATGGATGTGGGATCCCTTGAAGACTGCCTATGCTGACTATCCTATTCCTCCTCAATCTTGATGATGCTAGCTTCCAACAATATTTTTGATTTAGGGCACCACCACCCAAGGCCCAATTTTTAAGAGGCATGTAATTACAGTTTTTGATATAGTATTTCACAGCAGGGCCCGTTCCTGCACTCACCAAGAGTAACTGTGAGGGCTTACAGTGTTCTGGTACCACCAACACGTAAGGCCCAATTTTCTGCAGAGTATATAGGGCAGGACTTATAGTATATATACTGCTTTTCAGAGTATATAGTGCCCTTTTTATTAAAAAATTTGGATTCACCTTAATATCCATACCAGACCCAAAGGGCCTGGTAATGGACTGGGGGAGACCCATTCCTTTTTTTCAATGATTTTCATCTATATTGCCGGGACCTGCAATACATTACGGCCACGAGTAGTTTTCAATTAAATGTTTTCCTTTAGAAATGTCATTTTGCTGTGGTATTTTTCTAAACACAGGTAAAATACACTACTTTACAAGCATACTAAGGACACCCCCAGGCACGATATTTGAAGGAATATTTCATTTTTATTGTTTCACTTTAAGCATTATTAAAATCACTGCTCCCGAAAAAAACGTCTGTTTCTAAAACTTTTTTTGCATTGCTACATGTCCCATGGGGCAGGACCCAGGGCCCCAAACACACTTATGGCAATAACTTGCATATAAGCCTTTAAAATTAGCACTTTTGATTTTTCACATTCGTGTCCCATAGACTTTAACGATGTTCACGTGTTCAAACTAATTTTCTGCCTGTTTCCATGTTTTGCTGCGAACCTAACCGGGGGGGGGGGGGGGGGTTGGGTGTTTGGCTCATTCCTACCCAGAGGTATGTATTGAAATTCACAATTGTATTTATGCTTAATTGTCAACAAAGGGATGTGTGTTTATTTTTTATGGAATATACTTTAAGTCTATGTAGAAATGTATTTATATTCATATTCCTTGAAACAGATGTAAAACATGTTTTTTAAAGCAGGCTGTATATGTGCCCCACAGATTTCCTGTATTTACCTTTTGCTAGTGAATATTATTTTCCTGATTATAATAGCAAATAGGAAGTTCCCTTTGCAAGATCATTTTCCCTTAGCTTAGTGAATGAGGTGAAACTCTGCTGACTTCCTATCATGTGCAAGCAAAATCATTCTTTTACATTTTTTTAAATCTGATTGGGTATTCTTTGGCATTCATCACAAATTACGTCATTGGTGGTTCAGGCGACGAAACGTGTACGGCAGAGCCAAGGCATACATTGCCACATATGCAAGCTGGAGGGTGGCCATCTTTAATTTGGGTGACATTGGAAATTTGCTTTTGCTTTGTATTCAGCACTGTTTATATTTAGGAATGAAGTAAGCACATTTTTATAAATAAATAAAGTTTTAATCTATGGCTTAACACTATGTGGAGTGTGTTTACTCCTTACATGCTTGGTATTAGGATCTGATGTTTGGGAGCCAGTAGTTGATTCTGTGAACTGGTTGACACCTTCTGCAGGGTGCTGAGAGTCTGAAGGAGTGTAGAGATGCAAAGGATCCTCATGTATTAAAATAGTTTTTGAACGCTCTTTTATTTGAGGGTCAATACATTCCGGTAAGCCTCTATTGTTCACTGTATGGGATAAGGCACTTATAGTTGACTTCACTGAGAGAATCAAAAGGATTGGAGATTTCTTTTATAATTGCCTTCCTTTGGTCACTGGATTGGAGACGGCGTCTTCTATATTCACTATTCCATTTCATGTTATTTGAACTTTGTCACAAACTTTCTAAAAGCACATTTGTTAAGCTTGTTTCCTGTATATCATATTAATTTGTCATTTATACAGTAATTTATGAGCGCTGCACTTCTTTTTATGGGGCTTTGTATATCTTGTATCAGAATATTGTGACAGCTGCTATTAATATGCAATTTTCTTTGGGATACACCTTAGCACCGATTTCCTTTTTTTTTTTTTTAATTAGGTTGATATTGGTATAGGAGGCATATCCTGTTTAGAGCTTCCTCTGGAGCTCTGGAGAGCACTTTTTATATTCAGAGGCCATTCACAAGCACTTTTTGGTGTTTACTACTACTGAGATATAGGAGTTTGCTCTGAATGTTGCACTGACAGGTTTACTTTATGGTGTGTCCTTGAATCACAATCATTTGTATCTGGAATTCAAGGGTTAATGGCTTGATGGATATTTCACATCTCATACTACTTGTAATTAAATGTTTGTAGGCATTTCTGCTTTTAGGTTTTCCAATATGTGTTTAAATGCTCAATTACACCAGCCGGAGAATGTTTAAACATAAGGTCAATATCTTTAAGTGAACCTAAACTGCAACAGACTAAAGGAAAATACCTATAATATTGTCACAGACTTCCCACTTATGCCTAGATTTAAAGGTTAGGCTCTGCTTGGCTTCAGTTTTATAATGCTTTCCCTGCTACTTTTTCTGTTGATCAAGATTTGCAAGATCTGGGTTGTGCATCAGTCAGAATAGGATCAAAACACATTTCCTCTCCTATTGGGAAACAAGCACTTTGTTGAAATATATCCTTCACGAGAGTGCTCTTGGGAAATCACTGTTTCACCGCAGAGTCGCATTTAGCATGGTACAGTTTTCTTGCAGATCCCTGAGATGTGCACTTGAGATGGTTAAAACATTCTCTATTCTTTATTCGAAATGTGAGCTATTCATTGCTGTCAATGGCTTTTTAAGCAGGAGTAGTAAATCAGAAGATGTGAAAGTACACACCAGCACAAATCTTTTTGTTCCCTTTACCTGTATAATAACACTAAAAATACCTTATTTTTGATTATCACTTGGTGCAATCAGCTTGAGTGATTAATCCTAAACGGTGGCTGTTTGTAAAATAAAAAAAATATTCTAAAAGTGGTTATTGGTAAAGAAAATATAGTTTTAAGTGAAAGGGATAAATCAGAAACTATATTGTTACTATTATCCTATATATTTATACAGCAGCAATATATGCAGCACTTGTACATAGGGAGTACATCAGACATACTAGACTTGTGACAATTCAGAATTTTACTGGAGGAACATGTGGCAACATCTGGCTACCTATCTGGAGATACAAATAAAAGCAGCAGACCAGCAGAGTTAATATATATTTAAAGTAGATGTATGTTGAACCAAATATGATCATGATACTTCAGTACAGGTAATAAACATCCCAGGTTACAAGATATACATTTGGATAAATAAACAAGACTTCTGAGGTACCAAAGAATTTGTCTCAATGCATGTTTAATGATGAAAAATAATTGTCTTTGTAAGTCACCATTCTTTATTAGGGGTGCTTGTAAATCCTGCTCAAAAATGGGCGCTTTGTTTTATCGACATTAAAAGACCTGCAAGCCACATATGAAAGTCGGGGTTGTATAAAGAAATTTGACAAAGTATGGCATTCATGGCTTAATTCTGACAGTACTGTAGGGTAAGAAATAGTTGCGAGATACTGGTACTGGAGGTTTCACCTGCTTCCCGAGGATGATGTGCTAGACAACATAGTTGGGTAACAGCTGAAATAATACAGAAGACACCAGGGCCCCACATTACAAGAGCACACATGCCTGTATAAATTGATATAGGACTCCGTTTCATAGTCGAGATGTGACTGGGGGGTGGGGTGGGAGGGAGGGGGGGCAGGGGGAAGTTTTAGTTAGTTGGTCTATGTTAGACAGTTGGCCTCGGCCAGTTTTTGGATGTTGTCTTGCGGACGCATCATATGTTGTATGTTATGCATATTAAAATTTCAATAAACAGATTTTTCAAAAAAAAAAAAAAGACCTGCACACACAAGATAGCAACCCCCATGATTTTACTGTTCAATCTACATGTTTACGCCTGGGTTGGGCTCCTGTCGGTAATACAAAGTTGTTTCTCCCTGTATGTACTGACAGTATTTACATAATTACATAATCAATACTTGTAGGTACAAACTCTAGTACAGGGATCCCCATGTTGGCCCCTTAGACAATGACTTCCAATTTCTAATAGACATTGCCCCTCTGAACACAACCTCAGGAATGCTCTTAATGAATTTTGTTACTCTGGGGTCAAAGAGTCTTTGGGGTTGATTTACTAAACACAGATAGCGTGTGCACTTTGCAAAGTGCAGTTGCACTCTGCAGGTGCAGTCGCTCCAGAGCTTAGTAAATGAGGTAAAGCTTCACTTTGCAAAGAGTACCCAATCACATGTAAGAAAAACAAAAAAAAAATTTTTGCTTGCACATGATTGGTTGATGGAAGTCAGCAGAGCTTCTGTTTATTTACTAAGTTCTGGAGCAACTGCATTTTCAGAGTGCAACTGCACTTTGCAAAGTGCACAGTACACTTGCCTTTAGTAAATCAACCCCTTTGTGTTGTTAATGGAGATGGGCCGGGAGTTCTGCTGTGAACCAAATAGGGGAAAAGTTCTAACCCAAATTGGCCATAAAAAAGGGTATGGGGGCCCGGGTTCTGCCCTGGGGGACATGTATCAATGCACATTTTTTTTTTAAAAAGGCTTGTTTTTCAGGAGCAGTGATTTTAATGATGCTTAAAGTGCCACAATAAAAACAAACAAATCCTTCAAATATACTGCCTGGGGGGTCCCCTTAGTCTGCCTGTAAAGTGGCACGTCTGTAGCATGCATAGAACATGCTGTAGCAAACATGACATTTCTGAAAAAAAAAAAAAATCTAATTTAAAGTGACCCGAGGTTGAAATTTGCCAGGACCTGGCTATTGAAAAAAGAAAAAAAAAAAACAGCGTGGGGTCCACCCCCAGTCCATACCAGGGCCTTGGATCTGGTATGGATTTTTAGGGGAATCCTACGGCTATTTTTTATTTTTTAAACTGCGTGGGGTCCCCCCCCCTAAATCCATACCAGACCCTTATCTGGGCATGCAGCCTGGCAGGTCAGGAAAGATTGGGGACAAGCGAGCGCCCCCCTCCTGAGCATCGGAGGGTCGGTGCTTTGGGCCAGGGGGTGGCTCTGCCCCCCTGACCCAAAGCACCGTATCCCTACGTAGATGGGGACAAGGGCCTCATCCCCACGACCATGGCTGGTGATTGTGATGTAAGGAGGGGGTTTTCTGGGGACCCTGATTTAAGGAGGGTCTCTCTGGGGACCCTGATGTAAGGTGGGCTGTCTGGGGACCCTGATGTGAGGTGGTCTCTCTGGGGACCCTGATGTAATGAGGGGGGCTCTCTGGGGACCCTGGTGTAAGGAGGGTCTCTCTGGGGCCCTGATGCAAGGAGGGTCTCTCTGGGGCCCTGATGTAAGGTAGGCTCTCTGGGGACCCTGATGTAATGAGTGGGGCTCTCTGGGGACCCTAATGTAAGGAAGAGGCTCTCCGGGGACTGTGAAGTAAGAAAGGGGCTCTCTGGGGACCCTGATGTAATGAGGGGGGCTCTGGGGACCCTGATGTAAGGAGGGGCTCTCTGGGGACCCTGATGTAGGGAAGGGGCTCTCGGGGGACCCTGATGTAAGGAAGGGGCTCTCTGGGGACCCTGATGTAGGGAAGGGGCTCTTGGGGACCCTGATGTAAGGAAGGGGCTCTCTGGGGACCCTGATGTAAGGAAGGGGCTCTCTGGGGACCCTGATGTAAGGAGGGGCTCTCTGGGGACCCTGATGTAAGGAAGGGGCTCTCTGGGGCCCCCGATGTAAGGATGGGCTCTCTGGGGACCCCGATGTAAGGAGGGGCTCTCTGGGGACCCTGATGTAAGGTGGGCTCTCTGGGGCCCCCGATGTAAGGAGGGGCTCTCTGGGGACCCCGATGTAGGGAAGGGGCTCTCGGGGGACCCTGATGTAAGGAAGGGGCTCTCTGGGAACCCTGATGTAAGGAGGGGCTCTCTGGGGATCCTGATGTAAGGAAGGGACTCTCTGGGGCCCCCGATGTAAGGAGGGGCTCTCTGGGGACCCTGATGTAAGGAGGGGCTCTCTGGGGACCCTGATGTAAGCTGGGCTCTCTGGGGACCCTGATGTAATGAGGGGGGCTCTCTGGGGACCAAGATGTAAGGAAGGGGCTCTCTGGGGGCCATGAAGTAAGGAAGAGGCTCTCTGGGGACCCTGATGTAATGAGGGGGGCTCTCTGGGGACCCTGATGTAATGAGGGGGGCTCTCTGGGGACCCCAATGTAAGGAGGGGCTCTCTGGGGACCCTGATGTAAGCTGGGCTCTCTGGGGACCTTGATGTAATGAGGGGGGCTCTCTGGGGACCAAGATGTAAGGAAGGGGCTCTCTGGGGGCCATGAAGTAAGGAAGAGGCTCTCTGGGGACCCTGATGTAATGAGGGGGGCTCTCTGGGGACCCTGATGTAATGAGGGGGCTCTCTGGGGACCCTGATGTAAGGAGGGGCTCTCTGGGGACCCTAATGTAAGGTGGGCTCTCTGGGGACCCTGGTGTAATGAGGGGGCTCTCTGGGGACCCTGATGTAAGGAATGGGCTCTCTGGGGGCCCTGAAGTAAGGAAGATGCTCTCTGGGACCCTGATGTAAGGGGGAGGTTCTCTGGGGACTCTGATGTAAGGAAGGGGCTCTCTGTGGACCCTGATGTAACGAGGGGGCCATGTGGACCCTGGTGTAAGTAGGGAGGCTCTCTGGGAACCCTGATGTAATGAGGGGGGCCCTGGGGACCCTGATGTAAGTAGGGAGGCTCTCTGGGGACCCTGATGTAAGGAGGGGCTCTCTGGGGACCCTGATGTAAGGAGGGGCTCTCTGGGGACCCTGATGTTAGAGGGAGGCTCTCTGGGGACCCTGATGTAAGGAAGAGGCTCTCTGGGGACCCTGATGTAAGGAAGAGGCTCTCTGGGGACCCTGATGTAAGGAAGAGGCTCTCTGGGGACCCTGATGTAAAGAAGAGGCTCTCTGGGGACCCTGATGTAAGGAGGGGCTCTCTGGGGGCCCTGAAGTAAGGAAGATGCTCTCTGGGACCCTGATGTAAGGGGGAGGTTCTCTGGGGACTCTGATGTAAGGAAGGGGCTCTCTGTGGACCCTGATGTAATGAGGGGGCCATGTGGACCCTGATGTAAGTAGGGAGGCTCTCTGGGAACCCTGATGTAATGAGGGGGGCCCGGGGGACCCTGATGTAAGTAGGGAGGCTCTCTGGGGACCCTGATGTAAGGAGGGGCTCTCTGGGGACCCTGATGTAAGGAGGGGCTCTCTGGGGACCCTGATGTTAGAGGGAGGCTCTCTGGGGACCCTGATGTAAGGAAGAGGCTCTCTGGGGACCCTGATGTAAGGGGGGGATTTCTGGGGACCCTGATGTAAGGGGGGATCTGCACAGATATGTAAGAATATTTTATATATATCTTCAAAAAGAAGTTGCTGATGCCAAATATTTATATTATGGTAAAAAAAATTATTAAATTCCCCCTATTTAACACGCCTTGTCTAAAACAGGTGGAGATTCCCTTAGGCCCAAACAAAAGTTAGATGGATTATTCACCTGGTTCAGGTTCCCTTTATTCCCATATGCTTAATAAATAACTTTTTATTGATAGCCCTTATTTCTTGTGAACTTCATTACTTTTTACTGACAAAGTTCAACACTAACATATTTTCTATAAAAAAAAGCTAGAACTGGGAAACTGTAGATTAGTAAGGCTGAACGTTGTGTTTCAATAATTTTAAGGTGTTCTAAGGGATGACACGCACAAATGTGAGAATAGTCTAAATGTAAACTAGTGTGGTTAATGGAAGAAAGCTTGTGTCTAATATGATCAGTTTTAATAAGTATGATAGTTTAAAGGAAAACTCTTTTGGGCATACATACCTCTCCTATGGGTCACAGGAGTGCACTTAGTTCTGCACTCCTGTGAGCCTGATTCAGCCAACAGCAGGCTAAAGTCAGCTGTCGACAACAAAGCCTGGGGAATGCCCAGGAAAAAACCCAAGCCTACTTACCACCAGCTAGCAGAAAACCAAATTAACCTGTCTAACAGTACGTTAAAAACAGGGGTTTAGTCCGCACGCATTTGCAAACGCATGCGTAAGCCACAGAGCCTCGTCACGGCACCCTGATATCTGTGGTCCTAACACTAAAATATGGAGTGTCCCCACAGTGGAGGCACATGCATTCTAATGGATAGATGAGGGCAGGTGGACTGAAGGGGAGCCCACCCCTTCTTAAAGGTACAGGAGCACACCAAGCACCCAGCAGATTGCACAATGGCTGCAAAGGTGTTGGTGCGTTGCTGGACCAATACAAAACACCAACGTGATAATGATACAAAAAACTCGCCACCACCCTCATCTATAGCTGGCTATAGCAGTAAGCAGCATTGGAAGGCTGAAACAGATAACAACAAAGCCTGGGGAATGCCCAAAGTCAGCTGTCGACTGACATCACAGAGCCAGCCCAGGCTCTGCAGGGATCCCAACAATAATGCGCACCACTGAGAGCCTGAGCCAGCCACTATGCCCCCTCCACAGTTTGGCACTTTACTAAGCACTGGAGGGCCAGAACTGGCAGTCACCACTCTGCACTCAGAGGGAACCCAAGAACTGAGTGATCAGAGGTCTTTGATCTCCTAGTTCTTAGTGTAGAGCTGGCAGCTGACAGTTACAGATTGGATGGGTGTTACATCCATATAAGTGAGTATGTTTGTTTTAGCATCCCACACTTCTCTTTTAAATCTGGATGCTAGAAATATTGATGAGGTGATATTTTTGCATATTGCAAAAGCATTTGATGCTGTTTCTTATAAAAAAAACTGGTATGCAAGGCTAAGCAGAAAAAGATCTAAGTGAAAATGTTTTCGCATGAACATACTGTATATAAAATAATTTACTTCAATGATTGGTCCTTAGTTTGGTATTAAGTAACTAGATCTTCATTTTATTATTATTCCTTTAGAGGTAAAATACATATTTTTATTTTACTAAATATAATTTCTTCTAGGTAGTTCACATTTGTCCTCACAGAATCTAAACTGTGCATCAGATGATGTGGTTGGTAGGGGTTCATGCATTATACACTGTGTCTTTGCCCCAAAGTCATACAATACAATTGAAAATTATTTACAGCTTAGTCAAATCTCTGATTGATGCCGTATTAGGATGACCATTTAATATCCCATCCAAGCCTTCAAGATTTCTAATTTTCTTTATCTTTGTTGCTGCTAGGCTTGTATTAGCCCGCTCCTGGAACAAAAAATAATAATACTGACTTTTTCTTAGTCAAATGTAATTGATAAATGAGACATTACTGCATATACTGTATTACTAGTGACATTAAGTTAAGAAAGATATATGTGGGGAGAGTATCACAGCATAAATGCTTCTCTATCTGGCTAAAGAATCATTAAGAATCAATTTCCTTTATTATATTTGCTATGCCCCTTTTTTTTTTTTTCTTAGCCCTAGTTTCTTTAAAGTACAACAAGGGATTCTTGTATGACAGCATAAACAAGCAGCAAATCCAAATGATGCACAAATATGATGAACTAAACCAAAAACATCCTTTACCCACCCTGACCAAAATCCTCTTCATTTGTATTACATGTCCTCCCTCCCAGACACTGCAGTTTACATTAGGAGTATTTAACCAACAGAGGCAGTGTTGTCAATCTAGGAAGCAGTGTGCATGACTAGGTGTGGCCAATTGCTGATTGACAAGCTACAAGCTTGTCAATCGGCAGTGATAATTCTAATAACCATGCCACAATTTAGTTATCCCACTGTAGTGCAAGCATGCAAAGCCAACAGCGAAAGTGGCAACTCTACTTTGAATTCTGAAGCAGTGCAACATTGTTGCCACACCATCATAGGAAGCTGCATTAGGTAAACTTCACTGGCAGGATTAACATTTAATTGTGGGACTTTGCAGGGGGACTAAAAGAAAACTGTAAGTGCAGATGCACTTATACAGTAAATAAGTGCTGATGCACATATTTAAATGGGAGTCTAGTCTTTTGCTTTAGGTAAAATATTAGAAAATTAAAGTACAACGTATGGGTCTTAAGTTAATAACATTGCCATAATAATTAATATCCATAATATTTATAATAAGTGTGTAATAGATTCTTTGCTGCCTTTCAACCAGGCAAATATAACTTCCCCTAACATTGGACCCTAAGAGAAATATAGCCATGAGATCATTCATGAAAATTAAAGAACATTCACCAGTAGAGAAAATAGCCTAACACTATAGGTTTCAAATATTCTACCAGCAGGAAAAATAATAAAAATAATATGAGGGTAACCTTGGATACGTGAGCCTACAACTGCAAGGTGAAGTGAAGCATTTGTCAACAGTATTTTTACCACTACCAAATGTGACAACTCTCAGCTTACACCCTGGCACATGGGTGTATGCAAAAAAACAGTGGGGATAGTGTAAAAAAAATGTCTAGGTCCTCCCCAAAAATTCATACCAGGCCCTTTAGATCTTGTATAGTTTCTAACTGGAACTACAGTTTTTTAAAAATCATGTAATCTTTATTCAAAAGTCGTTTTTTTATTCATACTTCTCACATCCACATTTAATCCAACATCCCAACACTTAACATTTTACTTATACAGTGCACTACATTCCATTTTGTTCTATCTACCAATTTATATACTTTCAACACATTAAAAACAAAGAGAATAAAAAAGGAGAGAGAAAATACTCTCTCTACTCTCTTTTCATTACCAGTTTTACCTTTATCAATATATCATACTATGCCTCTACCTGCAAATCCAACAATCCCATATTTACTTAAGCATTTTAGCATTACCCCTTTTGGTATACACACATTTTTCTTTCCTTATTGTATTAATTACCTTGTTCTCCCATGGGCTAGCACAAAGGGATGCTTAAACATAAAATAATGACCAACACATTCCTCCTTTTAATAATTTTTTTATTAATTTCTTTGGATAATTATAGGCCATGGTGTTGTTTAAGGGTTACCTGATAATGCATTAATAATAATTAAATTAAATTAAGAAGCCATCCTGGCTATAATAAATTAAATAAAGTCACGGTGTCCATCCAGCCAATGCTGGACGACTATTCCCCACTAAACAACACCTATGACAGAATTCAGAAAAAAGGGGGAGGGGGGGTGGGCGTCCCGGTCTTGTCCTGAGGGGTCTGAGGGTAACAGCCGGACTTCCTCCTTATATTAGCTCTTGATTCGCGGGCTTCAGCCGCCCGCCACTTTTAACCAATCCACCGCCTGTTGCTGTGCAGGCACCGATGTAGTAACCAATGACAACCTGCTAATGATAATAAATGGGGAAAACCATTTCCCCCTTTGAACTATCCCATGTTGGTTCAGCATAGTGCCTGAACCTTTCATGGGCTAGCACAAAGGGATGCTTAAACATAAAATAATGACCAACACATTCCTCCTTTTAATAATTTTTTTTATTAATTTCTTTGGATAATTATAGGCCATGGTGTTGTTTAAGGGTTACCTGATAATGCATTAATAATAATTAAATTAAATTAAGAAGCCATCCTGGCTATAATAAATTAAATAAAGTCACGGTGTCCATCCAGCCAATGCTGGACGACTATTCCCCACCGACCAAAGCCGGAAGAGAATCTTCCGGCTGCGGTCCCCCCAACACCAAGGCCTTTTCTATCAAGGATTGAAGACCCATATTGAAAATGTCAATGCCCACCTCTGATAAATGAACTAAATCATTCCTGAACAGACCAGGTAAGAAACCCTCAAGCTCTGTATGGCGAAATGATAAACCCCCCAATGAGACAATAAAATTATGGACAGTCCTATTAAGACGTCTTCTAATTTTGTCAACATAAAACAAATTGCTAACTGGGGACCAAATAAGTCTAGGAATTATCTCAGAGAAAGCCAGAATCGACTGAGGAAATAACAGTTTAACCGAAGAGAACCCAGACTTTATTTCGCATAAAAGGTCCCAAGTCCTTACTTTCCCAATGTCATTGCCACCCGCATGGATAATAATAATATGAGGAGTTGGCCAAATACTAGACAAAAATAACAAATGCTCTTTAAGACTACGCCATCTAAGGCCCCTTATACCTGACCAAAAAACCTGAAACTTATTAATGTCCAAACCAATATTGCTTGAATAGGACCTGGTTGCTGCCTGCTTCCCAGCCCAGAAGATGTAGGAATGTCCCACTATCCAAATAATGTTCATGGATGAATCTGAAAAAGAAATCAGACAATCAATAATTCGGGGCGGACATAGAGTTTGTACCTACTACTTTCCCAACGACCCACTCTTTTTTGCACATCTGTAGAGAAACCTAACGAATTAGCTGCAGTAGCCGCCCCAATCCTAAAAGAATGAGATGAAAATCTAAGATTTGAGAGGTTCAACTGTTTGAGGCAAGAGGCTAGCACTGCTGAAAACTGGTATCTAGTTAGGGGGGAGAAATCCTGATGGATAAAAAACGAATCCGCAAAAGACGGTCTGACTGCTAAATATGCAGCTAGCAAAAAGACAGGACAAATTTGGGGATTGGGGGATTTTCCCAGCGAAAACCACTGCCCCGTACCCTTTTTTGAAGTCTTGGATCTACATAAATATAGTTGAGCGTAACCATCTTCCAAAGAAACATGAGAAAAAAGGAGGAATGAACAGGAGGATCTATTAGGAGCAGTAAATTCACCCAACCTAAGAGCTCCAAAGAAAGCCACTGAGAAAGCTGCTTTAAAAAGTGCACACTCATATTGGTTAAAACAGACTTTCTCTAAAACCGACATTAATTTGGGCAACAAACTAACCGAAATTGGGCGTCTTGTGTCCCGAACAGGAAAAGAATTCTTGAGGCCCTTTAAGACTTGTGCAACTTGGAAAAATGATGTTAAAGCAGGAAGACCAGCCCATTTCAGAAAAAAGGAAACACCGGCTAAGATCTTACCTATTGAAGCAGAACTAAGATCTGCTCTCAATAGGAAGGATACAAATGCCAGTGCAGTAAATGCGTTCACCTCCATAGTATCTAGAGACATGCAAGAGCAAAATTGACACCATTTAGACCAGGCTAAGCTATAAGCCTGCCATGTCTTTGGGGATACCGAATTCTTAAAGAAAGTAGATATCAGTCCCAAATCAAGCCCCAGAGGGAATCCGGGCAACGTGTGCTGCATAGGTCTGCTGACGGGGCCAATTCTCGGAACTTCTTGAACTGCAACTGAGATAAGGCATCAGCTATGTTATTATGTATTCCCGCTATATGTTTTGCTTTTAACCAAATATTAAACTTCATACAATGTAAGATAAAGAAACGTAAAAGCTTGACCACCATTTCAGATTTGGATGACAGCATATTGATAGCAAAGAGCACGCCTTTGTTATCCGTATGCAGTAATACACGTTTGTTCGTAAACTTCTCTTTCCAGATGACTAAAGAGACTATTACTGGGAATAACTCTAACAGAACTATATTATGTAATATGTCTTTATGATGCCAACTTGCATGCCACTCAGAGGCACACCAGTGACCATCTAAAAAAGCGCCAAAACCCGAAGAACCTGCTGCATCTGTGAAGAAATTTAGATCAAAGTCCTGAATGAAATCTTGTTGCCACACCAATGCTCCATTAAAGTTGCAAAGAAAAGAGTCCCAAATCCTCAAATCTTCTTTGATACTTTTGGATAGCCGAACGTGCGAAAACGGTGTTTTAAGGCCTCTAGTAGCTAGGGCAAAACGCCTTGAAAAAACCCTGGCTACAGGAATAACTCTAGCTGCGAAGGCAAAGAGTCCCAGCAGGGACTGAGCTTCTTTAAGAAAAACCTTTCGTTTTCCTAAAAATAATGATATTGTAGCTCTCATCCGATGAAGTTTGTCTATGGGCAACCTAAATTCCATTAAAGAGGAGTCTATATCTATACCTAGAAATTCAATAATTTCCGTAGGAAAAACTGTTTTTTCTTTGGCAAGCGGGACTGAAAAGTCCTCACATATGTGAAAAAATGTATTTAAAGCCTCACGACAAATGTCTGAGTTCGCAGGGCCTATAAAAAGAAAATCATCTAGGTAATGGAGGACACCACAAAGAGGAATTTGAGACTCCACTACCCAATGAAGAAACTTAGAAAAAGCCTCAAAATAAAAACATGATAATGAAAAGCCCATTGGCATGCACTTATCGAAATAAAAAAGACCCTGGAAATGAAATCCCAAAGAATTGAAACCTTGGGGGTGAACCGGTAGTAGGCGAAAAGCAGATTTAATGTCTGCTTTTGCCAATAAGGCATTCTGCTTAAAATGCCTTAACAAAACTAGCGCTTCATCAAATGATGAATAGGAAACTGGTGCCTCAATACCTGCAACTTCATCATTGAGTGAAAATTCTTGTGGGAATGACAGGTGGTGAATCAATCTAAAACAACCTTGTTCCTTTTTTGGGACTAATCCCAAAGGAGAAAGACGAAAGTTCCGAAAAGGAGGGTGAAGATAAGGACCAGCAACCCTCCCTTCCCTGACTTCTTTATTAATTTTAGCTGCAACAATGACAGCGTGACAGGAAACAGAACGTAAATTTTTTACTAAATTGCAACCTTCCCCTGAAAAGGGGGGGACCAAAAAACCTGTTTCAAAACCTTCAGTTAATAGGTGTGCCATCGAGCGGTCTGGGTACCGCTCTAGCCATGGCCGCATTCTTGATAGTTTCACTGGGGTCAAGGCTTTTCCCACTAGTGTCCCTGGAAACTGCGGTGGCATTACCTGCTGCAGACTTACGAAAACATCTAAAGGCTGGGTGGTTGCCACCACAGTAGGAACACTCATGCTTGTATCTGCAGTTGGACAAAAACTTGCATTGGAACTCATTAAAAGCGAAACAGAAGCCTTTGCGAAAGGTATTCTGCAAGGCAGAGGGAGCCCTGGGTGTAAATTGTGGCCTCTGTGGTAACATGAGGTTCAGCCATAGGCCCACATCTTTTGATCCCCAACGAAGAGTTGGATGGACCGAAAGCTTTTGTCTGAAGTTCTCATCATATGTGAACCATGCTGTCCCGCCAAAATGGCGGAAAGCCTCAGAAACTATGTCCAGATGTTGAAACAAACCCGAACATTTCTCAGGGAATCGTTCCCCTAAAACTGCGGCATAAATACAGAATGCCTGTAACCAATTCTGGAAAGTTTTAGGAACAGCCCTCCTCCTATCCTCCTCTGTACGGTCCTCAGTCCTCCTTTCAGATTTTGAAAGGAATTCTTTAGATGCTGGTAATAATGATAACAGATCAATGAAATCACCCCCCCAAATCCTTTCTTTAACTGAATTGGTTAAATGGAAACCTAATGGGGAGATGTCACATGTCATTGGTTCCTTAAATGAGGACTCTGCCACTACAGAATGGGAGAAGCGAGGAACCGCTGATTTGTTAATAGTTTCTTTTGAAATGATATTCTTGCTTTGTACCGGTCTATTTAAAGGGGATTCTGACAAATTTTGCCATACTGGGCAAATATCATCCATTGCACTCTGCTGGAGTGAAGCATCTTGTGTAAACAAATCAGCACCATCAGTATGTGCTCCCATATAACTAGTTCCAATATCAGCATAGTTTAATGCACCAGAATACTGTGCTCCTTCAGCCTTTCTTTTACCACAAGCACCAACTGTGTGTGCACCTTCAATATTTTTCAATAAACCAGATAAAGAATTAACCATTATTTTCAACTCAGCAATATCATTATTAGCATCTGACATAACCATTTTACATGTAGTCTCACCAACAGGGGAACTCCTGTGCTCACTGCCTGCCGCCTCAGAGGCTGGCTGAGTAGCTCTCTTATACTGTAATGGCTGCGCGCTCCTGACAGGAATGCCGCTTGCTCCCTCCTGGCCGTTCGGCTGTGGAGAAGCCCCTTGTCTCATTTTCTTCTTCTTCCTCCCGGGTTGCTGGCGCGTACTGCGCATGCGCGTAGGTTCAGCCTCCATGTTACCTAACGGCAACTGAGGCGGAGCCGACAGCCCGCCTTCCTCCAGGCATCGAATAAGCCACTCCTCGCCCCCGCAGCTCTCCGCCTTCTCTACCAAGCGGCGAAGAAGGCTCTCTCTCCTCTCAGGTGAGCGGCGCTCCATCCCGTCCGAGTCCCGGTCTTGTCCTGAGGGGTCTGAGGGTAACAGCCGGACTTCCTCCTTATATTAGCTCTTGATTCGCGGGCTTCAGCCGCCCGCCACTTTTAACCAATCCACCGCCTGTTGCTGTGCAGGCACCGATGTAGTAACCAATGACAACCTGCTAATGATAATAAATGGGAAAACCATTTCCCCCTTTGAACTATCCCATGTTGGTTCAGCATAGTGCCTGAACCTTTCATTCTGCACAGGTTGGTGGATTTATTGACAGCCACTTCCTCGCTATCAACTTTCATGCTAAAAAAAGACATCTAATTATTGCTGTTTATTACCCCACATGTTATTACTCTTCCATGTACCTTAGTGTACATATCATTGGGTCTAAACCAAGGGTTGTTCCAAAGACTATATTTATTGTACCGATATCTATTCAGCTTTGAGCACCTCCACATCATATGTATTAGATCTCCCATTAAATCTCTACATCATGAGCATTTAGTATCCGGCCTTCGCCCAAATAAAAATTGTTTCTGCGGGGTCCTATATGCCCTATGCAGCAGCAGTAAAAGTGACAATATCTGAGATGGGGACAGGGAACTTAATGGACCTGTTTCCAAAATTAGTTTCCACTGCTCCTCTGTTATATCTCCCAAATCTTCCACCCATTTACACCTACAGGGAAGCTTCTCATTCCCATTTAAAACCTGTTCGCATATATTGTCATATATAAATGAAATCAAACCCTTGGACGTGTCTGTATTAATTACTTTATGAAGAATAGTCGCCTTACTCCACTGGCCTCTCTTTGAATTGTGTGCCAAGAGCATGTCTAATTTTTAGGCATTTAAAGAAAGACTGATTTGGTATATCTTATTCCTCTTTAAGTTCCTGAAATGATTTGAGAGCTTCCGCCCTATATAATTGAGCGAGATAAAAAAGACCACATCTCTCCCACTCCCTACTTTTCTCTATATTAAGCAGTTACTGTAGGTGTTTATTATCCCACAGTGGTGAGAATTCAGTGAATCCCAGATACCCTAATATCCCCCTTGACCGCCTTCCACAGTTTCTCTATCAGCAAAAATGAGGGAAATTTGAGTGAGAGAGATTCAGCCTCCAAAGCTTCCATCAATGTATTGTAACTTGCACCTAATAACAATTTTCCTGTTCAGTTCCTCCTCAAAAAGGTAAATACAACCTCTTAAATGTTGCAGTTGCACTGCTAAAAAATAGCACCAAGAGTGCGGCACTGCCAGTCCCCCCTTAACTTTTGGTATTTGTAATATACACAACCGTATTCTCTCCTGTTTTATCTTCCACATTAACTCTCTGAACATGGGGGGTTATTTACGAAAGGCAAATCCACTTTGCACTACAAGTGCAAACTACAAGTGCAAAGTGCACTTGAAATTGCACTGCAAGTGCACTTGGAAGTGCAGTCGGTGTAAATCTGAGGGGTAGATCTGAAATGAGGGGAAGCTCTTCTGATTTGCTCATCCAATCATGTGCAAGCTAAAATGCTGTTTTTTATTTTCCTTGCATGTCCCCCTCGGATCCACAGTGACTGCACTTCCAAGTGCACTTGTAGTTTGCACTTGTAGTGCAAAATGAATTTGCCTTTAGTAAATAATCCCCATGGCATCTATTTTCTGAAACCATTGTTTGGTTATTCTAACTGATGAATTATGTAGTGCGTACAATAGTTATGGCATCCAGATCATTTTTATTAAATTACACCTTCCTGCCACTGATAAGGACAACAGAAGCCAGACCTTCCCCTTGACCCAAACGTGACCCAATCAGAATACTAACACCTCTAGAGCAGTGATTCTCAACCAGGGTTCCATGGAACCCTAGGGTTCCTCTAAAGGTTGCTAGGGGTTCCTTCAGCATTAGGCAATTTCTGCCTCTCAGATAAGTTCCCACTGACACCATTGATCCTTTTAGCTATCTGTAAGGAGGCAATTCTTCCCAATGACCACAAATGTAAGGACCATTCTGACCATCACACTATTGTATCATGAGTTGTACATTTCTAATTTTTAGCTGGGGTTCCCGAGACCAGAGAACTATTTCAAGGGTTCCTCTGTGTTGAAAAGGTTGAGAAAGGCTGCTCTAGAGTATGAAGTATACAATGAATGATATTGGGTTTGAAAATTTCTCCTTTTTAATTACAATGTTTTTTCTTCCATTAGGTGCGTCTCCTGTAGGCAGAGTATGGCGGTCTTATATATTGTTACCACAGAGAAAACAGCTACCCTCTTTATAACATAACAAGGACATATATTCACAGCTTTAGATTGCATAAGAAAAAAGGGACAACTATTAATGTCTTATAGTATTTCTCGTGTTGACCGTGCTTTCTACTCACATAACCAAAACATAATTTCCTGATCTTTCCTCTCCTTAATCCAGTTAATATATATATGTCTCTGTGCAGAATATAACAATGGCTTTGTGTACCATAGACATGTTTCAACATGATTTTCAAATCTCTTTGTAGTGCATTTAAAATTAAAATAAAAAATGTAAAAATATACTTACCTATCTACTCCACCCACCCATTCACACTCCACCCCTAGCCCTCACCAGTCCTGGGCCAAAGACATTTCAATTGAATATTTATTATATAATATTTTATTCCCATCCACATAAAAAAAGACAAAAAGGCAAGAAAAAAACAAACAAAAAAAGAAGAAATAGAAAAGAAAAAAAGACAACAAAATTACACACAAAAAGCCCTCTCACACTCCACACCTGACCCTCACTAGGCCTGTACAAAAGGCATTTAAAGTGACCTCCTGTGACCACTACAACATTTCTTTCTTTCCTTTTGCCATACTCTTTCCTATCTATATCCCTAACAAAAGCCACCTCAAAAAGAGAAAAACAAATCCACAAAATTCCCAAAAAGGGGAAACACACATCCATCATTTCCCTTTTTCCTCCGCAATGGGTCACTCTTTCCAGGTTAGTGTAAAATAGGTGAAAAGACACTGCCGTCACCTGAGGGGTAATCCTCCACAGTGAATCACTCTTTAAAGAATAAGTAGTGAGTGCTAAATAGTGTGGTTAATCTCAAAATAAAGTAAATATCATGACAGGTGTTCTCACCCTGTGTTTAAGGCAAGTTTGTAATAATAAAGCCCTAATAGTGGTGCTAATTGCAAACTGGTGTATCAGCCTGCAAAGTGAAAGTAAATGTGCTTAGTGTAATAATGAGTGTTCTACACAATCAGCAATTATAACCTAACCAACTATTTAGCACTTACTACTTATCCTTTAAAAAGTGATTCACTGTGGAGGGTTACCCTTCAGGTGACGGCAGTGTCTTTTCACCTATTTTACACTCACCTGGAAAAAGTGACTCATTGCGGAGGAGCATTCTTCAGGTGACAGGCAGCGCCACCCACCCCTATATTCATATAATTTTTTTTTCTGTAGATCTTGTCTCAGGAAGTTCGTCTCCTCTTATTCCTCTAAGTTGCTCAGTGATTTCAAATAGAGAGGTTTTACAAAAGTTAACCGCTTGTAATACTTCCTTTAAGGAGGGTTATTCCCCTACTACAGCACTTACTTCCAAAGATAACATTGAGGTCTCCATTTCTACTGCTGCCTCTGTTCCTATGCCAGCCACATGTTGTCCCTGGCTTTTCCTTGCTACTGAGGCCCCCCACTTGATTTTTAACCTGTGAGGTGGTTTGGCTACTTTTTGCTGGTGTATGTGCAAACTTTTCCAGTTTAGCTGCTGCCTAATTTCCTTTATACTTTGCTGAACACTGCAGCTACAAGCCCACACCCTCTTGCTACAGAGCCTCCTCTCCCTTTTTTCTCGTCATATTTGCTGTTACTTGCAACTGTTACTTAATTAAAATGTCAGAAATGTCAAATTCCACAGAATTTTCATTGTAGGGGGATTTTATCGGGTCACCCAAAGAGCAGTCCTATAAACCCACTGGTCTGTCCTCACCTCCTCTCTATGAATCAATCACCAGTCTCCCTGGCTCCATGGCTCCTTTAAGGATTAAATCTTTTAGCCCTTGGCTCTCTGCTTTCAGCTCCCCGCCAGCCTCTCACTCTGCCACTGGGGCTGTTCCTGAGTCTGGTAAGCGCAGCGGGAGTCTCTCACCCCTCCGCCGCCGTGCACCCAGTTGCTGCATCACACCTTGGGGGGTCAATTCCTCCAGCTCTCGCTCTCTGCAAACAGCTCCCTGTCAGCCTCTCACACTGTCACTGAAGCTAACCCCAGGTCTGGCACGTCTGGCAGGTGCAGCCTGAGCCTCTCACACCTCTGCCACCACTCAGCCACCACTCAGCCAGACCAGCTACTGGGTCCAGAGCTCCCAGTTACTGTATGGCTGTAAGGCTGTCTTCGCTCAGCCCGGTACTCACACCTCTCATCGGTCAGCCTCCACCACCCCCACCACGGTGTCTCAGGATATCCAGAGCAGGAGAGGAAGAATTGCCACATTCTCATCCGGTCGCGCCCTCCCAACTCTACTGGAACTACACTTTAAGAGGGGAATCCCATGCAAAAAATAGAAAAAACATGAGTTCCTCCTAAAATCCATACAGTGTAGTCGACCCTAGGCTTAGATAGGTGATTAGTATGTTTTTTTTTTGTAAGTGTAGGTTAGATGTAGGTAAATTTTGCTGGGCCTGGTTGTTTTTCCTGGGCCTGGTCATTTATTTGGGGATACTAGTGTTAGTGTAGAATTGGGTGTGACCGCCTACACTTGGGCTCAGGGATACCTCCTTTGCTGGACAGTGGGACAGTGGGCAGGACTGGACAGAGAGGAAGGACCGAGGCCGGAGTGGCAGGAAACCCATGTGAGAGAATTGACCAATGGTTAATTTCTTTGGTCAATGTGTGTCTCTCATATAAAAAGGGGGGTCACATGCTCAGAGCGAGTGGAAGGTCTGAGAGAGTTCAGAGAGGAGGAGGGCCGGAGGTTCAGAGACCCCAGAGCCTACGGGCGGAGGTTTGAAGTCCTGGGGGTTCAGAGACCTCAGAGCTGGATAACCGGAGGAGTAGGAGTCCAGGGCGGCCCACATCTGGCCCCTGGAAGAACAGCAACCATGTAGAAACCTAATGAAGACCGGGCGTCCCATGCGGGGATGTACCGAACATCAAAGGAAGAGGAAGTAGGAGTCAAGTGGATGGAGGAAACTGGGAATCAGCTTTCCGTGAGTAACATTAACTGTTGATTGGGAGTGAGCAAAGGGAGTGCAACCCAGTAGTGCTATACCGTGAAGGACTACAGTGATGCACAAATTCCAGGATATGACAGAGGGATGACAACAAGAGTCATGGGAATAGGCAGTGTGGCCTGTGACTTTGTAGTCTAACTCAGCGCATTATTCAGAGTGATGCTGGTTGGTCCATACTGGAAGTGTTAAGTTCTAACCGAGCAAAAGTTGAGCGCAGGAAGGAGTCACTGAGAGTGAATTGTAACGTGCCAATATGAATAAATAGTGGGGCATCTCATATCATCATTTATTGATTTACCCCAGCATAAAGCATTATCAATATTAAAGTCGTCTGGTGTTTGAAACTGCATGGGACAGGAAAATAACGAGGCTAACTGACAAAAAGGTAATGAACAACATTGCAGCTTTCAAGGGAGCAGTGCGCTACACAAGATTCTTATCCAAGCATACAGCCTGCCTGGCCAGGAAATGGTGGGGGGGCTTGCTCTTCCCCTCCCTGAACTATACCAGGCCATATGCCCTCAACACGAGGGGGTACCTTGCCAGGGGGGCTCCCCTGGCAAAGCACCTTGTCCTCATGTTAAAGAAGACAAGAGCCTCCTCCCACAACCTGGTTGTGGGGATCTGCATGTGGTGGGGCTTATCAAGCTCTTATTTAAAAATAAGGGGGTGCCTTAAGTACAATGTCGAGCATGTAGCCATAGACTTGCTTTCCTTCTCTCCCCTATTTGGGCCCACCTATTTGGTGATGCCACTTCCTGGTGTGTGGTCCACGGCAGCCAGCTCAGACTTCCTGGATGCTGGATGCATCCCAGCTCTTCCCTGTACATCCACCTAGACTCCGGATGGAATACAAGATAGCGGCAGCCCCAGAGGATGATGATCTACTTAAAGAACCTGCGTGAACCTACTTGCGTCTTGTAAGTGTATTCCATTTGTGCATTAAATTGTACTTTTTACTACTACACTTAAGTGCGCCTCCCTTCCCCTTTTCCTTTTCCATTGTTCTTACAGAGTCCTGGGAGATGTACACACTATGGGAATGCCTGCTACCTAAGCAACACAATATACAGATATTCTTACTCTTTTACATACAATATTCTTATATACGGTAGTAATCATATAAGGAATTTCTTCTGGACTGAAAAAAAATGTAATTCCTTTTCAAGGTCTACACACCAACTGTTTACTATTGGGGTACTACCACCCACTTGTGCGGTGGTGTGTTTTTATTTTCTTTGCCTGGAGGGAGCCCACTGCTCTTAAAGGCACAGGGACACATTGGATTCGCAACAAGAGCAAAGCAGTGAACAAGCTATACAAAAAGATGGCAACCACCCCAAATTATAACTAGCTTTTGCAGAAAGGTGCAAATGGAAAGGCAATTCTCTATTTTCAGCGTGAACTTCAGGCCCAAAAGAGGAATTTTACAATGAAGACACGCCTATTTTCCTCACCAGGCTTCCATAAAGCCCATGACTGCCTCAATCCACTTTCTTGGAGACAAATATCTCCCATTCACCACCTTGTCTGCCATTTTAGCCAATACTCTGTTGCAATACACTGTATACACACAGATAAAGGGGTCTGTTTATCAATGATTTCACCCAAGGTTCAAACAACTTTCACCTAAGATTCATATATATTTTTGACTGGAAACGTGTAAATCTTGGGTTAAAAATGCATGACTTTTAAATGAAACCTTGATAAACTCCAAAGTGTCAAGAGAGAATCCTGACTTATCATATTGCAATAGTTCTGATTGAATGATTGACGCACATAACAGCTATATGAGTTGCTATAACAAAAGTTCCAGATCTGAATCAAGTCATCGATGCCACTAAATTAAATTCTTGCAGTCCCACTAGAGGGGTGCACTGCCCAATTCCTAACACATTTCTTTTTCAATTTCCTAATAAATTGTATAACTATTAATGCAAAAAACCCAGAAGGCTCCATGGCAGGGGGTGGAGTACTGGCCACCCTTTATCTAAATATCTTTTTTTGTTCATACTCTTTATTGCATATCAAAAACAAACATAATAATACATAATAATAAAAAATACATTTACAATTTTCTACATTAATCATTCTGTTCATCTACTCTGTCTCTCACTAACCCCTTCCATATTACACCATTTACTCAAATTTTTTTTGATATTTCTGTAGGTTTCCCCTACTTTCATACATAACTTTTTCATATGCTATCATATGATTAACTGCATATATCCATTCTCTGATAGAAGGAGTTATAACTTGCATCCATCTCTTATAAATTTGCTTTATGGGAGCTGTGTATGCCCCAAACGGTACCCTCCTGAGTCCAAAAAAAATCACTGTGAAGTGGAAAGTTTGTGCGCTTTTTTTTCGCAGTGTGTGCATGTTTTTTTTTTTTATCGGGGTGATCCCTCTATAAGGCAAAACATGTCGGGGACTAATTGCTGATGCCCGCTCCCTTCTTTCCATATAGGCTTGCATTTTCTCTGCACATGTGAAAACCCATCTGCTTTTTTAAAAATAAATTTTATTAGCCTATACGTATAAACACTATAGGGCCTCTTTCCTTTTTTTTGCCGGTAATATTGCGGGGGATGAATACCCCTGTAAACCTTCCCCACCCCATTTTGGGGCTTTCATTGGCGCCCACTGTCTGTTTAACCCCCGGGGTTTCATCCTCATAACCCGGGAAGGGCCCCTCATCTAGGTGAAAGTCTAAACACCATTCACCCTTTATCACACGGATAACCCAAATGAGCCCACGAAAGGGGGAAAACCCTTTTTGGGCCCAGTTGGTGATTTGAAAACTTCAGACAAGCCGCACAATTCATTTTATAATTTTTTGCACACCCCTTTTTCCCACTATTTTGGTGAAATTTTTGTTGCTTTTTTTTATTGTTTCATTTTAATCCTTCTAATTGATTATGAAATTTATTATTAATACCTTCAGCAATTTATTATCAAAAATTTTTCCCAGCTTATTTTTATTTTTCACTATTCATTCACAATTATTTAAAATTGTTTTATTTTTTTAAACCTTTTCAAAATAAATTTTTTTGAAACACTTTGGGAGCCCCGCACTCTACAAAATAGAAACCCGGGGCCATGGGGGGGGGGATTGCGAGACGATTTTGAGGGGAAACCGAATACACGGGCCCCCCTCTGGTTTTCTTGGGCGGGCGCAATCTTTTAAAAAAAATTTTAAACCCAATGTTCCCAATTTTTGGAAAGGGGGTTTCCCCCGGGAATGGACCCTCAAAAGGGGCTGCAGAGGGGAACTCAAAGGGCTGCAGAGGGAAAAAACCAGAAAGGGGCTGCAGATGGCCCACTTAAATTTACTTTTTTTTCCTTAAATTTCCCTTTCCAAAAAGTTTTTTTCCTAAAAATTTCCCCCTCCTAAACTTGGGGTGATTTTTAACGCCGAGATGTTATACACCGATAAATTTAGGGTAATTATTGAATATAAAATTAATGCTACAGCTTTTTTGAAAATTTCATTTTTTTATTACTTGAGTTCATACTTTAACACCTAATTATTTTTGAATATTTTAGGGTTTTTCCATAAAAAGAACGTGAAATCGGTTGTACAATATGAACTTAGATGTAAATAAAAGACATTCTGGTAAAAAATTCTTTTTTACTAAAAATTAGCACTTATTTTAAATATTAAAAAAAAGTATGCTTTAAAAAGAATGAATTTTTTATTTCTTAAGCAAAAAGAGGGAATTCAAATGAGTTTTTCACACAATTCTCAGCTTATGCAGGACTTGGGGAGAATGCAGTATTTTTTACTGGGTGAATTATAATAAGGGGTTGTACTTTCCTCTCTTTAAAATATAAGAAAAAAATTAGTTATTTTTCTTGGGGAAATGGCAAATCTGAAAAAAATTTTGGTTTTTTCAGGGGGTTCTTTTTAAACCCTTTTTAAAAATTTGGAAAAACCCCAAAACTCAAAAACGAACCCCATGAAATCTAGGGGGCAAACCCTTGTTTACCACATTCTGAAAATTTTAGGGTAATAAGGACAAATTTGAAAAAAAAGGGGGGAATACCAAACTAACTTTTTTAAAACCCCCCCCTTCCCAAAGTAAATTTAAAGCTTAAAAAGATATGGGGCGGAAAAGTGTCAGGGCCCGCCTCCCTATAAAAAAAAGGGCAGTTTTCCCCCTTTTTCCCATTCGAAAGCTTGCCCCTTTTGGTTCCTGCAAAGCAAGGACACAGTTTCTATTTTTTTCCCTAAGTACAAGCACCCTCCCCCACAGTAAGAAAACACCACTAGGCACACTTTTAAAACCCTTTGATCCCCCCTGATTTTAAATTCCCTTCCCCAACCAGTGTCATGTCCCGTGGCATTGCTTTATTTTTTTAGCATGAACACTGTGTTTTAGTGTCACTGGCCCCCAAAAAGTGTAAAACGATAGTGTCCAATTTGTCACTGAAATTTCGCAGTCCCCCTAAAAGGGCCCTAAATTCCTTTCATTTTAGAAAAAAAAAAAAAAATATCCCAGTTTGTAGAGTTTTTTAAATTTTTTTCTTTGGCGAAAACCCAATCGATATACGTTTAAATTGGGAATTTTTTTTAAAACCAAAAAAAATGTACCCAGAATACTATTGGCCAAAATTGAGGGAAAAAATTTAAAAATTTTTTTTTGGGATTTTGTTTTATACCCAAAAGAAAAAAAAATTTGGTTTTTTTTTTCAAATTGGGGGTTTTTTTTGGGTTTTATAGCGAAAAAAAATAAAAAAGAAAGGGGTGATCAAATACCACAAAAAGAAAGCTCTATTTGGGGGAAAAAAAAAAGAACATTTTTAAAAAGGGAAATTACACTTCTGGTCTCTTATTTTCTCCCTGCATGAGTAATAACATACGGGGAAAAACGGAAAAGAGAGGAGGGCTGCCTGACCGTTGCAGAGATCTGGGAGTGTAAAAACCCAGCTTCTGGAGATTTTGTAGCTGAAGGCACAAATAAAAAAAAAAAAACCCTTTTAAATTTTCTATGGAGGGGGTTCCATCTCCATCCAAGGCGCCTAAACCCAAACCCTTAAAGGGTTAAAAAAAATTTTCGGGAACTTTTTTGTAGTCGAATCAGGGCAGATTTGGAGGGGTTTTGGCACATTTTTTTTTTCCCATGGGAAATTTAAATTTAGATCCCAAAATTTGCGTGCAATTTTCTGCTCAAAAAAAATTGAAGAACAAAAATAGCAAAGAAAATTGAAAAAAAAAATGTGAACTAATTTTCAAAATTAGCTAAAAATAAATTGGGAAATTTAAATAAAAAAAATTAAAAAATATGTAAAAAATTTAAAAATAAAAAATGATTTTTAAACCCTAACCTAAAATAATTTAAAAAAATTTATTGGGAAATTTTAAAAATAATAATGGGGAAAATAACCCAAAACCTGAAAAACCCCTGAAAATTTTTTTTAAAAAAAATTTCCATAAATATTTTCCCCTATTTTGAAACACTATAATTTTTCGGGGGAAAAACCCAACAATATATGCAAAATGTAAATTTTTTTTTCCCAAAATTTTGTAGAAAAATTTACTTTTTGGGCCCTAAACGAGGGAAGAAATTATTGTTTTCTTTTTTTGGGGGGGATATTTATTATAGCAAAAGTAAAAAGTCTTTTTTTTTTTTAAAATTGTCTTTTTTTTTTTTGTTTTAGCGAAAAAAAAAAACCCCGCAAAAGGTGATTAAATTACCCCCAAAAACAAAGCTCTTTTTGGGGGAAAAAAGGACATCAATTTTGTTTGGGTACAGTGTCCAGACTCCCGCAATTGTCATTTAAAACAACCCCGTGCCGTATCGCAAATCTTCCGGCCTTAAGGGGTTTAAAAGGGGGGGGGATAATCACCCAAAAAATTTTCTTTATTGGTCCTTCTAAAAAAATCTGACCTAAGTTCAAAGACCAAAAGTGAAATTACATTAACTTGTTCCCTTAGTGGTCCCTTTTGGTAGGGTCCATGAATGAGTTTTTTCCCAGCCCAATAAGGGGACCCAAAACCCCAAAACCCTTTATCACAATTTTTCATAAAAAAAAACTTTTCAATTCAGACTGTGGTTTTTTTAAAAAAGATTTAAAATGGAAGAGAAACCAATTGATTCATAAACTAAAATTTTTGTAAAACAAATTTTTTCTTTTCCAAAAATTAAAATTTAACCCCCTAACGGTAAAATCCCTGATACATTTCTACACTCCCCATGAATTATTTTTTTTTTCCAAAAAATTTGATGCAGGTTTATAAACGGGGGAATACTCTCAGCCCCAACAACCCCGGAAGTGCATTTTTAAACGTGAATCAAAATTTTTGAAAATCATAAAAAAGAAAATTTAATCATTTTAGGGGGAACTATATTTCGTATTCTTTTTTTTTAAAAATTTTTTATATAAATTTAACATCCATTTTTAATATATAAAATTACTAAAAAATTTTAAAAGGAACATTTTAAAAAACCAGATTTATGCTCAAGAAATTTTTAAATTTTCCTTTTGGATCCCCGGGGGGAATCTTTTTTTTCGGGTTTTAAGTAGCAGGGGGGGGTTTTTAAAATTCAGTTTCATTTCTTTTGTTTTAAAATAAATTTAAAACAGTGCTTTTGATGGGCAACAATGGGACGTAAAAGGCCACTGACTTTGTTTCCCACTCATTTTTCGACGTTTTTCATTTATTTTTGCTTTTGGGGATGGATTTCATTTGGTAAAAATTTGGTAGATGAGGAAATCCCCTTGCCCATATAGGGTATACTGGTCGGGGAAACCCCCACTGAAAAACCTTTTGCAGCATTGTGCTATATGATGGGTTTCAGTGTGCCCCTTTTACCTTTTAAAAGGGGAGGGTTTCCCTTCAGTCCATCTGTTTCCCCCTATCTACCCAATCAGAATGCTTGTGCTTCCATTTGGAGCCCTTATAAGTCAGTGATGGGACTACTAAAACCAGGTCCCTGTAGTTTATGCATTATTTTACAAATGTGTGCAACTAAATATTTTTTTTTAAAAACATACTGTTGGGTTTAAATTTTTGGAAGTCCGAAGGGGCATAGTGGCTTGGAATTTTCCTTTGGGTTTTTTTCCTTTGGGTTTTTTCTAAATATTTATATATAGGGGGGGCATGGTTTACCTTTTTTCCCCTTTTAGAGGTTGAAAGGGCAGTCCAACCCTTGGATGGCCTTTCAAAAAGTCCATTGCCAAAAGGGGTCTCAAAGCATGGGGAGACCCCAGGGGGCGGGACGGGGCTAAAAAGAAGGCCCTCAACCCATCACGGGGCCCGGGTTATCTCCTCTTTTGTGCAAGGGGGGAACCCCCGGCCCCATGTAGTTTGATTGGCATTTGTCATTGAACACCAAAATTGGAGGTCCGCCACGGGCGCTCTTTGCTTTTCATAGATGGGGCAGGTTTCCCCTGAGCAAAAGGGAAAAGACGAAAAAGGGTCTGGAAAGCATGGAAAAATTTTTATGTGCTGTAACATCATTCACGCCCGGGGTTTGATGGGGGGTCGGCACGGGACCTCAAAAGGGCTAGACAATGCCCCCCCCTTCTGCTGATCCCCCCCCTTCAAGACGGGGCGCAGGGCAGTTTTAAACATGATAAAAACCCCCAAACACCCCCCCAAAAAGCCCCATTCTTTGCTAAAGAAGCTATTTTTAAAGGTGATAGACTGGCCTGGGAATGTCTCCAGACCTAAGCCCTATTGAGTCTGGGGGACTTTCCTCAAAAGGGAAAGGTGGAGGAAAAAAGGGTTTCCCCTGACATCCACCAGCTCTGGGGTTTCCCTATGGGGAGTGGTGGGAGGACCCAGTGGAAACCCTGTGAATTTGGGGTAAACCCCAAGAGGGTTATGAAAGTGCGGAAAAAAATAAGGCGAACCACAAATTATTGAAAAAATTTGGGGCCCACAATTTGGAAAATTTTCCCTTAGGGGTGAAACCAGTTTTTTTTCCAGGTTTAGACTTTAATGCTGTGTGTTGAGTTTTTTTAAGGGAAACCGGGCAAATTGACACTTTTTTCCCAAGTGTACACATCTTTACTTTGGAGCAAAGTGTATTTCGTTTTTTCAATAAAAGAAAAAAAAAAAATGTGAGGGGTATATTCACTTTTTGGATACTGAATATTGTTATATTGATATAATACTATGTGTTCAAAAATTAAAATGCAAAAGGAAAAGCTCCTGTCTTTTAAAATTTAAGGGGCCCAAGCTTTATGTTTTTTCATCATTTACTGAATTTTGATAAATGCCCCCGGACATAAAAACAGTTAAAAAACAGTCCCTTTTGGGTTTTGGCTGTGCTGGATTTTTTAGGAAAGTTTATTGTAGAAGAAGGGGACCCCCCTCTTCCTTTGTGAAAAAAAGGAGTTTAAAAAAACCCCCCAAAGTGTCAGCCGGGAAGGGAAAAATTTTTTACGGGGTGATATTGGGTGGCACCCCCCTTTTGGCCCCCAAAAACCCCTGACACTGCACCCCCCCCAAACTTTCTTTTTCTATTACCCGAAACCTTTCCTGTTACCCTGCCCCCCTGCCTTGAAACCCTTTCCCCCCCTCCCTTTTTTTCGGAAACGCACCTCAGGCAAAAATGTAATTTGTTGTCCCACACGAGCTATCTGTGTCACAAAAAATTTAAAAACAAAACAAAAAAAAAAAAAATAGCGTTTATGCATTGAACGTTTTACCAAAACCTGTAACCCCTTTCCACGGGTTGGGGCAAAAACGGACACCAGCGGTACAAAAAAAAACAGGCAGAGGGTGGGGAATGAAGCCTTACTTGCGGGACCGTGGGGGGGGGGTACCACCGGCCCTCCTTTGGGGGGCACGGGGCACCCGGGGGCCCAGCCCGCAAGGGTTGGGGTCAGTGAGAAAAAAGGGGGGGGCAATTGAAAAATTAGCCCCCCTTTTTTGTGCTTTTTTCCCAGCAGCTGACTTTTGGGTTTCTTCCCCCCCCCTCCCTTTGGGCTTTCACCTGCTGGGGGGAGGAACAGACATCTTTCTGTAATTGCCCCCCGGGGAAAGGGGGGGAAAGGGGGGGTTTAAATGAAATTTGTAAATTTTCCATTTAGCGTCCATTTCTTTTTGTAAATTTGGGGGACACATTGAGCGATCATCCCTTCATTTTCCTGTTTTCATTAAATAACTGAGCATAGTAAACGTTTTTTTCTCTGCTTCACTTTATGAATGAACAAAAAATTTCGGCAGCTCAGGCTACAAAAAAAAGGGGAAATTAAAAAATTTTATTTTCTCACCCCAAAAGGTGGGTTGTCAGGGGTTCTGTTTTGCCCGGGCTGATTTTTTCCCCAAAACCCCCCCTTTTCCCCAACAGAAAAAAAAAAAAAAAATTAAAATTTTTTTTTTCCATTGTAGTTTTTTTTTTTTTTTTTTTTAAAAAATAAAAAGGCCTCATTCACGGGGGTTCTCTAGCCCAAACGGTTTTTATGACAGTTTTTTGTGCGGGGGAGCCGGGTCTGTTCCTCTTTAAGGACGCAACGGGCTGTTTTGGAAAATGGACCCGGTCCCAATTTGAAAGTGGGGCAGGGGGGGGAGGGGCCCCAAAAAATAAAAAATGTCTGTTTTTGGGGGCCGTACAATGTAAAATTAGACCCGTGGCTGTTTTAAAAACTTTTGCTGCTCCCCAAGCTTTAAAAGATGCGCCTCCATTTTAAAACTCACTTTTAAAAAAAAAAAACACGGGTTTTCACACTTAAAAGGCCACAAAACCTTTTGTGAAAAAAGGGCCCCCCAAGCCCTTATAGTAAAAGCAAAAAAAAGGGAAAAGTCAGGTGGTTTGTATGGGACCCCATGTTTTCTAACGACAGCCCTCCCTTATTTTCAGGATAACGGGCCCTTTTTAATCTTTTGATAGTTTGTTTTTTATATGTCATTTTTTTTTTACCATAGTTTCCAAATTTAAGCGGGTGTTTTTTAAAAATACACAACGCACATTGGTAAATTCATTGTTTAAAAAAATTTTTAAACAACTGCTTAGTAGTAGAAGCATGGTGCAGTCAGAAACTTTTTTAAAAGGGAGGTTGTAAACCTCCAACCCCCCCCCCCCCCGAAAAAAAAAACCTGCAAAAAAAAAGGGCAAAATAAAGTGGTATGAATATTTTCCCTTAGAATGAGCCCTGCAGTCCCCGAAAAGCACCCAGGGCCGACTTTCGGCCCCAGGGCCGCATCGGGCCCCACGCTGACTTTCTTTCACTGGAGTTATTCCGTGTTCACGGCTCAAAAACTTGATTGGCCGGAGCCACAAGGACGTCACTCCCACGCGTGCGCCCCAATAAACCAAACCGGTCACAGCCCCCGGAAACCCTGAAAAAAGGGCCCCCAAGCGGCCCTTTTCTTCATTTCGTTTGCACCAATGACATCAGAAACAGTGTTATAGTAAAATGCCCCAAAAAACGTGCAATTTTAGGAAAATTTAAAATCCTACGGGTTTAAAGCCTTTTTGGGTTCCCTGGGGACAAGTAGTGTAACAGAGTTTAAAAACCACGTTATAAGAAAAGCCTATACAAATAATTCCCGGGGCGGGGGCCCCAAAAAAAAAAAATTTTTAAAAAAAAAAAAAAAAAAAAAAAAAAAGAAACGTCTGACATTCCCCCGTGGGTATGGGGCCACCCGACAGGGCCCGGGCCTTTTCGGCCACTTCGGGTCAAAGGACTTTGACTGAAAAAGGTTGCTGAAAAGGCCCCCATCATGCTTGACCAAAAAAGGGGGGTTTTCCCTCGGGCAGAATCCCAATAGTTTAGCAGGAAAAGGCTGTAAAAACATCAGATTTTTTTAGTACATTCTTTGACCGAGCTGTCGTTTTTTTTTTTTTTTAAAACCCAGGGGGGTGGTAAGGGAAAATCCATTTAAAAAAAAATTTTTGAGTTCCTAAAACAGCTAAAAGAAAAAACACTAGGGCCCTTTCCCCACAAACTGCGCTTATATCCAGCTGGTGTGCGGAGGGGTCTAGAAGGATCACTGCATGCGATGCATCTTCTTTCATCGCACGTTCATTTAAAAAAAAAAAAGATTTATTGAATTGTCCCCAAAAGGTTTTCATTACGTTAAATTTGGGCCCCACTGCACGGTGTAGGTGGGGATTGCCTCACTCGGGCGCTGTGCTGAAAAAAATTCTGCAGGGCAGTACTTTTATTCACCCCTCTTTTCATACACTGCCAAAATTGCAGGGGTTTTGCACCAGCACACTGGGGGACAAAGGCATTTTGCCTCTTCAGGTGGGGGGACTGCTCTGTGAATCTAACCCAAAAAAATTTCGGCACAAAGCATATACAGGGGTTTCCCAAATTTGCTTATCACAAAAAATCCTTCCGGGCCCTCTGATTTGGGGGTTATTTTTTTTTTTTTTTTTTTTAAAGAGTGAAAAGGGTGGGGGTTTGCAGAAAGGGCCTTAATGCTGATCTAAAAAATGGGGACCTTACTGCCCAGTACACGTTCTTTTTCCCAGTGCATTTGGCCACTATTGCATGAACTAAACCCACGGGGTCACAATCTCTCTCCGGGCCCCAACAGCAAGATTAAGGGCCCGGGTTCACCCGTGAAACTACGTCCAATCTGTGGGAAATCAAGGGTTCCCCTATGAGACTGTCTTAACTGGTCCAACCAAGTCGGCCCCCCGGGATTTAAAAAAAGGGTTTTCCTGCACTATTTGGTCCCTTTTTGGGTCCTTTTTCCCACCCCATTAAAGGGTTTTTGAATGGTTTAAAAGTCGGATCCTCGCCCCTAACCATTAACTTGTGACTTTCCCGACATTATTACAGCAGCGGGAAAAAAGGAATTTTTTTACAACTGGGTTTTTTTTGTTTGGGTCAAAGGAAATTTGGGACTATCTCAAAGTCGGACAAAATTGTACCCGGTTCATTCAAGCCCGAGGGAAGTGGGGTCCAAGGGCCACGGGGGCAAAGCCCGGATCAAACTTTTGTACAACAGTCCGGGTTTACCATTTTGAACCCGGCCTAAAAAATGATATCAAAAAGATAACAGCTGTTAACCTATGTTCATTTCCCCTTGTTCTGGTCTTCGGTTAGGGCCAATATTATTTTTTGCTGAAATCATATTTTGGGAATGAAAATTTGGAAGAAAGGAAAAGGGAGAATTTAATTTAAATTTAAAGTGTGAATATTTTTGGGCAATATAAAACTTTGGAACAAAAAAACATATTAGCAACGGGCAAAAATTTTGGGCCCTTGTTGTGTGTGTTAAACTCCTTAGAAAAAATGTATCTTTTAATTTTCCAATGTTTAAAGCTTTTCCTTTTTGGGCCGGGGGGAATTGGATTTTGAATGAAGAGGGTAAGTTTGATAAATTTTTCATTTTGTAAAAAAATTTTTTATAGTCAAAAAGAAATATGTGAAATTCTTTGCTGTGTGGGCACACCAAAAACCTTTTCCATGTCTTTTTTTTAACCCCCCTCTTGGGTGATCTGTTTTCCTTTTCTTAGCCATCAAAAAAAACAAAAAAATTGTAACTTTTTTTAAAAAATTTACTCCCATGTTTACCGAAATTTTTTGGGGCCAATCACAGCGCCCATTTGCTAAGAACCCAAAAACCCGGAAAAAGGCCGGGAAGGTTTTTGGGCCCAAATAAATGGTTCAGGGGACGCCCGCCCCCCTTTAAAATTTTGGGAAGCTTACACGGCCCCTGGTGTTGTTTTTTCCCTAGACAGGGAGATAGTTTGAGTTAGTTTTAAGCAGGCGGGTTTAACATTTTAGGGGGGCAGGTATATAATAAAAATTAATATTATATATAATATTAGACTGATGTATATTTATATAAAATATATAAATATATATATTTTACCCCTGATCCAGTGAAAGCCTATATCTACACGCTTTCCCAGGGTTTTTTTACTGTTTTAAAACACTTCGGGTGGTGTTTTAAAAATTTTATATATTAAATATAAAATATATTATTCTGCATCCATGTGTAGCCTTTATCTACATGCTTTCTGGGGGTGTATGTTTTTAAATACACTTCAGGGGGGTGTACACAGTTTTCTAATACTTTGTTACAGGTCACTAACTTTGGTGGTACACGTATAAAATCCCGTGTAGCCGTAGTACAGGGGGCGGGGAAACACGGGATCAATAAGTGGTACATTTTTTCTACTACTCTTTCATCGTGTACACAGTACAAAATTCCGTCAGCCATAGTAACGGGCTAATACATGCAGGAGGGTACACAAAAATCTAATACAGTGTGTACATTTTCTACTCCCATTTCTGGTGGTGTATACAGTGCACCCGGAGTACATTTTTGCTAATCAGGGGAGGCATGTACACGTACTAATACAGTGTTTACAGTTTCTACTACATTTCCCGGGGGTGTAACCATACACAATACGGGTGCAGCCTATACAGTTGCTAATACAGTGCGGGCATTGTACACAATACAAAAAACAGTATTTTCATTTTTCCCTACAAACCTTCTGGGGTGTACACAGTACAAAATTTAAAAGTGCAGTGGGAAAGTACAGTTTCTACTCCCTTTTCTGGGGGTGTACCAGTATCAAATACAGTGTGTACAGTTTCTACTACCTTTGGGGGAAATACACAGTACACAACAGGGCAGCCTTTGTAAAGTTTCTAAAACGGCATGCCGGTTTTTACGTATCTAATACAGGTGTTCATTTTTTTCTACCTTCTGGGGGTTTGAAAACACAATACGGGCAGCCTTTAGTACATTTGGCTAATACAGGCGGGGGGTTGTACAAAATATTAAAAATAAGGGGGGTTTGGTGAATACAGTGCAGCCCTATTTCCAGTTTTACTATTTTTATGGTGGTGACCGTATCAAATTTCAGTGTAAACAGTTGTCATACACTTCGGTGTGTAAACAGATTTTAAAACAGTGTAGTGGGTGTTGAAAAACCAAATTTTACTTCATGTCCAAAAGGGCCATAAAGGGAAAGGGGCAAAATCCCTTCACAGGCCCTAAAAGGGGAAAGAAGCCTTTATGTCAAAAGTAAACATTGTTTGGTCGTGGACATGGTGACCCCTATAAGGTGGCCGGGGGGCACGCTTGCCCTTTTTTTTTTCTGTGGGGGCCCTGTTATTACCAGAACATGAAAGAATATTTTAGTGGAGGGGTTTACAAAGCCGTCCCCCAACCCTCCTCATCCTCGGAAACCCAGGCTCAATTTTTTTGGGCCTTTCCCAAATGCACTGCCAAAGCGGCCTATTTCCCCCCCGGCCCCTTTGTCCACGTCACTCCTTCATTTGCCCCCCCAATCATGCAAAGGGGGAGCCCCCAAAAATTATTCGACCAAAGTGTGGGGTACTGCTGCTGGAGGATGTCAGCGATTTAAGGCTCTGATTTTGGGTTCCCGGGTTTGGGGAAAAGGGAAAGTAACATGGCAAGAGAGGGGGGTCCCAAAAGGACAAAAACTTGCGTGTTTTCCCCCAGCTGCAAATACCCCAATTTTTGGTTTCCAGTGATGGGGTCACGACTGTATTCTTAGTCCCCTGAAAAAAGAGAAAAGGGCCCCCAACCCAGGCGGATGTCCTCTGGGGGGAGTTAAGGGCACCCACCCTTTTTGTATCAAACGCAGAGGCGGGGTTCCCCCTGACCCCCCCTTGATTCCCAAAAAATTTCCTTTTGGTGGGGGCCCTTTTTCGACACGTGTCAGCAAAATCGCTCCATTCCCTTTTTTGAAAAACTTCTAAGTGGATAAAGTGTGGCCAGAACAGAACCCCGGGGGGAAAAACCACATGCTTGACCAATTTATGAAACCTGCCTTTGCAGTCTTTTTGGGGCAAAAGCATTTGAAAGCCCCACACCCAAAAAAAAGGGCGGATTTCCCCTTTGCCCCCCATCGGGATCCCCAAACCCCCACTAAAACTTCCTTTCCTCTAAAAAAACCTTTGCCTGAAAAGGGAATGAAGGTATAGCGATAGTGCCCCCAAGACCTGCACCCAAACTGTAGAAAGTACACCCCATCTTTTTTTAGCAAAAATTTCCCCTACCCCCGTTGCTGAATTTAAAAAAAATTTGGCCCCCAACCCCCATCCCATGCCCAGTGCCAAAATGTAGTTTGGCCAAATTGTAGCACTCCCACGGGCTCCTTTTCGGGCGGGTAGACTCTCCCCCCTTTTGGGGAATTTTGGTGAGTGGGTTGTACCTAGTGGGGGGTTCCCAAAAAATCATTTTTTTCATAAAAGGCCTTTCCGGGTTTCTCTCCCCGGCATGCATAAGGCAAGGGGTTTTTGGCCTCGCGGGACGGGGCAGTCGCAAAAAGGACATATTCCCGCTGGTCATGGCCAAAACGGGAAAGGGGGAAAAAAGGGGGCCCAAAGGGATGTTACTTTCCCACCGGTCTTTTTTTTTTTTCCCTTGCCTTTTCTCAGATTTGTCCTCTGAAACAGCATGCCCCGAAAGGTTTTTAAGGGGCATCAAAAATTCAGGAAAAAAGATCCATGTGGTGTTTTGATTTGGGGTCTGTTTAAGGGGACGGGGAAAGGGACAGCAAAGGGAAAGCCCCCACGGGGGTTTTGAGATTTCGTCACCCTCTGAGGGGCAACTCAAGGTTGGTTGCGCCATGCCCACTTAAAGCCGGGAAGGTTTTGTATGTGAAAATGGCCCCAAACCTCCACCCCCGACAGGACAGGGAACCCATTTTCCCTTTTGTTTGGCAAAAATCCTGAATTTGGTATGCAGGGGTTCTGTGTCTTTTCCCGCCAGCCCATGCAATCCCCCGTGCCGGCGGGCTGACTTAAAAATTAATGCAACCTGCCCCCCAAACCCGCCTCTTTTGGGAAAATCCCACCTTTGGAACTCAATGTTGGAAATCTGCAGCGGGGGGCCATCAAGGGAAACCCTGTGCCGTTGGCACCAGAAAAGGGGTAGGGGAAAACTTAGTTTTTTGCCACCCCAAAAGTGGTTTCTGTAAAGGAGCATGCACTGCCCCTGTCACCATTTGAGGGGGGCCCACAAGGTGGTGAGCAGCGACAATGCATGCATCGGGAAAACTGCCCCTTATTTTTCCTGTTGGACCCAACACCTTTGTTGAGAAATGAACGGGGCACTTAGGAAAAAACAGTAAGGAAGAGGAGGCCTTCCTTACCTCTCAAAACCCCCCTTTTATCCAGATAGCATTCCTGCGGGCCGGAAAAACACACAGGAAAAAGAGGAGGATGGTTTGGGGTCAGCAGGGATGTAGGGGTTTAACACCCCGCACAGTCTTCGGGGGAGGGTTTTTTTCATTCCCCAGAAATCAAGGAGTTTTTTCGGGGGGGAGGTAGTTCCCCGGATCATGTGATCCTTAGTGCCCCAATAAATTCAGAATCGAAATGCCTCTGCCCTTACGCTGAAAGGGGCCTCCCTGTTTCTGCAAACCCTGCAAAATGACCCGGGAAATTCGGGGTTTTTTAAGGAGGGGGATCATTACGGGGCGGGCAACCTTTTTGACCCATTTTAAAAAAGGGAAAGGTTTTGCAAAACTACCCTCCCTTTCGAAAGGGGGGCAGAGGAGGGAAACATCTTAGGTTGAAAAAATTTTGGGTGAAATTTCCCTTTTCCCGCCCCTGGGGGTTACGGGTTTTTTGGGGCGGGGACAACATGTTGTGAGGTTTTATTCAGTCAGAAAAAGAGCAGGAAAAGGAAGGTGGGGGGGTGACCAATCCCCTTTAAAAAAAATTTTCCCAGCCGCAGGGGTTGATCAGTTCAATAAAACCAAATTGCCACATCGCAAATTAAATTTTGGGGAAGAGGAATTTAACTTTAGGGGGGGCGGGGAGGCCGGGGAACTTGGAAGACCTTTTCCCCAACAAAGCCCTTTTTTCCCCCCCTGGTTAAAATTTTTTGGGCCCCTTTGGAGGGAAAAAGGGAAAACCCCAAACCGGGGCCAAGAATTTTGTTTCCAAAAATTTTTTGGGAAAAAAAGCCCCTTTTAAACTGGGGCCCTTTTCCCCGGAATTTTTGGGCGGTTTCCCTTTTCTGAAGAAAATTTAATTTTTCTGTTTTCAAAAAAGGAAAAAGTGGTTCCCTTTTTTGCCCAAAACCAAGGGGGGGGGGTTTTTTTTTGTTTTAAACCCCTAAAACTTTAAAATTTTAAAAATTTTTTTAAAATTCATTTTTTTTCTTTTTGGAAAAAAATAAAGGGGGCCTTTAAATTTTCCCCAAAAGCAAACCTGAGGCCCCCGGGGGAAAATTTTTAAATTTTGATTGAAAATTTTCCTTTTTTTTTGGATTTTGGGGAAATTTTCCCCTTTTGGGAAAAAAAATTTTTTTTTTTTGTTTTTTTTTTTTTTTTTTTTTTTTGGGGTTTTTTTTTTTTTTTTTTTTTTTTTTTGGGGGGTTTTTTTTTTTTTTTAAAATTTTTTGTTTTTTTTTTTTTTTTTTTTTTTTTTTTGGGGAAAATTTTTTTTTTTTTTTTTTTTTTTTTTTTTTTTTTGGGTGTTTTTTTTCTTTTTTTTTTTTTTTTTTTTTTTTTTCCGGCGGGTTTTTTTTTTTTTTGGGTTTTTTTTTTGTGGGGTTTTTTTTTTTTTTTTTTTTTTTTTTTTTTGGTTTTTTTTTTGGGTTTTTTTTTTTTTTTTTTTTTTTTTTTTTTTTTTTTTTTTTTTTTTTTTTTTTTTTTTTTTTTTTTTTTTTTTTTTTTGTTTTTTTTTTTTTTTTTTTTTTTTTTTTTTTTTTTTTTTTTTTTTTTTTTTTTTTTTTTTTGGGGGGGTTGTTTTTTTTTTTTTTTTTTTTTTTTTTTTTTTTTTTTTTTTTTTTTGGGGTTTTTTTTTTTTTTCTTTTTGTTTTTTTTTTTTTTTTTTTTGGGGTTTTTTTTTGGGGTTGGGTGTTTGGCTCATTCCTACCCAGAGGTATGTATTGAAATTCACAATTGTATTTATGCTTAATTGTCAACAAAGGGATGTGTGTTTATTTTTTATGGAATATACTTTAAGTCTATGTAGAAATGTATTCATATTCATATTCCTTGAAACAGATGTAAAACATGTTTTTTAAAGCAGGCTGTATATGTGCCCCACAGATTTCCTGTATTTACCTTTTGCTAGTGAATATTATTTTCCTGATTATAATAGCAAATAGGAAGTTCCCTTTGCAAGATAATTTTCCCTTAGCTAAGTGAATGAGGTGAAACTCTGCTGACTTCCTATCATGTGCAAGCAAAATCATTCTTTTACATTTTTTTAAATCTGATTGGGTATTCTTTGGCATTCATCACAAATTACGTCATTGGTGGTTCAGGTGACGAAACGTGTACGGCAGAGCCAAGGCATACATTGCCACATATGCAAGCTGGAGGGTGGCCATCTTTAATTTGGGTGACATTGGAAATTTGCTTTTGCTTTGTATTCAGCACTGTTTATATTTAGGAATGAAGTAAGCACATTTTTATAAATAAATAAAGTTTTAATCTATGGCTTTACACTATGTGGAGTGTGTTTACTCCTTACATGCTTGGTATTAGGATCTGATGTTTGGGAGCCAGTAGTTGATTCTGTGAACTGGTTGACACCTTCTGCAGGGTGCTGAGAGTCTGAAGGAGTGTAGAGATGCAAAGGATCCTCATGTATTAAAATAGTTTTTGAACGCTCTTTTATTTGAGGGTCAATACATTCCGGTAAGCCTCTCTTGTTCACTGTATGGGATAAGGCACTTATAGTTGACTTCACTGAGAGAATCAAAAGGATTGGAGATTTCTTTTATAATTGCCTTCCTTTGGTCACTGGATTGGAGACGGTGTCTTCTATATTCACTATTCCATTTCATGTTATTTGAACTTTGTCACAAACTTTCTAAAAGCACATTTGTTAAGCTTGTTTCATGTATATCATATTAATTTGTCACTTATACAGTAATTTATGAGCGCTGCACTTATTTTTATGGGGCTTTGTATATCTTGTATCAGAATATTGTGACAGCTGCTATTAATATGCAATTTTCTTTGGGATACACCTTAGCACCGATTTCCTTTTTTTTTTTTTTTTTTTTTTTTTAATTAGGTTGATATTGGTATAGGAGGCATATCCTGTTTAGAGCTCCCTCTGGAGCTCTGGAGAGCACTTTTTATATTCAGAGGCCATTCACAAGCACTTTTTGGTGTTTACTACTACTGAGATATAGGAGTTTGCTCTGAATGTTGCACTGACAGGTTTACTTTATGGTGTGTCCTTGAATCACAATCATTTGTATCTGGAATTCAAGGGTTAATGGCTTGATGGATATTTCACATCTCATACTACTTGTAATTAAATGTTTGTAGGCATTTCTGCTTTTAGGTTTTTCAATATGTGTTTAAATGCTCAATTACACCAGCCGGAGAATGTTTAAACATAAGGTCAATATCTTTAAGTGAACCTAAACTGCAACAGACTAAAGGAAAATACCTATAATATTGTCACAGACTTCCCACTTATGCCTAGATTTAAAGGTTAGGCTCTGCTTGGCTTCAGTTTTATAATGCTTTCCCTGCTACTTTTTCTGTTGATCAAGATTTGCAAGATCTGGGTTGTGCATCAGTCAGAATAGGATCAAAACACATTTCCTCTCCTATTGGGAAACAAGCACTTTGTTGAAATATATCCTTCACGAGAGTGCTCTTGGGAAATCACTGTTTCACCGCAGAGTCGCATTTAGCATGGTACAGTTTTCTTGCAGATCCCTGAGATGTGCACTTGAGATGGTTAAAACATTCTCTATTCTTTATTCGAAATGTGAGCTATTCATTGCTGTCAATGGCTTTTTAAGCAGGAGTAGTAAATCAGAAGATGTGAAAGTACACACCAGCACAAATCTTTTTGTTCCCTTTACCTGTATAATAACACTAAAAATACCTTATTTTTGATTATCACTTGGTGCAATCAGCTTGAGTGATTAATCCTAAACGGTGGCTGTTTGTAAAATAAAAAAAATATTCTAAAAGTGGTTATTGGTAAAGAAAATATAGTTTTAAGTGAAAGGGATAAATCAGAAACTATATTGTTACTATTATCCTATATATTTATACAGCAGCAATATATGCAGCACTTGTACATAGGGAGTACATCAGACATACTAGACTTGTGACAATTCAGAATTTTACTGGAGGAACATGTGGCAACATCTGGCTACCTATCTGGAGATACAAATAAAAGCAGCAGACCAGCAGAGTTAATATATATTTAAAGTAGATGTATGTTGAACCAAATATGATCATGATACTTCAGTACAGGTAATAAACATCCCAGGTTACAAGATATACATTTGGATAAATAAACAAGACTTCTGAGGTACCAAAGAATTTGTCTCAATGCATGTTTAATGATGAAAAATAATTGTCTTTGTAAGTCACCATTCTTTATTAGGGGTGCTTGTAAATCCTGCTCAAAAATGGGCGCTTTGTTTTATTGACATTTAAAGACCTGCAAGCCACATATGAAAGTCGGGGTTGTATAAAGAAATTTGACAAAGTATGGCATTCATGGCTTAATTCTGACAGTACTGTAGGGTAAGAAATAGTTGCGAGATACTGGTACTGGAGGTTTGACCTGCTTCCCGAGGATGATGTGCTAGACAACATAGTTGGGTAACAGCTGAAATAATACAGAAGACACCAGGGCCCCACATTACAAGAGCACACATGCCTGTATAAATTGATATAGGACTCCGTTTCATAGTCGAGATGTGACTGGGGGTGGGGTGGGAGGGAGGGGGGGGGCGGGGGGAAGTTTTAGTTAGTTGGTCTATGTTAGACAGTTGGCCTCGGCCAGTTTTTGGATGTTGTCTTGCGGACGCATCATATGTTGTATGTTATGCATATTAAAATTTCAATAAACAGATTTTTCTAAAAAAAAAAAAAGACCTGCACACACAAGATAGCAACCCCCATGATTTTACTGTTCAATCTACATGTTTACGCCTGGGTTGGGCTCCTGTCGGTAATACAAAGTTGTTTCTCCCTGTATGTACTGACAGTATTTACATAATTACATAATCAATACTTGTAGGTACAAACTCTAGTACAGGGATCCCCATGTTGGCCCCTTAGACAATGACTTCCAATTTCTAATAGACATTGCCCCTCTGAACACAACCTCAGGAATGCTCTTAATGAATTTTGTTACTCTGGGGTCAAAGAGTCTTTGGGGTTGATTTACTAAACACAGATAGCGTGTGCACTTTGCAAAGTGCAGTTGCACTCTGCAGGTGCAGTCGCTCCAGAGCTTAGTAAATGAGGTAAAGCTTCACTTTGCAAAGAGTACCCAATCACATGTAAGAAAAACAAAAAAAAATTAATTTTTGCTTGCACATGATTGCACTTGCACATGATTTGTCTGGGGACCCTGATGTGAGGTGGTCTCTCTGGGGACCCTGATGTAATGAGGGGGGCTCTCTGGGGACCCTGGTGTAAGGAGGGTCTCTCTGGGGCCCTGATGCAAGGAGGGTCTCTCTGGGGCCCTGATGTAAGGTAGGCTCTCTGGGGACCCTGATGTAATGAGTGGGGCTCTCTGGGGACCCTAATGTAAGGAAGAGGCTCTCCGGGGACTGTGAAGTAAGAAAGGGGCTCTCTGGGGACCCTGATGTAATGAGGGGGGGCTCTGGGGACCCTGATGTAAGGAGGGGCTCTCTGGGGACCCTGATGTAGTGAAGGGGCTCTCGGGGGACCCTGAGCTAAGGAAGGGGCTCTCTGGGGACCCTGATGTAGGGAAGGGGCTCTTGGGGACCCTGATGTAAGGAAGGGGCTCTCTGGGGACCCTGATGTAAGGAGGGGCTCTCTGGGGACCCTGATGTAAGGAAGGGGCTCTCTGGGGCCGCCGATGTAAGGAGGGGCTCTCTGGGGCCGCCGATGTAAGGAGGGGCTCTCTGGGGACCCTGATGTAAGGTGGGCTCTCTGGGGCCCCCGATGTAAGGAGGGGCTCTCTGGGGACCCCGATGTAGGGAAGGGGCTCTCGGGGGTCCCTGATGTAAGGAAGGGGCTCTCTGGGAACCCTGATGTAAGGAGGGGCTCTCTGGGGATCCTGATGTAAGGAAGGGACTCTCTGGGGCCCCCGATGTAAGGAGGGGCTCTCTGGGGACCCTGATGTAAGGAGGGGCTCTCTGGGGACCCTGATGTAAGCTGGGCTCTCTGGGGACCCTGATGTAATGAGGGGGGCTCTCTGGGGACCAAGATGTAAGGAAGGGGCTCTCTGCGGGCCATGAAGTAAGGAAGAGGCTCTCTGGGGACCCTGATGTAATGAGGGGGGCTCTCTGGGGACCCTGATGTAATGAGGGGGGCTCTCTGGGGACCCCAATGTAAGGAGGGGCTCTCTGGGGATCCTGATGTAAGCTGGGCTCTCTGGGGACCTTGATGTAATGAGGGGGGCTCTCTGGGGACCAAGATGTAAGGAAGGGGCTCTCTGGGGGCCATGAAGTAAGGAAGAGGCTCTCTGGGGACCCTGATGTAATGAGGGGGCTCTCTGGGGACCCTGATGTAATGAGGGGGCTCTCTGGGGACCCTGATGTAAGGAGGGGCTCTCTGGGGACCCTAATATAAGGTGGGCTCTCTGGGGACCCTGGTGTAATGAGGGGGCTCTCTGGGGACCCTGGTGTAATGAGGGGGCTCTCTGGGGACCCTGATGTAAGGAATGGGCTCTCTGGGGGCCCTGAAGTAAGGAAGATGCTCTCTGGGGACCCTGATGTAAGGGGGAGGTTCTCTGGGGACTCTGATGTAAGGAAGGGGCTCTCTGTGGACCCTGATGTAACGAGGGGGCCATGTGGACCCTGGTGTAAGTAGGGAGGCTCTCTGGGAACCCTGATGTAATGAGGGGGGCCCTGGGGACCCTGATGTAAGTAGGGAGGCTCTCTGGGGACCCTGATGTAAGGAGGGGCTCTCTGGGGACCCTGATGTAAGGAGGGGCTCTCTGGGGACCCTGATGTTAGAGGGAGGCTCTCTGGGGACCCTGATGTAAGGAATAGGCTCTCTGGGGACCCTGATGTAAGGAAGAGGCTCTCTGGGGACCCTGATGTAAGGAAGAGGCTCTCTGGGGACCCTGATGTAAGGAAGAGGCTCTCTGGGGACCCTGATGTAAGGAGGGGCTCTCTGGGGGCCCTGAAGTAAGGAAGATGCTCTCTGGGACCCTGATGTAAGGGGGAGGTTCTCTGGGGACTCTGATGTAAGGAAGGGGCTCTCTGTGGACCCTGATGTAATGAGGGGGCCATGTGGACCCTGATGTAAGTAGGGAGGCTCTCTGGGAACCCTGATGTAATGAGGGGGGCCCGGGGGACCCTGTTGTAAGTAGGGAGGCTCTCTGGGGACCCTGATGTAAGGAGGGGCTCTCTGGGGACCCTGATGTAAGGAGGGGCTCTCTGGGGACCCTGATGTCAGAGGGAGGCTCTCTGGGAACCCTGATGTAAGGAAGAGGCTCTCTGGGGACCCTGATGTAAGGGGGGGATTTCTGGGGACCCTGATGTAAGGGGGGATCTGCACAGATATGTAAGAATATTTTATATATATCTTCAAAAAGAAGTTGCTGATGCCAAATATTTATATTATGGTAAAAAAAAATATTAAATTCCCCCTATTTAACACGCCTTGTCTAAAACAGGTGGAGATTCCCTTAGGCCCAAACAAAAGTTAGATGGATTATTCACCTGGTTCAGGTTCCCTTTATTCCCATATGCTTAATAAATAACTTTTTATTGATAGCCCTTATTTCTTGTGAACTTCAATACTTTTTACTGACAAAGTTCAACACTAACATATTTTCTATAAAAAAAAGCTAGAACTGGGAAACTGTAGATTAGTAAGGCTGAAGGTTGTGTTTCAATAATTTTAAGGTGTTCTAAGGGATGACACGCACAAATGTGAGAATAGTCTAAATGTAAACTAGTGTGGTTAATGGAAGAAAGCTTGTGTCTAATATGATCAGTTTTAATAAGTATGATAGTTTAAAGGAAAACTCTTTTGGGCATACCTCTCCTATGGGTCACAGGAGTGCACTTAGTTCTGCACTCCTGTGAGCCTGATTCAGCCAACAGCAGGCTAAAGTCAGCTGTCGACAACAAAGCCTGGGGAATGCCCAGGAAAAAACCCAAGCCTACTTACCACCAGCTAGCAGAAAACCAAATTAACCTGTCTAACAGTACGTTAAAAACAGGGGTTTAGTCCGCACGCATTTGCAAACGCATGCGTAAGCCACAGAGCCTCGTCACGGCACCCTGATATCTGTGGTCCTAACACTAAAATATGGAGTGTCCCCACAGTGGAGGCACATGCATTCTAATGGATAGATGAGGGCAGGTGGACTGAAGGGGAGCCCACCCCTTCTTAAAGGTACAGGAGCACACCAAGCACCCAGCAGATTGCACAATGGCTGCAAAGGTGTTGGTGCGTTGCTGGACCAATACAAAACACCAACGTGATAATGATACAAAAAACTCGCCACCACCCTCATCTATAGCTGGCTATAGCAGTAAGCAGCATTGGAAGGCTGAAACAGATAACAACAAAGCCTGGGGAATGCCCAAAGTCAGCTGTCGACTGACATCACAGAGCCAGCCCAGGCTCTGCAGGGATCCCAACAATAATGCGCACCACTGAGAGCCTGAGCCAGCCACTATGCCCCCTCCACAGTTTGGCACTTTACTAAGCACTGGAGGGCCAGAACTGGCAGTCACCACTCTGCACTCAGAGGGAACCCAAGAACTGAGTGATCAGAGGTCTTTGATCTCCTAGTTCTTAGTGTAGAGCTGGCAGCTGACAGTTACAGATTGGATGGGTGTTACATCCATATAAGTGAGTATGTTTGTTTTAGCATCCCACACTTCTCTTTTAAATACAAGCCTGGCGGTGAGTGCGGCATGCAGTGAACGGCATGCAGCGGGTCAGAGGTATCGACTCCACCGCCGGAGCTGAGGCGGCGTGACCTATAGTGGCAGCATAGGGTGATGTTATAGCGCACCTGGAGGTAACCCTATGCTGCCACTATAGGTCACGCCGCCTCAGCTCCGGCGGTGGAGTCGATACCTCTGACCCGCTGCATGCCGTTCACTGCATGCCGCACTCACCGCCAGGCTTGGTAAGTGCGTTTGGAAAGTTTTCTTTTAACCTTTTTTATCACTCATTATATGAGTGTGGCTCATTATATCTATATTTATACATTTCACAGGATTCTGTCGCATCAGCTCCTGATGAGTGGAAATGCATCCACGAAACGCGTCGAGCTACAATCGATGCTACAGTGATACCCATCATGTCCTGATAAATTTATCAATCTTCCATTCAATATGATTATACTTTATAATGTGACCATTATTATGATTACGAACATAAGTACCGGCATGCCGCTTGTGGGACTTGGAGACCACATTACTGTCTTATTTATTTTTATGTATCCATCTTGAAATATGTGTTCATTCGTTTATACTCTTGCATCATGTTTATTCTTTGTGATTACTACATGTTTATATATGAATTAACTCTTTTACTGTGCTATATATCTGTGATCAATAAAATTACTTTACTACTACCCCCGCATTCTCAACCGTTTCATCTAAAGTCCCAAACTCCCCCTTGATTGTACCAAATATAGGGATGGAGGTGCTTCCCCGCACCTCATTTAAAGTCCCAAAACTCCCTCTTTTTACCGATTATCGGGATGGAAACGGTTGGGAAATTGGATTGGCAGTGCTCCCCTGTCATCCACGCGTGAGGTTGACCCCCAGGTGTATGCATATCCCGTTCTGGGATGTGTACACCTGAGTTAGTTAATATTAAGATTATACTTTGCAATATGGTGTACGCTCTTTCAGCTGTAATCAATGACATACTATACGCGATATTCCCGGTTAATTTCTATGGCCCTATTTGACCATCCATGTCCATTTCTTCCTGCATGCCTGCCAGTCTGGCGGTGTTTGACGTCCTGCGGTGGTTGGGTGGTCTGTGGCATTTGGGGGTTCATTTCTTCACTGCGGGAGCTGCGACACGCATTGTGGGTTTCCTCCCCTCCTCCCCAATAGGGGGTCGGGTGGACGGCCCCTTGCGTGTCGGCGCCACGGTCCCTGCGCTGTGCGCATGACGTTGGTTTAGCGTCATTGCACTGACGCTGGGAATACCCCCTACATGTTTCCATTGAGAGGGATGTTGGGCGCCAATCACTGAGCGGCTTGTCTGCTCGGGTGCGGAGCCCCTCCCCCTCACGGGCACACGCACGTGGCGTTGGCGGCGTCACACTACATATCTCCAGGTTGGAGCGGGCTTTTCATTCGGCCTGGTCCTTCCTGAGATCCCTACACACCAGCTGTTGCTCTGCTGGATGTTGCAGGGCATGCAGCAATTCGGGTTAGTGTTCCTCGATCTGGGGTTGTTCTGGTCTGCAGATTTATTTAATTGCACTGAGTATGCTTTCTTTCACAACACTTTATATTTTATTCATTTTTTATTTTCATTTTTTAGTTCCACACTTACACATACTTCAGTCACTACCATCTCCGTTCCCACATAATTTATTCTATCACACACACACTCTGTATATTCTCCTACTCACACCTCCTATTAATTCTTTATATCTAGACACATTAGGTCTAAGGTGTACATACTACCTTTAAAATTCATTATTACCTTCAATATATACATTATATACTATAGACCAATATACCATTTATATGTATATATATATATATATATATATATATATATATACATATGCAGTACCCCTTAAGTTATTATTACCTCAAAAACATATATATATAGGTATAAGTTACCATTACTTCAAATACATATATACTTTATGGGTTATTCCAGGTTTATCTATATACATATATATTTTATTTTCAGAATCTCCGTTTTTTGCACTCAGACACCAGCACTGCTGTCACATGCAGACCACCCCCACCTCCAGGTGCGCTAGAACATCACCCTATGCTGCCACTATAGGTCACGCCGCCTCAGCTCCGGCGGTGGAGTCGATACCTCTGACCCGCTGCATGCCGTTCACTGCATGCCGCACTCACCGCCAGGCTTGGTAAGTGCGTTTGGAAAGTTTTCTTTTAACCTTTTTTATCACTCATTATATGAGTGTGGCTCATTATATCTATATTTATACATTTCACAGGATTCTGTCGCATCAGCTCCTGATGAGTGGAAATGCATCCACGAAACGCGTCGAGCTACAATCGATGCTACAGTGATACCCATCATGTCCTGATAAATTTATCAATCTTCCATTCAATATGATTATACTTTATAATGTGACCATTATTATGATTACGAACATAAGTACCGGCATGCCGCTTGTGGGACTTGGAGACCACATTACTGTCTTATTTATTTTTATGTATCCATCTTGAAATATGTGTTCATTCGTTTATACTCTTGCATCATGTTTATTCTTTGTGATTACTACATGTTTATATATGAATTAACTCTTTTACTGTGCTATATATCTGTGATCAATAAAATTACTTTACTACTACCCCCGCATTCTCAACCGTTTCATCTAAAGTCCCAAACTCCCCCTTGATTGTATCTAGGAAGCAGTGTGCATGACTAGGTGTGGCCAATTGCTGATTGACAAGCTACAAGCTTGTCAATCGGCAGTGATAATTCTAATAACCATGCCACAATTTAGTTATCCCACTGTAGTGCAAGCATGCAAAGCCAACAGCGAAAGTGGCAACTCTACTTTGAATTCTGAAGCAGTGCAACATTGTTGCCACACCATCATAGGAAGCTGCATTAGGTAAACTTCACTGGCAGGATTAACATTTAATTGTGGGACTTTGCAGGGGGACTAAAAGAAAACTGTAAGTGCAGATGCACTTATACAGTAAATAAGTGCTGATGCACATATTTAAATGGGAGTCTAGTCTTTTGCTTTAGGTAAAATATTAGAAAATTAAAGTTCAACGTATGGGTCTTAAGTTAATAACATTGCCATAATAATTAATATCCATAATATTTATAATAAGTGTGTAATAGATTCTTTGCTGCCTTTCAACCAGGCAAATATAACTTCCCCTAACATTGGACCCTAAGAGAAATATAGCCATGAGATCATTCATGAAAATTAAAGAACATTCACCAGTAGAGAAAATAGCCTAACACTATAGGTTTCAAATATTCTACCAGCAGGAAAAATAATAAAAATAATATGAGGGTAACCTTGGACAAGTGAGCCTACAACTGCAAGGTGAAGTGAAGCATTTGTCAACAGTATTTTTACCACTACCAAATGTGACAACTCTCAGCTTACACCCTGGCACATGGGTGTATGCAAAAAAACAGTGGGGATAGTGTAAAAAAAATGTCTAGGTCCTCCCCAAAAATTCATACCAGGCCCTTTAGATCTTGTATAGTTTCTAACTGGAACTACAGTTTTTTAAAAATCATGTAATCTTTATTCAAAAGTCGTTTTTTTATTCATACTTCTCACATCCACATTTAATCCAACATCCCAACACTTAACATTTTACTTATACAGTGCACTACATTCCATTTTGTTCTATCTACCAATTTATATACTTTCAACACATTAAAAACAAAGAGAATAAAAAAGGAGAGAGAAAATACTTTTTCATTACCAGTTTTACCTTTATCAATATATCATACTATGCCTCTACCTGCAAATCCAACAATCCCATATTTACTTAAGCATTTTAGCATTACCCCTTTTGGTATACACACATTTTTCTTTCCTTATTGTATTAATTACCTTGTTCTCCCATTCTGCACAGGTTGGTGGATTTATTGACAGCCACTTCCTCGCTATCAACTTTCATGCTAAAAAAAGACATCTAATTATTGCTGTTTATTACCCCACATGTTATTACTCTTCCATGTACCTTAGTGTACATATCATTGGGTCTAAACCAAGGGTTGTTCCAAAGACTATATTTATTGTACCGATAACCTCTTTCCAATATCTATTCAGCTTTGAGCACCTCCACATCATATGTATTAGATCTCCCTTTAAATCTCTACATCATGAGCATTTAGTATCCGGCCTTCGCCCAAATAAAAATTGTTTCTGCGGGGTCCTATATGCCCTATGCAGCAGCAGTAAATGTGACAATATCTGAGATGGGGACAGGGAACTTAATGGACCTGTTTCCAAAATTAGTTTCCACTGCTCCTCTGTTATATCTCCCAAATCTTCCACCCATTTACACCTACAGGGAAGCTTCTCATTCCCATTTAAAACCTGTTCGCATATATTGTCATATATAAATGAAATCAAACCCTTGGACGTGTCTGTATTAATTACTTTATGAAGAATAGTCGCCTTACTCCACTGGCCTCTCTTTGAATTGTGTGCCAAGAGCATGTCTAATTTTTAGGCATTTAAAGAAAGACTGATTTGGTATATCTTATTCCTCTTTAAGTTCCTGAAATGATTTGAGAGCTTCCGCCCTATATAATTGAGCGAGATAAAAAAGACCACATCTCTCCCACTCCCTACTTTTCTCTATATTAAGCAGTTACTGTAGGTGTTTATTATCCCACAGTGGTGAGAATTCAGTGAATCCCAGATACCCTAATATCCCCCTTGACCGCCTTCCACAGTTTCTCTATCAGCAAAAATGAGGGAAATTTGAGTGAGAGAGATTCAGCCTCCAAAGCTTCCATCAATGTATTGTAACTTGCACCTAATAACAATTTTCCTGTTCAGTTCCTCCTCAAAAAGGTAAATACAACCTCTTAAATGTTGCAGTTGCACTGCTAAAAAATAGCACCAAGAGTGCGGCACTGCCAGTCCCCCCTTAACTTTTGGTATTTGTAATATACACAACCGTATTCTCTCCTGTTTTATCTTCCACATTAACTCTCTGAACATGGGGGGTTATTTACGAAAGGCAAATCCACTTTGCACTACAAGTGCAAACTACAAGTGCAAAGTGCACTTGAAATTGCACTGCAAGTGCACTTGGAAGTGCAGTCGGTGTAAATCTGAGGGGTAGATCTGAAATGAGGGGAAGCTCTTCTGATTTGCTCATCCAATCATGTGCAAGCTAAAATGCTGTTTTTTATTTTCCTTGCATGTCCCCCTCGGATCCACAGTGACTGCACTTCCAAGTGCACTTGTAGTTTGCACTTGTAGTGCAAAATGAATTTGCCTTTCGTAAATAATCCCTATGGCATCTATTTTCTGAAACCATTGTTTGGTTATTCTAACTGATGAATTATGTAGTGCGTACAATAGTTATGGCATCCAGATCATTTTTATTAAATTACACCTTCCTGCCACTGATAAGGACAACAGAAGCCAGACCTTCCCCTTGACCCAAACGTGACCCAATCAGAATACTAACACCTCTAGAGCAGTGATTCTCAACCAGGGTTCCTCTAAAGGTTGCTAGGGGTTCCTTCAGCATTAGGCAATTTCTGCCTCTCAGATAAGTTCCCACTGACACCATTGATCCTTTTAGCTATCTGTAAGGAGGCAATTCTTCCCAATGACCACAAATGTAAGGACCATTCTGACCATCACACTATTGTATCATGAGTTGTACATTTCTAATTTTTAGCTGGGGTTCCCGAGACCAGAGAACTATTTCAAGGGTTCCTCTGTGTTGAAAAGGTTGAGAAAGGCTGCTCTAGAGTATGAAGTATACAATGAATGATATTGGGTTTGAAAATTTCTCCTTTTTAATTACAATGTTTTTTCTTCCATTAGGTGCGTCTCCTGTAGGCAGAGTATGGCGGTCTTATATATTGTTACCACAGAGAAAACAGCTACCCTCTTTATAAGGTCTCTTAATCCCCAAACATAACAAGGACATATATTCACAGCTTTAGATTGCATAAGAAAAAAGGGACAACTATTAATGTCTTATAGTATTTCTCGTGTTGACCGTGCTTTCTACTCACATAACCAAAACATAATTTCCTCATCTTTCCTCTCCTTAATCCACTTAATATATATATGTCTCTGTGCAGAATATAACAATGGCTTTGTGTACCATAGACATGTTTCAACATGATTTTCAAATCTCTTTGTAGTGCATTTAAAATTAAAATAAAAAATGTAAAAATATACTTACCTATCTACTCCACCCACCCATTCACACTCCACCCCTAGCCCTCACCAGTCCTGGGCCAAAGACATTTCAATTGAATATTTCTTATATAATATTTTATTCCCATCCACATAAAAAAAGACAAAAAGGCAAGAAAAAAACAAACAAAAAAAAAGAAGAAATAGAAAAGAAAAAAAGGCAACAAAATGACACACAAAAAGGCCTCTCACACTCCGCACCTGACCCTCACTAGGCCTGTACAAAAGGCATTTAAAGTGACCTCCTGTGACCAGTAAAACATTTCTTTTTTTCCTTTTGCCATACTCTTTCCTATCTATATCCCTAACAAAAGCCACCTCAAAAAGAGAAAAAAAAAAAATACACAAAATTTCCAAAAAGGGGAAACACACATCCATAATTTCCCTTTTTTTTTCCGCAATGGGTCACTCTTTCCAGGTGAGTGTAAAATAGGTGAAAAGACACTGCCATCACCTGAGGGGTAATCCACCACAGTGAATCACTCTTTAAAGCAGGGGTCTCAAACTGGCGGCCCTCCAGCTGTTGTGAAACTACAAGTCCCATGAGGCATTGCAAGGCTGACAGTTACAAGCATGACACACTCAGACAGAGGCATGATGGGACTTGTAGTTTTGCAACAGCTGGAGGGCCGCCAGTTTGAAACCCCTGCTTTAAAGAATAAGTAGTGGGTGCTAAATAGTGTGGTTAATCTCAAAATAAAGTAAATATCATGACGGGTGTTCTCACCCTGCGTTTAAGGCAAGTTTGTATAAATAAAGCCCTAATAGTGGTGCTAATTGCAAACTGGTGTATCAGCCTGCAAAGTGAAAGTAAATGTGCTTAGTGTAATAATGAGTGTTCTCACACAATCAGCAATTATAACCTAACCAACTATTTAGCACTTACTACTTATCCTTTAAAAAGTGATTCACTGTGGAGAGTTACCCTTCAGGTGATGGCAGTGTCTTTTCACCTATTTTACACTCACCTGGAAAAAGGGACTCATTGCGGAGGAGCATTCTTCAGGTGACAGGCAGCGCCACCCACCCCTATATTCATATACTTTTTTTTTCTGTAGATCTTGTCTCAGGAAGTTCGTCTCCTCTTATTCCTCTAAGTTGCTCAGTGATTTAAAATAGAGAGGTTTTACAAAAGTTAACCGCTTGTAATACTACCTTTAAGGAGGGTTCTTCCCCTACTACAGCACTTACTTCCAAAGATAACACTGAGGTCTCCATTTCTACTGCTGCCTCTGTTCCTGTGCCAGCCACATGTTGTCACTGGCTTTTCCTTGCTACTGAGGCCCCCCCCCCACTTGATTTTTAACCTGTGAGGTGGTTTGGCTACTTTTTGCTGGTGTATGTGCAAATTTTTCCAGTTTAGCTGCTGCCAAATTTCCTTTATACTTTGCTGAGCGCTGCAGCTACAAGCCCATACCCTCTTGCTGCAGAGCCTCCTCTCCCTTTTTCTTGTCATATTTGCTGTTACTTGCAACTGTTACTTAATTAAAATGTCAGAAATGTCAAAGTCCCCAGAATTTTCATTGTAGGGGGATTTTATTACGTCACCCAAAGAGCAGTCTTTTAAACCCACTGGTCTGTCCTCACCTCCTCTCTACAAATCGATCACCAGTCTCCCTGGCTCCACGGCTCCTTTAGGGATTACATTTTTCAGCCCTCAGCTCTCTGCTTTCAGCTCCCCGCCAGCCTCTCACTCTGCCACTGGGGCTGTTCCTGAGTCTGGTAAGCGCATTGGGAGTCTCTCACCCCTCCACCGCTGCTCAACCAGACCAGTTCCTGGGTCAGAAGCACCTGGTTACCGCGCCACACCTTGGGGGGTTAATTCCTCCGGCTCTCGCTCTCTGCAAATGGCTCCCTGTCAGCCTCTCACACTGTCACTGAAGCTAACCCCAGGTCTGACACGTCTGGCAGGTGCAGCCGGAGCCTCTCACACCTCTGCCACCACTCAACCAGACCAGCTACTGGGTCCAGAGCTCCCGGTTACTGTATGGCTGTCTCCGCTCAGCCTGGTACTCACACCTCTCACCAGTCAGCCTCCAACACCCCCACCACAGCCGCAGTGTCTCAGGATAGCCAGAGCAGGACAGGAAGAATTGCCACATCCTCATCCAGTCATGCCCTCCCAACTCTACTGGAACTACACTTTAAGAGGTGAATCCCATGCAAAAACTAGAAAAAGAAACATGAGTTCTCCCTAAAATCCATCCAAGATTCTTATCCAAGCATACAACCTGCATGGCCAGGAAAGGGTGGGGGGCTTGCTCTTCCCCTCCCTGAACTATACCAGGCCACATGCCCTCAACATGAGGGGGTACCTTGCCAGGGGGGTCCCCCTGGCAAAGCACGTTGTCCTCATGTTAAAGAAGACAAGAGCCTCCTCCCACAACCTTGTTGTGGGGATCTGCGGTTATCATGTGAATGAGTAAGGGTTAAATAAAAAAGGCAAAAGTAAAAAACAAACAAATATGTCCCTCTACGGGCCAGTAGAAGGAGCTCCACATTTCGAACATGTAGCCATAGACTTGCTTTCCTTCTCTCCCCCATTCGGACCCACCTATTTGGTGATGTCACTTCCTGCTGTGTGGTCCACGGCAGCCAGCTCAGACTTCCTGGACTCTGGATGCATCCCAGCTCTTCCCTGTACAGCCACCTAGACTCCGGATGAAATTCAAGATAGCGGCAGCCCCAGTGGATGATGATCTACTTAAAGAACCTGCATGAACCTATTTGCATCTTTTAAGTGCATTCCATTTGTGCATTAAATGGTACTTTTTACTACTACACTTAAAGCGGTTCTGCACCCAACCATAGAAGTATGTCTCTATGGCTCCCCTAGCATTCAAGATGACAGAATTGATGGTTCAATTCTGCATCTTTTAAACTTACCTTTACTGATGGCTTCATCTGTATTCTTCTCCCTGCGGGGGTGGGCGGGCTCTCAGCGGTGATCGGCGTCATTTCCTGTCCAGTTCGCTGTGTCTCCTGGGATCTTGTGTAATCAATCCCAGGAGACATTGCGGGGGTTCCGACGCGAAATCTTATGTGATTTGCATGGTTGCCATGGTAACCGCTCCGATTAGGCCGCTCGTAGCTGTGAAGCTACAGCGCATGCGCGGGAACCAGCAATGCATGCTGGGAGGGGAAAAAGAAGGGAACCAGGAAGAGTTTGCTTGTGGGTTTCAAATGCCCACAAGCAAAATGACATCGCTCGAGAGCCATTTTTATAATGAATCAGTCTACATACAAACAGACGTAGGAACGCTGCAGCACCTAAACAAGTAAGTTTCTTTTAAGAAGCATACTTTACACATAGATGGACCAAAAAAATGTTTTTTATTTTGTCAGTGCAGAACCGCTTTAAGTGCGCCTCCCTTCCCCTTTTCCTTTTCCATTGTTCTTACAGAGTCCTGGGAGATGTACACACTCTGGGGATGGCTGCTACCTAAGCACGCAATATACAGATATTCTTACTCTTTTCCATACAATATTCTTATATTCAATATAATAATCATATAAGGAATTTCTTCTGGACTGAAAAAAAATGTAATTCCTTCTCAAGGTCTACACACCAACTGTTTACTATTGGGGTACTACCACCCACTTGTGCGCCAGTGTGTTTTTATTTTCTTTGCCTGGAGGGAGCCCACTGCTCCTTAAAGGCACAGGGACACATTGGATTTGCAACAAGAGCAAAGCAGTGAACAAGCTATACAAAAAAGATGGCAACCACCCCAATTTATAACTAGCTTTTGCAGAAAGATGCACATGGAAAGGCAATTCTCTATTTTCTTTTTTTTTATTATTTCAAGGAACAGGGCCCACATGGACCAACATGTCACATATTAACAAACAATACAGGTAGTGGTTCAACAAGACATATCACATATTATAAATTAAATAGAAGGTAGTTGCCATGTAAAACAGGTTCATAACAATTGTAGTGAACAAAAACTGAGTGGTCATCTCCTATCTATTGGAAGATTTATATGGTGGCAATTCTCTATTTTCAGCGTGAACTTCAGGCCCAAAAGAGGAGTTTTACAATCAGTCTTTTAAATGGAGAAACTCCTATTTTCCTCACCAGGCTTCCATAAAGCCCATGACTGCCTCAATCCACTTTCTTGGAGGCAAATATCTCCCATTCACCACCTTTTCTACCATTTTAGCCAATACTCTGTTTCAATACACTGTATATACACAGATAAAAGGGGTCTGTTTATCAATGTTTTCACCCAAGGTTCAAACAACTTTCACCCAAGATTCATATATATTTTTGACTGGAAACGTGTGAATCTTGGGTTAAAAATATATGACTTTTAAATGAAACATTGATAAACTCCAAAGTGTCAAGAGAGAATCCCGACTTATCATATTGCAATAGTTCTGATTGAATGCTCACACACACATAACAGCTATATAAGTTGCTATAACAAAAGTTCCAGATCTGAATCAAGTGATCAATGGCACTAAATGTAATTCTTGCAGTCCCACTAGAGGTGCACTGCCCAATTCATAACACATTTCTTTTGCAATTTCCCAATAAATTGTATAACTATTAATGCAAAAACCCCAGAATGCTCCATGGCAGGGGGTGAAGTACTGGCCACCCTTTATATAAATATCTGTTGTGAGTGAATTGACTCTTTATTATAAAATGAAAACATAGCAAATTAGGATGCTAAAGATCATTTTTTTTCATACTCTTTATTGCATATCAAAAACATACATAATAATAAAAAATACATTTACAATTTTCTACATTAATCATTCTTTTCACCTACTGTTCAATTACGCCAAATTTTCTGATATTTCTGTAGGTTTCCCCAACTTTCATACAAAAGTTTTTCATATGCTATGATATGATTAACTGCATATATCAATTCTCTGATAGAAGGATTTATAACTTGCATCCATCTCTTAGCAATTTGCTTTCAAGCCTGAAAAGGTGTTTTTTTGCAATAAAACCTTTACATGTCCTGACCATTCTTCATCATTCAACACCCCCAGTATACATACTTTAGGGGTACAAGGCATCGGTCTTTTAGTAATTTCAGATCATTTTTTTATTACTTGACTCCAATATCCCATTACCTCCCTACTTGATGAAATCAAATGGCAGAAATCCGCTTCATCTTGATGACATCGCAAACGTTCTGATGTTAGCCTTCTACCGATTTTGTATAGTCTAATAGTGCTAAAATATATTTGGTGCATTATATACAATTGTGTCATCTTGTTACTATCTATTGGCGATACCAACAAATGTGAGGAGCATATCTCCATACCACACCTTTCTGTTTCCAGAAATTTCCATCTGGATTTCCTCTCAGCTGTTCAAATTCTGAATTATTCCAGATGGGAATTTCCTGGGGAATATCACTAAACCCTACTATTCCCTTAGCTTCTTTCCACAACATTTTATATTTGGATCTACCATTAGCCCATATAAATTTTATAAATTGTGAGTTTAACTTTTTAAATATAGATTTTGGTGTAACTACTGAAGAATGTGAGAATACATATAAACATTTGGGTAACACTACTGTCTTAATTAAATTTATTCTTCCTGCCACAGAAAGTGGTAGCTTTAACCATATTCCCAACTTGCGTTTAATTTGTTCCAATAGGGGATTTACATTCATTGCCAGCGAAACCTCCGGATACGATACCTCCGGATCCAATGTAATTTGAATACTCAAATATTTAAATGAATCCACTTTCTTCAACAAGGGAAATTGCTCCACATTCCTCTGCATATCATGTCTAAGTGACATTAAAACAGATTTTTGCCAATTGGGTTTTAATCCTGAATATTTCCCAAACGTATTTATTAGTTTGTTATATAGACGCTTATACACTGGCCCACCTACAAAAGCATCACTCTGCGCCCTGGAAGGTAATACCTATGACCTCTGAGCAATTATATAAATACAACAATAAACCACAATCTAAAAGCAGCCACTTGAATAAAAAATATATAAAAAAATGTTGTATGTATGAATTTTTCAAATAAAATCACAGCAACCGAACTTTAGTGGACAAATGGTAAACTGCGGCCACGGCGGACCAGAAGTGTGCGTTCAACCGTTGTATCTCACCCACTCCAAGGTCTCTCCGTTTGAAGCAGCAGTAAAAATTTAGCAGAGCAGCGTCTCACATCAGTACAAACACTTGTCCTGTAGCCACGCCCCCGACATGTTTCGTCGTAATGACTTCCTCGTGGGGGCGGGATCTGGGGGCTTGTTAAAGGGGGCTTCCAGATTCCGATAAGCCCCCGCCCGCAGACCCCCACAACCACCGGCCAGGGTTGTGGGGAAGAGGCCCTTGTCCTCATCAACATGGGGACAAGGTGCTTTGGGGGTCTCAGACCCCCAAAGCATCCTCCCAATGTTGAGGGCATGTGGCCTGGTACGGTTCAGGTGGGAGGGGGGGCCTCTCTCGTCCCCCCCTCTTTTCCTGCGGCCTGCCAGGTTGCGTGCTCGGATAAGGGTCTGGTATGGATTTTGAGGGGGACCCCACGCCATTTTTTTTGGCTGGGGTTCCCCTTAAATATCCATCCCAGACCTGGTTATTGAATTTGGGGAGACCCCAACGCTATTTTTTTTTTTTTTTTATCAATGAATGATAGTTCTCTGTGTTACGGGAGCCATCAATTCATTAGCCGCAAAAATGACACTTTTTGCAGGGACAGTTCTAAGCACAGAAAACATACCCCCCTTCGCAGGCAACCTATAGACACCCCCCAGATGTGATACTAACAGCACGCACACACAAATCCCCAGAAATACAGCACATAATGTCAGCAGTCAGCAGCACACTGACACGCACACTGAAACACAATATGCGAGGCCGCCGCCACGGCGGCCTCTTATACCGTGGGGCGTGTACTAAAGCCCCTGAGCTATAAAGCATCCTGCCTGTAGCCAATTATGGCTCTCCTCGCTGCCGGTGCTGTGATTGGCCAAGCATGGGGGTCACAGTGCATGCTTGGCCAATCATCAACCAGCATTGCACTGCGACTGACGCAATGCATTGCGGGCCGCTCGCATCACACGAATGTGATGCGAGCGGCACAAATAGTTCTGGGCTCGCCGAACGGGCGAACGCCCGATGTTCGATTCGAACATGGGTTTGAATCGAACACCGGGCCCATCCCTAATCACAACATATACTTATTAGATCTCCTCCGTTTCTATTGACTCACATATGAACTATATATGAAAGCTTGTCATCTGACTGGATTTGACAAGAGCGCTGCTGCAGTATTTATTAGTTTCATTGCTTCTGTTAAGGATTTTTGTGTGTCCCAGGGGTGGACTGACCATTTGAGCATATTGGGCGCTGCCCGAGGGCCCGGGGCCGGTAGGGGGCCCTCCCCTGACTGATGGTAAACATCCTGAGCAGACACATGGGTCCACCTGGGTAGAAGGGGCAGCTAGGCAGCGCATAGAGGAACCTAACCATCCATTTATCTACTGCCACCGCTGAAAATCTTGCTTTTCCTCTTGCAGGTATTCAGCAGTGGCAGAAGATAAATGGACGATTTGGTTCCTCTATGGGCTACCTAACCGCCCCTCCTACCCAGATGGCCTCTGCCATATTGCAGGGGACCTATACGAGCACGTCTATCTATGCAAGCAGGGGAGCATATATGGACTCCCTTGGTTGCATAGACCTCTCGTTTCAGCTACCTCTGGTTTCTCCCCGGGTGCAGTGCAGCCTCGGCAGACCTGATAATCTCTCACCCAGCCAGCAGCTTCTACACCGGCTGACCAAGCTCATGGGTGGGGTGGGGGTGTGGCCACCTTCATTTACATGCACAGGTGGCTGTTGTAAGTGATAGATAACTGGGAGGAGGAGCATAGATGGCGACCACGGAAGGCTTCCCCTTCATCCATGTGGTAAGCGACTGCTAAAACTATTCCCTCTATCTGTAAAGCTTCAGCTCCCTACTGTGGTTAGTACACTCTATACTCCCTTCCCCTGTATACTGCTCACTGCCCCTCCTCCTGTATACTGCTCCCCCCTGTACACTACTCACTGCCCCCCTCCCAAAGTATACTGCTCACTGCCTCTCTCCTCCTGTATACTGCTTCCCTCCCCTGTATACTGCTCACTGCCCCCTCCTTCTGTATACTGCTCCCCTCCCCCTGTATACTGCTTACTGCCCCCTCCTCCTGTATACTGCTCCTCCTGTATATTAACCCCTGTATACTGCTCACTGTCCCTCCTACACCTCTACCCCTACTGCTCACTGCCTCTCTCCTCCTGTATACTGCTCCCCTCCCCCTGTTTACTGCTCACTGCCCCCTCCTCCTGTATACTGCTCCCCCCTGTATACTGCCCCCTTCTCCTGTATACTGCTCCCCTCCCCCTGTATACTGCTCACTGCCCCTTCCCCCTGTATACTGCTTACTGACCCCCTCCTCCTGTATACTGCTCCCCCTCCCCCTGCATATTGCTCACTTACCCCCTCCTTCTGTATACTGCTCCCCCTCCTTCTGTATACTGCTTACTGCCCCCTCCTCCTGTATACTGCTTCCCCCTGTATACCGTCCCCCTGTATACTGCCCCCTCATCCTGTATACGGCTCCTCCCCTTGTATACTGCTCAATGTCTCCCCCTGTATAAAGCCCCCCTTCCCCTGTATACTGCTCACTGCCCCCTCCCCCTGTATACTACTCACTGCCCCCTCCTCCTGTATACTACCCCCTCCCCTTGTATACTGTTCCCTGCTCCCCACCACTGTATACTTCCCTCTCTACCCTGTATACTGCTCCCCTCCCCCCATATACTTCTCACTGCCCCTCCCCTGTATACTGCCACCCCTCCCCCTGTATACTTCTCCCTGCTCCCCACCGATGTATACTCCCCTACTCCCCATGTATACTGTCCCCCTGTATACTGCCCCCTCCTCCTGTATACTGGCACCCCTGTATACTTCCCCCTCCCCTGTATACTGCTCCCTGTTCCCCACCACTGTATACTGCCCCTCCCCCTGTATACCGGCCCCCTCCCCCTGTATACTGCCCACTGCTCCCCACCACTGTATACTGTCCACTATCTGCAGGTTATAACCTCCAGAGGGCCCCATCTTTTTCTCTCCCACCAGCAGCAGCACAGGTATTTGTGTTTCCTATGCTTCAGTGCATAAATGGGCAGGAGCCTCTTTCTCCTGTTTATTCATCTGCAGTGCAGCTAAGGCTACAGAGAAGGTCCCTTTCTTTGTCTCAAAAATTAGACTTCAGGGGTCTATTGAGACTCCTGATACTTCATCAAAAGTTGGTGCCCCTCCACACGGCCCTGCCACATTAATGTTGCATCATAAAGATAGCTGCTGCATGGGGTCATCTTTAAACCTAGGGGCCCCATGATCTCCTATTGCCCGGGGGCCCCATGAGTTGTCATTCCACCCCTGGTGTATCCCCCATATACAGTATTATATCATCCGCATAAAGATCAATGACCTCAGTCTTATTTCCCATTACTATTGCTTTATATCCTCTGATTTGCTAAACCTCAAAGCAAGCGTCTATATTGCTATAGCAAAAAGATGGGGAGATAGAGGACATCCCTGTCTTGTCCCTCTCTCTAATCTTATCATCGATGACATTAATCCATTCACCAAAAGAGTTGAACGAGATTGACAGGGGATTATAGCTATCCATTTTCTAAATCTTTCTCAGAAACCAAACTGTTCCAATGATTTCTGTAAATACAATCATTCAATAGAGTCAAAACTCGACTCTGGAATGTATTCCTTTGTTTGTGCCATCAGTTGTGTTCTTCTTATATTAATTGACGTTGACTTTCTTGGCATAAAGACAGTTGATCGCTATGAATAATTGATAAAATTATGTTATTAAGCCTTCCCGCTAAGATCTTTGCCAGTATTTTATAATCCCTGTTAAGCAATGCAATTGGCCTATACGAGGCACATTCACTTAGATCTTAATCTGGCTTTGGTATAAGCACCACCAAAGCCTCATACATTGAATCTGGCAAAAAATTCTGTCCTGAAGACTTCTGTATACAGTCTAGTTAGAATTGGTGCTAGAATTTCTATGTATCGATTATATACGTCCAACGGAATCCCGTCGGGGCCAGCTGATTTGCCTGATGCTAATATTTTCACAGCATGCCGCACTTCCACTTCTGTAATCTCCTTATCCATCATACTAACTTGTTTTTCCATCATTTTAGAATATTCTATTTCATTCATATATTGCTCCATCTGCCTGTCTGTACAAGTTAGCCTTGTCCTATACATAGAGACGTAATACTCATGGAAACATTTAAAGCAGAGTTCTGCTAAAAAAAAAAATTAACTAAAAGTCAGCAGCTACAAATACTGCAGCTGCTGACTTTTAATAATCGGACACTTACCTGTCCCAAGGTCCAGCGATGCGGGGGAATGAAGCTCTGCTCTTCTCCCCCTCCTCTCTGCAGCACTGGCATTGTAACTGTGAGCGCCCGGCTCTAAAGCTTTACAGCCGGGCACCCACCATGCATGCGCAAGCCGTGCCGCACGCTGTGACTTGCCGGGCAATCATCTGGCACCTGTGACATGTCCCAGATGATTTCCGAGAGGGAGGGGAAGAGGTTATCTCCCTTCCGGTGCCACGGTGCACCGGGAGGAAGTGGGAGCTGGGACCCTCTAAAAAGAGGGTAACGGCTCCCCCCCAAAAAAATTACATGCCAAATGTGGCATGTCAGGGGGTCACCTCCCTTAAAGCGGAAGTTCCATTTTTGGGTGGAACTCCGCTTTAATTTTCTCATTCATCACATATACCAACTCCCCCGCTCTATTTCTAACTTTAGATACTGCCAATGATGTTGATTGCTGTTTAACTATATGGGCTAATAATTTATTCGCTTGATTCCCCTGTTCATAATTCTGCTGATTTCTGCAAAAAAAAAATCTTCTTTTAGCATTAACTTCAGCTTTTAACTTATACAGCTGTATACATTTCTCCCACCTTTCTTTATTACTCCTTGATGGATCCCCTATATATTCTGTCTCCGCTTGCACCCATTTTTCAAAGTTCCTTTTTTATTTCAATTAAACTTTAGGCGGAAACAATGTTTGTTTGTTTTTTTTTTTACTTTAAACATGGGTAAAATAAGGCTGTAAAGAAATAGTTTCAGGGGATGGATTAAACAAATTGCAGTTGGCAGTATTCACCATGTCTACATTTATATACTACACATTTTGCTAAAGATTTACCAAATAGGCTTTACAGATTTATCTTTGTATTAAATGCTATAAAAGCATTCTGAAATACTCCAGTAAACCCTTACAACATCTTTCTGACATATGTATTTAAAAAATTCAAGGATTATCCAAAAGTTAAGTAATATGGATGGATTATTATTCCAGTGAATCAACTTGTTAATTACTTCTGTCACAAATGCAGACCCAGTAAAATCCGATTAATTTTCCATGTACAGTAAGTTGCTCAAAATGTGTTTCACAGATAATTACTGGAATACATTCAAGATAATAACTAAAATAATTGAAGTCACTTTCTATACAATGCTTGGTCGCTTGAATAATGTTTATCATGGAAACTCTGATAAACCTTTTTTGAATATGCCTGCAAAAATGTTACTGGCATATTATCACTGTTAAAGAACACCTGCCTTCAAGAATATATGTAGATTTCCATTGCTGGCCATATTCTTAGAATGTTGATTGTCTTCTCGTCATGCTGATTCTCTGGTTTCAATGATTTCTGTCCTACTAAACTCTCACATGTATGCAGTCAACAGTTCTACCTACACAGCGTAAATAGTTGTTCTGGGTCTATGACTTACAAAATATGAAACCATTTGGATTTGTCTGAAAGCCAAGTGACTAGCATTTTCAGAAGGAAAGATCAGCAGTGGAAGCCAACATGTTACTTTCTTGACAGGTTGCTGAAATAATAACAGTGAAATGAATATACATTAAACAAGTTTTTAAAGTATGATAAAGTCACTAATAAAGCAAGTGAGGAAAATCTCAAAGGGGGCCCCAGAGAGCAGAGAAACCTTGCAAAGGTTTTCATTTTTCCCCACACTATCAAAAATATTGGCTTTATATATTCTAAAAAATGAACTGCAATACATCTCTGTGCCCCAGAAAAAAAGATTTGAGAGTGGGGGGATTGAATCCTGCATGACCGTATTGCATGATATCTTTTTTTTTCAGTATACTGAAACTTGTAAGTGGTGAGCGGTGAGTGGTGTGCTAGAGAGAACATTGTTTGGTGATATCCATTCATTATTCAATAACCAAGCTGTAGAAAAGAAGGTGACACAGGAAGCTGCAGAGCACCAACAGTGAATAGTGGGGTCACCTGCTCAGCAATGTACTGTGCCAGAGAATGTGAGTCTTTCATTTGAATTACAACTATTTTGCCAGGATCCTGGGTTCATTACCCACCTGAACACTATCTGCACAAGTTTATGTGTTCACTGCCTTTTTTTTTATTACAAAAAATATTTTCTGGTTTATTTACTATTCAACTACTCAGTGGCAGATACATTTCTGTTCCTGATAATTGCCTGTATGACTGAATATTTATTAATCTTGAATAAAATATACAAAATGCCTATTTGTTTAACTGTGAATTCTATAGATTTGATAATTGCTAAAGTATGATTTCAATTATTGTAACAGAATGAATAAAAGGTATCTGCAGAAGGCAACAAAGGGGACAATTCTTATGATAATATTTATTGGAACCATCTGGGGAAAGCTGGCAACTGGAGCAATTCACCAAAAAGGTAAATAGGCTTTTTTATTACCTGTAAATATTTTTAGCTTTGCAAGATGTGAAAGTTGCATGAAGACATCTTTAAAGCCAAACAATATATATATATATATATATATATATATATATATATATTTAAAGCTGCTGCCAAAGGTCCTTAGTTGTTAAAGCTCTCCTGTCAAATCTGTTTTTTTTTTAAATAAAACCTTCAATTATGCAGTTTTGTATTAGATTTTACATTAAAGACCAAGTGTAGTTTGGTTGAATTGCACTCTCTGTCTCACCCTGTACAGGGATTTTCCAACTCACAGGATGATAGTCTAACCTTCAGGGGACTGAGAGTGATAGTCACCAGGACAGGTCAACTGTAACCTCCAACTGCAACTCTGAAGAGAGTGTTTGCAGAATAAACATAACCAATCAAATGGTCTGTGGGGTATGCTGAAGGGGTGTTGAAATGTTTTATGATGCTTAGCAGACACACCCTGAATGCCAGTTTTTCTTATTATATGAATATTTCCAAGTGAGCAGGTTTTACAATCCAACAGCTAATATTTTAATGAACAGGATGAAAATGTGAGTTGATAAAGACCAAATATGATGACAATTGATTGCTTAGGATACCTATTATGATACATTTGTCTGCTGAACATTGTAGCACAGCCATGTTTGGTGTCTAAGTGATTGGTGTCTTCTCATACATCAGTGTAATCACTATTTTTATGACTATAACTCCATCATAGCAGGAATTATGGAAATCACATGAAACCTAACTCTGTACAGTTAATCAGTATGCTATTACAAGTCACTGCTCTCAAGTTTGACAGATATGTATTCCCAATTCCCCACCAGACTGTTTATAAATATTTGCAACACGACATTTATGTCATAACACCATTGGCAGTGTTTAAAGACTCTGAATAATGGGGTTAAGGACATCTATGCTTTAATTCTAGCACAAGGCTGGTTTCTGTCAATTGTGCTTTAATATGGTCTGTGGCTGTTTTCACCTTTTTTACTTTATGTGAATATGTCTGAAGCTGAACTATGTGCCATTTGGGGTTACATGAAATGATTTACCATTTCTGACAATACACCACAGACATAAGATTTACATCTAAGCATTTTGTCACTGATGTGTGTAATTTGGAAAAAATAATGAGGGCACTGTGTTTACTATGGCTTCCTTATTCCCTCCACACAGTCTGGGTCTCATCAGAGTCAAAGGTGTTTCCTTGTGCTCAGGGAAACTGAGAGACACATCCTGTCACTATTGCTGGTGCTAAGTCATCCCCAGTTCTTGCTGCTATGCAGCTTTCATTTGTCTGACACTGCACAGTCTCTCTTTCCACTCTAGCCTAGAATTCTTCAGCCTCTTTTCATTCCAGCCTGGCTTTCTGTAGCTTCTTTTTCAACCTAGCTCTTGAGTAACTGCATGTACACCAAAAGATGCATAGCAATTATCCATTGCAGTGCTTTTTGCAGCTGAGGTGAATTGATATTAGGTACAGACAGTCTAGTGTTGCCATGCTCATGCTGTGGACTGAACTATGCATTTGCTGCTAGATTAATCATTGCATGCTCATCCAGCTGAGCTGCAGAATCACTTGTAACTTAGACAGATGGAACCCCCATTGCCATAAGTTTGTACAGGGTCTGTTTTTGCTTAGATATCCACATCATGTTGTAACAGGTCTTTTTTTTACCCAGGAAGGCAGATTGAAACCCATGTCAAAATACACATTTATCAAATTGTCATTGCCTATTCTCTTGTGCCCTGTTAGACTAGACATGCTTGTAACATAAAAGAAAAGATACTATAACCAAATTGGGAACCCGCAAAAATATCTCGTTATTTCACCCACTAGTGGCTCTCTTTGACAATCCAGCTTTTCCCCAAGACATGGACCCAAGGTCCTTTCAGTGATGGCTGAATAAGGGTTTATGAAGAATAGGCCACTTTTTTTACCCACAGGGTACTGTTTACCCTATGGCTTTGTTGAGAAACTCTGAAAGTGTCCGTGTTGGAAACCTTCAGATTTTATTATATAAACCTTGCTATGGTGTCCAGACACTACCACATTTCCTGGGGCCATGCCTTACGAAAAATGGTGCACACAAGATAGGGAGAGATGGGGAATTTTCTCCACCTATGGGCTATTGTTAGACACCCCTACTAAACTACCTTATATGAGAGAATGGGATGCTAAACTGGTCTTGAGAGAGAGATAGAATCCTGGCATGACTGTTTCCAATTCTCTTATACAGGCATCTTGAATACAGGCATCTTGAATACAGGCATCTCTTAAACAGGCATCACAGGCATCACTGATTGAGGCCAATGCGAATGTTATTACCAGATAATAATTGGTCATTTGTTTAAACTACACCTCAGCATTTTGTCCCTCGGCTTTAGGGGATGTCACATGCAAGGTACAATGTTACATATCTGGTGGGAATTTTAACATCTGAGGTGGGTCACTGTAGTCTCCATTCCACAATTGCCATGGGTAGCTCTGTTGAATGAACCAGTTGAGAAGGTGTCTCAAGCTACTCAGAGACTGATGTTTTTTATCTTTTTAGCAGCCAAATTATCTATCGCTAGATTGTGGAAGAAGACTTTAGTCGTTGTTTCTCAGGTTTGGCAGAATGTCATGGATTATGACCCATGAATAAATTTCCAGCATTTCTCCAGGATTCAGGCAAAAGGTTCAAAAAGGTTTGAAGCTCCTGGGATCTCTATATGCATATTGATTGTTAAACCCCTCCTTGCTATAGGTGGCATGGTTAATTGCCCATGCAGTCCCTGAGATCCCTCTCTCCCACTTTTATCCTTTCTTTGTCTTTCACCTTCGCTTTTCATTCTTTTGAATCACCTACCATTATATAATCTGGCATTAGTAATATAGTCCTCTGTCACTGACACGGGCTATATGGGACATTTTCCTACTGTCTTATTTGCAGCATCGGCAAATACACAGTTAATTTTGAGCTCCTATCTGTAAAGACCCTTTAATCCTCTGGTTAAATGTGCTGGTAGACTTTGACTGGCTGGATATGTACAATCATTTTTTTCTACTCTGGATTGTACCTTACAGCTTTAAAATGATTGTAAAGTCTCGTTTTTCTTTTCTCTAAAAATAACAAACATGTTATACTTACCTGCCCTGTGTAGTGGTTTTGCACAGGGCAGCCCAGATCCTCCTCTTCTTAGGTAACTTTTTGCTGCTCATGGTCCCTCCCTCCTGTTGCGTGCCCTCCACAGCAAGCAGCTTGCTATGGGGGCACCCGAGACAAAACACAGCTACCTGTGTCCATTCAGACATGGAGCCCTGATTCAGCCCTGCCCCTTTCTCTCCTGATTGGCTGACTGACTTTGATTGACAGCAGCGAGAGCCAATGGCGTTGCGCTGCTGTCCCAGCCAATCAGGAGGAGAGTCACACATGGCTGAGGCACTCGTGGACATCGCTGGAGAGAGATGGGGCTCAGGTAAGTATTAGGGGGTGCTGGGGCAGCTGCTGTGCAGAGAATGTTTTTTTATCTGAATGCATAGAATGAATTCAGATAAAAACCTTCTGACTTTACAACCCTTTTAATTAAAAAAACTATGAAAGTAATAGATGGGATAGTAAAACAAAGGATGGGGAATGTTAATACTGCTTTGACTGAGGTACTCTAAACATAACTATTCCACCACGCACCCAACATATTGTGACCAATTACATTCCCAGTCTCACCCTGAAAATAGATTTTTGCAGGACAATAGCTCCAGCAGACTGAGAGTGACCATCACTGGGCAGGTTAACTTCCGGAAACCATTCAAACACACAAACAGCCTCTGCTATGTGTTTTAATAGCGACAGTTGGTTTGGCACTGCGTCACTTTAACTGACAATTGCACGGTCGTGCGATGTTGTACCCAAACAAAATTGGGGTTTTTATTTTTTGCGCTATAAAAAAAGAGACAATTTTGAAAATTGAAAATACTTTTTACTTTTTGCTATAATAAATATCCCCCAAAAATATATAAAAAACAAACATTTTCCTCAGTTTAGGCCGATATGTATTCTTCTACATATTTTTGGTAAAAAAAATCGCAATAAGCGTATATTGATTGGTTTGCACAAAAGTTATAGTGTCTACAAAATAGGGGATAGTTTTATGGCATTTTTATTATCATTTTTTTTTTAGTAGTAATGGCGGTGATCTGTGATTTTTTATCGTGACTGCAACATTATGGTTGACACATCAGAGGCTTTTGACACTATTTTGGGACCATTGTCATTTATACAGCGACCAATGCTATAAAAATGCACTGATTACTGTGTAAATGACACTGGCAGGGAAGGGGTTAACTGCTAGGGGGTGATGAAGGGGTTAAGTGTGTCCTATGGAGTGATTCTAACTGTGGGGAGGAGGGGCTGCCTAGTAAATCACATGGAGCAGTGGATCTCTGTCATTACACAAGGTAGAACGGGGAAATGCCTTGTTATGCCCCGTTCTTCCTCTCCACACCGCAATCGCAGGCCGCCGGAGAACATCGAGTTCCCGGGACCCACGGGCATGCTCCCGCAGCATGTGGCAGGCACACGTGTACCCGAAAGGCATCAAATTTAAAGGGACGTACCTGTACACCCATTTGCCTGCCTGTGCCATTCTGTCGACATACATCTGTGTGTGGCGGTCGCCAAACGGTTAACATGGTTTCCTATGGGTCACGTTCACATCTGTGCATTTTATGGAAAGGGCTAGGGACTTTTTTTCTGGTTTTCTGTTCCATGTACTTCAATGGAGTGTGTTTAGCTTATTTATTCACAATCTTTCAATCACAATATTGCCCTATTGCACAGGGTCTACCTTCTCATTAATCTATATATATATATATATATATATATATATATATATATATATATAGACACAAACACATTGTGTTTTTTTTATTATGCACTTCTACTGGAGTGCTTGATTCACTTATCTCATATCTAACGTACTCATTTATTCATTTTTTCATTAACTGTTATTGTCTCATTACACATAGTCCTTTCTCACAGGCACACACACACACGCCCTACACTCTCACACATTCACCAAACTATTCCTGTGTGGATACACAGGTGATTTATTTATTTAATACACCTACCACACCTTTATCCTTTTTATTTGCCATTATTTTTATATACCTTTAGTGATGTTTGGTTTTACACATTATAATTTTTAGGTATTGACAATATGCTGAATGCACGCAACAGATACACAGGGATTGTGCTGTGGTGGTCTGGTACACCCCTTGGCTGTTTTCCCTGGCCCCTCTTCCTTTTGGAGGGAGGGGGGAGGAGCAGAAGGTCCCTGTCTCAGCCCCGGGTGAGACACACTGCTCAGACCCACCGTATCCCCATTCAGAAGCTGGATACAGCCTCTGAGTTGATTTGTAAGTGACTGACTAGCTATCTGTTGCTTGTCTGTATGTTCCCCCTTTCCAGAGGGAACCATACATTAATAGTTTTACATCTACTTTCATCTTTCAGTATAGTCTTGCATCTTTCACTCCTGATGATCGGCTACAGTCCCCGATAAAGGGTGCCAAGACAAGCCGTTTTTTTTTCCTGGAGTCCAGGAGAGTATGGTGTATTTTTTCCATCAATCTAATGGACTCCATGCGTAGAAGCACTTGCAACCATGACACAGAGGGGCGTTTTCAATTCAGTGCGACTGCCCATTGAATGGTACCAAAGAGTGTGTGAGCTCATTTCTGTTGTGGGGGGGGGGGGACTCCTGGGAGTTCTGCAAACAATATACACATTTGGTCAGGTAAGTCAGGGTAACAGATTCTCTAGTTAGCTGGACTATCAGTGAGGCCGTTTTTATGCCAAATGGGTCCTAATTCTTTGCAACTTCAGAATGTGTGTAGGAGCATACCCCTGTCCTTACATCCTCTAAAGCATGTGTCAGGAACCAGTGGGTATATCCTGTGTAGGCGGTCTGGGGTATAGTACCAGCGGGTATGTAGTTTGAGGACCGTTTCTTTAATGGATATAAAGCATGTGCATTTGTGCATGTTGTTAATCATGTCTTGCCAGTCTTCCTCTGGAAATTCATGAGCCGTCTCAGCCTCCCATCCCAGCATTGCTACAGATTTTAGAGTGGTATTGTAGTCATTGAGGTATCGGTATAGAGTTGAGATAGTCCCCCTATCCCTGGAGGCCTTTCCACATAAGTATTCAAATGGTGTTTTTGTCAATTCTACTCCGCCAACTAGGGCAGTGAAGTAAAAGTGTCTTATCTGTAAGTATTGGTAACAATACAATCTACTAAGGGCGAAAGTTTGCTGTAAATGTGCGAATAAGCAGAAGGATGTGCCCTGTAACAGATTCCAAGTTTACCAGCCCATGCTCATTCCAGTTATGAAACAATGGGCCTGTGTTAAAGGCTGGAGGGAATGAGGGTTCTCCTATGAAGGAAGACAGGAGTGGTGTGTCGGATTTTAATTTTAAATTTCTTCCAGTAGAGAGACCAGAAATAGAGAGACTGGCCCACAATATTATTAAGTCGAGTGATGTATTTTGAGGATATTGAGCACGACCAGAGAAGACCTGGGAGGTAGTATGGAGCCACTAAGATCCGCTCAAATTGCAGCCATGGTATGGAAGTAGGGGAAGTATGCCATTGCGCCTTAGCCCATCAACGGGACTTTTCGGTGTGTTCTGAGAGTAGGGTGTCTAGGGCCCTTCTTTTTTCATTAATTTGGAGGAGTAAGTCTTGTCAAGGAGTCTGGCTGTGCCTGTGGTAACGTTTCTCGAGGTCAGAAGTGAGCTTTCGAGTTTGCTGTAGTTTTTGTCATTTTCTATTGGTGGAGATTTCTATTACCGGTAAGTGGCCTCTCATCACAGCTTTATGGGCTGCCAAAGGGATGTGGGGGATATTGTGTCAATGTCGTTGTGTCTAAAGTAGTCTGTGAGGCGCTCAGACAGTTGGGTCAATACTATAGGGTCCGTAAGTAATGTGTCATTGAGGCGCCAGGTTCTGGTAGCGTATGGGAGACCTATACAAGAAAGGTGGCTGGAAACCATGTGGTGGTCCGACCATGGGCAGACATGTATGTTTGCTGAGGTGGAGTTTGCAATTAGGGAGGGAGTGCAGAAAATATAATCCAGGTGAGAGTAGCTGTCGTGATGGTGTGAGTAAAAGGTGTATTCCCGAGAGCCTACGTTGTGAGCCCTCCAGGCATCTATCAGTTGATGGGACTTTAGGGAGTGTTGAAAGGATTTTGGGAAGGCATTAGAGGAGGAACCTGTATGAATTATATGCATAACAGAGTGGGCTACTAGGTTGAAATCCCATCCGATCAGTATGTGAGTGGAATCTGTCTAGGACCTTAAAGAAATTATTAAAGAATGTGGTCTGTGAGGCATTAGGGGCATACACTGGTCAAGGTTATCAGTTTGTCCTGAATGGAGTCCATGACTATTACAAAGCGACTTTTTAGGTCTTTGTAAGTCTGTTGAACCTGAAACATCACATAATTTTTAATAAGGACAGCCGTCCCTCTAGACCTGGACTCATAGGTGGAAAATTAACATTGTTTAAATGATTTATACAAATAGAATGGGTAGTTATTGGTGGAGAAATGCGTCTCCTGCAGTAGGAGGATGTTAGCTCCTAGTGATTTATATGACTTAAATGCTTTTTTCCTCTTATGAGGGGAGTTAAACCCCTTAATGTTGTGGGAGATTACTTTAAGACCCATGGTATGTTAAGAGTGGGAGATTGAAGGTCAGGGGAGAGACCAGGCCGAGAGGGGCATTTTCATAACAGTCCACAATACCCTTGAGAGTAAATACAGTAGGTGTAAGGGATCACACCATCTGGTGGGCATATCTGGTACAATGTCAATAATTGTAGCACATTTGTGGTAAAAAAACTGAGGTTGGAAACTTAAAAAAGAAAAAAAAGCAAGAAAAAATAGAAGAACCAGTAACTGTGAAACTGGGCCATAAAATGGCAATGCATAGTCTTGGGGGGTCAGGGGTGAAGACTTCCCACTGACCCAAAGAACAATGTAAATTCGGACCGCAGAGTCCAGTACTCTAAACCCGTGGGTCCGTAGACTCAGCATATACTGTAATTCGTTATGCTTAAATACCTGTGGGGGGCCCATCAGTTTGGACACCACCGAGCAGATGGGATGCCGACAGGTCCCAGCTGGTGTAGAGTAGGGGGACAGTCAAGCGGACGCGACTGGAATTCAGCTGTGAGCCGGGAGAGTCCAGTTTCTTCAAAGCATGGCAGGAGTACTCCGTTATCTGTAACCTTGAATAAACAAAGATCAAACAGGGCGAGAAAAGAAACTTTAGTCTCAATGTTGATTCCGGCAGTCTCTTCTGGGAGGTGGGGTGGCCCAAATGTCAGAATGGCGAGAAGTGGATGGCATCCTGGGTAGGACCACCGCATCTAGGAGGCCTAGCTTCACCAATAATTCCTTGCCCTCTGTGATCGATTTAACAGAGTAGGTTGTGCCGTTATGAGGGACTTGAACGGGAACCCCCACCGGTAGCTGATATCGGCCGACTGGAGAACTGATGTGACTTCCTTCATCTTCTTGTGCTTATCCAGGGTGATGGGGGAGATATATGGGTATATTTGAATGGGGTACCCTCCAAACGTATATTAGGAGGGTTCCTTGAGGCCCAAAGGATGTCCTCTTTAATTAGGAAGTCCTTGAGGCATAGCACTATATCGCTAGGGGGCTTCTCAGGATGGGTGGGTGGGCGTAGGCCTCTGTGGATCCTGTCGCAGGAAAAGGCTGAAAGAGTCAGGAAAGAGAGACTGAAACAGCTTCTGGATCATAGGCAGTAAGTCAGTCACGGACTCTGAGACCCCCCGCACACTAAGATTATTTTGTCTGTTCCTGTTGTCCAGGTCCTCAATGTGGGCTTGGAGCTGCAGGACAGTCTCAAAAAGGGACTCCTGCTCTTTTCTGAGATCTGAACATACCAGGGCAAGCTCATCAAGTTTAGTCTCTAATAGATCAGTTCTGCTAACCAGGGCTGCAATCTCCAGGGATAAAGTGTTGGTGGATTCGTGCAGCTCAGATTGAAACTTCTGGGCAATTTTGTCATACATCAGGGTGAGACTCTCATTTAAGTCAGTTTTAGTGAGTTGCAGAGAATACTCACAGTCTCCCAGGGAGTGTTATGGTGAGGAGGCTGCAGCTTGTGGATGTGCCTGCATCTGCTTCATCTGGGCGCCATCTTGGGACATCATGCTCTGCTCCCTGACTCTCAGCACGTATGTTTTTAGAGACTTTTGGGCCGGTTTACTGCTGCAATTTTTCAGTCGCGGCATGCTCTGAGTGTTCCGCCAGGGGTGCAGGGAGGAATCGGAGGAAAAAAGTGTGATGGTAGCCCTGGGGAAGTGCCGTTTGTCTCCGTGGCTCACGAAGCTCTCAGCACTTACTTCCTTACTAGTTTGCGCCGTGAATGCACCCCGACAAGCCGGTTTTTATGATGAATCTTGGAATTTTTTTGAATTTTAAGTTTCCAGTATCATGTATTAATTTGTGTTAGATGTATGTTATCCTTCTGCATTTAATCCATCAATCATGATTATTGCAATTTTGATTCTTATCAATTATGTTTACTGATTACTTGTTTATTGATTGTTATGTTAATTAATTATTGAATAAACATTAAAATTATATAATTATTACTATATTATTATTGCTTATATTATTATTATTATTAGTATGTTTATCAATATTATTATTATCATTATCAGTATAAACCAATTTGTTATGTGTCCATCCGTGTTTTTCATGTGCTTGTGACACCTAAATAAATTAAAGTAGACCATATGTATCTCAATACTGTATATATATATATATATATATATATATATATATATATATATATATATATATATATATATATATATATATATATATATATGGTGAGGAAGCTGAATAATGATATATATATATTATTAGCATTGCATGCCTCAAGTAAAGTCCCAAAATTTTTCTTCTTTTATCCACATTTACGTATCAGGGATGGAGGCATGCTCTTGCTAGGTGTGCCGGGTCACAATCATTCTCAAGTTTCCATACATTTCACTGGGTACTGGAGGAACTTTTTCCAGCAATGACTTGACCACACACTATCATCATTAACAAAAGAAGAGCTTCAAATTAGTGTGTAGTGTCACAGATCATGGTGCAAATATTGAATATGTTTGGAAAGCTTTGATGAAACCTTGAAAAGACTTTTGAAATCTGGAATTTAAATAACATATTTTTAATTTCCTGTAACTACTACACTTACAACAGTGTGTAAAAACTGTGACTTGTATTTAAAAAAAAAAAGGAACAATAAATAGAAAATAGTTGTCATATGTTAATACTGAAATATTAACAGTATTATTTTTATGTTAATATGCAAAAATCTATGGTTCAGGAGATTTTCACGTCTTTCACAAATCAACCATGTATCTCAAATTCGTTTATCCATGCTAGTTTGAAGACAAAATGAATACATCGGTGTGCTAAAATATATTTATTTATTAACTAAAAATTCAGTGCAAAATAATATCAAATATAATTGGTGATAATACAAAAAGATATAACTTCAAATATCAAATTATATGGTTGATATAAATGATGAGAAATTTTCCCACAAGCTCTTGTTACAAAAATACCATGTCTTAACACTTTATGACAGCTTAGTAAATAGCTTTCAGTGGCTTTAGAGACTTTGAAAACAAACTAGGTTTTGATTCAACATGTGTAATTTCTTCTCAAACAAATAGACCTTCAAGCTTACACTTTTAAAAATGCATAGACAAAATGTTATACTGTGCACAGAGCTTGATAGTTTAATTAAGACTTATTTACGGTAAAGATAATTCTCCACATATATCATAACCAAACCATTGATAAGACTTTAAAGTCAGTTTTTTTTTGAGATATACAAAGATGTGTATTGTCCAATGCTATGTCACAAAGGTTAAATGGTTTAGACATAAAATAATTCAATACCAAAAGATAAAATAGAAAATTAATACTTTACCAGAGATTGTTTTGAGAGCTCTGTATCCCCAAAAGAGAATTCTACCATTTCTACATTTATCCGTCCTCCTTACTTTCAGCTCTCTGATGTTCAATCTCCAGATGTCCACTTTCAAGATCCCCTCTCGGCTATGTGTATACACTTTTATCCCACCCAAAAAGTGTGTGTGTGTGTGTCACTACTATGTAATTAATTATGTCAAATGATGTGTTATTCCCACATAACCATGACAACACAATTTAGGAAGCCATTTTGGACCTTACCATGAACACCACTAGGGGGCCTATTGTATTATAATTTGTATTTAAATATTTTTAACATATCAATTCGAATTCCTGAATAAACTTTTGACTTGAGCTTAGAAAAAGAACATCAATTTGATAAGGATGTCTCTATATTGGCATTTATGTCAGATATCCTGGCTCTTCCTGAAATATATGGCCCCTAAGTGAATCTAACCCACACAATTAACTTTTTCTTTAAATTCCTTGAGTTAAGTAATGTGATACTTAACCCCCAATGATTATATTACAAACATAGTTTCTATACTTTAAAACTTTTTATAGCCTTACAAACATTCTATATTCATTTTAATATATAACTACTATATCCCTGATTAATACTCAACAATAGATAATGAATATATATATATATATATATATATATATATATATATATATATATATATATATATATATATATATATATATATATATATATATATATGAATATTTAAAAAGAATTATACATATATAAAAAAATGCACAAACCAAAATATGTGACATTGATCAATTAATTATGCATATAATTATGTCAATATAATGTAATAATACTATAATAAGAATTATCGCTAATATGATTACTTGTTATGAGTAATAAGGTTTGTTTTTAAGGCAACTTTTTGAATAAGCCCTATTTTTGTTTCTCAATCCTGAGAAGGAGGAAAAATACGTCTGTAAGCTCATGGTCCCCTTATCTTGTTTATTTGACTAATGCCGCATACACATGATCAGGTTTTCTGATGGGAAATGTTAGGTGTGAGCTTGTTGATGGAAAGTCTGACCGTTTGTATGCTCCATCGGACAACTGTTGTCGGACTTTCTGCCATCAAATGTTGGCTAGCATGTTTTCAAATTTTCTGCCAAACAAATGTGTGTTATCGGAGTCCAAAGTACAAACACACATGCTCGGAAGCAGAAGCGGTCGGTCTTGTAAACTAGCGTTTGTAATGGAGAATTAACATTCGTGATGTGGCAAATTATGAAATCTCCAAATGCAGCGCACAATTCTCTTCTTTAATGGGATAATAATGAAGCTGCTTTGCTGGTGATACTGATGGAGTTATTGCAAATTAATTTCAAAGGCTTTTTTTTCTAGTGATATCTGCCAATAGAACTTAACCAAAAAGTGCATTCCATGCATCCAAAAATATAGAAAATATACCAAATCAAATCATTATTCAACCAAAAAAATGATGTCAAAGCAATAACTCCAAGGCCAATAATAAACACGCTATCTCCTTTGATTCCGCATCATGTCTGGTTGACGAATGGCCGTTCAGAAACAATCTGAAAAGCACAAAATGAAAAACGCGAAAAGAAAACCAAACTTCTACTAACACGAAATTAGCAGAAGGAGCCCAAAGGGTGTCGCTAAAGAGCTGAAAAAACACGTAGTACGTCTAGTACGCCACTACGTTCGTAATTGTTGGCCAACATCTGTGTGACCGTGTGTATGTAAGACAAGTTTGAGCCAACTCCCCTCGAACAAGATTCCATGGTTTTGTTGTTGGAAAGTCCAATCGTGTGTACGGGGCTTTAGTCTTCTCAAGATTTATAACTTGGGAGAATTCAAGATGGGACATTTACAACCTTCTTACAATTAACTTCTGTCCACAAGCATGGGCCTAATTTAACCTCCTAAAAAAAGTTTTGAACAAAAATGCTCCTAAACTGCTAATAAAAACATATGTAAAATATATGATATGCATAGGCCTTAGGAATTAATTATTTTGAAAATAGTCCTGACCCAGAGCATGTATGTAGATTTTGGAAGTCAGAGTAGAGCCAGAAATCATTATTTAAGCAATGAGAGCTCCATGTTTCTCTGACAGTAGGTTTCCTTTGAAAGTAACCCACCAGGCCAAAAATATAGTGCATATTTTGGGTCTGTTGTCATATTTTTGTCACTATTTGGTCAGTCACTGACCTTGAGCTAGCAGGGGGTATGAGATGTCAGGACAAAAGTACTTGTCCCAGGTCAGGAACAGTAAAACAAATGTGGAGATGACAACCCACGTAGATGCCCTTTCACATAAAATCAGCAATTGGAGCTCCCTTTTTGGTATCCTGACAGACTCCCTGTAAATCCAGTAACATGTATGAATGTATTAATTTTAAAACTCTGAATTGTAACAGTTATAACCTGTCATGCGTAAAAATCCATGTTACCTTATTCTGTAACGCAAAAAGCACATGATTATATATATAGATGGCTCAACTGTGTAATTTCCAGAAAGAGCTGGCATGTGATACTTTATCTTGCAATGCGTACAAAAATACTTGTTATGGTTCCCTGAAAATCCCAGTCATTAACTCCGTTAGTGTCACTTGCAACATATTATGCCAACTTGAGCCTTGCTCGATAGCTTTGATTTTGTCTAAAATAGGTTAATTATACAGCAGGGACAATGAATAGGAACAAACCATCTTGTTTGTTGAGACCTACTCTTGGTTGCCAGGACATTTTCTGTAAAATTTATATGTCAGTATTATCATATTGATTTTATTTATCTTTTTATTTTTCATCTCTTAAGTTTCTGTACTGGGTGGAAGTTCTGGAATATGTAGAACATTTTTAGTTAGGTATCCCTGCAATTATGAAAAATGAGGGGGAGCATTAAAAATGCTTTGTAAAAAAGAACTATTTGCCCTACAAACTGTTTTTTGCTTTTCAATGCCTTATGCTGCTAATAGCTGACAACTCATTTATATCACATGATGTGCATGCTTACCTAAACAGAAAACTATTGTGTCATTGTCTTCTTCCCCAGAGTAGTGAATTCTGTTGGAAACAGGATACTGCTTTGCCAGCAGAGGACCTTGAAAATATGTATAACATCACTCTAATCTGCTGCACTAGGATCTTTATTTTCAACATGGTGAACATATTTAAGGTCACACTGTGGCCATACTGCAAGCAGTCATGGTGTATACCATCACTTGATATACCATGCAAGTCACAGAGTAAGTGCACAGTTAGACACAACTGATTATGGGACATTCAACAGTCTGACTTATCCTGTGCAGTTTTAATCCACTGCGTAAGTTACAATACCCATTTGATGTCCATCTAGCACCCAGAGACATTCTTATCCTTACCCACACCACCCCCCCCCCCTTACACGCACACACACACAGTTCAAAATCTATCTAAGCATTTAGTAAACTGGGATACAAATATTGCTGATGGCCACTAGTAATATCTATAGTTTTTTTTAATGCAGGCAACCCCTTGGGAAAATGGGTTTGAAGATATTCTACAAGCATTATGGTTACTGTCATGAGCTGATGGAACAGGAGTGCCAAAGTGAATCGACCCCTACCCTGACTATGACTGAGTTCACTAAGGAGCAAAGTCTAAAGGATGGGCAGTATTCACCAGTCTCCCATCACAGAGGGGGTTTGGACTCCCACACATAATTTGCCTTCTCAAATACTTGCAGACGTAGCAGAAAGATAGAACCATTGGTGGAGGTGGCCAAGCAACTAGCTGCAAAGGAGTAGCCATGCTCAGCTTCAGAGGTTCAGAGGAGCAGAGTTTGGCAAATGGAGTATAGCAGGAAAGCTGTGCCCAGCTGCAAAGGCTTGAAAGAGCAGAGCTTTTGTAAATATAGCTTACTCGTAGTGGCTGTGCCCAGCTACAGAGGCTAAAAAGAGCAGAGTTTGGCAAATTGAGTATACCAGTAATAGTGCCTGTAGCCAAGAGTGTGCCAAGGACAGTGCCTGTGGCCAGAAGTGACAGAGCATGCCAGGAACATTGCCTGCTTCTAATATCAGATGGAGCAATTTGGAGTGGAGGCTTTGGAAAGCATGGGGGCTTGGCAACACATGGACAAATATTGCAAAAGCCTATGTCCAGAGAGTGTGCTAGCCCTTTAGGGATCTGACTGAGTGACGCAAATGCTCCTAATTGATCACGACTGCCCCAGTATTTAAACCCAGAAGTGGGCACAGTCACACACCCTGGAAGATGAGCCCTTGGGGTGAGAAAGGTAAGTAACCATTACAGTTACTTAGCTTTAGCAGAAGTAATATATTTACTGGTTAATCAGACAACACTTTACCTTAGGGTATTTACTCATTAATTTATTCTTGGGTTTCAAATTATTCTGTGCACCTAGAGGCTTTGTTGTTTTACCCTCTACCTTGTTCGAGGCTGAATAGACATACTAGAGCAAAATATCTTGCACAGTTGCAGTTTCAGCAGAGTAAGTTAGTTCTTCTGGAAACGCATATTGAAGGACTATCTCTTTGTCTGTATTCTCCTCTGCAAAACTAAAACTCTGCCCAGTTGTTTCTTCATGCTTATGAGGTTTCCATCATCATTCTTTTTTCCAGCTTATAAATTGCTTTTAAATTGCAGATGCCTGAATTCCTTCAACTACATTGTGGTAATAAAGACCAGTTGCAACCTCTGAATGATTACCATAGTCACCAAGACAGAAAGCAATTGAAAGTCCTACATATTAGAATTTTATGATGGCAAAAGTTTTGGTGACAAGAAGTGAAAGGAAATCTTCCCAGCATGACACAAACAGCACAAAATAACCTAGGGGTTTAATTGTGGCCTACTCTATTCACAAAAATGCATCTTTAAGGATTAACCTAATATTTGTTCTACTGGTATTTATTGGACCCTAATGACCCTCAATACTCTCACATTCTAATCATGTAATCACATGTTGTAGTCCTCATACTTGGAGAGTTTGCTAAATCTCTTTCATAATTTCCACAAACTTTGCAAATTAGTAAATTAATAAAACAAAATATTTGAAAAGTTTTCTTTTTGATGTGCTATATGCATTAGAAAATGTATATACCACTTGAATCATGTTTATAATCATACAGAGTTAATTGGAAAACTAATCTGGATATGTGCCATGTATGAAACCTGAAACTTATTAGCCTTCAGGTGTCAACAAGTAAAAACCACAAGAGACAGTTTTTGCCAATTCCTTTATTAAAAAAAAAAGTGTCCCGCAATGCGATATAAGTTAAATAAGGGCAAACATTTAGAAAAAATAAATAAAAACTTTTTTATTTTCTATTATAAAATTTAGCAAAAAAGTTATTTTTGTTCATACATTTAGGCCAAAATTTATACTGCTACATATCTTTGGTAAAAACAAACCAAAAACAAACCAAACCAGCCCTAAAAGGTCTGGAGGGAAGGGTGAGGTGGGGTCGGGGACAGAACAGTCCAAGAGTGGTGCACTGAAGCACCTGTACCATGTGAGTACCCTGGATAGGGGCTTTTGTTTAAATAAAATGTTATATACTAAATGGTATCACACTATCCAGCCTTTTTATATATCTTATATGTGTGTGGAGACAGCGCTATTGGGCAGCCCAGGATCCCACAGCATTCACAGAACCCAGAGGTGGTTCACATGCGCGTTTTGACTGAACCTAAAGCAGAAGTAAACCCATAGATTTAACAGTGTAATAAAAGAAAACACATGCCGGGAATGTAACTGTCACATCGGATGTGCTCTCAACCAAACTGTCAAATGACTGGTGTCATAACTGATCACATGTGCAGCATCATGGCAGTTGAAGATTAAATAGAGGCCAAGATGCCAGCTTCCTTGGCTGAAAACAAGAGGAGGGTTTACTTCCACTTTAATTGTGAGGCCACACACTTTGAGGTGAGTGGATTCACATGGGGATGGGGGGGGTGAGCACCAGTGTGTGGACACGTGAACACGTTTGGATCACCATAACAAAAAATAATTATGTTTGAAATAGACTTTATGGTTTAATCATGTTGCACTGCTTCATGAGATTCATTGTCAGTGTAATATACTCACGCACTATAGCACTTTATTTCACCATTGTCACTTTATTTCTTCATTATATGTTTGGATTGTCATGATATGATTTTATTATGTTTGAAATTATCTAATCATGCTGCTTTGATTAACGAGATTTATTATTAGTGTATTATCTTTATACACTATAGCACTTTATCTCACTATTGTCACTTTATATACTCATTATTACATATGTACTGTTCACAATACTAAGATAGCGTGGCATCTTTCATATATATATGTTGCATATCAATGCAAGCACAATGCAGAAGATCTGACCTTGTAGTGACAAGATCCTTCCCCTGCATGAAGAAAACACACACACATACAGTCCATTTATACTATCTATCTATCTATCTATCTATCTATCTATCTATCTATCTATCTATCTATCTATCTATCTATCTATCTATCTATCTATCATTAAAATATAAAGAAAAACATTTCTAGATTCTCTAGGTCCCACTAGGCTTTGCAAGCCTCAAATGCTTACAGAAATGAACACAATGATGCAATGTCATTTGGATTTTTAGCGATTGCAAACCTTTGAAAAAGTTCCCTGCCATACTGATTTGTGCCCTCACCATCCTGATCTGATTTTATCTTAATGAGGAGCTAACAGTTTACACAAGCCAATTTTTTGCCCTGGCTTGCTTCACAATGTAGTATTGAAAAGGGAATAAAGCTCTCATAAAGTAAATCAGATACATTAACTTTGAACTTTACTATTCTACTACATTAAATAGAAAGCACACTAATGTAAATTAAATTTAGTTTGCAGACAAGACTGATGATATATTTAGGGTTAAATATCTGGATGTATGAAAATGATGTATGCTGAGTTTTTATTATTTTTCAAATTTTTCACAATTAAAAAAAACAGGAAATAAAAATATATTCATACATATAGCCTAACAAATGAAAGCCTTATCCATCTTGAAAATATATGTATATATGCAGTATATATACATTAGCGTAGACTACAAATGCTTAAAGGTATAATGTGTAAAACAGAGACATCTCTGAAAAAAAACACCCAACTTAAGTGGTTAACCTACTGTACTCATTAGAACTTAATGTAGCCCTAAAACTGGTACCCTAATGATGACACTCTAAACATATTTAAAATGTGTATGTAAACCCTTCTCATCACTCATGCATATATCTTAGGAAGGCAAACAAGAAAATAAGTCATGAATAAGTCAATAAGTCATGAATCACAGCAATAAAAGTAGCAGAAATATAACTTTTTTAGGTTACTGATCAAAATCACGTGATTGTTTTTCTTCTCTACACTGCATGGCCCCAGTCTGTGGTAGGTCAAAGCCAGAGCAGGCCACATGTCCTAGTGATGTTTTTGCTATTTATTCCTATCCAATAACGTGGCCTCAGCTTAGTAAAAAAAATGATTATTAACATAATATACTTTTGGGATTGACTAACTGTTGAGGCCACTGGTTATAAAATAAAACTATTCTGTTCTGTCCCTGTCTCTTACAGAGGAGCCCTTGATAATCACCTATCTACCCACTCTGTCTGTGATGTGGGTATGTAGGAGATGAATAGAACAGGACAAGGCTCCAAAAGCTTGGATCTGTGCACACGGCTGGCAGTGCTGCAGAAGCTAGATCAGCCTGGAGAGTGTTGCCACTAAAATAGAGAAAATACAAACAACCGGCAGGATCAACAGGTATTTTCTATTTACTACAATGATTTTGCAGCTGCCAAACAGCACACTTCAAAAGACAATTTTGTTTGGGAGTCATAAAGAAATTAGTTTTTTTACTTTTCATAACATAAAACCTAACCTAAACTAAGTCCTAGGACAGAATTGGTCTTTGTTCTGTAAATTCAATTTGCCCCATGCCAGAAGCAATTATGCTGAATCTTCACAATTTCACTGACAGTCCATGGATGGCTGCTCAGGGCTTGTTTCCTCGTGTCTTCAAAAACTAAATTTTGATTCATTTCTTTCTAAATAAAAGCATTGTGGTGAATTTAAAGCCGTGGGTGTTACTTCATGACTAATGTTGTCAGTATTGTTAACATTTTCATAATTTAACTCCACAGCCCAGCATGTCAGAACTGGAACATGTGAAGTTGTGGCTCTCCACAGATGTTGCAATAAGAACAAAATAGAAGAAAGGTCACAAACAGTAAAGTGCTCGTGTTTCCCAGGACAAGTAGCAGGAACAACAAGAGCTACTCCTTCCTGTGTTGATGGTATGTCAGTCAACTTTATAAAATAGTTTATGATAACTAAATTTCGAAATATTGAGATTGAAAACACCTAGAAATTCTTATGTCCCTAAAATCTCCAGTGGGTAAGATTTGGCAGTCCTCAGGTGTGGTAACCTGTTACAACTATAGAATAGGATATCTTTGAGGAGTGACACACCAAGATAAATCATAATACAACCCAAACTGTGATAGGGTGGTCTCCTAGTGTCCCAAAGTAATATGAAAAGCCACAGGTTCACTAACCTCACTCCACCTATAATTTAATATCACTTTTGGTGAGGTTGGCCCCCTGAAGTTCATTTATAGTTTAACCACTTCAATACCAGGCACTTAGACACCTTCCCGCCCAAGCCAATTTTCAGCTTTCAGTGCTGTCGCAATTTGAATGACAATTGCGCGGTCATACTACACTGTACCCAAACAAATTTTTTATCATTTTGTTCCAACAAATAGAGCTTTCTTTTGGTGGTATTTGATCACCTCTGTGATTTTTATTTTTTGCTCAACAAACAAAAAAAGACCGAAAATTTTGCAAAAAAACAAGTTTTTCTTTGTCACTGTTAATTTTTTTTGTAAATAAGTGCGTTTTCTTCTTCAATGACGGGCACTGATAAGGCGGCACTAATGGGCACTGATAAGGCGGCACTGATGGGCACCCATGAGGTGGCACCAATGTGGTGGCACCGATGAGGTGGCACCGATGAGGTGGCACCGATTATGGGCACTGATAAGCGGCACTGATGGGCACTGATAGGTGGCACTGATGGACATTGATAGGTGGCACTGGTATGCGGCACTGATGGGCACTCAGGTGGCACTGATGGGCACTCGTAGGCGGCACTGATGGGCACTCATAGGCGGCACTAACGGGTACTTATGGGTGGCACTGATGCACACATATAGGTGGCACTGATAGGTGGCATGGATGGGCGCTGATAGGTGGGCATGGGTGGGCACGGATGGGCACTGATAGGTGGCACTGATGGACGCTGATGAGTGGCACTGATGACACTGATGGGTGGCATTGCTGGGCATCCATTTTTTAAACATTTTTTTTAAATAAATATGATGTGCCAATCAGTGCCCATCTGTGGGCACTGATTGGCATATTTTTTGCATTTTTTTTAACATGTGGATGGCCATGGGGGATGTACCTGGCCATCCACATGCTGGGGGCTTCCCTGGTGGTCCTGGGGGCTTCCCTGGTGGTCTAGTGTGGGCATCTGAGGGGGGGGCTGCGCTGATAAACAATCAGCGCATACCCCCCCTGTCAGGAGAGCCGCCGATCGGCTCTCCTCTACTCGCGTCTCTCAGACGCGAGTGAGGAAAAGCCGATCAACGGCTCTTCCTGTGTACATCGTGATCAGCCGTGATTGGACATGGCTGATCACGTGGTAAAGAGCCTCCGCCGGAGGCTCTTTACCGAGATCAGTGTAGCGGTGTGACAGACTGACACACCGCTCCACAGATCGCCGCGATGCGCGCCCCCACGGGCGCGCGGCGGCTGTTATCCTGAAGGACGTCATATGACGCCCAGTCAGGGTAACGAAACCACTTCCCGGACGTCAATCTGCTATTGACCGGGCGGGAAGTGGTTAAACATGTAATACAAAATGACAGTAGAGCACAGTGAAAATTACCTTTAGAGACACACCACTGATATCTACCCAGGTGATTTATGTAACTAGTGTCACCTGAAGATTATTTCTACTTGCTGTTTTCTGTGAGGATGAGTGTATTAAAAATCAAGTTTGTGAATCAATACATTTATCCAATAAGCTGTTCACAAATTTCAAATTTGCAATCCAATCTGTAGGGGACAGCCGTTTTACCCTAAAAGGTAAAACGTTTTACTCTAAAAGGTAAAACGTTTTACTCTAAAAGGTAAGCTCTATAAAAATAAACTGATTTACCTGTGTACCCACAGCTATTTCAATCACCATTCCGTAGAATTGATTTTGCAATGTTTATTCACCTGTAAATATAGGGTGAAATAAATGTATACTTGTATCTTAAAATAAGTACAATATTCCTTGGAATTTTCAGCATCTATAGTGGAACAGAAATGGTGGTGTCAGATGCAACCATGTCTTGAAGGAGAAGAATGTAAAGTTCTACCTGATCAAAAGGGATGGAGTTGTGCCTCAGGTAGTAAAGTGAAAACAACAAAGGTAAGTTGTAGGACAAATATAGATGTGTTGATTGAATGAAAGATGCCTTGCATCATAACAGCTCATTATTCTATGGAGAAAAAAAAAGAAATAACAATCCAATCATTCCAACATGATATTATTTTGTTGTTTTAAAATAGACCACCTGATTAAAAGGTAACTGTAGAAAAATGAAATAGGTTGTGTATACAATTTTTCATTAATGCACCTTTAAGTTAGAGATTATTTGTATCCTTTGTTAGGGAGTTATTTCAATGTGCTTAAAATGAGGTGACTAGCAACAAGAAGTTACATTTCTAAGTGAGAAATTATAATTGCCAATTGTGTAGACCTATCCTTATATTTCCATGCAGGGATATCATAACTAAGTTTTGAAATAAATATAGCTCCTTTTTATATCCCCATATACTTTCCTAAATAGAGCTGCTTTAGTGAGGTCAATAAAGGTAATATTTACAAAATTAAGATCACAATCAATAGAATATCACTTAGCTCTTGTTATATTCGCACCATTTGGGGAGTCTATACATTAGTAATTTATCAGGGCATAGATTGCAGCACTGCATCATTGGAACTAGTTTCATTATCTGTCATAGCTTAGTGTTTATATTCGTGTTGCTCTTTGCAGACAATCCATTTTTGGCTTATCTAACTATTCCAGTATTATGGATTTTATTATGGTTTCTTAGTTGTTAAGTATTTGGCTATGCAGTGAGGTTTTAATGGCATTCTTTGTTAGGAATGCACAGTTTAATAAGTGTGAATCTGTATTGATCTACAAGAACTAATGTATTACAGTATATGCTATATTTTTGTGAACATGAATCCATGTTGACCTAAACCATTTTGCATTGTGTACACTCCACCTTGAATTGTATTGTGTTCTATATTTTGTATACATAATACCAAATAAACCAGGAGGTCCTCTTTAAAATAAATTACTTTTGCCAAAATGATATTTTATTACATTATTTCAACTATTTTAGGGGCTTTTATACAACTACTATATATCACCCCACACACATACATATTTGTGTTTCATTAGCAAACAAGGCTTACTATTGTAGGTACTGCCATCAAAAAAACAAGGATCAGGGCAATTTTTACATGCCAGTTATGGACCTATTGATTCAGTAAAACACAAATGCACATATAATTATATATATATATATATATATATATATATATATATATATATATATATATAATTATATGTGCATTTGTGTTTTACTGAATCAATAGGTCCATAACTGGCATGTAAAAATTGCACTGATCCTTGTTTTTTTGATGGCAGTACCTACACTAGTGACAGCAGCAGGCCAATAAAAACTACTAGTTGTGTCAAGGACTGGAAGTAAGTTTTTTCGTAATTTGTTTAGTATGTTTAGTTTAATAATTTTCTAACGAATTCCAAACTTGCGGAAAGTTTTTAATTCAGATCGGTCGAAAAATGATTGACTGATTTGAATTCTGTGTGAACAATAGCTGGTTGTTAACCACTTAACCACCGGGCCGTAGCAGAATGATGGCTACAGCACGGCTCGATAACTTTGGGAGGGCATACATTGACGTCCTCCCAGAATCACACTCCCGGGGGGCGCACACGGGAGTCTCCATGACTGCTGGGTCATACTCATCACAGATCACGGTAAATGGCCTCTGACAGCGGCCGTTTGCCACGTGATCGTTCCTTCAAATGATGGATCGATCACTTGTAAACAAACTGGTGTCTTGTCCGGGTTCGCTCTCCCCTCTCTGTACCGATCGGTACAGTGTGAGCAGAGAGGGGAGAGACCGGGTGCAGCAGCACTGTGGGTTGGATCTGTAGTGCCCACAATGCTGATCTGTGCCCATTGCAGCCTCATCCAGCCATCCATGCTCAGGCATCCCTCTGTCATATTCATCCAGCCAGCCATTCATGCTCAGCCATCCCTTTGTCATACTCATCCAGCCAGCCATCCATGCTCAGCCATCCCTCTGTCATACTCATCCATCCATCCATGCTCAGCCATCCCTCTGTCATACTCATCCAGCCATCCATGCTCAGCCATCCCTCTGTCATACTCATCCAGCCATCCATCCATGCTCAGCCATCCCTCTGTCATACTCATCCAGCCAGCCATACTCAGCAATACTCATCCATCCATCCATGCTCAGCCACTAATACTCAGCAATACTCATCCATCCACCCCCATCCATACTCAGCCATACCCAGCCATACTCAGCTGTACCCAGCCATACCCAGTCATACTCAGCCGTACCAATCTTTACTCAGCCGTACCGAGCCGTACTCAGCCGTACCCAGCTGTACTCAGCCGTACCCAGCCTTACTCAGCCATACCCAGCCCTACTCAGCTGTACCCAGCCGTACTCAGCCGTACCCATCTGTACCCAGCCATCCCATCCGTACTCAGCCATCCCATCCATACTCAGCCATACTCATTCATGCTCAGTCATCCCATCCATACTCAGCAATTCACATTTATGGCTCAACCATGCTCAGCCATCCCAATCCACGGCTCATCCATCCTCATTCATGCTCATCCATGCCGCATCAGTTCTCATCCATGCCACATCCATGCCATTACAGTGCCTCACAAAAGTGTAATAGGTAGTCAAATTAGATTTGAAATGTATGCCCCTAGAACACCTGATGGTGCTCCCTGCATGTTAGGCCTCTGTATGTGGCCTGGGGCTGTAGAAAAGACTCCCACATGAGGTATCGCCGTACTCAGGAGGAGTAGTAGAATCTATTTTGGGGTGTAATTTTTGGTATGTACATGCTATGTGTTAGAAATATTGTATAAATGGACAACTTTGTGTAAACAAATGCGTTTTCATTTTCTTTCCACATTTTCCAAAAACTTGTAGAAAAAAATGTTCAAAAGACACATCATGCCTCATAGATTATACGTTGGGGTGTTTTCTTTCCAAAATTGGGTAATTTTTGTGGCGTTTCCATTGTCCTGGTGCTCTAGGGCGTTCAAAAGTGTAAAGCCCCATACACACGCGCGGATTATCCGAGGACCAGGTCCGTCGGATCATGTCCGTCGTACTTTGTCCGATGTTAGTTTTGCGTACACACGGTCGGACAAAGTTGTCGGAAAATCCGATCATTCTGAACGTGGTGACGTTTGTTGCCTACGACGGGACTATGTAGAGGCTAGTAGCCAATAGCTTTGGTCTTGTAATGTGATCTGAGCATGCGTAGCACTTTGTCCGTCGGACTACGCTACACACGATCGGATTTGGTGTGATCGGACCTTGTTGTCAAAAAATCTATCCAGCAGGATATAGGACTTTGTCCGTCGGACAATCCGACGTACACTGTCCGATGGTGCCTACACACGGTCGGATTTTTCGACAACATTGTCCGATAGGACAGAATCCATGCGAAAATCCAACCGTGTGTATGGGGCATAAGAGGTATTTAAGAAATTGTATGTGTAATTTATGCTCCTAGAACGCCTGAAGGTGCTCCCTCAATGTTGGGCCTCTGTATGTGGCCAGGCTGTGTAAAAGTCTCACACATGTGTTATCGCCATACTCAGGAGGGGTAGCAGAATGTGTTTTGGGGTGTAATTTGTGGTATGCATATGCTATGTGTGAAATAACCTGCTAATATGACAATTTAGTGTACTTTCCTGGCTTGTTAGGGTCTCAAGAAATGAAAGGCCGTCAGTACTTGAGGTGTGATCAATTTTCAGAGATTAGCACCACAGTATGTGGACTCTTTCACAAAGACCAAATAATGTACACAAATTTGGGTTATTTTTTACCAAAGATATGTACAGTATAAATGTTGGCCACAATGTATGAAGAAAAAATACTAATTTGCAAAATTTTGTAACAGAAACTGAGAAAAATGCATTTTTTTAAAGAATTTTCAGTCTTTTTTCTTTTATAGCGCAAAAATAAAAAACCCAGCGGTGATTAAATACCACCAAAAGAAAGCTCCATATGTGTGAAAAAAAGGACAAAAACTTCATATAGGTAGAGTGTTACATGACTGAGTAATTGTCATTCAAAATGTGAGAACACCGAAAGCTGAAAATTGGTCTAGTTAGGAAGGAGCTTTAATTGCCCAGTGGTTAAGTGGTTAAAGTTAATGTAAAGTCTCGTTTGCCCCCCCCCCCCCTCTTTCCTGACCTGCCCAGCTGCATGCTTGGATAAAGATCTGGTATAAATTTTGGGGGGACACTAAGCTGTTTTTTTTTATTTTGGTGTGGAGTCCCCTATAAAATCTATACCAGACCCGAAAGAATCTGGTATGGATTTGGATGTGGATTCCACGCAGTTTTTTTCTGCATTTTTCATTGCCAGCATTCTTTTGTTTGCATTCAGTCAGTGGGGAAGCCTGCTGACAGCTGGTGAGTCATCAGTTGTTAAGGACACGGCAGCTGGCTTCCTGGCCCACTTTTTAATAACCAGCTATTCTGCACACAGAATTCGAATCAGTGAATAATTTTTCGACCAATCCGAATTCTAATTATTCAGAAAATGTGGAATTCATTAGAAAACTAATAAACAAAACAAACCTAAATTAATTCCAACTAAATGTATTACTATTTTATTTGGAGATTCAGACACATTCTAATCTCTGAATAAATAAAAATGGATCAGAATTTATATTTGGACTGAAAAAAATTGTACCGGGCTAATTCCAACTGAGGAAGGTCCACTCATCTGGGCTGGAACCATTTCCTGTACATATGTGACTAGGACTCGCTACATTTCCTCTGTTGAAAGACAGCTAATGCTTGGTGAGACATGGCCTGTGTTGCAAGGACTTTGTTTTGGAAAAGTTAGGTCGGTGGGAAGCAGTAGATTGCTTCAGGTCTGTGGGTAAAGCTCTGCTGACTTCAATCATCATTTAATCAAGTGCAGGCAAAAATCTGGGCATTTTTTGGGCTGCAAGCATGTGGGAATCACCAATTTGCACTTTATGGCTGGTATTATTACACTATTTTGAGTAATTTTCTTTTGCGTTACATCGAGAGGGGGAACACCAAGGGATGTTGATCCACTGACCTACCTGGAATTAAATGATATGCTGTTTTAGTTTGATTATTTGGTAAGAGGCTGCACAAGTGGTGGGTGGAGCACTTTATCACTGGTGGTGCACTGATGTTGGTATATTCACATGTGAGCACAATATAGATATGCTTGTTTCCATTTATTTATAAAATACTGCACTATATGAGTTTCTTCCTCTTGTGGGTTTCACATGGGATGAGTGCAAGATATTTGGGAAGCAAAGGTGAAAAAAGAAGACACATAGTTGGTTATTTTGACAGTTTATTGGACCCATTTGGCATAAGTGGATTGGAAATCTGGTAAGAGGCTAAACGTCACCTGCAAGACAACACTCACCTTTTTTAATTGTTCCTGAAGCACTGGATATTCTCTTGAATTTTAATCTAAATAACAGTGGGCTAGTGGCCACACTTTTATCTGGGGAATCTAAAAAAAACTACTATTACCTGGAACATATGGAAGGGTCTGAACGCCGAATTATTGGCATGGCTGAGTGTAACACGCAACGTGTTTACGATTGAACCTACCGTAAGGGAAAACCACCAATATCACAAATGCATGACATCCATTTGACTAGAAAATGACCAGTCAGAGGTTTTTGTCAGTACCACCAATTATGAAATGTGTTGTCGTGGGCCAATTTCTGAGAGCCCTTCTTACCACTATTCAAAAATAAGTGAGTTAGGGAGAAACAGAATCAGCAGACAAAATTGTCAAGGTGGTTGAAAGGTACCAATAATTTAACTTCCTCTCTCAGAGACTAACAGATGTTCCACCTCAAGACCAGACCATCCCCAGCTATGGGATATACCAAAAAGGTGAGAGAGAAAAGACTAAAAAGGGGTAAACAAAAGGTACTGTGGAGACTCATTCCAGTGTCTGGCAGTAGTGAACCAGGAGGCCAATTCTACAGAGGGCTGTCAGAATGATAATTTGTTACTGCTACAAGGAGAAGGGACATATTATGGGACATTGTCCAGATGTAAATGAGCAAATGCACTGTGATTTTCTAAAATACAGACATCAGTTGCTATTCATGCACTAAATTAAGGGGAAATGAGAAACATGTATGCAAAATATGTATTAATGGTATAAATGTTGTTTTATTCCTGGATTCAGTTAGCCTGTTAACACTGGTAAAAGCCAACTTATTGACTACTGAGGTCTTTCACCAGAAATAAGTGGCAGTCATTTGTGAATATAAGGACACTACAGAGAATTCCATGGCAAATTTGTCTTCTGAGACCTCCCTAAGTAACCTGTGTCATCAGGTGGGCCTAGTTTCTCAGCTACAACATGATGCTACTATGGAAAGGGAATTTTAGGATTGCCCAGACCACCCATCAAGTGCTTCTTCAGAGCATAAAGGGGATACTTCAGAAATCTGATTGTTATGAGGACTCACCTGAGATCCCCTTGTCTGTGTTAGCAGGGTGATTAATAGAGCCTCCATCCTCAGAACAACAACCTTTTGAGTTTGCCGAGTTTGGAGGTACAGAGAGAACATTTTGCTACTGGACAATTAAAGGACCCTGCACAAATAAGAACACTAGAGAATTAAAAAAAAAAATTAAATGGGGAACTAGTTAACCCAGAAGAGAAGGTTGCCCTCCTATACTTCATCATAGTGCAGCCCAAATCCTACTAAAAGTTGGTATAGGAGTTGGCCCATAGGCACTTTCTAGGAGGGCATTTTAGAGAAGAGAAAAGAAGAGAGAGAATAGAGGCTTCTATAGACCTGGGGACACTACAAAGTAGAAGTGTACTGTCTTTCTTGCCATGTATGTTATATCTGCACCAGTACCACATTTCTGTAGCTCTTTGTTTTGCCTCCAATCACTGAGGTCCATTTAAAAAAAATAGTTATGGATTTGGTAGACCCTTCAATTAAGTTTGCTTGGGGCATCAACATATGCTTGTGATAATGGACTGTGCCACCTGTTATCCAGAAGCAATCTCTTTCCAATGCAGCTCAGCATTGGAAAGAAATTGGTATTCATTGGTATTCCCAAAGAGTTTCTTACAGCACAAGACACCCCATTTATGTTTCTGCCAATTTGGATAAAAAACAATGATTTTTTAAAACAAATAAAAAAAATATGATTTTTTTTTATCTAAATCTGATTTTTTTTTATTTAAATTGGATATTTTTTATTTTTATCCAATTTAATTGAATAACATGCTTTTGGAGTAAAAATCTAAAGATAGTTTTCTATTTAAGATACATTAATAATTTAGTTTATTCAGCATGAAATGGAGCTTAGTTATGTACCATGAGGCTGCATATTCTGCAATATTCAAATTTTTGGTAAATTAATCCAAGCTCTGCAAGCTGAGATAACATGCACTGCATTGATGCATTCACACAATTTCACAGTTACCATGAGATAAAACAAAGTTCAGGAATATTCCTTTATCCCATTGTTTTGCAAATCTTTGTACACTACAGACTGTATGATTGAATCGGTTCTGATATCCCTGTTTTACTAACCTGACAGCTTATCATTCTAAATAGGAAACCTTAATTTCGTTTGCAAGTATTAAAGATTCTAACTACCAGCAAGAATGAGTCCTTACATTTAAAGAGCACCTGTCATTTCAGATCCATCATGGCAGCTCCTGTTAGCGGGCATCCACTCACCTGCTGTTACCACGTCCCTCAACCTGTTGTGTCACTGCCGCATCACCAGCCATCCAATTAAAGTGATGGTGAGTCAACAGTGGGTCAGAGGAGGAGCCGCTGCTGAACTGAGATGACAGTTTTTCTTTAACAATTATGATTTAAATCAAGGGGATTTAAATCAAGCCTTTTTACTAGTGATTTAAATCATGATATAAATCGTGATTTAAATCAACTTGATTTAAATCAAATCCCCCCTGGTTTCTGCTAACTAAAGAGCTTTGCAAATGACTTAGTTTGATGCAATTATGTAGCATCCTCCAACAGACCTGTTAGTTGAAAGGTTCAACAAAACTTTAAAACAGATGTTGTGGAAAGTGATAGATAAATAGGGAAAGAATTGGGATGGTCTTATACTTACTTAATGCTTACTATCAGAGAGGTTCCCTAATCATCCACAGGGGTTCTCTTTAAATTGTTGTATAGGAGACACCCAAGCTTGGAGAAGTCTGAGCTCCCCTCATAGAAACATATGGACCATGTTGTGCAAATGCAAGGTAGAACAGCACAGGTTAGAATTACCTCTGTGTTGCACTAAAGACACATTACCGTCATTAAATTAAGCTTTGGTATATGAATTAAAAATAGACCCATATGTGTTAACCTCAAAATAACAATAATGGACATAAATAAATACAATAATGTGAATAAAGTAAATACTTTGTAAAACAATATAAATATAAAAAGAAACAAAAAAATGTCCATCCAATGTAAAAGTGGTGCCCAACACCAGAAAAAAAAACAACTAGTTCAATGTGGAACACTGAAATTACTTCTTTCTTCAGTTAAAAAGTGCCAGTAGTGCCAAAGTGTATTCCCCACCATCAAAAGTGAAGTATGGATGTAGGCTTACCAGATCACTATGACACCCCTTATTCGGAGCTGTCATAGCAGGCTCTATTGATATTAGCAGACATCAGTGGCATCTGTCCATGGCATTGCATAAGGCTGCTGTCCAATCAGCATATAAGATCTCCAAACAGCATCAAATCACGCAGGAACAAGCATAAAACACTCCTTATAGTGTTGTAAATTCAAACATGGTTTATTGAATTATAAAATTACACTCACATTTTTAACAATCTAATGCGCATTGAATATAGACACCAAAACAGTGACGTACGGTCCTAATGCCTGGGAAAACTGTGTCCCTTAAAACCTTGTGTAATATTATCCAAATGCTCACCCAACCTAACCTAGAGCATCCGTGTGGTCCTCCTAATATATTGCTCTGGGAAGTAGCTGTAGAAGAAAAGGCATCAACCTTTCTATCTTTAAATCTATTCACCCAATAGATATTGCAATTATTAAAATACCCCGTCAGGTTATGAAAAAATACAAGGCGTCTTGGAGGATCACAAATATTAGGTGCAATACAATAAATCCCTCAATGAGTGAATGCCCCTAAAGACCATCTGAGTTCTGGGGAGTAATAATGATCCTAAAGCTCTATAATTTTGTAAAATGTGCCAGTGTTTTCCTATAATCCTTTTGACCATATAGTGTTGTGTCGAGAAGGAGGTGACCAACAATTTTCCCTACTCGAAAGCTCCCTGGTTGAAACTGACCTATCGATCAAAAGTGCATTTCTATCTATCTCCTTAACAGATTTATTAGTATTCTCTAAAACCTCAGGGTCATACCCCTTTTCTACAAAACGTTTCTTTAAAATTTAAGTCTGAATAGAAAATTCTTGTAACCTAGTACAATTACATCTAAGTTGCATAAATTGTCTACAGAGAATAGATTTGAGCCAAGGTTGATAGTGACAACTATTTATGGTTATAAAAGAATTACAGTTAGTAGTCTTGAAAAAAGGAGATGTAATACAATTAGACCCTTCCTTGACAATTTTCAAATCTAAAAAATTACCTCCAGTTTGACTACATATGGTATATATCCCTCTTATGGGATGGTTCCTTTGAATCTTTGCTGAATTACATGTTGGCCCTAAATAACAATGATTGAGGGATTCATTTGGAGTATGAGGCTAGTCAAACTGGAATTAGATTTTGGCCATAGCACAGTTGAGAATTTAAAATCATAAGGCCCAGATGCGTACCTTTTCACCTGCCCATGAGATGTTCGTACTGGTTCCCACGGTGAACAGTAAATTCCTAGCCAATGAACTAATGGAAAAAGTAGACTGAAAAGATCAGCCAACCAGGCAGACGTAAGCTGCAGCAGATATATTGTAATGTGACTTTGTTAAAACCATGGAAGTATAAGGAATCCTTAAAAGCTTGGATTTCCCCAATTGTCATTCATTCTGACTCATTAATTCCTAAGGCTTTTCATAGTGGAAACTTTTCAAAAGTTCAGCTACAGGAAGCTAGGGAATATGTGCTCTGCAACAGAGATGTGTTCTCAGAGATGCCTGGTCAAACATTCGTGACTGAACCGATCATGTCATTACAACCAAACCAGGGGAAAGAGTAAAACTGAAACCTTATTGGATTTCAGAAGCCAAAAGGGAGGTAATGAATCAGGAAGTAAAACAAATGCATGAACTGGAGGGGAGTGATGAAGAAATCCCCATTGTATTAGTTCCTAAACCAAATAGGAGTTGACAATTTTGCAATGGTTATCACTAAGTTTGACACCTATGCTTGACACCTATGCTTCACATAGACAAATTAATAGATCACCTGGGAAAGGATTGACATGTGATGTTGGAACTAATCATGGGCATTGGCAATTTGCCCTCTCAGAGTCAGACAAGGAAAAAGAATAATTTTCAACTCCCAATGGGGCCTTTCAGCATTAGAGGATGACATTTAGGTTACAGAATGCTCCTGCAACATTACAGTGGGTGATGGATAGGACACTTCAGCCCAATCAAGTGTTGCTGCTTACCTAGACAACATGGTAATCCATGATACTGTAGGACACTTAAACCCCATCAGAAATATAAGCACCAAGTTCCTGAAGCACTCAAACCTAAAGGTAAATAGGAGGGTGTATTTGAATAAAATTGACACCCAGTGCGGCTGTCGACCACTGAAAAATGGAAAACAGGATATACAAAAACTAAAGCAGCGCACTATGGGAAAACATCAAAATCTCTATATATATATATATATATATATATATATATATATATATATATATATATATATATGTATATATATATATATATGTATGTGTCCATATATGTATTAATATATTAAATAGTATACACCTTGTATTCAATTAAAACACAATTTATTGCACTTGAATTAGAGCCCAACAATGTCCATAGGTCTATAGATGTTAGTGTGGACAACTATACAATACTATACTATACAATTTCAAAAACGGTACCACCATATCATATTGTCTTGAAAAAGAGGGGTTAACTGCTTTCGGGAGGAACAGGAACCTGGTCATTGAAGGTGGACCGCAAGCTGAAGAGTTGCCGTAGCTGTATCAGAAATATGCCACTATTTATCTAGATGTGATATTCCAATAGTTAAAATGGGGCCTCTCATTTGCCATGTGTTCAAGCTGTGTTAAACTTTATACAGTAAACAGGGTTTACTGCCAATTCTAAAAAGTGCACCGGTGCACTACAGGGCCAGAGAAGGCAACATATCTATGGTATACAACTAGGAGGGATATAATAAAAGTGTAGGCTTAAATAGGACACACCCCACCAACATGAAGCAAGTTCAAGCATTCTTAGGGAATAGGCTATTACCAACTATTCCCAATCTTGCCTTGCAGGCTGCTCCCCTGACCAATTTAAAAAAGGAAGAGTCTGTCATGATTAAGTAGTCCTCTAAAGCAGAAGAAAACGTTAAGTTCTTAAAACAGGCCTTGCGTGGTCAGCCAATGTTGTACTCTTAGAGACTTCAAAGTTGTATTGTCTCATGTTTGCAATGAGGAAGAACACCCCAGCAGGAAACTGATAGATACCTCTTGAATTATGCCACCATTGACAATGCGCTTATCTATAATGTGGGCTTTGGATTGCCTCAGATAGGCAGCAGGAGTACTAATAGGTCGCTCCTGACCCTGTTTTACAGCAAAGTATCACCCATTTTTGTAGTGTGGCAGGATGCATTATCCTGTTAAAAGAGGCCACTGGCATCTGTGAAAACTGTTTCCATGAAGAGGTGCACTTGATCAGCAAGAATGTTTAGGTAGATGGTACATGTCAAAGAACATCCACATGAGTGGCAGGACCCAGCAGAACATTGTCCAAAGCATCACACTGCTTCCACTGGCTTGCCTTCTTCTAATACTGCATCCCGGTACCATTTCTTCCACAGGTAAGCGAAGCACACACGTACCTGGCCAACCACATAATTGTAAAAGAAAGCATGATTAATCAGACCAGGCCACCTTATTCCAATTCTACAGCTCTGATGTGTACTTGCCCATTGTAGATGCTTTTGGCTGTGGACATGAGTCAACATGGGCACCCTGACTAGTCTGCAGCCAGGCAGCCCCACACACAACAAACTGTGATGCCCATGTCTGCTTTCAACACATCAACTTCAGGGACAACATGTTTACTTGCTGCCTAATATATCCCACGATTTTCAGATGCATTGTGACAAGATAATCAGTGTTATTCAATTAACCTGTCAGTGGTGATAAAGTTATGGCTGATCAGTATATACATATATATTTCATGGCGCTGTCAAACAAAATTTATTTTATTTTATATGCAGTTAATTAAAAATTTGTTAAAGAATTATTTATTTTTTTTCAATTTGACAGTGATATTGTTAAACAACTAGTGTTACTGTAGATACCAAGTAAAAATGTTAAGGTGGATCCCGTACATACTAACATTACAAATACATACTGTATCTGGTACAAAAGATGGAAACGTTATTTAGAAATGAATGCTGTCTTTTCCATTTTGTGTATTTTATTTAATGTGATACTACAAAAATGCAAATGACATGGAATTAATATATAAAATGTATTTGCATTCAAATGGTAAGAGGTTTTTAATCTGAGTAGAAGGACTATAGAAAAATACAGTGTAGTGATGTTGTGCTCTATTTTTTCTGAAATGGAAAAAAAGTTACTGTACACTCTTTATTAAAAGAGGGGCTGCAGTCAACACTGCTACAATACAGACAAGGACACCAACAACTTTGGGCCTACTTGATATACACAAGGCCTTTAACTGGTTAAATCTTGCATTTTATATTGGTAGAATATTAATTTTATCTAAACAGATTTTTTTTTTTTTTTTTAACGCTTATACATGTTATTATGATATTTGTTAATGAATTTTCAACACAAAGTTATAATTTGACATAAATATAAATTACACATGTTCTCAAATGTTCATAAGAGGAATGACAAATTCAAATGACAGATACAAAATTAGTAAAAAAACATTTATATTTGCTGATGTTATTTTACTGTGAAAGAAAATAGCTCCTTTACAGTTATATATATGAACCTTAACTTAACTGAAATGACTCAGTAGACATACGCCTTCCACTGCTGAGAATTCTTCAATTCCCAACCATACTGACTTTAAAACACATCATAATTTCAACAGCCGGTTGTGCCTCTAGGGAACACTGATTGCACACCAGTGGCTGTTGTTTCCGTAATGATGATGAAAGTGTGTTCTGGTTTTAGTAAAAAATAAGGAATAAAGAAATGGAATAAAAAGAAACCAATTGAATATGTCTTAAACTGTGTAGGGCTGTACTTAGCAACTTGAATTGATAGAAACATTTTGTGAAAAACTGAGTTGAACTTACTTTGGTAACAAATACCGTATTTATCGGCGTATAACACGCACCCCAATTTAAGAGGAAAGTTTCAGGAAAAATAACTTTTTTAAAAAAAATAAACCACTCTGAAGCAAAATAATTGTCAGTAAGTATCAATGCAGCCTGATTAGTGCCCATCTGCAGCCTCAATGCAGCCTGATCTGTGCCCATCTGCAGCTTCAGTGCAGCCTGATCTGTGGCCATCTGCAGCCTGATCTGTGCCCATCTGCAGCCTGATCTGTACCCATCTGCAGCCTGATCTACACCCATCTCCCCAATCGATGCTGCTCAGCATCTCTCATAGGAAATTACTGTTTACTCGGCTTCATTTTATTGGGTATTTCTGAATTTGCAGAATGGGTGTCAGTGATGTTCAAAAACTATTTAAAATGTGACTACTAAAATAAGATCCCAGAGTGTACATACAATTCCAAAGTGATTTCAATGGGCAGGAGCGGTGTATACACTGCTCCAAAGATGCTGCTAGCAGGACTTTTTTTAGCATCCTGCCAGCGCACCTCTCTAGTGTGAAAGCCCACGGGGCTTTCACATTGGAGAGACAGCAGCGGCTCTTTCAGGGCGCTTTGCAGGCGCTATTTTTAGTGCTGTAGTGCCTGCAAAGCTCCCCAGTGTGAAAGGGGTCTTACACGTTTTCTTTTTTTCCCAATAAAAGGTTTTATTGAGCAAATAAAAGTATTAATTAAAGCAAATACAATATTAGCAAAACATGTCACATTCAGCAAAATTGTATACAATTTCAATGCAATCTACGTAGAGATTGTAACCAAGAAGTAGTAAAGATAAACACAACGGGGATTATTTACTAAAGGAAAATCCACTTTGCACTGCAAGTGCACTTGGAAGTAAAGTCGCTGAAGATCTGAGGGGGACATGCAAGGAAAAGAAAAAACAGCATTTTAGCTTGCACATGATTGGATGATAAAATCAGCAGAGCTTCCACTCATTTCAGATCTATCCCTTAGATTTAGAGTGACTGCACTTCCCAGTCATGCACCTCCATCCCTATATCTATAATGGAAGGAAAGGGTTGGGACTTTATATGAGGCATATAAAACATGACTCGATAATTGATCAAAAACATGATGACAAAATTATTATGATTATTATGATTTAAAAAGAGTAAACACAGTTGATAATAAATGGCTTCAGCCAAACTCTGACCATGAGTGAAAGAAAAGTTTTTGTGTTATCATTCATATTCTCTGAAAAACGTACAAGAAATCATAAATTCTGCCAGGGTATGTAAACTTATGAGCACAACTGTATATATACAGTATCTCACAAAAGTGAGTACACCACTCACATTTTTGTAAATATTTTATTATATCTTTTCATGTGACAACAGTGAAGAAATGACACCTTGCTACAATGTAAAGTAGTGAGTGTACATCTTGTATAACAGTGAATATTTGCTGTCCCCTCAAAATAACTCAACACACAGCCATTAACATCTAAACCACTGGCAACAAAAGTGAGTACACCCCTAAGTGAAAATGTCCAAATTGGGCCAAATTAACAATTTTCCGTTGTCATGTGACTCATTAGCGTTACAAGGTCTCAGGTGTGACTGGGGAGCAGGTGTGTTAAGTTTGGTGTTATCGCTCTCACTCTCTCATACTGGTCACTGGACGTTCAACATGGCACCTCATGGCAAAGAACTCTCTGAGGATCTGAAAAAAGTATTGTTGCTCTACATAAAGATGGCCTAGGCTATAAGAAGATTTCCAAGACCCTGAAACTGAGATGTAGCACAGTGGCCAAGACCATACAGTGGTTTAACAGGACAGGTTCCAATGAGAACAGGCCTCACCATGGTCAACTAAAAAAGTTGAGCGCACGTGTTCAGCGTCATATCCAGAGGTTGACTTTGGGAAATAGATGTATGAGTACTGCCAGCATTGTTGCCTCTCAGGATTGGAGAGGCACAGCAACTCGACAAGTGACCAGGGGAGGACTCTTTGGAGGAGGGCCACGCACAAGGCTGGCTGCTCAGCAAGAGCCTGGAAGCTGAGGTGTATGGACACTGGTTGAATACGCATTTCCTATGGTATCGCCGGATCGGCTGAAAGATACAGGTACCATATGAAAAGTTCTTAACTCATCCTTAGTTATCCAGTTGCGAGTGGCTACTCCCTGGATCATTTACAGAGACATTTATTGAAGTGTCAGAAAGTTCAAAGTGCCTGAGCTTTATCATCCATACCCTCTATTCCCAATTGAACGACTGTGTTGTGTTTCAACGTTTTATGCATGAGTGTCAGTCTCAGCAATTACTGGGTATCAACCCTGGGAACCCCTAGACATGAACGACGAGCTACAAGGAGGAGGTAATGGGTAAGCCCAGAAATCCATAGCCGCCCTGCACAGGGTATTTGGCGCTACACATGTGGGCTCGCAGTCCGGGATTTACCGTTACCCCCCAAAAAGTTTATTGTAATAGAGGGTGAAGTTTTTTTTGAACTGCGCCATCGGCGCTATTTTTAATGAGACAAAAGACTTTCACTGTGGTGTGTAAGTGGGGGAGGAGCCCTGGAGGAAAGCCTGCAAAACTACGCAGCCAGAGGAACCAGTGGGAGGAGTCTGCACCTGCTCGTCTTCCTGCACAAGGCACCGCGTGAGTGTGTTGCAAAAGGAGAGTGAAGCTGGTCAAGTTTCATTGCGTTGGAGAGAAGCAAATCTTTAAAAAAAAAAGAATGTTCCGTGTCCCGGGTGTGCAGTCTGTTCCAGGACCCAGGATGCCTTCTGTGAGAGGTCCTACAGGTATGCAGATACCCGGCACCATGCTAACTGACACAGGCATTCGCCTGCTGCCGCAGGGGTGGTTTGTCCTTTCCTCGTCCATTTTCCAGATGTCGGAGATGTGGAGACTACATCTTCAAGGTGGAGCAGCCTACCGAATCGCCTCAGGCCTACCACATGGACTGGGTCACAGGCATAGCTACTGAAGAGTCCGTTGTCTATGCTCCGGCTAAAGGGTCTGATGTCTTGGCCTCATCCACAGTTGCTGGGGTTCTGAACAAGGACATTGCTGCTGCTCGGGCCAGATAAAACTCCCATTATAACATTCTATCACTCATATTGATGCACCCACTATCCCCACAGTAAAAATTAAAGCTGGGCATACACCAGTTACACATATTACACCTGATTAAATCTATCCTGCTGCTGGCCAATTTAAACATTTAATCATAATAATTTAATTATTTAACAATTTAATCATTTTTATTATTAATTAGCCCTTAGAAATTGGCTAGCAGCAGGACAGTTTAGCATCACTGAGAACAGTCACAGTGAGCAAGTCGCCATTTGGGTGTCCACCACTGTTTGATGAAAGTCTATGGCATTGCTAAACTACCTGGGAAAAAAAAAAGCATTTTTTTAACAGATTTGACTTCGGAACTGCTGCTGTGCATAAGCCAAACTATTTGAAAAAGAAAAAAAATCAATTCCTCAGCTAAATATGCACTGCCATTGTATGCTGCCACTAAGACTGTGCAGGAAAATCATACTATTTTGTAACACCATATTACTGCTTTAAGCCACCGTCAAATCTTATTTTCAAAGATTTGTGTGTATTATTTTTTTAATGTTGCCCCCAAAGCCACTTAAAAAGCTGTATGGTATTTTTTACAATTTGTATTGCATTCAAACATGTCCCCTATGGAAGTGCCCAGATTCCCATAATAGCTTGCCTATTAACTCTACAATGTAAAGAATTTAACAAGATTTACCCAATGTAGAATTTAATGGGATTCATATCTAAGTTCGGGTTTGGCAAATTTCAAACAAGATTCTTGGCAAATCAAACTCAAGTAGATTTACCTATCGCTGCTTACTCTATACAAAATAATATCTGTTAGCTGGAGTTCAACCTTGATTAAAAATTAACAATATAGTAATAATGCGGCAAACAAAAAAAGTGATTTATTACATTTTCAAAAATTGAAAACTTTACTACACATATTGGTATGTTAAAATGTAAGCAAAATGTAAATGGCTTTTGAAAAACATCTTAGTGTGTAAATAACAATGCGGAACATGAAAACATCTGCAGGTTTGTTCCTTTGAGAGATGTCTGACATGATTGTTCTGCAATTATATAATTGGGTAATCACTATATCCCAAGAGATTGTTGTTTTTTTTTGGTCTCTATTGTGAGTATATTTTTTTGATGAATGCCTTTTACTTGGTCACATAAGTAATGTGTTGTAAGACATCGAAGACACCTTTATTTCTTTTTCAATGTTTTTATGAAGTACATTAAATAATACAGTTAAAGATAAAAGGTTAAAGATAAAAAGTATTGTGTGTCTATTTTTTTTATTGTTAAGCAGTTTTAAAGTGGAAAAAGCTCTAGAATTGTCCATCTGATATTTGAACCACTGATCCCAAGATTTCTCAAATAATTGAACTCTATCATTCAATATGGCTGAAAAATGAAAAATCCCAATCTGTGTGAGTAAAAACAGCACATTTACACTTGCATACATTTGTTAGGCACATTTAACCCTTTGATTGCCCTCCAGTTAACCCTTTGATTGCCCTGTCACTATTGTCATTAGTACAATGTACAGTATTTATCACTGTTCACTATATTAGTGTCACTAGCAATGTCAGATAGTGTCAGACCCAGTTATCACCCCTCCCAGCCAGTATCAGTTAGTGTTAGACTTCCTGCCACACTATTGCAGTCACGCTATAAGTCACTGATCACCACAATTACTAGTAAAGTGTCTGTACGGATCAGTATCTTGATCATGATCAGAATTACACTAGTATCCGCAATAGTATAGTGTCCACAAAAAATGCAGCATTAGCAGGATCTGCCCCAATTACTGCCAGCTTTTGCATTAAGCCCCCCCCCCCCCCAACAAGTGCAGTGTCAGTGCAATACAAGCTGGTGAGGTGGCTTGCACTAGTATTGTAATGGAACCGCAGGCACCAAGAATACAAGCCTGTAGAGCCCACGGTAGCCTTGCAGAGGTGCTTGCAAATCCTAATTGGCTGCCCCCAGATTGAGCAGCATCCGTTATCCCCCTATTCACAGCCCAGCCAAGGTGTCAGATGGAAACTTAACAACACCCCTTGACTTTTTTGAGCTGTTTTTCACCAAAGATCTCTATAATCTAATTGTGGACCAAAGTAACTTTAATGCCCAACAGTACATTGCTTCCAAACCAAATTCAAAATTTGCCAAGCCATTACAGTGTAACCTTTTACGGTTTCGGAATTTAAAACCTTTTTGGACCATACCCTTAACATGAGCATTACAAAAAAATTAATTGTGGTTGTATTGGTCCAAGGATCAGATTCAAATAGATATGATGAGAAAATAATGTGTTTTATGCATTTCAGTGACAATGAGACCTTTTGGCAGACCAGCCATGTACAAGCGCCCAAAATCCAATGAGCACCTTCAGGCTGCATGGGATTTCCTGAATACCTATTACATTTTTGGAGGCCCTAAAATGGAAGGAAAGTATAAACACCCCCAATTTACCCTTTTTTGGAAAGTAGACACCTCAAGATATTTACTGAGAGGCAGATCAAGTCTTCGAAAGATCTTATTTTTTGGAAAATGCCCCAAATTCTTTTTTTACACAAACTTGTTGGGATATTTCTCACACACATCATGGGTATACATGACATTATACCCAAAAACACATTCTGCTACTTCTCCTGAGAATGGGGATACCGCACGTGTGAGACTTTTTGGGAGCCTAGCCGTGTATGGGGGCCCAAAATCCAATGAGCACCTTCCTGACCACCTACCTGACCACGTGTGTGCACGGGCACTGGATGTGTTTGATGGTCATACCAAAAATACTAAGTTGAGCAGTAAAGCTGCATAGAGAGCCACAAGGGTAAATGTTACTTTTCCTTATCGTATTGATGGTGAGAACCACCTGCGGGGAAGACTGTTTTTTTTTTTAATTCTTTATTTCAGGTTTTTTTTTTAAAATGCATACATAATTATTCCCTCCACAACATATGGAGGAGAATTAAACATCCAAAAAAAAAAAAAATATACAGAAGCATTTCACATTTTCCACCCACACCCCCCCCCTCCCTCCCACCCCTGTCCCTGTCCTGCAGAAACGCTTTACATGGGTGCGGCCCCTGCCAGGGGTAAAACAATGATTGTCGTCTCTACTTCATGATTTCTTCTGCGAATCTCCATGAGTCTTTGAAGAGTTCCCAACTTTCCCATTTCCCCCGAACCTCTTCTGCTCTGTGTGCTTCTGAAGTTTCTATTTTTTGCTGTTGGTTTACTCTGTTTATCCATTCTGCTATACTCGGGCTCTCTAATTCCCGCCAATGCCCTGCGATAAGGTTTTTTGCTTCATTTAGGAGTATCAGGGTTACTGAGGACTTGTATTGTCTCATGGGCATGTCCGTCCCATGAAACAACACCGTCCAGGGGTCCTGTGGTGTGATTTTCCCTGTAATTGTTTTAATTAAATCCAATATTTGCAGCCAGTATTTTTTGATCTTAGGACAGTCCCACCAGATGTGGGCCATCGTTCCCGTATACCCACAACCTCGCCAGCATTCCGACGTTTTATCTTTTTGGAACTTGCTAAGCTTCACGGGGGTTAGATACCAATCTGAGATGCATTTGTAATTAACTTCCAGTGTTTTAGTGTTCCATCCAGACCGGTGCATTAGGTGATATATTCTTTTAATTCTGTCTTTACTACAAGTGATTCCCACTTCCCCTTCCCATCTCTTGACGCCTGGAGGGACCCAATCTATATCAACTTGAGTAAGCATCCTGTAGATACGTGTTATGTTATTTCTAGTTGATGTTCGCAAGCAAATTTTCTCTAAAAGTGTATGGTCCTCTCCGTATCGAATTGGTTGTGGAAGACTATCCACAAAATGCTTAAGCTGCACGTACCTCCATGCGTCAATCGTCATAAGATCTCTTTTATTTTTTAAATCGTGAAACGTGTCAATCTTTCCTAACTTAATAATATCTCGCAGCTGTGCCTCCCCGTTTTTAATCCAGTTTCCCCATAATTTACTTCTACCCGGCGTGAAAAAAATATTATCTTTTAAATATATTAAAGGTGAGTTATAAACCCATTTGTTTTTCCTGTGTACTCTATCCCATTCTCTTAGTGTAACCCGAGTGATTTCATGTGCTCCTTCCCCCAGTTCTCTGTATTTTGGGGGGTTCCAAATAATATGACCCAGTTGTGTGTTACTTAGTGAATTCTCAATGTTAACCCATCTCTTATTGCATCCCCCTTTAAACCACTCCATTGCTCTTGAGATGACTATGGCGCTGTAATAATTCTCAAAGTCCGGGCTAGCTAGTCCTCCCTGTTCTTTGCCTTTAGATAGTGTGTTTCTAGCTATACGAGGTTTTTTATTAGACCAGATAAATTTAGAAATAATTTTATTTAAGGTTCTGAAGAAGGCTTGGGGCACTGAGAGTGGGAGCATTTGGATTTTATAGTTTACTTTTGGCACTATAACCATTTTGACCGCATTTATTTTCCCCATCCACGACAGAGGGCAGGGTGACATCCTTCTAATTTCTGTATTAACTTCGTCCAGCAGGGGAGGGAAGTTTACTTTATACATTTTCCTTAATGAGGACGCTAGTTTGACTCCAAGATATTTAACCTCCGCCCTCCATGGGAAATGAAACTCTTGCGCCAGGCGAACCGCTTCCGATTGCTTAATATTTATGTTTAGAATTTCTGACTTAGAAAAATTGATTTTAAAATTGGATAAAGAGCCATACAATTTCAGTGTACTAAGAAGATTGGGGAGAGTGGTCCTGGGCTGAGTAATGAAAAAAAGCACATCGTCGGCGTACGCCGCCATTTTGTGCTCCTCGCCCCCGGCCTGTATTCCCCTTATGTCCATGGTGTTCCTAATGGTAGAGAGAAGAGGTTCAAGGGATAACACAAACAGGAGGGGAGAGAGCGGACACCCCTGTCGTGTGCCATTTCTCATGACAAGTGGTAGTGATAACGTTCCGTTGATCCTTACCCTCGCCTGGGGAAAATCATACAGGACCTTTACCCAGCTAATCATTTTCTTTCCGACGCCCATAGCCTCTAATGTATTGATCATGTGCCCCCAGTCGATCCTGTCAAAAGTCTTTTCGGCGTCCAATGACAGGAACAGACTGGGGGTCTCCTCCTGTCTAGCCGCTTGTACTAATAACAAGGCCCTAGTCCCATTGTCCCTCCCCTCTCTTCCCGGGATAAACCCGACTTGGTCCGGGTGTACCAATTCTGTCATATGGGTCTTAAATCTGTTTGCCAGGACTTTGGTGCGGGGAAGACTGTGAACCTTTTTGTTACTTTTAAATAAAAATGGGCAGAAAAAGCCCTAAAACATATTTCTTGTGTGGAATATACTCACTGATTGGCACTACTAATGAGCAACAAATTCCCCAACTTGTCACAATCGGTGGAGAATGCCAGAGGGTAGAAGACGATGGAATCCAGATCCTCGCATGCCAAAAACTGTGATTTGCCAGTGACTGTCTTTTTGTGCTTTGCTGTGTGAGCAGCTAAATGTGTATTGTATCGCAGCCTTAAAGAGACAGTACTAAAAAAAAAAAATTCTGAAGAACTGTGTGTATGTGACTTCAAAAATGAGTGCTGTTGCCCATGGGAGTGATTTGTGCGGCTGACTTCATACAGCCAATGTTACCTGATGAGCATGTTGAGGACTTTCTGGCTGAATTTGAGAATATGACTTCATTCAAAGTGTGGCCCAGAGGCCGCTGGGCTGAATTGCTGCAGCCTTTCCTGCCAGCCAAGTTCTTGGAAATGTGCCATTTGATGGGCCATGACAAGGATAACTATGACAGGTACAAAGCAGCAATCCAGTCTGGAGAGAGTTGGGAAAGCTTTGCTGGGAGTGCGTGGTTTCCCATGGCAACAAGAGAGGAAGTATCATCTGGGTGGTGGAGCTGCAGTGAAGAGGTGGCTCAGGGTTGGGATGTCTGAAAGCCTGTGACACCTAGCAGGGTGTATGTGGTTTCATCCAGTGGCTGTGTGGGGAGATACACCAAGAGAAATGTGAAATGAAGTGGTAAGACTGTTCCTGCTGAAAATGTGAAAGGGACTGTTTTTGAGTTTAATACTGGTGAAGTGGTGGCAAGTCCAGTGAGGAGATCTGCTCCAAGATGGACTTGCTTCTATGTAGTACCCTGTATAGTGAGGAAATACAGGGTAAAACTGAGTATAATGTGTTGCTTACTAATGAGGTTTAGGTAAATAGTGAGTTAATACAGCCTGCTGAAAATGCAAATGTGTATATAATGCATGAAGCACTGCCAGTGCACGGTGGTGAAATGGTGATATTGCAACCAATGGTGTCTGAAGTTCATTGGTTCTTTATCATTGGGAAGAGGGGTGGTAGAGAAACCTGTTGGACCCCAAGGGTCTGCAAGATGTGCTTGTGGAAGCACACCCGGAAAAAGAAAGTCAGACAGGTTTGGACTCCTAAGCATGGCAGCAGGCACAGGGATGCCAGTGTGAGGAGTGGGTTTGTTTCTCCTTCCAGTTCAAAACAAGGCGGGATATGTTGCAGGGTGAGCCCCTGCTACTGTTTAAAATGGGGGTCTGGGCCCGGTTTTCTGGGAAGCAAGCACACTAATGATGCAGTTGTGTGCTGCATTCATGTTAAAGCTCAGGGCCCCACCCTCCCGAGGGGGTCAGTGATTGCAAGGGAGCCATGAGAGGTGCATGTTGCACCATATTGTCCAGGACAGGGCAGATTAAGGCAGGAGCCTGTGACAGAAAGAGACTGGAACAGACGGAAGCATAGGAGAGAGGGAAGGACGCGCCAACTAAGTGTAGTATCCCAAGGATTAATGAATAAAAACAGGATCAAGGACACTTACAAGAAGTACATGGATTAAAGCTTATCTGTGTGTAGATTTCTTGCTGTCATCATAGTGCGTGTGGTCGGTGGATGTGGTGGTTCCAAACGGTAGCAGTAGAGGGAGAGAGGCAGTTCTTGGAACCACGAGGATCATGGAAGTTGGCTGTGACAGCGTGGACCACCCCACGGATATGTTGTCACCAGAAGAGTCAGAAGATCCCAGACAAGTAAGGCCTAACATTCCTTACTTGTCTGTGATCTTCTGACTCTTGCCTATGTAACTATGTATGTACTTCTTGTAAGTGTCCTTAATCCTGTTTTTAGTCATTAAACCTTGGGATACTACACTTAGTTGGCGTGTCCTTCCCTCTCTCCTATACTTCCTTTGATCTATACAGAGCCGCCACAACTCTGAGGAGAGCAGCTGCAGGTGTATCCCATATACACAATCCTAGCAAATGAGTCCCATCACAGCCCAGTGATCTCTATGGACTTCATCCACTTGTAATTTTTCTTGAGAGATGTTTTTTTGGCCAGCTGGACTGTTTCATACATTCTCTATGCATCAGTAATGTATTCCCTTTATGCTGGGACAGATGGAGCAGCTGGAACCCTGCAGAAATGACACAGAGATGAGGTACAGTGTTTGTGCATGAGCATTGGATGTGTTTGATGGTCAGAAAGACCAAAACTACTAAGCAGTAAAGAAAATGGAAGAGGGGGGACTTGTGGACTTTTTAGGCACTGTAGACATTAGTTTTGTAATATCAAAAATTTATTAGTTCAAGGAGAACAACATGCATAAAATACCACGTACATCTAAAAACATATAGATTTGAGTTCAAGCAAAAAAGAAGAAAAGACATTAATATGGTACAAAATCGCATATGCAGCCTGAAAGTAATAAGCCTAGGGGATACCACGGAACAAAAATCGGCGATGAAGACGGATTTTGTCCAAAGTTTGTGAGGTATCCAGTTGGAGGCAAGGGTGCAGTGCGATATTGGTAGATATTGACGAAAGCTCTACATGTTTCGCGTTATTTCATTCAACGCTTCGTCTGGAGCCTGAGATTGCAGTAACTAACAAACAAATATGAGATTTAAAAGACACAGTAAGTATATGCATATCATCAGTATTTCCTAGATAACACGTTCTATTTTTACATAAAAGTATATATTGATCTAAAATATTTGCCGAGTGTGACCATCAAGTTCCCATCATCACTACCAGACAGTGCGCAGCATGAGTACAGGCCAATAATCCAAGCCCTCAGTGGGGACGTATAAAATATCATATTCAACTGTCATTAATATATAAAAGACATTGTACTTACTACAATTCTTTGGTTTGCTCAACAAAAAAGGGGTAAAGAGGTACAGTCCCTGTTGTCTCCTCACCAACCAGAGGAACTAATGAGGATGGAATGGAGTAGGATTGAAAATCGTGCACCCCGGGTATAGTCCTAAATGGTAGCCGAATATAGAAAAAATAAATGAATAAATAAATAAATTTAGCCCCCTGTCAATGCAAGACAGGACAGATATGTTGCGTGAGAGAATTACCCCCAAACGAGAGGGGAAACGTTGGAAATATTGGCTCACCTATATAGAGAAGGGAAGCAGGAAATTCCCTGAATTGGGTAAACACACCGGCACTGGAATTATTTGTAAATTCCCTGGTTGAAACGGTCAAGAAAAGAATCAGCCCATATGGTGGTCAGATGATGACAGCCTTAAGATTGGGAAGTAGTGCCATGATAGACCTGTATAATTGGGCCATAAAGATTAAAGAGAGCCTCAAATAGAGAAAAGTAATGCATAATTACGGATAAAGTAGCATAGCCAAGCGGCATATATGCAACTCACCATCCCGGGATACAGAGAAATCCAGCCTCCAGATTTCTCTGGATTTCTCTGTATCCCGGGATGGTGAGTTGCATATATGCCGCTTGGCTATGCTACTTTATCCGTAATTATGCATTACTTTTCTCTATTTGAGGCTCTCTTTAATCTTTATGGCCCAATTATACAGGTCTATCATGGCACTACTTCCCAATCTTAAGGCTGTCATCATCTGACCACCATATGGGCTGATTCTTTTCTTGACCGTTTCAACCAGGGAATTTACAAATAATTCCAGTGCCGGTGTGTTTACCCAATTCAGGGAATTTCCTGCTTCCCTTCTCTATATAGGTGAGCCAATATTTCCAACGTTTCCCCTCTCGTTTGGGGGTAATTCTCTCACGCAACATATCTGTCCTGTCTTGCATTGACAGGGGGCTAAATTTATTTATTTATTCATTTATTTTTTCTATATTCGGCTACCATTTAGGACTATACCCGGGGTGCACGATTTTCAATCCTACTCCATTCCATCCTCATTAGTTCCTCTGGTTGGTGAGGAGACAACAGGGACTGTACCTCTTTACCCCTTTTTTGTTGAGCAAACCAAAGAATTGTAGTAAGTACAATGTCTTTTATATATTAATGACAGTTGAATATGATATTTTATACGTCCCCACTGAGGGCTTGGATTATTGGCCTGTACTCATGCTGCGCACTGTCTGGTAGTGATGATGGGAACTTGATGGTCACACTCGGCAAATATTTTAGATCAATATATACTTTTATGTAAAAATAGAACGTGTTATCTAGGAAATACTGATGATATGCATATACTTACTGTGTCTTTTAAATCTCATATTTGTTTGTTAGTTACTGCAATCTCAGGCTCCAGACGAAGCGTTGAATGAAATACTAAGCAGTAAAGCTACATAAAGAGCCATGAGGCTGAATTTTACTTTTCCTTATAATATTGATGGTGAGGACCCCCTGCGTGGGAAGACTTTCATGTGAACTTGCTTGTTACTTTTAAATAAAAGAGGGCAGGAAAAACCTATTGGTGGAGTAAAATCATCGTCTGGCATTACCAATGAGCTACAAATTCCCCCAACTTGTCAAAACATGTAATGTCCTTTTTTTAGTTCAACATGTGTGGCATTTTAGCACCTCCGAAAATGTGATAGGTAGTCAGGAAATCCAATGCGTAATTAGCGCCCCTTCAAAGCCTGAAGGTGATCATTGAATTTTGGGCACCTGTATGTGGCTAGGCTCCCAAAAAGTCTCTGACATGTGGTATCCCAATACTCGGAGGAAGTAGCAGAATGTGTTTTAGGGTGTAATTCCACATATACTTATGGCATGTGTGAGAAATATCTTTAAATATCATTAAAGCAACAACTTTGTATAAAGAAAAATAAATAAGTTTTTTTGGCATTTTCCAAAAACTTGTGGCAAAAAAAAAGTCTTTAATGGTCTCAACATGCCTCTCAGCAAATACCTTGGGGTGTCTACTTTCCAAAAAGGGGTCATTTGGGGGGCGTGTACTGCTTGGCATTTTAGCACCTCAACAAATGTGATAGGCAGTCAGAAAGTAAGAGCTGTGTACATTTCAGTATATATTGTATATATGATAGGTTGCAGACGCTATAACTTTCACACAAACCAATTAACCCTTTCATGACTAAGCCTATTTCTGACATTTGGTGTTTACAAGTTAAAATCCCTATTTTTTGCTAGAAAATTACTTAGAACCCCCAAACATTATATATATTTTTTTAGCAGAGAAGCTAGAGAATAAAATGGCGATTGTTGCAATATTTTATGTCACACAGTATTTGTGCAGTGGTGTTTTAAACGCAAGTTTTTGGGAAAAGGGACACTTTCAATAATTTTTAAAAAACAAAACAGTATAGTTATCCAAATGTTTTTGTATAATGTGAAAGATGATGTTACGCCGAGTAAATAGATACCAAACATGTCCCGCTTTATAATTACACGCACTCGTGGAATGGTGACAAACTTTGGTACCTATGCGGGCGCGACTTTCGTATGCGTTTTCTTTGCTGCGCAAGCTCGCGGTGATGGGGGCGATTTGAAAAAAAATGTCTTATTTATTTTTATATTATTAACTTTAATTAAAATTTAATTAAATGAAAAAGTAAATAAAAAAAAATATGTTGATCACTTTTATCGCTGTCACAAGGAATGTAAACATCCCTTGTGACAGTAATAGGTGTTGACATGTACTCTTTATGGAGGGATCGGTGGTCTAAAAGACCTCCAATCCCTCCTTTACACTTCAAAGTATTCAGATCACTGAAAATGGTGTATTTGAATACTGTATAGTATATACAGTGGCGTGAGGTAGATCGACGTGAGGTATAACAGCCGAGGGGCTTTTAGCCGCATCGGTTGTTATACCTGGATAGCCAATCGCCCACTCATCCCGCAGCTGCGGGCATCATCCCGGTATAACCCCCGAAAGTCGAGTATGCACATCTCGGCAGGAAGGGGTTAATATAGACATGTAGCCAAACACAATTTGGCCTACATTTATGAAGAAATTTGATTTTATTGGATATTTTTTATAACAGATAGTAGAAAATATAATTTTATTTTTCAAAAATATTGGTATTTTTTCATTTATATAACAAAAAATAAAAAACCCAGAGGTGAGAAAATAGCACCAAAAGAAAGCTGTATTTAAAAAAGTGTTAAAAAAATATACCGCGTTGCATGACTGCACAATTGCCTGTTAAAGTAGTACAATGCTGCATAACAAAATAACACATGGTCTGGTCCTGAAGGGGGTAAAACCTTCTGGTGGTCAAGTGGTTAATTTACTATCTCACAGAGGAGGAAAGCCATACAGCACAGAAGTTCAGGATCCATTGGCACACAGAGGAGGAAATCTGTTACAGCACAGGAGTTCAGGATCCACTAGTTACAGCTAGGGATGGGCCGGTGTTCGATTCGAACCCATGTTCGAATCGAACATCGGACGTTCGCCCACTCGGCGAGCCCAGAACTATTTGGGCCGCTCGCATCAAATTCGTGTGATGCGAGCGGCCCGCAATGCACTGCGCCAGTTGCAGTGCATTGCTGGCTGATGATTGGCCAAGCATGCACTGTGACCCGCATGCTTGGCCAATCAAAGAGCCAGCGGCGAGGAGAGCAATAATTGACCACAATTGACCAATTATAGCTCAGGGGGTTTAGTACACGCCCCACAGTATAAAAGGCCGCCGTGGCGGCGGCCTCGCCTATTTTGTTGTGTTGTCAGTGTCAGCGTGTCAGTGTTATGTGCTGCTGACTTCTGACATTATGTGCTATGATTCTAGGGATTTGTGTGTGCATGCTGTTAGTACAGCATTGCAGTATCACATCTGGGGGGTGTCTATAGTATGCCTGTGAAGGGGGGCATGTTTCCTGTGCTTAGAACTGTCCCTGCAAAAAATGTAATTTTTGCAGGAAAAAAAGCTATTTAAAATCACTCGCGGTTAATGTATTGACGGCTCCCATAACACAGAGAACAGTCATTCATTGAAAGCCATTCATAAAAAAAAAAGTCATTGATAAAAAAAAAAAAAAGCGTGGGGGTCCCCCCAAATTTAATAACCAGGCCCTTCAGGTCTGGTATGGATATTAAGGGGGATCCCAGCCAAAAAAAATAAATGGCGTGGGGTCCCCTTCAAAATCCATACCAGACCCTTGAAGTCTGGGATGGATTTTAAGGGGAACCCCAGCCAAAAAAAATGGCTTGGGGTCCCCCTCAAAATCCATACCAGACCCTTATCCGATCACGCAACCTGGCAGGCCGCAGGAAAAAAAGAGGGGACGAGAGTGGCCCCCCTCCCTCCTGAACCGTACCAGGCCACATGCCCTCAACATTGGGAGGATGCTTTGGGGGTCTGAGACCCCCAAAGCACCTTGTCCCCATGTTGATGAGGACAAGGGCCTCTTCCCCACAACCCTGGCCATTGGTTGTGGGGGTCTGCGGGCAGGGGGCTTATCGGAATCTGGAAGCCCCCTTTAACAAGGGGACCCCCAGATCCCGCCCCCCCTGTGTGAAATGGTAAGGGGGTACAAAAGTACCCCTACCATTTCACCAAAAAAGTGGCAAAAATGGTAAAAATGACAGGAGACAGTCTTTGACAATTCCTTTATTAAAATCTTTTTTCTTCTTTCTTCTGGTCTTCCTTTCTTCATCCTTCGGTTTCTTCACCTTCTCCTTCCGGCATCTTCTTCCATCTTCTTCTTCCATCTTCTTCTTCCTCCGATCCGCTTCTTCTTGCGCTGGTCTTCTCGTCCTTCTCGTCCGGCATCTTCTTCCATGGCGTCTGCGTCTCTTCTGGGCCGCTCCGCGCAATGGGAGGCTCCCGCTGTGTGAGGCTTCGCTGCCTCTGACAGGTCTTTTATAACGGAGGGCACCTGGTGACCCCGCCCCCTCTGACGCACGGGGACGTCATGGGGAATTTCCTATGGCTTTCCCCATGATGTCAGAGGGGGGCGGGGTCACCAGGTGCCCTCCGTTATAAAAGACCTGTCAGGCGGAGCGAAGCCTCACACAGCGGGAGCCTCCCATTGCGAGGAGCGGCCCGACAGAAGAACAGACGCCGACGCCATGAAAGAAAATGCCGGACGAGAAGACCAGCGCAAGAAGAAGTGGATCGGAGGAAGAAGAAGATGGAAGAAGAAGATGGAAGAAGAAGATGGAAGAAGATGCCGGAAGGAGAAGATGAAGAAACCGAAGGATGAAGAAAGGAAGACCAGAAGAAAGAAGAAAGAAGATTTTAATAAAGGAATTGTCAAAGACCGTCTCCTGTCATTTTTACCATTTTTGACACTTTTTTGGTGAAATGGTAGGGGTACATACCCCCTTACCATTTCACACAGGGGGGGGCCGGGATCTGGGGGTCCCCTTGTTAAAGGGGGCTTCCAGATTCCGATAAGCCCCCCGCCCGCAGACCCCCACAACCAATGGCCAGGGTTGTGGGGAAGAGGCCCTTGTCCTTGTCAACATGGGGACAAGGTGCTTTGGGGGTCTCAGACCCCCAAAGCATCCTCCCAATGTTGAGGGCATCAGGCCTGGTATGGTTCAGGATGGAGGGGGGCCGCTCTCGTCCCCCCTCTTTTCCTGCGGCCTGCCAGGTTGCGTGCTCGGATAAGGGTCTGGTATGGATTTTGAGGGGGACCCCACGCCATTTTTTTTGGCTAGGGTTCCCCTTAAAATCTATCCCAGACCTCAAGGGTCTGGTATGGATTTTGAGGGGGACCCCACGCCATTTTTTTAAATTTTTTTTGGCTGAGGTCCCCCTTAATATCCATAGCAAACCTGAAGGGCCTGGTTATTGAATTTGGGGGGACCCCCACGCTTTTTTTTTTAATTTTTTTTTATTTTTTATCAATGACTTTTTTTATGAATGGCTTTCAATGAATGACTGTTCTCTGTGTTACGTGAGCTGTCAATACATTAGCCGCGAGTGATTTTAAACAGCTTTTTTTCCTGCAAAAATTTCACTTTTTGCAGGGACAGTTCTAAGCACAGGAAACATGCGTCCCTTCACAGGCATACTATAGACACCCCCCAGGTACAAAATTTAAAGGAATATTACACTTTTATTGTTTCAATTTAAGCATCATTAAAATCACTGCTCCTGAAAAAACGGCCGTTTTAAAAAAAAAAAATTGCATTGATACATGTCCCCTGGGGCAGGACCCAGGTCCCCAAACACTTTTTATGACATTAACATGCATATTAGCCTTTAAAATTAGCACTTTTGATTTTGAACGTTCGCATCCATTGTAACTAATAGGGTTCTAATGCTCGCACAGACTTTAGGTCTGTTCGCGGGTTCTGGTGCCAGCCGAACGGGGGGGTGTTCGGCTCATCCCTAGTTACAGCCCTGAGGTTCATGATTTGCACAGAAGACTGTGCACAAGGGTAGCTACCAAACTAGGAGAATGCAGGGCACACAAGAGCAGTAATGAAAAATATCCAATTCCCTATTGGTGCAACTACACTATCCTCTCCACAAAGGTGTCCCCAACAGGTCCACCAAAAAAAATCCTTCCAAATCCTCAACCAAGACCAATGGAAAAAAGCTCAGCTAAGCTTCCCGAGGATGTCAATTGTTGAAACGCATAGGAAGGACTTCCTAGCAGCACTTTCTTTTGCCAGCTCCAGAATAGAGTGAAGTGGTGCCGCTTCGTTGTTTGCATTTATGGGTGGCTACATTGGGTGTCGATCCAAGCACTGTTTAATGCAAGTGGGCTACCTTATTTCTATGTTGATGTGATATATTTTTATCATAAACACTGTGCAATAAAGTTTTCTCCATTGGTCTTTGTTAGCTCTATGATGCTGTGGTGAGGAGAAGGGAAGTAGTATTCCTGATATCCTATAACGTGGAGGCTGAGGAGGAGTGGATTTTTATCTTGCAAAGAAAGTGCACTGTGATTTTCTGATTTTGAATAAAAGGTCATGATCATGTGGTGAGTGAGTACTTTCTATCAGAGTCACGTGTGTGATTACAGAAGAATTGGCTATTGGATGAGGCACATTGGTGGAATGATAAGAAGGAAAATTGAAGGGGTATTGCATAATATTTATGGACACTTGATATTGGCAAAGCACTTATATTGGGACATTTATTGTCAAATGAGTGAGCACATGAATAAATTTGTTTTTTAAATTTATGACTTAATGATGTTTGTTTGATGATAATATAGCCCCACCTTTTTTTATCTCTGTATTGCTGATATTTCAATGATTTTACTATAATGATTTTTTCTTAAAAGTTAATACAAGCCTTTTCTTATCTCTGCAGGTTACACGGTAGCTGCAAGAAATAAAAACATGAGGAATTTAAACCTGGGATCTATCATGGAACACAATTTGTAAACATTATAAGATGCAAGAATTTCCTAACAATAGAACTATCAGAACTTTGTTATATACAAAACAATGAGAGCACAATTACCACCAAATCCCTCTTGTGAGATTATAGACTGTGAAGTAGGCATTCAAATTTTTGAGTGCATGACAAGCTCAGCATGAACACAAAGCAAGAAGTGGAAACCTTATCCAAATTTTTTTTCAGATAATCTCATATTTGCAACTTGAAGACTGATCCAACACATTTTGTAATCTGTTGATTCCTAACATATTGGTACGCTATCAAGTATTTGTTCAACAGGACACAAACTTCAAAAATGTTACTTATTTTTACATGTGACTGTCAATAATTTTATGTCTACATCAAAAGAATATTTTAATAATTTTTTTATTCAAAATCATTATTTGAACAAGCCAAATGTCAAAATCTATTCTCTTTATTACAATTACTAATGTGTTACTCAACACAATAGATTTGTTTTACAAAAGTAATACATTTGGCTTGAATAATGCTTAATCACCATGCTCACTTATTACAATAATCAAACTGGCAGGATTAAATAATCATGTATCTAGTATGCTTCAAACTTAGATGGTGATAAATTCATCAATAATATAACTCAATAAATTAATCAATAACTTCCAATCTTGATGAAACTGATGAGTTAAAGGAGATCTGCAAAATGCATTGTTTCACTAGTCCTTTGATTTGGTTACCAAAAAATAAAACCCTCTTGGTAACCACTTGCAAAAATAGGAGATAGCCACTGGTTATAAAGGAAAGGCCTTACTTGATGATAGATATGTAGAAGGCCCAATGGAAATAGCTGACTTTCTAAAACTTTCCATTTTCCAATCATTACACAACCACTCCTTATGGAGATTACCTTCCAAGGAGAAACTCTCTTTAATGAACTAATTTTTCTTTGCAGAGTCTTTAAATCCACTGGAAATCATTTAAACTTGTGGTAATGGGTATTTATGGCCCTGATATTTTTAAAGTGGATTGAGTTATTGACGGTATTTAAAGATGTCAAAGTTTGGAATTTAAAAATGCGTGGATGACTGAATCTATATATCTTTGGTTTACTATGTATAACAGATGTTTTGAAATCTCAAACTGTAAGCAATGCTATTTAGTATCTACACTAATGTGTAATTATTATTTTATAATTCTGTTTTTATTGGTTCTTTAAAAGCAACATTATGCATTAACTATACAAGCCTTAATCATCCAGGGAATAAAAGTGATGGAATAGTAAAGGAAGATAGATACATTTTCAAAATGAATGCAGTATAAATGATGAATTTTGATAACTGTTAAACAAAATAAAAGTTGTACCAGTATACATTCATTGAATATATGAAAAAATCTGTAGTCAGTATGTGAAAATATGACTAGCAAAGATTTAAAGTTGTTTGTACTTTTTTGATCTTAGATTACATATCCTTTTGAGATATTTGTAAACTAGATTTCTGTTGTAAAAAGAAAAAATCAAAATGTAGGAAATAGTATTTTTTTAGGGTTTGGTGTGAAACAGAACTGGAAAAATCTCTAGGCATCTGGGATTCTAATGCACCAATATTTTGGTGCAGACACAATCATTCTAATTAGTTTAACTACATATTGTTGAATTTACTATTCAAAACTCATTCAGGGCAGCTATAAAGTTCTGTAAGGATATTGTCCCTAGAATTGTGCAATCTAAGTGAAGATGGAAGAAGAAGTATGGGTTACTTTCTTGCTGTGTTTAGGGTACCATTACATTAAAGCACACTAACCTGAACTCTTAAAATTTAGTATAATTTCACAGTATATAAAATATAAATAACATATGGAAACCTCGTTTTGGCACATTGATGAACTTATCCCTTTTTGGCTCCTTCTGTTTGAATGCAAATATAGCAACCTGGGCCCAGAGTATGTATTAAAGCACAGCTACAGGCAAGCATGGAAAGCGAAATTGATACTAAACATGCCTACAGTATCATTATCATATGGTCTATTACCCAGAACTTGAGCGTTTAAGTTGTTTTGAATAAAGGGATAGCCCCCATCCCCAAAAAATATCTTTATTGAGGGAAACATCCTACTCCCAACATCCAAATGTATACTAATTGAAGTTATGAGTACTAGCCTTCTCTGTGTATCTTGTGCACTATTGGAAGAGACCTCAAATTTGCTCAATACCCATACATGCCCTATGTATGACTTCAGTTGAATCTTTCACCTATTTCTTCTATTCCAAAGCAGCTGTGTAGTCTACAAAACTGCATACAGTATGTGTCCACCTTACTGCCTTCTCAGTGACCTATAACTTCACTGTTGCCAGGAAATATAGTCCCAGTAAAAATGAGCATGGCACCTGTTAGTGATGTGGTTTTATTGTCAATACTGAACAGCATAATTTGAACAGAAAAGGAACTGTGTGCCATGCAGACATATGGGATAATGAAGGAACAATACTGAGGAATATTTTAGAGTTTGCCTGAAGGATTTAACACCCACTCTATAAAAACATTATTGATGACATTTTATTTTACCCAAGCTTTATCCATTATTATCGCCATGACATGCTCCATTTACATATTAAATCAATAACAATAGTGGCAAGTGTGGTAAACATATTAAAGGTATAAAGGACAATTCAGTTACTAGACACATTCACAGATTTAGTGGCCTTTGTTTGTTTTTTTTTTGCAGTTTTCACAATATAATTCAACATCCTTGTCTTATTTACTTGTACCCTAAGCAGTTGCCCCAATTCCAACCTCTGCTTTAGTTAAACCCCTGCTTTTATTTTTTATGTTTATAAAATGTTAAATATAGTCACCATATGGATCAAAATTAGTCGGTTCTCAGTGCAATCACAATTTGCAAATGGAGCAATATTTTAACCATACTGACCCAGCTGTACAAATGACTCCTTAGTGGCACAACTTTTCATCTTTGCACAGTCAATTAACCATTGCTGAAACCCCTGTAGCGACTATTGGAGATAGTCTTGATATCAACTTGACAACACTGTTTTCATTCTGTTAGACTGCCTTACACAAGATTAAGTTAATGACCTAACCTTAATATACATTACATTATTTGATACTAAAGGTTGTTAGATGTAAACTTCAATGTATTTTTTTAATTTTATCCACAGAAGCATATAATAATGTTTCTAAGCATAGACATTGTATGAAGGTAAAACAGCCTAGAGTATTAACTTTTTCAATGTTTCCATATGGCTGAGAAAAATGGTGATTTTGGTGGTACGATTTTTACAAGTGCATAGAAGGAAATGTATTCTTTAGTCAAGTTAATTTTAACTTTAAATTGAAATACATGTCATGCTTTCAATAAATGCTTTTTCATGTCTACTATTTTTTACTAAAAAATAACTAGTGAGACATTGTTCCCTGATCTTGCTTGGGTTTCGGGTTCATTGCGCACCATAGTCAGTATCTGTACAAAGCTGTGGTGCTATTTGTGCATATATGGTTTCCTTTCGGTGCTAAGGTTTAATCTCACAGAATAAGAATGGTAAGTGAATAGTCTTCTGGATAGATTGATAGTAGACTGTGTCTCATGTGGTAAGAGCATTAGTCTTATCTCCTTAGATTCAGGGGCAGAAGTGAGTGTTTCTGGCGACTCTGCAAACAGCTGCCACAAAAATGGCCAAATTAAACATACAAGGTTAATAATTGACCAAAATGAACCTCAATGTAAAGATTTGAGGACTATGTAACATTTTGCTTTAAGGATATCAATGAAATTTGACATTTGATTGTCTGAACTTGGTTGGCTTGCTGGCCTCCTCATTTTCCCTGTGCCTTTCTCATATGTTTCATAGCTAGTAAACACCTTGTTGCAGCTTATGTCTCTCTGTAACTACCGTATATACTCGAGTATAGGTCGACCCGAATATAATCCGAGGTCCATAATTTACCACAAAAAAAATGGGAAAACTTATTGACTTGAGTATAAGCCAAGGGTAATGCAGCAGCTACTGTAAGTAGAAAAGAGGGTCAACAATGCCTATCTGCAGCTGCATACCTCCCTGTGTCCTGTGTACCTCCCTGTGTCCTGTGCATGCCTACCTGTGCAGATCTGCCTACCTCCCTGTGTCCTGTGTACCTCCCTGTGTCCATTGCAGCCTACATGTGTCCTGTGCATACCTCTGTGTGCCGATCTGCAGCCTCTGTGTCCTTCTGCAGGCTCTGTGTCCTTCTGCAGCCTCTGTGTCCTTCTGCAGCCTCTGTGCCCTTCTGCAGCCTCTGTTCCCTTCTGCAGCCTCTCTGACCATCTGCAGCCTCTGACCATCTTCAGCCTCCATGGGCCATTTTGCACTGATCAGCGTGTAATAAGAAACAGACGGCAGCCATTCCAGTATTCAAAAGCCGCGCCTCCTCCTCGTCTGTGATAGGTGGAACACTCAATTCCCCAGCAGTCAGTGTTCCACCTATCACGGACATCCGCTCATCCTCATACCACGGACGAGGATGAAAGGATGTCCATGATAGGCGGAACACTGACTGCTGGGAAATTGAGTTTTCCACCTATCACAGATGAGGAGGCGCGGCTTTTGAACATTGGAATGGCTGCCGTCTGTCTGCATGACACGCTGATCATGATAGGCAGACGGTGGCGACTCGAGTATAACCCGAGGGGTGCACTTTCAGCCCCAAAAAAAGGGCTGAAAATCTCGGCTTATACTCGAGTATATACGGTATACTCTTTTTTCATCTGAAACATTACTTTCCGGATCCTTTTTCTCATCCCCAGGCTTCTCTGAAATTTATTTTTGTAATTCTTCATTCCAAAACTCATTCTCAATAATTCTTTTGCAGAGGCTCTATCCAAAATCTAAAGCAATGTTCCTTTTTTTTTTTCTTGGATCACAAAACCTATGAGTTTTTTTTTTCTTGCCTTAGATCAAGTGACAGCAATCAATTGTCTGTCTAAACTGTATCTCCTGAGTTATTTAGTGATCTATTAAATCTGAGCTGTGTAATCTGTTACATATGCATACAATAGGAATCCTTGTTTTGGGTTGAATTGGGTTTTGGGTTTGTGTCCCTGTTGTGTTTCTATCTGGACAGAAAGTGATTGCAAATTTCTCCAATGAGGAAACAGTTAAAGCAAAAACACATTTTAGTAGCGTGGGGAAGAATTTGAAATTCTGGTTGTGTTTACCCATTTCTTTGCTGTCACAAATAAGCTGGTAGCAAATGGTAGGGATATTTGTTCAGAGGCTATCCTGCTACTTTTTCTAGCCCTGTTCCTGCTACTCCTGTGACATGTGGCTCTGGCACACAGCTTTCATAAATGCTTATCTTTACATTTATTAGTAAAGAAATCTCTCCACCTTTCACTATAGAAAATATAACTTTTCCCCACTTCATACAAACCTAAAATAATACGGTTGGAGTTAATGGATATGTTCACTTTTCAGAAAAAAATAATAAATGCACGTGTTTTTGCAGGTAAAAAAATTTACATTTATTATTTTTTTTTCTTTTGGAGCCTGTAAAGCATTGCATCGGCTGGTGCCATGCAGGTCTCCTTTAGATCTGTCAGAGTATCTATGTGCCCGTACATCCGTATGGACAAGCAGATATAATCTGACAGTAAGAATTAATGAACTACCATGGTGCTCCACAGTGCCATGGTAGTTCAGTGAGAACTACAAGCAGACAACTGCAAAGGATTTCCGGGCTGTTAGTTCATTCTCACACAGAGCTGTGCGAAGGAATGATGCGGCCATGTGGGCGAAGCCCCGAATGACTGCTCTGATTTTAAAAAGTGACAGCTTGTACGGGGAACTTCTCCCCATACCAGTGTCACAGGGAGAGGGGGATTGGGCAGCATGTGCAGTATTGGGAACATATTATGTGATAGGATACTCAAGCGCTGCTAGGTGTATAAGTGAATACTAATGAGGAAGACACATAACAGCTGCACCATTCACAATGATCTTAAGCATAAAGTTATATAATTCTTGAACAATGGTGCGCTTGTTCTGTATGTTATAGTGTGCATAACGTGCCATGTGCATAAATAAATAAATCAGTGGGTTTCAACAATTAATGATACAAATAAACGTCCAAAAAATATATAAAATACAGTCAATATAAATATGAATATTGATAAAGTGCTCCTTCACAGGATATAGTAGTTGGTTTTGTGATCAGTGCCACCACTTCCATCAACAGGTGCAATGCCTGCTCACCTTAGGATGCGACTCCCTTGGGTCATATAATGCTCTCAATAATGTGTTCTAGGACAAACCAGCCAGGAATAGCATCAAGATATTCACAACGTCCTTCAATATAAAGCCATCTGTTTTCTGGAGTGTCTCGGGAAGAGAATGAGAAAAATGTCCCGCTTCCTCAGATGACGCTCAGATATGTGTGGGTGATTACGATCCTCCAGTACTCCAGACAATTCAGCCAAAAGGTAGAGTAGGGTCACCTGTGCTGTGGGTCATGCAGGTGATTCAGCATATGTAAAGCTCCTCAGTGGTATCAGGGAATTAGTAGACCAGACTGTGTGGACCGCACAGAGGAAACCCAAAATGCATGTAGGTGAAATACATAATAATGATATTTATTAAGATAGGTGATAAAAATAAGAAAATACAAACAGTGCACAACCAACCCAACAAACCCACCAACAACAGTATATACAGCGAGAGACAGTACCAGAAACACCAATGTCAGCCAGGCCAGGGTCATACACAGCAGATCAGCAGAAGGACAAGGGATGTTCCAGAAACATAAACGTTAGCCAGGCCATGGTTATACACAGGGAGATCAGTAGTAAGGGACAGGAAAACAACAGGACAGGGAGAGGATGGATCGAGCTGAAGGGTACCGGGTCAGGGTACGCTCAGGAACAAGGTCAGATGCAGGATCGGGTAACAAGCAGCAAGGTCAGAGCCCAAGGAGAGAGATACCAAGGCAAGCCAGGTATTTATAAGACTGCCTCACGTAGCAGCTGAGCGCAGGAGGTGCTGTCTGCTCCACACTGTCAGAGCACACCCGCTGGTGGAGTGAATGCCGCAGCGCTAGCACCGTCACCTGGCATGGATTTAAAGGGAATCCCTACGCCGAAAAACCGGCGTGGGGGTCCCCCCAAACCCATCTCAGACCCTTATCCAAGCATGCAGCCCGGCCGGCCAGGAAAGGGGTTGGGGACGAGCGCCCCCCTCATGAGCCGTACCAGGCCGCGTGCCCTCAACATGGGGGGTGCCCTGGGGAGCGGCCCCCCCACCCCAAAGCACCTTGTCCCCATGTTGATGAGGACAAGGGCCTCTTCCCGACAACCCTGGCTGTTGATTTTTGGGGTCTGCGGGCGGGGGGCTTATCGGAATCCGGGAGCCCCCTTTAATAAGGGGGCCCCCAGATCCCGGCCCCCCACCCTATGTGAATGAGTATGGGGTACGATGTACGCCTACCCATTCACCTAAGGTGTAAATGTGTAAATAAAAAAAACACACAATGTTTTTTAAATATTTTATTGCACTGCTCCGGGGGTCTTCTTCCGTCTTGGGGGGTCTTCTCGCCGGACTCGGGGGTTCCAGGGCTCCAGTCCGGTGGACAATCCCGCGGGAAAGTCCTCTCGTGTGTACGCCGCATTAGCTGAAAACTCCTATCTAATGCATGGCATTTCTGATGGTGGGTTTACCTGATTTTGAAAATCTTAAATTGTGTCTGCATAGTATCTGTTGAAGCAGCCACTTACAGTCTCCATTGTAAGCCTGTGTGACAAAGTGACAATTCAGAAGAACAATTGCTAGACAGAGCATTTTCATTCCATTACAGGGTCAATATGTATTATTTTAACAAAAGTTACAGATTTTAAAAGATTTTAATTACTTTTGACATTACATTAACAATGTTAAAGTTTATATATGTCTTTAGTTTCTTTAGTGAATTTTATTTCATGTGTCAATAGAAAAAAAAAGTTTGTTGCCTCTGTTTTGGTGGTAACCATTGTTGATTACCTGTACAGAATAAATGCTTCATATATTTTACACCTACTTATTAGGCTGCCCAGAAAAAAGGGTAAATTAAAACACAATGATTAAATGCCATTGCCAACACATGATTGGCTGTCTAAAAAGACAGCTTCCTGGCAGGATAGCTCAGGGGGGTAGGGACTAGTGTCCCATGTTTTGAACACACCTGAGCCCACCTCTGCTTCCTACTAGCATGTAAAATGGGAGTTGAAGTTTTAGTTTTCTAAAGTAGTTATTTTTCCTGTTTTTTGGATTTCTTCCTTTGTTTTCACCTGGTCACCCTGTAAATAGAACACTTTTTTGTCAGAGGCGAGGGTGACAATGTTCACTTACTATACTGAATCTATGGAGGAGCAGCATTATTACTAAAAAGTATTCATACCCCTTGAAAGTTTCCACAATTTGTCATGTTACAACCAAAAATGTAAATGTATTTGTAGTGGCACAAAATTAATGAAGTGGAAGGAAAATGATGAATGGTTTTAAATTTTTTTTACAAGTAAATATGTGAAATGTGTGGTGTGCATTTGTATTCAGCCCCCCTGAGTCAATACTTTGTAGAACCACCTTTTGCTGCAATTACAGTCTTTTTTGGTATGTCTCTACCAGCTTTGCACATCTATAGAGTGACATTTTTGCCCATTCTTCTTTGCAAAATAGCTCAAGCTCTGTCAGATTGGATGGAGAGCGACTGTGAATAGCAATTGTGAGGTCTTGCCACAGATTCTCAATTGGATTTAGGTCTGGACTTTGACTGGGCCATTCTAACACATGAATATGCTTTGATCTAAACCATTTCATTGTAGCCCTGGCTGTATGTTTAGGGTCGTTGTCCTTCTGGAAGATGAACCTCCACCCCAGGTTTTTTTCTAAGATTGCCCTGTATTTGGCTCCATCCATCTTCCCATCAACTCTAACCAGCTTCCCTGTCCCTGCTGAAGAAAAGCATCCTCACAACATGATGCTGGCACCGCCATGTTTCCTGGTGGGGATGGTATGTTCAGGGTGATGTGCAGTGTTAGTTTTCCACCACACATAGTGCTTTGCTTTTAGGCCAAAAAGTTAAATTTTGGTCTCACCTGACCAGAGCACCTTCTTCCACATGTTTGCTCTGTCCCTTACATGGCTTCTCGCAAACTGAAAATGGGACTTCTTATGGCTTTCTTTCAACAATGGCTTTCTTCTTGCCACTCTTCCATAAAGGCCAGATTTGTGGAGTGCATGACTAATAGTTGTCCTGTGGACAGATTCTTCCACCTAAGTTGTGGGTCTCCGCAGCTCCTCCAGAGTTACCATGGGCCTCTTGGCTGCTTCTCTGATTAATTCCCTCCTTGCCTGGCCTGTCAGTTTAGGTGGACGGCCATGTCTTGGTAGGTTTTCAGTTGTGGCATACTCTTACCATTTTTGGATGATGGATTGAACAGTGCTCGTGAGATGTTCAAAGCTTGGGATATTTTTGTGAACCTAACCCTGCTTTAAACTTCTCCACAACTTTATCTCTGACCTGTCTGGTGTGTTCATCAGCCTTCATGATGCTGTTTGTTCACTAAGGTTCTCTAACAAACCATTGAGGGCTTCACAGAACAGGTGTATTTATACTGAGATTGAATTACACACAGGTGGACTCTAGTTACAAATTAGGTGCCTTCTGACAGCAATTGGTTAATTAGGAGTATCCGAGTAAACGGGGCTGAACACAAATGCATGCTATACTTTTGAGATATTTAGTTGTAAAAAATTTAAAAAAAAAAAACATTTATCATTTGCCTTTCACTTCACAATTATGTGCCACCTTGAGTTGGTCTACGTTTTTGGTTGTAACATGACAAAATGTAAAAAATTTCAAGGGGCATGAATACTTTTTTTTTTTCAAAATGTTTTTATTGGGAAGAAAATATAAAGACATATGTACAGAGTATTGTTAGTGATTTTTACAGAAACTGCACAAGATCAAAACAGAAAGAGATCTGGAGGTAACATATATGTCAGCAAGACAGAACAGTGAATAACAGTTTGGTAATTAAAAAAAAAAACAACTAACGTTGTGGGGTTGCAGAGCAGCCTTTTGACATATGAAATCTCTACCTGATGGGATTTGTGAAGCAGTGCAGACAGAAAGTGCCTGCCCAATGTATACTGTCAAATATCCATTCTAGATAGAGCAAAAGACTGGATGGATCTGAGTGCTAACCCCTGATAAGTACTAACTTAGGGAGGGGAGTATTACCAGGAAGGTACATGGGGGGGGGGGAAGAGTTGCGGCTTCAGAGGATGCAACGCCATAGGGGGGGGGGCTCCAAAAGTGTCCACCAAGCGTAATAGTAATTTAAGAGATAGTAACAAGGAATGACTGTAGGGGTTACGGATCCTCCGGGATTGGCTCATCATAGGAGAAGGAAAGCGTGTGAAGATCCAGTTGGTCATCTGGGGAGAGAGCTGAGGAGATGAACAGTTGCCATCTGTTGAGAAAACGAGATCTGGATTTGAGGTCTTTGAAATCCGTGAGGAGTCGTTCTCTGTATAGAAGACTAAAACACTCCTTTTTGAGTTGGGTGACGGGTGGACTTTGAGGTAAAATCCAATGTCTGAGGATAAGTCTCCTTGCGATTAGTAGGCATAGCAGAATCCAATCTTTTGAGGGGAGTTTTGGGGCCGTCCCATTGAGGGATGTGGCCTTAGATGAGGAGGATGACCACGGTAGCAGTAAGGGGTCCCAGTATCCAAAAATCAAGAGAAGAGGATCTTTGGGGAGTTTCAATAGTGTGACTTCAAATATGAAGAAGATAACTTGATCCCAAAATGAGGAGATGAAGGAGCAGGACCAAAAGCGATGTGAGAGTGAGGGTTTGGTAGCTGAGCATAGGGGGCATGAAACTCCCTCCTTCTTGGATTTGGGCGAGAGGAAGGGAATATATGCTCAGTGAGCTATTTTTAGCTGAGTTTCCCTCCATGTTTCATTAGGTGTTAGACGGAGAACCCTTTGAAGGCCAGACAGAATCTGCGGAGAAGTTTGACAGGCCATGCTCCTGCCATAGTTCAAATGGTTTGCAGTGTGTACCGGGAAGAAAACCAGGATTCCCTTGGATGAGTAGGTGGGAGGAAAAGTAGGATGGGAGTTTAAGGATTTTTCTGGTCTCTCTCCAGGCCAAGGCTGTGTCACGTAGAAGGAGATTGTGTTGAAGTGGGAGGGGAACAGATTTCCCCCTGAAATGTAGGAGGGCCACCAGGGAATAGGGGTGAGCCATTTCAGTCTCCAGTGCATAATTGGAGTGCCGGGATTGGTGAGTCAGCCAGTCGAGGCTAGTCCTAATTAAACAGGCAAGGTTATACATTCTTATATGTGGTAAGCTAATACCGCCCTCGCTCCTGGGTAGGTGCAGTTTTCTAAAAGCTATGCGTGGTCTTTTGCCATGCCAGAGGAATTTGGAAATTTTAGAGTCGAGAGCTGAGATATCTCTGTGTTTCAGCAATAGCGGAATAGTTTGCAAAGGATACAGTAGTCTGGCGAAGTTGATCATTTTGACAAGGTGGCACCTTCCTAAGAGAGATAGGGGGAGATCCATCCAGTTACACAGTTCCTGAGAGAGTTTGCTAAAAAGAGGGGGGTAGTTAAGATGGTAAAGAGAAGAGGGCAGTTTCCCAATCTTAATTCCAAGGTAGGTGATATGTGACGTGGCAGCTTGAAAGAGAGAGTTTTTAGACCAAGGGGGTATAGATTGACCGCCGATTGGGAGAATTTCGCTTTTAGAGTAGTTTATGCGGAGACCCGAGCATATTCTAAAATTATCAAAAATACTTCTAATTGTCAAGATGTCAGCTGGGGGGTTAGATGTGAAAATGAGGACATCATCCGCGAAGAGTGATGTACGCAGTTCCGTGGAGCCTACCGTGATGCCTCGAATGGGAGCATTGAGAGATAAGAATCTGGAGAGGGGTTCTAGAGAAATGTTAAATAATAGGGGGGATAGAGGGCACCCCTGCCTGTTTCCTTTGTAAAGGCGGAACTCTTCTAAAAGAAGACCCGCTGCAACTAATTTAGCTGAGGGCGATGCATACATTGAGTTTATGAAGTGACAGAAAGGGCCGTTAAAACCCATCTTGGAGAGCGATAGTGCTAGCCAATCAAAACTTACATTATCAAAGGCTTTTTCAGCGTCTAGGGTGATTATGGCATAGTCACCCTTGGGATCTTGTTTGGCTTGTTCGAGGGCTAATAACACCTTGCGAATATTCAGGGTGGCCGTGCGTCCTTTTACAAAACCGGATTGCGCAGGTTGAATGAGGTCGGGGAGGATTACTGCTAATCTGGAGGCCACTATTTTCGATAGGATTTTGACATCTATGTTAAGTAATGAAATAGGCCTGTATGAGCCTGGTTCTAACGGGTCTTTGCCCTTTTTTGCAAGAAGCTTAATAATTGCTTGATTGCCCATAGGGAGATATGGGCCACCAGCCCAAATGCCGGAATAGACAGAGTGAAGCATAGGTATCGTTATGTCGGGGAGCGTTTTATAAAACTCGCTAGTAAAGCCGTCAGGGCCAGGGGCTTTTGAGGGGCCAAGATTTCTAATGGCTTGTGTTTTTTTCGCCTGTCGTGATGGGGGCATTTAGGGATTCTAGCTGGACGGGAGAGATGGTAGGAAGGTGCATCTTGTCTAGGAAGGAATGTGCAGCGTCTTTGTTAATAGGGTCTGGGCCATATAGGGCCGTGTAAAATTTCAGCATGGCTTTGTTAATATCAGGAGGGGTGGAGTGCACTTTCCCCCGGTGATCTCGAAGCGAGGTGATGTGGGTCGGTCGGAAAAATCCCTTGCAGAGCCTAGAAAGAAGTTTCCCAGACTTGTTACCAAATTTGTGAAAGGTGGCGTCTAGATGGGCCTTTTTTGTAAGTTCAAGGGTAGTTGCCCAGGCGTCGAAAGAGGATTTAGCTGCCGACCATTCATCTCTGTCGGTGGAAGTGTTAGAAGTGACAAGTTTGAGTTGTGCACTGTGTAGTCTAGTGCTGGCTAGCTTAAATTTAGATAGCGCTGTTTTTTTTAAAGTAGTGGCGTATGATATGATCCTACCCCTCAGGTAAGCTTTACCAACATCCCAAAGGAGGTTTGGGTTGCTTGAATGGGAGGCATTGGCTGAGGAGAATTCTTCCCAGGAGCGCATCATATAATTTTTTAAAGTCAGTGTTGTTGTGTAGGAATGAGGGAAAGCGCCAGAGGTTCGGGTGAGGTGAGAGATCTAGTTGTTCAAGGGTAAGTGATATTGGGGCATGGTCAGAAATGGCAATGTCTTCTATCCCGGTGTCGGAGACATAGGGAATAAGGTTGTCGGAACCAAAGAAGTAATCAATTCTGGTCAGGGTCTTGTGGGGGTTGGAGTAGAAAGTAAAGGCCCTTTCTGTTGGATGAGATAGGTGCCACAGGTCTGAAAGACATAGGGAGTCTATGGTTGATGCGAACAAAGTGGGGGCGGAGGGAGAGGGAGTTGCTACTGAAGGTTTTGGTGTGGACCTGTCATCTGTCAAGTGCATAATGTCATTGAAATCTCCCCCAATCAAGTGGGGTAGATGGGAGGGGGTGAGGAGTAACGAGGATAATAGGCAATAAAAGGACTTTGTCGGGCTGTTAGGGGCATAAACGTTAGATATTAGTAGCTCCTTAGAGCCGAGTTTAACTCGGATTGAGATAAAGCACTCCTGGTCGTCTGTGTCAGTAGAGAGGACGGAGCATGGGAGGTTTCTGTGAATCAGTAGGAGGACACCAGCTTTGCACCCCACTGCTTCTGAGCCCAGGACTGTCCCCACCCACAGTTTCTGCATACAATGGAAGTCAGAGGAGTGGAGGTGGGTTTCCTGAAGTAGCGCTATGTCGGTTTTTAACCATTTAAGGTGTCGAAGGATCTTCATTCTCTTGTGAGGAAAACGGAGACCCTTCACATTCCATGAAATTACCCTAAGAGGCAATGTTAAAGAGGAGATTTTTAAGGGGATCTGAGACCAATGTACTATAAAATGAATATAGGAGACTCGGATGAGACATGGAGTATGAGCTGTTAGCTGTAGGGTAGACGATGCACGAGGTAGTGCAACAAGGGAGGAGTGGGATTGGAAAAGAGGATGGAGGGAACCAAGCAGGGAAAAACAACAGGAACAAAGTAAACATATTTGTGAACTTCACTTTTTTCCGCATGAATTCACTGTGCAAGCGGCTCCCCATACAGGACCCTAAATGAAGGAGGGAGATAGCGGAGGTGCCTGAGAGCCCTGGGACTAGTGGCACAAAGCTCGAGAGATCTGGTTTGTTATAAAAGAGGGAGTGGAGAGTGGTGCACAGCAGATTCATATTGAAAAAGGGGACAATTACAGTGGTGTGAAAAAGTGTTTGCCCCCTTCCTCATTTCCTGTTCCTTTGCATGTTTGTCACACTTAAGTGTTTCGGAACATCAAACCGATTTAAACAATAGTCAAGGACAACACAAGTAAACACAAAATGCAATTTGTAAATGAAGGTGTTTATTATTAAAGGTGAAAAAAAATCCAAACCATCATAGCCCTGTGTGAAAAAGTGATTGCCCCCCTTGTTAAAACATACTATAACTGTGGTTGTCCACACCTGAGTTTAATTTCTCTAGCCACACCCAGGCCTGATTATTGCCACACCTGTTCACAATCAAGGCATCACTTAAATAGGAGCTGCTTGACACAGTAAGGTCCACCAGAAGATCCTTAAAAGCTACACATCATGCCGAGACCCAAAGAAATTCAGGAACAATTGAGAAAGAAAGTAATTGAGATCTATCAGTCTGGAAAGGGTTATAAAGCCATTTCCAAAGCTTTGGGAATCCAGCGAACCACAGTGAGAGCCATTATCCACAAATGGCGAAGACATGGAACAGTGGTGAACCTTCCCAGGAGTGGCCGGCCGCCCAAAATTACCCCAAGAGCGCAGCGACGACTCATCCAAGAGGTCACAAAAGACCCCACAACAACGTCCAAGGAACTGCAGGCCTCACTTGCCTCAGTTAAGGTCAGCGTTCATGCCTCCACCATCAGGAAAAGACTGGGCAAAAGTGGCCTGCATGGCAGAGTTCCAAGGAGAAAACCACTGCTGAGCAAAAAGAACATCAAAGCTCGTCTCAATTTCTCCACAACACATCTTGATGATCCCCAAGACTTTTGGGACAACATTCTGTGGATCGATGAGACAAAAGTGGAACTCTTTGGAAGGTGTGTGTCCAAGTATATCTGGCGTAGAAGGAACACTGCATTTCAGAAAAAGAACATTATACCAACAGTAAAATATGGTGGTGGTAGTGTGATGGTCTGGGGCTGTTTTGCTGCTTCAGGACCTGGAAGACTTGCCGTGATAAAAGGAACTATGAATTCTGCTGTCTACCAAGAGATCCTGAAGGAGAATGTCCGACCATCTGTTCGTGTACTCAAGCTGAAACGAACTTGGGTTCTGCAGCAGGACAATGATCCTAAACACACCAGCAAGTCCACCACCGAATGGCTGAAGAAAAACAAAATGAAGACTTTGGAGTGGCCTAGCCAAAGTCCTGACCTGAATCCTATTGAGATGTTGTGGTATGACCTTAAAAAGGCCATTCATGCTCGAAAACCCTCTAATGTAACTGAATTAGGACAATTCTGCAAAGATGAGTGGGCCAAAATTACTCCAGGACGCTGTAAAAGCCTCATTGCACGTTATCGCAAACGCTTGGTTGCAGTTGTTGCTGCTAAGGGTGGCCCAACCAGTTATTAGGTTTAGGGGGCAATCACTTTTTCACACAGGGCCATGATGGTTTGGATTTTTTTCACCTTTAATAATAAACACCTTCATTTACAAATTGCATTTTGTGTTTACTTGTGTTGTCCTTGACTATTGTTTAAATTGGTTTGATGTTCCGAAACACTTAAGTGTGACAAACATGCAAAGGAACAGGAAATGAGGAAGGGGGCAAACACTTTTTCACACCACTGTAGGACACAGAGCCAACATAACGTTAGTGCAGATCTAATATTTAAAACCAAACATTTGGATGCAACACTAGGATAAACAGTTAAACAAGGCATTATGACATCTGCCGATGTCTCTCGGCCAGCGGGCCTGTTAGTAGCATTGAATTGAATTAAATTGAATTTAAATTAAAATCCAAACTGAATTTAAATTAAAATTTAAATTGAATTCAAATTAAAGTCCACATTACCGTGAGGACATAAGAAATACCAAAAGAAGAAGAAAAGAAAGAAAGAAAATAAAAATAAATATATATATATGCACAGTGGAATTTGCAGGAACGATGGAGACTGTAATAGAGAGTCCGGGTTGGAGCAGCATAGCGTCCAAAGGGATCAATGAGGGAGTAGTGATTGGTTGTCGGTTCTGAGTGGCTTCGGAATAGACCCTGCAACAGGGTAGGGTAGGTCGGCTGGAGGATGTGCAGAGAGATAAGTGTCAAAAAGAGCATATGTAAAAAAAAATAAAAACATACGACCTGCGGTGAAGGATGAAATGACTGCGATCAGAGCCAAGAGTTCAGCGCAGAGTGTATCTGTTGCGATGACCCAGAGCAGAAGACCTAAAGCGCTTGGGGGAATCATTTCGTGGGCTTCTTTGTTCCAGAGAGCGGAGGCTGGTGGCAGACTTGGAAGGCGTCTGGTGGAGAGAGTCCGGGCGAAGAGAGCGGATGAAGGATTCTGCTTCTGAAGGATCTTCAGAGTTGTTCCCCATTTGGCGATTTAAGATGGAGGGTTGCGGGGAATGCCAGAGTAAATTTTATTTGCTGCTTGAATAGTTTGGAACAAACCGGTTGGAAGGCCTTCCTCTTCTTGGAGACTTCTATCGAGTAGTCGGCGAAAATGAGGATATTTACCCCATCTATTTAAAGAGCCGGAGATTGCCGGAATGTTTGGAGAAGAATGGATTTGTCTGCATAATTTAGGTACTTGGCAATGATGGGGCGTGGGGATTTGCCTTCGGGTTGGAGGGAGCCCATCCCGTGTGCGCGTTCCACTGTGAATGGGCCCGAGAGGCCCATTGCTTCGGGGATGCGTTTGGAGCAGATGTCCGCAAGGGCAGCATTGGGTAGCGACTCTGGGACGCCTACGAATCGCAGTTGCTCCGTCTGGATCTATTTTCCAGATCTTCCAATTTCTGGATAATGTATTGGTTGGTCTTGTCTTGGGAGTGCTCAGTAGCTTGTGCTTGGTAAAGTTCATCCTCAACTTCTGATAGGCGATGTTCAACTTCATTTAGCCTATTGGTGTGTTCAGAAAGCTGGGCCTTGATTTGTTTCATGCCAGCATTGACTGCCTTTTCCACAGAGGCTGCAATCATAGGGGTCAGGAGGGCAGCCACTGCTTGTGCTATGCGCTGCGTGTGGCCATCTTCCCCAGGGGAGGTATCAGTATTGTTGTCTCCTGGAGGGATTATATTAGAGGGTGATAAAGCTGGGCCCTGGGGTGCTGAGTCAGGTGAGGCTGAGATCGCCTGGTTAGAGCAGCCACTAACCTCCATAGCTCCTGATTGTGTGTACGTCACGGCGGGCGAGTAGGCTGAAGCCGAGGGCTCGATTTGTGGCCTGTCCGACGAGGCTCTAGAAAACGGTCCATCCGTGTCCTGTGGGTGGTAGGGGACCCTCGGTGGTGGCGGGTGAGCTGTAAGGGCACTTGTTGTTTAACCGCTCAGGCGCAGCTACCTCATGCGGCGCCGGAACCGGAAGCTCAAGGGGCATGAATACTTTTTCAAGGCACTGTAGGTTGCTCTCCTGATTTTTAACTACAAACACTGCCCCTCTCCTTATCTTCATCACAATTGGGAGGATGTGTTCTGTAATTCAAAGAAAATAACTTGAAAGGAAAGCTGATAATGTTGTTTAAGATTTCAGTTTAGTGCACAGGACACTGAACTTCTGGCCAGATAAACACGCATTTCTGTGTAGTTGCTGAAAAGCAAAACAGAGTTGCAAAACACTAACCACTTGAAGACCTATCCTTTTGAGGCACTTTTTGTTTACAAGTTTAAATCAATATTTTTTGCTAGAAAATTACTTATACCCCCAAACATTATAATTTTTTTAGCAGAGACCCTAGGGAATAAAATGGTGACGGTTGCAATTTTTTATGTCACACGGTATTTGCGCAGCGGTTTTGCAAACTCAATTTTGGGGAAAAAATACACTTTAATGAATTAAAAAAAAAAAAAAACACAATATATATATATACCCCAATTTTTTAGTAAAATGTAAAAGATGATGTTACACTAAGTAAATATATACCTAACATGTCACTCTTTAAAATTGTGCATGCTCATGGAATGGCGACAAACTACGATACTTAAAAATCTCCATAAAAGTTTTTTCACCAGTTACCTGTTTAGAGTTACAAAGGAGGTATAGTGCTATAATTATTGCTCTCACTCTAACATTCACGGTGATACCTCCCATGTATGGTGCGAATATCATTTACTTATGCGCATGCAACGTATGTATGTATTTGATCTCTTCGCGCGAGCATGAAGCGATGGGGGCACTTTACTTTTTTTTTTTTCTTATTTATTTATTTAACTTTTTATTTTTACCCTGTCTCTTTTATTTGTTTTAATCACTTTTATTTTTATTACAAGAAATGTAAACATCCCTTGTAATAGAAATAAGGATGACAGGTCTTCTTTATGGCGAGATCTGGGGTCACAAAGACTCCAAATCTCTCCTTTACCTTTTAAAGCAAAAGTTCAAAATAAATGTTTTTGATCTTTTGCTTTAAAAAAAAAAATTTTTACTTTTGCCCTAGACCGGAAGTGAAGTCATGACATTGCTCCGGTCCTCCAAGGCCATAGAGGCAATCAGAATTGATCTAGTCTCTTATTGCCTCTGTGACCAGCCGGCCACACCGTCGGATCGTTTGTGATCTGGGAAAAGTGTGTGGGCCGTTCAGGCTCGATAGGAAGGGGGTATGTGGACAGTGCATCTGCAGCTGCAGCTAGAGTGCTGACAGGGGATGGAGCCTGTCCTGGTTCCTGCAAAGGTTCAATAAAGGAAGAGTAACCCCTGGAAGTCACACATCTATGATGTCCTACTGCAATTAATAGAGTGGCAACCTCAGCCTTGACTCTGACCAGGCCAAGCCCCCAACGCTTTTCACTCCGCCCCCTGGAGCTTAGTCACAGAAATCACCATCGGATTGTTTCTCGGGCATGCTGGTGAAAATGGTAAGTTTGAGAAACACCAGGGATAGCCCCTCCCGCTGCTTCAGAAAGCAATCCAGTGGCTAATGAGCCACTCTGATTGTTTTTATGAGAAAGCCAGCCGTCACCTGAAGAAAAAGATACGGGGAATATGGCTGACAGCTTCAGCCATATCCCTGGTAAACTACTTGCAATCCGCAACATATTTATAAGTATTGCAGTTGGCAAGTGGCTAGAAAACAAAAAAAAATCCTCTACTACCCTATTGCTGTACTGTGCCAGTACTGTGTTTTTTTTTTCTGGTGCATAACCCTTTTTTTGGCAAACAGTGTCTGCTGAGATTAAAGGCCTTTTTAATTTAAAATCGACTTTTTAGGCTGCACAAAGAGAAAGCTGTGTACACTACAGTTTAGCAGAAATTAAAAAGCAAATCCAGTGATGAAATACTAGTCAAAAAAGAACAATTATACTTATCATTTTATGCTGGGCAAGAAAAAAGGCCTTGCATGTGTTTTTTTGCTCATTATTCATTTTTGGAAAAACAATGCCTCTACAGATTAAAAGCTTCTTATGTTTTATGCTCACTGTTTACCCTAGGGCTACATGGGTGATTAAATCTCTTTGTTAATGAGAGATTTAACCACTTGTTGGCAGTCACTGCGTTGCAGCACACTGAAATCAATGTACTGCTAAGGAGATATTTGCCAACAATCGGTTAATTCTCTAAATAGAAAGGAAATGTAATCACCTGTGTAGTTCTAGCCTTAGGCCATACAGAAAATGTGAGACACTTGTGGAATACTTGTTAAAAAAGACTAATTATGGGCTAAAATAAATAAAATCAGACCAATTATGTTTTATTGTTTAAGTGTGCTTGGACAGCATAAAAATCTTTGGTGCTGTTTCTTTCTTGGCAAAAGCAATATCTGTAAATATAAAATGCTTTGTGAATTTAACACATTTATTGTAAGTCCACTTGTAAAACATACAACTTATTTGAAATGTCAATTTAAGGAGAGAAAAACCTTTATATTGAGCTGCAAGAAGTATTTTATATATAGACGGGATGAGGTTTGGGTTCGCTGCACAGTGGGTTTGAAAGGTTTGCAGTACTGCTAAATTTATGATGAAAATATTAGGGGCTTTAGTAAATGCTTGCTTCCTCACTATAAATGCATGGGTTCCCTGAAAACATTTGTCAGTGTATGTTGGAGCAGGTCAGGGAGCTCACAGTCTGTGTAGGGAGAGTTAGTCTCTATATTTTGTAATACTGCTTCAATTTATTGTGGATTTGCAGTGTGGTGGGCTAAATATAGACTAAACAGTCCTTTTTAGGACTACCTTTGTGTGTGTGTCAGGAACAAGTCTAGTTGCTGTTTAGTGCTGGGCCTCCTTGCAGTTTTTTTATTTTATTTTAGGTTTAGCCATTTTTTTTAAATTTCCTGCTAGGTTAATTCAATTAAGTTGGTGTTAATTGTCTCTTTCCTTTTTTTTTTTTTTTTTGAGGGGAGGCCAGTGTACTTATTACTGACACAGGAACAGACCCCTTGTTTGCAGCACATCAGTACATAATTGTATGGTAAAGTAGTGTGCACAAAATCACAACATATTTATCTCTCCTATTGCCATAGCTGCTATTAAATTAAAACAAACCCCTTTATTAGAAAACAAAAGTAAGGTAGGCGTAAAGTGAGAAGCAGAAGTTCTGTACACAAAAGAAATAGGGGCAAGCAGGTTCTGCAGGAAAAAGTGGTGGTCAGGCCACACCATATAAAGGCAGGATACATGTACCTTTTCTATCACAAAGTGGGTGTGCTATTCAGGCATATCATATACAGGAGGTAGTTGAGTGACTGAGAAAACCTTCCTTTTCTTCCTCCTCCTAGGCCCAGTACACAGTGCTGTATTTTACAGTCTTGTCCTCTGCACTGCATTCACTATGCCATACAATCCTGACCTCTGCACGGTAAACACTGTGTTGTACATTATACTCCCAACCCCTGTACTGTGTACACTATGTTGTATGCTATACTCTTGACTCCTTTACTGCATACACTATGTTGTATGTAATACTCCTGCATGACAACAGCAGCAGAAAGAAGAATAGGATATGCTTCTGTTGCAGGGCCAGCATGAGCCTTTGCTTACTGCCTTCCCTGTGAGGAATTTGTAGATAAGTTAGGGGGTTGAGGTACTGGTGGAAAGATGGAGGAGGGAATTATGTAGGCTTCATGGGATGTTTCACCCCTCCCAAACCCCTGGTGTTGAACTTGGGTGGGGTGAGATTGTTGAAAATAGTGTTGTCCTCAGTAACACCAGGCTTGATGTCCTTTGCTGTAGGCAATTTGTGGCAAATTGTATATTTTATGCTCAAAAGCCTGCCCAATGACCCCTTAGTTCCATAGTTAGTCTGCTTGAAAAAAAGACCATTTGGTTCAAGCAATAAAAGGGGAAAAAAATGCAATCCTATATACATAATCCTATACCCACAGTTCATCCAGAGGTAGGAAAAAAACTCCAGCAAAGCATGATCCAATTTGCTCCAGCAGGGGACAAAATTCCTTCCTGATCCCCCAAGAGGCATTGGATATTCCCTGGATCAACTTTACTTATAAATATTAGTATCCAGTTATATTATGTACATTTAGGAAAGAATTCAAGCCTTTTTTAAAGAAATATACTGACCTGGACAGAACGAGTCTATTCCACTTTTTCACAGTTCTCCCTGTGAAGAAACATTTCTGTATTTGGAGATTAAATCTCTTTTCCTCCAGATATAAAGTCCTCTGTGATGACCTTAAAGTGAATAACTCAACACTAAGTTCACTATATGGACCACTTATGTATTTTTACATGTTGATCATATCCCCCTCAATATCCTCTTCTCAAGAGAAAATTAATTCAATTCCTCTAATTTTTCCTCATAGCTGAGCTCCTCCATGCCTCTTATCAATTTGGGTGCCCTTCTCTGCACTTTCTCCAGTTCCCCAATATCCTGTTTGTGAAATGGCACCCAAAACTGAACTGCATATTCCAGATAAGGTCTTACTAATGATTTGTACAGGGGCAAAATTATATATCTCTCTCTGGAGTCCACCTCTTTTAATACAAGAAGGGATTGTGCATGCTTTGGAAATCACAGCTTGGAACTGCATGCTGTTGTTAAAAGAGAAGTATGGGATTCACTTTTTTTTGGGAATCATACTTACTTAGCTGGATGCAGCATAGGTCCGACACTGCATCTGTCCCCCGTCGGCTCTAACCGAGCAATCAAACACTGCCAATCACTTGGTTCTCCCAGCTACCTGAGCAGAGAGCAGGTGACTGTCCCCCCCCCCCCGTGCACCAGCTGGGCTGTGGAGGGGTATGAGCGGCAGTCTCAGGCTGTCAGAAATCAGATTTGTCTGAGAACATCTGTCTTTTGTGAATCCATGTTGTCTGTTGCTTAAAATATTTTTTTCCAGCAAGAACTCATCTATGTGGTCTTTTAATAAACTCCCCAGTCTCTTTCCAACTATAGAAGTTAAACTAACAGGTCTATAGTTACGTGGTAAAGACTTTGATTCCTTTTTAACCGCTTCCCAATCGCCTCACGCCGATGTACGTCGGCAGAATGGCACGGGCAGGCAAAACCACGTACAGGTACGTGGTCCTTTAAGAGGCATGCCGTGGGCCGGGCGTGCGCCGCCAGCGGCGCTCGCGACCCGGTCGGGAGCTCCGTGAACACGGCCGTGGGACCAGCGGACCCGATCGCCCCTGGTGTCCCGCGATCGGGTCACAGAGCTGAAGAACGGGAGAGGTCTGTGTAAACAAACCTCTCCCCGCGCTTCCTACACTGACTGTCAGTGATCTGCTGTTCCCTGTCATGGAGAACAGCCGATCAGTGACGTCAGCCACGCCCCCTACTGTAAAAAAACACAGAACACGTCACACTAACTCCTCCCCGCCCCTAGTGGTTAACTCCTTTACTGCCACTGTCATTTACATAGGAATCAGTGCTATTTAAATAGCACTGATTTCTGTATAAATGACAATGGTCCCAAAAATGTCCGATGTGTCCGCCATAATGTCGCAGTCACAATAAAAATCGCTGATCGCCGCCATTACTAGTAAAAAAAAAAAAAATATTAATAAAAATGCTATAAAACTATCCCCTATTTTGTAAACGCTATAACTTTTGCACAAACCAATCAATAATCGCTAATTGTGTTTTTTTTTTACCAAAAATATGTAGAAGAATACGTATCGGCCTAAACTGAGGAAAAAAAATGTTTTTTTATATATTTTTTGGGGATATTTATTATAGCAAAAAGTAAAAAATATTGAATTTTTTTCAAAATTGTCGCTTTTTTTTTTGTTTATAGCGCAAAAAATAAAAACCGCAGGGGCGATCAAATGCCACCAAAAGAAAGCTCTATTTGTGGGAAAAAAAGGACGCCAATTTTGTTTGGGAGCCACGTCGCACGACCGCGCAATTGTCAGTTAAAGTGACGCAGTGCCGAATCGCAAAAAGGGGACTGGTCCTTTGGCTGCCAATTGGTCCGGGGCTGAAGTGGTTAAATACTGTATAGGTACCACATTGGCCTTACGCCAAACCAGTGGTACTATTCTAGTCATTAACCACTTCCCGCCCGGTCAATAGTAAATTGACGTCCGGGAAGTGGCTTCGTTATCCTGACTGGGCGTCATATGACGTCCTTCAGGATAACAGCCGCCGCGCGCCCGTGGGGGCGCGCATCGCGGCGATCGGTGGAGCGGTGTGTCAGTCTGACACACCGCTACACTGATCTCGGTAAAGAGCCTCCGGCGGAGGCTCTTTACCACGTGATCAGCCGTGTCCAATCACGGCTGATCACGATGTACACAGGAAGAGCCGTTGATCGGCTTTTCCTCACTCGCGTCTGACAGACGCGAGTAGAGGGGAGCCGATCGGCGGCTCTCCTGACAGGGGGGGTATGCGCTGATTGTTTATCAGCGCAGCCCCCCCTCAGATGCCCACACTAGACCACTAGGGAAGCCCCCAGGACCACCAGGGAAGCCCCCAGGACCACCAGGGAAGCCCCCAGCATGTGGATGGCCAGGTACATCCCCCATGGCCATCCACATGTTAAAAAAAAAATCAAAAATATGCCAATCAGTGCCCACAGATGGGCACTGATTGGCACATCATATTAATAAAAAAAAAGTAGAAAAAAAAGGATTCCCAGCAATGCCACCCATAAGTGTTATCAGTGCCACTCATCAGCGTCCATCAGTGCCACCTATCAGTGCCCATCCGTGCCCACCCATGCCCACCTATCAGTGCCCATCCATGCCACCTATCAGTGCCCATGCATGCCACCTATCAGTGCCCATCCATGCCACCTATCAGTGCCACCTATATGTGTGCATCAGTGCCACCCATAAGTACCCGTCAGTGCCGCCTATGAGTGCCCATCAGTGCCACCTGAGTGCCCATCAGTGCCGCATACCAGTGCCACCTATCAATGCCCATCAGTGCCACCTATCAGTGCCCATCAGTGCCGCCTATCAGTGCCCATCATCAGTGCCACCTCATCGGTGCCCCCTAATTGGTGCCACCTCATCGGTGCCCATCAGTGCCGCCTTATCAGTGCCCATTAGTGCCGCCTTATCAGTGCCCGTCATTGAAGAAGAAAACGCACTTATTTACAAAAAAAATTAACAGTGACAAAGAAAAACTTGTTTTTTTGCAAAATTTTCGGTCTTTTTTTGTTTGTTGCGCAAAAAATAAAAATCGCAGAGGTGATCAAATACCACCAAAAGAAAGCTCTATTTGTTGGAACAAAATGATAAAAAATTTGTTTGGGTACAGTGTAGCATGACCGCGCAATTGTCATTCAAATTGCGACATCGCTGAAAGCTGAAAATTGGCTTGGGCGGGAAGGTGTCTAAGTGTCTGGTATTGAAGTGGTTAAAGAGTCCCTAAAAATGAGAAACAATGGCTTTGAACTGACAGAGCTCAATTCTTTTAGGATCCATGGTTGTATGCCATCTGGTCCAGGTGCTTTATTCACCTTTATTCTGTCGAAATATTACCGTACCATATCAGTTTTGAGCCATAGTGGATCATTTGAGGCTGTGTCAATATCATTCCTATAATGGACATGAGCTCCCCCATACTCCTTTGTATACACAGAGCTGAAGAAGGTATGTAATACATTTGCCTTCTCTTTGTCCCCAGTCACCCACTCTAGATTATTTTGTAAAGGGCCTACATGCTTAGAACTGACATTTTTACTATTAATATATTTGAAGATTTTTGAGGGATTTGTCCTACTATCTTTTGCAATCTGTCATTCGTCTGTCATTTTTGTGGCCTTGATTCCCTTTTTACATATTCTATTATATTCTTTCTAACATTTAAACAACAATGTTACATTACTTTTATATTTTTTAAAAGCTCTTTTCTTATTATTTATGGCTTTTTTAAACTTTTTTTTTAGCCTTTTAAACTTATTGCCCATGGAAATAAATTTTACAGTAACTAGAAAGAGATTTGTAAAGGGCATTAATACCCTAAACCTACCCAGGTGCAAAAAAATGGAGCACTGGTGCAACTGACAAAAAAAAAAAATAAGGTAAGGAGTGATAAACGAATGAAGGGAGTCTTTTTAGTCCTTAAGAAAAGTCCATTCCATATATAAGCTGATGAGAGAGGACACAACTGTCAGAAGGAGTGGTAGAGAGCGCATATAACAGAATGGAAGGACAGCTGAATAGAGAGACAGGGTTACCTGCAGCCTGTTATGTGCTTTCCAGTGCAGTTTGCTATGTATGTTTGCTTCGTGCAATTGCTGAAATGCAGAGCTTGGAGTTCGTATGACTTGTGTAAAGAATCACTTAGAGAATGAAGCACTAAGTTAAGAAGCCCTGCAATGTGCTCCCTCATAATATGAACAAGCCCCTCCGTGGGGATATGATGTAAGGTGCTTGGAATCAGGAAGTTGACCAGCGAGAAGCAGCACACTGAGTGTGTATATCACATGGATAAGAATGACTATGGACAGCAGGGAAGTGTGGCAGGCCCACAAAATGGCAGTGGTGATGTTATGTGTGATAATGATGGGTGTAGTTATGAATTTTGGGGTGTGACCCCTTTGTCAAACCTCTTTGACAAGATTATGTTACATGTTACACTCATATTTAGGGTGTAACATGCATCCTTCTCTTGACCTCCTGAGCCCTCCTAAATGTGACAGCGGGTGCATTGAAAGAAACCCCCGCCTGCTGTCACATTTTTAAATCCTCCCACACAGCTGTGTCATTCGTTCACAGCGATCTGCAAATGAATAAACTAAAAGTCCCATCTTCCACTGCAGCATATGGACTTGTAGTTCTCACTGCTCTATGGGAGTGCTGCTCAGTGCCTTCTTAATTTATTGACACTTCCTGCAGCTCAGCAACCATCTGCCTGTACAGAGATACAGACAGAGAGTTGTACACTGTTCAGCCATTGTGCAATATTTATGGCTATTGTCTTTCAGATAGCACACTAACTTTTCTCCTCCAAGGTGGAGGAGTGCAAGGATTCTAACATCCACCAGCTCTGTGATGTCATCATGGAGGAGTGGAGGAGGACTCCAGTGGCAATATGTGAAGCTCTGGTGAACTACATGCCCAAGAGTGTTAAGGCAGTGCTGGAAAATAATGGTGGCCACACAAAATATTGACACTTTGGGCCCGATTTGGACATTTTCACTTCACTTCAGGGGTTTAGACATTAGGGGTCCAGCGGTTTAGACATTAATGGATGTGTGTTGAGTTATTTTGAGGGGGACAGCAAATTTACACAGTTATATATATATACTGTATACTAGCTAGCACTGACTGTAAAAATATGCAAAATCTTTTTACTTTATATTTAAAATATTCTAAATAGTTAATATGGTGAAAATACATTGTTTTATGTCTATATATGTGCAAAATCTTGCCATAAAGTTTGGAATAAACAGCAAAATGGCTTTAAATACATATTTAACTATATATGCATTTCTAAACCAGATAAACTTTCAAAGTGAAAATCTGGGTCTTATAAACCAGGTTTTAAAAGCTAGAAATTGTGAATTTCATTGAGTGCCACACGTTTATTACAGAGTTGAACTCCAGCAGCTAACAAACAATCAAGGTTCCCATCTCATATCACCACAGACACTTAAAGTAGAGCAAGAGAAGCAATAACAAAACAAGAAAACACCTGCTCCCACGATATTTTTCATTATCCTGTTTTAAAGCAACCAATACAGACCCCAGACTGAAATCACCAGCAACATTCACTTAATATTGCTGGAAATTATCAAGGCTTCTGGCACAGGTAACAGTTGGAGAATCAAATCAAGGAATTTAATGTTCGGCTTTTCATGAAGTTTGCAGAAACATGTGTGGCAAGACTTCATAGATTTCAAAAGAGAAAAAATAAGCAAGTTTAAAGGATCCTAATGAATAATATTTTATACTGACAGCTGCTGAAACACATTTCTGGCTGTGCACACTCTAGGTAATGTAAGCAAAAAATAAATACATAAATCAAAAGAAACCCTTATATTTAGAGCAAAGAAAGAGTTTTAATTGTCTTTGATAACACAGCCACAAACAATCAAACAATCAAACAATCAAACATGCACACACTGTATCCTTCACTTCACCTACAATAATCATTTTAGTCAAAATTTCAGATTTGAAATATTATTCTGATGCAGTATGCCTAGTTAGCCCAGTGTATTTTGGCTTCTTGTTGATATGTTTGTTTAAATGGCTTTCCATTAAGAAGAATGGAAGTACAAAATTCAAGGGCCAGTAGTGATCAGATTTTGCTTTACTATTTTTGGATCTCTGAGAAATCAATTTGGATTGGTTTACTGTATATAGGTTGCCATACTTATTCTTATTAAATTATCGAATTGTCTAAATGTTTAAAGCCGTCTCTATTCATGTCAATTATGAAAATAGAAACTGCCACTGACAGTACGTGTAGTGTGGGCAGCACAGCCAGGCTGGATCACATACATGTATGGTTTCCGACTTTTTCTGAGTTCAGGATGTGCTTGTGCAAACCCCCCTGCCTACCCGCGTTGTCAGCGCAATTACAGCACGATTTTGTCAGCAGATCCCAGCCAATGATTTTGGCCATGGACCTGCTGATCAGGTGTGAATCACAGAACAGAGTTCTGTAGAAGTTATAACTTTCACGCAAACCAATTCATATTTATGAATTCATTAATATTGGAAATTTTTTTTACCGAAGACATGTAGAAGAATATGTTTTTGTCTAAATTTATGAAGAAATTAACTTTTTTTGGATATATTTTATAACAGAATGTAGAAAATATTGTTGATTTTTTTTTTCAAAATGTGACGTCTTTTTTTTCATTTATCTAATATAATAAAACCCAGTGGTGATTAAATACCCCAAAGGAAAGCTATATTTGTGTGAAAAAAAATTATATAAATTTAATTTGCATACTTTCAGGAAGATCCTGCAAGTAACGTGCAATCCAGATCTATTGGTGCACGATTGTGAATGCTTATGCGCATGTGCACACGCACGTGCCCCTGGGAATGCACGCATCCATTAGCATCTGGCGGGTTATTTAAACCTGTCTGACACAGGTAAACATTGCTGTTTGCTCTGTAGCTTTGTGCGTGTGTTCCCTGATAACCTGAAAGCTGCTCCTGTTGATCTTTACCTGTCTGCTGAGCCATCCAGTCTGCTGTACCTGTCTGCTGAGCCATCCAGTCTGCTGTACCTGTCTGCTGAGCCATCCAGTCTGCTGTATCTGTCTGCTGAGCCATCTAGTCTGCTGTACCTGTCTGATGAGCCATCCAGTCTGCTGTACCTGTCTGCTTGACCATCCGGTCTGCTGTGCCTGCCATCTGATCCATCTGCTGTTGATCCTGCCAGTCACTCATACCACTCCTCACTCCTGCGCTCCTGTCTTCACTACCAGGGGCCTTGGGTCAGAGGCGTACGAGAGGCCATCCTCTGCAATTTGGGGGTCACCTATTAGGTACGTAACACATACAGTGTTGCAAGACTGAGCAATTGGCAGTTCAATTAGCGCAGTACTGAAAATCCAAAAATGCTCTGGTCATGAAGGGGTAAAAGCTTCCGGAGGTCAAGTGGTAAAGCAAGGTAGATTAACAAAAATAGACATTACATTGCCAGTGTAGGAACAATATTAACTGCATTCTTATATGCAACCATTGTAAAAACTATTGTGCTGCATTTATATAATACACTTTTTTTAAAGAATATATGTACTCATGCAAATAAAAATGTGTTATGTTGCAGCTTACCAGTCCTTAGATGTGGTGGCTGTGTTAATTTTCTTTTTTTATGCTGTGGGTCAAGATTACAGAACACCCCACTTTTTTTTTTTCTTTAACGTAGTGCAGTAGATCTGATAAAATGACTGTATTATGTCTCCCTCTCTATCTCTCTAATATTATCATTTTCTTGCATATCTTTATTATTTTCTCCCTCTTGTTGTGATATATATATATATATATATTTATATATATATATATATATATGTATATGGATATATATGTATATGCACAGTAACAAACTAGCAGAATTCCTTACTCAAAAAGACAAACAGATGTTCTTCTCACTCCATTTTCTCCCCCTTCAACCGTGTAAGCAAGATGGAGCCCATATCCTGGAATGCACTCAGTCCCTGGAGACAGATGTTGGACAGGAAGAGGATGATATACAGATGAACCAATCATATACACACATATTTGATGACGTTTGCTTATGTCACTTTGACTATAAAGAGCAGTAATTTGAATAAAGAGAAGGAGTTGCTGATATAGTTTTCATAGAATTAACACCGTTTCAGTGTTAATTCTTTTGCATGCATGCACTCACATCACATAGAATTAAGGTCAGAGGCAGAATAGGAGACACATTTTGGTTTTGGACCAGAAATAAATCCATAGCAGTAGGGGGAAGTGTGTTGTAGTCCACAGCGATATCTGGGAACAATTTAACTGATTAGAGTGCATTTCAGGCAGGAACCACAGGAATTTATCAGTTAAGACATATTCTGGTAGAGTCAACAAGTAATGTTTAGACTTATAATACAGATATAACAAAACATATTTAATGTTACATTTAAAGTGTAATTGTGAGAAAAAAACATTCCCTTCTGGGTGATATATGTACATTACAAGGATTTTGACAAACTTTGTTGCAGATTTCTACCTTTTGTTAATCTGAAGAAATCCCTGTGTGTTTCTCTGTGCCCCTGTCCTGAGTGAATCTAATAGGAGTTGTTTCTTAATTATTAATCAGCTGTGGCCTGCATCCCTTTAGACGGGATTTCCTATTGGGAGTGTCTTACTAAAAATGTAATTTTTGTTGCAGGGGATGCTTGAATTCTGACTTGTATATTAGTGTAGACTTCTGGCAAAATCGGTGAGCCAATCACACAAGCAGATAATGATAATGAGGAATAGAATTAGACCGTGCTAAGGTGATATTAATTAGTTAGCCATGTCCTACTGCTATCTGATTGAGAAATCTCAACATACAAAAAAAAGACAGCGCTGTGCCCAGGTGTATATTAAATTATTATAACCTAAAAAAGTATGTATATAATATATAAATGTTACCCAACACAATCCTATAATCTCTTCCTAATAATAGTGATAATTATATAAATAATTTTTCTGAATAATATAATGTGATGTGTGACCACACCAATATGTGATAAAGAAGTGAGTAACCAAATCACATAAACATCCACTTCAATCCATATGTATCTATATCTAGCCAAAAAACAAAAACAAAATGCAAAAGTCCATAACGTGTCCCAAAATATAGTGCCAAAAGAAGTAGCCAAAAATTATATTTGCTAAACATATGTGTCAAAAAAGAGTTCAAATGCAACTTTGTTCACTCCCACAAGTGTAAGTAGCAGATTCTTCCTATATTGTACCCTCCTCTACTTATGACCAAAATCACTTACCAATGTAAGTGACTGGCTGGTGATAGAGAACCAGCAAACATGTATTATTCCCTTAGTAGGGTGCAATACTCTGCAGATCTGTAATAGATGATGATCTCAGATCTCCTCAATAGTAATCAATCCAAACATTCAACAGATAATATCTTTTCCTTCTCAAAATGCAATTGTCTACAAGAGCTCAAAAGATCTCCACTCCCAACTCTCCTCCACAATTATGTGCTCGGTCTCTCCAGAGAGGTGTGATCGGAAATTGAGAAAAAAGCACAGCATAGCATAAAATCCTTTAAAAAGGGTTCCTATTTATTTAAACCACATAGCGCTCACATATAAAAGTGTTCCCCGACACTGGTAAAACATGGGTAATATGCATCTATTTGGATCTCGCGATCCCACGAGTAGACAACCAATGTAACGTGGTAACGATGCCTCCAACAGCTCACCCAACGTAGGTCATCGATAGATGTCCTCTTGGGGCAGTGGAATGCTCGTCACCATGTCTCATTTAACGTCCCTAGCGGTATGATTATTTCAGATTTTTGATGCTCAAAGCGGTACAATGTTTTGCATGTAAATTTGGCGTTTTATATCGTAGGCCTGTAATTCTTAGGAATAACACACTTAAATCTGTCCAAACAAGAGTCTAGTAGATATCCCGGTTATGATAAAGTTTGAAACACAAAATCATAAATTATAATATAATAAATAACTATAAATAATTATAACCAATAATAATAATAAAAATGATTCAAGAATGTAATTAAATCAAAAACACTGAAATCTGCTCAGTTGCAGAATTGTCGCTGTCGCTACTTTCAGTGTTTGATGACGGATTTCCCCACAAATCACTATCGCTCAATTCTGCAAGGGATTCTAACTTATTATCGCTGTTTTCTAGCTGGTCTAAAAATGCTTTTTATGTAAAGGGACACTATTTGGTTGCTATGAACAATCTCCAGTTTCCAGGCAGAAGGAACAGTATTTATGATATAAAACTGCATGCAGGAGACTGGACAAACCACTAGGGACAAAAGGGATGTGAAATACTTTGATACAGTACCGTGGGGTATGTAATGTAATCTGTAAGATTACAGTGTACTGTATGTGTTGCAACGCTCGCACAGGAACGGAGCTCGGCACTGTGATAGATCCATGGGAGGACACGACTTGCACACACAGTGGGGAGACATCGCAGGATCCTGGGGACAAGGTAAGTAACTTTTCCTGGATCCAGTGATGCGAGTGTGGCTCGGGATTACTGCTTTTGGTACTGAAAATTCACCCCGAGTCACACTCAGGATTACCACTAAGGAGGTTAAATACACCAACTTACTCACTTGTGGGAGTGAACAAAGTTGCATTTGAACTCTTTTTTTGACACATATGTTTACCAAATATAATAAATTTTTGGCTACTCCTTTTGGCACTATATTTTGGGACACTTTATGGACTACATTTTGTTTTAGTTTTTTGGCTCGATATAGATACACATGGATTTAAGTGGATGTTTATGTGATTTGGTTACTCACTTCTTTATCACATATTGGTGTGGTCACATCAATATGTGATAAATCACTATTATTAGGAAGACATTAATAATAAACAACTGGGGACAACACTGTCTCTTTTTTTCACAAGCAGGAAATTATGTTTCTGGGGGGCGATCTGTACACATTGTACACCTCTAGGTGGCCATTTTGCATTGCATGTCACAGAAAATTACAGCATTTCAGATTGAAAAGGAAAGGTCATTTTAAATATCATTCAATTACAGTATGACTTTTGTCGTGTATATACTATATATATTTTTTTTTTGCTGCACACCTAGTCAGGCCCCATGGGCCACCCTGATCTGCCTTTACTCTTCCCCCCTCCATTTCTTATTTTTTTTTCTCCATTCCCTTCCCCTATCCTTTTTTTTTTGTCTTTTTTGCCCTATTTCCCTTGCTGTCTTCCCCACAGCTATTCTTTTCCTTCTCATTCTCCCACTGGATTCCCCTTTTTTCACAAACCCTTATATTTTCCTTTCACCACTACCAGTAACAGGGACAATTGTCATTTGCTATCCTGAATCTGTGATCCCCAACACATATAACCCTAGCATATTGTACAACCTGGCCACAGTTGCCAGTTATAATGCTATAATGTCTATACGGATACTGCATTTACATTTCTGTGTAACATATTTTTTGGGGGGGGTAGCTAATTAGGTAAAATATTTTTTCTTAACTGTTTTTGCATTACTTGCACATAACAACGTATCTGATGTGTGGTGCAAAGACATAGGTTACATATCCCTAAGTATTCTTTGACCCTCAACTGTGCCAACTAATACATGAAACACAATATATCACATTATGACTGTTTTCCTAGATCTTCCCAACCTTATTACTGAAAGGGAGGTTGGGGTTTCCTAACCACTCTGAATGCCAGCTTGAATCCCATTATATACATACATTTAAACACACTAAGTTTTCTATCATAAAATGTCAAATATTATACATACATTTAAAGTTCCATGCACACATTTTTGACCCACTGTTAAATGTATACACTATTTTTAACCTGGTGCTATTAATCACTAAGTATACCCAGGATTTTTACACTGAGAATCAATAATCCAAGAAAGGATAAAGAATACTACTAATACTTTGTATAGAAGTTGTTTAATTAAAGAATATTTCTGTGGGAGCCAGTTACTTAAAAGTGATGTAAGGAATAAGGGCCTGTGATGTGAGTATTGCCTGGAGACTGATGATCATTCTAATTCACCGCTGAGCTTGTACAAAGAGTTAGTCAAAGTAGTAAACATTTCTATATGAACCAATATATGCAGTAATGTTTCCTAGCATAAGGAAAATGAACTGCCTGTGATGCTGTTTGTATTTAGTGAATTGTGAGAATATCACTGTAGCTTACAACCCCATATTTCTAAATATGCCTAAATATAAGAGCTTTTAATAGGCTATTAAATAATACATTTCTATCTGAATTGATAACAATCCCTTTCTTCTTCCTGCACTGTACCACAGAGAATTTCAGACTAACCTTCTAAAAGCTTTACACTAACACTGTCATAAAGCAAACCCTCAAATAATGTCTTTCTACAGCCTGAAAAGTTCATAGAAGTTGCATACTAGACTCAAGCTGCTTTTGGAAAACAACCAAATCAACTCCCTTAACCAACAATTATCTTTATACATGACATATTTAGGTCTGTGAATTCTTAAGAAGACTTAAGAAAAAATGAAAAAAGCAGACTTGCTTTCCTTGCAATTCAGTCATCTACACAATTCGAGAATGAAACAAAAAAAACTAAACAGGCTAAAGTATACAATAAAATAATATGATAGAGGGTATAATAAGCTGCTCATTATGCAAAATGAAATACAATATTTGCTTATTTTTTTAGTTACATCATAAATTAAAATGACATTCAGTGTAAAAAAGTAATGGGAAATTACCTTTTTGCACAAATGTTACCAGAACAGGTGTACACATTGTGGACCGCACATAACTTTCTGTCCTGGTAACAATGGTCATCATTGTGTTTTTTGAAAATTGATTGAAATGTCAGACATAAAGGATGTTCAATCTAGATACAGGTTTCTTGTCTATAATTGTTTAACTTCTTTTTTCATCTTTTTTCATTTCAACACATTGTCATCTTTAGTTTGCAAAAGGTGTTCTAGGGGGATTTATATAAACATTTGAAACTGTATTTCCATTATTGCAGTCTCCTTTGAGAAATTACCATTACGTTTTTGTTATGTGTTTCCATTTCAACTCACAGAGTACATCTAAAAACTAAATTAAAATTATTTTATTTCAAGGTGTTTGTTTTGAGCAGGCTTCAGGCAGACTACAAGAAGTTACTCTGAACAATTCGAAAAAGGGGGGGGGGGGGGAACTCCATTTGTCCCTATCAAAAAAGAAAGAAACACAGAGTTTGCCCTCATGAACATAGTATGCAGTAGTCCAGCTTTGAGATATTTAACCCTTTATTAGGACATACAGTTTTAAAATCTAGTTTACAACTGATAATGAGATTAGCCTACACAGTACAGATGGGGTTAATTATGGTAAACATTACCTCCCAAGCCCCCTCCCCATAGCAGAGAACACTCTAAATAGCAGAGGAAAAGTTGAGTTTTGGAGTTTTCCGAAAAGAGCAAGTAAAATGTAAGCAAAAAGTTTTACATGTTCTATGCCATGTGAATATAAAGTAGGTGATATTCATATTTGGCTGCAAAAGTTACAATCTATAATCAAGTTATACATATGCTCATTTGTGTTTAAACAATGCCAAATCCAAATGGCAAAACCCTAGATATCTCTGGGAACTGTTTCTATTCCTATGTTAGAAAGAGGGATGCTTTGGGTTGGAAAAAAACATACGGCTTGCCTCTTGTACTGAACCAAAATAGAGAGTGGCTGCATTTTGCTAACTATTTGGTGGTGCCTAAAAGAGCATGGTTAATCCATTATGTACCATTCTATGTTTTTTAACAGCGGATCGGTAGCCCTTTATTTACCTAGTGCCGTTTTGAATGGCACTGAATAAATAGCTGTTGGGCTTTTTTTTTTTACTAATTATCTCCTTGTTTCTTCTCCCTGCTTTGCAGGGAGAAGAAACAGAGAGATTGTACCACCTGTACAGAGCCCTGTGTTAATTATGAACACACAGCTCTCGGTTGTGATTGGACACAGCTGATCAATAGGTCCCAGCCCTTCCGGTGAATCATTGGCTGGGACCTGCTGGCAATCATAGTGGGCACCAATGGGGGCATGTATGCTCATGCCCTAAATGCAGAAACATGCAACGACGTACCAGTACATTGCTTTAACTGTACAGGTCAGCGCGTCTGCAGTGCATTGCAGGGGCAGGTGGTCCGCAAGTAGTTTTATGTACACTGTACATACAGTCTCTCACAAAAGTGAGTGCACCCCTCACATTTTTGTAAATATTTTATTACACCTTTTCATGTGACAACACTGAAGAAATTACACTTTGCTACAGTGTAAAGTAGTGAGTATTCAGCTTGCATAACAGTTTCAATTTGCTGTCCCCTCAAAATAACTAAACTCACAGCCATTAATGTCTAAACCGCTGGCAACAAAAGTGAGTACACCCCTACGTAAAAATGTACAAATTGGGCCCAATTAGCTATTTTCCATCCCCGGCGTCATGTGACTCATTAGTGTTACGAGGTCTCAGGTGTGAATAGGGAGCAGGTGTGTTAAATTTGGTCTTATCGCTCTCACTCTCTCGTACTGGTCGCTGGAAGTTCAACATGGCACCTCATGGCAAAGAACTCTCTGAGGATCAGAAAAAAGAATTGTTGCTGTACATGAAGATGGCCTAGGCTATAAGAAGATTGCCAAGACCTTGAAATTGAGCTACAGCATGGTGGCAAGACCATACAGCTGTTTAACAGGACAGGTTCCACTCAGAACAGGCCTCACCGTGGTCGACCAAAGAAGTTAAGTGCACGTTCTCAGCGTCATTTGCAGAGGTTGTCTTTTGAAAATAGACGTATGAGTGCTGCCAGCAATGCTGCAGAGGTTGAAGAAGTGGGGGGTCAGCCTATCAGTGCTCAGACCATACGCCGCACACGGCATCAAATTAGTCTGCATGGCTGTCATCCCAGAAGGAAGCCTCTTCTAAAGATGATGCACAAGACAAGCAAACTAAGGACATGGATTACTGGAACCATGTTCTGTGGTATGATGAGACCAAAATACATTTATTTGGTTCAGATGGTGTCAAGCATGTGTGGCGGCAACCAGGTGAGGAGTACAAAGACAAGTGTGTCTTGCCTACAGTCAAGCATGGTGATGGGAGTGTCATGGTCTGGGGCTGCATATGTGCTGCTGGAATTGGGGAGCTACAGTTCATTAAGGGAACCATGAATGCCAACATGTACTGCAACATACTGAAGCAGAGCATAATCCCCTCCCTTCGGAGACTGGGCCGCAGGGCAGTATTCCAACATAACGACCCCCAAACACACCTCTAATGCTGCGTACACATGATCAGACTTTCCAGCGGACAATCCGATGGACTTTGCAGCTGAGGTCCGCCGGACTTTCCGAAGAGCGGACTTGCACACACACAAACGGACTCTCCGGCGGACAATCCATTGGACTTTCGGGGGAGGTTCCGACGGACTTTCCAAATGAACAGACTTGCACACACGGACTTAAGTCCGTTCATTTTGAATGTGACTCCAGGTACAACGGGACTAGAGAAGGAAGATTGACACCTTGCGAGCCCGTCGCCTGGTATTGATTTTGAGGGTAACCCCCACACGAAAAAACGGCGTGGGGGTCCCCCCAAAGTCCATACCAGACCCTTATCCGAGCACGCAGCCCGGCTGGTCAGGAAAAGGGGCGGGGGCGAGCGAGCGCCCCCCTCCTGAGCCGTACAAGACCGCATGCCCTCAACATGGGGGGTGGGTGCTTTGGGGGAGGGGGGCACCCTGCGGCCCCCCACCCCAAAGCACCTTGTCCCCATGTTGATGAGGACAAGGGCCTCTTCCCGACAACCCTGGCCATTGGTTGTCGGGGTCTTCAGGCAGGGGGCTTATCAGAATCCAGGAGCCCCTTTTAATAAGGGGGCCCCCAGAACCCGGCCCCCCACCCTATGTGAATGAGTATGGGGTACATGGTACCCTTTATCCATTCACCTAGGGGAAAAAAAGTCAATAAAAAAACACACACTAGACAGGTTTTTAAAGTCGTTTATTAGGCAGCTCCTGGGGTCTTCTTCCGACTTTGGGGGTCTCTCTGCGCTTTCCGGCCTCTTCTCCTGCTCTCCGGTTGTTCTGCCAGGCTCCACCGCTATCTTCTTCTAGCTCTTTTACTAGCATTGGCCCGGTCTTCTGGTTTATCGCCGCCGTCGCCGTTGCTGTCGCCGCCGTCTTCTTCTTCCTTCTTCTCTTCTTCCGATGTTGACACAACGCTCTCTCCCGCTGTAATGCTGTGGACACGCTGCGTATCGCCTTATATATTATATATAGATGCGCGGTGACTCCAGGTTCAAGCTACATCATCCGAGGTTGAAGCCTAGCCAAGCGAGCCCGTGAGGGGCCCTGTTACTATGTGCTACCGTATGTCCACTTGGATGGTGGGGCTTGAACCTGCACTCACTGCCCAGGCGACGTTCATCTTTGGAGATTTTGTGAATCTCCTTGTCCTCCGTACTGCGCAAGCACTGCGCCTGCACAGTAAGTGGCCGGACACTAGCCGATGGCCAGACAGTTTTTGTCAGAACACCGGTATACGTGTCTATTCTGCACAAGGTACGGACAAGTCCTGTGGGATCCATGCCTGGTTCATTTTAATGAACGTGAGCTTGTCCACATTGGCTCTGGACAGGCGGCTGCGCTTGTCTGTGATAACGCCCCCTGCTGTGCTAAATACACGTTCAGATAATACACTCGCTGCAGGGCAGGCCAGCACCTCCAAGGCGTAAAGGGCAAGCTCAAGCCATGTGTCCAATTTGGAGACCCAGAAGTTGAATGGGGCAGACCCGTCATTCAGTACGTGTAGGCGTGTGCACACATACTGCTCCACCATGTTGGTGAAATGCTGCCTCCTGCTAAGACGTTCCATCTCAGCTGGTGGTGCTGGATGTTGTGGCGTGCTGACAAAGCTTTTCCACATATTGGCACTGTCAGCAACCCAATCTACTACCGCCTGTACTTGTCCTGGCCTCAACATTCGTACAGCCTCATTAGGCACGCCAAAATACCGCTGCAGGCTCTGTCGCCTACTCCCACCTGAGAAAGGTGTTTCACTAGTGCGTGTAGCTGGCACAGATCGACCACGTCCTCTCCCTGCAACAGGAGCTCCACCAGCAGCACCACGACCGGGGCCACGTCCCTTTTTTGACGATCTCCTCATATTTTCAAAATTTATGATCTCGCCCTAAATGGGTGTTTTTGCAATAGCAGAATACACCCACAGTATGTAAAGCGTGTATCTCAAAAACTGCTAAACTGCAGAAAATGCTTATGGGAAAAAAAAAATGTCACTACAATTTATTTTTTGGGATAGCACAATAGAAAAAATATCGATCGATTGTATGTCACACTCCAGCACACATGCACAAAACACTGAAAGATTTAATTTTTTTCCAATAGCAGAATACACCCACAGTGTGTAAAGCGTGTATGAACATGCAGAAAATGCTATTGGGGAAAAAAAATGTCACTACAATTTTTTTTTGGGATAGCACAATAGAAGAAATATCAATCGATTGTATGTCACACTCCTGCACACATGCACAAAACACAGCAAAATTTTATTTTTTTGCAATGTTTTTGCAATAGCAGAATACACCCAGAGTATGGTGTATCTCTTAGTAAAATATGCAGTGATGGTACACTGAGCTTGCAGATAAAAGTTATATTTTGTCTGGCACTGGCCTCATGGCACTGTTAAAAGACTGTGCACTGCACCCCAGCCAGGGTACAATTGATTTAGGAATCTCTTGAATAATTCTCTCTGCCTCTTTCCCTCAATAAAGACACTCTCTAGTCTCTAATCTAGCTATGTAGATCGCTCACTGATATTACTAATTTGAAGAAGATTTAAGGAATGTGGACTGACTGACTGTATCAGACTAACTCCTAATGAAATCCTCTCTTAGCAGCCAGGAACCTGTCTATAGCAGAGTGACGCTCTGTGCTGTGTGCCTGTACCTTATATAGAGGCTGGGTCACATGCTGCACTGGCCAATCACAGCCATGCCATTAGTAGGCATGGCTGTGATGGCTTCTAAGGGCACACTAGTGAAACTAGCGTGGATTGGCTGCTATGCAGCTTGTAAAAGGCGCCAATACATCGCCGAACACCGGACCCGAACCCGAACATACAGTCAAATATTCAGGTTCGGGTCCGGGACCCGGACACCCAAAAGTCCGGTACGGACCCGAACTTTACAGTTCAGGTTCGCTCAACCCTAGCTATGAGTGATTCAAGGATGCAAGAAATCTGTGTTACAGATTTATGCACATGGAAGTAATAATGTGCAGTCCTACACTGTGCTGTACACCTCATATAAAGAACAAGGATCTAGTAAATATGATGAGGTTTATTGTAGATCCGATTGCATACATCAACAGTTATCACATTCTGCCAAACTGTGAGTGTGTTTTATAAGACACTCTTAAGGACACCATGATAAATAGCAAAGCACAGTTTGTAGCCTATGCCAATAATATTGTGGTAACAGAAAGGAACTGAAGTAAATAAAGAACAAACAAGTGCAATAATGTGAATTGAAGGTGAATTTAAGGAAGGTGACAGCACCTGATCATAAAAGGGGAGAAAACAACCAGTAGAAACACATGAAAGCTGTATGCTCCAAGGAGACTAGATAGTCAAGTTATTCTGATACCAGGACACTGCGATAAATGAAATAAACAATATATCAGAGTAAACAAAAGAAAAGGTAACTACTGGAGGCAGTTGTTAGTATTCACTAAAGATGGCTATGAGATCAGAGTTTGTTACAGAAATCTAGAATTTGGTTTTATAGAACTGTTTACATTTTATATATGTGAAGCAGAACAAGATACAAACGTAGAGGTGGACAGACTAATCAGGTGGGAAAGAAGAGAATTAAGGAGTATCTTTAGAGGAAAGATGATACATGAGGAAAAACATAAGAACAAATAAAACATTGTTTGTACTAGTATGAACATACTCCTACAAGAGATGCCACTGACTTAAGTCAGAAAAGTCTAGTCCCATCCAAATGCCAGCACACACAGCAACTTGCAGAATGACTCTCAGAATGACTGAGAGAGATCTGTGCCCCCAAGCTGGCCGTTGTCTTTGTGGAATGCATACCACAATCCTCTGCCCAGCGGCATTGTGTATACTGTTCACACTGTATACTGCGAGTGAGCAGGGCTTGGCAAATCCTGGGAAGCAGCTGTGATTATGGGCATTAATAATGGCGCTCTCAAAAAAGAAGGCAAATTAAGTTGGGTGCTGGAATAAATGTTCCAGCACACAACTGGCTGTGGGACACAGCCCAGATTCACAGGTTTCCAGAATTGCGTTAAAATCTCAAGAAAGCCCCACAGTATCTGGGATAGATGTGAGGTAGGCATGTACACAGGGGCCGAATGTCAGGCGGCATCAGCCGGTTCAATAGAAACCGGGTGACATTCGGCCCGGATGTACTGCAGCCAGTCCGACAGAAGCCAGCTATTCATCCGGCTTCTGTTGAAGGAGCATGACCAAAAAAGGCTTCTGATCAGTGCTTTTAACCTATGGCTGAATGTGCTGACCGGAGTGTTCTGACAGTGGGGCCGTCCCCCTGTCAGAACACAATAGAACAGCAGGGGGGGTTACTGTACTAACATCTGATTGTGAGTCAAACTGTGAGTGTGTTTTATAAGACACTCTTAAGGACACCATGATAAATAGCAAAGCACAGTTTGTAGCCTATGCCAATAATATTGTGGTAACAGAAAGGAACTGAAGTAAATAAAGAACAAACAAGTGCAATAATGTGAATTGAAGGTGAATTTAAGGAAGGTGACAGCACCTGATCATAAAAGGGGAGAAAACAACCAGTAGAAACACATGAAAGCTGTATGCTCCAAGGAGACTAGATAGTCAAGTTATTCTGATACCAGGACACTGCGATAAATGAAATAAACAATATATCAGAGTAAACAAAAGAAAAGGTAACTACTGGAGGCAGTTGTTAGTATTCACTAAAGATGGCTATGAGATCAGAGTTTGTTACAGAAATCTAGAATTTGGTTTTATAGAACTGTTTACATTTTATATATGTGAAGCAGAACAAGATACAAACGTAGAGGTGGACAGACTAATCAGGTGGGAAAGAAGAGAATTAAGGAGTATCTTTAGAGGAAAGATGATACATGAGGAAAAACATAAGAACAAATAAAACATTGTTTGTACTAGTATGAACATACTCCTACAAGAGATGCCACTGACTTAAGTCAGAAAAGTCTAGTCCCATCCAAATGCCAGCACACACAGCAACTTGCAGAATGACTCTCAGAATGACTGAGAGAGATCTGTGCCCCCAAGCTGGCCGTTGTCTTTGTGGAATGCATACCACAATCCTCTGCCCAGCGGCATTGTGTATACTGTTCACACTGTATACTGCGAGTGAGCAGGGCTTGGCAAATCCTGGGAAGCAGCTGTGATTATGGGCATTAATAATGGCGCTCTCAAAAAAGAAGGCAAATTAAGTTGGGTGCTGGAATAAATGTTCCAGCACACAACTGGCTGTGGGACACAGCCCAGATTCACAGGTTTCCAGAATTGCGTTAAAATCTCAAGAAAGCCCCACAGTATCTGGGATAGATGTGAGGTAGGCATGTACACAGGGGCCGAATGTCAGGCGGCATCAGCCGGTTCAATAGAAACCGGGTGACATTCGGCCCGGATGTACTGCAGCCAGTCCGACAGAAGCCAGCTATTCATCCGGCTTCTGTTGAAGGAGCATGACCAAAAAAGGCTTCTGATCAGTGCTTTTAACCTATGGCTGAATGTGCTGACCGGAGTGTTCTGACAGTGGGGCCGTCCCCCTGTCAGAACACAATAGAACAGCAGGGGGGGTTACTGTACTAACATCTGATTGTTAGTACAGTGGCCTCAACCTGAGCGGCCATTTTTTTTTTCGTTCAGTCTGCTGGGTTGAACGAAAAAAAAACTAGCGTTGTGTGATAGGCTTTAGATGGGGAGAAACCGGGACAATTTATACAGTGAAAACAGCACTGGCATTATATTAACATGGATGGAAGTCAAGGGACATGCCATTGTTTAATGAAATTGCTGTTATCAAAAGACGAGAATCTATTGCATATGAGAATATTTAATGAATAAACACTGTCATTACAATCGTTCAGGTGGAAGCAAGTTTTTGTCCTGCTAATTGATGAAAAAGCCTTGTGTACCAAGACATTCAAGAAAAGCTACATCCACAGAAATAAAACTGATCATAAAAGCAGTGCAATTACAGTCCAGCTGGAAGACACCAGCATTTCTCACACATACTGTACAAGATGTGCTCATAAAAGCCTTCCAGGCATCCTACAGCTTCTAAAGGGAGAAAACGTTGACACTCAAAAGGTCCTGCTGTCAGTCTCTTTATCCTAGGTGAGGACAAATAATAAATACAGACAGCAGACTACAGAAACTTCACACATAAAACTCCTTACTTGTGAAGTATTCTACAGAGTGTGGAAATTTACATATACTGTATATCCCCTACTACCAATGAATTCCTTAGATGCACGTATGTGGGATTATAAGTCAGTAGTAATAAAAGTGAATCTTTAAAAACTCATTACTGATGCTGTACTATAAAAGACATTGTTAACCCTAGAGTAAAATTAAGCCTTAAAAAATGGCATTTAGTTTGCTAAAGCAAAAAGAGGTGGAGTACTTATGCGCTACTCTAATGCCGCGACCAGTTTTTCCGTCGGAATAAACTCTGACGGTTTTTCCGACAGAGTTCCGACAGATTTCCGACAGAGTTCCGCTGAAACTGTCTTGCCTACACGCGATCACACCAAAGTCCGACCGCCTAGAACATGGTGACGTACAACACGTACGACGGGACTAGAAAAAGGAAGTTCAATAGTCAGTAGCCAATAGCTGCCGTCTCGTACTTGCTTCAGAGCATGCGTCGTTTTTGGCCAGTCGGAACAGCATACAGACAATTGATTGTTCTATTTCTAGGTCCGTCAGAATTTTCGAAAGAAAAAAAAAAGTCTGATGAGGCCCACACACAATCAGAATATCCGATGAAAAGATTCCATCTGACTTTTTATGCCGGAAAGTCTGACTGTGTGTATGCGGCATAAGTGTTAACGATTAAAAAACTGTATAAAAGTGTAAATAAATGTGTATATAGCTGCTGAACTTCTGAAGTGTCACCAGCACCAAATAATATATGTTAATAATCAAGTGAAGCAGCGCTATATATATATGCACACTTTGAAAATACCCAATGAGATGCAACACAATATAAAGTGCTAAATAAATATATAAATGCAAGACAAAGTACAAATCCAATGTGATAATCAAAACTGTGCTAATACTGGATTAAAGTACAAATGTGCAATCATAAATATAGCGAAATAATAATCCAAAAACTGTAGAAGAAATGTGTAGAAAAAATATGTATTATTCTACACATTTTTAATACAGTTTTTGTATTATTATTTCACTATATTTATGATTGGTGTAAGGTAAAGAAGAGGAGGATAAGAGAAGACAGGATCACACAGCCTTTATACACAATGCTTTTTGTGTGGGACTCATGTCCAATGCAAGGCTATGGATCTTTAGTTGGTCTTGTTGTCAGGACCTCAGACCACTGGAGCATGGAGGAGAGGATGTAGCAGGGATTGGATTAGCAGCACGGAGGTGTAGAGGATCGGCAAACTAAATCTACTTTTCTTCTTTTCAAATATTTTATTCAGAATAATACCATACAAGTTATCAGACAACGTTTTTGTATGAAAACAAGATACACAAGTATGGAAAAAACAAAGCTTCTCAATATCAGTTCAGAAGATATATAAACTAAATCTACTTTTCTATGCCCACTAGCCCCCCTGGCAGTGCGGGCACAGTCCCACTGAAAATAAGAATTTTCTAATTTCCTGGAATTGCACATGAAAAAAAAAAAAGAAAACTGCAACTTACCTTTGAAATTACATGTACATATTAATGCTTTCATGAGATTTTAATAATTGGGTTTATTTAAAAAAAGTAGTTAAATAAAAATAGGTAATGAAAGACTTCATAAGAACCTTCACAACATGATTTAGTAAAACCATTCTCTCCATCTAGGCCAACATATTCTGAACTCACAGTTTACTCATAATTTCTTCCTCTGATTCATGCAAATTGAACCCAAATATGTATTTACTGGAGAACATCATGAAGACAATGAAAAGAGAGGTGGGGAGCCTTTGCTATTGGGATACACTCTGGTGAATGTTTCAATGGAGATGCTACCCCAAACACTCTCTTAGAAAGCATGCTGCATTGCGAATGGAAAAGCACCTTTAAACACAATGGGGTTGATTTACTAAAGGCAAATCCACTTTGCACTGCAAGTGCACTTGAAAGTGCAGTCACTGTGAAATGAGGGGAAGCTCTGCTGATTTTATCATCCAATCATGTGCAAGCTAAAATGCTGTTTTTTATTTCCCTTGCATGTCCCCCTCAGATCTACTGCGACGTTACTTCCAAGTGTACTTGTAGTGTAAAGTGGATTTGCCTTTAGTAAATAATCCCATATGACCTCAATAGTGACACTGGTCCAGTCTGCAGACCTTATAATCCTTTGGGTCATTTTTTATATTTTAGTGACTTTCCTGTCCAGTTACTTCATAAAAATGAATACATTTCCAGAGATGGTCACGAAGTAAGTAATACTAAAAGAGAATATAAAAAGTAGGCTCTGGCTTGAAAAAAACAGTAGCAAATCTACAAAAGCAGTCTTCCTTTCCCATACTTTAATTGGTGATGGTTTGCACAGTCACTAACTGACAGCAATCAGCCTAATCTTCTTTGTGGGGTGATTGCTACAATATCAAGCAGATCAATTTTTTACTTGTCATCCTTGCTTGTCTAGCCTAAGTGAATTTTAGTTTAGTTGGGTAATTGTATGCGTAATTTGACAATAATTAGCCTGTGTATGGAAGAGGGATGTCTTGCCTTCTAAAACTTTATCTGCCTCAACTGAGCCTAAATAGGATTGAAAAATGTAGTTACATGGACTACTTTGATGTCTTTAAACAGCCATCATAGTTTATCATTGTCCCCTGCTTTATCATGAACTTTAGAAGGAAAGTGGGGTTGATTTACTAAAACTGGAGAGTGCAAAATCTGATGCAGCTCTGCACAGAGACCAATCAGCTTCCATTTTTTTTGTCAAAGTTAATTAAGCTGAAGTTAGAAGCTGATTGGCTACCATGCACAGCTGCACCAGATTTTGCACTCTCCAGTTTTAGTAAATCAACTCCACTGAATAGCCATACCATATACTGTACATCTAGCCACACATGCAAAATGTTAAAGAATAATCTGCTAAAGATTGAGTTTAAATCAAGTTGAGCATTCCTGTCTTTACATGCAAGACGGCCTAAAGTGCAACTCCACTTTTGTTTAGAAAAAACATTCCCCTCTGGGTGATCTATGTACATTGCAGGGATTTTAACACATTTTGTTGCAGATTCCTAACTTTTGTTATTCTGAAGAAATCACTGTTTGTTCCGCTAATGGGAGTGCTTTCATGATTCTCAACCAGCTGCTGCAGCTGCGGGGCTCTAATGAGGAAAAAAGCAGGGTCTGCATCCCTTTAGATATTTTTTTTCTTATTAGGAGTATCTTACCGGGAAAATAATTTTTTGTTGCAGGGGATGCCAGAAATCTGACTTGTATCTTAGTGCAGACTTCTGGGAAAATCAGTGAGCCAATGACGCAAGCAGGAAATTATATTTCTGGGGGGCGTTCTGTACACATTCTGTGTACAGCACACCTCCGGGTAGCCATATTGTATTGCATTGCAGCTGCAGATTGAAAAGGAAAGGTAATTTTTTATAACATTCAATTACAATATGACTTGTGTCACAATTGCATTTGATATATTATTATTATTTTATTTGCTATTTTTTTCCAATAAAAGTGGAGTTACTCTTTACAGGTAATAAATACATTGTTGTTTTGCACACATTCTCTGTCTTTATTATAGTTTGGACTTAAAATAACATTTAAAAAAAATATATTTTAGTCAAGTGAATATGAAATTTTGCACGTTAAAAATTTGTATTCCACGTTTGATCCAACAGATATGTGTCTTTTTCTCTCTTTAACCTTCCTAGCGGTAATCCCGAGTCTGGCTCGGGTTCAGTTTTTTCTGCTGGGAGCGGTAACCCCGAGCCAGACTCGGGCTTGCATTGCAGGATACAGGGGGGAAGTTACTTACCTTTTCCTCTGGATCCTGCGATGTCTCCCCGCTGTGTGTGCGAGCCGTCCGCTTGCTCGATTCACACAGTGCCGAGTGCCGAGTGCCGCCGATCTCCGTTCCCTGCGACGTTCCGACGCACGGGAGCGGAGATCGGCGCCAAATTTAAAAAAGTTTAAAAACACACAACACATACAGTACTGTAATCTTACAGATTACAGTACTGTATACAAAAAATACACCCCCCTTTGTCCCTAGTGGTCTGCCCAGTGCCCTGCATGTCATTTTATATAATAAAAAAAAAAAATTCTGCCTGGAAACTGGAGATTGTCCATAGCAACCAAAAAGTGTCACTTTATGTCAAAAGTGGTTTTAGACCAGCTAGAAAACACCGATAATAAATTAGAATCACAATTTATCAACAAACAATAAATTTAATGACAGCGACTATTCTGCAACTGAGCAAATTTCTGTGTTTTTGATTTGATTACATTATTGAATCATTTTTTATATATATTTTTATTATATTATAATTTATTATTTTGTGTTTCAAACTTTATCATACCCGGGATGTCTACTAGACTCTGGTTCGGACAGATTAAGTGAGTTATTCATAAGAATTGCATGCCTACAATATAAAAACGCCAAATTTCCATGCAAAATAATTGTACCGCTTTCAGCACAAAATTCCAGCCAGAATCATACCGCCAGGGAGGTTAAAGAAAAGAGCCTGTTGTTTGCTGGTTTCAAAGTTGAGCTTCAGGATAAGCAAATATTACAAGAGGCATGAGTATGTGAAACATAGCTCTCTGCACAAGCTATGTCCAGCACAGTGATGATGTCACTGCTACTTTCATATGGGTTTGTAAAGGCATTTGATGCATACAAAGAGGATTTGTATCATTTTTATATATGACTACAAAGGAATAGATTTAAATGAAAGTATTTATTTCTGAGTTCAGCTTAATTGATAAAGCTGAGATGTATACACACTAATGATTGATTCATTACAGTGCATCATCCCATATTGGACAGCTCATTCTGAAGTTTCAATTATGCAAAACAAGCTTTGAAGTATCTTTGATTTGTCTTAAGCTAACCATAATGCTCTGGGAATCCTTTGCCATGTATTAAATAACGTTAACATTGAAATAAAGATTGTGCCTTTATGTATTGTAAAAACAGGTATTAAACAACAGTTTAAAAATGTTCACATCATGTTATGCTTAATCAGAATGGTAGATCTACAGAATCATAACTTGCCTTACTGATTCACTTTATTATATAGATGGTATAATATTCCTTATTTCCCAACATTGTGTCATTTAATTACATTATGTAATTAAAAATAAATTGCTGGGTATAATCAATCTTACATCAATTATAATTTTAAGTGAACTATTGCTCTCCAAGTTTTAAATGTCTGTCGTTAATAATATTATTGCTGAAATATGAAACACTTCTAATGTAATTACACAGTACAGAGATCACTTGATTTAAAATATGATAGGGAAAAAGGCATTCTGAAAAAAAATCATTTATAGGTAGAAATTGATTGCAGCTATTAATTGTCATGTTATCAGAATATTTGTAATTACTTCAAATATAACCTCTTAATCCACAGGAGAATTTCCTCCACTATAGTCACTAGAAGCTTTATGGAGAAACTAATTAGTCAGTAAATGATAGTCTATGTGAAGAAGCATCACAAATTAGGTCTTTGTTTACTGATTCTTTGCTGTAGCGTATAATCTATGTTGTAATTAAAATGTGATGCTACATTGTTAAATTAAAAGGGTATAATTCAAAGATAATAGCTGCATTTTACGCAGGGCAGCTGAGGCGTATGTTGACATATTTATTAGCTATTTAGCTTGTCACAATCCTATGAAACAGAAAGCAATTTTAGGTTTTAAATCTGCTACAAAATAACTGAAGAGTGAACAGAAGGGTCATTTAAAAACTGCAAGGAAATGGCATTCATGGGAAAACACTTTTGTGCCTGTTCTATGTGCATTCTACCATATTTGGTAAGGTAAATATGGCATTTTTGGGTATCTACTGATGTTGGCCCTGGGGTCAGAAAATGCATTGTACATTTATATAAAATTACATATCAACAATAAACATGTATAAGTTCCTAAATGAAAGTAAAAGAGGTGCTCACAAACTGGGCTGGGACTAGGGGTGGACAGGAGGGGCAGCTGTCCTGGACGTGGTGGTATCATTTGAGGTGGGGGTGGCACCGTGTGGAGTCTTCCTGCCGCTGCAATCTGACAGAAGTATTGACAGCAGCATTACTACTACTGACAGCTAGGGATGAGCCGAACACCCCCCCGTTCGGCTCGCACCAGAACCCGCGAACAGACCTAAAGTCCGTGTGAGCTTTAGACCCCTATTAGTTATAATGGATGCAAACGTTCGAAATTAAAAGTGCTAATTTTAAAGGCTAATATGCATGTTAATGTCATAAAAAGTGTTTGGGGACCTGGGTCCTGCCCCAGGGGACACGTATCAATGCAAAAAGAAGTTTTAAAAACGGCCGTTTTTTCAGGAGCAGTGATTTTAATAATGCTTAAATTGACACAATAAAAGTGTAATATTCCTTTAAATTTCGTACCTGGGGGGTGTCTATAGTATGCATGTGAAGGGGCGCATGTTTCCCGTGTTTAGAACTGTCTCTGCAAAAAGTGTCATTTTTGAAAGTAAAAAAGCTATTTAAAATCACTCGCGGCTAATGTGTATTGACGGCTCCCGTAATACAGAGAACAGTCATTCATTGAAACTCATTCAGAAAAAAAAAGTCATTGATAAAAAAAAAAAAAAATGAAAAAAAAAAAGCGTAGGGGTCCCCCCAAATTCAATAACCAGGCCCTTCAGGTCTGGGATGGATATTAAGGGGAACCCCAGCCAAAAAAAAAAAAAAATGGCGTAGGGTCCCCCTCAAAATCCATACCAGACCCTTGAGGTCTGGTATGGATTTTAAGGGGAACCCTAGCCCAAAAAAATGGCGTGGGGTCCCCCTCAAAATCCATACCAGACCCTTATCCGAGCACGCAACCTGGCAGGCCGCAGGAAAAGAGGGGGGGACGAGAGCGGCCCCCCCTCCCGCCTGAACCGTACCAGGCCACATGCCCTCAACATTGGGAGGATGCTTTGGGGGTCTAAGACCCCTAAAGCACCTTGTCCCCATGTTGATGAGGACAAGGGCCTCTTCCCCACAACCCTGGCCATTGGTTGTGGGGGTCTGCGGGCAGGGGGCTTATCAGAATCTGGAAGCCCCCTTTAACAAGGGGACCCCCAGATCCCGGCCCCCCCTGTGTGAAATGGTAAGGGGGTACAAAAGTACCCCTACCATTTCACCAAAAAAGTGGCAAAAATGGTAAAAATGACAGGAGACGGTCTTTGGCAATTCCTTTATTAAAATCTTCTTTCTTCTTTCTTCATCCTTCAGTTTCTTCATCTTCTCCTTCCGTCATCTTCTTACATCTTCTTCCATCTTCTTCTTCCTCCGATCCGCTTCTTCTTGCGCTGGTCTTCTCGTCCTTCTCGTCCGGCATCTTCTTCCGTCGGCGTCGGTGTCTCTGTCTCTTCTTGGGCCGCTCCGCGCAATGGGAGGCTCCCGCTGTGTGAGGCTCCGCTCCGTCTGACAGGTCTTTTATAACGGAGGGCACCTGGTGACCCCGCCCCCCTCTGACGTCATGGGGAAAGCCATCATGGAATTCCCCATGACGTCCCCGTGCGTCAGAGGTGATACAGATGTGATACTGCAATGCTGTTCTAACAGCACGCACACACATATCTCCAGAAATAGAGCACATATTGTCAGCAGCACACTGACACGCTGACACTGACTGAAACATAATATGCGAGGCCGCCGGCACGTGGGGCGTGTACTAAAGCCCCTGAGCTATAATTGGCTACAGGCATCCTGCCTGTAGCCAATTATGGCTCTCCTCGCTGCCGGCGCTGTGATTGGCCAAGCATGCGGGGTCACAGTGCATGCTTGGCCAATCATCTGCCAGCATTGCACTGCGACTAGCGCAATGCATTGCGGGGCCGCTCGCATCACACGAATTTGATGCGAGCGGCCCCAATAGTTCTGGGCTCGCCGAGCGAGCGAACGCCCGGTGCTCGATTCGAACATGGGTTCGAATCGAACACCGGGCCCATCCCTACTGACAGCATTGAACTGGAAAAGAGGAAAGAGATGGGAAGAGGTTTGGCTGTGTTCTCTCTCCCCCACTGGGTCTCCCTCCTGTCACTGCCACGGTCCTCCATCAGGACTGAGTAGGGTTTACTTACCCGCCCCATCTCCTCCAAACAAAAAATGTGGGTAGGGAGCGGTTAAGCAAACCCTGCTCAGCCCCAATATGACAGCCAGTTGCATCTGTAGTGCAGGTCCCTGCGGCAGCGATCCCATACCCCGGCACCTCTCCCTGCCTGTTGTCTGTGAAAACTGTGCAATGCAGCTTCCACTAGACGTCTCCTCAACTGTGAGGTTTCAAGATGAGGAGGCATATCGGAAGAACATGCCACAGACATCTGCCACACTGTATCTGAAGTCTGTATTTGAGGGAAACACAACTTGGATGAGGAGGGGGGCAGAGTAGCATTAAATTGTGCTAGGGATAAGAGTATTTGTACTAGGAAGCAGAGGGAGAAGTGGATTAGTGATAGGAGGAGGGTTTTTGGTGGGGATATGTGCTAGGAGGGGGGACTGGGGGGATTTTTGCTGGAAGAGGGGGAGAGGGGGAAATTTGTGCTAGGAGGTGGGATTGGGGAAGAGTATTTATGCTGAGAGGAGGAACTTGAGGGTGGCGGGGGGGGGGGGTAATATTTGTTCTAGGAGGGGAAATTTGGAGGAAGGGAGAGGATTTGTGCTGGGGGAGATTTGTAAAGGATGTGCTAGGAGGGGTGACATGTGGGGATTTGTGCTGGAAGGGGGATTTGTGCTAGGAAGGAGGATAGGGGAGATGGTTTGTGCTGGGAGGAGGAATTTAGGGGTGACAGGGGTAAGATTTGTTCTAGGATGACAAATGTGGGGAGGGGAGAGGATGGCCAAGCCTCATTCTGAAAAGAGACAAAGTAACATGGCCACTATACAGGAAACAGGAGAGTTAGCCAAGCCTCCCTTTCAAATGAATATGGCCATGGAAGTTAAATGAAAAGCCAAGCCTCGGTTTGAACTGGAGGGAGAGACCAAGCCTCCTTTTCAAACCAACATGGCTGAGGCAGAAAACAGGGGAAACCAAGCCTCAATCTAAATCAGAGGAAAGGAATCAAGCCTCATTTCCAAAGGGAATCATTCAGCATCACCCCGGGGCTAGCATATATGGAGCCAAATGGCACGGAGACACGCCAACCCACACCACACACACGACAGCCACCAAAAGAAAAATAGAGCGATGGAGACAAACATGAATTCCCCTTTGTAGCCTGCAAACACCAGATACAAAAACGGTTATCATAAAAAATCTTTGTTAAAAATATATAAAATATATATATATATATATATATATATATACATGATGCTGTCCTTTTTCCGCAAAGGGCCAACACAAAAATATTAAAACAGAAAATAAAAGGTACCACATACATCGATAATCAAAGTGTCAGTAACAAGACCAACTGCAACTAATATCGAAAGGGACATCAAGCGTTATTAATAAACGCATTAATGTCCCAATCGACATTCATGCCAAAAGGGGTGTAGGATTTAAACTGGCACTTACCTCCATCTGAGAGGCTCCCTTTTTGAGGGACCCTCTTCTCCAAGGTGGTGTGTACTTGTGTAGTAATTCAGGTCAGTTGCCTTGAAAAAAGTGCTGGTAATTAGTCTGTCATCCACAGCCCGAATCAGCAAGTCCAGAAAATTTTTTTTCAAGACAACTGACCAGAATTCGTACATACCTACTGACATTTGCCATCATAAAACTTGGCTCAAATCTGTACCTCGCAGTCCGTTTGTCAGACTTAAACGGAACTGTACTCGGACCAGTGATTTTGAAAAACAGGTTCCTCTTTTAAAAAATAGATTTCTTGAGAAGGGCTATAATGTAGATGTTTTGGATGAGGAAATTAATTACTTGAGAGGTTTAGACAGGAAGTCCCTGCTAACTAATAAGATCCCTTCTAATGTATCTCAGAAATTTAAGTGGTCCTTCTTCATGACTTTTTCCGGACAAAATTATAAAATTAAAAAGTTTTTTAAAAAACATTGGTCAATATTCAAAAATGATCGAATCTTGGGGCCCATACTTCCTGATAGACCAGAGGTTATGTTTAGGGGGTTACCTTTTTTTGCAGGCCAGTGTGGCACTAAATATACTACACCCTCCCGCCACTTTTTTTCAACAGCTAGTGGGCTTTTACCCTTGCAAAAGATGTGCTGTATGTCGAATCAATAAAACTGGGAGGAATAAAACATGTTCATTCTCCACTGTCACCAGTAAAACATACCCAATTAAACATATTGTTACTTGCCATTAGGGATGAGCTTCGAGTTCGAGTCGAACTCATGTTCGACTCGAACATTGTCTGTTCGCCTGTTCACCGAACAACGAACAATTCGAGGTGTTCGTGGCAAATTCGAAAAGCACCCTGTAAAATTCTATGGGAGAAATCTAAAGTGCTAATTTTAAAAGCCTATATGCAAGTTATTGTCATAAAAAGTGTTTGGAGACCTGGGTCCTGCCCCAGGGGACATGTACCAATGCAAAAAAAGTTTTAAAAACGGCAGTTTTTTCAGGAGCAGTGATTTTAATAATGCTTAAAGTGAAACAATAAAAGTGTAATATTCCTTTAAATTTTGTACCTTGGGGGTGTGTATAGTATGCATGTAAAGGGGCGCATGTTTCCCGTGCTTAGAACTGTCCCTGCACAAAGTGTAATTTTTCAAGGAAAAAAGCTATTTAAAATCACTTGCGGCTGTAATGAATTGTCGGCTCCCGTAATACAGAGAACAGTCATTGAAAGTCATTGATAAAAAAAAAGTGTGGGGTTCCCCCCAAATTCAATTACTAGGCCCTTCAGGTCTGGTATGGATATTAACCACTTTCCGACCGGCGCACGACGATGTACGTCCCTTTTTTGAAGAGGGATATCTCGGTAACGGCAGCAGCTGCTGCCACAACCGAGATATCCATCTCTTCAGGCGCCGGTCGGCATTCCGATAATGGTGGTCATCGCGGTGGATTCGCCGCGAGATCACCGTTATCGGCGGCGGGAGAGGTGCCTCCCCCCTCCCGCCGCTCTCCCGCCCCTTCCGCCGCTTACCGGAGCCGTCGGCGGAAGCGATCGGGTCCTCCTCCGTGCTGGGTATAGCGACGAGTGAGGCTAAGATGGCCGCCACCCGTCTCTATACCATAGCAGGGCGGGAGCGACATCAAAACGTCACTTCCGCCCATACCTCTTAAAGGAACATTTTCCAAATGTCATTTTTTTTAAATGACATTTTTTTTTTTTTTCCTTTTAGTCCAAATATGAGATCTGAGGACTTTTTGACCCCAGATCTCATATTTAAGAGGACCTGTCATGCTTTTTTCTATTAAAAGGGATGTTTACATTCCTTGTAATAGGAATAAAAGTGAGCCAATTAAATATTTTTTTTAAAAAACAGTGTAAAAATAAATAAAATCAAGAAAAATAAATAAGAAAAACAAAAAATTTTTTTTTAAAGCGCCCCGCCCCGACGAGCTTGTGCGCAGAAGCGAACGCATACGTGAGTAGCGCCCGCATATGAAAACGGTGGTCAAACCACACATGTGAGGTATCGCCGCGATCAGAAGAGCGAGAGCAATAATTATAGCCATAGACCTCCTCTGTAACGCAAAATATGCAACCTGTAGAATTTTTTAAACGTCGCCTATGGAGATTTTTGAGGGTAAAAGTTTGATGCCACGAGCGGGCGCAATTTTGAAGCGTGACATGTTAGGTATCAATTTACTCGGCGTAACATTATCTTTCACAATATATAAAAAAATTGGACTAACTTTACTGTTGTCTTATTTTTTTATTCAAAAAAGTGAATTTTTTCCCAAAAAAGTGCGCTTGCAAGACCGCTGCGCAAATACGGTGTGAAAAAAAGTATTGCAACGACCGCCATTTTATTCTCTAGGGTGTTAGAAAAAAAACAATATATAATGTTTGGGGGTTCTAAGTTTTTTTCCAACAAAAAAAACTGTTTTAAACATGTAAACACCTAAAAACCAAAACAAGGCTGGTCTTAAAGTGGTTAAGGGGAACCCCGGGTCAAATTTAAAAAAAAATGATGTGGGGTTCCCCCTAAATATCCATACCAGACCCTTCAGGTCTGGTATGGATTTTAAGGGCAACTCCACGCCAAATTAAAAAAAAATGGCGTGGGGGTCCCCCTCAAAATCCATACCAGACCCTTATCCGAGCATGCAACCTGGCAGGCCGCAGGAAAAGAGGGGGGATGAGAGAGCGCCCCCCCTCCTGAACCTTACCAGGCCACATGCCCTCAACATTGGGAGGATGCTTTGGGGGTCTGTGGCCCCTCAAAGCACCATGTCCCCATGTTGATGAGGGGAAGGGTCTCATCCCCACAACCCTTGCCCGGTGGTTGTGGGTGTCTGCAGGCGGGGGGCTTATCAGAATCTGGAAGCCCCTTTAACACGGGGACACCTAGATCCCAGCCCCCCCCTGTTTGAAATGGTAAGGTGGTACAAAAGTACCCCTACCATTTCACAAAGGAAGTGTACATTTTTTTTTAAAAAACACACAGACACCGTTGGGAAAAGTCCTTTATTAACCACTTGCCGACCGCCCCCTGTATATATACGTCGGCAGAATGGCACGTACAGGCAGAACCACGTACCTGTACGTGCCATTCTTCCGGCGGGTGGGGGGTCCGATCGGACCCCCCCCGGCCGGCGGGGACGGTCGGGATCGCTTCAGGAGCGATCCGGGATGAGGGGACGGCCAGTGGTTTCTGGCCACCCCCTCGCGATCGCTCCTGGCGAATCAGATGCTTCCTCTGTCTGTGTCAATCAAAACACAGGCAGAGGAAGTGATGTCACGCTCGGTGCGCCGGTCTATGTGACCGGAACGCCGAGCTGTGAACATCTAAAGGTTAGTGCACCAACAGTACACTGACACCAGTACACATAGGCACACAAAACACCCCCCTGTCACCCCCAGATCACCCCCCAGATCACCCCCCTCCCCCCCCAGTCACAGTGTCACTAATTGCAGTGATCATTTTTTTACTGATCACTGCATTTAGTGTCAGTGTGACTGTAATAACTGTCAGTGCAGTTAGTTTTAGGTCCAAGGTAGCCCCCCACCCCCCCCTAATAAAGGTTTTAACCCCTTGATTGCCCCCCAGGTAACCCTTTCACCCCCTTTTGCCAGTGTCACTAAGCGATCGTTTTTCTGATCGCTGTATTAGTGTCACTGCTGTCGCTAGGTAACCATTTTTTTTTTTTTAGGTAACCGCCATGTTTATATAGGTTCATAAATAGGTTTATAGGTCAGGTACCCCCATATTACAACCTAAATAAAGGTTTTAACCCCTTGATTGCCCCTAGAGTTAACCCTTTCACCAGTGATCACTGTATAACTGTCACTGGTGACGCTGGTTAGCCAGTTAGTTATTTCGTTATTTAGGTTCCCCGTCAGGTTTTTATATAGCGTCAGGTACCCCCATATATTACCTAATAAAGGTTTTAACCCCCTGATTGCCCCTAGTTAACCCTTTCACCCCCTTTTGCCAGTGTCACTAAGCGATCGTTTTTCTGATCGCTGCATTAGTGTCGCTAGGTAACCATTTTTTTTTTTTTAGGTAACCGCCATGTTTATATAGGTTCATAAATAGGTTTATAGGTCAGGTACCCCCATATTACAACCTAAATAAAGGTTTTAACCCCCTGATTGCCCCTAGAGTTAACCCTTTCACCAGTGATCACTGTATAACTGTCACTGGTGACGCTGGTTAGCCAGTTAGTTATTTCGTTATTTAGGTTCCCCGTCAGGTTTTTATATAGCGTCAGGTACCCCCATATATTACCTAATAAAGGTTTTAACCCCCTGATTGCCCCTAGTTAACCCTTTCACCCCCTTTTGCCAGTGTCACTAAGCGATCGTTTTTCTGATCGCTGCATTAGTGTCGCTAGGTAACCAGTTTTTTTTTGTATTACTGTTACGGGTGACGCTGGTTAGTTAGCTTGTTTTTTATACTGTCAGGGCACCCGCCATTTATTACCCAATAACGGTTTAACCCCCTGATCGCCCGGCGGGTGATATCAATTAGGTTTTAGGGTCAAATAAGGTCTGCGTCGCCCCAGGTTAGTGCCAGTACCGCAAACACCCACGCGCAAAGCATACACCTCCCTTAGTGGCACAGTATCTGAACAGATCAATATCTGATCTGATCAGATCTATACTAGCGTCCCAGCAGTTTAGGGTTCCAAAAAAAAACGCATTGTTAGCGGGATCAGCCCAGATACCTGCTAGCACCTGCGTTTTCCCCCTCCGCCCAGCCCAGCCCAGCCCACCCAAGTGCAGTATCGATCGATCACTGTCACTTACAAAACACTAAGCACACATAACTGCAGCGTTCGCAGAGTCAGGCCTGATCCCTGCGATCGCTAACATTTTTTTTGTGGTAGCGTTTTGATTCAGTCGCTTCAGTCAGGAGCTTTTTTACCTGTGAATCTCAAAAAAATAAAAAAAATAAAAATAGTTGTCGTTTTATTGTTCTCTCTCTCACTCTATTCTCTCTCTATTGTTGCTCTTTTTTTACTCCATTCTATTCTGCAATGTTTTATTATGTTTTATTATGTTTTATTATGTTTTATCATGCTTGCTTTTCAGGTATGTAATTTTGTTTACTGTGTGTTTTAGTGTTGAGCATTTTTTTGTTTTCAGGTGCGCCATTCAGTTGCAACGCGGATTTATTTATCTTGACAGCAACAGCGTTTGCTCCCACGATACATAAAGCCGCGACTCCAACGCTGTAGGAGGTGATTTCACCACCACAGTTAAAAAAAAGAGCATATATGCCGAAGCATGGGGGCAGCAGGGGGGGGGAGGAGCGATTGGCTCCTAATGCCACGTACATACGGTCGAAATTCCGACCGTGTGTACACGGCATAACTTTTGCGGGAGGATGCCCCCATGCATCGGCATATATAAATGGTGCATGTATGCCCATCATTAGAAGTGGGTGGATGAAGGGAGGTATTCTAATGGTGGGCATACCCACCAATCAATCTCTTTTTTTCGTTCAGCCAAGAGGCTGCATGAAAAAAAAAAAAGATTACAATATATGTCCAGTATGTTGCTGGACTTTGAATGGTTATACCAGAATGATGCCTGCAGGTTTAGGTATCATCTTGGTATCATTCTTTTCAGCCAGTGATCGGCTTTCATGTAAAAGCAATTCTAGCGGGTAATTAGCCTCTAGACTGCTTTTACAAGCAGTGGGAGGGAATGTCCCCCCTCCCGGATATAAACCGCGCCATTGGGAAATTGGGAAAGCATTTTATCACACCAATCTTGGTGTGGTCAGATGCTTTGAGGGCAGAGGAAAGATCTAGGGTCTAATAGACCCCAATTTTTTCAAAAAAAGAGTACCTGTCACTGCCTATTGCTATCATAGGGGATATTTACATTCCCTGAGATAACAATAAAAATCATAACAAAGAAAAAAAATGGAAGGAACAGTTTAAAAATAAAATAAAAAAGCTAAATAAATAAAAAAAAAAACAAAAAAAAAAAAAAAAGCACCCCTGCCCCCCCTTCTCTTGCGCAAAGGCGTACACAAGCGTTGGTCTGGCGTCATATGTAAACAGCAATTGCACCATGCATGTGAGGTATCACCGCGAAGGTCAGATCGAGGGCAGTAATTTTAGCAGTAGACCTCCTCCGTGAATCTAATGTGGTATCATGTAAAGGCTTTTAAAGGCTTTTAAAAATGTATGTAGTTTGTCGCCACTGCGTGTTTGTGCGCAATTTTAAAGCATGTCGTGTTTGGTATCCATGTACTCGGCCTAAGATCATATTTTTTATTTCATCAAAAATTTGAGCAATATAGTGTGTTTTAGTGCATTAAAATAAAAAAAAAAGTGTATTTTTTCCACAAAAAATGCGTTTGAAAAATCGCTGCGCAAATACTGTGTGGAAAAAAAAAATGCAACACCCACCATTTTAATCTGTAGGGCCTTTGCTTTAACAATATATATAGTGTTTGGGGGTTCAACGTAATTTTCTTGCAAAAAAAAAATATGTTTTCATGTAAACAAAAAGTGTCAGAAAGGGCTTTGTCTACAAGTGGTTAGAAGAGTGGGTGACGTGTGACATAGGCTTCTAAATGTTGTGCATAAAATGCCAGGACAGTTCAAACCCCCCCCAAATGACCCCATTTTGGAAAGTAGACACCCCAAGCTATTTGATGAGAGCAATGTTGAGCCCATTAAATATTTTTTTTTTTTGTCCCAAGAGATTGAATAATGAAAAAAAAAATATATATATATATTTTTTTTACAAAAAGTTGTCACTAAATGATATATTGCTCAAACATGTCATGGGCATATGTGGAAATACACCCCAAAATACATTCTGTTGCTTCTCCTGAGTACGGGGATACCACATGTGTGGGACTTTTTGGGAGCCTAGCCTTGACGGAACCCCAAAAACCAATCACCGCCTTCAGGCTTTCTAAGGGTGTAATTTTTTTTATTTCACTTCTCACTGCCAATCACAGTTTCGGAGGCCATGGAATGCCCAGATGGCATAAAACCCCCCAAAATGACCCCATTTTGGAAAGTAGACACCCCAAGCTATTTGCTGAGAGGTATTGTGAGTATTTTGCAGATCTCGCTTTTTGTCACAAAGTTTTGAAAATTGAAAAAAAAAAAAAAATTTTTTTTTTCTTTACTTTCTTCATTTTCAAAAACAAATGAGAGCTGTAAAATACTCACCATGCCTCTCAACAAATAGCTTGGGGTGTCTACTTTCCAAAATGGGGTCATTTGGGGGGGTTTTGTGCTATTTTGGCATTTTATGGCCTTCGAAACGGTGATAGGTAGTGAGGAGTGAAATCAAAAATTTGCACCCTTAGAAATCCTGAAGGCGGTGCTTGGGTTTCGGGGCCCCGTACGCGGCTAGGCTCCCAAAAAGTCCCACACATGTGGTATCCCCATACTCAGGAGAAGCAGCAAAATGTATTTTGGGGTGCAATTCCACATATAACTATGGCATGTGTGAGCAATATATCATTTAGTGACAACTTTTTGAAAAAAAAAAAAATCTTTTTTTTTTTTGTCTTTATTCAATCACTTGGGACTAAAAAAAAAAATATTCAATGGGCTCAACATGCCTCTCAGCAAATAGCTTGGGGTGTCTACTTTCCAAAATGGGGTCATTTGGGGGGGTTTTGTACTTCTCTGCCATTTTAGCACCTCAAGAAATGAAATAGGCAGTCATAAATTAAAAGCGGTGTAAATTCCAGAAAATGTACTCTAGTTTGTAGACGCTATAACTTTTGCGCAAACCAATAAATATACGCTTATTGGCATTTTTTTTACTAAAGACATGTGGCTGAATACATTTTGGCCCAAATGTTTGACTAAAATTGAGTTTATTAGATTTTTTTTATAACAAAAAGTAGAAAATCTCTTTTTTTTTCAAAATTTTCGCTCTTTTTCCGTTTATATCGCAAAAAATAAAAATCACAGAGGCAATCAAATACCATCAAAAGAAAGCTCTATTTGTGGGAAGAAAAGGACGCAAATTTCGTTTGGTTACAAAATTGCATGACCGCGCAATTACCAGTTAAAGTAGTGCAGTGCGAAATTGAAAAAAGACCTCTGGTCCTTTGGCTGCCAAATGGTCCGGGGCTGAAGTGGTTAAAAAATAAAAAAAAGATTCCAGTGGTGGTAATCCACTCTTGCTATCCAGCGATGGGTGGTCTCTTCTCCGGGGTCCAGCGATGGGTGATCTCTTCTGACGACGTCCAGCACAGCGCGTCCTGTCTCAATCGAGACACTGAGGGAATCCCGTCTTAGCAGAGGAGGACCGGGGCACTCGTCACCTGACCCCGCCCCCCTCTGAAGCAACGCAAGCTGGGCTTCCCCAGTGACGTACGGGTGACCCCGCCCCCTCTGATGTAACAGGAACCTGCGTTACATCAGAGGGGGACGGGGTCACCGTACGTCACTGGGGAAACCCAGGCTTCCCCAGTGATGTAAGGGTGACCCCGCCCCCTCTGATGTAACTCGTACATCACTGGGAAGCCCAGCTTTCCACTTGCGTTGCATCAGAGGGGGCGGGGTCAAGGGAAAGGCTTGGCTAATCCTCCTGTTTCCTCTATAGTGGCCATGTTACTTCCTCTCTTTTCAGAATGAGGCTTGGCCATTTGTTTTTCAAAATGTGGCAGCCATTCTGAGCTAATTATTTTGTTTTAAACAGCTGTGCTCTTTCCGTTATGGATCTATAAATAGTGTGGTTTTGTACTTGAACAAACAATGCCCCTGATGACATCATGTATGATGAAACTAGTAGGGCTGAGTTTATGTCCAGTGATACCACGCTACTCTGATCTGCAGATTTTTATGTGAGAACCTTTTTATCCACTTGTTATATTGTATTGGACCTGTGGTCACTTTTAATGGATATTTTTTAATAAAACCAACCTGGTTTTACGCTATGTGGTGCCTTTTTTACATAAACCTCCATAAGAAAGAGTGATTGACCAGCACCAGCGGCCGTGACGCCACCCTTCTCTACCTCCAGTGGATGGATCCTTCATGATGTGTGATTCAATGCATGATTAGACTCTTATAATGTGTCTGGCTATCTGGTAAGGGCACATCTTGAAGCACTTGGGTGTTCGATCGCTCACTATCATATGGAAACGTGTTGCAACAATATATCACTTCATTTCTGTATGGACTTATATGGAAATCCTATGGACTGACTACTGTCACTTTATTTTATTTCACGTTATATTATTATTTTTGTATTTAGCGCGGCAATTGTTGTTTATATGTATTTTGACACAATTTGTTCTGTTGTGTAATTATCAGCAGCTTGCTTCTTCATGTTTTTTGTTTTTCATTTTTTCACTTTCACCTGTACAATCACAATCCCTCCCCATTTCTTTCTACAAGAAGCTAAAATTAGGTTGAGCTCAGATCATAGGGCATAAATAGTTGCCATCATCCCTGAGATAAGTAAAAATACAAAGATACCTCTAGAGGGTGGGATTTTTAAGGCAACACATACTAATATTTTAGAAAAATATAAATGTATTCATTGTATCAAAATATAAAAAAATACACATTTGTATAACAGCGGTACAATAGAACAGTCGTCGTTGTTTAAAACCAAACTACCAAACATATAGATGATACAGATGGTGATACTTGTGATATTTCCGACGCGTTTCAAACGGCCATTTTGCCATTCTTCATCAGGGAAAATTATTTTTCCATCAGAGAGAAAAACAACAACAGACAGGGTTAATTAAGGTAGGCCATTAAGTATCATGTTTCCCAACATAGCAACCAAAAACTTCTTTCCAGCTGCAATGCAAGAAAACACGCAACCCCCACAATCAACCCATAGCAACATCATAAAAGATACTTACATCATTTATATCATAAGATAGTGTAAAAGTGATCATTGCTTTCCCAGGGGTATCGGTCCTCCACCTCAATATGGGTAAAGTCAATCTAAAAAGGGTGTCATATATCCCTTCTGCAGGACGGCTTGGAACCAAAAAATATCCAAAATAGATACTGGTGTCCCCAAAGGAGTATTTTGGACACTAAATGAGAAATAATGACATTTAGAAAGACCAAAAAGTAGAGAAAATCTAAACCAAGGTAAGGGAAAACCTCTCAAATAAAGCACTTACCCCAAAGCCTAAAAGAAGGCAAAAAGAGCCATGTTCCTAAAGATGGCAGGGGGAGAGAGAGAAAACAGCAATCCCTTCCAGTTCAACAAAGGACCTCAAACCGTTGGATAAATCCTCACTACAGCATGTTGCTGTGGAGGGGGAAAGACGCCAGAAACCGTCCTTGGCGTCCGCTTTTAAAAAGAGACCCGGGTTCCATCCCGCCCCTAATACGTCATCACGTTGACGCGGCGTGCACTGGCGCGCCGCGTCACCAGGGGATGCCGCACCAAGTGCGTCATCACGTCGACGCAGCGTACCAAGGTGCGCCGCGTCATCGGGGGACGTTGCACCAGAGAAAAAACATAGCGCTACAATCTTTTACAAGAAGATTGCCAAGACTCTGAAACTGAGCTGCAGCACGGTGGCCAACCCTATTGAGCATCTGTGGGGCATCCTCAAATGGAAGGTGGAGGAGCGCAAAATCTCTAACATCCACCAGTTCCGTGATGTCGTCATTCAGGAGTGGAAGAGGACTCCAGTGGCAACCTGTGAAGCTCTGGTGAACTTCATGCCCAAGAGGGTTAAGGCAGTGATGGAAAATAATGGTGTCCACTAGGAATGAGTCAAACACCCCCCCCCGGTTCGGTTTGCACCAGAACCTGCGAACGGACCGAACGTTCACACGAACGTTAGAACCCTATTAATTACAATGGACGCGAACGTTCAAAATCTAAAGAGCTATTTATAACGGCCAATATGCATGTTATTGTCCTAAAAAGGGTTTGGGGACCTGGGTCCTGCCCCAGGGGACATGTATCAATGCAAAAAGATGTTTTAAAAACTGACGTTTTTTCTGGAGCACTCATTTTAATGATGCATAAAGTGAAAAAAAAAAAGTGAAATATTCCTTTAAATATCGTACCTGGGGGGTGTCTAAAGTATGCCTGTGAAGTGGCATGTGTTTTCCATTTTTAGAACTGTCCCTGCACAAAATGACATTTGTAAAGGAAAAAAGCCATTTAACCACTTAAGCCCCGGACCAATTTGCAGCCAAAGGACCAGGCCCCTTTTTGCGATTCGGCACTGCGTCGCTTTAACTGACAATTGCGTGGTTTTGCGACGTTGCTCCCAAACAAAATTGGCGTCCCATTTTTCCCACAAATAGAGCTTTGTTTTGGTGGTATTTGCTCACCTCTGCGGTTTTTTTTTTGTGCTATAAACAAAAATAGAGTGACAATTTAGAAAAAAAATGCAATATTTTTTACTTTTTGCTATAATAAATATCTCCCAAAAATATATATAAAAAAACATTTTTTTCCTCAGTTTAGGCCGATACGTATTCTTCTACATATTTTTGGTAAAAAAACATTGCAATTAGCGATTATTGATTGGTTTGTGCAAAAGTTATAGCGTTTACAAAATTTTATGCATTTTTATTAATATTTTTTTTTTACTAGTAATGGCGGCGATCAGTGATTTTTATTGTGACTGCAACATTATGGTGGATACATCGGACATTTTTGACACTTTTTTGAGACCATTGTCATTTATACAGCAATCAGTGCTATTTAAATGCACTGATTCCTGTGTAAATGAAATGACTGAATATTAGGCAGATGCCTGTGTTGCACCAATCAACTACACAACTCCAGCAATGAGGAGGTAGATTCAGGTGTATGCTGTGCAGTGTGCAGGAGGCACACTACACTGACTGAATATTAGGCAGATGCCTGTGTTGCACAAATCAACTACACAACACTAGCAATGAGGGGGTAGATTCAGGTGTATACTGTGCAGTGTGCAGGAGGCACACTACACCCACTGTAACAGCGCTAGGTTAGGAAGAAAAGCAAAGCTGACACTGTCCCTGCCTATCCTGCTCTCTCCCTGAACACTACACTCACTGTAACAGCGCTATCTAAAGAAGTATAAAGCACAGCTGACACTGTCCCTGCCTATCCTACTCTCTCCCTGAACACTACACTCACTGTAATAACGCTATCTAAAGAAGTATAAAGCACAGCTGACACTGTCCCTGCCTATCCTGCTCTCTCCCTGAACACTACACTCACTGTAACAGCGCTATCTAAAGAAATATAAAGCACAGCTGACACTGCCCCTGCCTATCCTGCTCTCTATGAATGCCGCACTACACTACACAAGGCCGCTGCACTGGCGGCCTTATATAGTGTGGGGCATGTACTAAACCCGCCTGAGCTATAATTGGCCACAGGCATCCTGCCTGTGGCCAATTATGCCTCTCCTCGCTGCCAGCGCTGTGATTGGCCAAGCATGTGGGGTCACAGTGCATGCTTGGCCAATCATCAGCCAGCAATGCATTGCGACTGGCGCAGTGCATTGTGGGCCGTTCGTATCACACGAATTTGATGTGAACGGCCAACAAAGTTCTGGTTTCGACGAACGGACGAACGGCCGATGTTCGATTCGAACATGGGTTTGAATCGAACACTGGGCTCATCCCTAGTGTCCACACAAAATATTGACACTTTGGGCCCAGTTCGGACCTTTTTCACTTAGGGGTGTACTCACTTTTGTTGCCAGAGGTTTAGACATTAATGGCTGCGTGTTGAGTTATTTTGAGGGGACAGCAAATTTACACTGTTATACAAGCTGACTACTTTACATTATAGCAAAGTGTAATTTCTTCAGTGTTGTCACATGAAAAGATATAATAAAATATTTACAAAAATGTGAGGAGTGTACCCACTTTTGTGAGATACTGTATATATATATATAGATATATTATATATATCTATATATATTGGAACAGTCATTTTGGAACAGGAAGTGGCCATCCCCAAACTGTTCACACAAAGTTGGGAGCATGAAATTATCTAAAATTTCTTGGTATGCTGATGCCTTAAGCGTTCCCTTTACTAACAAGCCCAACCCCTGAAAAGCAACCATAATCCCCCCTTCACCAAATGATTTGAACCAGTGCACAAAGCAAGGTCCATAAAGACATGGACGAGCGAGTTTTGGGTGGAGGAACTTGACTGGCCTGCACTGTTCTGACCTAAACCCGATAGAACACCTTTGGGATGAATTAACGCAGAGACTGCAAGCCAGGTCTTCTTGTCCACATCAGTGCCTAACCTCACAAATGCGAGAACACAAATATTTTCAGAGTTTACCCTTAATGGACAAAAACATGGCCAGTTAATAATCATTCATCTATTTAATGTTCATCATGCAGCACACCTGTAAATCTAGAAACACAGAATCATCTTACCATGCTTTCAAGTAGTCGTATACATCTGCTAGTGACAGTTGTGTGTGTTTGTGTTGGGGGGAATAAGCTTCATTACCAGGGTAATGTGACAATGTCATAAACTCTTTCCTTTTCTCATCCTACTCCTTCCTAACTATCTGAATACATCTAAGTATGTAAATGCCTAAGTTGTTTTCATTTATATGTGTAAGCACTTATTAGTGAACATGCCAAAAGCAAAAAAGAACAAGGATTATTCAGTATTTTTCAGAATATAACAACATTAATCACTAAGAGGGTTTATATTTTTAAATTATACATTTTTCAAATATTCACAGTAAAATTGTAATTAGTTTATGGTGCTCGGTGAAATGTGAAAAGTAGAAGAAAGATATTTGTGTTAACACAGTTTACAGAAAGCAATAGTACTACATATAAATCAGGCATTGCTTTTCATACAGTGACACTTTCCGACAAATACATTTCAGTACAGAAAGTAATGAACATTAAATATTATATTGACTGATATTTAACAGAGTGTGAAAAATGAAAGAAAAATATCTGTGTTACAATTGTTTATTGAATTGTACAGCTTGTTCAGAAAATGCGACTGCTTCTCAGATATTGACATTTGCTGGCAAGCAAATGTGAAAACATTGCAGTTAAGTATGTCTTAGTTCACAAAAGCAAACACAGTGAAATAAAATATGATATTGAATGTGCACAATACAATTTAAATATTAAATCACTGTACAGTATTACGTTTTTGCAGTGTACCAATTGCTAAGAGAACTTAGCACTATCTCTGTCTAGCACAAAAAAGCAGCCAGTGTGGTACTAGCCCAGTCTATGCTTCTGCTGTGAGCCATGCAAAACTACTGTAGATGGTGATAGTGAGAGGGGCAATAAAAAGCCTCCCAGCCAATGGCAGTGATGTGTCTCTACCCAGTCTGATAGATTTAGCTAGCGTCATATAACATATTAAAGTGGTTGTAAACCCCTTACAACTACTTTAACCTAAGGTAAGCCTAGATTAAAGCTTACCTGTAGGTGCAAGAAACATCTCCCAAACCTAAAAGGTTTAGGAGATATTTGCAAGAACAGCGGCACCAATGTCTACGGTGCATGCGCCGTAGACATTGGGCGCAGGCGCACTGAACATGTCGTTTCTAGCGCTGATCATGCCGTTAGTGGCAGCACCAGCGCACATGCGCGGGAGTGACGTCATTGCTCAGTGATTGGTCAGTCACAGTGCCGGAGCTGCGATACATGGAAGTCACTCCGGGTATCATGGCGGCAATGGAGGAGGTGACCGAGGACCGCTGCGGGGGCTTCGATCTCAGGTAAGTAATTCATAATGAGCTAGTATGCTATGCATACTAGCTCATTATGCCTTTGCCTTGCAGGGTGTATTTTTTTTTTTCTTAAGAGGCTTTACTTCTTCTTTAAACCAGTGCTCTGTTATGCGTATATACAAAAGGTTAGAACTGTTAACAAATTAAACTGATTGGCGCTGACAAAGACTTTTGAAGGCTCCAGGGCACATGCATAGGTGAAAATGAAGTAAAAGTTTTGATGCAATCCATTAAAAAGGTCACAAAAAATATAAGCAATTAATTTTTTATTTATCTGAAATACATGCAAGCAAATTTATATCTAATTTATATATTTGATTAGCCATATTTTTCAGATTGCTAGATTTACGCCATTTATTCAGCTCTGTCTGAAAAGTATGCCTCAACCACCAAAGTAAAGGGATATAATAACTAGAGGGGTCAGTATATCAAGCACCAAATCCCATTCAAATACCTTGAAATAACACGAGGCACAATGGACTTTAGAGGTCCTGGAAGGACAAACAAATTAAAAATACTGTTTATTTCACACATTTTTATGATAAATAATTGACCATTAAAAACATATATACACCAATAAAACCACAGTTCTGACCCGGTCAAGGATCCCTATTTGCTAAGTCAGATTCCACTTCAGATTACCCATAACCTATATGGTATCAGTTTTCCGAGTGCAAATATGGGGTTCTCATATAGCACTTGTTATGCCCTAAGCATTTTGAGTGAAAACTCTGGTCCAGGACTCCAGGAGGACTTCCAGGGATACAAAATCGAAACAATTATACAAAATAAAACTTGATCAGTACAATTGTCAAGTGTTTCCAATATCAACATACATCAGATTACATATAACATTCTATGTTTTACTCAATAGGATAAGGCTCAAATCCACTGCTGACCCAAATCATGGGATATCACTCTCCACTGCCAACCCCCCCCCCCCCCCAGGGGTGAGTGCAGGACCTCACTGGAGCAGCTGCAAAGGAGAAATAGAAGGACCAGAAATAAGGCACTGTCACTGCCACCATATAGCAGTCAATTAAAACGTAATTGGAAATATTTATTTTTCTAAAACTACATGGGTATATTTGGTGGTCAAAGTCTAGCAGGGGACCAACAGGAGGCAAATTCTCAATTTATACATCCTTTCCACTAAAGGTGGCAGGCTCCAGTTTACAAAGGTATGGAATCTTATGTTGATTATGTAATCTCTCCTGTACAGATGAAAACTACAGAGGGAGAGGAATGAAGGGTATATATAGACAGTATAGTGGACACTGTACAAATATTATAAAACAGGTTAAATAAATCCTGAAATGCACAGGCCCTACCAAAAGAGAAAATGTCCAATAGTTAATAAACTGTTTTAATATCACCAAAGTCTTCCCCATATGAAACTATAAATAAATATTCTAAACAAATTGCAGGTTCAATTGGCATCCATAGCCACCCACACAACAATATTAACCATGGACTCCACATGTCCAAGCACTACACTCAGCCAACCCCCCCCCCCCCCCCCAATCTCTGCAGCCAGACTCTCCCAACCCACAGTCCACGATGACAACACACACTACCCCTTCGCCCCCACCAAAACCCCCCATTGGCCCACACAATCCCAAGACCACAGCATCCATACCACAAGCAACTGTTCAAACTTGCCAATAATAGTCACCTCACATCCACCCTAGCAACAGTCAACCACCACACATCCACCCCAACAACACCCAACCACCCCGCATTCATCCCAACAACACCCAACTGCATGCATCCACACCAACAACACCCAACAACCCCATATCCACCCCAACAACACCTAACTGGAGTTGTGAAGTCATAATGAACTGTGGAAAGTCAGATCGTGTGTATGCGGCTTAAGAGTTAGGGCAAGGGGGAATCCAATTCCAAATACTGTATAGTAAAATTTGTCCACCAAATGTCAGTCAAATTCTAGATTAATCAGTTTTACCTGAACTAAAACCTTCCAAGAAAGGTCTATAACTTTCTGCCTCATTTAAGCCAGGAGGTGTTGTAGCATTTAAGTATCTAATCTATCACATTTCACTCTGTAAAAGGATTTTATTCCAATCCCCTCCTCTCGGGGTAATGTGAACCCGGTCTATCACTGTAAAATGTATATTTGGCATCCTGTATTTGTGTTTCCTAGCCACATTTCGGCCTAAAGGCAAATACAAATTGCCAATTTGCATACTATACATGTGTTTACTGATATGTTGTCCCAATTTATGTTGTGTCTTTCCTATATAGAAGGTGCCACATTGGCATTGCATTAAATAAGCCTTGGTTTTACAGTTTTGCTAAATGTTTAACCACGAACTGTTTACTATTGGGCTAGTCATTTGTTTAATCACAGGACAATAGGAGCATGATCCACAGGGGAAAGTACATCATAAATTACATGGATCCTTTCTTGATTCCCCCCTATATTCACTTTGTGTCAGAAGACCACCCATCGTCCCTGTTTTTTTGTATGATACTTGGGGTCTCTCAGTTAGAAAATTCCCTGAAATTGGATCCACAGGTCATGTTGTCTGGCTTTTCATTATTTTGCACAGGTGATTTGATCAGTTTCACTGCCTTAGCAATTACCACAGCCGTTTCATCTGAAGGAAATCCTAAAAACATGACCTGTTGGGGCGCCTTGAGGACTGGAGTTGAGAAACACTGCTCTGGACCATCCCAAATTATAAATATATTGTCTATGTATCTTTTCTATACCACAATATGGGGAGTATACATAGATAATTGTTCGTCTGTGAGGAACGGTTTCTCCCACTCCCCCCGGTACAGGTTTGCATATGAGGGTGCACAGCATGTCCCCAAAGCTACACCCTGTACCTGGAGATATTGGGAGCCTCCAAACAAAAAAATATTGTGGTGAAGGATGAAATCCAGCATTTGCAGAACAAAATGATTGAATTTCCATTCCTGTGTGGCCCTCTGTTTCATGTGCGAATGTGCAAGACATGTGCGAATGCTGCAATTTCTTTGTCGCGTGGAATGCTCCCATAGAGCGATTACACATCTATCATGACTAGTATTGCGGATTTGTGAATTTCAAGATTTTCAAGTGTCTGTAACATATGAATTGTATCCTTTGTATAGGATGCAAGGCTAGCCACATGTGGTCTTAAATGCAAAAACATTTTTGTGCACTTTCGGGAGTGCATAGAACGTCGGAATTCAGGGATACTTCACCCCAATAAACTCCCACATTTTCTTTGGTTATTACACCCTCATTCAAGGCTTCATATACTTCACATATCCAATGATTTGAAAAAGAATTGGGAAAGTAAATTAAATGAACGTTCAAAAATGTGATGCTGTTACTACAGGATGATTATTCACAAAATTAGTCTATTGTATGCTCGACTTGCTCTATTGAACGTTAATGATGAATATAATAATTATGAAAAGAAACTTAAAGAATATCTTAAAAAATTTGGCAAATCAATTTTTCAGAAAAAAAAAAATATTGGAGAGACAAAAATGCTTTTGGAGAGGGGAGGGCATACAAATGGAACAAAAATATAAAGTTTCCCAAAAGGAATCGATATAATAGGAAATCAGAAAGTAATAAGAACAGTGATTATTTGTCTGACTCACCTTACAATCTTCCTCCTCAGCTTCTTCCCATCCACGCTCCTTTCCTTCTCAAGATGTCATGAGGTAGATGGGGAACTATAGAAAGCTCCCAAAAAACGCATAATAAACACATCTCAAACAGAATCTTCACATGGTAGCAAAGGTGGTGGGTTTTAAAAATATTTAGTCAACAAAACTGGTACACCGGCTGTAAGCATATTTAAGAAATCTACAAATACAACACTGAAAATGATAGAGATTTGGGAACTATTCCAAAAACTCAGTTAGATGATTTTTTAGACAAAGCAAAAGCTTCCCAATCACTGATAACACAGAAGTAGAGACAGATTTATCCACAACCAAGGTCGTAATGAAGGAAAATTAAATATCATTAATCTTTCCTCACATAATTTGTCTGATGAGGAAGAACAAGTCCTACTTTTGGGCTTGTCATATTGTCCAAATCATAGTTTGGACAAATTTGAAGTGGTAAAGGATATTAACCACTTCAGCCCTGGACCAATTTGCAGCCAAAGGACCAGGCCCCTTTTTGCGATTCGGCACTGCGTCGCTTTAACTGACAATTACGCAGTCGCACGACATGGCTCCCAAACAAAATTGGCGTCCTTTTTTCCCACAAATAGAGCTTTCTTTTAGTGGTATTTGATCGCCCCTGCGGTTTTTATTTTTTGCGCTATAAACAAATATAGAGCGACAATTTTGAAAAAAATTCTATATTTTTTACTTTTTGCTATAATAAATATCCCCAAAAAATATATAAAAAATTTTTTTCCCTCAGTTTAGGCCGATACCTATTCTTCTACATATTTTTGGTAAAAAAAAATCACAATTAGCGATTATTGATTGGTTTGCGCAAAAGTTATAGCGTTTACAAAATAGGGGATAGTTTTATAGCATTTTTATTAATATATATTTTTTTACTAGTAAAAAAATGGCGGTGATCAGCGATTTTTATTGTGACTGCGACATTATGGCGGACACATCGGACATTTTTGACACATTTTTGGGACCATTGTCATTTATACAGAAATCAGTGCTATTTAAATGCACTGATTCCTATGTAAATTACAGTGGCAGTGAAGGAGTTAACCACTAGGGGGCGGGGAGGAGTTAGTGTGATGTGTGTGTTTTTTTTCACAGTAGGGGGCGTGGCTGACGTCTGACGTCACTGATCGGCTTTCCCGATGACAGGGAACAGCTGATCAGTGACAGGCAGTGTAGGAAGCGTGGGGAGAGGTTTGTTTACACAGACCTCTCTCCGTTCTTCAGCTTTGTGACCCGATCGCGGGACACCAGTGGCGATCGGGTCTGCTGGTCCCGCGGCCGCGGTCACAGAGCTCCCAACCGGGTCGCGAGCACGCCACCGGCGGCGCGCACGCGACCCCACAACTAGGCAATTAAAGGGGACGTACCCGTACATGCTTTTGCCTAGCTGTGCCATTCTGCCGATGTATATGTGCAGGAGGCGGTAGGGAAGCGGTTAATCTGTTTGCCCGAAGATTGCTATTAAAAAGCCTATATACGAAACAAATCATAAGAAAAGAAGAAGTGTTGGATCCCAATCTGACAACAGCTGATTTTAAAGCCCTTCGGGACGTAAATCTACTGCTTCAGGAAAATTAATCTGTATTAGATATCTGGGAGGATGATGTAGAGGAGGATGAAGACGATGAGGAGGAGAAACTAACTAGTTCATCTAAAAAGTTTAACAAAAAATCACATAGAATTCCACAACTTAATTTAAATCCAGCCTTGGCTTTATTTGTTAAGTTAACTACCAAGGAAATAGAAGCTATCAAAATTGACAGCAAAGTGAGGAACCTAAATCCCAAGCAGGAGGCAGCATTAAAATCCCTTAAAGAAAATGCAAAAATAACTATTATGTCATCAGATAAGGGAGGGAACAAAGTTTTAATGGATAACATATTATATGAAAATATGTGCACTAAAACTCTCAATAATAACAAATGCTATAGTAAGATTCCACCATCCATGGTAGAGAAATCCAATGATGAGTTTTATATGCTGGTTGATGAAGCCTCGAAGTTCTATGCACTCCCGAAAGTGCACAATCATTTCTGGAAATGGTAGGATTTCGGAAGGTATCAGCCAAGTTATTGACGTGCATTTAAGACCACATGTGGCTATCCTTGCATCCTATACAAAGGATACAATTCATGTTACAGATACTCTAAAATCTAGAAATTCCAAAATCAGCAATACTAGTCACGATAATTAATATGTATCTTCCTATAGAAATATATATATATATATATATATATATATATATATATATATATATATATATATATATATATATACAGTATATTCTGTGCATATAGTGTATTACACATATAAGATACATATTCTCCTACAATGATTGGACAATGGAACTCAGCACAGCCTTTATACATTCACTAAGTTCAGGGGCACCTGTCCTTGCAAAGTGCAAATTCCCTTGCAAAGTGAACAGTCTATATGTCTTTAGCAAATCAATTCCATAGTGTGCTTTTTTAATAATGAGAACTAAATATTTAAATATATTTATATAGCTTCTTCATTTTAGTTTACATTTATTATGAGTGTCGTCATTCTAATCTGAGTACTTTGCAGTTAAATGAAGCTGAGGTTTTGTTTTTTGTTTTTTTAAGAAAGCATTCAGCTTTTATAGATTTTTGTGCAATTCCATGTGTGTATTGTTTCCCCCTGCGAAGGTTATTCCTGCTGAAAGAACATTCTGATTATAGAAACATTTTTCTCAGGTCCCCATGGTGTTTTTATAGAGAAAACTTACTATGGTCTGCATTTAGTGATTTGTTTTTTAAGTACAAAAGACTACCAAACTTCCACACTACCACACTACCACATTTGTTATGATTTGCTTGTTTCATGCATTCATAATTATTCATATAAAAGTTATATGCTGACCATGTAGATATTGTTCAAATGTATTGTTACAGTTTAAATATCGTTTCTACCTAAAAATAATATGTTTGCTAATTATAATATATTTGGCTAGGAATTACTGGCTATGTAAGTGAATGTAGCTGGTGATGTCATTGGTTCTTATGGACTCAGTGGTGCCTGCAGCCAATGGCATCCTTAACAACCACTTACATCTATCATGACAGCAGGAAGCTGTAATGTGTAACAAAGGTAGTTTTATCACTATTATACACAATATTTGGCTCTGGCCAAACAGGTGAATGTTCTGGCATTCATCTGAACACCTGAACAGCTATGGTTTGGACTTGTGTTCGGACCAAACCTTAAAGGGTAAGTTCACTTTTACAGAAAATCTGTAAGGTGAACTTACACTGGACCCTCTCTCTATCCCCCCCGGTCCCGCTGACCTTGACAGTCGCGATCTCCCGCTGTGATACATTGTATAGCTGGTTTACCGGTCTGGGGATATGAAATCCCTGCGGCCTAATCTCCTAAACGTACCTCCTAAAGGTATGTATAGGTGGCATTTTAATTGGTCGGCGCCAATACATGGATGGCGCAGAACAATCAGAAACCATGTAGCCTGTCAGCGGGGGAGAAGAGGAAAGAAAGCCGTGGGGATTTCAAATCCCCGGACCGGTAAAGTGGCTATACACAATGAGGTTTATTTACTAAAGGCAAATCCACTGTGCACTGTAAGTGCACTTGGAAGTGCAGTCACTGTAGATCTGAGGGGTGAACGCAAGGAAAATAAAAAAAAGCATTTTTGCTTGCACATGATTGGATGATAGAACTCAGCAGAGCTTCCCCTCATTTCAGATCTTCCCCTCACATCTACAGTGACTGCACTTCCAAGTGCACTCCCAAGTGCACTTGCAGTGCAATTGTAGCGCACAGTGGATTTGCATTCAGTAAATCGACCCCTATGTGTCACAGCGCAAGATCACGGGACTCAAGGTCAGCTCAACCGGGGGGATAAGTTAACTTACAGATTTTCGGTAACTTTACACTTTAAGCTTATTCCTAATTGTTTAGTAAATCAACTCTACATTTGAGATTTTGATAAGGATTTTTATTGAGTTAATAAAATATCATATAGATAGGTTAATAGTTATTAACAAAACAGCCTTCATTGCAAGTTATAACATGTAGAGGGCCATTGCAGTAAACCTGTTATAGTCATGATAGCATAAAAGAGTTTAACGGACAAAAAAAAGAAACACCTATTTGGATATTGCAAACTAATATAAGGTTTCTAGATAAGCATAAACTCCATTATTAAATTACTTCATAGTATTAACTCAGCTTTTGAATGCATAGAATGAAATATAATGTTTATATACAGGCATACCCTACTTTTAAGTACACAATGGGGTTTATTTACTAAAGCTGGAAAGTGCAAAATCAGGCTCACTTCTGCATAGAAACCAATGAGCTTCCAGGTTTTATTACCAAAGCTTAATTGAACAAGCTGGGGTTAGAAGCTCATTGGTTTCTATGCAGCAGTGAGCCTGATTTTTCACTTTCCAGCTTTAGAAAATAAACCCCTTAAAAGTGGGGTATGCCTGTACAATGCTTTGAACATAAAACTGAATTTGTTGCAAAAAAAAAAAAAAAAAGAATTAAATTGTATGTGTGTGTGTGCATGTATAATGTAAATGATTCTTTAAACACTGGCTGTTTATTCTGTTTTTTGTTATCTTGAAATCCAGTTTTCAACATAAACAATATTTAGGAAGTTAAAATAAATCCACTATTTGAGAATGTGTTGCTAAAAAGACAGCTAAGCAACAGACACTGTCATGTCTAATTGGAAATGCATCTCTTCATATATTCACAAGAAGGGAACTTTAATCATTCTCCCAAGAAATGTTTCATTGACCTGACAATGCATCCGAAGATTTGACAATTGCCATTCGCAAAAGATCTCAGATTTTATAACGATACAATTTTCTTTCCAAATAAGCAGTATTCTAATTATTTGAGCATGAACATATCCTACAGTAGCTTTTTAGAAATGCATGGGCAAATTTTGATATAGATCAGAAATGAATTATTAGTGGATGAGCTTAGCTGTGATGTGACAAGGATTTAAAAACAATGACTTCATTTGCAAATTAATTATTATAGCAGATGCTTTTAGCTGACTCTATTTGGTTTTGTACATTTGCAAGATATATATGCAAAGGGAAAAAATATGTCTGGGAAGTGGACTACCTATAATACATGGCAAAGGAAATGTATCCAAAAACTCCATAATGCTGTTTTTTTTCAGTAAAACAATAAAAATTAAGATTAGTAATAATCACTTTGCCCAAAGCAGAAGTCTAATTCAATCAAAAGTTTTATCTCTTTGTACCGCCAAACATTGGGCTCCATTCACAAAGCGTTTTTTCCTCTTTAGAATTTGCGGCAATATTTTTCCAAAAAAAATTGCAATTCACAAAAAAAAACACTACTAAAATACCGCATGCAATATTTCATCGAAATATGCCGTATTTATCTCATGAAACCATGCAGTATTTTATCTCATGAGATATCCAGTGGAGTGGATATGGTGAAGAAGAATTAGAACCCCTGTCAGTTTTTATTGCTGATAAAGAGGTAAAATGGTTAAAACCATAGAAATATGCCAACTCACTAATCAGTGTGGTCCCTGCAGCATATGTACTAATACAAAAGAGAAAAGGCGACCAGAAAACCACTCAAAGGAAGCTGCTTTCACAGGACACATGTGGTGTATCAAAAACAAGTAAGTTCAATTAAGTAAATACACAATATCTTTAACATTTTTAAATATTGAATGAAAATAGTATCATATATGAATACCCTTCTTCCACCAATAACAAAGGCAACGTTGTATTTTTTTATTGGTAGAAATAGGGTAATTATATATGAGTGTCATTTTTTATAGTGTTTTCCCCTGTTAAACCCTGGAGGAAGTGATTTATTGGTATATAGTTGGTGCAGCTCATTTTTCTTTATATATTGTTTATGCAAATAGAGATTGCACTATTGAGCTGCTGCCAGGGAAAGAAGGTATTTTAGATTGAGTAGAGCACATTTGTTGCGCCAGTGTATTTCGATATACAGTATTTGGTTATCCTCTGGAGGAACCCTAATTGAGAAACCATGGAACCCTGCTTTAAAGTAATTTTTGCTGTGATATTTGTCAAAGTCATTGCTATATCTTTGGACAGGTCTGTTTTTTTCTTTTTAGAGAATAGCCATTGTCATTGGATAGTATTTAGTGTAATTCCTTTCTTTGGAGGCATTTAATGGAGTAGCAGCTGGTACTTGGCCAATTACTTAAGCAGCAATAAGTTTAGAGGGGAAGTGGTGTAAGTAGTAGCATTTATTCTGTCCACTACAACTTTATTGGTATAGATTTTTTGAATTTCCTGCTTTTTCCAAATAAAATATTTAAAGTGGATGTAAACCACTACTCATGATAATAAACTATTGCCAAATGTATATTTGTTTACATACCTATTGCATTTATCCCTGCCTTTTAAAAATCACCCCTTCTGTACACCGAACCCTACAAATCTCCAAAATCCATGGACGGGTCTATGTTCCGGAGCTCGTTGGGCAGAGTCGTGATGTCACTAGGCTCCCCACCAACGTCTACACTCCCCTTTGGCCAGGCAGTGTTGCGAGGACGAACCTCGCACTTGTTATGTGTGAACGCAGGGGACACAGTGCGTGTTCTGGGCATAAGCAGAGCACGCTCATGGCCCCCTGTGATTCCTGCGCATGTGTTGCACAACACAGGCTGTAGTGGAGAGCTGTGGTAATAGCTGTGAGACACTGTGAGAGGCTGAGAGAGGGGGATAATGATGCTGGGAAAGTGCACACAATGTCTCTCTCGTGCTTGTGCATGGGATAAGGAAATCACCTGTCATTCACAGCACGGGGGAAGAAACGGACACCTATTTCTCTGTGTGTCCATTTTTATTTTACTGAAAAAAGACAAGAGGATTGCTCAGAGCTGGATAAACTCTATGTGGCAAGACTGGGCACGGATGACATGAAATCATATACTCTACAAGGTACAGGCCTTAATTAAAAAAATTGTTTTGGGGTTTACAGCCACTTTAAGACCTGATTTTGATACATTTTTCCATTCACTGCAAATGGATCAAGATGGAACTTCTTGCTTCCCTGGCCTATTACATTTGATCATCACTAGTCTTAATCATGCCTGGTGCTATTGAACATCAACTAACAACCATGTGTTCCAAGGACTTTTTTCTGTGAAATTAATGACTTATTCATTACATATATGAAATTAACTTGCACATGTAAGGTCCTCATTTGAGATCATATTCATTCAGTCATTTTATTGAAAACACTGGCATTTTCTCCATAGATGTCAGCTGTCCTGGGATGGTCCCTCATCTTGGTCCTGCCGATACTGTGTCCCAGGCCATGTCCTGTGATCTCCCTTCGGGCAGAGCCTCAGAACACTTATGGGCAAACATAACCCTAATTGTTCCATGTACACTTAGGGTCTCATACCCTAATTTTTCAATGTGCCCCCACAGAATTAACCATAGCAATCTGGTTACGATCCTACCCTTCCCACATGGAAACCACCTGCAAGCAGTGAGAGTGGAGGAACACGGTTTGTGTTTTCAATTGCCAATGTATGCAATGACATACCTCCTTAAATTCAGCCTGTGTGGAGCTTATGACCACTTATGAATTGACGGTGACGCCATACCCGCCAGGTATGAATTCCTGAATGTTATGCATGTATGTGTTTGGAATGAAATGGAAGAATTTGTATGTCTATAATAATTTAATAAAAACAATTGAAATATAAAACATACCCGCCGGGAGAAGACAGTGATAACCGCAAGAGAATCCGGCAGGCTGGTTGTACCCAAGTTGATTGATCGATCAACTTGGTGCATTCAGCCTGCCCATTAACGGTTCCGTTTCAACCGTGTATGGCCGGCCTTAGTTGTAGCTAGCTAAACAAATACATGCACCCTATAGAACCACGCCCATTTTAAATGATTTAACTAATTAAAGCACATTCTCCTCCTACAATGGCTTTCTGGATGCATGGCAAATAAGGTGATTTTTTTTTAAAAACTAATATATACTAATATATAAACAAATATATACAAACCTTCTATCATAATTGATAGTTTAAACATGTAGATGTATACAAATCCAATAATATGCTATCCATTTAAATTGTGTTGAAATGTTTAATGCTGCTAATGCACAAAAGATTGAGCGGAGAATTTGAAGGTTCACTGGGATCAAACATGAAAACACGCCATTTAAATAGGCATAGTGAACTAAATACATAAAACTGTACATATACTGTATATATACAGTTTTTATATATATATATATATATATATATATATATATATATATATATATACAGGGCTGGTACAGGGGGGCACTGCCCGGGGCGGAATGTGGGAGGGGGCGTCAGGTTGGGACCATGGAAAATAATCTATCCAGTACCGTGCTCCAAGCCGAGGATGCCTTCATACCTATTGACAGCCCCCTTTCTACAGCAGGATCCACGCCCCCTTATAGGAAGGACTAACTTGCTCTCGTCCTGTATTGGTTACCTGTTAGTCTGTGCAGCTGCATCTAAGCTGTTATAGTATTAAAGCTGCAGTGCTGTCCTCCTCCCTCCAAATCCTCAAGATCATTGCATACCATAGAGGGACGTTAACCCTGTTTAGTTCAAGTGTGATCACAGCCACTCACACCTTACATAGCAGCTATTATATTGCATCTCACCTATTCTTAGATGTGATGGCTGCATTTGTTTTTCTTTTTAGGCTTTCTTTCTTATGTTTTCATCAGGTGATCTGGCCAGTAAGTATGTTGTTTTCCAGATGTATCAATTTACAGGGTTGAGTCGAACCATTTAACACTGACAGGAGAGCTTACAATGATCAGCAAATTATTCATGCAAAAGGAACAAAACTGTTTGCTGTAATTGATTAAAAAGTGTGAGCTGGAGTCTTCAATGTGTTAGTGTACCTAAATCTGCTAGTACTAACACCCCCCCAGACTGACAATACTGCTATCCAAAGGTGCCCCCCTGTGCTCCTTCATCCAGAGTGGGGGCGCTTGAATACAGGAGGCATGTAACTGACCAGATCACCAGGTAAAAACAGAGGGGAAAAGTCTAAGAAAAGAAAACTAGTGAAGCCACCACATCTAATGATTGATAAACTGCAATGTATTACAATTTTGGTGTGGGGTATAATACCACTTGTATTTTCTGCCACTAGGTTTATTGAACAGGTATCCCATGCTTTACAGGAGCCCCACTGCAAGGGTGGATTTTTTTTTTTATTTCAAATGTATTTTCTTGGGGTTGGGATTTAAACCTTTAGACCCCTTTCACACCGATCCACCTATAGCGTTGGCGGTAAAACTTTTTAGCAAAAGTAAATTTTTAGCAGCGTTTTACCGTCGGATTTGCGGCACATTTCGGCCGGTAGCGGAGCGCTTTTACCCCCGCTGGCGGCCGAGAAAGGGTTAAAACCCCCCGGCAAAATGCCACAATAGCGGCGTTTTGCCGGCGTTTTGCCGGCGGTATTACAGCGCTGCCCCATTGATTTCAATGGGGTGCAGCGTTGGAGGAGCGGTGGAGGAGCAGTGCGTTATACTGCAATACACCCTCGGTGTGAAAGGGGTCTTATGATGAACAATTAAATCAGAGAAGACACATAGGTCAGACAGGTACATGGGTTGTTCTATGTAAATAAAGTATGTCTGGCTGTGCACTAGGGTTTATATACTCCTTGGTCTCTGCACTGTGTAGTTTCCCCACTCTTGACTCCTGTACATTATTTTTGCTCACAATTTAACCAGTCCTGACCTCTACACTCTATACATAGGTATAATGATCAGGTGTAGTTATCAGGCGTGGGTAAGATGATTGGTTATCAACTGGGGAAAGGGGGGGGCGCAGTCTGGTATGTTCGCCCTGGGCACTAGATGACCTTGTCCCACCACTGTATACATATATATATATATATATATATATATATATATATTCGAGCTGTGGAAATTAAAGATTAATTCCTCGATTAATCGATTCATTTTTTTGATCAATCAAAATTCTTTTGATCGGTACTCACCTATCCGCTGGCTTCCGGGTCTTCAGGGAGTTCTGTCGGAGATCCGGTGACGTCAAGGGCATCAACGTCACCGGACTCCTCCCACCTTCCCCAAGTGCCTCCATCTGCTAACGAAGGGAAGGGGGGAGGAGTCCGGTGACGTTGAAGTTCTGATTGAATGTAACGCATACAGGGGAGGAGCTACGCATGACGTCACCCACTGCTTCCCTACGGAACTAACACGATTGTCGGCTTTACATGCTGTGTTTTTATAATCTTTATGTTTGTATGAGTAGTTTGAGTAGTTTGTGTTTGAACACAAAAATGTAATCTTATACTTAAGCGGTGAGCACTTAGATCTTTTCTTTCTACCCATGACCTGGCATCCTTGCTGAGATCTAAGGAGACGTGAGAGAAGTTTATGGTCAGTGTTAACCCTTTTGATACCCGCTTGCATGACCACCTGTTTGCACAGGGGTCCATGCCATAAGGTGAGAGTGATTAGTTAGACCGGAGGTGGAGGGATTGTCACGTTACTGTGGAAAAAAAAAACTTACGTCAGTGCTACAGTTCGAATGTAACGTATTTGTGTGAACTGTGTTAAGTTAAGTCATGGATTGTGGAAACTAACTAGTGTCGAGTGATTGTATATAGCGTATACCACATTTACCACTGACTAATGCAGAGTTGCAATGCAAGGAGATCAGCTAAAAGTAGTTGGATCTGTATGTGCGTTATAATTAATTGAAATGAATCGATCAATTAAAAAAAAAACGATTAATCGAACACGAAAATTTTAATTAGTAACAGCCCTAATATTATATATATATATATATATATATATATATATATATATATAAAAATTCAATCTTGTGTACCAGGCTGCCATTGTTTACAAATCAGACAATCGCTGAAAACAAGACTACTGTCCTTATGTAGTCCCAAGTTCCATGCACCTGAAAACATGGTGACAGCATGTATAGTAATATGAAATTCCATTTAATGATTGATGCGTTCTGCTGACACCTTGATACCAAACACATACCACAGCATTTAGAAAAAATGGCATTGTTTAAAACCACTTCCGGACCGCCGCCCACCGATGTACGTCCCTACTTTGAGGACGGATATCATTGTTATGGCAGCAGCTAGCTGCCCTAACTCCCGGCATCCCCATGTTCGGCCGGCGGTCTAGTACAAGATAAAAGTGGTCTCTGTGGCAGATTCGCCACGAGATCACTTTTATTGGCGGCGGGAGAGGGCCCCCCTCCCGCCGTGACTTGGTGCCCTCTGCAGCTTACCAGAGCCATCGGCAGCGGCGGAGGCGATCGGATCCTTCCTGTGGCTGTGCATGGAGACGAGTGAGGGGAAGATGGTCCCCACCCATCTCCATGACACTGCAGAGTGGAAGCGACGTCACAATGTCACTTCCGCCCATAGCTCTTAAAGGGCGATTTTATTTATTTATTTTGTTATTGCATTTTAGTGTGAATATGAGATCTGAGGTCTTTTTGACCCCAGATCTCATATTTAAGAGGTCCTGTCATGCTTTTTTTCTATTACAAGGGATGTTTACATTCCTTGTAAAAGGAATAAAAGTCACACATTTTTTTTTTTTTTTTAAAACAGTGTAAAAATAAAAAATAAAAGGTAAAATAAATAAGAATTTTTTTTTTAACTGCCTTGCGACCGCCGGCTGTGAATTGACGGCCAGGCGGCGCAGCTCTCGATGCGCGTGCCCGGCGGCTGCGATGTCCGCTGGGCACCCGCGATTGCCCGGTAACACAGCAGGACCGTGGATCTGTGTATGTAAACACAAATGCTATAAATCTATCCTCTATTTTGTAGGCGCTATAACTTTTGTGCAAACCAATCAATATACGCTTATTGCAATTTTTTTACCAAAAATATGTAGAAGAATACGTATCGGCCTAAACTGAGGAAAAAAATGTTTTTTTATATATTTTTTGGGTATATTTAGTATAGCAAAAAGTAAAAAAAAATGTTTTTTTTTTTAAACTTGTCACCATTCTTTTGTTTATAGCGCAAAAAATAAAAAACGCAGAGGTGATCAAATACCACCAAAAAAAGCTCTATTTGTGGGGACAAAATGATAACAATTTCATCTGGGTACAGTGTTCTATGACCGCGCAATTGTCATTCAAAATGTGACAGCGCTGAAAGCTGAAAAAGTCATTTTCTAGCAAAAAAATATGTTTTTACTTGTAAACACCACATCTAAAAAAGAGGTGGTTAAAGTTCTCAAGGAAGGAAATGTAATACACTGAATGATCTTGCTACAAGAAATCACAGAATTTTTTATTTATTTTTTGGTAATAATATTATAATAAATTACCAGAATTTAAATGTTATATACCTGTATGAATCCAGGTACAATTTTATATCTTACACACACACACATACGGACTGACTTGGAATTTATGGCTGATTGAACTCTAACTGACCCCAATGGCCAGTATCAGGCATATGGTTGCTGTAAGTAGGGGATTTATACATTAGTATAGATATCTTGCTCACAATGCTTTTAAAGCGAGCTTAAGAAAGATTAAGAGAAGTTAGGTGTACTCTGTCTAATGAGTTACTTTATTGAAATTCAAATCAAATGCCCTTGAAGTTAGTTTCTTTACTGACATGAATTCCTGAAAATCTGCAATTCAAACTAAAACTTTAGTTAAATAAGCCATCACAGGATGTTACAATACTACACTAGCCACAGCAATTAACATTTTTAGATTTTGAGTCAGTCATTGTTCATTTTTGAGCCAGATACATTTTGTAAACTCACCTCTATAAAGGCTTTAAAAAAAAAAAAAAAAAAAATTACGTTTCATAATAACAACAATAACATAATAGTCTGCCATCAGGCTTCTCACTACACATAGTACACAGACAACCTCAGCACTGGGCTTTCAGTATAACTCGAAGGCTGGACATGAGCATGTTATCGGGAAGTTTCACTACATACATACATTAGATACAAGTCTTTGCATTAGAACATATACTAGCTCCACAGATATATTACAAACCACATGACAACAAATGAAGCCAACAGTGATCATTCAATAGTAAATATATAGTCCCAAATCACACCCCGGTATTAGTACAATTTAGAACACCCCCTTGGTCCAAACCTAGATTTACTCTTGTGAAGATCTTACAATTCCCTGAGAGTCATGCCACATCAGTTTAATTGGACACTGTGGATGTATTATTTATCCAACCACCCCATACTTTGTCATACTTGGTAGGTATTCCCCTACTAGTATACGGGGCTTTAAACAAGGGGAGGGCTTTGTTAATAAGTGCCTTCCATTCCGGAATAGACGGAGGAGTGCACTTTTTCCAAGACAGCCTTATTAACTTCCTAGCATAATAAAACAATAAAGTTAAAAGAGTGCGTGTCACCCTCTTAGGGGCTAGGGCATCAAGTCCCAGAAGACACACCTCAACAGCTGGTGGTACACAAATTGTAGTAACCTCATCCACGCATTCAGTGACCCCCTGCCAGAAAATGTGGATAGCCGCACAGTCCCAAAAAATATGTGTAAAGTCTGTGCTGGTTGAAGTGCACCACCAGAAACAGGGCGACTGGGTTAGAAAGATTGTGGCCAATCTGGCCAGAATGAGATAAATGCGATGCTGAAGTTTGTATTGAATAAGATGATCTCTAGTCGACAACAATCTTGAGAAATTAATCTCCCAAAGGTCATCCCAGTTGTCCCCATCTAACTGGGGGAACACCACCCCCCAGGCAGCTCTGCAGCTTGCTGGGAACTTGCTGACATCCATAAACAGTTGTTTGTAAATAGTGGACAGAGTCTTCAACTTATCTTGTTTTGATTAACTTTGATTAGCATCTCCATGCTTGTAGCAGATCATTTTGAGGCCTACGTTACTACATGCTGCACTGAGTAATCCTTTCAGTAGGATACTTTAGAGTGGATAAATGAACACCAAGATGAAAAATTGGGTCATCTGATGCCATTGGTCCAGTTTGCACACACAGTAGTCTATAAAATATTGGTCCAGATCATATGGGACCAATGGAAAGAATAAGGATAGTCTGATCCTCCTCTTAAGATGCTGCTATGACTTCTATGTGTGCCTTATCTTAGAACATCAGCTGGAAAAAAACATTGGTAAGGCCATTGCAAGTGCTATTGCTTCTGGTGTTGGTTGTTTTTGCAGTGCTAGCAGAGGCAGATGCAGTTTAGCAACAAAGCAACAGGGATGGGAAAGTCCTAACTGTCTGCTTGTTGTAGGCTGCCACTAGCCAGAATATAGCTTGATGATGTCAGAGTTTTGTTTTCCTTGCAGGAGTCTGAAAAGGGTCCCATATTTTGGCTTAATAATGCTACAATTTTTGGCTAGTCATCCATCTTTTTGGAGTGGTATACTTGTAAATCCAGGATTATTTAAGCATGCATATTAAAATGACTGCCATCCTCACTGAGTGTAAGGCCCCACTGAATGCCATTTTCAAGATATAGCATTGACAGTGTTCTCTCCATCTCCTTTTCCTTTAATTTACCCCTCTCTTCATCAATTCCTCCTGTGTGGTGTACCATTGTACAGGCACCCGGAAGTAACATTGGAGTTAATTTACTAAAGAAATAGTGCGCCTGTTCACTTTGAAATGTGAATTTTCACATAGCAAGAGAATTCTTACTTAGCCTAGTAAATGTTCTAAAAATTAATTGTGGAAAGAATACCAATTATGTGCATGAAAAAAAAAAAGGATTTTTCCTTGTACAAGATTGGATGATAGATGTTGGCAGAGTGTCACCTCATTCAGTAAGATTAGGAACATTCCTTTGCTAAGTGAACTGCCGATTTGCTTTTAATAAACCAACCCTATTGTGTCATAGCAATTGGTCTTTTGAAGCCCCCCCTCATTCCCCACTCTGCTCGGCGGTGTCGGAATTCTTACTGTGGGCTTCACAGCTGGGCACTCACTGCACATGTGCGAGCGGCGCCGCGCGCCGTGATACGCCGCGCAGTCATCTGGGACCTGTCACGTGTCCCAGATGACTTACTGCGCCGAGGGGAAGTGATGTCACCAGCCCGGACACTGAAGGAGGCAGGCTATGAGGGACCCCCTAGCAACAGGCATTTAGAGCTGAGTTACATTTTTTTTTTTTCAATTATTTTTTTTTAAATATTTTTAGGAATTTTAAGCTATTTTTTATTTTTTGGGGAAAACACCACTTTAACATTCGTGACATGGCAAATTATGAAATATCGAAATGCAGCGCACATTCTCTTCTTCTTTAATGGGGTAACAATGAAGCTGCTTTGCTGGTGATACTGATGGAGTTATTGCAAACAAATCTTCAAATGCTTTTTTTTTCTATTGATAGCAAGAATAATATTATTATGCTTGTTTTTTTTTTGGTGCAAGTTACCACAACACCATTATCCCGTAGTTTTTAAGATCAAAGATACAACTATGTTGGTGTCCCTTGTTAATTTTACATTGTATTTTTTAAAATGTAACTGCCTACTCCCAAACTGTCATTTGAAGTAAAACACATAGCCAAGTATTATTCTACACATTATACATGCTATCTGCCAATAGAACTTAACCAAAAAGTGCATTCTATGCATGCAAAAATATAGAAAATATACCAAATCAAGCTAAAAAGTGCGAAATGAAAAGCGCGAATCAACATGCACCAAACTTCTACTAACACAAAATTAGCAGAAGGAGCACAATGGGTGGCGCCTGACAATTGAACTTCCTATTTTTCAGCTCGTAGTATGTCTAATACATCACTACATTCATGTTTGTTGGCCGACAATTGTGTACCGTTTGTATGCAAAACAAAATCCAGGCACACGCCTTCAGACAAAAGTCTGAGGTTTTGTTTGCGGAAAATCTGATTGGGTGTACAAAGCTTTAGATCAGACACGGCTCACAGCAGGCCCGAATATTTGCCTGAATTTGGACCTGAAACAAAGACAAAGACACACAGGACCCCTGTGCAATCCACTCCGCTGCCGCCACAGGGATGTGTGAACCGGCTCCATTGAGATCCGACACACTCTCCTGTTATGCACATGCTCAGCCTAAATGTGATATTTTAGTTATAGAGCCTGTGGTCTAAGCCAACAGCAATAATGCCTTACCATAAGTTCGAGACTCTATTACTTTCTACCTAGAAGGTTCATATTTTCCAACACCTCTTGTTGAGTAAGTAAAAATAACAGAAATAGCAGAAAATCTTTCTAATGAGCAGAGCAAGTGTGTCAACTCATAAACCTAAAAAATAAGATCATACCAATAGAGCATCTAAGATATAAACGAAATTTGGTTTTACTCTAGCAGAGTAAGAGATGAAGATTAGCTTGCATTAAAAGGCAGAGGGGTTGATTTACTAAAACTGGAGAGTAAAAAATCTGGTGTAACTCTATAAAGAAACCAATCAGCTTCCAAGTGCCAAAGCTTAATTGAACATCTGAAGTTAGAGGCTGATTGGCTACCATGCACAGCTGCACCAGATTTTGCACTCTCCAGTTTTAGTAAATCAACCCCAGTGCTTTATAAGAATGAGCACAAGAAAGACTAATGCCGCGTACACACGATCGGAATTCTCGTCGGGAAAAACTGTGACGGTTTTTCCGACGGAATTCCGACGGAATTCCGCTCAAGCTGTGTTGCCTACACACGATCACACCAAATTCCGACGGTCAATAACACAGCGGCATAAAACACGTTCGACAGCACTATAAAAGGGAAGTTTAATGCTTCCGAGCATGCGTCAAATTGTTTCTGAGCATGCGTCGGAATTTTGGTGTCAGAATTGCCTACACACAATCGGAAAATCCGATAGAAAGGTTTTCCGTCTGAAAAATTGAGAACAGGTTCTCAATTCAAAGTCCGTTGGAAATTCCGACAGAAAAAGACGGTTGGGCATACACACGGTCGGAAAATCTGATGAAAAGCTCCCATTGGACTGTTTCCATCGGAAATTCCGACCGTGTGTACGCCGCATAAGTGGTACCCGTACTCAGAGCCAGTGAGATTGATTTGCTAAAGGAAAAAACACTGTTCACTTTGCAAGAATCTTTTCTTTGCAAGGCAATTTCCTCTAGTGTGAATGAGGTGAAGCTCTGCTGACTTTCATCATCCAATCATGTGCAAGCAAAAATGCTGTTCTTTTCCTTACACATGATTGGGTATTCTTTGCAAAGTACAGCCTCACTGTTTGTTTATTCCCAAAAAAATATATAATATCCACTCACATGTTAAAACACGCTATAAAGCATTAAAACCAGAATCGTAAGTGTACATCGACTTGTGTCTCACTGACTGGAAATGGCGTCACCACCCATGGTCACTTACGCATTTCATCCCTCCCACAGGACGTTATCAAACTATCATTTTGTTTGCGCAATGGAATTCTGAATTTGCACTAAGAAGATTAAGAAAGCTTATGAACTTAATGTGGACTTTATATCAATTTTTCAAATTTTCTTCTTCTTTATCGTTCATTTGACTTTATATGTTAGAATATGTTACACAATGATTAGAATTTGTTGCACAATGATTTAGCAATTGAGATGTAGGTATATGAGTTTTGCACTTAATTCATTTTTGTTGTTGGGTAGCGCCTTTTACACTGATTCTCACAATTTAAATGCACAGTCACTTTATAAGAGCAGTAGCCCAATATTGCACTTATTTTTATAATATTCACCCATTCCCTAGCGCAGGTGTATATATTGGTGTAGATACACCTAATCATATATACACATCGATTTATTGGCAATCTACCTATGTAAATAAGGCAGATTGCCCTTATGTTAGTAGGGAAGACATTGATCCTGTGTCCCTGCAAAGCAGGGACAAGGATCCATGTTTTTCATTAGTAAAAGCACCTCCCGTACGCAAACACTGGCTAGGCTAACCTTTTGATCGCCCCTGATGTTAACCCTTTCCCAGCCAGTGTCATTAGTACAGTGACAGTGCATATATTTAGCACTGATCACTGTATTAGCGTCACTGGTTCCCAGAAAAGTGTCAAAAGTCTCAGTTAGTGTCCAATTTGTTTACTGCAATTTCCCAGTCCTGCTATAAGTCGCTGATCACTGCTATTACTAGTAGAAAAAAAAATTAAATACATATATCCCTGAGTTTGTAGACACTATCATTTTTGCGCAAACCAATCAATATACACTTATTGGGATTTTTTTTAACCAAAATTATGTAGCAAAATTCTTTTTTTTACATTTCTTTATTGGATATGTTTTATAGCAGAAAGTTAAAAATATTGTTTTTTTTTTTTTAATTGTCTGACTTTTTTGTTTATAGCGCAAACAATTTAAAATGCAGAGATGATCAAATACCACCAATAGAAAGCTCTATTTCTGGGGAAAAATTACATAACTTTTATTTACGACAGCACAATTGTCAGTTAAAATAACACAGTATCGCAAAAAATGGCCTGGTCATGAAGGGGGGTACATCTTCCGGAGCTTAAGTGGTTAAACAAAGGTATTTGAACTGAAATCTGTGTAAAAAGTGAGTTAACGCCTATCGGCAATTTTGAATAATAAAATGGCTCTTCTAGGGAGATCACTGCAGCGGCTCAACAGCTCCGCCAGACTTCCCTCCAGCGCCCCGGGCTGTGCTGCCGTACGATTCCAGCACACTCAGACCAGCGACAATGAGGAGAAGCTGCGACCAGAGACATCCCAAACCAGGAGCTTAATGGATATTGGCACCAGACGTGTCTTCAGTGCTGATCATGACATTTTCAGAGAGAGCGTTAGAAGATTTTTCCAACAAGAGGTGGCGCCCTACCATACAGATTGACCAGTTGGATGTCCCTGAGTGGAGCGGAGTCTGTGGAGGTTCCCTTTCCTTCTGAGTGGGTGTCCCAGATCTGATTGACCCTATCAGCCATCTCCCACCCGGGAAGTTGCAGGCTTCATATGCAGTGCTTTTTGATATTAGCCATCTGGTAAGCGCAAAATTTAAAAGGTGGATGGGATCGCACAGAATTCTTGCATGCCTATCACAGCGGTGTTTCATATGCTACCAAACTACAAGTCTGCCCACTATATACAACCAGGCTTTTTAGTCAAGAAGACTCATAATCAGGACTAATGTGGTTCTCAACGGACTTTATTTATTATGCTCTGTGGATTCTTCTGTAGTCACGTTGTGTATGCACTTTATTCCCCTTTTTTTCGCGTTGGTCATTGTGCCTTTTTCTTTTTTATGTGTTATTAATTGTTGTTTTGGCGCAGCTTTATCCATTTATATATCTTGTGTGTGAGTATCCCACTTTTAGCAGCAGCCTTTTAGATTAGGGGTTTTTTAACCTTTTCCATTTTTAGCGCGGTTTATTTGTTTTTATTTTATTAATAAAATGGCTCTGTTTGACAAAGTGTGGGGCACCTGGATTAAATACATGTCTGAAGCCTTATAGGAAAAATTTATTTTGGAGTACTTTTCTTCTAGAAGGTGGTGCAGTGCTTTTCCTTCTTTCCTATCTTGTCTTCTTTCCATCTATGGTCTATTGCCTTTTTCTCTCCTCTTTCTTGGGGTCTTCATGACTACAGGAGGATTGAGTTCATGGTTACATCAAGGCAGATGCAGTGTGTGTGTGTGTGTGGGGGGGGGGGGGTATTCTCCCTTCTATATATTATCCAGGTCTTTGGATTATGGAGTAAGGGGCGGGTTTCTCTAGCATTGTGCTTTTCTTCTTTTTTCTTTATTGTTTTTGTTTTTATTTCTTCATTTTATTTAATTTAATATTTCTGAAATGTGTATGATGATGAGCCAGGAGTAGCAACATAATACAGTGGAACCTCGGTTTTGCGAGTAACGCGGTTAACGAGCGTTTCGGAAAACGAGCACTGTATTTCTAAAAATCCTAACTCGGTTTGCGAGTGTTGTCTCACAAAACGAGCAGGATTAAGGCCAAAAGTGGTGTGCAGTACTGCTTTTGGCCTGAGGTGGAGGGCCCTGGAGCCAAACAGCGCCGATTGGCACCGTTCGGAAATGCACAGAAAGGGCTGAGGGCAGCTCTGTGCTCGGGCCTTTTCGGCTGTTTCCGAGGCTCTCCGGCGCCCCCCGCCTCTGGCCGCATGCGGTATTGCGATCGGAATTCTCGTCGGGAAAAACTGTGACGGTTTTTCCGACGGAATTCCGACGGAATTCCGCTCAAGCTGTGTTGCCTACACACGATCACACCAAATTCCGACGGTCAATAACACAGCGGCATAAAACACATTCGACAGCACTATAAAAGGGAAGTTTAATGCTTCCGAGCATGCGTCGAATTGTTTCCGAGCATGCGTCGGAATTTTGGTGTCAGAATTGCCTACACACAATCGGAAAATCCGATAGAAAGGTTTTCCGTCTGAAAAATTGAGAACAGGTTCTCAATTCAAAGTCCGTTGGAAATTCCGACAGAAAAAGACCGTTGGGCATACACACGGTCGGAAAATCTGATGAAAAGCTCCCATTGGACTGTTTCCATCGGAAATTCCGACCGTGTGTACGCCGCATAAGTGGTACCCGTACTCAGAGCCAGTGAGATTGATTTGCTAAAGGAAAAAACACTGTTCACTTTGCAAGAATCTTTTCTTTGCAAGGCAATTTCCCCTAGTGTGAATGAGGTGAAGCTCTGCTGACTTTCATCATCCAATCATGTGCAAGCAAAAATGCTGTTCTTTTCCTTACACATGATTGGGTATTCTTTGCAAAGTACAACTTCACTACCTTCTGTGGAAAATTCCAATGCAAAGTGCAACTTCCCTTGCAAAGTAAACTGCTCTTTTGCCTTTCGTATATCAAACCTCTTGTATCTCCTTTATGTTGATTCTCTTTGCAAAGTATATTAACTGAACAGCCTATTTGCCTTCAGTAAATTTAGTAAATCAAGCAAAGTGTGTTAAATTCAAGTTTCTACTGCAACTGGGAAAAAGAACAATCTATCAAGCTAACAATGTTTGCCTCATACCTGGAATAAAAAGGCTCTTTGCTACTTTGTGACAAGAATTGAAACTCCAGCATGTTTTACTTCTTATGTGCTTGCTGCTGCTTATAAATCTATGGTACTTCCTGACAGTGCCAACTTTTGTGCACCATTTTCTGCCTTTTTCACATTCCTGTTGTTCAGTGGGTGTTTTCTTATCAGTTTCATAAATAGGAAACTTTTTAATATTGATATTTTGGCCCTATACAGACCCAAATCTTACATAATAGTGGTTTAGTGACCTCCAGGGTACTTCACTTGATGACATATAGGATGCCAAAAATGATATTTGGAGCATGTTATTAGCTAAATATAGCAAATCATGTTTCATATGATCTTCAAATGCTCATTGGAATTCATGACATAAAGGTCTAGTGGTAGTTTTAAGAAAGTAACTACACATAAAATAACAGTAATGACTATTACAAAGACATAATGGAACTATTAAAGGGGTTGTAAACCTTCGTGTTTTTTTCAAAAAACACCTGGCAGTGACCGGCACACAAGCCCCCCCATTTTAATTACCTGAGCCCTGGAACTTGAGCCGGTAGGGGTTCTTGGCTCTTGATTGGATAGATTGATAGCAGTGCAGCCATTGGCTCCCGCTGCTGTCAATCAAATCCAATGACGCAGGCGCTGGGGGTGGGGCCGAGTCATACAATCGGCAGCTATGGACACCAAATGCTGGACTCGGGGGCGTGGCCGCAAGGTAACCCCTCAGGAAAGTGCTTCTCCTGGGGGGTTATCTGATGTGGGGAGGAGCCAAGAGAGCCTCCGGGGGACCCCCGAAGAGGAAGTTCAGGGCCACTCTGTGAAAAGAGAGCTGCACAGTGGAGGTAAGTATGATATGTTTGTTATTTAAAAACAAAAAAACAAACCCTTACAATCACTTTAAGTTTAAATGCAGTGGAATCCAGCATTTGATTATTGATATATATTATTTCATAAAATATGTGCATATTTTATGCACTGTTATTTAATATTATTAACTACACTCCAAACTTTAGCAAAAAATAAATGTTACATTTTCATTGACCCACTTTTAGTCATTGTTTTAGAATGTTCACCTACATTAACCACTTAACGACCGCCCTATAGCAGTTTTACTGCTACAGGGCAGCCGTTGTGCACTGGATCACGTATATGTGATCCCGCACTTCCGAGTAGTGGGCGCTAATGCTCACCACCGGCAGCTAACTCCTGCTGTGATTATGCACTACAATGCAATGTCAACCGGCACCCGCTGATCATTCGCTACAGAGGCAGAATATCAGTTTACCTATGAGAATTAGTGTAAAAGGTGCTACCCAACAACAAAAAATAATTAAGTGCAGCGCTGTGCAAACTGTTGGCACAATATAAATTTTGTACAATAATAATAAAGTCAAATGAAGAATAAAGAAGAAGAAAATGAGAATGCAAATTCAGAATTCCATTGTGCAAATAAAGTGCCAAGTGCTGAAACAAATATTCAGTGCGATCCGTACTCCCCTCCTGTGTGCCCTCTCAGTCACCAGCTGCCAAGAACTCCCATGACAGGACACTTTCATGCTTGTAAAGTATAGATGGCTCGTTGTCCTTCTAGTGGTTTCTCTAGTTGTCCTCAGGGTACACACATATGGGTAAAAAAAACTGGCAGAAGAAAGGGATATAGCGTAATTCTGTTTGTTTATTCACAAAAAAATATATAATATCCACTCACATGTTAAAACACGCTGTAAAGCATTAAAACCAGAATCGTAAGTGTACATCGACTTGTGTCTCACTGACTGGAAATGGCGTCACCACCCATGGTCACTTACGCATTTCATCCCTCCCACAGGACGTTATCAAACTATCATTTTGTTTGCACAATGGAATTCTGAATTTGCACTAAGAAGATTAAGAAAGCTTATGAACTTAATGTGGACTTTATATCAATTTTTCAAATTTTCTTCTTCTTTATCGTTCATTTGACTTTATATGTTAGAATATGTTACACAATGATTAGAATTTGTTGCACAATGTTTTAGCAATTGAGATGTAGGTATATGAGTTTTGCACTTAATTCATTTTTGTTGTTGGGTAGCGCCTTTTACACTGATTCTCACAATTTAAATGCACAGTCACTTTATAAGAGCAGTAGCCCAATATTGCACTTATTTTTATAATATTCACCCATTCCCTAGCGCAGGAGTATATATTGGTGTAGATACACCTAATCATATATACACATAGATATATTTACAATCTACCTATGTAAATAAGGCAGATTGCCATTATGTTAGTAGGGAAGACATGGATCCTGTGTCCCTGCAAAGCAGGGACAAGGATCCATGTTTTCCATTAGTAAAAGCACCTCCCACACAGTATGCAAACACTGGCTAGGCTAACCTTTTGATCGCCCCTGATGTTAACCCTTTCCCAGCCAGTGTCATTAGTACAGTGACAGTGCATATATTTAGCACTGATCACTGTATTAGCGTCACTGGTTCCCAGAAAAGTGTCAAAAGTCTCAGTTAGTGTCCAATTTGTTTGCTGCAATTTCCCAGTCCTGCTATAAGTCGCTGATCACTGCTATTACTAGTAGAAAAAAAAATTCAATAAATATATCCCTGAGTTTGTAGACACTATCATTTTTGCGCAAACCAATCAATATACACTTATTGGGATTTTTTTTAACCAAAATTATGTAGCAAAATTCTTTTTTTTACATTTCTTTATTGGATATGTTTTATAGCAGAAAGTAAAAAATATTGTTTTTTTTTTTTAAATTGTCTGACTTTTTTGTTTATAGCGCAAACAATTTAAAACGCAGAGATGATCAAATACCACCAATAGAAAGCTCTATTTCTGGGGAAAAATTACATAACTTTCATTTACGACAGCACAATTGTCAGTTAAAATAACACAGTATCGCAAAAAATGGCCTGGTCATGAAGGGGGGTACATCTTCCGGAGCTTAAGTGGTTAAACAAAGGTATTTGAACTGAAATCTGTGTAAAAAGTGAGTTAACGCCTATCGGCAATTTTGAATAATAAAATGGCTCTGTTTGACAAAGTGTGGGGCACCTGGATTAAATACATGTCTGAAGCCTTATAGGAAAAATTTATTTTGGAGTACTTTTCTTCTAGAAGGTGGTGCAGTGCTTTTCCTTCTTTCCTATCTTGTCTTCTTTCCATCTATGGTCTATTGCCTTTTTCTCTCCTCTTTCTTGGGGTCTTCATGACTACAGGAGGATTGAGTTCATGGTTACATCAAGGCAGATGCAGTGTGTGTGTGTGTGGGGGGGGGGGGGGTATTCTCCCTTCTATATATTATCCAGGTCTTTGGATTATGGAGTAAGGGGCGGGTTTCTCTAGCATTAAAAGGGCTTTACTTGAGCGTCTCCTCCCTCACTATGTTTGGCTTTGGAGAGGCATGATGTGAGAGGATAGGATATTGTGTGCTTTTCTTCTTTTTTCTTTATTGTTTTTGTTTTTATTTCTTCATTTTATTTAATTTAATATTTCTGAAATGTGGATGATGATGAGCCAGGAGTAGCAACATAATACAGTGGAACCTCGGTTTTGCGAGTAACACGGTTAACGAGCGTTTCGGAAAACGAGCACTGTATTTCTAAAAATCCTAACTCGGTTTGCGAGTGTTGTCTCACAAAACGAGCAGGATTAAGGCCAAAAGTGGTGTGCAGTACTGCTTTTGGCCTGAGGTGGAGGGCCCTGGAGCCAAACAGCGCCGATTGGCACCGTTCGGAAATGCACAGAAAGGGCTGAGGGCAGCTCTGTGCTCGGGCCTTTTCGGCTGTTTCCGAGGCTCTCCGGCGCCCCCCGCCTCTGGCCGCATGCGGTATTGCATCCCATTGAAGTCAATGCGGAACAAATTATTTTCGTTTCCATTGACTTCAATGGGAAAACTCGCTTTGATATGCGAGTACTTTGGATTAAGAGCATACTCCTGGAACGGATTATGCTCGTAATCCGAGGTTCCACTGTAGTATGTTTCTCTTTACTCTAATTAAACCCTGGTTTGCAACCAGAGACTGTTACCTTATACAATGACAATCGATGGCTTTGTATACCTTGAGAAATTTTCAAATTTTTCTAAATAAAAAATCATTGGACATTAAAAAAGTGAGTTAAAAATCCCACTTCAATGGCAGTATAATTTATTTAATCACAACTATAGGCATTTCTATGAAAAGAACATCCAATTTTGCCTATATGGTTTTAATGCCAGAGAAGGATTTGTCCACATAAGTTCTTTGAATTAAATAAATGCTTGTATATAACTGGGAATGGGTATGCTGGTCAGACTTTTTAAAAGCTGACTTTACTAGTACAATAAAGCTTGGCTTCATTAGAATTTAAGCATCTTCACTGAAGATTCACTGTGTGTTTCTTCTTTCTTGTCTCATAAATGCTTTAAAAATTATTAAAGCTACCTTTTGATTTATTAGATTTCTCTGATACTAAACTCTATAACTGTTTAGAGCACACACAATAAAGCTGCCAGTTTGATTATGTTACAGAACAAATCTCAAGCTAAAAGAATTTGAAATCCAAATGCAACAACTGCAATAAAAATGTTTTACATTCTATTTGCATCTACCATGACCAAGTGGGCAGGTAGCTTCAGTTTTCTTAATCATACATCACGGGACACAGAGCCATAGTAATTGTGTGGGTTATAGGCCACCTTCAGGTGATGGACACTGGCACACCCTAAGACAGGAAGTCCACTCCTTATATAACCCCTCCCGATGGGCGCGGGCCTCCGATCCGACTGGATTGGCTTGTTTGTGGGGGTGGCAAGGAGGAGACCTGGTAACAAACCGCCATGCAGGGGCGGTGAAAAAACGGAGCGACATCGCTGATCGTTCTGGCTTCCCCCTATCCAGGGAGAGGGGGAGAGCTTGTCTAGGTGGGGGTGTTTTTTTGGAAGAAAATCCCCCCCCCAATCTTACCGGAGGCCTGGGCTGCTAGCCGGAGGGAATCTGCACCTTCTGCTGACACAGCTTGATCTTTGAGGAAGCATGACAAGGTACATGCTCTATACAGCCCCCAGTGATGACTTTTAGGCAGGACAACATTTACTTTTTAAAGGAGACAATTCATAAGAAACTTAAAAATTCCCTAGAAATCTCCACTTACCTTTCCCGCTGCAGGGATTTCTGTGGTAAAACCAACAGACCCAATCTTCACCCCTCAAGGTGGGCTCCGTTTAAAAACCTTGAGGAAACGGGGCCCCTTTTTATCAGGGGAGCCACACTCCTGGACCCATAAAAGACCCAGCCAGGAAGCTTTATGGCTGAAAAAAACCAAAGCACTGGATCTCGGGGTCCAGCTCTCTAAAAAGAAAAGTGTTACGGGCTAAACCTCGTTTCTTCCGCCACGAGGTCCGGGTACCATTTAATTTGGCCTAAAAAGACACTTTAAATGGATCCGGCTGCATAGCTGACCCCAGCAAGGATTTTTCTAGTGGAGCTCAGCACAGCACATCTTTACTCATGACCAACACCTAAGACACTGGCGAAAAAACTGAGGCACTCCAAGTAGTGGGAAAGACGCTCTTTTGAAAAAAGAGGGGGGGGCGCGATGGGATGGAGGGGGCGGGACTTAGCACGGTGTTGGCGAACGGCAACGTCCAGCACAGGAGTATGTTTTAAAAGCTACATTTTTGCTGGTTGCAGCTGTCGGAGGGACACAAGAGCAAAAAGGGGCATGTAAGAGGTTTGGTGGCACAGGCATTCCCTTGGCACATTTACTAAAAGCATCAGGCTGAGTGTTAATAGCAGTGGCAGTTGCTGGAATATTTGCTCAAGCAGTGGATGCAATTTCTTCTGGTAGTACTTCTGCATTTGTGCATCGGGCTATGGTCAGACGGGGCGGTAGAAATACCCAAAAAAAGGGCTCAAGAGGGACTGCTTCAAGCTCAAAAAAGCCTAAACTCATCTCTACAATGGCATCCTCCCCTGAGAGATCTGAAGTGGCTGGTCAGAGTGAGCCATCAGGGCCATCAGGTGCAACTGTTTCCAACACTGCAGCCCCTGTCTATGTTACTGAAGAGGTTTATTCCTCAACTATATTAGGATTGGAGCAGAGGTTATCGGCTTTAATCGCATCCCAGAGCGGGACAAAGCGCGATAGGTCCCCTTCCATTCCCCAGGACCCTCAAACTGAGGAATCGGGGGCGGGAGATGATGAATTTTTCTCAGGGGACCAGGAAGAGGCTGATGACTCCTCTTCTGAGGGGTCAAATGTGGAAGGATCAGGTTCACAATCTGATTGATTGATGGTACAATCTCTTACTGAATTGGTCCGCTCCATATTTGTGCTACCCTTAACTGGGTCGGTTGATAAACCTACTTCTTGTTTGGGTTCGCTAAAGCCTCCCCAAGCTGTGCATGCTTTTGCCGTCCATTCATTGCTGGAAAAGCTTATGTATTCTGAGTGGGATCACCCAGATAAGCATTTTTATCCTCCTAAAAAGTTTTCAAAACGTTATCCTATGGAGGAAAAGTTTAATAAAAAATGGGAGATACTAGCAATTGACACTGTTATATCCTCTGTGAATAAAAGTTTGACTTGTCCAGTAGACAATGCTCAAATGCTTAGGGATCCAAAGGATAAAAAGTTGGAATTCCTATTAAAGAACACTTTTTCTCTGGCAGGTTCTGTAACTCAACCTGCACTGGCAGCAATTGGTTTATGTCAATCCTTGAGAGACCAGTTTAAACAGGTGCTCAAGGTTATTCCTGATCAGCAGGCCCAAGATTTGGCCGAACTACCAGGGAGGTTATATTTTGCAATAGACGCTATGAGAGATTCTATTCTCCAGGCTTCATGCCTTACGCTTGGGCTGGTGCATATGCGTAGAATACTATGGTTGAAAAATTGGTTTGCCGAAGCGCCATGCAAAAAGCTCCTGGCTAGTTTTCTTTTTCGCAGGGAATGGCTGTTTGGGGGTGATCTGGATAAATACATCCAAAGATTTTCTAATGGGAAAAGTACCCTTTTGCCAGTTCATTGAAACAAGCCTCTTCTCCAGTGCCAGGAGCATCAGCCTCCAGGCAGTTACGACGGCCTCCACCATCAAATTCAAGAGGTAAACCTCAGGGTCAACCCCAGGGACAAGTCCTGGGGAAGGAAGCCTACAAAACAAAATACTAAAGCCTCCCTATGAAGGGGCGCCCCCACTCACTCGAGTGAGAGGAAGACTTCTGCAGTGCTCAATGGTCTGGCAGGAAGAGGGTCATGACAAATGGGTGGCTTCCTCAATAACTCTAGGGTACAAACTAGAGTGCCGAGAGTGCCCGTCTCCTCGTTTTCTTAGATCAAACATTCCCAGGGATCCAGAGAGAAAAAAGTCTCTCTTTCAAGCATTGGACCATCTTTTGTCTCAAAAGGTGATATGGGGTTTTATTCAAACCTTTTCACGGTACCAAAACCAAATGGAGATGTCAGACCCATTCTAGATATCAAAGATCTAAACCGCTTTTTGAATATCTGCTTTTTCCGCATGGAGTCAATCAGATCAGTAGTCTCCATCCTACAAGGTGGAGAACTTCTAGCGTCAATTAACATCAAGGATGCATACCTGCCTATTTTTCCCGCTCACCAGAAATATCTACGTTTCGAGATAGAAAATCTTCATTTTCAGTTTGTAGCTCTGCCTTTTGGTCTAGCTACTGCACCTCAAGTATTTATAAAGGTTCTGGCCCCTCCTCTAGCCAGATTAAGGGCTCAAGGTTTAATTATTTTATCTTACCTAGATGATCTGCTCTTGATAAACCAGTCGGTAGCCCGCTTACACCAAAGTTTGGTTACCACAGTCAACTACCTGGAATACCTAGGTTGGATTCTCAACCTAGAGAAATCTTCCTTAAAACCATCAAGGAGATTGGAATACTTGGGTCTGATCATAGATACAGCTCAGAAGAGGGTATTCTTACCCCAGGCGAAGATCAGTGCCATAAGGGAGCTGATTCGGGTAATCAAGGCAAAGAAGAATCCTTCTATTCAACTTTGCATGAGGTTGTTGGGAAAGATGGTGGCTTCATTCAAGGCCGTTCCTTATGCTCAGTTTCATTCGAGACTGCTGCAAAACAGTATCTTATCGGCTTGGAACAGGAAGGTCCAAGCTCTAGATTTCCCAATATGTTTGTCTCCAAAGCTGCGCCAGAGCCTCAGTTGGTGGTTGATAACCAAGAATCTGCAGAAGGGAAAATCCTTCCTCCCAGTTACCTGGAAGGTGGTAACAACAGATGCCACCTTTCAGGTTGGGGAGCAGTCCTTGAAGAGGCGACTGTCCAAGGGAAATGGTCCAGATCAGAAATGACCTTGCCCATCAATATTATAGAGATTCAGGCAGCGCGCTTGGCCCTAAGAGCCTGGACATTCAGATTACGGAAGTGTCCTGTGAGGATCCAATCCAACAATGCCACAGCAGTGGCCTATATCAATCACCAAGGGGGCACGAGAAGTCGTGCGGCCCAGAGAGAGGTGAATCATATCCTAACTTGGGCAGAAAACATTGTAAATTGCCTATCGGCAGTCTTCATTCCAGGAATAGAGAATTGGCAGGCGGACTACTTGAGTCGCCATCAGTTGTTCCAGGGAGAATGTTCTCTTCCCCCGATATCTTCCTGACAATATGTCAAAGATGGGGGATTACGGATGTAGATCTGTTTGCGTCCAGGTTCAACAAAAAGATCGACAACTTTGTGTCAAAAACAAAAGATCCACTAGCTTGCGGAACAGTTGCCTTGGTATTCCCATGGAATCAGTTTTTACTGATTTATGCATTCCCTCCTGTTCTGCTGCTTCCACGACTTCTTTGCAGGATCAAGCTGGAAGGGAAGTTGGTGATTCTTGTGGCCCAGGAGATCTTGGTATGCAGAGATCATAAAGATGGCGGTAGGGGACCCATGGACCCTACCACCTTGACCAGACCTTCTCTCGCAAGGTCCGGTATTCCATCCTACCTTACAAATGCTAAATTTAACGGTTTGGCTATTGAGATCCACATTCTGAAGAAGCGTGGGCTGTCAGGTTCAGTTGTATCTACCTTGGTTAATGCAAGGAAGCGGGCCTCCAGAATCATATATTATAGAGTCTGGAAGGCATATGTCTCCTGGTGTGAATCCAGGGGTTGGCACCCCAGGAAGTATGTCAGAGGTAGAATCCTTGACTTTCTGCAAATGGGGTAAGAAATGAAGCTGGCATTGAGTACTATCAAAGGCCAGGTCTGTATTATTTCAGTGACCACTTGCTTCACATTTTTTGGTTCATAGCTTTAGTCAGGGTGTAACGTGGCTTAATCCTCCAGTTAGGTCACCCCTGAATCCTTGGGATTTGAATTTAGTTCTGACAGCATTACAGAAACAGCCTTTTGAGCCGATATGACATATTCCCTTAGTCCTTTTGACAAGGAAACTAGTTTTTCTGGTAGCCATATCTTCTGCAAGAAGGGTATCAGAGTTGGCTGCTCTTTCTTGTAGAGCCATATTTAATTATATACAAGTATAAGGTAGTATTGTGTCCTCATCCTAACTTTCACCTGAAGGTAGTGTCAAGTTTTCATTTAAACCAGGATATTGTTCTGCCTTAATTTTTTCCAGAACCTGGTTCTACGGAAGAGAAGTCACTACATTCTCTTGATGTGGTGAGAGCAGTCAAAGTCTACTTGAAGGCGACTGCTCAGATTCGAAAAACTGATGTTTTGTTTGTATTGCCTAAAGGTCCTAAAGGAGGACAGGCAGCGTGTAATTGTAATTGTTCAAGCTTATGGTTTAAAGAGGAAGATTCCACCTTTTTAAATCAAAGCCCACTCCACAAGGGCTGTTATTGCTTTATGGGCAGTACATCACCACTCCTCCATGGCTCAAATCTGCAAGGTCGCAAATTGATCTTCAGTCCATACATTTACCAGATTCTATCAGGTGGATGTAAAAAGGCATGAGGATATCGCCTTTGGGCGCAGTGTGCTGCAGGCAGCAGTATAAGTCCTCTGATCTCATGGTGCCTGACTTTTGTTGTGTCTCCCTCCCTTCAATTGGCATTGCTCTGGGACATCCCACATAGTAATTACTATGGCTTTGTGTCCCGTGATGTACGATTAAGAAAATAGGATTTTTATAACAGCTTACGTACATCACGGGACACAGAGGGCCCTCCCCTCTTTCTGGTATACACGTGTATTGCTTTGCTACAAAAACTGAGGTACTCTCAGTAGTAGGAGGGGTTATATAGGGAGTGGACTTCCTTTTATAGGGTGTGCCAGTGTCCATCACCTGAAAGTGGTCTATAACCCACATAGTAATTACTATGGCTCTGTGTCCCGTGATGTACTTCAAAGAAAATTATTTTACAGGTAATCTGTTATAAAAATCCTATTTTTAAAAGCTGACTTTACTAGTATAATAAAGCTTGGCCTCATTCGAATTTAAGCATCTTCACTGAAGATTCACTGTGTGCTTCTTCTTCCCTGTCACATAAATGCTTTAAAAATTATTAAAGCTGCCTTTCGATTTTTTAGATTTCTCTGATACTAAACTCTATAACTGTTTAGAGCACACACAATAAAGCTGCCAGTTTAATTATGTTACAGAACATATCTCAATCTAAAAGAATTTGAAATCCAAATGCAACAAATGCAATAAAAATGTGTTACATTCTATTTGCATCTACCATGACCAAGTGGGCCGGCAGCTTCAGGTGGTGGTAGTGAGTCAAATGAGAAGGGAAGCTCTGTTCTTAGAAAGCCAAAGCAGCAATGTGTGGCCTGAAAAGATAACTTGCTATTTTGATAAGGCTCACCTTTCTTACTGGTCTCATGGCAGCCCTTCACAAGTGACAAATTGGTTACTATGGTGCCAAGTGATGGACACTCCTACCTGTTTTTAGAGTCACGTGGTAGTGCACGGCAAATGAACACTTCCATAATGCTGCATGGCTGTAAGCTCAGAATGTGCAGAACTAAAGAAAAAGGTTTGTTTTATATTGCAGCTTTAGACTGGCAGCCATTCGCTCAGCCCCCTCCTAATACTTCTTCATTTCTGTTATCTAAAATTGAAAGGGAAATATGAAAAATTAATTATGTGCTTCCTCTGTATATTTTTTAAAATTGACGTCCAGACAAAAATAAACCAACCCCCAATCACAACTGAACCACTTCTGTATTCATTTATCACACAATTGTACTTTAATAAATAAAAAACTGGAAATGTTCCTCTTCCCTTTAGTAGTAAATGTTCCACACAGATCTCAGATCTTGGACCCAGTCTTTACTGCCCCATCAATCTGCCATGCTAGGTAATGTTTACATCAAGTCTTCAACTGGGTATCACATTAGCAGTGCACATGTATGTCACCTATCTGTCTTTCTTATTTGATATATTTACGAAAATGGGGTGGTGAGATGACATTTCCAAATTCCTGATTTTGGACTTAAAATAAGCCGCAAACACAGTGGGAACAGCCCTACATGTACTTCCTTGTTAGGGCCAGATAGTATCTTCCTGCGTGTACTTGGCTGCTCATCTTAATACATATTGTATAATGCTAGGGAGTAAACCAAAGCACTGTGTACTTTGGCTGTGTACCTTCTGTCCATTTATTGGCACAAAGAGTCTGGTCAGTACATATTACAAGGTTATAGTTTTGCTATTCAGAGGAGTATATTTGGAGCGCTTGGTGCCAAACTGGTAAAGTCTAGGAAGAAAATTGTGTGAAAATTGTGTGTTTATTAAAGTAAGTAAAGATCAATAAGTAAAATTCAATGGAGTGCCAGAGAACTGTATGAAAACAAACGGCAGCTTAGATCAGTAATGTCCCAGGATGATCCTTGATAGCAAAAGTCCATGCGCTGTAGATATTGGCAACCAGCTGTCTGAGTGTAAGGAGACTCTGTAGACAGTGAGTGAGGATGGAAGTGAGCAGCGCCGATCTAAGTGCAGCATTTATAAATGACCCTGTGTACATGTACTGATAAGATAACCTAGAGGAGAGATCAGGGGCAGCTGAAAAAAATGCCCAACTGCTCCTAATAATTAATTGCAGTTATCTTTTTCGTCAGTTGTATGGTCTGTTGTAAGCCTCTTACAAATAATATTAATGTAAAAAAAAAAGTAATGAAATATTCTAAACTGTGCAGCTTGAACCTTTAAAACAGATTTTGTTTTTGGTGTGGTGTGAACTGCGCGATTCTATGTGGTGTTAAGTACCAGCGAAGTGAGATCTTGTGGGTTAGTTCCCACAAGTTAACACTCTTGGTTGATGTGTAGTTTACCTTAAAAGCTTTTTGCCACTGTTCTGATGTGAAAGTCTGGCCTAAGTCAGTTTCCCATTGATATATTGCCGGGGTTTTATTGAACACTTCCTTGTTATTCAGCATTCTGTAAAATAATGTGATGCCCTTGGTTTTGGTAGATGGGCTTCTATAGTATTGATTCAGGTTCCATGGGAGAGATAGTGACGTGTGAGGGTTAGTATGTAAGAAGTGGGCAATTCTGAGGTATGTGAACAAGTCGTGTGGGAGCAAGTCGTACTCTATTTGCAGAGATTTAAAGGTTTTGGGGGTTGGTCCAATCATCAAGTCTTCAATTTCATTTATCCCTTTTGTCACCCATTCGTCGATATTTAGGTCTGGAATAGGAATTTTTAGGCTTTGTAGTGGGATTGGGATATTGGTCAATTTCGTTTGTTGGAAGGTATGTTTTGTCAGGAATTCCCAGGCTCGTAAGGAAGCTACTATAGTTGGGGATAGAAGGGTGTCTTTCAAGTGGACATGTTTTCTTTGGAGGAGTGCATGGTAGAGGTCGTGGTGTTGTAGTTGGGCTTCCTCTGTTTCTGTCCATCTATTGGTCGTGCTGGTGGGGAACCATGCTTTTAGCTGGGTAAGGATCGTGGCTAAGTGATAGTCTCTCAGGTTGACCATTCCTATTCCTCCGGCCCCTCTGGAGTTGACAAGGCGCGTGAAGGCATACCTCGCTCTTTTCCCTTGCCAGATGTATTGATTAATCATTGAATGTGCTGTATTAAAAAAGGTGGTAGGTACCGGTATTGGGAGTGTTCTGAACATGTATATTAGTTGGGGGAGGATAGTCATTTTAAAGGCTGCCAGTCTCCCTGTCCATGAGAGCTCCGTCTTTGCTAGTCCTGTCAGTTTGTTTTTTAACGTGCCTAAAGCCCCATACACACGCTCGGACAATCCGCGGACCAGGTCGGTCGGACTTTGTCCGACGTACTTTGTCCGATGTTGGTGTTGCGTACACACGGTCGGACTACGTTGTCGGAATATCCGGTCTGGAAGAACGTCGTGACGTAAGTCGTCGTCCACGAGATTACAAAAGGGAAGTTCAGCACCACGTCAGGCACCCGTTGGGCTCCTTCTGCTGATCCCGTGTTTATCGAGAGTTAGTGGAAGTTTGGTGACTTAAGATTCGCGCTTCTCAGTTTTCTGACTCAGATCGTTACTGCTCTTCAGTTTGTGCTTGTCGTGCGTATCTGTTTACTAGTGCGTGTAGTCAGTTCGCATTTGTTGGTCATTGCGGCCTATATCTTGATATAGGACGCTTTGATTTGCACTGCTTATTGTCTGCTCGTTGCTGGTATTCATTTCGTTCTTTCAGGCCTTGCTGTTTATCGGTGCTTTCTGTTTGTCCGTTCTGACCAGCCGACCTTTTGTGACCTTCTGAGCGATGTTTCCCGTGCGTACTCGTCGCCGAGTTCGTGCTGTACGCGGAATTGGTGTCGGGCTTTTAGCTTTGAGCCAAGACCCGTCCATGAACAGAGTGTCGAGGAGTATGTGGACCAAGAATTGGTTGCTTCAGCGTGACCAGTTCTCGCACATGCCTTTGCTTCGTGAGATCCGGGAGAATAATCCTGATGATTTCAGGAACTTTCTCAGGATGACGGACCCCGATTTTCACCGTCTTTTGGCTTTGCTGACCCCCTTTATCAGCCGGCAGGATACCTGCATGAGACAAGCCATTACTCCGGAGCAGAGGCTTGTTGCTACGTTGAGGTACTTGGCGACAGGGAGAAGTCTTCAGGATTTGAAGTTCTCTTCAGGTATCTCTCCCCAGGCCCTGGGAATCATTATTCCAGAGACCTGTTCTGCCATCATTCAGGTCCTGCAGGAGGACTATATTAAGGTAACATTTATACTTTACTATTCCCTTCTATGTATGCTCTGTTTGCTAATGACTTGTATTTTTGACCTCCTTCCCTAATTACCCTGATTGCAATATGTTCTAATATGCTGTGCCCCTTTTCTCCTTCATGCATTTTTCCCTTCACTTACCTCCCCAGCATGCTCTTCTGCCCCAATAGACACATATGGCCTAGTCACTTAAGCAATGTCTTTTGTCTGCTGCATAGTATTGTTTGCCCCCAAACACCCCCTAAAATATGCACAAATGTTTGCTGTGTGGTTTACTTCATGTAGAGCCCCCTTTTTTTTTTCTTTTGGTGGGGGGGGGGGGGCAAACTCATTAGGAACCCCCTCCCCCAACTGCTCTGTCAGATGGTACCAATCCTTTATCTGCTGGCTTTCCCAAGGTCAATACACACTATATACCTACCTCTTTATAGTGCGCATCTTTAGGGATGAATTCAGCAAAGCATGTAGTGCAAGGGGCTGCCTCCATACATTCCATTTCCTAATTTTTTGTCTTCTTTCCCTCCTATTAGCTTGCTTGGTAATTTAATAATGTCACACTGTGCCTGCCTTTTTTTGGGGGGGGGGGGGGGGTGTAATGTTATTTTTTATTTCCTGTGGCCTGCCAATAGTGTTAAGTACAGAGGGTCTGGCCAAACTAGCCCACATTATTGAGCCATTTGCCAATCAATGAAGTGCAGAGGGTTACCTGTCCACCACCCCCCCCCCCAAAACCATAGTTATTGCCAATGTCCCATCAGAAGTGGGGGGATTGATGGGGGGGTGAGTAATCTGTGAAGGGGAGCCTCTACTTTTCTGTGCAAATACTTTCCAGCCTCCAATTTTATACAATGCTCTTGTTCCAAGATGTTGATTGTCTAATCTGCTTGCAATGTTTAGGTGCAAAGTGACTAATTTTTTTTTCTTGTTTCACTCCACAGTTCCCTTCCACGCCACAGGAATGGCAGACTGTGGCCTCCCACTTTGCCAGCCGTTGGGACTTTCCTAACTGCGGAGGGGCAATTAATGGGAAACACGTCCGCATCGTCCCACCGCCCAACTCGGGGTCCTACTATTATAATTATAAAGGGTTTAATAGTGTAGTGATGTTGGCGGTGGTGTCGGCAACATACGAGTTTATGTATGTGGACGTGGGGATGAACGGCCGGATATCGGATGGTGGGGCCATTACGCACACGGAGTTCTACTGGCGTCTCCAAAGTGGCAGTCTGTGCTTGCCACCTCCAGAGGAGAATGCCGAAGGACTCCCCTTCGTCTTTGTCGCAGATGAAGCGTTTGCGCTGACTCCCCATGTGATGAGGCCGTTCCCGATGAGGACCCTCACCCCGGACCAGAGGGTCTTCAACTACAGGCTGTCCAGAGCCAGAAGAGTGGTGGAGAACGCTTTTGGCATCCTGGCCAGCCGCTTCCGCCTGTTCCTGACGGCATTTAACTTGGCGGAATACAAACTGAACCACATAGTTCTTGCCTGTTGCATATTGCACAACTTCCTCAAAAGACATAACAGGAACTATGTGGTGCCCGTTGGCCCAGATGTGGAGGGCCCTCCAAATGCGGACCTCACAGCCCTTCGAGTGGCACGTCCAGGCTTGCCCCCTCTAAATGCCCGTGTGGTCCGGGACCAATATATGGAGTACTTTGTGGGTAGGGGGGCCATTGCTATGCCTGACGATGTGTGAGAGGCATTTTTTAATAAATCGGATATTTTAACCAACCTCTGATTTCTTGTCATTTCAGTCTTCTATTTAGCTTATTTTACTTTGTCATTTTTTCCCTTTGCCTTCGACAGTGGGAATGCACTTTCTGGGCAAAAGAAGGTAACAGTCTCTTCTTCCCAAAAAGATTATTCTCATGTTGTGTGTTTGCTACCTAATCTTTGGTCTAGAGAAGGTTTGTCCTGCATAACTGACACCCAAAATACTCCTTTTCAGCACCAGGTCTGACATGTGTGTATTCTCAAAAATGCTGTGCTCCGTGTTTTCGTACAAAGCACTGTGGGTGTCATTTACATAAGTCAAATCCGCTATGCTCTACAAGTGCATTGAAAAAGTTCCTGGGAAAGGAAATTGCAGTGCAAAGTGGATTTGCCTTTAGTAAATAACACCCATTGCCCCCCATATCCTTTACCTTTTACATACATAATGCATTGTTTTTTTTAAATAAGGAAGCCACACATTTTGAAAAATAAAATAGTTTACTTGGAAAACATTCACAAGTGCGTTTACAATCTTCACGCCAAAACTGACAACATCTTGGTTATTTACAACATTATTTACAAAGATTACGCAATTGGTAAAACCAGGCATGGAGCTAAGCAGAACCTATGAAGTAGGAAAGTTCAACTTTGTAAAGTGAAGACAAGATCAGACATGACTATATGTTCAAAGTGTGTTTGATCTTGCCTTCATCACATGGGGGGGTCACCCCCGAAAAGTGGAAATTTGGAACATGCACACAATTTGGGTCAGAAAATGGTCATTAGATGGTAAAACACATGCCTAGAATCTTCAAAAGTGCCATTTTCCATCATGGGGATGAATGGACGTTTTTTGGGGGTGCAACCCCTTCACCACAACCACTTTCGTAGTTCGTAAAGTGTTTGCACCCCCAAAAAAACGTTGGCATTCATCCACCATGATGGGAGCTAGCACATGTGGACACAATGTGTGCATGTTCCAAATTTCCCACAGTTTTTACGTTGCAAATGTGTTCAGAAGCTGGCACAAATGTGTGTAAATTACTTGGTGCGTTTTCATATTTTTCCTAAAACATCAATGATGTTCTTCAATTTTTGTTGAACATCATTGATGTTTTGCTTTATGTAATCTAGATCTCGATTGCAGACCATTATCTCTCCGATGAGTACGTGGGCACTCTCTGTGGTAAAGTGCGATTTTTCTTCCACAACATCCACGTCACCTAAAAACCACAAACAAAAAAAAATGGGGTGTTGGAAATGAGGCAGCCATACATGGATTAGCTTACCAGTAGCTGTGTTCTCCAACACTCACCTGTTGTGGTGACAATTTCTCCAAGTTCGATGATCTCTCCTTCCTCCTCCTCCTCCTCTGCTTCTGCTCTTTCCACTTTTTTGGGAGGTGTTGGTTTGGGGGTTTCCTCAGACGGCCCAAGTTTTCGCTCCCCTATGAGAATGTCCAAAAGGAAGATTTAGCAACACAAACTATTGAGGGCAGAAATAGGAAATGACAAACATTGCTTGAAAGTGACGGACACTATTTTAGTTTGGCCAGTTACAAATGTCAACTACATGAATGTAGTCACTTTGTAAAGGTGCTAAACTGACTAGCTTTTTGGTAGAAGTTTGTGTGATGGAGACCCCCCTCTAGTATCCACTGGAGCACATGTGTGGAAAAGCATAATAAAAAGGGGGTTTGGGTGTCCCAGCACTAGTGCTCTCGAGTCCAGATGGGTAAACAGCTACTGGGTGACCTCTCCTTTACATTGAATAAATTGGCTTTACATTCTGGATGACATTTCTAGGGAGAACAAACTTCCTTTCCCCCAAAAAAACAACAAACATCGTATTATAAGTGGCCGCACGATCGAGGTTGCGTACGATCGAATGGACACACACACGACCATGACAGTGGCAGAAAGATCGAGGCTGAGTACGATCGAATGCACAGACGAACATGAAAGTGGCCATTTTGGAATGTACAACTTTGTAAAAATCAAACCACATGGAGCAGTATGCAAGCAAGAAATCAAACACAAAACACAACTACTTACTTTTTTGAAGAATTCTCTTGATCTTTCTGTACTGATCGGCCTCCCTCAGTTTCAGGTCTGACCAGCGTTTCCTCAGTTGCTCCTTGGATCGTTGTACCCCAAAATGATTGTACAGCCTTCTCACAACTTTAGACATGATCTTGGCCTTGCGGACATTGGGGTTGAGGTAAGGCCCATACTTCCCATCATAGTCGCTCCTCTTTAATATGTCCACCATCTCCAACATTTCTCCAAATGACATATTGGAGGCCTTGAATTTCAGGCTCCGGGATCGGGACGTTTGTGCCTCCGGACTTTCCTCGTCCACCTCCTCGTTGGGGGGATATTTGGGGCGCACCTGCTGTGTCCCCGCCATGTGCTCTCCCCACTGCGCCGTAAAGAGAAGGGGTGGGGAATAGACGAGAAAGATCATCAGGGGCGGGCGGAGTTTGACGCATGCGCACTGTATATAAAACGTCACACGCCTGTGTCGTAGCCACGATCTGGGAGACGAGGGGAGAGAAAGCTCACGCACGAGACGATCGCTACAAACGAAGGTACAATTTGACGTTGGTACATAACTAGCCTAGACTGATTCGAACTTGAGGCTTCTTTATGGAGAAGATTAGGAGAGTTTAGGCTGACATTATTTATATTGTTTTGTGTGGCGTTGTGTCTTGCAGAGGTGATGGATGCCTTCTACAACGTGAGCTTTCTCCCACACTTCATTGATAAATACCGGCAATTCCCCCTCTTATGGCAGGCGAAACACAGGGATTATAGCAACAGACCAAAGAGGTACGCAGCCCTGCTGAAACTGGTGGCATTTGTAAAGCCTACCCTGCCCATGGCAACCGTCGCAAACTTAAAAGTAAAAATAAATAACATGAAGAGTACCTATTTCCGGGAGCGCAATAAGGTCCTGAAGTCACAAGCATCTGGAGCTGCAGCAGCTGATGTCCATGTCCCCACGCTCTGGTACTATGAGAGGCTCCACTTTCTCAAAGACCAGGCTAAGGTCAGGAAGTCACTCTCGACTCTTCCTTGCACGCGTCCTTCCACGCACGCCACCCCTGATGAGGCTTCCCAGGACCAACCTGGGCCTTCCAGTCTGGAAGATGTGCAGGTGCCCAGCTTGTTCCAGGTATAGTAGTTTTGTAACCAGTTTGGGGAATAATGAATGATGTTCACTTAATTCAGGATCCCCATTTGCTTAGTTCCTAACGTGTTTGACATATCAACAGACAGTAGTGTTGGAGACATTTGGGGCAAGAATCTAAACTGCAGGGCTGAGAATTGTATGGTTTTCTATTTGTAAACATTTTGCAACAGTCACTAGATGAAAATTGTGTGTGTTTGATGAACAAATAACTGAAACTATGTCCCTTTTTCATACACAGGAAGACCTCAGCCAGGAGGTGGCTGTGGAAGGTGGCAGTCAGGAGGAGGCAGGGGGTAGTGGCAGCCAACAGGGGGGTAGGCGTAGGAGCCTGACTGTCTCCCAAGTCTCTCCCCTCCGCCTTCCCTACAGAAGGGCGAAAAAACATGGGGGAGGTGGGAGAGTCAGCGCTCCAGCTGATAAAAGATGCCTCAGCCTCCCTCTATGCCACACCCACCTACGAGGAGGCCTTTGCCTCCTTGGTTAGCAGTAAATTTACGGGTATGGAGGCGGGGCAACGCAGCATGTGTGAGGAGGTCATCCTCAAAATACTAAATGAGGGGATGGCTGGGGAGATGACTCCCCTCACACATGTTTGCGAGAGTGACCTTGCTCCGCCTCCTCCTCCTCCTTCTGCCACCCCACCAGCACCAGCACCACGGCGTGGAAGGAAGCGTACAAGGAAGACAAGAGAGTGACGACCTGGATTCAGTCTGGTCTGAGAGAAGATGGAGCCTCTCGTAGTACCAGAGCCTGGGGACCTAGATGGCATCTGCTGCAGTTCCGGATGTTTTGGACTTCAGGACCAGATTGCGCTCCCTTATTATTTAGATAGGTACTCTTCATGCCCCCAATTGTTTAAGCCTGTAAAATGATGGTTGCCATGGGTGTCCAAGGCTTTGCAAATTCCCCAAGTTTCACCATGGCTGCGTTCCTCTTTGGTTTGTTGCTGAGACCTAAATAAATTTTTTTTGGATTTGAAATAATCATTGCCTATTGTGTTTTACTTTTCTACAATGACAGTTTTTCTTTGAGTAGGCAGGTACATTTCACTAATCCTAAAGTAGAATTAACAAGGGGCACCAACAACCAACAAACTCCTAGTAAATTTAAGCAAGAAATACAAATGTTAATAATGTGGTTTTGCTAAGTTGAGACACACAACCCCCCTCCAAAAAAAAAAAAAAAAATCTCCTTCAAATATGTATTCCCCAAAAAAAAAAAAAAAAAACATGGTAAAAAACTAACAAAGATTGTATTACGATCTGAGTAAAAATAAACATGTAGTGTATAAATGCTGCAAAGTAATAAAGAAGTAAGTTTGTGAGAAGTGCGGGTGAATAGGAGCAGCTAAAACATGTCATTCTTGTTGCATTGTAAAGAAAAAGAGAATGCGCTGCATTAAAGACATTTTAACATTGCAGCGTGACGAATGTGCTGTGTCGATTAGGAAAGGTAGTTTTACCTGACCGAGCGCTTCCGTCACAGAATTTCTTCTGAGCATGCGTAGCACTTTGTCCGTCGGACAAGCGTACACACGCTCGGATTTGGTGTGATCGGACCGAGTTGACGGCAAATCTTTCCAGCAGGAGATAAGACTTTGTCCGACGGACAAACCTACGAACACTGTCCGATGGTGCATACACACGGTCTGATTTTTCAACAACCTTGTCCGATCGGACCAAATTGATGAAAAAGTCCGACCGTGTGTATGGGGCTTTAGAAGGGTGTGTAGTTGGATTTATATAGGTCAGTGGTTTTAGGTGTGAGAATGATGCCAAGGTATTTAATTCCCGATTTTTCCCATGTGTATGGATAGGTAGTGTTTAATTTGTGTTGTAAGTGTGTTGGTATGTTTAATCCTAATATGTATGATTTGGACTCATTCACCTTGTAATATGACATGTTGCTAAACTCCTGTAGTACGAGATACACCGAAGCCAGGGATTTTTCCACTTCTGTGATCATTAATATGACATCATCTGCAAAGAGGCTTATAGTGTGCACAGATTTGTGCAGTTTGATACCAGATATATACTGATGGTGGCTCCATAAGTAGATTAAATATTAGCGGTGACAAAGGACACCCCTGGCGCGTTCCGTTCGTGATGTCAAATGGGGTCGATAGGACCCCGGATGTGAAGATTTGGGCTGATGGGTTGGTATAGAGTGCCATGATTGCTGAGAATATAGGACCCTTGAAGCCAAATGCGGTCAGGGTTTTTTCCAAGTAGCCCCAGTGTATGCGATCGAACGCCTTCTCTGCGTCGAGCGCCAGAAGCAGAGAAGGCGTTCCGGACGCGTCGGCGTTATGAATAACGTTGATTAACCTTCTGGTGGCATCCGACGTCTGTCTGCCTCTAGACAGATTGCCCTTTAATTCAGGCACTGACACTCTGACACTTTTTGGCACATTTTACTTGAATAATATTTGTATCAAACATTTTATTTATGTAATACCTTCATTACTTATTTAAGCTTTTTCGGTTTTGCATCTATCCAACACATGCAGATGTAAAAAAAAGTGTAACGCACTTTATACCATTTGTCTCTGACAAATCAATGAGAGAGTGCTGCCCTGAGCTTGTTGCTAATTAACATTGCGCAGGTGTTATAATATTAGCTTAAAGATGGTTTGTCCATAAATGCAAAGGGGTCTGTTGTGCTGGGGAGAGGCTTTTGGAAAAACTGGAAGAATCTTTAGCCTAGGTTAACATTGCTGCGCGCGATTTCAACCCGGAAATGCAGTCTGACTTTGGGGGGGCGATTTGGCAGACATCTGTGTGGGTTCCTGCTCAGATGTCTATACAAATCGCCCCTGAAGTCGCCAAAAGTAGTACAGGAATTACTTTTGGGAATCAGTGCGGCGTTGCAAATTCGGACGTTGCCATTGCTGGCAATAGCCGCCAATTTGGCATGCGATTTGACATGTCAAATTATATTATTGGCAATTATAGAAATGTTTGTACTACTAAAAAAGATATGCAAAACACAAGTGCAAAATATGACAATGAATTTGAGTGTTTGTTCACCAATGCCAGAAGTCTGCCAAGCAAAATAGGAGAGTTGCAAGCTTTGGTGCATGAAGAGAACTACGATTCAAATGGTATTGCTGAATCTTGGCTTCATTCTTCACGACTGGGATAATAACATTCCTGGCTATGCTATCTTATAGTGAATGTAAAAGAGAACTTTGTTGATGGAGAGTGTGATGATGCTGAAGCATTATGGGTGGAACTGTACATGGGTGTGCATACTTCAATAAAAGTTAAAGGGGTTGTAAACCCTTGTGTTTTTTCACCTTAATGCATCCTATGTATTAAAGTGAAAAAACTTCTGACACTGACCGCCCCCCCAGCCCCCCCCCCCCTGCTTTACTAACCTGAGCCCTTAGTTTCCTCAGCGGAGACGCGCTGTATCTCTCTGCCCAGGGGTTCTCGGCTCTTGATTGGATAGATTGATAGCAGTGAGCAATCACAGCATCACAGTAGTAAGGTTTCATAAATTAAACCTTTGAACAGTGTTAGACTGGGTCCCCCCCCCCAGAATTGGATGGTTTCCACATCCAATTCGCAATAACAGGAGATTTTGACCGGTTCTCTATGAAGCCAGTTCACATATCTCTGCAGCAGGTCTGGTGCATTCGGTCTGAAATCCCAACTGATCCGAAGTGAACCAGGACGCACCGGACCTCTGCTGTGAGACAGATGCGGTGATGGTGTGGACCCAGCCTTAGAGATTGTTTAGTACAGTGATAATCACTGTAATAAGTAATCACAGTGTAAAAAACGAAATCCTGATCACCTCCCCGGAGTAGTACATTGTCACTTTGGTGCTGCTGCTCTGGTCACAGTGTGTAAAAAAAAAAAATGTAAAACATTTTTTTATTTTATTTTTAATGTAAAAAAAAGTTTTACTTTTTTTTTTTTACATACTGTCACCAGTCATTGGGGTCATAATTATCAACACCACACCAGTCATTGATCAACACCACACCAGTATGCATGTATATCATATTGATCAACACCACACCAGTATGCATGTATATCATATTGATCAACACCACACCAGTCATTGATCAACACCACACCAGTCATATGGTGAGGATACACTGCTCAAGTGACAGTATGTAAAAAAGAAAAATTGTGGAAAAAAATGTATTTGATTGCTTAATTTTTCAAAAAACTCACCATGCCTCTTACTTACTAAATACCTTGGGGTGTCTACTTTCCAAAAAGGGATCATTTGAGTGGTATTTTTACTATCTTGCCATTTTAGGGCCTCAAGAAGTGAGATGGCATAGCTCTGAAGACAGGTAAGCATGTGATTATGGCATAGCTCTGCAGGCAGGTAAGCATGTGTAATGTAGTCTGGTATTTGCAATTATAGTTTTCGATTTTCAGTACAGTTTCAGTGCACTGAAATAATTTGGATGACCTTGTGATTACTTATATCTGGTATGTATAACAGTTATCAAATTAATATAAGCTTCCAGAGCTAAGTCTGCTAGGTTTTGCAAAATCCCTTTCTGTGTTTGGTGAAATGTTACAGTGAATAAATATGTAAACGTGGAGACTTCAGTGTAATACAAACATAAGGAATTATTAAACAGCAAATCATGATTTAATCATAAAATATCCCCTGACATATTTATTTAAAAAAATTTAAACATGAAAATATTTTGGAGAGTAGATTAAACAGCAAAATGATTACCAAGAAAAAAATGTTAGAGGTTTAGAGTCCAATAAATGAATAATCAAGTCTTGCTTAACCGCAAGTACAATATTTTCACAAACAGGCAGAGTAAATTACTGTCTAAAGTGAATTCAGTGTGTTCCCACAGGCAACATCCTCTAAATGTTTAATAATCATAACATTAAATTAAAAGTCCAAAGACGAGCTCTAACACAAATTAAAAAAACAGTATTCATCATTTGATATGCCTCCAAACCTGATAAATGTGAAACTGAGGTATAGTTAATTGATATGAAAAAGTAACATACTCATATATACTATAAGGTTATACCAGCAACTTGCATTATACAAACATGCTTCAGAGATGATTTTACATTTTAGCTGTATATTGTAGTTAATGAGCAAATATGAAATATGTATTTTATATTGTAATGCATCTTGTTTCCATTTATTTCAGTGCAGATGTGTGTAAAGTTAATGCAATGCCCTTATCAAATTAGCATTAAAGTGATGATGATGATGATGATGCTAATAACATAGTTTTATTTTGCAATATTAGAAAACAAAACTCCTAAAAGATATCCTTAAAGTAGTTCTAAAAGGTTAAAGGTACCGTATTTACCTTCAGGCATTCAATGGTGTCAAATTCAAGGTGTGCAGCTCCCCCACTTATACTTACCTGAGCCCCATCTTGATCCAGCAATGTGCATGAGAGCAGAGGCTCTCCTAGTTCTGTCCCTCCTCATTGGCTCAGATACAGCAGCGGAAGCCAATGAGGAAGGAGAAGGGGGCGAGGCTGAGCCCCACTCTGTTAGACTTATGGACACACAGAGCAAAGCTTGGGAGCTTGGGAGGGAGAGCGCATAAGTGCCCCCAGTACAAGTGGTTTGCTATGGAGGCACTCAGCAGGGGGGGGCGCACCTGTGGGGGACAGAGGAGAGTACAGGGCTGCTGTGTGCAATTATTTTGCAAGGTAATATAGGTAAGTACAGGGCCGGACTGGCCTACCGGGATACCTGGATATTTCCCGGCAGGCCGCCTGCCCTGGGGCCGCTTTGTGGCTGCACTGCTCCCCTCTCTCCTGCTCCTGTGATCACGGAGCTGGCTGGGTCTGTGCGTGTTCGGCAGCCGCGCTGTAACAAGGTCCAGCCCCCCTAGACCGACTCATGTGATAGTAGATAGAATCAGTGTTCCACCTATCACACGAGCCGGTCTAGGGGGGCTGTTACAGCGCGGCCGTCAAACACAAACCCAGCCAGATCCGAGATCACAGGAGGATATGCCTGTGAGTACAGCCCACCCTATGTACCTGAATAGGGGGATCAGCAGGGGGGCGGCATATAGAGGAAATGAGCTTTCTATATTCCTCCATGCAGCTGCTGAATGCTTGGAGGAGGGAGAGGAGGAGAATCAAGCAATCAGCGGCTGCATGGAGGAATATAGAAAGCTCATTTCCTCTATATGCTGCCCCCCTGCTGATCCCCCTATCCAACTTCTTTTACTGTCCCCCCCTTCTCCTTGTGCTGCCACTCTGCAGCCCCCCCCCCCACAGTTCTCTCAACCCGTGTTATTTCTGCCCCCCTGCTCTCCAGCTCTCCCCATCCTTCTCTAGCCCCCACCCAGTACTCTCCACCCCCCACAGTGCTCTCCAGCCCCCCCAGTGCTCCCCACCCCCCACAGTGCTCTCCAGCCCCCCCCACAGTGCTCCCCACCCCCCAAAGTGCTCTCCAGCCCCCACAGTGCTCTCCAGCCCCCCCCCCACAGTGCTCCCCACCCCTCACAGTGCTCTCCAGGCCCCCCGTGCTCCCCAACGCCCACAGTGCTCTCCAGTCCCCCCACCGTACTCCCCTATCCCCCACAGTGCTCTCCAGCCCCCCCTGCTCCCAACCACCCACAGTGCTGTCCAGCCCCAGTGATCTCCACTCCCCCCTGCTCTTTGCCCCCACCCATGTGCTCTCCAACCCCACCAGTACTCCCTGCTCCCCCTTCTCTCCAGCTCCCATCCAGTGCTCTCCACTTCCCCAGGACCAGGGGACAGGCTGTCTGGGGCCGGAAAATGAGGACGGCTGAAAGTGCAGGTGGCCAGGGACCACTCCATCTCACAGCAAACAGATCCTCTGGAAGGAGCACTGTCCCCATCCAAAACGAGAACAGCCACTGCCTGCTGCTGGCCATCATGGATATCCTGCTGGCATGCAAGGTACTGTACCGAGCATCAACAACACACCTTCCCACAGACAGGAACTGCAGACTGGTACATGGGGCACAGGAGGGGCTGCATTCATGGGGACAGTAAGGCTGCATTCATGGGCACAGTGAGACTGCATTCACGGCACAGTAAAGCTGCATTTGATGGGCACAGTGAGGCTGCAATGATGGGCACAGTGAGGCTGCATTTGATGGGCACAGTAAGGCTGCATTTGATGGGCACAGTGAGGCTGCATTTGATGGGCACAGTGAGGCTGAATTTGATGGGCACTGGTGAGGCTGCATTGAGCTCTTGTATCATGTCTGCAGCCTCTGACCATCTCCTGTATCATGTCTGCAGTCTCTGAGGGAGTCTGGAGAGGAGTCAAGAGTGGGAGTGCCGCCAGGATGGGGGTCATGGGAGAAGTCAGATGTGTGTGGACAGTGGAGAGGAGACTATAGGAAAACCAGAGCCACCAAGCTGGAGCCAACTGACTGAGCCCTGCTTGGTGCACCTGAGAGGAGGTCAGTGACAGCACCGCCAGGCCAGTTTGAAGGGGGGGTCACTGATGTAAGGGGGAGTGAATATGATAATGTAAGCGGGCACTGATATAAAGGGTTTCCCCCTTATATCAGTAACCCACCCCCCCTTTATCTTAGTGTATTCTTTCTGTGGAAGGTGGTCCCCCCACGTTCTGAGTTCCTGGGGTCCCCCTTGATGATTGACCACTTTTAACTGGAATTTGCTTTTATATATATATATATATATATATATATATATAAAGCCCTATGTGAGTTCATATCTGTCTTATCTGTATATAATACACTCTTCAAATGTGCTTTAAAATAAAATGTATGGTTTTCCCTTTGATGAACAAGAAAATAATGACGTTATGCTGTTGCGCTGGTATAATCATGCTGTGGGGCTGGTAGGAAATATTTTCCAGGGCTGAATTTTATTCCCAGTCCGGCCCTGGGTAAGTATAACATGTTTGTTATTAAAAAAAACAACAAAACTTTTTTTTTAGTATCACTTTAAGTGTATGTATATCCTGACAATGAACTTCTCCTATTTGGTACCTTTTAGTTTGCTAAATATACAGCTGAAAGCATTTTTTCAATAAGTGCAAAATACCTGTTGATATTGCCAAAAACCTTGTAGTCTGATACGTCCTTTGTTGTCTACTTTTGCTGACTGATACCCAGTTAAGTTACACAGTTACAGGACTACAGATCTACACCTCCCATTGAAAATAGTAGAGGGATAGGGTGCCATAGTCATATCTTGTTTTTTTGTCCTGGTGTAGATGGGTAAGTGAGCACTGCAATCCTAGTACTGGAAGTGTTTTACTGATAGAATCATAAGGCGAAAAAGAAAAAAAAAATGAAAACAAATTCAGCCACCACATTCAAGCAATGGAAGCTACAATATATTAAATTTTTGTATTTTGAGTTTAGATGCACTTTAACATGCTATGAAAGAAAATACAACATCCAAACTTCCTGAATAAATAGTTAAAATGCGTTTTTATAACACCTACATTACGCTTAAAATTGTGCATACTTGCAAAACAATTGAAAACAGAAAAATGCAAAACAGATGACATTAGAAAACGTTGTTGGCTTACTTGTTTAGTGTTAAAATAACTTGGCAATCCCAAAATTATTCTGACATTGATGAGCGAGTTTAAGGTGGAGGAACTTGAATGGTCTGCACAACCCAACAGAACACCTTTGGGATGAATTATAGTGGAGACTGTGAGCCAGGCCTTCTTATCCACATCAGTGCCAAATGATTTAGACCAGTACACAAAGCAGATGAGAGAGTTTGTGGTGGAGGAACTTGACTGGCCTGCACAGAGTCCTGACCTCAACCTGATAAACCACCTTTGGAATGAATTAGAGCAGCGACTGCGAGCCAGGCCTTCTCATCCACATCAGTGCCTGACCTCACAAATGCGCTTCTGGAAGAATGGTCAAACATTCACATAGACACACTCCTAAACCTTGTGGACAGCCTTCCCAGAAGAGTTGAAGCTGTTATAGCTGCAAAGGGTGGACCAACTCAATATTGAACCCTACAGACTAATGCCCTGTACACACAATAGGATTTTTCGACAACAAAATCCATGTTTTTTTTCCGACAGGTGTTGGCTCAAACTTGTCTTGCATACACACGGTCACACAAATCTTGTCGGAAATTCCAATCGTCAAGAACGCGGTGACGTACAACACGTACAGTGAGCCAAGAAAAATTAAGTTCAATAGCCAGTGTGGCTCTTCTGTTTGATTCTGAGCATGCGTCGAACTTTGTGAGTCGGAATTGTGTACACACGATCAGAATTTACGGATTTTGTTGGCAGAAAATTTGAGATCCAGATCTCAAATTTTGTGTGACGGAAATTCCGATGGAATATGTCCGATGGAGCCTACACACGGTCGGAATTTCCGACAACAAGTTCTCATCGAACATTTTCCGTCGGAAAATCTGACCGGGTATATGGGGCATTAGACAGGGATGCGATTAAAGTTCATGTGCGTGTAAAGGCAGGTGTTCCAAAACGTTTGACAACACAGTGTATCCGAAAGTTAGTTTTAAACTTTTATTCATATGAATTTGGGATACATATAACAGAATAAATATCTCCACTGACAAAAGCTTATTGTAACTATAAAACATTTCAGTTTATCTAAACTTTTTTTTTTGCCATATGCCACTCCAATTTATAGTCTTTAAAATATATTGCTTTCTGTGGAGCAATTGTTTTTATATATTTTCCTTCCACACAAATGAAAGCATCTTGTCACTTACTGAATATAAGATAGTTACTGTACTTGGCAAAAGGGAATGGTATAAAATTGATCATTCAAGCACGAAAACAAAATAACAGAAACTATATTTAAAATCAACAGTACAGACACTTAAAATATTTTTTGTTTTTGAATTCAAATGAAGTATTAAAGACAATGCAAATGAATTATTTGAAGTTCTCTTAAGATAATGATCTTTGGTATGGGGAAATGTTATAGTTACTAAATGACTTTACTTGGGAGACTATAAATATTATTTCTCCTTTCACGTTCAAGGGTAATGTGGACACAATTTCCAGAAGTTGTTCACTTGAGCAGTGATATACATAGGAAGCCTTTTCTTGAACATTTGTGCTCACCTCAAAGGCTTAACCCACGATCAGATTTTCCGACGGGAAATGTGTGATGACAGGCTGTTGGCGGAAAAAACAACCGTTTGTACGCTCCACCGGACAATTGTTGGATGGCAGGCTTTAAAATTTTCCGCGGACAAATGTCTATTTTTGGATTTTCTGAGCGTGGGTACACAGGTCCATTGGACAAAAGTTCAAAGTGCAAATATGCATGCTCGGAAGCAAGGATGAGCCAGAAGTGGTCGGTCTTGTAAACTAGCGTTTGTAATGGAGAATTATGGCAAATTATGAAATCTCGAAAATGCAGCGCACATTCTCTTCTTCTTTAGTGGGATAATAATGAAGCTGCTTTGCTGGTGATACTGATGGAGTTATTGCAAACAAATTTTCAAAGGCTTTTTTTTTCTAGTGATATCAAGAATAATATTATTATGCTTGTTATTTTTTTTGGTGCAAGTTACCACAACACCATTATTATATATTATATTATATAAAGATATAACTATGTTGGTGTCCCTTGTCAATTTTACATTGTATTTCTCTAAATGTAACTGGCTACTCCCAAACTGTAATTTGAAGTAAAACACATAGCCAAGTATTATTCTACACAATTTTTTTTTTATTGTGCATTAAAAAAAGAAAAAGTGCATTTTATGCATCCAAAAATATAGAAAATATAAAAAACCAAATCATTATTATTCAACCAAAAAATAAAATAAAAGCCTCATGCATGTGTCCTGCTTCTTAATATAGGGGGTCAGCAATGCCAAGAGTTGGTGAAAGCAGGGGTCCGTCATCCGGAGATAATTCCGAAAATCATCCAGATTATTCTCCTGGAGCTCCTGCAGCAAAGGCATATGACATAATTGGTCACGATTAATAAAGCAACCAATTTTTGGTCCAAGAAATCCTCCTCCTCCTGTTCCTGGACTGGACTTGGGTCAAAGCAATAACTTCAAGGCCAATAATAAATAACACGTTATCTCCTCCGATTCCGCAACATGTCTGGTTGATGAACGGCCGTTCAGAAATGAACTGAAAAGCGCAAAATAAAAAGCGCAAACTGAAAAGCGCAAAATGAAAAGAGTGAATCAACACTCACCAAACTTCTACTAACATAAAATTAGCAGAAGGAGCCCAAAGGGTGGCGCTAAAGAGCTGGAAAACCACATAGTACATCACTACGTTCATGTTTGTTGGCCGTCAATTCCTTGTCGTTTGTATGCAAGACAAAATCCAGGCACACGCCTTCGGACAAAAGTCTGCGTACGAGGCTTTAGTCATACTTTCTGGGATTTTAAAGAGGATTTATCACAAAAAACTAGGCAATGGACACTCACTCAACCATTATTTATTAATAAATGGGTACTTAATTTACATAACTCATTTACAAATATCAAAAAAAATATACAATTTTAAACAAAACATTAAAACTTAAAATTTACACCGGATCTCAGTAGTTATTTTTTTAAACTTATTTCTACATGGTATATGGTATCCCTATACACAGCAGAGATATGGCCATCACTGTGTATTTACTACAGAAGCTAAGACTCTTCTGTTGAATAAGTGTGTGAATATTCACTTCAATTATCCAAAAATGTGAAAAGCATCTGAACATGATTGGCTTTGAGCAGGGATTGTTTTTTATGTGACTGAATTCCTTTTTCCATGGCATGTGGCTCTGACGAGTCCTTTAGGTCTAACAATGAACTATTAGACCTTATCACTATTATGTTATGGAATGCAAACTTAGAAGTAGCGGCGAGGGGGGACTGCAAGGTGAAAATTAGTTGGTTGGCGGGGGCACATGAGCAAGGTGACAAACTGAACCCTTCAAATCCTATTTGATTCAGTCAATCAAGACTCGCAGCTCCTGATGTTTTTTTATCCGCCTTCAAATTTAGATATGACTTTCTTCATCATGGAAAGAAAACAATAATTTTCATACCATGCTCTCTAATACAAACATATAGTGCAAACTAAACAATGAAAACACACACAAATCAATGTTAAGGTACGTTGAAATATATAATGTGTAATGTAATGTAACAGAACCACCAGACATCTTCAATCAAGTGAAAGTGATGAACTTCTTTAGTAGTCCATACAATATGATGTGAAAAACAAGGTGCCTTCTTTCACCAGCCCCTAGGCAAACATCCTACTTACCGGACATACTTGACACCCTTCACAGGTAGTCATAATAGGCATGTCAAACAGACACACCCACCGGGCAGGGTATGGTGAATCACATGTATCAAGAAGAAGAAAAAAGGCTTCTCATAGTGCTGTTTGTAAATGTATTCGAATCACAAGTAAAACAGTTAGCCCCCGTACACGCGGTCGGAAATTCCGACCACAAAATGTCCGAAACTGGTGTTGCATACACACGGTCAGACAAAGTTGTCGGAAAATCCGATCGTTCCGAACGTGGTGACGTTCGTTGCGTACAACGGAACTATGTAGAGGCTAGTAGCCAATAGCTTTGGTCTCGTAATTTGATCTGAGCATGCGTGGCACTTTGTCCGTCGGAATTCTCGACACACGATTGGAAAAAGTCAGATCGGATTTTGTTGTCGGAAAATTTGAGATCCTGCTCTCAAATTGTTTCCGTCGGAAATTCCGATGGAAAAAGCCTGCTAGAGCCCACACACGATCGGATTTTCCGACAACGTAATCCGATCGGACTTTTTCCATCGGAATATCCGACCATGTGTACAGGGCATAACACTTACAATATTGCCGTTCAATTAGAGGCCATTAAAACAAGCAGGGACACTGACTGTGTTCCACCTGCATTCCAAAAGGATGGCGGTAGTGACGTTTCATGTATTACCCGAACTGACGCGTTTTATCAGCAACGTCACGTTTTAATGGGCTCTTATTAAACAGCAATATTATAAATGTTACTCTTTTAATTGCGATGCAAATACATTTACAAACTGCCTCTTTCCTTCTTCTTGATACATGTGATTCACCATACCCTGCCTGGTGGGTATGCATCTTCATGGGCCGCTTTCCTGGAGGATACATTTCTGTTTCACATGCCTATTATGACTACCTGAGTAGGATGTTAAATAAATAAATACCACAAATATTTTTTTTCTCTGTAGTTCTGGTCAACACTGTACCCCTACTTTTGTACTATGTCAATTAATTATGTTTCTAAGTTATTATTATTATTATTATAATACGCAATTTATAGTTTGCACAGTGCTTTATAATGAAGAGGGGGGACAGCACAATTACAGTACAGTTCAATACGGAAGGGACAGGAGGGCCCTGCTTGTAGAGCTTACATTCTAAACAAAGGGGGTGTTGGTACAAAAGGTGCAATAAAGGTGCATTATTTTACATCTAGAAACATTGAACTGCGGTACGCACTGCTTACACCAATCTTTCTGTAAAGTCAAATCATGTTCCATGTTACAGACACCTCCAGGAATAGAGCAATCCACCAAAAAGACATATATTACCCACCAAACCTTTAGTTATATTGCTTACAAATAGTTTAAATAAACAGGATCTAGTATAGAGCCTTGTGGTACACCTCTAATGACTGGTCTCCTTTCCAAATGAACCCCATTTACAACTACACACCGATATCTATCCTTTAGCCAATGCATAACCACCTAAGTGCTTTTACTTTCCCCTTGATTAAACAAGAAGAATTGGACTTTAATATGTGATATAAATGTAGTCAGTACATTTAACTCTCCTCTGTGAATCCAATTTGCCAGTTTAAGGTGCGGTGTCATAAACATACAAGAGGAATTGAAAAAAATGTGTTTTCAAAGTTGTTTATGAATCTAACAACACTTCAAATAGAGAGTAATACATATGAAAAGAGCATAGTGGCTACTTTATATGCCAACAAACCAAAAGCTGCACTTGAAGAAAAAATATTTTATTGAGTCACAGTATTTTAAAGGTTATCTTGCTCTTGCATATGATAATTTGAACTCAAAGATGGAATTAATGTTGACCAGATGAAGTACCAGATCATCTGAAGGAATCTCTGATGCATAGAATTAGCATTTTCACCCTCCGTATTAACCTCTATGCCATTAAATCCTATATTAAAAGAATTATAACTTCATGGCCTATTATGTGTCAGTATTGACAAATCACATATGCAGCACATAACCAAGGTTAAAGATGTCATACACAAAACTGATGGTAAATGTTTAATAAAGATGTGGCATTTCACAAAGTAACACACTTTTAATATTAGAAGACCAGAAAAGGGCAGCAGCTGCAGCTGCTTATATTGTGGCTGCATGTAGCTGCTTGTGTCTGCTTTATGTGTCACACTTGTTATATTAGAATATGGAATTAAAGTTAAACTCCAGGTGAACAGCTCAATACAGAATGTATACAGTACATATATGAGAGCTGTTTTAAGGAATTAATTTGCCACCATGGGAGTGGAAAATGAAAGGAGAAACAGCAGACTGATGAGCTTATCTTTTTATCACTCCACTCTGTGCAGCACACGTGACTGGCACCTTGTGCTGCTTCTCCTCCCTCTGAGCTCTGCTGTAAAGATACTACAAGAAGCGGATACTAAGTGAAGATCAGGTATGTACACTGTTTGAGTTGCAATTTTTTTTTTTTACAAAGCTGCATAAATACATGTCTTTTATTCCTGATAGAGTTCAGCTCTAAGTAAATACAAATGACACAACCGCTAAAATTGAATGTCAATCTTCTGCTGTTGGGTTTATTCTTGCTTTGCCCTCAAGATTAAAATAATCAATCACTAATCAAATAGCTCTTTGGGAATCAGGTCAACTCCATGACACAGCCAATGCCATTTAGCTAAGTATAATTATAAAGGCTGTGGCTAATTTTCCCAACCACTAACAAAAAACAAATGGAAAGAATCAGATGATAGATGTACTGGACCCTGGCCTTTGCAATACCACATGCAAACCACAGGGTTTGATTTACCAAAACAGCAGTGTACAAAATCTGGTGCAGCTCTGCATAGAAACCAATCAGCTTCCAGCTTTTTTGTCAAATCTTAATTGAACAAGTTGAAGTCAGAAGCTGATTGGCTACCATGCACAACTGCAACATATTTTCCACACTCCAGTTTTAGTAAATCAACCCCACAGGCTTCCTACTTTGCACCAATTGAAAGTAAATGTTTCTGGTATCTGGAATAAGCTACATGGTGTCTCATTACACCTAATAAATGTGCTCAAATTCCTACACCCGATACAAAATAGACAGCGTAAAAAACTGAATAGATGGGGTATCTACATATATGAAGAGTATTATTTCAGGGGTTGTAAGCTAGAAAATCATGGGGACACCACTAGAAAAAAAAAGAGATAGCAAAAACATATTTCCAATGCCCTAATGTAGGAGCTATGCTTTTTTTAAGTGAGTGACTTTGAGTTACAACAGTTTTTACCACATTGTAATACCTGTTTGAGCTTGGCATTTCTTCTATACTGAGCTGAACATGAGGTATACCTAAACCAATGATATGAGAGCTGTTACCCTAAGGATTAAAGCTGAAGTTTAGCAAATTCAAAAGAAAACAGTACCAGGGTTGGTACTTACAAAGAATGAACTTTCCCCTGTGCTGGTGGCTGCTTTGTTAGGTTGAAATCTTAATTTCTCTACTGTGGATACCCTGCAGAGTGATCTTGGTGCAGGGGGTTAATATGAGCTGTTGCAGCTGTAACATGCACTTGTCAAAAGTGTCCACTATGCCTGCCATTTCTGCCCCCCCCCCTTGCTCTATTCATTTGGGTTAATATGAGCTGTTGCAGCTGTAACATGCACTTGTCAAAAGTGTCCACTATGCCTGCCATTTCTGCCCCCCCCCCCCCCCCCCCCCCCTTGCTCTATTCATAGAAGCTGTACTATAATTTCCCACAATGAGAAATGTTCTAATTTTTTGATCCACCCATGCCTTATTTATAGAGCACTTTTTATTGTATCTGGGCCAGAAGAATGACGATTTCAACCCAACTCAGCAGCCACCAGTGCACTGGACACTTTTCATTCATTGTAAGTATCATGCATAATGCAGAGAAGATAATTGACTTTTAACTTTCATTTTCCATTTCACTGCAAGCTTTACAGCTACAGGTTAAATGGTTGCAGGAACGAGCCAACGTTACTGAAAATCGTCTTAGAATAAATAATGTCCATATCTTGGGTTTACCAGAAAGGGCTGAAGGGACTAAACCTATTGAATTTACTGAGCAATTATTAATCTCAGTTTTGGGCCTTAGTAGTGTATCAACCACCTTTGTGGTGGAGCGGGCACATAGGGTCCCACCAAAACCATCTAAACCTGGGGCCCCCCTAGGCCTTTTCTGTTACAATTATTGAACTACCAAGACAGAGACAGGGTTCTGGCAGCTGCCAGGGCTAAACAAGATATACGTTTTGAAAATACTAAGTTATTATTTTACCCAGATTATTCTCAAGAAAACGTCATAAAACTTACACGGAGATTAGTAAGAGACTACGAGAGAAGAGTATACAGTATAGCCTTTTGTTTCCCAGTAGATTGCGTCTAATAGATAATGGATAAACATTTTTCTTTGATACTCTGGCTGCAGCCTCCGTTTGGTTGGATGGACGTTAAGCGATCGATTACTCGAACGTGCTATTTCGGACTTCTCTCAGTACCAACTACAGCCTTCTCCCCACCTCCCCCCATCCCTTTTTTTTGGGGGGGGGGGGTGTTTGTTGTTTTAGCTTATAGATCAAGTAGACACAGTTGCCTATTTTTTTGATAGTTTTTGGAATAAAGCAACGCCACCTTGCCTTTTTTCTGGATGACATTGGAGAAAGGCAGGAAGAACGTTTTTACGCCCGGGTTGTGTGTTTTCGTTATTTGTTCATACACGTTGTGTTTTTTTTTATTTTTTCAAAATCTGTTTTTCTAAATGCTTGCTGTTTTTGGGATCTACCATTCTGCAATGTATCTTACAATCTAATTCATTATTTAGGTTTTATATTCTTTATATTTTAAATGTCACATGATCCACAGGTTTTTTGCTATTCTGTCATGGAATGTTCGTGGTCTTAATTCAAAATTTAAAAGAGCATTGTTATTTAGATATATGAAAAGTTATCTTCCACACATAGTGCTATGTCAAGAAACTCATCTAACAGGGAGTAAGCTTCTGACCCTTAAGAGGCATTGGGTACAGAAGGCATATCATGCTACATATTTCATGTTTTCTAGAGGAGTTTCAATATTGACTAGTATATCATTGCCATGTATGGTGAAGAATATATTTTCTGACCCCCAGGGTAAGTATGTTTTGACTGTGTTTTCTGTGGGGTCAGAGATATATAGTTGTTAGTGTTTATATACCGCCCCCTTTTGTGGGGACTCTTTTGTATAGTATCACAGAAAAGATATCTTTTTATGGTCCAGCTAAATTATTGATAATGGGAGACTTTAATACTATACTTGATCCTGTTTTGGATAAACCAAACCCCCCTAAAAAAAATTCGGGAGAAATCATTATTGGGCCAAGATGGTAGATCTGGTAGAAGCTTGGTGGTGGAAACATCCATCAACTACAGCATATTCATGTTTTTCAACTTCTTATAAGACCGCCTCCCGCATAAATCTATTCGAAAGCCGCCGTCGTCATAAAAAGTGTTTGGGGACCCGGGTCCTGCCCCAGGAGACATGTATCAATGCAAAAAAAAGTTTTAAAAACTAACGTTTTTTTCGGGAGCAGTGAAGAACTGTCAAAGCGAAGACGCGTCATATGGCGGGAGCCTCCCATGGAGGCGGGTCGGTCGCGGCTTTGTTTTTTTTTTGTTTTTCAGGCCATCGGCGGAGCGAGAGAATAAGATGAATAGACTTCGTGGGACATTTTTATTTTTTTATTTTTTAATAAAGGACTTGTCCCAAAGTGTGTATTGTGTGTCTTTAACATATTGACACTTTTTTTGTGAAATGGTATGGGTACAATGTACTCGTTACTATTTTAAAACAGGGGGGGTCCCCTTCTTAAAGGGGGCTTCCAGATTCCGATAAGCCCCCAGCCCGTAGACCCCCACAACCACCGGGCAAGGGTTGTGGGGATGAGGCCCTTGTCCCCTTCAACATTTGGACAAGGCGCTTTGGGGGGCTACCCCAAAGCACCCTCCCCATGTTGAGGGCATGTGGCCTGGTACTGTTCAGAATGGGGGGCGCTGTCTCACCCCCCTCTTTTCCTGTGGCCTGCCAGGTTGCATGCTCGAATAAGGGTCTGGTATGGATTTTTTGGGGGACCCTCACGCCATTTAAAAGAAAAAATTGGCGCAGGGTTCCCCTTAATATCAATACCAGACCTGAAGGGCCTGGTATGGAATTTGGGGGGACCCCCACGCATTTTTTTTTTAAATTAATAATAAACCAGGGGGTGTTCGGCCCATCCCTAATGTTAAATACTTGCCGAGTGGGTTATCTAACCATGCTCCGCTTATGCTTACACTTCACATGCATCATTTTCGTGATGCAGCACAATGGAGATTGGGAACTTACTGGATTTCACATGCAGATGTGATTAATAAAATTCCAAACCTTTTAACAGAGTATTGCGAAATAAATGCAAGTGGTCATCTACTTTAGCAATAACATGGGACACCTTTAAGGCTTATACAATGGGACAGTATATATCCGCTATTAAAGCGGTTAATAAGGCTCTGCAAATAAGGAGTGATGATTTAAAACGTATAGTAGAGGAAAAAACATGCCAATATGCTGCGGATCCTTCAGAGTCAAATTTTAATGCTTTACTCCACAACAAACCGGTATTTCACTTACATATGGCGGAGGCCACAAGGTTGGATTTATACCAAAATAAACAGAAGCTTTTTGAGCAGGGAGATCGTAATGGTCGTTTTTTTTTTAGGTCTGAGTGCCTGGATAAGTCTATCTCAAGATTGTATTCTCATCTTATATTCTATCCTGCCATTAGAGGTTCTTAGAGCTAGATGGATGCAAGATATACCAGATTTAGATATATATGGAGGATTGGAGGGGTGTGTGGGGTTTTCCTTTGCTATCTTTTATATCTTTGAGAGATCGCATGATCCAATAAAAAAAATGGTACATAGAGCATATATCACGCTACACAGACTTAAAACAAAAAATCCTCTGTGCTCTTCAGAGTGTTGGTGATGTGGAGAAATTCAGGGGGATTTTACACATATCTTTTGGACTTGCCCATATATAGCTATTTTTTGTGTGGAAGTGGTGGATTTATTGAATTCTATCACATCGCTCCTTTACCGGTCTCAATGTGTGTCTGTTTATTGGGTTTGGTAGAGACTATTTTTCCAACAGTGTCTGAGCGAGTGTTTGCTAATATAGCATTATTTTATGCAATAAAAGCTATTGCGTTGTATTGGAAGAAACCTCGTCCCCCTACATTCTCATATTGGAAGCAATTGGCAAATAATAATCTTCCATTGTATAGAGATACTTGCATGAATAGGGGCTGCCCTAGTAAGTGTGATAAAGTGTGGGCAAAGTGGCTGGACAAACCGTATACAGCATCGAATGCCCATGAGGGCTACTGTGTATAATATGTGCTTTCCCATATGAGAAATGCTTGGGGTCATTGGTGAAAGAAGCAATTAATGTTTACATTATTTATTAATTTATTTGTTTTTTTATTTATTTATTTATTCTTTTTCTTCTTCCTTTTTTTTTCCTTTCTCCTTTTTGGATTAATAATTCTTATATTAGATTTTGGAAATTGTACTATTATATATGTGGTTCAATGTGTATGATGCTTTGTTGTGTCTTTATGTGTTTTGTTTGTAATTAAGTTTTATTAAAAAGATTTGAGAAAAAAAAAACTTTAATATTCCAGGGATTTAGGGTCTCAAGTCTCATTAAAATAAGTGTAATTGCACTAAAAGCACAATTTAACACATTTGCCAATCATTGTCTATATATTTGTCTAAATGCTTAAAGTGGTTGTAAAGGCAGAAGATTTTTTTTTGTCTTAATGCATTCTCTGCATTAAGATAAAAAGCCTTCTGTGTGTAGCAGCCCCCCTCAGCCCACCCAATACTTGCCTGAGCCCATCTCTATCCAGGGATGATCACAAGTGCCTCTACCATCCGGGACTCTCCCTCCTGATTGGCTGAGCAGTGCCATTGGCTCCCACTGCTGTCAATCAAACTCACTTAGCCAATCAGGAGAGAGGGGGTGGGGCCAAACCGCAGCTCCGTGTCTGAATGGATACACAGAGCTGCAGCTCGGCTCAGGTGTCCCCAGAGAAAGCTGCTTGCTCTGAGGCACTCAACAGGAGGGAGGGGCCAGGAGCACCAAAGCAGGGCCCAAGAAGAGGAGGATCTGGGTTGCCCTGTGCAAAACCACTGCACAGTGCAGGTAAGTATAACATGTTTATTATTTTAATAGAAAAAACAACATGACTTTACAATCACTTTAATGTAGCCAAAATAAGTTGAGGGGAATGTTTATATTGTTTCTAATTGTTTTTATTGTTGCCTAAAATTACACCATTTATGCATGATATAATTTATTTTGTACTATCTTGAAAAGGGCTGTAATCATGTATTATTCAAAACTCTAACGTAAGACATCCTATAGCTAGAAGTTAAAAGACAGAGCTAATAATTTGATTGTGACAATATGCTGAGTTGACATCTAAGTTGGGTACATTCTATAACCTTCAACCTACATGCCACTGAAGAACACTACCAGTATCAGTATGTATAAAGCTTTATTAGTTCTCTCTGTAGAGATCTTTCAGATTCTATTAATTGTGAAAGTACACAGTTTCTCTGTTCACTGCAAATTGCTCTAAACTATTCCCACATCGCACACCAGGAAGTTCACTTATACAACTCGCCTTTCATCACTTCTGAAAACTTAACCTCTATTTCCATACTTCTAATGGTAGGCTGCTGAATATTCATGCGGAATAAATTTGCACATCAGAATAAAAATCTTTTTTCCACATCATTTTATTGTTTTAAAAATATCATGAGGGTATTTCTGGCATCCTTTGTTATTCCTAGTGCTCATTTACTGTATCATCAATAGTTAATACTTATTGTTTTGCCAGGTATTTTTCTCCTCCAGGAAGGATTTTTGGTCTCCTGATTCCAACCATTCAACCTTAGTACTGGTAAGTACTTAGATTTGTTATGTTAGCTAAGCTTTCTCGAGTTATGTATAAATGTGTTCAAGCATGTCTACATTTTATATGAGCCTATATGTTGCCTTTGGCATTATAGTATGTCACTTGTATCAGGGTCTAATCAGTATTCCCTAATATATTTTTCCATGATCATACTAAAACACTGTCATTTGGCATGGTTGTATGCATTTCATACTTTAAACACTAAGTATTTAGTGAATGTTGCAAACTGCTGCCTTACACATGTCACCTAGGGACCAATTTTACTATTTTTCAAATTTTTGCTATTTATTAGTTACAGCTTTGCAACTAGCAATATACCCCCAAAACTATGTATTTTTTAAAAGCACGGGACCTGTGGAACTAAGAGATGCTGCTATTGATTTTGTGTGTGCCGCAATAGCTGTGCAGTCAAAATGTGATTTGCTAAAAGTAATTTGGCTGTCAATTTTGCATGGGAAGTGGCACTTTGCAAAGGAAAATTTCCCTAGAGCTTAGTAAATGCAGTGAAATGTGGCCACTTGTAAAAAATGCCCAGTCCCATGCAGATGCTTGGATGATAAAAGTCAGCAAATCTTCACGTCATTCACTAAGCTGTGGGGAAATTTTCCTTGCAAAGTGTAACTTCCCTTACAAAGTTAACAGTGCAACATTCACCAAATACTTAGTGTTTAAAGTATGAAATGCATACAACCATGCCAAATGACAGTGTTTTAGTATGATCATGGAAAAATATATTAGGGAATACTGATTAGACCCTGATACAAGTGACATACTATAATGCCAAAGGCAACATACAGGCTCATATAAAATGTAGACATGCTTGAACACATTTATACATAACTCGAGAAAGCATAGCTAACATAACAAATCTAAGTACTTACCAGTACTAAGGTTGAATGGTTGGAATCAGGAGACCAAAAATCCTTCCTGGAGGAGAAAAAAAGATACCTGGCAAAACAATAAGTATTAACTATTGATGATACAGTAAATGGGCACTAGGAATAACAAAGGATGCCAGAAATACCCTCATGATATTTTTAAAACAATAAAATGATGTGGAAAAAAGATTTTTATTCTGATGTGCAAATTTATTCCGCATGAATATTCAGCAGCCTACCATTAGAAGTATGGAAATAGAGGTTAAGTTTTCAGAAGTGATGAAAGGCGAGTTGTATAAGTGAACTTCCTGGTGTGCGATGGGGGAATAGTTTAGAGCAATTTGCAGTGAACAGAGAAACTGTGTACTTTCACAATTAATAGAATCTGAAAGATCTCTACAGAGAGAACTAATAAAGCTTTATACATACTGATACTGGTAGTGTTCTTCAGTGGCATGTAGGTTGAAGGTTATAGAATGTACCCAACTTAGATGTCAACTCAGCATATTGTCACAATCAAATTATTAGCTCTGTCTTTTAACTTCTAGCTATAGGATGTCTTACGTTAGAGTTTTGAATAATACATGATTACAGCCCTTTTCAAGATAGTACAAAATAAATTATATCATGCATAAATGGTGTAATTTTAGGCAACAATAAAAACAATTAGAAACAATATAAACATTCCCCTCTACTTATATTGGCTACATTAAAGTGATTGTAAAGTCATGTTGATTTTTCTATTAAAATAATAAACATGTTATACTTACCTGCTCTGTGCAGTGGTTTTGCACAGGGCAGCCCAGATCCTCCTCTTTTTGGGCCCTGCTTTGGTGCTCCTAGCCCCTCCCTCCTGTTGAGTGCCTCAGAGCAAGCAGCTTTCTCTGTGGGCACCTGAGCCGAGCTGCAGCTCTGTGTATCCATTCAGACACGGAGCTGCGGTTCGGCCCCATCCCCTCTCTCCTGATTGGCTAAGTGATTTTGATTGACAGCAGCGGGAGCCAATGGCACTGCTCAGCCAATCAGGAGGGAGAGTCCCGGATGGTCGAGGCACTCGTGATGATCGCTGGATAGAGATGGGCTCAGGCAAGTATTGGGTGGGCTGAGGGGGGCTGCTACACACAGAAGGCTTTTTATCTTAATGCATAGAATGCATTAAGATAAAAAAAAAACCTTCTGCCTTTACAACCACTTTAAGCATTTAGACAAATATATAGACGCTGGTTGGCAAATGTGTTAAATTGTGCTTTTAGTGCAGTTACACTTATTTTAATGAGACTTGAGACCCTAAATCCCTGGAATATTAAAGTTTTTTTTTTTCTTTTTAATAAAACTTAATTACAAACAAAACACATAAAGACACAACAAAGCATCATACACATTGAACCACCTATATAATAGTACAATTTCCAAAATCTAATATAAGAATTATTAATCCAAAAAGGAGAAAGGAAAAAAAAAAGGAAGAAGAGAAAGAAAAAATAAATAAATAAAAAAAAAACTAATAAATTAATAAATAATGTAAACATTAATTGCTTCTTTCACCAATGACTCCAAGCATTTCTCATATGGGAAAGCACATATTATACACAGTAGCCCTCATGGGCATTCGATGCTGTATACGGTTTGTCCAGCCACTTTGCCCACACTTTATCGCACTTACTAGGGCAGCCCCTATTCATGCAAGTATCTCTATACAATGGAAGATTATTATTTGCCAATTGCTTCCAATATGAGAATGTAGGGGGACGAGGTTTCTTCCAATACAAAGCAATAGCTTTTATTGCATAAAATAATGCTATATTAGCAAACACTCGCTCAGACACTGTTGGAAAAATAGTCTCTACCAAACCCAATAAACAGACACACATTGAGACCGGTAAAGGAGCGATGTGATAGAATTCAATAAATCCACCACTTCCACACAAAAAATAGCTATATATGGGCAAGTCCATAAGATATGCGTAAAATCCCACTGAATTGCTCCACATCACCAAGACTCTGAAGAGCACAGAGGATTTATTGTTTTAAGTCTGTGTGGCGTGATATATGCTCTATGTACCATTTTTTTTATTGGATCATGCGATCTCTCAAAGATATAAAAGATAGCAAAGGAAAACCCCACACACCCCTCCAATCCTCCATATCTATCTAAATCTGGTATATCTTGCATCCACCTAGCTCTAAGAACCTCTAATGGCAGGATAGATATTAATATAAGATGAGAATACAATCTTGAGATAGACTTATCCAGGCACTCAGACCTAAAAAAAAAAAACGACCATTACGATCTCCCTGCTCAAAAAGCTTCTGTTTATTTTGGTATAAATCCAACCTTGTGGCCTCTGACATATGTAAGTGAAATACCAGTTTGTTGTGGAGTAAAGCATTAAAATTTAACTCTGAAGGATCCGCAGCATATTGGCATGTTTTTTCCTATACTATACGTTTTAAAGCATCACTCCTTATTTGCAGAGCCTTATTAACCGCTTTAATAGTGGATATATACTGTCCCATTGTATAAGCCTTAAAGGTGTCCCATGTTATTGCTAAAGTAGATGACCCTGCATTAATTTTGCAATACTCTGTTAAAAGTTTTGGAATTTTATTAATCACATCTGCATGTGAAATCCAGTAAGTTCCCAATCTCCATTGTGCTGCATCATGAAAATGATGCATGTGAAGTGTAAGCATAATCGGAGCATGGTTAGATAACCCACTCGGCAAGTATTTAACATTAGGGATGGGCCGAACACCCCCTGGTTTATTATTAATTTTAAAAGAAAAATTGCGTGGGGGTCCCCCCAAATTCCATACCAGGCCCTTCAGGTCTGGTATTGATATTAAGGGGAACCCTGCGCCAATTTTTTTTTCTAAATGGCATGAGGGTCCCCCCAAAAATCCATATCAGACCCTTATCCGAGCATGCAACCTAGCAGGCCACAGGAAAAGAGTGGGGTGAGACAGCGCTGAACCGTTCACCCATCCCTATTTAACATCCACCATATCCGTTAATATCATATTAACAAACACTAGATCTATGCGGGAGGCGGTCTTATAAGAAGTTGAAAAACATGAATATGCTCTAGTTGATGGATGTTTCCACTGCCAAGCTTCTACCAGATCTACCTTCTTGGCCCAATAATGAGTTCTCCCGAAAAATATTTAGGGGGGTTTGGTTTATCCAAAACAGGATCAAGTATAGTATTAAAGTCTCCCATTATCAATAATTTAGCTGGACCATAAAAAGATATATTTTCTGTGATACTATACAAAAGAGTCCCCACAAAAGGGGGCGGTATATAAACACTAACAACTATATATCTCTGACCCCACAGAAAACACAGTCAAAACATACTTACCCTGGGGGTCAGAAAATATATCCTCCACCATACATGGCAATGATATACTAATCAATATTGAAACTCCTCTAGAAAACATGACATATGTAGCATGATATGCCTTCTGTACCCAATGCCTCTTAAGGGTCAGAAGCTTACTCCCTGTTAGATGAGTTTCTTGACGTGGCACTATGTGTGGAAGATAACTTTTCATATATCTAAATAACAATGCTCTTTTAAATTTTGAATTAAGACCACGAACATTCCATGACAGAATAGCAAAAAACCTGTGGATCATGTGACATTTAAAATATAAAGAATATAAAACCTAAATAATGAATTAGATTGTAAGATACATTGCAGAATGGTAGATCCCAAAAACAGCAAGCATTTAGAAAAACAGATTTTGAAAAAATAAAAAAAAACACAACGTGTATGAACAAATAACGAAAACACACAACCCGGGCGTAAAAACGTTCTTCCTGCCTTTCTCCAATGTCATCCAGAAAAAAGGCAAGGTGGCGTTGCTTTATCCCAAAAACTATCAAAAAAATAGGCAACTGTGTCTACTTGATCTATAAGCTAAAACAACAAACACCCCCCCCCCCCAAAAAAAAGGGATGGGGGGAGGTGGGGAGAAGGCTGTAGTTGGTACTGAGAGAAGTCCGAAATAGCACATGTTCGAGTAATCGATCGCTTAACGTCCATCCAACCAAACGGAGGCTGCAGCCAGAGTATCAAAGAAAAATGTTTATCCATTATCTATTAGACGCAATCTACTGGGAAACAAAAGGCTATACTGTATACTCTTCTCTCGTAGTCTCTTACTAATCTCCGTGTAAGTTTTATGACGTTTTCTTGAGAATAATCTGGGTAAAATAATAACTTAGTATTTTCAAAAGGTATATCTTGTTTAGCCCTGGCAGCTGCCAGAACCCTGTCTCTGTCTTGGTAGTTCAATAATTGTAACAGAAAAGGCCTAGGGGGGCCCCAGGTTTAGATGGTTTTGGTGGGACCCTATGTGCCCGCTCCACCACAAAGGTGGTTGATACACTACTAAGGCCCAAAACTGAGATTAATAATTGCTCAGCAAATTCAATAGGTTTAGTCCCTTCAGCCCTTTCTGGTAAACCCAAGATATGGACATTATTTATTCTAAGACGATTTTCAGTAACGTTGGCTCGTTCCTGCAACCATTTAACCTGTAGCTGTAAAGCTTGCAGTGAAATGGAAAATGAAAGTTAAAAGTCAATTATCTTCTCTGCATTATGCATGATACTTACAATGAATGAAAAGTGTCCAGTGCACTGGTGGCTGCTGAGTTGGGTTGAAATCGTCATTCTTCTGGCCCAGATACAATAAAAAGTGCTCTATAAATAAGGCATGGGTGGATCAAAAAAATAGAACATTTCTCATTGTGGGAAATGATAGTACAGCTTCTATGAATAGAGCAAGGGGGGGGGGGCAGAAATGGCAGGCATAGTGGACACTTTTGACAAGTGCATGTTACAGCTGCAACAGCTCATATTAACCCAAATGAATAGAGCAAGGGGGGGGGGGCAGAAATGGCAGGCATAGTGGACACTTTTGACAAGTGCATGTTACAGCTGCAACAGCTCATATTAACCCCCTGCACCAAGATCACTCTGCAGGGTATCCACAGTAGAGAAATTAAGATTTCAACCTAACAAAGCAGCCACCAGCACAGGGGAAAGTTCATTCTTTGTAAGTACCAACCCTGGTACTGTTTTCTTTTGAATTTGCTAAACTTCAGCTTTAATCCTTAGGGTAACAGCTCTCATATCATTGGTTTAGGTATACCTCATGTTCAGCTCAGTATAGAAGAAATGCCAAGCTCAAACAGGTATTACAATGTGGTAAAAACTGTTGTAACTCAAAGTCACTCACTTAAAAAAAGCATAGCTCCTACATTAGGGCATTGGAAATATGTTTTTGCTATCTCTTTTTTTTTCTAGTGGTGTCCCCATGATTTTCTAGCTTACAACCCCTGAAATAATACTCTTCATATATGTAGATACCCCATCTATTCAGTTTTTTACGCTGTCTATTTTGTATCGGGTGTAGGAATTTGAGCACATTTATTAGGTGTAATGAGACACCATGTAGCTTATTCCAGATACCAGAAACATTTACTTTCAATTGGTGCAAAGTAGGAAGCCTGTGGGGTTGATTTACTAAAACTGGAGTGTGGAAAATATGTTGCAGTTGTGCATGGTAGCCAATCAGCTTCTGACTTCAACTTGTTCAATTAAGATTTGACAAAAAAGCTGGAAGCTGATTGGTTTCTATGCAGAGCTGCACCAGATTTTGTACACTCCTGTTTTGGTAAATCAAACCCTGTGGTTTGCATGTGATATTGCAAAGGCCAGGGTCCAGTACATCTATCATCTGATTCTTTCCATTTGTTTTTTGTTAGTGGTTGGGAAAATTAGCCACAGCCTTTATAATTATACTTAGCTAAATGGCATTGGCTGTGTCATGGAGTTGACCTGATTCCCAAAGAGCTATTTGATTAGTGATTGATTATTTTAATCTTGAGGGCAAAGCAAGAATAAACCCAACAGCAGAAGATTGACATTCAATTTTAGCGGTTGTGTCATTTGTATTTACTTAGAGCTGAACTCTATCAGGAATAAAAGACATGTATTTATGCAGCTTTGTAAAAAAAAAAAATTGCAACTCAAACAGTGTACATACCTGATCTTCACTTAGTATCCGCTTCTTGTAGTATCTTTACAGCAGAGCTCAGAGGGAGGAGAAGCAGCACAAGGTGCCAGTCACGTGTGCTGCACAGAGTGGAGTGATAAAAAGATAAGCTCATTAGTCTGCTGCTTCTCCTTTCATTTTCCACTCCCATGGTGGCAAATGAATTCCTTAAAACAGCTCTCATATATGTACTGTATACATTCTGTATTGAGCTGTTCACCTGGAGTTTAACTTTAATTCCATATTCTAATATAACAAGCGTGACACATAAAGCAGACACAAGCGTGACACATATAAAGCAGACACAAGCAGCTACATGCAGCCACAATATAAGCAGCTGCAGCTGCTGCCCTTTTCTGGTCTTCTAATATTAAAAGTGTGTTACTTTGTGAAATGCCACATCTTTATTAAACATTTACCATCAGTTTTGTGTATGACATCTTTAACCTTGGTTATGTGCTGCATATGTGATTTGTCAATACTGACACATAATAGGCCATGAAGTTATAATTCTTTTAATATAGGATTTAATGGCATAGAGGTTAATACGGAGGGTGAAAATGCTAATTCTATGCATCAGAGATTCCTTCAGATGATCTGGTACTTCATCTGGTCAACATTAATTCCATCTTTGAGTTCAAATTATCATATGCAAGAGCAAGATAACCTTTAAAATACTGTGACTCAATAAAATATTTTTTCTTCAAGTGCAGCTTTTGGTTTGTTGGCATATAAAGTAGCCACTATGCTCTTTTCATATGTATTACTCTCTATTTGAAGTGTTGTTAGATTCATAAACAACTTTGAAAACACATTTTTTTCAATTCCTCTTGTATGTTTATGACACCGCACCTTAAACTGGCAAATTGGATTCACAGAGGAGAGTTAAATGTACTGACTACATTTATATCACATATTAAAGTCCAATTCTTCTTGTTTAATCAAGGGGAAAGTAAAAGCACTTAGGTGGTTATGCATTGGCTAAAGGATAGATATTGGTGTGTAGTTGTAAATGGGGTTCATTTGGAAAGGAGACCAGTCATTAGAGGTGTACCACAAGGCTCTATACTAGATCCTGTTTATTTAAACTATTTGTAAGCAATATAACTAAAGGTTTGGTGGGTAATATATGTCTTTTTGGTGGATTGCTCTATTCCTGGAGGTGTCTGTAACATGGAACATGATTTGACTTTACAGAAAGATTGGTGTAAGCAGTGCGTACCGCAGTTCAATGTTTCTAGATGTAAAATAATGCACCTTTATTGCACCTTTTGTACCACCACCCCCTTCCTTTAGAATGTAAGCTCTACGAGCAGGGCCCTCCTGTCCCTTCCATATTGAACTGTACTGTAATTGTGCTGTCCCCCCCCTCTACATTATAAAGTACTGTGCAAACTATAAATCGTGTATTATAATAATAATAATAATAACTTAGAAACATAATTAATTGACATAGTACAAAAGTAGGGGTACAGTGTTGACCAGAACTACAGAGAAAAAAAATATTTGTGGTATTTATTTATTTAACATCCTACTCAGGTAGTCATAATAGGCATGTGAAACAGAGATGTATCCTCCAGGAAAGCGGCCCATGAAGATGCACACCCACCAGGCAGGGTATGGTGAATCACATGTATCAAGAAGAAGGAAAGAGGCAGTTTGTAAATGTATTTGCATCACAATTAAAAGAGTGACACTTATAATTGCTGTTTAATAAGAGCCCATTAAAACGGCATTGCTGACAAAACGCGTCAGTTCGGGTAATACGTGAAACGTCGTACGTCATACGTGAAACGGCACTTCCGCCATCCTTTTGAAAAGCAGGTGGAACACAGTCAGTGTCCCTGCTTGTTTTGATGGGCTCTAATTGAATGGCAATATTGTAAGTGTTATGCCCCGTACACACAGTCGGATATTCCGATGGAAAAAGTCCGATCGGATTATGTTGTCGGAAAATCTGATTGTGTGTGGGCTCTAGCGGGCTTTTTCCGTCGGAAATTTGAGCAGGATCTCAAATTTTCCGACAACAAAAATCCGATCAGACTTTTTCCGATCGTGTGTGTCGAGAATTCCGACGGAAAAAGTGCCACGCATGCTCAGATCAAATTATGAGACCAAAGCTATTGGCTACTAGCCTCTACGTAGTTCCGTTGTACGCAATGAATGTCACCACGTTCGGAACCATCGGATCTTCCAACAACTTTGTCCGACCATTTGTATGCAACACCAGTTTCGAACATTTTGTGGTCGGAATTTCCGACGTGTGTACGGGGGCTAACTGTTTTACTTGCGATTCGAATACATTTACAAACTGCACTATGAGAAGCCTTTTTTCTTCTTCTTGATACATGTGATTCACCATACCCTGTCCGGTGGGTGTGCATCTTCATGGGCCAATTTCCTGAATGATACATCTCTGTTTGACATGCCTATTATGACTACCTGTGACGGGTGTCAAGTATGTCCGGTGAGTAGAATGTTTGCCTAGGGGCTGGTGAAAGAAGGCACCTTGTTTTTCACATCATATTGTATGGAGTACTAAAGAAGTTCATCACTTTCACTTGATTGAAGATGTCTGGTGGTTGTGTTACATTACATTACACATTATATATTTCAACGTACCTTAACATTGATTTGTGTGTGTTTTCATTGTTTAGTTTGCACTATATGTTTGTATTAGAGAGCATGGTATGAAAATGATTGTTTTCTTTCCATGATGAAGAAAGTCATATCTAAATTTGAAGGCGGATAAAAAAACATCAGGAGCCGTGAGTCTTGATTGACTGAATCAAATAGGATTTGAAGGGTTCAGTTTGTCACCTTGCTCATGTGCCCCCGCCAACCAACTAATTTTCACCTTGCAGTCCCTCCCCGCCAATACTTCTAAGTTTGCATTCCATAACATAATAGTGATTAGGTCTAATAGTTCATTGTTAGGCTTAAAGGACTCGACAGAGCCATATGCCATGGAAAAAGGAATTCAGTCACATAAAAAACAATCCCTGCTCACTTTGAAAAGCCAATCATGTTCAGATGCTTTTCACATTTTTGGATAATTGAAGTGAATATTCACACACTTATTTAACAGAAGAGTCTTAGCTTCTGTAGTAAATACACAGTAATGGCCATATCTCTGCTGTGTATAGGGATACCATATACCATATAGAAATAAGTTAAAAAAATAACTACTGAGATCCGGTGTAAATTTTAAGTTTTAATGTTTTGTTTAGAATTGTATATTTTTTTTGATATTTGTAAATGAGTTATGTAAATTAAGTACCCATTTATTAAAAAATAATGGTTGAGTGAGTGTCCATTGCCTAGTTTTTTGTGATAAATCCTCTTTAAAATCCCAGAAAGTATGAGTAAAGCCTCGTACGCAGACTTTTGTCCGAAGGCGTTGTCGGCCAACAAACATGAACGTAGTTTCGTACTATGTTGTTTTCCAGCTCTTTAGCGCCACACTTTGGGCTCCTTCTGCTAATTTCATGTTAGTAGAAGTTTGGTGAGTGTTGATTCACTCTTTTCATTTTTCGCTTTTCAGTTCACGCTTTTCATTTCGTTTCTGAACGGCTGTTCGTCAACCAGACATGTTGCGGAATCGGAGGAGATAATGTGTTATTTATTATTGGCCTTGAAGTTATTGCTTTGACCCAAGTCCAGTCCAGGAACAGGGGGAGGAGGATTTCTTGGACCAAAAATTGATTGCTATTAATCGTGACCATTTATGTCATATGCCTTTGCTGCAGGAGCTCCAGGAGAATAATCTGGATGATTTTCGGAATTATATCCGGATGACGGACCCCTGCTTTTACCAACTCTTGGCATTGGTGACCCCCTATATTAAGAAGCAGGACACATGCATGAGGCTTTTTATTTTATTTTTTGGTTGAATAATAATGATTTGGTTTGTTATATTTTCTATATTTTTGGATGCATAGAATGCACTTTTTCTTTTTTTAATGCACAATAAAAAAAATTGTGGAGAATAATACTTGGCTATGTATTTTACTTCAAATGACAGTTTGGGAGTAGGCAGTTACATTTTGGGAAATGCAATGTAAAATTGACAAGAAACACCAACATAGGTGTATCTTTGATCTTAAAAACTACGGCATAATGGTTTTGTGGTAACTTGCACCAAAAAAATGACAAGCATAAAAATATTATTCTTGATATCACTAGAAAAAAAAAGCCTTTGAAAATGTGTTTGCATTAACTCCATCAGTATCACCAGCAAAGCAGCTTCATTATTATCCCACTAAAGAAGAAGAGAATGTGCGCTGCATTTTCGAGATTTCATAATTTGCCATAATTCTCCATTACAAACGCTAGTTTACAAGACCGACCACTTCTGGCTCATCCTTGCTTCCGAGCATGCATATTTGCACTTTGAACTTTTGTCCAACGGACCTGTGTACCCACGCTCAGAAAATCCAAAAATAGACATTTGTCCGCGGAAAATTTTAAATCCTGCCATCCAACAATTGTCCGGTGGAGCGTACAAACGGTCGTTTTTTCCGCCAACAGCCTGTCATCACACATTTCCCGTCGGAAAATCTGATCGTGTGTACGCGGGTTAAGCCTTTGAGGTGAGCACAAATGTTCAAGAAAAGGCTTCCTATGTATATCACTGCTCAAGTGAACAACTTCTGGAAATTGTGTCCACATTACCCTTGAACGTGAAAGGAGAAATAATATTTATAGTCTCCCAAGTAAAGTCATTTAGTAACTATAACATTTCCCCATACCAAAGATCATTATCTTAAGAGAACTTGAAATAATTCATTTGCATTGTCTTTAATACTTCATTTGAATTCAAAAACAAAAAATATTTTAAGTGTCTGTACTGTTGATTTTAAATATAGTTTCTGTTATTTTGTTTTCGTGCTTGAATGATCAATTTTATACCATTCCCTTTTGCCAAGTACAGTAACTATCTTATATTCAGTAAGTGACAAGATGCTTTCATTTGTGTGGAAGGAAAATATATAAAAACAATTGCTCCACAGAAAGCAATATATTTTAAAGACTATAAATTGGAGTGGCATATGGCAAAAAAAAGTTTAGATAAACTGAAATGTTTTATAGTCACAATAAGCTTTTGTCAGTGGAGATATTTATTCTGTTATATGTATCCCAAATTCATATGAATAAAAGTTTAAAACTAACTTTCGGATACACTGTGTTGTCAGAAGTTTTGGAACACCTGCCTTTACACGCACATGAACTTTAATCGCATCCCTGTCTAATGCCCCATATACCCGGTCAGATTTTCCGACGGAAAATGTTCGATGAGAACTTGTTGTCGGAAATTCCGACCATGTGTGGGCTCCATCGGACATATTCCATCGGAATTTCCGTCACACAAAATTTGAGATCTGGATCTCAAATTTTCTGCCAACAAAATCCGTTGTCGTAAATTCCGATCGTGTGTACACAATTCCGACTCACAAAGTTCGACGCATGCTCAGAATCAAACAGAAGAGCCACACTGGCTATTGAACTTAATTTTTCTTGGCTCACCGTACGTGTTGTACGTCACTGCGTTCTTGACGATCGGAATTTCTTGTGTGTATGCAAGACAAGTTTGAGCCAACATCCGTCGGATAAAAAACATGGATTTTGTTGTCGAAAAATCCTATTGTGTGTACAGTGCATTAGTCTGTAGGGTTCAATATTGAGTTGGTCCACCCTTTGCAGCTATAACAGCTTCAACTCTTCTGGGAAGGCTGTCCACAAGGTTTAGGAGTGTGTCTATGTGAATGTTTGACCATTCTTCCAGAAGCGCATTTGTGAGGTCAGGCACTGATGTGGATGAGAAGGCCTGGCTCGCAGTCGCTGCTCTAATTCATTCCAAAGGTGGTTTATCAGGTTTAGATCAGGACTCTGTGCAGGCCAGTCAAGTTCCTCCACCACAAACTCTCTCATCTGCTTTGTGTACTGGTCTAAATCATTTGGCACTGATGTGGATAAGAAGGCCTGGCTCACAGTCTCCACTATAATTCATCCCAAAGGTGTTCTGTTGGGTTGTGCAGACCATTCAAGTTCCTCCACCTTAAACTCGCTCATCAATGTCAGAATAATTTTGGGATTGCCAAGTTATTTTAGCACTAAACAAGTAAGCCAACAACGTTTTCTAATGTCATCTGTTTTGCATTTTTCTGTTTTCAATTGTTTTGCAAGTATGCACAATTTTAAGCGTAATGTAGGTGTTATAAAAACGCATTTTAACTATTTATTTAGGAAGTTTGGATGTTGTATTTTCTTTCATAGCATGTTAAAGTGCATCTTAACTCAAAATACAAAAATGTAATATATTGCAGCTTCTATTGCTTGAATGTGGTGGCTGAATTTGTTTTCATTTTTTCTTTCTTTTTCGCCTTATGATTCTATCAGTAAAACACTTCCAGTACTAGGATTGCAGTGCTCACTTACCCATCTACACCAGGACAAAAAAACAAGATATGACTATGGCACCCTATCCCTCTACTATTTTCAATGGGAGGTGTAGATCTGTAGTCCTGTAACTGTGTAACTTAACTGGGTATCAGTCAGCAAAAGTAGACAGCAAAGGACGTATCAGACTACAAGACTTTTGGCAATATCAACAGGTATTTTGCACTTATTGAAAAAATGCTTTCAGCTGTATATTTAGCAAACTAAAAGGTACCAAATAGGAGAAGTTCATTGTCAGGATATACATACACTTTAAAGTGATACTAAAAATAAAGTTTTGTTGTTTTTTTAATAACAAACATGTTATACTTACCCAGGGCCGGACTGGGAATAAATTTCAGCCCTGGAAAATTGGAAAATATTTCCTACCAGCCCCACAGCATTATTATACCAGCGCAACAGCATAACGTCATAACGTCATTATTTTCTTGTTCATCAAAGGGAAAACCATAATTTTATTTAAAGCACATTTAAATTCCAGTTAAAAGTGGTCAATCATCAAGGGGGATCCCAGGAACTCAGAACGTGGGGGGGGGGACCACCTTCCGCAGAAAGAATACACTAAGATAAGGGGGGGTGGGTTACTGATATAAGGGGGAAACCCTTTATATCAGTGCCCCCTTACATTATCATATTCACTCCCCCTTACATCAGTGACCCCCCCTTCAAACTGGCCTGGCGGTGCTGTCACTGACCTCCTCTCAGGTGCACCAAGCAGGGCTCAGTCAGTTGGCTCCAGCTTGGTGGCTCTGATTTTCCTATAGTCTCCTCTCCACAGTCCACACACATCTGACTTCTCCCATGACCCCCATCCTGGCGGCACTCCCTCTCTTGACTCCTCTCCAGACTCCCTCAGAGACTGCAGACATAATACAGGAGATGATCAGAGGCTGCAGACATGATACAAGAGCTCAATGCAGCCTCACCAGTGCCCATCAAATGCAGCCTCACTGTGCCCATCAAATGCAGCCTCACTGTGCCCATCAAATGCAGCCTCACTGTGCCCATCATTGCAGCTTCACTGTGCCCATCAAATGCAGCTTTACTGTGCCGTGAAAGCAGTCTCACTGTGCCCATGAATGCAGCCTTACTGTTCCCATGAATGCAGCCCCTCCTGTGCCCCATATCTCAGTCTGCAGTTCCTGTCTGTGGGAAGGTGTGTTGTTGATGCTCGTTACAGTACCTTGCATACCAGCAGGATATCCATGATGGCCAGCAGCAGGCAGTGGCTGTTCTCCTTTTGGATGGGGACAGTGCTCCTTCCAGAGGATCTGTTTGCTGTGAGATGGAGTGGTCCCTGGCCACCTGCACTTTCAGCCGTCCTCATTTTCCGGCCCCAGACAGCCTGTCCCCTGGTCCTGGGGAAGTGGAGAGCACTGGATGGGAGCTGGAGAGAAGGGGGAGCAGAGAGTACTGGCGGGGTTGGAGAGCACATGGGTGGGGGCAAAGAGCAGGGGGAGTGGAGATCACAGTGGGGGGAGTGCAGTGCACTGGGGGGGCAAAAAGAACAGGGGTGGAGAGCACAGGAGGCTGAGAGCACTGGGGGGGTAAGAGTGTGGGGTGGCAAAGAGCACTGGATGGGAGCTTGAGAGCACTGGGTGGGAAGAAAAACAGGGCTGGAGAGCACTGGGGGGTACAAAGAGCAGGGGGAGTGGAGAGCAATGGGGGGGAGCTTGATAGCACCGGTGGGGGCCAGAAAGTACAGGGGTGGAAAGCACGGGGGAATGGAGAGCACTGGTGGGGTTGGAGAGCACATGGGTTGGGGTAAAATGCAGGGGGGAGTGGAGAGTGCTGGGGGGAGCTTGAGAGAGCACTGGAGGGGGAGTCAAAAAGAACAGGAGTGGAGAGCACGGGGGCTGGATAGCACTGTGGGGGGTGGAGAGCACTGAGGTGGGGGCTTGAGACTGATGGGCAGAGCTGGAGAGCACCATGGCCAGAAAGAACAGGGGTGGGGAGCACGGGGGGGCTGGACAGCACTGTGGGGGGTGGGGAGCACAGGGGGGATGGAGAGCACTGTGGGGGGTGGGGAGAACTGTGGGGGGTGGAGAGCACTGGGGTGGGAGCTGGAGACTGATGGGGAGAGCTGGAGAGCACCAGGGGCAGAAAAAACAGGGGTGGGGAGTACAGGGGGGCTGGACAGCACTGTGGGTGGTTGGGAGCAGGGGGGGCTGGAGAGCACTGTGCGGGATAGGGGAGTACGGTGGGGGGGCTGGAGAGCACTGTGGGGGGTGGGGAGCACTGGGGGGCTGGAGAGCACTGTGGGGGGTGGGGAGCACTGTGGGGGGGGGGCTGGAGAGCACTGTGGGGGGTGGGGAGCACTGGGGGGGCTGGATAGCACTGTGGGGGGTGGAGAGTACTGGGTGGGGGCTAGAGAAGGATGGGGAGAGCTGGAGAGCAGGGGGGAAGAAAGAACACGGGTTGAGAGAACTGTGGGGGGGGGGCTGCAGAGTGTGGTGGGGGAGGAGAGCACTGTGGGGAGCACAAGGAGAAGGGGGCAGTAAAAGAAGTTGGATAGGGGGATCAGCAGGGGGGCGGCATATAGAGGAAATGAGCTTTCTATATTCCTCCATGCAGCCGCTGAATGCTTGATTCTTCTCCTCTCCCTCCTCCAAGCATTCAGCGGCTGCATGGAGGAATATAGAAAGCTCATTTCCTCTATATGCCGCCCCCCTGCTGATCCCCCTATCCAACTTCTTTTACTGCCCCCGTCTCCTTGTGCTCCCCACAGTGCTCTCCTCCCCCACCACACTCTGCATATAGAGGAAATTAGCTTTCTATATTCCTCCATGCAGCCGCTGAATGCTTGATTCTTCTCCTCTCCCTCCTCCAAGCATTCAGCGGCTGCATGGAGGAATATAGAAAGCTAATTTCCTCTATATACCGCCCCCCTGCTGATCCCCCTATTCAGGTACATAGGGCGGGCTGTACTCACAAGCATATCCTCCTGTGATCTCGGATCTGGCTGGGTTTGTGTTCGGCGGCCGCGCTGTAACACGGTCCTGCCCCCCTAGACCGGCTTGTTTGATAGGTGGAACACTGATTCTATCTACTATCACATGAGCCGGTCTAGAGGGGCGGGACCGTGTTACAGCGCGGCCGCCGAACACACACAGACCCAGCCAGCTCCGTGATCACAGGAGCAGGAGAGAGGGGAGCAGTGCAGCCGCAAAGCAGCCCCAGGGCAGGCGGCCTGACGGGAAATATCCAGGTATCCCGGTAGGCCAGTCCGGCCCTGTACTTACCTATATTACCTTGCAAAATAATTGCACACAGCAGCCCTGTACTCTCCTCTGTCCCCCACAGGTGCGCACCCCTCCCCCTGCTGAGGGCCTCCATAGCAAACCACTTGTACTGGGGGCACTTATGCGCTCTCCCTCCCAAGCTCCCAAGCTTTGCTCTGTGTGTCCATAAGACAAACAGAGTGGGGCTCAGCCTTGCCCCCTTCTCCTTCCTCATTGGCTTCCGCTGCTGTGTCTGAGCCAATGAGGAGGGAAAGAACTAGGAGAGCCTCTGCTCTCATGCACATTGCTGGATCAAGATGGGGCTCAGGTAAGTATATGTGGGGGAGCTGCACACCTTGAATTTGACACCATTGAATGCCTGAAGGTAAATACGGTACCTTTAACCTTTTAGAACTACTTTAAGGATATCTTTTAGGAGTTTTGTTTTCTAATATTGCAAAATAAAACTTGTTATTAGCATCATCATCATTATCCTCACTAGCATCATCATCATCATCACTTTAATGCTAATTTGATAAGGGCATTGCATTAACTTTACACACATCTGCACTGAAATAAATGGAAACAAGATGCATTACAATATAAGATACATATTTCATATTTGCTCATTAACTACAGTATATAGCTAAAATGTAAAATCATCTCTGAAGCATGTTTGTATAATGCAAGTTGCTGGTATAACCTTATAGTATATATGCGTATGTTACTTTTTCATATCAATTAACTATACCTCAGTTTCACATTTATCAGGTTTGGAGGCATATCAAATGATGAATACTGTTTTTTTAATTTGTGTTAGAGCTCGTCTTTGGACTTTTAATTTAATGTTATGATTATTAAACATTTAGAGGATGTTGCCTGTGGGAACACACTGAATTCACTTTAGACAGTAATTTACTCTGCCTGTTTGTGAAAATATTGTACTTGCGGTTAAGCAAGACTTGATTATTCATTTATTGGACTCTAAACCTCTAACATTTTTTTCTTGGTAATCATTTTGCTGTTTAATCTACTCTCCAAAATATTTTCATGTTTAAATTTTTTTAAATAAATATGTCAGGGGATATTTTATGATTAAATCATGATTTGCTGTTTAATAATTCCTTATGTTTGTATTACACTGAAGTCTCCACGTTTACATATTTATTCACTGTAACATTTCACCAAACACAGAAAGGGATTTTGCAAAACCTAGCAGACTTAGCTCTGGAAGCTTATATTAATTTGATAACTGTTATACATACCAGATATAAGTAATCACAAGGTCATCCAAATTATTTCAGTGCACTGAAACTGTACTGAAAATCGAAAACTATAATTGCAAATACCAGACTACATTACACATGCTTACCTGCCTGCAGAGCTATGCCATAATCACATGCTTACCTGTCTTCAGAGCTATGCCATCTCATTTCTTGAGGCCCTAAAATGGCAAGATAGTAAAAATACCACTCAAATGATCCCTTTTTGGAAAGTAGACACCCCAAGGTATTTAGTAAGTAAGAGGCATGGTGAGTTTTTTGAAAAATTAAGCAATCAAATACATTTTTTTCCACAATTTTTCTTTTTTACATACTGTCACTTGAGCAGTGTATCCTCACCATATGACTGGTGTGGTGTTGATCAATGACTGGTGTGGTGTTGATCAATATGATATACATGCATACTGGTGTGGTGTTGATCAATATGATATACATGCATACTGGTGTGGTGTTGATCAATGACTGGTGTGGTGTTGATAGTTATGACCCCAATGACTGGTGACAGTATGTAAAAAAAAAAAAGTTAAACTTTTTTTTACATTAAAAATAAAATAAAAAAATGTTTTACATTTTTTTTTTACACACTGTGACCAGAGCAGCAGCACCAAAGTGACAATGTACTACTCCGGGGAGGTGATCAGGATTTCGTTTTTTACACTGTGATTACTTATTACAGTGATTATCACTGTACTAAACAATCTCTAAGGCTGGGTCCACACCATCACCGCATCTGTCTCACAGCAGAGGTCCGGTGCGTCCTGGTTCACTTCGGATCAGTTGGGATTTCAGACCGAATGCACCAGACCTGCTGCAGAGATATGTGAACTGGCTTCATAGAGAACCGGTCAAAATCTCCTGTTATTGCGAATTGGATGTGGAAACCATCCAATTCTGGGGGGGGGACCCAGTCTAACACTGTTCAAAGGTTTAATTTATGAAACCTTACTACTGTGATGCTGTGATTGCTCACTGCTATCAATCTATCCAATCAAGAGCCGAGAACCCCTGGGCAGAGAGATACAGCGCGTCTCCGCTGAGGAAACTAAGGGCTCAGGTTAGTAAAGCAGGGGGGGGGGGCTGGGGGGGCGGTCAGTGTCAGAAGTTTTTTCACTTTAATACATAGGATGCATTAAGGTGAAAAAACACAAGGGTTTACAACCCCTTTAACTTTTATTGAAGTATGCACAACCATGTACAGTTCCACCCATAATGCTTCAGCATCATCACACTCTCCATCAACAAAGTTCTCTTTTACATTCACTATAAGATAGAATAGCCAGGAATGTTATTATCCCAGTCGTGAAGAATAAAGCCAAGATTCAGCAATACCATTTGAATCGTAGTTCTCTTCATGCACCAAAGCTTGCAACTCTCCTATTTTGCTTGGCAGACTTCTGGCATTGGTGAACAAACACTCAAATTCATTGTCATATTTTGCACTTGTGTTTTGCATATCTTTTTTAGTAGTACAAACATTTCTATTATTGCCAATAATATAATTTGACATGTCAAATCGCATGCCAAATTGGCGGCTATTGCCAGCAATGGCAACGTCCGAATTTGCAACGCCGCACTGATTCCCAAAAGTAATTCCTGTACTACTTTTGGCGACTTCAGGGGCGATTTGTATAGACATCTGAGCAGGAACCCACACAGATGTCTGCCAAATCGCCCCCCCAAAGTCAGACTGCATTTCCGGGTTGAAATTGCGCGCAGCAATGTTAACCTAGGCTAAAGATTCTTCCAGTTTTTCCAAAAGCCTCTCCCCAGCACAACAGACCCCTTTGCATTTAGGGACAAACCATCTTTAAGCTAATATTATAACACCTGCGCAATGTTAATTAGCAACAAGCTCAGGGCAGCACTCTCTCATTGATTTGTCAGAGACAAATGGTATAAAGTGCGTTACACTTTTTTTTACATCTGCATGTGTTGGATAGATGCAAAACCGAAAAAGCTTAAATAAGTAATGAAGGTATTACATAAATAAAATGTTTTGATACAAATATTATTCAAGTAAAATGTGCCAAAAAGTGTCAGAGTGTCAGTGCCTGAATTAAAGGGCAATCTGTCTAGAGGCAGACAGACGTCGGATGCCACCAGAAGGTTAATCAACGTTATTCATAACGCCGACGCGTCCGGAACGCCTTCTCTGCTTCTGGCACTCGACGCAGAGAAGGCGTTCGATCGCATACACTGGGGCTACTTGGAAAAAACCCTGACCGCATTTGGCTTCAAGGGTCCTATATTCTCAGCAATCATGGCACTCTATACCAACCCATCAGCCCAAATCTTCACATCCGGGGTCCTATCGACCCCATTTGACATCACGAACGGAACGCGCCAGGGGTGTCCTTTGTCACCGCTAATATTTAATCTACTTATGGAGCCACCATCAGTATATATCTGGTATCAAACTGCACAAATCTGTGCACACTATAAGCCTCTTTGCAGATGATGTCATATTAATGATCACAGAAGTGGAAAAATCCCTGGCTTCGGTGTATCTCGTACTACAGGAGTTTAGCAACATGTCATATTACAAGGTGAATGAGTCCAAATCATACATATTAGGATTAAACATACCAACACGCTTACAACACAAATTAAACACTACCTATCCATACACATGGGAAAAATCGGGAATTAAATACCTTGGCATCATTCTCACACCTAAAACCACTGACCTATATAAATCCAACTACACACCCTTCTTAGGCACGTTAAAAAACAAACTGACAGGACTAGCAAAGACGGAGCTCTCATGGACAGGGAGACTGGCAGCCTTTAAAATGACTATCCTCCCCCAACTAATATACATGTTCAGAACACTCCCAATACCGGTACCTACCACCTTTTTTAATACAGCACATTCAACGAGTGATTAATCAAATACATCTGGCAAGGGAAAAGAGCGAGAGACGCAAAGATTAGGTAGCAAACACACAACATGAGAATAATCTTTTTTGGGAAGAAGAGACTGTTACCCTTCTTTTTGCCCTAGAAAGAGCATTCCAACTGTCGTAAGGCTAAAGGAAAAAATGACAACAAAGTAAAATAAGCTAAATAGAAGACCTGAAATGACAAGAAATCAGAGGGTATGGTTAAAATATCCGATTAAATTAAAAAATGCCTCTTTTTCACACTATAAGCCCCCCCTACCCCTCTTTGCAGATGATGTCATATTAATGATCACAGAAGTGGAAAAATCCCTGGCTTCGGTGTATCTCGTACTACAGGAGTTTAGCAACATGTCATATTACAAGGTGAATGAGTCCAAATCTGAGGAGTGAAACAGAAAAAAAAAATTATACAGGACCAATCAACATTAGGATTAAACATACCAACACGCTTACAACACAAAGTTTAAACACTACCTATCCATACACACACACAAATAAATTACAGGAAATGGAATGTATGGCCTGTGCCTTCACGCGCCTTGTCAACTCCAGAGGGGCGGGAGGAATAGGAATGGTCAACCTGAGAGACTATCACTTAGCCACGATCCTTACCCAGCTAAAAGCATGGTTCCCCACCAGCACGACCAATAGATGGACAGAAACAGAGGAAGCCCAACTACAACACCACGACCTCTACCATGCACTCCTCCAAAGAAAACATGTCCACTTGAAAGACACCCTTCTATCCCCAACTATAGTAGCTTCCTTACGAGCCTGGAAATTCCTGACAAAACATACCTTCCAACAAACGAAATTGACCAATATCCCAATCCCACTACAAAGCCTAAAAATTCCTATTCCAGACCTAAATATCGACGAATGGGTGACAAAAGGGATAAATGAAATTGAAGACTTGATGATTGGACCAACCCCCAAAACCTTTAGATCTCTGCAAATAGAGTACGACTTGCTCCCACACGACTTGTTCACATACCTCAGAATTGCCCACTTCTTACATACTAACCCTCACACGTCACTATCTCTCCCATGGAACCTGAATCAATACTATAGAAGCCCATCTACCAAAACCAAGGGCATCACATTATTTTACAGAATGCTGAATAACAAGGAAGTGTTCAATAAAACCCCGGCAATATATCAATGGGAAACTGACTTAGGCCAGACTTTCACATCAGAACAGTGGCAAAAAGCTTTTAAGGTAAACTACACATCAACCAAGAGTGTTAACTTGTGGGAACTAACCCACAAGATCTCACTTCGCTGGTACTTAACACCACATAGAATCGCGCAGTTCACACCTCGCCACTCCGCCTTATGCTGGCGACAATGTGGTGAGGTGGGAACCTTATATCACATTTTATGGGCATGCCCGGTTATTAAACATTACTGGAGAGCAGTCTTTAATATTATTAACCAAGTCTTGGGCCACACTATGAACACGTCCCCAGAGTTGGCTCTACTCTCCCTGTCCGTTGACTCCATACCAGGGGAACATAGGACGGTACTAACACATATACTTATGAGTGCAAGACTAGTACTGACCCGTCACTGGAAAAAACACCCAGCTCCAGCCATATCTGAAGTAGTGACGACTACTAACACCCATGCCACGTTCAAATTAATGTACGCTAGTTCACAAAACCGCCTTTCACAAGCCTCAAGAAAATGGGAAACCTGGACTAAATGGTATAAAATACAATACCCTTAGATCAATAGACAAAGAAGCGTGTTATGAGCTTAGTTGGTAACTTCCCCTTATTTCACAAAACTGATTTTCGCTCTTATTTTGAAATACAGTGATGAATAGCTTATTCTGTTTATATCCTTTTTGTCTGTTATAAGTTCCGTTGTTGTTATATAACATCAAGATACTACTGCTACATATATTTACATGAATGTATTCTTACGACTTTACTTGTATCTGATAAACTCAATAAAAATATTGAAAATTAAAGGGCAATCTGTGACTCCAAAAAAAATAATATTAATTAAACATTCAAACAAGAAAGTTTGTTGTGATAAGCAAGTGCAAAGTTTTGGTGGTGTGATGGTTGGTGTGTAGATCAATCACATCCTCTAATGATTAATGCCAGTGCTCTTAAAGTGACAGTGCAGTGCTATGCCACTTCAATTCACTCCATGTACGCTGTGCCCCCCAATGGGTCCAGACTCACCAAATCTTGTTGACCTCTTATTGCTTATGCCAAAAGGGATCAAAAGAAAGCTTTCCCCTGCTAGGCTGTGCGTGGCTAGGTGCTCTTAATGCTGTTTCTTTTTACACAGACCAGTTGGAGCTCAACAAGTGTATAAAGCAGAGAGGAAAAAGGGAAGTCTGGATGGCCGCACTTCAGCAAAAACTTCTTTATTAGGCAAAAGATAAAATCCAAAGTAGTGACATCTCATGCGATACAGCAAAACAGCAACAGTAGCTTACGCGTTTCACGCCTCAAAGGCGCTTAGTCATAGCTAAAGATAGAATGCAAAAAACAAAACATATATAGCTAAAGTCAGGTGACCGACATTGACTAAACAGCCAATCAGGGCACTACAGCTTAATCATTCTGGTGATTGCATTCAAAAGATCTCACCTGGCTGCAGCAGCCCACACCCAAATCCCAAAAGAAAAAAAACATTGGAATAAAGGTATGGGTAGGACAGCCAGGATAAAGACCAACAACAAATTACATGCCAATAAAATGTATATAAATGTGTGGTTAGTACAAAAATACAGAAAAAATACATACAAAGAAAATAAGTATGTGTACAAAAACGTAGGTGTCAACATTGTGGTCCACTGTATAAAGGCTGCAAAAACAAGGGTATATGCACAATTTCAAAAAAAGAAAAACATAATTAAATCTGAAGAATATGTACATAACATCCAAAATGGGAATGGGTAAAAGATGATACAAAAGAGACCGGCACAAACTTCCAATATGAAAAAACGGGATACCGCATACAATGAAGAACAACCCACGTAGATGTTTGAGGTAAAACCAAAAATGGCAAAATTCCAAAATGCAGCACAACACAAAATCGCATTAGGAGTGTAATGTGTAAGTGTAAGTGTTTTGGACCTGAAAGTCCCCGTCGAGCAGACACAGAGTTTTATTGTCGTTACATTGACGACCTCCTGTTTATCGTCTCTGACCCTCACATCACTTTGGAACAATGGTTAATTTACATGAATGACAACCAATTGAATCTAAAATTTACGGGACATCATGATCCTGTCACCATTGATTTTTTGGATGTGAGGCTCGCGGGAGATAACCATGAGATCGTGAGTAGCTTATATAGAAAACCCACAGCTGGGAATACTCTATTGTCTGCCAGTTCTAGCCATCCGCCACACACCATTAAAAGCATACCGGTAGGCCAATTTTTACGGCTTCGCCGTTTATGCACTAGACAGGATGTATATGTCCGGGAGGCTCGCCTAATGACAGAGAGGTTTCTAGCTAGAGGATATTCCAAGTCCATTATCGATCGTGCTTGTCGCATTGCCAGTCAGGCATCCAGGGCGGAGCTTTTGGCTGACAAACCGGTTTTATGTAACAGTAAGGATAAATCTCAATCCATCCCTACTTTTTCTACCCCATATAGTTTGGAATTTCAAAAAATAGGTAGAATTGTAACTAAATACCTTCCAATTTTGTCCAATGACCCAATTTATTCTAAAATCCTCACTAAAGGCATACGTACGGTCTCTAGGAGAGCACCGTCCTTAGGCAGTCTTTTGTCCCCTAGCTACTTTTGCAGCAAAAATCCCCCTTCCCATTGGATGCATTTTAAGGGTACCTTTAGATGTGGAGGCAATTCCTGTGTATACTGTCCCTTCATTAAGGGTGGCGACACCGTCACCTCCTCCTCTACAGGCAAAACCTTTAAAATTGGATCCTTTATTAATTGTAATACACGCTATCTCATTTATGTGATTACCTGTCTTACATGTTCAACTCAATATGTCGGCAGAACTATCCGTAGATTAAAGGACCGCTTATATGATCATCTTTATGACATTGACAAAGAACACGGTACCAATGTAGCCCGACATTGGAATGAGTTTCATTCAGGTGACACATCTAGTTTGCGCATTCAGGGCGTTGATAAAATCATACAACCACCTAGAGGAGGGGACAAATTTGGGCTCTTGTGTAAGCAAGAGGTTAAATGGATTTTTAATTTAAACACTAGACAGCCTGCAGGAATGAACTTTGAGTGGGATGTTTCCCACTTTTTACGAATAGTACCAATTCTTTTGGGGTCCCTCTGCCTACTATATCTTTTTATGTAACAACTTTCCTTGCTTCCTATCACTGCATTTTCTTTATTCATTTTTTTTTTTTTTATTTAATTTATTTATTTTATTTTTTTTTTTTCCCCCTCCACTACTATTCTTTCTTTCGTCTTTCTGTTTCCTTCCTTGTTGGCACTGACAATCATAATGACATTCTTTGCAATTAGCACTTGTCATTATTATCCTTTTAGTAAAAACACCTTTCTTTAGTCGCATGTTGCATGTCACATGGCATCACCGTTGATTCAATAGGTACTTCAACGGTTCGCCATGCGTTTATGCATCCCACCGAAGAGAGAGATTAATATAAAAATGTTTAGCTACATGAGCTATATACATCTATGGACCACGATCTTGTGATCTTTTCTAGATTTATAGTATTAATAAGGCTCTACTGCTGTTCTATAGTCCAGCTTTGACATCCATTTCCTCCATTTACTATTGGGCTTTACTGATTTTATATTATAAATGGAGGTCTATTTTGTAGACTTCTATATATTATATACTTTATTACACAGTATATTTTACATTGGACTTTCTCTCTTTAGGCTTCATTTCAGTGCCATAAACACGGGGTTTCTATTTGCTCAGATTTTTTGCATTTTTTTGCATTTTTTTGCATCTTTTGCATTTTTTTGCATTTTTTGCATTTTTTGGCATTTTTTGGCATTTTTTACATTCATGTGTCTCTAATAACACGGGAACTCCATACATACATATATTTCCTGATCATATACATATATATTTTTTGGTCACATATTTGCTTGCGATTCACATTGAATCGCTGTATGTACATCCCGTTCCTTTTTATTACATTCATTGCATTCTGTGTCATATACACAGTTCATCCATACAGACTCGCAGGTTTCATTATACAGGTTTATTTGGGGTTTCAATTCAAATTAATGTAGTGTTACTATCATATTTTGAATTATATTTAATTATTCAAAAAAAAAAAAAAAAAAACTTAGATTCCTTCAGGGTACCTATATATATGTATTTTTATATATATTCTATGCGTGTATATATTCTTACATATATTTTTTGCTTTTTACATGCTATGTTCCATATGCCACAGCACAGCCTGAATGGTTATATAGATCCTCATCTACCGCCATTTTAAATCTTATTGCGGTGACAGATGTGGAGTCCTTTTTTACACTCCTAATGCGATTTTGTGTTGTGCTGCATTTTGGAATTTTGCCATTTTTGGTTTTACCTCAAACATCTACGTGGGTTGTTCTTCATTGTATACGGTATCCCGTTTTTTCATATTGGAAGTTTGTGCCGGTCTCTTTTGTATCATCTTTTACCCATTCCCATTTTGGATGTTATGTACATATTCTTCAGATTTAATTATGTTTTTCTTTTTTTGAAATTGTGCATATACCCTTGTTTTTGCAGCCTTTATACAGTGGACCACAATGTTGACACCTACGTTTTTGTACACATACTTATTTTCTTTGTATGTATTTTTTCTGTATTTTTGTACTAACCACACATTTATATACATTTTATTGGCATGTAATTTGTTGTTGGTCTTTATCCTGGCTGTCCTACCCATACCTTTATTCCAATGTTTTTTTCTTTTGGGATTTGGGTGTGGGCTGCTGCAGCCAGGTGAGATCTTTTGAATGCAATCACCAGAATGATTAAGCTGTAGTGCCCTGATTGGCTGTTTAGTCAATGTCGGTCACCTGACTTTAGCTATATATGTTTTGTTTTTTGCATTCTATCTTTAGCTATGACTAAGCGCCTTTGAGGCGTGAAACGCGTAAGCTACTGTTGCTGTTTTGCTGTATCGCATGAGATGTCACTACTTTGGATTTTATCTTTTGCCTAATAAAGACGTTTTTGCTGAAGTGCGGCCATCCAGACTTCCCTTTTTCCTCTCTGTTGTGAGCAGAGCCTGCACCAGCTGTACCGAATCAGGGTGGACATCACTTTGCCTCCAGACTCAGAGCGGTATTCATATTCTTATCTCTCAAAAGTGTATAAAGCAGAGAGGGATAGCATCGCGCAAAAGTGCCTTTATTAAAACACATCAGCACATCATAAAAACTATTCACATTGTTAAGTGCCTCCCTGGAACCCAGGAATCATCTGCCTGTAAATATTATAACTGCCACTGGCCATCACTTTGAAAGCAAAAGCCAATGCTATCTGTGTATGGACTCAGAGAGCTGAAAGAACAGCTCGCCCCTACTCATACGGGTTTCGTCTCTCAAATAGGCATCGTCAAGAGGCATGACAGGCACTGCACTATCACTTTAAGAGCACTGGCATTGATCTTTAAAGGATTTGATTGATCTATACACCAACCAATTTTTTCAATGAAAACTATGCACTTGCTTACTCTATCGCAATGGACTTTCTTGTTTGAATGTTTAATGAATATCATTTTTTTGGCGTCATGAATTGCACTTTAATTCAGACACTGGCACTTTTTGCCACTTGAATGATATTTGTATCAAACATTTTATGTATGTAATTCCTTCATTATTTGTTTATGCTTTTTTGTTTTTTGATATATCCAGCACATGTAGATGTAAAAAAGAGTAGCGCACTTAATACTATTTGTATCGTGCAAACCATCTTTAGCATTAAAAGTTGTATCCCAATGAAACGTCCAGTGCTGTAGAATTGCAAATCCTGCTTTCTTACACCAGATCTTTAGCCATGCATTTAGTTCTAATCTCCCCCTGCGTTTCCTGTGTTGTGCATGCCGCAGACAATAATCTACACCTTTAATAAATTAGTCTCAATATATAAAAAGTATCAATACAGTATTCCAGGTATACAAAATGCACAATATATTAAATCTTAACCTCTCTGGCGGTATGATAATGTCAGATTTTTGATGCTCAAAGCGGTACATTGTTTTGCATGGAAATTTGGCGTTTTATATTGTAGGGATATAATTCTTAGGAATGACACACTTAAATCTGTCCAAACAAGAGTCTAGTAGACATCCCGGGTTTGATAAAGTTTCAAATGCAAAATCCTAAATTATAATAACTATAAATATTTATAACAAATAATAATATAATAATAATAAAATGTAATCAAATCAAAAACACTGAAATTTGCTCAGTTGCAGAAATGTCGCTAGCTGGTCTAAAACCACTTTTGAAAAGGGGCACTTTATGGTTGCTATTGACATTCTCAAGTTTCCAGGCAGAAAGAACAGTATATATAATATAAAACTGCATGCAGGGCACTGGACAAAGCATTAGGGACAAAAGGAATGTGAAATAATTTGATACAGTAATGTAATCTCTAAGCTTACAGTGTACTGTATGTATAGTGTGTTTTTCACTTTTTGAATTTGGCACCGTTCTCTGTTCCTGTGCATCGCAATGCTCGCAGGGAACAGAGCCCTGCACTGTGATAGATAGAGTGGAGGAGACAGCTCGCACACAGAGCAGGTAAGTAACTTTGCCTGGATCCTGTGATGCAATCTTGAGTGTGGCTCAGGGTTACCGCTTTTGGTACAGAAAATTCACCCACACTGGGAATACTGCCAGGGAGGTTAAAGTGCTAGTAAAGGCCACTTTTTTAGTTATACCTACAGGTAAGTCTATAATAAGGCTTACCTGTAGGTACAGTAAATATCTCTTAAACATGCACCGTTTAGGAGATACTCACTGTTGCTGCAGCCGGTGATGTCACTGGCGTATGTGCTTTGAAGGGATGGCAAACTCATTCCGTCCCCTCAGAGCTCTGTGTGCAACCATTCAAATGGCCGGAGCCCTTGAACCCCGGAAGAATGACAGATTAAAGATGGAAGCCCTGTCACCGGTGACAGTGTGCCTCTGCAATGCATACTAGCACATTATGCCATTGCCTTACAGGGAATTTTTTTTTTTTTAATGGTAGAGTTTCCTACCGCTTTAAGTCATCATGGTTCATTAATGATTACTGCTTTTTTGTTGCAGTCCTTTAGTAAACTAACTTTACTGTTGTCTTATTTTTTTATTCAAAAAAGTGAATTTTTTCCAAAAAAAGTGCGCTTGCAAGACCGCTGCGCAAATACGGTGTGAAAAAAAGTATTGCAACGACCGCCATTTTATTCTCTAGGGTGTTAGAAAAAAAACAATATATAATGTTTGGGGGTTCTAAGTTTTTTTCTAGCAAAAAAAACTGTTTTAAACATGTAAACACCTAAAATCCAAAACGAGGCTGGTCTTAAAGTGGTTAAATGAAAATTTTCCCTTTAGAAATTTTGCTGTGTTACTGTTTTAAACATGGGAAAAATGCGCCACTTTTCAAGCATACTATAGACACCCCCCAGGCACGATATTTAAAGGAATATTACATTTTTATTGTTTCACTTTAAGCATTAAAAAAATTACTTTTTTGTCTTAATAAATGAAACCATCATTTAAAAATGACATTTTGTATTTACTCAGGTTATCTTTGTGTAATAATAAAACATTTTGATGATCTGAGTCATTTAAGTGTGACAAATAAGCAAAAAAACAAAAAAATCAGAAAGGGGACAAATACTTTTTCACAGAATTGTATATGTTCAAACTCTAACCTCTCAAAAGGAATGGCGGGTACTAACTATTAAAAAAGTTTTGTAGTAGTGGAGCTTAGGTCGATAATAGTTTTAGGGATACCCCAATGAAACCTGTACTCAAGGTCTTACCAACATGATAGGGCAGAATCAAGTTCCTTTTTTTGGTCAGCCAAGTCCTGCTCACGATTTTCAAGAACCATGGCTGCAGCATCCATCTTGTCTTCTAGGGCATTGGTGCAATTCCCAAGCTTTATGATTTCTTTAGCTAGGTAAGCAACAGGTTTGGAAGTGGCTGCCGAAAGCTCATTCTGCAGCAGGGTTTTAAAATTAGCCCAGAGTTCTGCATCCTTCAGAATTGGTGACTGTTGTTCCGATGTTATACCTAGTCAGCTTTAAGAGAATGCGTCAAGGTCAACCAGCAGTAGTGGTGTGGAGGGCTTAAAACTCAAGACCGGGACTTTCAGCTTGGAGACAGGTAGGAAAGCCCTATCATCAGTATAGTCAGCAGCTCTGGCACTCAAGGCCTGGGTAGTAAGGAAGAGGTTGGGACTTTGAATGAGATGCAAACCAAACCGTTATATAATGTTGTTGTGTAGGAACATACAGGTAAACAAAATATAAGTATATGGTAGAATCATGCGAGTACATATAGGTAGTTGTATTGGGAGCTACTTTATTTGAGCATCCCTAGCAATACAATACAGTAAAAATTCCATAAATACTATATATTTTAAACATTGCATAGTTTATACGATAAAAACACAACACAGTGGAACATGTGTGTCACGATCCGGGTATGCAGGGACACAGGAGGTGGATCCCCTATGCCAGTGAGGCGATAGCACGGGTTGTATTGAAGGACCGGTTCTAATGTTGCTACTGGTTTTCACCAGAGCCCGCCGCAAAGCGGGATGGATTTGCAGCGGTGGTAGCAACCAGGTCGTGTCCTCCAATAGCAACTCGACCTCACTGGCAGCTGAGACAGGCGTGGTACACAGGGATTAAGCAGAGGCGAGGTCATACGTAGCAGAAGGTCAAGGCAGGCGGCAATGGTTCGTAGTCAGGGGCAACAGCAGAGATCTGGATACACAGGCAAGGGCAAACACTAAACGCTTTCACTGGGCACAAAGGCAACACAAGATCCGGCGAGGACAGGAAGGGGAAGTGGGTTTTTATGGGATTCTGGTGCACCAGTAATTGGACCAGGCACCAATCAATGGTGCGCTGGCCCTTTAAGTTAAAGCAGAGTCGCGCGCGCGCGCCTTAGGGAGCGGGGACGCGCGCGCCGGGAAGGAGCAGGCGGGGACAGGTGAGAGGAACGAGATGCAATCCCCGGGCGGACCCGGGCTGCCGCGTGGATCGCATCCCACCGGTGACAGAGCAGCGCCTGCGGTCAGAGGAGCTGACCGGGGCGCTGCGGGACAGAGAAAGCCGTGAGCGCTCCGGGATGGATGGGACACCCGGAGCGCTCGGCGTTACAGTACCCCCCCTTGGGTCCCCCCCTCTTCTTGGGTCTCCCCCTCCTCCTGGAGCCCAAGAACCTGAGGATGAGGTCCTTGTCTATGATGTTACTCTCAGGTTCCCAGGACCTCTCCTCAGGACCACAATTCTCCCAGTCAACAAGATAGAACCGCTTACCTCAGACGGTCCTAGAGGCGAGGATCTCTTTAACGGAGAAGATGTCGGAGGAGCCGGTGACAGGAGCAGGAACAGTGACCTTGGGGGAAAAGCGATTAAAGATAAAGGGTTTGAGGAGGGAAACATGGAAAGAGTTGGGGATGCGGAGAGAAGAGGGAAGATGCAGTTTGTAGGACACGGAATTGATCCGAGCCTTGACCTTGAATGGACCGAGGTAGCGGGGACCCAACTTGTAACTGGGGATACGGAACTTGATGTACCTGGAGGAGAGCCACACCTTATCACCAGGGGAGAAGACAGGAGGAGGTCTTCTTTTACTGTCAGCATGTTTCTTCATGCGAGAAGAGGCCAGGACAAGCGACTTTTGGGTCTCTTTCCAGATGGACGACAGCTCTTGGGTGACTTCGTCTACAGCAGGGACACCGGAAGAAGTGGGGATGGGTAGGGGGGGAAGAGGATGACGGCCGTATACTACAAAGAAGGGTGATTTTGAGGAGGACTCAGACTCTTTCAGGTTGTAAGAAAATTCGGCCCAGGGCAGGAGGTCAGCCCAGTCGTCATGACGAGCAGAGACAAAGTGTCGCAGGTAGGCCCCAAGGATTTGGTTGACTCTCTCCACTTGTCCATTGGACTGCGGATGGTAGGCAGAGAAGAAGTCCAGTTTGACTTTCAATTGACTGCAGAGAGCTCTCCAGAACTTAGACACGAACTGAGCGCCTCTATCCGAGACGATGTGAGATGGAAGTCCATGAAGACGAAAGATCTGGAGGAAGAAATGTTTTGCAAGTACAGGTGCAGAAGGGAGACCTGGAAGAGGGACAAAATGTGCCATTTTGGAGAAACGATCAACGACCACCCATATGGCTGTATGGCCATGGGAAGGAGGAAGGTCCGTGATGAAGTCCATTGCTATGTGGGACCAAGGTCGTTCAGGCACAGGCAGAGGATGAAGAAGACCAGCAGGCTTTTGGTGAGGGGTCTTATCTCGAGCACATATAGTACAGGCCTGTACAAAGTCCATCACATCCTTTTTTAAGGAGGGCCACCAGTAATACCTGGAAATCAGTTGGGAGGACTTCTTGACTCCAGGATGACCAGCCAGATGAGAGGAGTGACCCCATTTGAGGATCTGAAGACGAAGACGTGGAGGGACAAAGGTCTTCCCAGGAGGAACTTGCACCAAGGAGGCAGGAGCTGAAGACATCAGACACTCAGGAGGTACAATGTGTTGTACAGGAGACTCAGACTCTGAAGCATCGGTGGAACGTGATAGGGCGTCAGCCCTGACATTCTTGTCTGCAGGACGGAAATGGATCTCAAAGTTGAAGCGGGCAAAAAACAACGACCACCTAGCCTGGCGTGAGTTTAATCGCTGGGCAGACTGGAGATAAGAGAGATTTTTGTGATCCGTGAAGATCGTGATGGGGTGAATGGATCCCTCAAGAAGATGTCTCCATTCCTCAAGTGCTAGCTTAATGGCCAGTAATTCACGGTCTCCGATGGAATAGTTCTTTTCAGGGGGGGAAAAAGTCTTAGAAAAAAACCCACAGGTGATGTTCTTGCCCTTTGAGTCTTTCTGAAGAAGCACAGCTACAGCTCCCACAGAGGAGGCATCGACTTCCAGGAGAAACGGTTTGAGAGGATCAGGCCTGGACAAAACAGGTGCAGAGGCAAAGGCAGACTTGAGGTGGTTAAATGCCTCATCAGCTTGAGGAGGCCAGGATCTTGGATTCACATCCTTTTTGGTTAGTGCCACAATAGGCGCAACAATGGTGGAGAAGTGAGGAATGAACTGGCGATAATAATTGGCGAATCCGAGGAAACGCTGGATGGCCCGTAGTCCAGTAGGGCGTGGCCAGTTTAGGACGGCAGAAAGTTTCTCAGGGTCCATTTGTAGACCTTGACCAGAGACTAAGTAACCCAGGAAGGGAAGACTGCAGCGTTAAAAGAGACATTTCTCTAGTTTGGTGTAAAGATGGTTATCACAGAGCCGTTGGAGCACTTGACGGACATGATGACGGTGCTCTTCCAAGCTAGAGGAGAAAATCAGGATATCATCCAGATAGACAACAACACAGGAGTACAGCAAATCTCTGAAAATTTCATTCACAAAGTCTTGGAAGACCGCATGAGCATTGCATAAACCAAAGGGCATGACAAGATATTCAAAGTGTCCGTCACGAGTGTTAAAGGCGGTTTTCCACCCATCGCCTTTACGGATACGGATGAGATTATATGCGCCCCGGAGGTGCAGTTTGGTGAAAATTCTTGCTCCGCGCAAACGGTCAAAAAGTTCAGAGATAAGAGGCAGCGGGTAGCGATTTTTTACAGTGATCTTATTAAGAACACCATAGTCCATGCAGGGACGTAAGGACCCGTCCTTTTTGGCGACAAAGAAGAATCCTGCTCCAGCATGGGAAGAAGACTTGCAGATGAAACCTCTTTTGAGGTTCTCCTGGATGTACTCCGTCATAGCTTGTGTCTCCGGGATGGAGAGAGGGTAGATCCTGCCACGGGGCGGAGTGGTCCCAGGAAGAAGATCAATAGGGCAGTCATAGGGTCTATGTGGCGGCAAGACCTCAGCTTGTTTTTTGCAAAACACATCAGCAAAGTCCCGGTAAGGCTTGGGAAGACTAGGCAGAGAGGTAGCGATGGAAACTTGGTTAGTGGGCACCGCTTTGAGGCAATGCCTGTGGCAGGAAGGACCCCAACTTTTGATGTCCCCAGAGGCCCAGTCGAGGGTAGGAGAATGTAGCTGGAGCCAGGGTAGGCCCAATAGGATCTCAGAGGTACAGTTGGGTAACACAAAAAAGTAAATTTTTTCATGATGGAGAACTCCAATTTTCATGAGCAGAGGTTCGGTGCGGTAACGCACGATACAGTTCAAATTTTGTCCATTTACAGAGGTGATGAAAAATGGCTTGACAAGACGGATGACTGGAACGTTAAATTTGTTGATGAGTGAGGCTTCAATGAAGTTTCCTGCTGAACCAGAGTCCAGAAAGGACACAGCGGAGAAAGAGGACTTCTTGGGCAAAGAAATCCTCACAGGAACAGTCAGACGTGGAGAGGAAGAATCCACACCTAGCAACGCCTCTCCCACGTTAGCTAGGTGCGAGCGTTTCCCTGACGCTGAGGGCGGATAGAGCAATCCTTTAAAAAATGGTCAGGACTGGCGCAATACAGGCACAGATTATGGTCTCTGCGGCGAGTCCTCTCTTGTGTGGTCAGGCGTGACCGATCCACTTGCATAGCCTCCTCAGCGGGAGGCACAGGAACGGGTTGCAGAGGATTCTGGAAGAGAGGTGCCAGGCGAGGAAACCGCCTGGTGCGAACAAAGTCCTTTTCCTGGCGTAGCTCTAGGTGTCTTTCGGTATAACGCATGTCAATGCGGGTAGCCAGCTGGATGAGTTCAGACAGGGTAGCAGGAATTTCTCGTGTGGCCAGCACATCTTTGACGTGACTGGATAGGCCTTTTTTAAAGGTCGCGCAGAGGGCCTCATTGTTCCAAGAGAGTTCAGATGCCAGGGTGCGGAACTGAATGGCGTAATCGCCCACTGAAGAATTCCCCTGGACAAGGTTCAGAAGAGCCGTCTCGGCTGAGGAAGCCCGGGCTGGCTCCTCGAAGACACTGCGAACTTCTGAAAAGAAAGCTTGAACTGTCCCAAAGCGGTGTAGCCCAGGCTAGGGCCTTGCCAGATAGCAGGCTAACCACGAACGCCACCTTTGACCGTTCTGTGGGGAACTGGTCCGACAACATCTCCAGATGGAGGGAACACTGGGATAGGAACCCTCGGCACAGCTTGGGGTCCCTATTGAACTTGTCAGGAAGAGACAGGTGGACTCTAGCAGCAGCAACTCGTGGTGGAGGAGATGCAGGAGCTGGCGGTGGAGATGGCAGAAGCTGCTGTAGCATAGCAGTCAACTGCGCCAATTGCTGTCCCTGTTGAGCGACCACCGTGGTCAGATCCGAGATGCTTGGCAGCGGGACCTCAGCGGGATCCATGGCCGGATCTACTGTCACGATCCGGGTATGCAGGGACACAGGAGGTGGATCCCCTATGCCAGTGAGGCAATAGCACGGGTTGTATTGGAGGACCGGTTCTAATGTTGCTACTGGTTTTCACCAGAGCCCGCCGCAAAGCGGGATGGACTTGCAGTGGCGGTAGCAACCAGGTCGTGTCCTCCAATAGCAACTCGACCTCACTGTCAGCTGAGACAGGCGTGGTACACAGGGATTAAGCAGAGGCGAGGTCATACGTAGCAGAAGGTCAAGGCAGGCGGCAATGGTTCGTAGTCAGGGGCAACAGCAGAGATCTGGATACACAGGCAAGGGCAAACACTAAACGCTTTCACTGGGCACAAAGGCAACACAAGATCCGGCGAGGACAGGAAGGGGAAGTGGGTTTTTATGGGATTCTGGTGCACCAGTAATTGGACCAGGCACCAATCAATGGTGCGCTGGCCCTTTAACTTAAAGCAAAGTCGCGCGCGCGCGCCTTAGGGAGCGGGGACGCGCGCGCCGGGAAGGAGCAGGCGGGGACAGGTGAGAGGAATGAGATGCGATCCCCGGGCAGACCCAGGCCGCCGCGTGGATTGCATCCCGCCGGTGACAGAGCAGCGCCTGCGGTCAGAGTAGCTGACCGGGGCGCTGCGGGACAGAGAACGCCGTGAGCGCTCCGGGATGGATGGGACACCCGGAGCGCTCGGCGTTACAATGTGTATGTAGGATTGGGAGCTAATAGTGAGGATAAAAAGAGTACAGCACAACAAACTCATGGTTACAGAAAATTGTATATACACAATGTTGAACATTTATGTGAATGCATGATTGTTTTATTCATATCCGTTAAGGCTCAATGCATTTTGTGGAGCAATTTCCATTTCAGCAAGAACGGGTGCAATAAGCGTCACTATATAGAGGAAAATTGCATGATTAAGAATAAAGTAGGTCAATGCAATATTATAAAAAAGAGGGGAAGGGAAGAAGAGGAACCAAAAGTTCACCCAACTAAATAAACTCCCCTTGTATACTCATACATTAGCTCGAGGGTATGCCATGTGGTATTATAGATAGAGGGCCAAGTGGGAAACTGTGCCGGAAACTGAGGGAGGACTGCCTGCAGATGCCAAGGTGCATAGCTAGGGACATCATGGGGGGTATGTATCTCCACTGTTTGGTCCGTAAAAGCTTTGTCAGCAATCCCAAAAAGGGTCTGCAAAAATGTTATTTTTGAACATATTCAAAAAATAAATGAGGCAATTGCGTTAGTGATATATAGCATGTGACTGTTGGATGAATTCAAAAGAGAAAACCAAAATTCAGTAGGCAGACCCCATTGCATTGGGACCTGCTATCTACTTATACACATATAGACTATGGAACTCCATTACATAGACATTTAGTACACATTGTGTACAGACTCCATGGACCGTTTGACTTTTATAAAAAATAAATCATTCCTAGATTACTAGCTATGAAGCCCCTGATGTTGATGTCACTGATTAAGTATTTTTGGGATGTGGAATCTCTGCAGGACTTTGAGGTTGCCTAGCTTTGAGGGTGTTCAATCATTTCATCTGGAAGAATGTTTTTGGTCTAGGTTTCATGGGCACAATTAACACCCAAAGACCAATTTTTCAGCACCTGTTTGACAGGTGCATATCATTGCAATTTTTTACAGCAAGGCCAATTCTTGCTTTCATCAAGAGTAGCTCTATAGGGATACAGTGGGAAGGCGCCACAACACCCAAAGACCAATTTTTACGCACCCGTTACTTCTATCCAAAGTCAAATTAACACCAGAATGTATCCAAAAAATCTCTAATCTTGTTCCCAGTGCCCTACATTGTGGCCTCCTCATACACACTGGCTCCCCAGCTGTTGCTGAGCAAAATAAAAGCAGCTTGCAGGGAAAATTTCATTTGTTTGGCTTTATAAATGCAATTATTGCTGCAGTAGATTCTAGACATGGTACGGATCTGCCACTTTACAGGTAGACTAAGGGGCCCCCCCCCCCCCCCCCGGCACTATATTAGAAGGATTTTTTTCATTTTTATGCTTTCACTTAAAAATTCAAAAAATCACTGCTCATTTAAAAATGAAGTTTTTTACAAACTTTTTTTATTAATACATGTCCCCCAGGGCAAGACCCGGACCCCTATAACCATTGTATGTCCCATTACTTGCATATAAGCCTTAAAAATGGGCACTTTTGATTGTTGACGTTTGAGTCTCATTGACTTTAATGGGGTTCGTTATTCGGGTCTGAACTTTCGCAGTGTTCGAAAGTTCGGGTGCGAACCAAACAGGGGTCCATTCGGTCCATCCCTAGGGAGAACATAGAGATCTCTGTTCCTGCTAAGCAAGAACACCGATCTCTGTGTTCCCCCAGTCAGAGAAACCCCCACACAGTTAGTAAGCATGCCCTAGGGACACACTTAACCCTTTGATCGCCTCTGGTGTTAACCTATTCTCTGCCAGTGCCATTAGTACAGTAACAGTGTATATTTTTAGCACTGATCACTGTATTAGTGTCACTGGACCAGAAAAAAGAGTCAAAAGAGTCAGTCAGGTGTCCAATTTGTCCGCCGCAATGTCGCAGTCCTGCTAAAAATCCCTTATCAGTGACACTAAAACTGCCATTACTCAATAAATAAATAAAAAAAATATTCCATAGTTTGTAGACGCTATAACTTTTGCACAACCAAATCAATATTCACTTATTGGGATTTTTTTTACCAAAAATATGTAGCAGAATACATATTGGCCTAAATTGATGAAAAAAATCGATGTTTTCAATTTTTTTATTGTATATGTATTATAGCAGAAAGTAAAAAAATATTGTTTATTTTTCAAAATTGTTGCTCATTTTTTGTTTATAGCACAAAAAATAAAAACCGCAGAGGTGATCAAATAGCACCAAATGAAAGCTTTGTGGGAAAAAAAGGAGATAAATTTTATTTGGGTACAGCGTCGCATGACCGCGCAATTGTCAGGTAAAATAATGCAGTGCCGTATCGCAAAAAAATGGCCTGGCCATGAAGGGGGTAAAACCTTCAAGGACTGAAGGGGTTAAAGAAGTTCTTTACAAATAACTCTTAAGCCCCATACACACGGTCGGACACGGTCGGATTTTCCGATGGATTCTGTCCTATCGGACAATGTTGTCGGAAATTCCGACCGTGTGTAGGCACCATCGGACAGTTTCCATCGGATTGTCCGACAGACAAAGTTCTATCTCCTGCTGGATAGATTTTTTGACAACAAAGTCCGATCACACCAAATCCGATCGTGTGTAGCGTAGTCCGACGGACAAAGTGCTACGCATGCTCAGAAGAAATTCTGTGACGGAAGTGCTCGGTCAGGTAAAACTACCTTTCCTAATCGACACAGCACATTCGTCACGCTGCAATGTTAAAAAATGTCTTTAATGCAGCGCATTCTCTTTTTCTTTACAATGCAAGAAGAATGACATGTTTTAGCTGCTCCTATTCACCCGCACTTCTCACAAACTTAGTTCTTTATTAGTTTTCAGGATTTCTAGACTAGATGTTTATTTTTCCTCAGATCGTAAAAGAATCTTTGTTATATTTTTTGGATGATTTCTCATTTTTGTATTTTGTTTGGAATACATATTTTAAGGATATTATTTTTTTTTTTTTGAGGGGGGTTGTGTGTCTCAACTTAGCAAAACAACATTATTAACATTTCTATTTGTTGCTTAAATTTACTAGGAGTTTGTTTGTTGTTGGTGCCCCTTGTTAATTATACTTTATGATTAGTGAAATGTACCTGCCTACTCACAAATAAACTGTCATTGTAGAAAAGTAAAACACATAGGCAATGATTCTTTCAAATCAAAAATACCTTTATTTAGGTCTCAGCAACAAACCAGAGAGGAACGCAGCGATGAAGAAACTTGGGGAATTTGCAAAGCCTTGGACCCCCACGGCAAACATCATTTTTGAAGCGTCTAAAATTGGGGGCCTGAGGAGTACGTATCTTAAGGGGAGTGCTATCTGGTCCTGAAGTCCAAAACATCCGGAACTGCAGCAGATGCCATCTAGGTCTCCAGGCTCTGGTCCTACGAGAGGCTCCATCTTCTCTCAGACCAGACTGAATCCAGGTCGTCACTCTCAGGTCTTCCTTCCACGCTTCCTTGCACGCTGTGGCTGTGGTGCTGGTGGGGTGGCAGAAGGAGGAGGCGGAGCATGGTCACTATCACAAACATGTGTGAGTGGGGTCATCTCCCCAGCCATACCCTTATTTAGGACCTTGAGGATGACCCCCTCACACATGCTGCATTGCCCCACCTCCATACCCTTCATTTTTGTGGCAACCAAGGAGGCAAAGGCCTCCTCGTAGGTGGGTGTGGCATATAGGGAGGCTGAAGCATCTCTGATCAGCTGGAGCGCTGACTCTCCCACCTCCCCCATCCTTTTCGCCCTTCTGTAGGGAAGGCGGAGGGGAGGGACTTGGGAGACAGTCAGGCTCCTACGCCTACCCCCCTGTTGGCTGTCACTACCCACCTCTTGGCTGCCACTAACCCCTGCCTCCTCCTGACTGCCACATTCCACAGCCACCTCCTGGCTGAGGTCTTCCTGTGTATGAAAAAGGGACATAGTTTGAGTTATTTGTTCATCAAACACACACAATTTTCAGCTAGTGACTGCAAAATGTTTACAAATAGAAAACCATACAATTCTCAGCCCAGCAGTTTATATTCTTGCCCCAAATGTCTCCAACACTACTGTCAGTTGATATGTCAATCACGTTAGGAACTAAGCAAATGGGGATCCTGAATTAAGTGAACATCATTCATTATTCTCAAAAATGGTTACAAAACTACTATACCTGCCACAAGCTGGGCTCCTCCACATCTTCCAGACTGGAATTCCCAGGTTGCTCCTCGGAAGCCTCATCAGGGGTGGCGTGCATGGAAGGACGCGTGCAAGGAAGAGTCGAGAGTGACTTCCTGACATTAGCCTGGTCTTTGAGAAAGTGGAGCCTCTCATAGTACCAGAGCGTGGGGACATAGACCTCTGCTGTTCCAGCTCCAGATGTTTGGGACTTCAGGACCTTATTGCGCTCCCTGAAATAGGTACTCCTCAGGCTGCCAATTTTTAGTCTTAACTTCTCCACGGTTGCCGTGGGGAACCTTGGCTTTACAAATGCCATAAGTTTCTTCATGGCTGTGTACCTCTTTGGTCTGTTGCTGTAATCTCGGTGTTTCGCCTGCCATAATAGGGGCATTTCCCTATATTTATCAATGAAGAGGGGGAGAAAACTCACATCGTTGAAGCCGTCCATAATCTCTGCAAGACACAACACCACACAAAACACTATAAATAATGTCAGGCTAAACTCTCCTAATCGTCTCCATAAAGAAGCCTCAAGGTCTAATCAGTCTAGGCTAGTTGTGTACCAACGTCAAATTGTACCTTCGTTATAGCGATCGTCTCGTGCGTGAGCTTTCTCTCCCCTCGTCTCACAGATCGTGGCTACGACACAGGCGTGTGAAGTTTTATATACAGTGCGCATGCGTGAAACTCCGCCCGCCCCTGACGATCTTTCTCGTCTATTCCCCACCCCTTCTCTTTATGGCGCAGTGGGGAGAGCACATGGCGGGGACACAGCAGGTGCGCCCGAAATATTGCAGCAACGAGGAGGAGGACGAGGAAAGGCCGGAGGCAGAAACGTCCCGATCCCGGAGCCTGAAATTCAAGGCCTCCAATATGTCATTTGGAGAAATGTTGGAGATGGTGGACATATTAAAGAGGAGCGACTATGATGGGAAGTATAGGCCTTACCTCAACCCCAATGTCCGCAAGGCCAAGATCATGTCTAAAGTTGTGAGGAGGCTGTACAATCATTTTGGGGTACAACGATCCAAGGAGCAACTGAGGAAACGCTGGTCAGACCTGAAACTGAGGGAGCCCGATCAGTACAGAAAGATCAAGCGAGTTCTTCAAAAAAGTAAGTAGTTGTGTTTTGTGTTTGATTTTTGGCTTGCATACTGCTCCATGTGTTTGTATTTTTACAAAGTTGTACATTAGAAAATGGCCACTTTCATGTTCGTCTGTGCATTCGATCGTACTCAACCTCGATCTTTCTGCCACTGTCAAGTTCGTGTGTGTGTCCATTCGATCGTACTCAACCTTGATCGTTCGGCCACTTATAATACGATGTTTGGTGTTTTTTTTGGGGAAAGGAAGTTTGTTCTCACTAGAGATGTCATCAAGAATGTAAAGCCAATTTATTCAATGTAAAGGAGAGGTCACCCAGTAGCTGTTTACCCATCTGGACTCTAGAGCACTAGTGCTTGGACACCCAAACCCACTTTTTATTATGCTTTTCCACACATGTGCTCCAGTGGATACTAGAGGGGGGTCTCCATCAGACAAACTTCTACCAAAAAGCTAGTAAGTTTAGCACCTTTACAAAGTGACTACATTCATGTTGTTGTCATTTGTAACTGGCCAACCAAAAATATTGTCCCTCACTTTCAAGCAATGTTTGTCATTTCCTCTTTCTGCCCTGATTGTGTTGCTAAATCTTCCTTTTGTACATTCTCATAGGGGAGCGAAAACTCGGGACGTCTGAGGAAACCACAAAACCAAAACCTCCCAAAGAAGGGGAAAGACCAGAAGCAGAGGAGGAGGAGGAGGAAGGAGAGATCATAGAAATTGGAGAACTTGTCACCACAACAGGTGAGTGTGGGAGAACACAGCTACTGGTAAGCTAATCAATGTATGCCTGCCTCATTTCCCACACACATTTTTGTTTTTTTTGGTTGTTTTTAGGTGACGTGGATGTTGTGGAAGAAGAATCGCACTTTACCACAGAGAGTGCCCACGTACTCATCAGGGAGATAATAATCTGCAATCGAGATCTAGATGACATAAAGCAAAACATCAATGATGTTCAACAAAAATTGAAGAACATCATTGATGTTTTAGGTTAAATCTGAAAACGCACCAAGTAATTAACACACATTTGTGGCTGTTTCTGAACACATTTGCAACTTAAGCACTGTGTGAAATTTGGAACATGCACACATTGTGTCCACATGTGCTAGCTCCCATCATGGTGGATGAATGACAACGTTTTTTTGGGGGTGCAACCACTTTACGAACTACTAAAGTGGTTGTGGTGAAGGGGTTGCACCACCAAAAAACGTCCATTCATCCCCATGATGGAAACTGGCACTTTTGAAGATTCTAGGCATGTGTTTTACCATCTAATGTCCATTTTCAGACCCAAATTGTGTGCATGTTCTAAATTTCAAGTTTCCAGGGGTGACCCCCCATGTGATGAAGGCAAGATTAAACACAATTTGAACATATAGTCATGTCTGATCTTGTCTTCACTTTAGAAAGTTGAACTTTCCTAGTTCCTATGTTCTGTTTTGCTCCATGCCTGGTTTTACCAAATGCGGAATGTTTGTAAACAATGTTGTCAAGAACCAAGATCTTGTCAGTTTTGGCAAGAAGTTTGTAAACGCACTTGTGAATGTGTTGCAAGTAAACTTTTTTAATTTTCTAAATGTGTGGCTTCCTTATTTAAAAACACCAAAGCACTATGTATGTCAAATGTAAAGGATTTGGGGGGCAATGGGTGTTATTTACTAAAGGCAAGTCCAGTTTGCACTGCAAGTTTCTTTTCCAGGGCACTTTTGCACTGCACTTGGAGAGCATAGTAGATTTGACTTATGTAAATGACACCCACAGTGATTTGTACGAAAACACGTAGCACACCATTTTTGAGAATACACACATTTCTGTCATGGTGATGAAAAGGAGTATTTTGGGTGTCAGTTATGCACTACAAACCTTCTCTAGACAAAAGATTAGGTATCAAACACACAACATGAGAAGAATCTTTTTGGGAAGAAGAGACTGTTACCTCCTTTTGCCCAGAAAGTGCATTCCCACTGTTGAAGCTAAAGGGCAAAAATGTATATCTCAAATAAGCTAGAATATGGAAATGACAAGAAAACATATGTTTGTTAAAAAAATATATTTATTTAAAAATGCCTCTCACACATCGTCAGGCAGAGCAATGGCCCCCCTTCCCACAAAGTACTCCATATATTGCTCACGGACCTCGCGGGCATTTAGAGGGGGCAAGCCTGGACGTGCCACTTGAAGGGCTGTGAGGTCGGCATTGGAAGGGCCCTCCACATCTGGGCCAACGGTCACCACATAGTTGGTGTTGTGTCTTTTCAAAAAGTTGTGCAATATGCAACAGGCAAGAACTATGTGGTTCAGTTTGTATTCCGCCAAGTTAATAGCCGTCAAAAACAGGCGGAAGTGGCTGGCCAGGATCCCGAAGGTGTTCTCCACCACTCTGCGGGCTCTCGACAGCCTGTAATTGAAGACCCTCTGGTCTGGGGTGAGGGTCCTCATCGGGAAGGGCCTCATCAGATGGGGAGTCAACGTAAACGCTTCATCTGCGACAAAGACGAAGGGGAGTCCTTCAGCATTCTCCTCTGGAGGTGGCAAGCACAGACTGCCACTTTGGAGACGCCAGTAGCACTCCGTGTGCGCAATGGCACCACCATCCGAGATCCGGCCGTTCATCCCCACGTCCACATACAAAAACTCGTATGTCGCCGACACCACCGCCAACATCACTACACTATAAAACCCCTTGTAATTATAATAGTAGGCCCCCGAGTTGGGGGGTGGGACGATGCGGACGTGTTTCCCATCAATTGCACCTCCGCAGTTAGGAAAGTCCCAACGGCTGGCAAAGTGGGAGGCCACAGTCTGCTATTCCTGTGGCGTGGAAGGGAACTGTGGAGTGAAACAAGAAAAAAAAATTAGTCACTTTGCATATAAACATTGCAAGCAGATTAGACACTAAACATCTTGGAACAAGATCAGACTTTTACATTTTAAGCTGGAAAGTATTTGCAACGCAAAGTAGAGGGTCCCCCTAGCAGATTACTCACCCCCCATCAATCCCCCCACTTCTGATGGGCCATTGACAATAACTAGGGGTTTGGGGGGGGTTTGGACAGGTAACCCTCTGCACTTCATTGATTGCCAAATGGCTCAATAATGTGTGCTAGTTTGGCCAGACCCTCCTTACTTAACACTATTGGCAGCCCACAGGAAAGATAAAATAACATTCCAAATCCCCCCCCCACCCCCCCCCCAAAAAAAGGAACGCACATTTGGACATTCTGCAATTACCTAGCAAGCTAATAGGAGGGAAAGAACACAAAAAAAGAGGAAATGGAAAGTATGGAGCCAGCCCCTTGCACTACATGCTTTGCTGAATTCATCCCTAAATATGACCACTATAAAGAGGTAGGTATATAGTGTCTATTGACCTTTGGAAAGCCAGCAGATAGAGGATTGGTACCATCTGACAGAGCAGTTGGGGGAGGGGGTTCATAATGCGTTTGGCCCCCCCCCCCCCCCCCAACAAAAAAATGGTAAAAAAAAGGGGCTCTACATGAAGTAAAACACACAGCAAACATTTGTGCATATTTTAGGGGGTGTTTGGGGGAAAACAATACTATACAGCAGACAAAATACATTGCTTAAGTGACTAGGCCATAGGTGTCTATTGGGCCAGAAGAGCATGCTGGGGAGGTAAGTGAAGGGAAAAATGCATGAAGGAGAAAAGGGGCACAGCATATTAGAGCATATTGCAATCATGGTAATTAGGGAAGGAGGTCAAAAATAGAAGACATTAGCAAACAGAGCATACATAGAAGGGAATAGTAAAGGAGAAATGTTACCTTAATATAGTCCTCCTGCAGGACCTGGATGATGGCAGAACAGGTCTCTGGAATAATGATTCCCAGGGCCTGGGGAGAGATACCTGAGGAGAACTTCAAATCCTGAAGGCTTCTTCCTGTCGCCAAGTACCTCAACGTAGCAACAAGCCTCTGCTCCGGAGTGATGGCTTGTCTCATGCAGGTATCCTGCCGGCTGATAAAAGGGGTTGCAAAGCCAAAAGACGGTGAAAAACGGGGTCCGTCATCCGGAGAAAGTTCCTGAAATCATCAGGATTATTCTCCCGGATCTCACGAAGCAAAGGCATGTGCGAGAACTGATCACGCTGAAGCAACCAATTCTTGGTCCACATACTTCTCGTCACTCTGTTCATGGACGGGTCTTGGCTCAAAGCTAAAAGCCCGACACCAATTCCGCGTACAGCGCAAACTCGGCGACGAGTATGTGCGGGAATCATCGCTCACAAACGGTCGGCTGGTCAGAACGGACAAACAGAAAGCACCGATAAACAGCAAGGCCTGAAAGAACGAAATGAATACCAGAAACGAGCAGACAATAAGCAGTGAAAATCAAAGCGTCCTATATCAAGATATAGGCCGCAATGACCAACAAATGCGAACTGACTACACTCACTAATAAACAGATACGCACGACAAGCACAAACTGAAGAGCAGTAACGATCTGAGTCAGAAAACTGAGAAGCACGAATCGTAAGTCCCCAAACTTCGACTAACTCGCGATAAACACGGGATCAGCAGAAGGAGCCCAACGGGTGCAGGACGTGGTGCTGAACTTCCCTTTTCTAGTCTCGTGGAAGACGACTTACGTCACAACGTTCTTGCAGACCGGAAATTCCGACAACGTTGTCCGACCGTGTGTACGCAAAACCAACATCGGACACAGTACGACGGACATGATCCGACGGACCTGGTCCTCGGATAATCCACACGTGTGTATGGGGCTTAAGCCCCCGTACACACGGTCAGACATTCCGACCACAAATTTGTGATTTTGACAATCAGATTTTCAAAATCAGATTTTTTCAGATGGATTTTGTCCGAAACTGGTATTGCATACACACGGTCTGACAAAGTTGTCGGAAAATCCGATCGTTCGGAACGTGATGACGTTCGTTTGTTACGACAGGACTACGTTTACGCTAGTAGCCAATAGCTTTGGTCTCGTTATTTGATATGAACATGCGTGGTCCGATCAGAATTCTCTACAAACGACCTGAAAAAGTCTGATCGGATTTTTTTGTCTCAAAATTTGAGATCCTGCTTTTCCATCGGAACAAGTCAGATAGAGCCTACGCACGATCGGATTTTCCGACAATATAATCCGATCAGACCTTTTTCGTCGGAAAATCCGACCGTGTGTACGGGGCATAAGTATTAATGCAGCTGTGGGAGCACATACAACTTTTGTCCCTATTGAGGCTACTATTTAGTGTGTTGAATCTCTGCATATATTTATTTTTGGGGATGAGCCAGATGTTCGAGTCGAACATAAGTTCGACTCGAACATTGGGTGTTCGCCTGTTTGATGAACAAACAGCGAACATTATGCGGTGTTCATTGCAAATTCGAAAAGCAGCGGAACACCATTAAAGTCTATGGGACACATAGTTACATAGTTAGCTAGGCCGAAAAAAGATACAAGTCCATCCAGTTCAACATAAAAAAAAAGAATTAATAAATAAAAATAAAATATATATCGTACAATCCAATAAACCCCATATTATACCCACAGTTGATCCAGAGGAAGGCCAAAAAAAAACCCAAAAGAGCATGCTCCAATCTGCTACAGCAGGGGAAAAAGAATCCCTTCCTGATCCCCCGAGAGTCAATCAGATTTTCCCTGGATCAACTTTACCTATAAATGTCAGTACCCAGTTATATTATGTACATTTAGGAAAGTATCCAGGCCTTTCTTAAAGCAATCTACTGAATTAGCCAGAACCACCTCTGGAGGGAGTCTATTCCATATTTTCACAGCTCTTACTGTGAAGAAATCTTTTTGTATTTGGAGATGAAATCTCTTTTCCTCTAGACGTAAGGAGTGCCCCCTTGTCCTCTGTGTTGACCGTAAAGTGAATAACTCAACACCAAGTTCACTATATGGACCCCTTATATATTTGTACATGTTGATCATATCCCCCCTTATTCTCCTCTTCTCAAGGGTGAATAAATTCAGTTTCTCTAATCTTTCCTCATAGCTGAGCTCCTCCATGCCTCTTATCAGTTTGGTTGCCCTTCTCTGCACTTTCTCCAGTTCCCCGATATCCTTTTTGAGAACTGGTGCCCAAAACTGAACTGCATATTCCAGATGAGGTCTTACTAATGATTTGAACAGGGGCAAAATGATATCTCTCTCTCTCTGGAGTCCATACCTCTCTTAATACAAGAAAGGACTTTGCTTGCTTTGGAAACCGCAGCTTGACATTGCATGTTATTATTGAGCTTATGATCTACCAAAACCCCCAGATCCTTCTCCACTACGGATTCCCCCAGTTGTACTCCCCCTAGCATGTATGATGCATGCATATTCTTAGCCCCCAAGTGCATAACTTTACATTTATCAACATTAAACCTCATCTGCCACATAGTCGCCCAATTAGACAGAGCATTGATGTCGGCTTGTAAATTGGAGACCTCCTGTAAGGACATTATTCCACTGCATAGCTTGGTGTCATCTGCAAAGACAGAAAAGTTACTTTTGATTCCAGACCCAATATCATTTATTAAGATACTAAAAAGTAAGGGTCCCAGCACGGAACCTTGGGGTACACCACTGATAACCTTAGACCATTCAGAGTAAGAATCATTAACCACGACTCTCTGAATTCTGTCTTTTAGCCAGTTTTCTATCCATTTACAAACCGATATTTCCAAGCCTGTAGACCTTACCTTACACATGAGCCGTGTGTGGGGAACTGTATCGAACGCTTTTGCAAAATCTAAGTATACCACGTCCACCGCCACGCCTCTGTCCAAGGTTTTACTTACCTCTTCATAAAAAGAAATCAGGTTTGTCTGACAACTTCTGTCTTTCATGAACCCATGCTGTCTTTTGCTTAAAATGTTTTTTTCCAGCAAGAACTCGTCTATGTGGTCTTTTATTAATCTCTCCAGTATCTTCCCAACTATAGAAGTTAAACTAACAGGTCTATAGTTACATGGTAAAGACTTTGTTCCCTTTTTAAATATAGGCACCACGTTCGCCCTACGCCAATCCAGTGGTAGTATTCCCGTCATTAAGGAGTCCCTAAAAATTAAATACAATGGCTTTGAAATTGCAGAGCTCAATTCTTTTAAGATCCGTGGGTGGATGCCATCTGGTCCAGGTGCTTTATCCACCTTATTCTGTCTAAATATTTCTGGACCATATCACTTTTGAGCCATTGTGGATCATTCAGGGCTGTGTAAATACCACCCCCATTATGGACATGAGCTCCCCCATGCTCCTTTGTATACACAGAGCTGAAGAAAGTATTTAATAAATTAGCCTTCTCTTTGTCCCCTGACACCCACTCTAGATTATTTTGTAAAGGGCCTACATGCTCAGACCTTACCTTTTTACTATTAATATATTTGAAGAATTTTTGGGGGTTTGTCCTACTATCTTTTGCAATCTGTCGTTCGTTTTGAATTTTTGCATCCTTGATTTCCTTTTTACATTTTCTGTTAAATTCTTTGTAACATTTAAACAACACTAGTGTTCCTTCACTTTTATATTTTTTTAAAAGCTCTTTTCTTATTGTTCATAGCTTTTTTAACTTTGACACGAACATGAAAAACCAAAAGTGCTCATTTTAAATCCTTATATGCAAGTTATTGCCATAAAAAGTGTTTGGGGACCCGGATCCTGCGCCAGGGGACATGTATCAAAAAAAGTTTTAAAAAACGATGTTTTTTCGGGAGTTTTTTCGGGAGCAGTGATCTTAATAATGCTTAAAGTGAAACAATAAAAATGAAATATTCCTTTAACCACTTGCCTACCAGGCACGAACACCTCCTTCCTGACCAAGCCATTTTTCAGCTTTCAGCGCTTTCAAATTTTGAATGACAATTGCGCGGTCATGCAACGCTGTACCCAAATTACATTTTTATCATTTTTTTTCCCCACAGATAGAGCTTTATTTTGGTGGTATTTGATCACCTCTGCGGTTTTTATTTCTTGCGCTATAAACAAAAGAAGAGGGACAAGTTTGAAAAAACATAATATTTTTTTACTTTTTATTATGATAAATATCCAATTTTTTTTTTTAACAAATTTTTTCCTCTGTTTAGGCCGATACGTATTCTTCTACATATTTTTGGAAAAAAAAATCGCAATAGGCGTATATTGATTGGTTTGCGCAAAAGTTATAGCGTCTACAAAATAGGGGATAGATTTATGACATTTTTATTATTATTTTTTTTTTACTAGTAATGGCGGCGATCTGTGATTTTTATATGGACTGCGACATTGCGGCGGACATATCGGACACTTTCGACACATTTTTGGGACCATTCACACTTATACAGCGATCCGTGCTATAAAAATGCATTGATTACTGTATAAATGTGACTGGCAGAGGAGGGGTTAACACTAGGGGGAGCTGCAGGGGTTAATATGTTCCCTATATTAGTGATTCTAACTGTGGAGGGGATTGACTGGGGGAGGGGACCGATCGGTGTCCCTATGTACAAGGGACACCCCATCGGTCTCCTCTCCAGTGCCAGGACGTGGATCTGTGTGTTTACATACACAGATCCACGTCCTGCTCAGTTACTAGGCAATCGCGGGTGCCCGGCGGACATCGCGGCCGCCGGGCATGCGCATCGGGTCCCCAGCGACGCGGCGGGCACGCGCGTGTGCCTCCCGCGGGGCGTGCACGCCCCCTAGTGGCCAAAATGGTAGCGCCGTCATATGACGGCGACCCGCCACAAGAGCCACACCGCTCCGCCGTCTTTTGACAGTGGGCGGTCGGCAAGAAGTTAAATATCGTGCCTGGGGGGTGTCTATAGTATGCCAGTAAAGTGGCGCAGCTTTCCTGTGTTTAGAACAATACCACAGCAAAATTTAATTTCTAAAGGAAAAAATGTATATAGCTGAAGGTGGGGCCACTCGGTGACGTAAACGGGCGATCCAGCCTTCCTCTGACATCACGTGGCTATATAACAGCTGTCACCGAAAAGAAGCGTCACTTGGCGGGAGCCTCCCATTGAGGCGGAGCTGTTGCGGCTGTTTCTTTTTTCTTTTTTAGGTCCGTCGGGTGGCGTGAGATGGATCTACATCACAGGACATTTTAATTTTTTTATCTTTTAATAAAGGACTTGTCCCAAAGTGTTTCCTGTCTTTTTTACTATTTTTGACACTTTTTTTGTGACATGGTAGGGGTACAATGTACCCGTTACCAATTCACATAGGGGGGTGGCTGGAATCTGGGGGTCCCCTTGTTAAAGGGGGCTTACAGATTCCGATAAGTCCCCCGCCCACAGACCCCCAAAACCACTGGGCAAGGGTTGTGGCGATGAGGCCCTTGTCCCCATCAACATGGAGACAAGGGGGTTTGGGGACCCCAAAGCATCCTCCCCATGTTGAGGGCATGTGGCCTGGTACAGTTCGGGAGGGGGGGCACTCTCTCATTCCACTCTTTTCCTGCGGCCTGACAGGTTGCATGCTCGGATAAAGGTCTGGTATGGATTTTGGGGGGGACCCTTACACCATTTTTTAAAAAAATGTTGCGCAGGGTTCCCCTTAAAATTCATACCAGACCCTGGTATGGATTTTGGGGGGACCCCTACGTAATTTTTTTAAATTTAGCGCAGGGTTCCCCACGCAATTTTTATTTACATTTTTGGGTCGGGGTTCACCTTAATATTCATACCAGACCCAAAGGACCTGGTAATGGACTGGGGGGGACCCGTGCATTTTTTTTCAATGAGTTTTATCTATATTGCCGGGACCCGACAATTCATTACAAACGCAATCCGTTTTAAATGACTTTTTTTCCTTTAGAAATGTCATTTTGCTGTGATAATGTACTAAACACGGGAAAACTGTGCCACTTAACAGGCATACTATAGACACCCCCCCAGGCACAATATTTAAAGGAATATTTTTATTCTATCACTGCTCCCGAAAAACTTTTTTTTGCATTTATGTCCCCTGGAGCAGTACCCGGGTCACCAAACGGCAATAACGTGCATATAAGCCTTTAAAATTAGCACTTTTGATCCTTCATGTTTGTGTCCCATAGACTTTAACAGTGGTCGCGTGTTCATCCAAATTTTTTGCCTGTTCTTAAGTTCTGGTGTGAACCGAACCAAGGGGTGTTCGGCTCATCATTATTTTTTTTCCATTTCTTACCTCTCCCTCTGTGTCCTAAAGTTCCTCATCAGAACAGAAATATAATGACAATACTTTTGTCATGTCTGCATCAATATAATGGCACAGGAAAGTTAATCCTGTTGTTATTTATGGTTAAATTATGGGAGTTTAACCATTGATGTAACTTTTGCAATTTTTTACCCATGTAAAGACCCGATGTGGGATATTGCATACATGCAATTTGATAAACTTGATTATATGTTGATAATCATGGTACAAACTTGATCACAGAATTGAAATAGGTGGATTGAGAATATATTTTCAAGTAAAACTAGCAATAGGAGCTGTCATGGCTTTCCTGCTGACCTGCTGAATGCAGTACTTTATTAGTCACTAATCCAAAACAAGCATGCAGATAGTCATAATCAGAAAATATAGAAGTCCTTTTCCGCATAATTGACCCAGGTTAGTGTTTCACGTATTGAATATCCGAGATAATAATATCCAAATTGATTAATAATAACCGTGTTATAATTAAGAAATGTCCATCAGCTTTAAATAGAAAGAATGCTGAACCAGACAAGACAGAAAAAGTCCTTATGTGAAAGAGGAGTTCCTCCAACAGAGTACAGTGACAGTTTAGAAGGAGGATATGAGTCTGAGCTGGAGACCACCACTGAACACACCACCACTCGCTGCCTCTTACCAGATAAAAATAACCCCCTATTATGGAGGGTCAAACATGCTAAATGTATCCTTAAGCAGGCTCCCAGTGTGGCTCCCCTCATCTGGCATCTCCACTGAAAAGGTCCACGTCTCAAACCCACGTCACTATGCTCTGATGCCAGATGAGGAGAGCAACACTAGGAGCCTGCTGAAGGATACATTTAGCGTGTTTGACCCTATATAATAGGGGATCGTTTTTATTTGGTAAGATGCAGCAAGTGGTGGTGTGTTCTGTGGCAATCCCGAGCTCGGACTCATATACTCCTTCTAAACTGTCATTTTACTCTGTTGAAGGAACTCTTTCACAAAAGGACTTTCTTAAGAAGCGCTGCAACCTATATGTATTGTTGACATTTGTGACCATCAAATGTGCTAGCAGCTTCTAGGTATTTGTTGTGAGTTCAAGCGCAGATATACACATCTTTGTTTGACGTATTGAAGCCTGAGAATAGACATGACAGTCAGGCAATTAGAATTTTCAGAGGACTAGATAGGCAATTAAAGCCCTTTCATGACAGGTTAAAAAGTTCACTTTTCTCTAATCATTATGTAGATTTGTGATATGTTATATTAGTGTTCACCCCATTTGTTACTTATAAGTATATCTTTTCTGGCTAGAGAAAGTAATCTGTTTATTTATAAGGAAAATTATTTTTTTTTTTTTTTTTCCATAAAGTTTTTATTGAGTAGCAGTAACAAGGAACAATGTACCGAATACAAAAGAAAGTCAGAACATATCTGCATTTTAGACACGGCATAAAAAAAAAGCATAAACCATAAGCCCGAAGATGTCTCCAGAACACATGTGGACAGTTAGCGGGGAACAGTAGGGCCGAAGCCTTTATTATCTCGATTTCAGTTCCGACTGCAAATTAACCTTGCTATATAACTGAAAGTGTCGGGTGCCTGAGGAAAGGCAATCATAGGATAGTAAAGGGGAGACAAGGGGGAGAGGGGAAGCCGGCTAGAGCGATGGGAGGGGGGGGGAGGGCACAAAGCAGTAGGGGGATGGGAGAGGGGAGGGGGAGGAGGGGGGCAAGGGGGAAAAAGGAAGGGAGTAGGAGGGGGGTTAGCGGGGGATGTACGGACAAGTAAGAGTAGAAAGAAGGTATAGAGGGGGGGAGATGGAGGGGAGGTGGGGGGATGAAGAAGAGGGGGGGTAGGGACATGGGCTAGGGGAGAGACCCCTCAGACGGGCCTCCGCAGGTGGAAGGGGGGCAAGCCACCCCTCTAAGGGAATTTCCTCTAATCAGGGGGGATGTGTTGTCTGTACTCCGGGGTTGTTTTGAAGTGAGACCAGCATGCCCAGGTGGTCGAAAATTTCTCCAATCTCTCCTGTGAGATGTGGATCAGCTCTTCCATGTCACATATTTTTGAAATGGTCATAAACCATTCTTTAAGTGATGGCTTTTGGTTAGTACGCCAATGTTTGGGAATACATAGTCTGGCCGCGTTGACCATGTGCATAGCCAGGGATTTGTAATAGGCCTTTCTGGATAAAGATGTATGGTGTAGGAGAAACTGCGCTGGGGAAAAATCTAAAGTATAGGTGCTAATTGAGGAAATGAGTCTATGAACCTCCTTCCAGAATGGTTGGATATGTATGCAACTCCACCAGATGTGTAGCATGGTACCAACCTCTGCGTTACATCTCCAGCAGGTGTTGGGTATTGCTGGTGAGAACTTATGTAGGCGGGAGGGGGTTCTGTACCATCTAGTCAGCACTTTATATCCGTTCTCCTGGATGGCGACGTTCAACGAGCCCCTGTGTGTGTATTCATGTACTCTGGACCATTCCAGAGATGTCAGGGGAACGGGCAGGTCCTTATTCCAAGAGATCTGAGATGGGGAGAGGGTCAAGTCATTGGGTTCTACAAGTAGGGCGTAAAGAAGGGAAATGAGATGTCGTTGAGGCGTCTTTCGGTGGCACAGGGTTTCAAATGGGGTGAGCTGTCTCGTCCATTTGTCTTGGGTAGTGTGTGTGGATAGAAAGTGGCACAGTTGTCTGTAGGTCCAGAAAGGGAAGGTCAGTGTGTTAGATAAGTTCTTAAGATACTCTATCGAGGCAAGTTTGCCCTCAACAAAGAACTGGGCGGCGAGTATGTCCTGGAAGGGCCACTCCTGTTTGAGGAAGTTTGGTGAAAGACCCGGGGGGAAGTCTGGATTCCCTCTCAACGTAGTCATTGGGCCCGGGGTCGGCGCAAGGGTTCTACCCGTTGGAGATTTCCTCAATAGAGATAATGATGTGTAGATAAATGGGTGAGAGGCTAACGGTTGGGGCCATTGTTTTGAGAGTAGCCATGGAAGGAGATGTAGTGGAGTGGGCGAAAAGGCGTTTTCAATGGAAACCCAGACCTTTTCAAGGGAGTGTATGTTCCAGTCTGCGATCCTGGTAAGGTGGCAAGCAACATAGTACTTGTGTAGGTCTGGGAGAGCAATGCCACCTTTGGATTTAGGCAGCGTGAGTCTAGTGTATTTAATTCTAGGAGGGGAGTCCTTCCAGAGGAAGGTAGAACAGGCCTTTCGATAGGATGAAAAGAAGCTTGAGGGGATGGCCATTGGAATGGATTGAATCAGGTACAATAATCGCGGTAAGATGATCATTTTAATCAGGGCGGCTCGTCCGAACCAGGAAACATTCAGAGCCGACCATTCCTTGAGGTGAGTTTGGGCACTCAACAGGGCAGGGTAAAAGTTAAGAGCGTAAAGATCTGAGAGGCGGGGAGGAATCCGAATTCCGAGGTATGTGATGGCAGTTTTTTCCCAGTGGAAAGGGAAGGATTCTTGGCAGTGTGTAGCTTCTTGGGAGGGGAGGGTTATATTTAGAGCGTGAGATTTTGAATAATTAATCTTAAGATTCGAGATTGCACCAAAGGCTTCCAAGTCCTGCAGGAGAGACGGGAGTGAGGTGCGTGGGGATGTCAATGAAAGCAAGATGTCATCCGCGAAAGCGGCAACTTTAAATTCCCTACCTTTGACCATCACCCCCTTAATATCCGAGTTTTCTCTAAGTTTGTTCAAAAGGGGTTCGAGAGTGAGGATGTAGATCAGAGGGGAGAGGGGGCACCCTTGGCGTGTGCCATTGCTAATGGGGAAGGCGTTTGACAGGTGGCCGTTGACTCTCACAGCTGCCGTGGGGCCGGAGTATAGTGCCATTATAGAAGAGAGCATGCGGTCTTCCAGGCCCAGGCTTGATAGTGCTGCCCGCATATAGTCCCAGGCCACTCTGTCAAACGCCTTCTCCGCATCGAGTGAAAGTATGAATCCCTGTGTGTTGGTGGAGGTGAGCCAGTGATGTAGATTGAGAGTTCGGGAGGTGTTGTCTCGGGCTTCCCTGCCCGGGACAAAACCCACCTGGTCATTGGAAATAAGGCCGGGAATCAGGGGCATCAGTCTGTTGGCGAGTATCTTGGCATAAATTTTTATATCCACGTTAAGGAGTGAGATCGGCCTGTAGTTGGCTACCTGGAGGGGGTCTTTCCCTTCCTTCGGGATCACCGTGATATGTGCTTCCAGTAACCTATGTGGACGATTTTGTGGGTTGGCTAGGGCATTAAAGGTCTGTAGGAGGTTGGGGTTAAGGACATCCGAGAAGGATTTATAGTACTGGAGTGTAAACCCGTCAGGGCCAGGGCTTTTACCCAATTTCATTTGCTTTAGTGCAGATTCTAATTCCAGGGATGATATTTGCCCTTCCATAGATTGTGCTTGTTGGGAGGAGATGGGTTTGGGGCTATATCGGGAAAGAAAATCTGCGATTAGCGTTTGGCGTGTCTCTCCGGACGTGCGGGGCGGGTGGCTGGGGTGAAGGTTGTAAAGCTTAGAATAAAAACTTTCAAACTCCTTTGCAATTTCCTCACTTTTGGCTAGCAAGACACCCCTCGGGTCACGTATGGCATGTATGGTGGATGATGGTTTGGCAGATTGAACTGACCTCGCCAGGAGACGTCCACTCTTGTTGCCATGCTCATAAAATATCCTCTGGCCAAGAATGTAACGTCTCCGCGTGCGTTTACCCAACTCGTCCGCTAGGAGTGTGCGGGTATGGATTAGTTCCTGTAGGGTGTTTTGTGCTTGTGTCTGTTTATGAGATAGTTCTAGCGCACGCAGTGACTTAAGAAGGGTATTGATTCGTTCCTGATGACGTTTCTTGGCCTGGGAGGTGAGGGTTAACAGCTCCCCCCGTATTACGCATTTATGCGCTTCCCAGAGGGAGATAGGGGACATGTCCGGGCTGGCATTCTCCTGGAAGTACAATCTAATGCGTGATCGAATCTGTTCCAGGGTGACTGGGTCCTTTAATAGAGCAGGGTTGAAGCGCCAGACTTTAGATCTAGGGTAGGATTCCGGGAAAGAAAGGGTAATTGTGATGGGGTGGTGGTCTGAGAGGAACATTGGCTCAATGGAAGATTGGTATAGGGCGGGGAGGTCAGTCTGGGACAGGAAGAAGAAGTCGATTCTGGAGTATTTCTGGTGGGGGGGTGAAAAATAAGTGTAGTCTTTGGTTGAGGGATAGAGGGTGCGCCAGGCGTCATGTAAAGTCAGAGTCTGGAGTTGGGACTTGATCTGGCGTAGGGCCTTGTAAGTAAGAGAGGACGTGCCCGTGGAAGTATCCAGCAGTGGGTTCAGGGGCACATTGAAGTCGCCACCCAGGAGAACCAGTCCGCTCTGAAATGAGGACAGGAGTGCGCAGGTCTTGCGGAAAAAGGTAACTTGATGTTCATTAGGGCAGTAAATGTTGGCCAGGGTGACTGGTTTAGAGGCGTATGTACCTTTAATGAAGATAAATCTGCCTTCTGGATCCACTAGGGAATCGGTCAGGAGGAAGTTTGCGTGTCTTGAGACCAGGATTGAGACGCCCTTTGATTTCGCGTCAGGGTTAGTAGCATGGAAGGCAGAGCGGTACACGTGGTTAGAGAGCTTGGGGATAGCATCGGATCGAAAGTGAGTTTCCTGGAGGAAAATAAAATGGGCTTTTTGTCTGGTAAGGGAGGATAAGACCTGAGATCTCTTTTCAGGCACATTCAGGCCTTTCGCGTTAAGTGATATACATTTCAACGTCAGTGGGCTACTAGAAGTAGGATTAGTCTGCATTGTGGAAGGTTCAGGAAAGGGGAGGGATTTGTTCCCTGCTATCTCACGAGTTGGGTACTATGTAGAGGCTGTAAGAGAGGGTCACTCCCCCAGGAGGGGAGGGTAGGTGGGGTGAGGGAAAGGAATAAGGTGGGCAGTGAGTGGGAGGGAGGGGAAGGTTAGAGAGGGAGGAAGGGGGGTCAGGGGGACGAAAGGGGGAGAGAGGAAGCAAAGAAGAGTAGTTGTGGGATCAAGAAAGGAAGTGAGGGGGGGGGGAGCAAGTAATAGATACAGGGGGGGATAGAAGTACCAGAGGTGGGTGTAGCTTTGCTATCCACCTGGGAGGGTTGGGAGAGATTCCTGGTGTGTCAGCAAAGTCTCGGCGAGACCGCTGTGTGGGGGAAGTAAGGTGAACGGTGACCACAGCCTAACTGCGGACACGGGAGTCAAAAGGTGGTGAGGAAGGACCTCATCTGATATGAGGTCCATTGTAGCGTATTAGGGAGCCTACCGTAAATGTGAAGCAGTAGCAGAAAGCAACGTGGGTAACATAACAGTCTAAGCAACATAACCTTGTAAGCTTAGGCCACTGGGCCTGAGTCAGTGTAAGTAAACATTACAGAACCAATATACAACTCGGAAACAGTAAATGCAAAACGGACAAGGGTGGGAGCCACAACCTATGAGTAAACGAAGGTAGGATATTGGTCTTCCAGGGACCATCTAGGGGGCAATTCCAAGGGAATAAAAAGGCTAAAGAGTATGGGGGAGGGGGGGGGAAAGGGGTGGGGGGGGGGAATGGGTGGGGGGGGGGAGTTGAAGGGGGAGGGGAGGGGGGAAGATGGAAGGAAGGGGGGGGGGGGGGGTTGGAGCTTGAGGAGGCCCTTTGCGGGGGATTGGTATGAGGGGCACCCTGGCAGCAGCACTTGGTTAGAGCGCCATGAGTGGACCATGTGGTATGGTGTGAGTCATGGGGCATCAATTCAGGGTCTGCCTGGAATCTTGCAGGGTAGGAATTGCAATTTGGCAAAAAATCGTGTGAGGGTAAATAGATTCCTGAAATGCACACCCAAAATCAATAAAGCAAAGAAAAAAAAATAGAATAAATAAATACATAAATACATAAATAAAAAGAAAGAAAAACATTGCCTGAGACGAGGTAAAGTTGGCATCGGGCAGTGGCGGTCCCGGAGAAGGCGAGCTTGAGGGATGAGGAGCTGATGCGGGTCCATCTGCCTAGCGACAAGGGAAAAGCAAATAAAAAGGAAAAAAAAAAAAAAAAAAAAGGGGAAAAAGAAAAAAACTCCCCACATGGGTATATTAGTACATGGAGGTGCCTTTCGGGGGAATTGTGCCAAAGTCAACCGGGTAGCATGAGTCAAAGTCAATCTCTGGTCAGAGGCATCCGCTGGGTGTCCGTGGAGAGGCCTCAGCAGGCACAGGCAGGTTTACCTAGATTCAGGCAATACCATAGTTCAGGAGAGACCGGTCAAGGACTAAAGGCAGCATGGGGGTGACCGACCTGCGGGCGTGTATGTTTCAGTGAACCGTCGAAAGTAGGGTTGCAGGTTTCGACCCAATTGGCGTATTTTCCGTCTTCCATGAGGGCTGGTTCTATGGTCGGGCCACTAGCCGATCGTTGCATAGAGACAGTGTGGTCATGGTTGGGGATCGAACGTGGCAGGGCCCAGGGAGGGAACTACACGTGTAGTCGTCCGGACATCACGAAGATCTGGGATGGTGCATGGTCGGTTGCCGGAGAGGCCACATAACCGGGTGGGGGAACCGATGGATTCAAAAGAGGCCTAATGGGTCTTTTTGGAGGAGCGTCCAGGGTCTCTGGTGCGGTAAAGGGTGGGAAGCTCAGGGTGTGAAGGGAAGGGTACTCACAGGTTGTAGATCACAGTCCGTGGCGCCATCGCTCAATCTTCCGACTCTTCTCGTCTCATGTGCGGAGGCGAGGGGCTGTGCTGGTGCAGGTCTCGTCGTGAGGAGCGGGCGTTCGGGGACAACGGTCCCGGTCTGCGGCGGCGCGATCTCTGGCGGGAGGCTTTCGGCGATGGGTTGAGTGAAACAGGAAGCCAGGGTTCCGCCGGAAAGTAGAGCGCGTACCACTCGGGAAGCTCAATGCTAGGTAGATCGAGTTGGTCGCAGAATGCCTGAAGGTCCTCTGGCGTGCGTAGCAGGGCAGAGCGCCCCCTTGCAGATGCAGACAGACCAAATGGAAATTTCCAGCGATACTGGATGTTTCTGGATCTTAATGTATCTAGTAGTGGACGTAAAGCTCTTCTATTTTGGAGGGTAATTTGTGAAAGGTCTTGAAACAACTTCACCTCCGTCCCATTAAAGAGAATGCGTCCCCTCTCCCTGGCTTTGCGGAGAATCTCTTCTTTGAGGGGAAAGTTCACGATGCAGCAGATGATGTCTCTCGGAGGCTCATTGTCGCGTGGTGGGGGACGGAGAGCACGATGAGCTCTTTCCATGTCAATAGGAGAGTCGGCGGGGCGTTCGATGAGATCGTTGAAAATGGCGCTGATGGTTTGCTGTATCGCGCCTGGATCGACACTCTCGGGGACACCCCGCACCCTAATATTATGCCTCCTTCCCCGGTTATCGAGGTCTTCCACGTGTCTGTGTAGCTCGAAAACCTGGGCAAGCTGGGAGTCGTACGCCGACTGTACTTGGCGAATGGCTGCCGCATGTGTTTGCGTGGTCTGCTCCACGTTGTCGATGCGGTGGGCGACGGCCTGCATATCCACCTTCAGGTCTGCAATCGCCGCCGTTACCGTGTTTTTTATGTCAGATGCAACCTTTTCCAGGTCGAAGAGGCTGGGGGGAAGGGCCCCGCTGGGGCTAGGTGACGCCGTTCCCGGCATGAGTGCGGATGACAGTCCGTCAGGCAAGGCCGCGGTTTGGGCCTGTAATGGCGCGGGTGCTTGCGGCCTTTGGGACCGAAAAATGTCCGGGATATTCCTCCCCAGGTGAGTATGAGGGTCCTTGGGGGTGCGGGAGGTGGACGAGCTTCTGGTGGACCTGTGCATAGCAAGGTAGAACCGGTAGGCTCCCGGTTAGGTAGGTATTTCGTCCCGGTCACGCAGGAGCTCAAAGATTAAGCAGCCATCTCAGTCTCCGTCCAGGCCACGCCCCCGGAAAATTATTTTTAATTGTCTGACATCATTTGATTTTGATGTGAATGATTTTAGTTTATAATTATTATTTAAAAAATGGACACCATGGAAAAATGCAATACAATCTTCTATTAGTAGAACAGTTCCTGTAACTGGATTTTCTTCATTGAGGCCCAATGCACTAGTTTTTGCGTCAACTGAATAAGTGACAGTTGTATCTCCCTGGTCCAACTTCAGAATAAAACTTCAAGTTACCTTAATAATGTAACAGTCCCTCTTCATTATGGCACATTGCAGCTTTCAAATTGATCCAATTTACTCAATCTTAATGAAGTGCAGTGGAAAAAAATAACAATAGAATTCCAATGTTGTCTCCTTTCTGTATAGTTAACTTTAGCCTTGAACTTCTTAAATAAAGGTCTGATCATCACCTGTGACCATGTATTTTCCATGAACAAGCTTACAATTTCCACCATTTTTAGAAGCCTTTCTATTCTTATTTTTTTTTTTCTGGTTCAAAAAAATGTATTGACGCTTTCAAAAGAAACAGTAAAGAAGGTAAATAATATTAGCCATATATTACGGTAGTTCTATTCTTATTTTTTAACCCTTTTGTTAAACATAGGTCATTGAAGTCTAGGCCAAATTTGGGATTCATCAGTATGTGTTGGTTAACTTCAGTATGTGTTGGTTAACTTCACTATAACTCTATCGCAAATTTTCCTACTCTACATAATTTTTACTTTTTTAACAACATATAAGGACAGTTCATAAGGAATGTTCTTCTGCTTTTTTATTATAGGATGACAAATAGACAAAGAGTATATATTAAGTACCTGACTATGTATGAGACTGAGTGCGAGTTGCAGGTTGATCCACAAAAGGCAGTCACTCAGTCCAGTCAGGGCTCCTACTCATTAGGAGAGTTGTGTTGCACGAGGCAGCAGCATATGTACAGGCACACTAGTAGTGAAGTAGTATGTCTTTGCTCTAACCTGTCTTGCTGTAAAAACAGCAAATGTAGTCAAAGTAGTCTGATTAGCCAGGAGTTATTACAGTCGGTGTGGAGACAGACTGTGGGTCTAACCAGGTTAAAGTCACCAGGAAGCTGCATGACCATGCACCCACACGTGTCCATTTGTATGCCCCATGTGAATGAGACCATTTCCTTTGTATTTTCTGTGAAGTTGAACCCATGCATGGAAAATCTGATGTAAAAGTACACATCAAGAGATTGCAGCACCAAAATGAGTTTATCTATTCCAAATTGCTAACAGACAGGTTGTGGGAACAATTGCAGGCTGACACTGTTTATCGAGCCATGAACAAATAACACATTTACTTTATAGGACTATTTTTGCAACAAATGTATAATGAAATTATACCATAACAGTGAAGCACCCTTTTAGATAGGTTGCTAGGATGATAGGTAAATTCAGTTATTTTTTCCCTACGCAATACCTCTTACACCACTCAAACCTCTCAAAGGTGCCTATATCACAAATCGTTGCCATACATACGGTAAATGCCGTGAGGCTATGTGATCCTGTTCATTGAAGATTTGAAACCTTACCTACTGGTGTGGAATGGTTTGCTCTTTTGAATCAAATCCTAACTATGGAGGAGCTGATTTACATCTCTCAGGTTAGTATCTCACAATTTCACAAAACCTGGGCTGGCTGGCTACATTATTGGTCTACAGTTGCATATTTTGTGACACTTCAGGGCAATGGTTAATTCCCAACTGGGGGGGGGGGGGCACAGATGATTAGCACCTCAATGTGTGTGTTCCCACCTCATCTCTCAGGTGAGGACAACTCCGGCAACTTATTATGTTCTACAAATTTCTTGGTTCTTGTTCACCAGTAGCACTATGGTCCTTAGCTTTATGCATTTCTTTTCAGATGAGTGCATACTGATCGTCTCTATGATCTCACTGGAGTCATATGCATATTTATTTTCCCAGATCCCTTTTTTCTTTTTTGGGCATTCACAACTCCTGTGTGGCAACCTTATAGGGCATTGCTTTGGTTTACATTTTGGTACCTGCATTCTGTTTTACTTTGTGTGTGTTATTTCTAAATAAAATACTGATGGGAAAAAATTAGTTCTTTTTGGCTGCCTCTGTAATCATTGGAGCAGCTATTGATTTCTCTGGATTGTTGCCTGTGTGATTGGTAGCCTCTGCAATGTTTGGGGAAGTACCAGTTAAAATCATCAGCTCCTAAGGGGGTACCACTACATCAGTAATTAAGGCAAATGGAGGTAAATAAGACTCTTCTTTGTTGGAGTAAATTGTTGGTGCTGTGTTACACATGTAATTACCGTGTTGCATCTTTGAGGCAATTCTTTAAGTTTCTCTGGAACTGATATCTGATACATTTCTAACATTCTCTCAGCTTCTACAATTAGATTCTCTACCTTTAAATTGTGCTTCTTTGCAGGAGAGATGCTTGCAGCAATTTTGTTAGAGGTACAACAGATCTATACAGTTGTGCTCATAAGTTTACATAACCTGGCAGAATTTATGATTTCTTGGAAATTTAATATAAATGATAACACAAAAATATTTCTTTCATCTTGATTAGGTTTTGGCTGAAGCCATGTGTTATCAATCAACTGTGTTTACTCTTTTTAAATCATAATCACAACACAAACTACCCAAATGACCCTGATCAAAAGTTTACCTACCCTGGTGATTTTGGCCTGATAGCATGCACACAAAGGGGTTCCAATGGCTATTAAAATTAACCATCCTCCCCTGTGATCTGTTTGCTTGTAATTAGTGTGTGTATAAAAGGTCAATGAGTTTCTGGACTCCTGGCAGACCCTTGCATCTTTCATCCAGTGCTGCACTGACGTTTCTGGATTCTGAGTCATGGGCAAAGCAAAAGAATTGTCAAAGGATCTGTGGGAAAAGGTAGTTGAACTGTATAAAACAGGAAAGGGATATAAAAAGATATCCAAGGAATTGTTCAAACTCTAATCAAGAAGTGGAAAATGAGGGGTTCTGTTGAAGCCAAACCACGGTCAGGTAGACCAACTAAAATTTCAGCCACAACTGCCAGGAAACATTTTCAGGATGCAAATAAAAACCCACAAATAACTTCAAGTGAAATACAAGACTCTCTGACAATATGTGGTTTGGCTGTTTCAAGATGCACAATAAGGAGGCACTTGAAGAAAGATGGGCTGCGTGGTGGAGTCACCAGAAAAAAAGCTATTACTACGCAAATGCCACAAAGTATCCTGCTTATAATACAACACAGAGACAAGCTCAAACCTTCTGGCACAAAGTCATTTGGAGTGATGAGATCAAAATTTAACTTTTTGGCCACAACCATAAACACTACATTTGGAGAGGCATCAACAAGGCCTATGATGAAAGGTACACCATTCCTACTGTGAAACACGGAGGTGGGTCACTGATGTTTTGGGGATGTGAAAGGTGGCACAGGAAATTTGGTCAAAATCGATGGCAAGATGAATGCAGTATGTTATCAAAAAATGTACTTTGCATTCATCAGCCAGGTAACTAACTGCGCATGGGATGTACTTGGACATTCCAACATGACAATGATCCAAAACACAAGGCCAAGTCGACCTGTCATTGGATACAGCAGAATAAATTGAAGGTTCTGGAGTGGCCATCTTAGTCTCCTGACCTCAATATCATTGAGCCATTCTGGGGAGATCTCAAACATGCAGTTCATGCAAGACAGCCCAAGAATTTACAGGAACTGGAGGCTATTTGCCAAGAGGAATGGGCAGCTTTACCATCTGAGAAGATAAAGAGCCTCATCCACAAATACCACAAAAGACTTCAAGCTGTCATTGCTGTTAAAGGAAACAATACACGGTATTAAGAACTGGGGTGTGTCAACTTTTGATCAGGGTCATTTGGGTAGTTTGTGTTGTGATTATGATTTAAAAAGAGTAAACACAGATGATTGATAATAAATGGCTTCAGCCAAACACTAACCATGAGTTAAGGAAAAGTTTTTGTGTTATAATTTATATTCTCTGAAAAATGGCCAAGTAATCATAAATTCTGCCAGGGTATTTAAACTTATGAAGACAACTGTACCTTACTGACACATACAGAAATCAGTTGCAAGCTCCACCATTTTTTGCATTACCGCAGGACGGGGTTCCAAAGAGTATCTACAACACTCCTTATGGATTCCAGGGAATGTGTTTTAATTCACATACATTGGAAGTGACATGTACCAACAATTTCAATAGTAACATGTGACAAAGAATGTCATTTGAGGATAACAATGTCAGCCCAGGTCATACATTATGAATGGAGTGTATAATGAAAACTATCTTAAAAGAACAATGGATATAATTGTAAAAAGAGAAGCGAATCTTAATCAACGTTTAAACCCTTTGCATATTCTTCAATGTTTATATTTACAATACCTCACCCTGCTTCAGCTGTAGCTCATGGCTACCACCCTTTTCCATTTTTGAACATTATCAATAGCCAGGTTTTTTTATTGTGACATTGAATGACCATGCTTAAAAATAATTTTTGTTCGATTTTTTACACCAAAATATTTTAATGTTGTGCTGCCTACCTCTTTTTTTGTAAGTGCATGTTTGTATATATAGTTAATATACACAGTAAAGATGAAAAAAAAGCTAATTAAATTGTTACAGCTGTCAAAAGGGAGCACTAAAAAATAAATGTACACCTGCTAATGTAAGGAAATGGCATCCATATTTTTTTCTTTATATTAAAATAACTATATAATTATATTTTATAACTATATTTTAAGACAATTTAATATACTTATATGCATGTGACTTATTTTTATACACTTTAAAATATATTTTTATTCCAGGTGCCTTTAGCACATGTTTATTACTTTCTATGTGCTCATAATAAAATTCTAAGTTTATATAGTTAAAAGGGGATCTAGTCTGATGTATTTGTTCCACTATTTGTAGTGAATGTTTGTGTTGAGTAAAACCTACTTGAAGTTCAGAATTTCCTGAAGAGAAATAATACTTAATTTAGCTCTGTAAAGTAATTCCACAGTACTAGGTGTTACATTATCTCCACCTTCAACCAGTGGAAGAAAGTTGCGGTGCAATGTGGCAGTAAAAACCTTTGCTATCACGGAGCTTCTGGGCCATAGATTGCCACTTTGATACATCTACTGTTCATAGAGATCTTTTTGTCAGCCATCCATGAGTATGCTGGGCAAACATGATATTGAATATCTTATTATGAATATATTTATATTTTTTTCTATATTAAAAAATAATAGTTTTCTATTTCACTGCACTCTGCTTAATCTTTTTGGCAAGTAACATACATGTTTTTCAATTTTTAAGTATGAGTTAGAAAGTTACCTTGCCAAAGTGCTATGTACAATTGAGTAAAATTGTACAATTGTACAATTGAGTAATTTAAAAAGTAGACTAAGTGGCAAAAGTTACGAAAATCCTGCTTTAAAAAAAAAAAGAAAAAGAAAAAAATACATAAAATTTAAAAGGCACTGTTTTTTAACTGAACATAATTGGAGTACACCTCTCATGAAAGAAATAGAAAGTTACCTTGCCAAAGTGCTATGTACAATTGAGTCATTTAAAAGTAGACTAAGTGGAAAAAGTTCAGAAAATGCTGCAAAAAAAAAAAGAAAAAGAAAAAAATACATCATTTTAAAAGGCACTGTTTTTTAACTGAACATAATTGGAGTACACCTGTCATGAGAGAAATATGAGGTTGCCGCTGCAGACCTTCTTTGCCCTATTTGCCAAAATTTGCCAAAATGATTGAAGAAATTTCCCAACACAGCTTTATAGGAAAAATAATCTGTCAGAATCAATATACGAATAATCTATTATAAATAAGCACTTAAATCTTTAATATGTAGCCCATACAGCTTAACTAGACCAAATAAATGTTTTCTAAATTAGGTCATTTGTTTTAATTTGATAAATGAAAGCACTTTCTTTTTTACCATGCTTAATCAGTCATGCATATTCACATAACAAATTCAATTTGATACTGCAGTTATAAAAAATATATGCATGCAGAGCAGATGAATTCTGAACCATTTCTTTCCTCACAGATGCTTCACTGTCAATGTGCTTAATGATTAGCGGGAGCTTAACTCTTATTCTGATAAAAGAATAACCACTATTAAAAATAGTTCTGTCATTTACTTTAACTATTCATGCATTTCACTTGAAAAAAAACCCACTAGTTTAGGCATTAAAATTATGAATTTATTACTAGAAATGAAAGAACAATTAAAAATCTGTTCATATAGCTATTTACCCAATCGATTTCTGAGCTCTAATATCCAAAGTTTTATCTGCTGATCATTCAGTAATGAATAGCACTGGGCTTTTTATATTTAAAAACTGTCCTTACAATATAGTAGCCCAAACAGCAGGCATATAATCTAGCTCATGGCTAGTGTACATTAAGTATGTGGGCCCTCTGCCATGATGATATCCCATATTTATTTACCACACTGCTGTTCTTCCATGGCTGGAAGACCATAGGTCTTGGGGATCCCTGATATGCTTATATCTCTTAGCATTTACCACAGTGACATGATTACATAGCTGGGAGATTGTCCTCTACAGTATGTGACCTGCTTGCCATGCTTTACCTTTTCATCAGAAGGGCTATTTTTTCTCTCACCTCCACTCCTGATGTGGTTGATGATTTTGGCTTGCAGCATGGTAATACTCTTGGTGGAAAAGTAGTGGAGATCAAAATTAAGCCTGTACTTTACCCACACTTGTCAAAATAATAAGTTGTGTTATAGCACACATCAAAAAAGGCTACCGTCACCATACTCTCAAACATCCCCAATTTGTGGTCAGAACGTCCCAAATTTACTCCACTTATTTAGGTTGATGGGAAAGTGCTTTGTAATGGCTCTCTTAGACATCCAACATTGTATAATAGTGTGGTGGGGGAGTGTCCCACGTTCTCTTATAGGCAGAAGTACTAGATTTTCTGGTGGCATATTAGAACAATGAGGGAGGTTAGCAAAAGTGCCACTTTATGTTCTTGCTACAGGTGCTACAGGAGGCAACATGCTCTCAACAGAGAGGTACCACACCAGGTTGAGGATCCCCCTGGCAAAGTACCTTGTCACTATATTGATGAGGACCAGGGTCTCTTCCCCACAACCCTGGCTTGGTGGTTATGGGGGTCTGTGGGCAGCAGTGGTGTCCCGTGCATTGTGGGCGCATGGGTACCGCCCCCCCATCCATGCGCCCGACCCCTTTCAGGACACCGGACGCATAGACTCCTATGGCGGGGTGGTGGAAGGGGGTTTTTTTTTTTTTAGAACCTGATTAGAGGCTCTAATAGGCTTCAAAAAAGGGTGGGCTTGGGGCACAGAGAGTGTGCCTTGATCCCACCCAATTGTGTGGCCATAGCGAATTCATTTTCGCTATTTTCACACCACAGTGCCTCCCCGCCAATCAGGAGGCAGGTCAGTGAGACCTGTTCCCCAATTGGCAAAAGCGCCAGGCGATCCTGGAGGAGACACAAAGCGGAGGAAGCATGAGGGGTGAACGCCGCTGCCTGCTGCCCTCACTGGAGACACAGGAGGAGAGGACACCACAGCCCAGTAAGTGCTGGAACTCCTGCCGGGGGTGGGGGGTGCTGTCAGTGTGCCGCGAGCCCCATGCGGGGGGTGCTGTCTGTCAGTGTGCCGTGAACCAAGTGGGTGCTGTCAGTCCTATATACCATATCTGTGATGCTGAAATGCTGATCTGTATACCATATCTGTGATGCTGATCGATATACCCTTTCTGTGATACTGATCTATATACCCTTTCTGTGATGCTGAGATGCTGATCTATATACCCTTTCTGTGATGCTGATCTACATACCATATCTGTGATGCTGAGATATTGATCTATATACCCTTTCTGTGATGCTGATTTATATACCCTTTCTGTGATACTGATCTATATACCCTTTCTGTGATGCTGAGATGCTGATCTATATACCCTTTCTGTGATGCTGATCTACATACCATATCTGTGATGCTGAGATATTGATCTATATACCCTTTCTGTGATGCTGATTTATATACCCTTTCTGTGATGCTGATCTATATACCCTTTCTGTGATGCTGATCTATATACCCTTTCTGTAATGCTGAGATGCTGATCCCTATAACCTTTCTGTGATGCTGATCTATATACCATATCTGTGATGCTGAGATGTTGATCTATATACTCTTTATGTGATGCTGATCTATATACCCTTTTGGTGATGCTGATCTATATACCATATCTGTGATCCTGAGATGCTGATCTATATACCCTTTCTGTGATGCTGATCTATATACCATATCTGTGATGCTGACCTATATACCCTATATGTGATGCTGATCTATATACCCTATCTGTGATGCTGAGCTGTATACTGTGTCCTGTGATGCTGAGCTGTATACTCTGTCCTGTGATTCTGGGGCTGTATACTCTGTCCTGTGATTCTGGTGCTGTATACTCTGTCCTGTGAAGCTGAGCTGTATACTACTGACACTATGGGTGGAAGCAAGTGGAATACAGGGGACAGAGTGTGTGGATTCTACAAGGGGTTGGGCTTATGAGAAGTGGGATGTGTCAAAAAGGAAGGGCAGGGTCTGGCGCCCCCATCCTAAAACTTCACCAGCCGCCACTGGTGGGCAGGAGGTTTATTGGAGTCTGGAAGCCCCTTTAACAACAAGGTGATCCCAGATACCAGCCTCCCATGTGAATGAGTAAGGGGTAAAAATGCTTTCATAATGAAGATCGAAGATGAAGATCATGTTAGTCATGATGCCCAGCAGCCATCAACTCACCAAAAGAAAAAATGTCACCTGTTGAGGAATGTCTGGTCCCAGTGCATCACTTAAACTGAATGAAAGGTCTGGAAGATAACAGCACATATATAAGAAGGGACAGGATCTCCAAGATGATGTAATTGATCAAATTTGGACATTACCATGTTTGGTCAATGACGTCACTGGGATTCACTTTTCTAGCATCCCACTTATTGTTAAATAAAGCTTCCATATTCCAATAACCAACAATCTGCAGATCCCCACAACCACTTGTCCAGGGTTGTGTGGAAGAGGCCCTTGTTCTTAGTACCATGGAGACAAGACACTTTGTCAGATGTACTCCCGATATTGATGGCATGTGGCCTGGTATGGTTCAGGAGGGGGGAGCACGCTTGTCACCTCCTTTCCTGGCCTTTCAGGCTGCGCTCTTGGATAGGGACCTGGTATGGATTTTTGGGGGGACTCCACACATTTTTACTTGATTTGTGCATGGGGTTAACCCTTAAAACCCATACCAGACCACATAGATTTGGGGGGGGGGGGGGGGTCCCACACCATAGTTTTGTTTGTTTCTGTGTGTGTGGAGGTCCCCTGCTACTATCAATCTAACAGACCCTCATCTAGGACAGAGATGTAGTATAGAGGAAGGGCATTCTTGGCCATGTGTTTACAAACTGAAGTAAGCAGCCAGAAACTGTCATTTTGTCAACAATTTAAACACACTTTTTCTTTGTAAATTTCAGCAATCCTGTAGTGGTTGTATACATCATCCAGGACATCGCCCAGGACATCGCCCAGGCATGTTATTTAAAGGAGTTTAGTTTGTTAAATATTTTACTTTAGGCAACACTAAAATTTATGTTCTAAACCAAACAAAAATGTTTTTTGCTTTGGTACATGTTACCCATGGCAGTGCCCATGCCATTTGTTTGACAATATTAGGCTAGAAAATGTCCGTAAATTTAAAATTTAGCTCCCACTGGCGCCAATAAAGCTTGGACCGAACTTTAGTCATGTTAGTAGAACCCTGTTTGCCACGAACCCAGGTGTGTTAAACTATTAAGCATCATTACTAAAACTACGGAAAAGGGTATGTTGTCAAGTATTACTTTTCAAAGTGATATTTCAGAAAAATTCACATATCCATGACACATGGAATGGAGCAAGTACAATTTTATTGGTCTTCAGCCATAAAGTGGCAAATTAGATATGTCATGACTGAAAAAAATGCAGCAATTTATTCTGGACAAAGACTCAAATTTGTTGTTAGTTGCTCTCTTTGTGCTTTTTTGTGACCTTGGCAATGTCAGATCTCTAGTCATTTCATAAATTCTCACTGGGTTCATACTACGACTATTAATGGCAGATTGAACTATAATATACAGCCACATATGAGTTATACTTTATGTTCAATAATGAGTAGAAATAAATTAACCCCCACCATGAAAGTCTGCAGAAATGCTCAAGTGTATCACAGACAAAGCCCAATGTTTCCCTTCTAAGCTTTAAGACCTAGCGGTTAAGCAGCATTCTACAATGATACTTTCATAGCAGTTTATGTTCTTTGTGCAAAGATGCCAAACATCTAGAAAGCTAAATGGAGAGCTTAACATGTTTGTGTTTGAAAATTGAATTTGCTTAATTATGGATTGATTCTTCATGTCATTGGCCAGTTCATATTTATTCCTAAGGTCTCTATCTGAGGGTTAGTTAAATAAAATAGGGGTCTATCTCTATGTAAAAACCTAAAAGACTATACTATGGTTATATTTATACAAATTAAAAAGAAGTAAAATAGAGTTTTCCTTTCCTGTTAGTACTCTGTTAAAATTCAGATTTCATGTTAATAGTAACAACATAGAAAAAGTAATGGATCAGTTGTTTAGAAATAAATAATGAAATTTTAGTTACAATGTAAATTCTAAAACTTTTACTAGGAAAGGGCCAATATTTAAGCAATAACCTCATCACCTTGGACTTCTCAAACATGGTGTTTGTGTTTTATCAGATATAGCTTCTGGCTGCATCATAAATGATAGGGGCCACTTATGTACAGTAAAGTATATACCCAACTGGCATATAGCCCTTCAATCCACATGTACATTATTGAATAAGAATAGCGTGGTGGTATGTTATGGCACCAGTGCTAACTACACACAATCCCCATGCATGCACAATTTGTCATCACTGTATCGCTGTGGTTTATCATGAACCTGCAATAGCATACTATTTTTGGGGTGGCTACTGTGCTTACGCTGATTCCTGTCAACCTTTTATAATGCCAGAAATATGGAAGTGAGCTCACTTCCATATTTCAGAATGTAAGCATTCTGTACTGTCAGTACTGTGCATGCACATGAGCTCACTGCTGTATTTCAGTGATCACAATAGGGCAGTGGGATTCAGTGCAGGCATGGTACAGACCTCAGAGATGATACCAAGGTTTGGGGTTCTGATGCATCCTCTGCTTAAGTTGTGACCATGGGCACACTGTTTCTGTTTATGTTGTGGCAGTGCTTCTGTTAAAATGGTGAGTGGACAGTGAGTTAATACAATTTTACCTCTCCCATTAGTTCTATAGGGTACACCTATAGAACTCCTGCCAGTACTTCTTAGGTCTGACCCCTCTCATGCCCTGCTGCTAAGGATGGGCCCGGTGCTCGATGCGAACCCACGTTCGCATCGAGCACCGGGCGTTCGCTCGCTCGGCGAGCCCAGAACTATTTTGGCCGCTCGCATCACGTTCGTGTGATGCGAGCGGCCCCGCAATGCATTGCGGCCGGCGCGGCCGACGCAGTGCATTGCTGGCTGATGATTGGCCAAGCATGCACTGTGACCCCGCATGCTTGGCCAATCACAGCCCCGGAAACTCGAAGAGCCATAATTGGCTACAGGCAGGACGCCTGTAGCCAATTACAGCTCAGGGGCTGTAGTACACGCCCCCCCCTATAAAACGCCGCCACGCCGTCTGCGCCGGTCACATGCTGTTCCGGCGCAGATTGAGCAGGCAGATTCTGTGACACTCTGCTGCATTTAGATAGTTAGAGAGATTCACTTACAGAGATTGAGTTAGATAGATTCAGTTACAAAGATTGATTGAGAAAGAGGGGCTTGTAGTGTGCTCGTGGCAGGCAGGCAGAGCTCCTATATTTTGTTACCAGAAGCACCTATAGGACTTGTAGTGTGTTCGTGGCAGGCAGGCAGAGCTCCTATATTTTGTTACCAGAAGCACCTATAGGACTTGTAGTGTGTTCGTGGCAGGCAGGCAGAGCTCCTATATTTTGTTACCAGAAGCACCTATAGGACTTGTAGTGTGTTCGTGGCAGGCAGGCAGAGCTCCTATATTTTGTTACCAGAAGCACCTATAGGACTTGTAGTGTGTTCGTGGCAGGCAGGCAGAGCTCCTATATTTTGTTACCAGAAGCACCTATAGGACTTGTAGTGTGTTCGTGGCAGGCAGGCAGAGCTCCTATATTTTGTTACCAGAAGCACCTATAGGACTTGTAGTGTGTTCGTGGCAGGCAGGCAGAGCTCCTATATTTTGTTACCAGAAGCACCTATAGGACTTGTAGTGTGTTCGTGGCAGGCAGGCAGAGCTCCTTCATTTTGTTCCCAGAGGCACCTATAGGACTTGAAGTGTGTTAGTCCCATTACACACACAGAGCTATATTTTCTTCCCAGAAGCACCTATAGGACTTGAAGTGTGTTAGTCCCATTACACACACAGAGCTATATTTTGTTCCCAGAAGCACCTATAGGACTTGAAGTGTGTTAGTCCCATTACACACACAGAGCTATATTTTCTTCCCAGAAGCACCTATAGGACTTGAAGTGTGTTAGTCCCATTACACACACAGAGCTATATTTTGTTCCCAGAAGCACCTATAGGACTTGAAGTGTGTTAGTCCCATCACACACACAGAGCTATATTTTGTTCCCAGAAGCACCTATAGGACTTGAAGTGTGTTAGTCCCATCACACACACAGAGCTATATTTTGTTCCCAGAAGCACCTATAGGACTTGAAGTGTGTTAGTCCCATCACACACACAGAGCTATATTTTGTTCCCAGAAGCACCTATAGGACTTGAAGTGTGTTAGTCCCATTACACACACAGAGCTATATTTTCTTCCCAGAAGCACCTATAGGACTTGTAGTGTGTTCGTGGCAGGCAGGCAGAGCTCCTATATTTTGTTACCAGAAGCACCTATAGGACTTGTAGTGTGTTCGTGGCAGGCAGGCAGAGCTCCTATATTTTGTTACCAGAAGCACCTATAGGACTTGTAGTGTGTTCGTGGCAGGCAGGCAGAGCTCCTTCATTTTGTTCCCAGAGGCACCTATAGGACTTGAAGTGTGTTAGTCCCATTACACACACAGAGCTATATTTTCTTCCCAGAAGCACCTATAGGACTTGAAGTGTGTTAGTCCCATTACACACACAGAGCTATATTTTGTTCCCAGAAGCACCTATAGGACTTGAAGTGTGTTAGTCCCATTACACACACAGAGCTATATTTTGTTCCCAGAAGCACCTATAGGACTTGAAGTGTGTTAGTCCCATCACACACACAGAGCTATATTTTGTTCCCAGAAGCACCTATAGGACTTGAAGTGTGTTAGTCCCATTACACACACAGAGCTATATTTTCTTCCCAGAAGCACCTATAGGACTTGAAGTGTGTTATTCCCATTACACACACAGAGCTATATTTTCTTCCAGAAGCACCTATAGGACTTGAAGTGTGTTAGTCCCATTACACACACAGAGCTATATTTTGTTCCCAGAAGCACCTATAGGACTTTAAGTGTGTTAGTCCCATCACACACACAGAGCTATATTTTCTTCCCAGAAGCACCTATAGGACTTGAAGTGTGTTAGTCCCATTACACACACAGAGCTATATTTTCTTCCCAGAAGCACCTATAGGACTTGAAGTGTGTTAGTCCCATTACACACACAGAGCTATATTTTGTTCCCAGAAGAACCTATAGGACTTGAAGTGTGTTAGTCCCATCACACACACAGAGCTATATTTTGTTCCCAGAAGCACCTATAGGACTTGAAGTGTGTTAGTCCCATTACACACACAGAGCTATATTTTGTTCCCAGAAGCACCTATAGGACTTGAAGTGTGTTAGTCCCATCACACCCACAGAGCTATATTTTGTTCCCAGAAGCACCTATAGGACTTGAAGTGTGTTAGTCCCATCACACACACAGAGCTATATTTTGTTCCCAGAAGAACCTATAGGACTTGAAGTGTGTTAGTCCCATCACACACACAGAGCTATATTTTGTTCCCAGAAGCACCTATAGGACTTGAAGTGTGTTAGTCCCATCACACCCACAGAGCTATATTTTGTTCCCAGAAGCACCTATAGGACTTGAAGTGTGTTAGTCCCATCACACACACAGAGCTATATTTTGTTCCCAGAAGCACCTATAGGACTTGAAGTGTGTTAGTCCCATCACACACACAGAGCTATATTTTGTTCCCAGAAGCACCTATAGGACTTGAAGTGTGTTAGTCCCATCACACACACAGAGCTATATTTTGTTCCCAGAAGAACCTATAGGACTTGAAGTGTGTTAGTCCCATCACACACACAGAGCTATATTTTGTTCCCAGAAGCACCTATAGGACTTGAAGTGTGTTAGTCCCATTACACACACAGAGCTATATTTTGTTCCCAGAAGCACCTATAGGACTTGAAGTGTGTTAGTCCCATCACACCCACAGAGCTATATTTTGTTCCCAGAAGCACCTATAGGACTTGAAGTGTGTTAGTCCCATCACACACACAGAGCTATATTTTGTTCCCAGAAGAACCTATAGGACTTGAAGTGTGTTAGTCCCATCACACACACAGAGCTATATTTTGTTCCCAGAAGCACCTATAGGACTTGAAGTGTGTTAGTCCCATCACACACACAGAGCTATATTTTGTTCCCAGAAGCACCTATAGGACTTGAAGTGTGTTAGTCCCATCACACACACAGAGCTATATTTTGTTCCCAGAAGCACCTATAGGACTTGAAGTGTGTTAGTCCCATCACACACACAGAGCTATATTTTCTTCCCAGAAGCACCTATAGGACTTGAAGTGTGTTAGTCCCATCACACAGAGCTCCTCTATTTTCTTTGCAGAAGCACCCACAGGACTTCTAGTGTGTTAGTGGCATCACACAGAGCTCCTATATATTCTTCTCAGCAGCACCCACAGGACTTCTAGTGTGTTAGTGGCATCACACAGAGCTCCTCTATTTTCTTTGCATAAGCACCCACAGGACTTCTAGTGTGTTAGTGGCATCACACAGAGCTCCTCTATTTTCTTTGCAGAAGCACCCATAGGACTTCTAGTGTGTTAGTGGCATCACACAGAGCTCCTATATATTCTTCTCAGCAGCACCCACAGGACTTCTAGTGTGTTAGTGGCATCACACAGAGCTCCTCTATTTTCTTTGCAGAAGCACCCATAGGACTTCTAGTGTGTTAGTGGCATCACACAGAGCTCCTCTATTTTCTTTGCATAAGCACCCACAGGACTTCTAGTGTGTTAGTGGCATCACACAGAGCTCCTCTATTTTCTTTGCAGAAGCACCCATAGGACTTCTAGTGTGTTAGTGGCATCACACAGAGCTCCTATATATTCTTCTCAGCAGCACCCACAGGACTTCTAGTGTGTTAGTGGCATCACACAGAGCTCCTCTATTTTCTTTGCAGAAGCACCCACAGGACTTCTAGTGTGTTAGTGGCATCACACAGAGCTCCTCTATTTTCTTTGCAGAAGCACCCATAGGACTTCTAGTGTGTTAGTGGCATCACACAGAGCTCCTATATATTCTTCTCAGCAGCACCCACAGGACTTCTAGTGTGTTAGTGGCATCACACAGAGCTCCTCTATTTTCTTTGCAGAAGCACCCACAGGACTTCTAGTGTGTTAGTGGCATCACACAGAGCTCCTCTATTTTCTTTGCAGAAGCACCCATAGGACTTCTAGTGTGTTAGTGGCATCACACAGAGCTCCTATATATTCTTCTCAGCAGCACCCACAGGACTTCTAGTGTGTTAGTGGCATCACACAGAGCTCCTCTATTTTCTTTGCAGAAGCACCCATAGGACTTCTAGTGTGTTAGTGGCATCACACAGAGCTCCTCTATTTTCTTTGCATAAGCACCCACAGGACTTCTAGTGTGTTAGTGGCATCACACAGAGCTCCTCTATTTTCTTTGCAGAAGCACCCATAGGACTTCTAGTGTGTTAGTGGCATCACACAGAGCTCCTATATATTCTTCTCAGCAGCACCCACAGGACTTCTAGTGTGTTAGTGGCATCACACAGAGCTCCTCTATTTTCTTTGCAGAAGCACCCACAGGACTTCTAGTGTGTTAGTGGCATCACACAGAGCTCCTCTATTTTCTTTGCATAAGCACCCACAGGACTTCTAGTGTGTTAGTGGCATCACACAGAGCTCCTCTATTTTCTTTGCAGAAGCACCCATAGGACTTCTAGTGTGTTAGTGGCATCACACAGAGCTCCTATATTTTCTTCTCAGCAGCACCCACAGGACTACCGACTACAATGGCTGGAAGACCGCCAAGGGGAGGCAGAGCGTGCAGAGCCAAGAACACAGGGCAGGCAGGCTCTGTTTCTAGTGGACGTGGCCGTGGATGTGGACGTGGTCGTGCATCGTCATCAGCACGTGGCCATGGGACACGCGCGTCTTTGTTTTCGGCAGCTGGACATGTGGAGCCGCATCATGCTGAAGGCTTGGTAGAATGGATGACCAAGCCCTCCTCATCCTCCTCATCCTCTCTCACCCAGGCTCAGGGTACTGACAGAGCATCATCAGCCACCCCTTCCCTAGACCCACCATGTCCTCCTGAGGAGTCCCCCGAACTCTTTGAGCACAGTGTTGGGTACATGCTCCAGGAGGATGCCCAACGATTCGAAGGCTCGGATGACGATACCCAGCTTGAGGAATCTGGCAGTACAGTTCCACCAGCTGCAGCTTACTGCCAGGTTTGCTCTAGTGGTGAAGAGGGAGGGGATGATGAGGTCACTGACTCCACGTGGGTGCCTCAAGGGAGAGAGGATGAGGAGGAGGACGAGGAGGAGGAGGATGCGGCGTCACATGTCCAACGAGGCAGGATGCCCCCTGGAGGCCAGGTAGAGGCCAGCACAGCAACTGTACAACACCGCAGAGCTCCGCCTGTGCAGGGCGCTGCCTCTGCACGTTATCAGAAAAGTTCTTTGGTGTGGGCCTTTTTTGAGACGAGTGCAGCAGATCGCACCACTGCTATTTGCAATATTTGTCTCAAGCGTATCTCGCGTGGCCAAAACATCAGCCGCTTGGGCACGACAAGCATGACCAGACATATGGCGACCTGCCATGCAGCTCGTTGGCAGGCACACATAAAAGACCCACACCAAAGAACTAAGCGGACCTCTCCTTGCTCCTCCTCAGCTGGGATCTCCATCCCCACTACACCTTCAGTCCTCTCTGAAAGCTGCTCTGAGAGGACTGAAGGTGTAGAATTCGGTGTGTCACAACCAAGTACTTGCAGTACACCGACGTCCGAATGCAGCAGGCAAATTTCCCTGCCCCAGCTGCTGGACCGTAGAAAGAAGTACACTCCCAGCCATCCACATGCCCAGCGGTTGAATGCTAGCCTTGCTAAATTGCTAGCACTTCAACTGCTGCCTTTTCAGTTGGTAGACTCGGCCCCCTTCCGTGAGTTTGTTCAATGTGCGGTTCCTCAGTGGCAGGTTCCCAAACGCCACTTTTTCTCGCGGAAGGCGATTCCGTCTCTCTACCGGCATGTGGAGGGCAATGTCCATGCCTCGCTGGACAGGGCGGTCAGCGGTAAGGTGCATATTACCGCTGACTCATGGTCCAGCAGGCATGGACAGGGACGGTACCTTTCTTTCACGGCCCATTGGGTCACTCTATTGGCAGCTGGGAGGGATGCAGGACAAGGTGCAGTAGTGTTGGAGGTTGTTCCGCCACCACGCCTCCAAAACGCGACTACTGCTACTGGTTGTGACACACCTCTCTCCTCCACCCCCTCCTCTTCTTCTTCCTCCAGTGCTCTGTCCTTGGAACCAGCGGTGCTCCGTAGGCGTACAAGGGGCTACGCAAGTACGCAGGCAAAAAGATGCCATGCCGTGCTTGCGCTGGTGTGTTTGGGGGACAGGAGCCACACTGGGCCAGAGGTTCTGGCAGCTCTGCAGGGGCAGGCCGAGAGGTGGTTGACGCCACGTCAGCTTAAGCCAGGAATGGTCGTTTCTGACAATGGCACCAACCTCCTCTCCGCCCTGCGACAGGGGCAGCTCACCCATGTGCCCTGCATGGCTCACGTCCTCAACCTGGTGGTGCAGCGGTTCTTGGGCAGGTTCCCAGGCTTACAGGATGTCCTGAGGCAGGCCAGGAAAGTCTGTGTGCATTTCCGCCGATCTTATAATGCCAGTGCTCGGCTGACTGAGCTGCAAAAGGAGCTGAACCTGCCCAAGAACCGCCTAATATCTGACATGCCCACCAGGTGGAACTCAACGTTGGCCATGCTGCAGCGACTGCACACGCAGCAGAGGGCCATCAATGAGTACCTTTGCGACTACGGCACCAGGACAGGGTCAGGGGAGCTTGGTTTTTTTTCCCCACGTCAGTGGAGCATGATCAGGGATGCATGCACTGTCCTCTCACCATTTGAGGAGGCCACGAGGATGGTGAGCAGTGACAGTGCATGCATCAGTGACACTGTCCCTCTTGTCCACCTGTTGGAGCATACGCTGCGTGGGATAATGGACAGGGCACTTGAGGCAGAACAGAGGCAGGAAGAGGAGGACTTCCTTGCCTCTCAAGGCCCCCTTTATCCGGACAGTGTTCCTTCTGTCCCACCCATCACACAGGAAGAGGATGAGGAGGAGGAGGAGGAGGAGGAGGAGGATTGTGTGAGCATGGAGGTGGAGCCTGGCACTCAGCATCAGCAGCAGCAGTCTTTTAGGGATGATGTACAGTCCCAACAAGCCAGTGGACTTGTACGTGGCTGGGAGGAGTTGGCTGGCGATCATGTCATCCTCAGTGACCCAGAAGACTCCGGACCGAATGCCTCAGCTAACCTACGCTGCATGGCCTCCCTGATCCTGCAAAGCCTGCCGAAGGATCCTCGTGTTCTTCGGATCAAGGAGAGGGACCATTACTGGCTGGCCACTCTCCTTGATCCGCGGTACAAGGGTAAGGTTGCGGACCTTATCTTGCCGTCGCAGAGGGAGCAGAGGATGAGACATCTCAGGGAGGCCTTGCAGAAAGGTCTGTGCAACGCGTTCCCAGAAACTGGGAGGCTACAAACTCCTGGTCCTGGGCGACGAGTTGCTGAGGCTTCGGTCAGTGGCAGAAGGAGCGGTGGGGAAGGTGGACGTCTGACCGATGCGTTCAGACAATTTTTTAGTCCGCAGCCCCAAGGTATGATCGGTTCCAGCAACCATCGCCAGCGTCTGATATACATGGTGCAGGAATACCTTGGGGCAAGGTCAGACTTGGACACCTTTCCCACCGAAAATCCTCTGGCTTACTGGGTCCTGAGGATGGATCACTGGCCAGAGCTTGCACAGTATGCAATTGAGCTACTGGCCTGTCCTGCCTCCAGCGTTCTTTCCGAACGCACATTCAGTGCTGCTGGAGGATTTGTGACTGATCATAGGGTGCGCCTGTCCACCGCCTCGGTTGATCGACTGACATTCATCAAAATGAATCAGTCTTGGATCACCACCAGCTACCAGGCACCTGAGGCGGATATAACCGAATAATTTTTAATGTCACATCCCTTCAAGACTGCCTATGCTGATGCTGAGTGACTGTCCTCTTATGTTCACTGACTATCCTCTTCCTCCTCCTCAATGATCCATGCCACCACACCAGTGCCTAAGGCACAATTTTTCAGCCCCTGTTTAACAGGGGCGTGTACTTACAATTTTTTAAAAAAATGCTTCGCAACACGTGTGACTGCTGTGCTCCAAGTACAGTCTCTGTGAGGGCCGTGTTGCAGTGTTGTGGCACCAGCACCAGTGCCTAAGGCACAATTTTTCAGCCCCTGTTTAACAGGGGCGTGTACTTACAATTTTTTAAAAAAATGCTTCGCAACACGTGTGACTGCTGTGCTCCAAGTACAGTCTCTGTGAGGGCCGTGTTGCAGTGTTGTGGCACCAGCACCAGTGCGTAAGGCACAATTTTTCAGCCCCTGTTTAACAGGGGCGTGTACTTACAATTTTTTAAAAAAATGCTTCGCAACACGTGTGACTGCTGTGCTCCAAGTACAGTCTCTGTGAGGGCCGTGTTGCAGTGTTGTGGCACCAGCACCAGTGCCTAAGGCACAATTTTTCAGCCCCTGTTTAACAGGGGCGTGTACTTACAATTTTTAAAAAAAATGCTTCGCAACACGTGTGACTGCTGTGCTCCAAGTACAGTCTCTGTGAGGGCCGTGTTGCAGTGTTGTGGCACCAGCACCAGTGCCTAAGGCACAATTTTTCAGCCCCTGTTTAACAGGGGCGTGTACTTACAATTTTTTAAAAAAATGCTTCGCAACACGTGTGACTGCTGTGCTCCAAGTACAGTCTCTGTGAGGGCCGTGTTGCAGTGTTGTGGCACCAGCACCAGTGCCTAAGGCACAATTTTTCAGCCCCTGTTTAACAGGGGCGTGTACTTACAATTTTTTAAAAAAATGCTTCGCAACACGTGTGACTGCTGTGCTCCAAGTACAGTCTCTGTGAGGGCCGTGTTGCAGTGTTGTGGCACCAGCACCAGTGCCTAAGGCACAATTTTTCAGCCCCTGTTTAACAGGGGCGTGTACTTACAATTTTTTTAAAAAATGCTTCGCAACACGTGTGACTGCTGTGCTCCAAGTACAGTATCTGTGAGGGCCGGGTTGCAGTGTTGTGGCACCAGCACCAGTGCCTAAGGCACAATTTTTCAGCCCCTGTTTAACAGGGGCGGGTAATTACAAATCTTGATCTAATAGTTCACAGCAGGGCCCATTCCTGCGCCCACCAAGAGTAACTATGAGGGCCTGCAGTCTTGTGGCAACACCGTCCACCACCACCGCCAAAGGCCCAATTTTTCTGCCCTGTTCATCAGGTGCTTGCAATTACAAATCTTGATCTAATAACTCACAGCAGGGCCCATTCCTGCGCCCACCAAGAGTAACTGTGAGAGCTTACAGTCTTGTGGCAAAACCGTCCACCACCACCACCACCCCCCCAATTTTTCTGCCCTGTTCAAGAGGTGCATGCAATTACAAATCTTGATCTATTAACTCACAGCAGGGCCCATTCCTGTGCCCACCAGTCTTGTGGCTACACCAACATCTAATAGGGCAAATTTCTGCAGAGTATATACGCCAGGCCCCTACTTTCAAACATCCAACTTACAAACGACTCCTACTTGCAAATGGAAAGAGAAAACAGGAAGTGAGAGGAAATCTACCCCTAGGAAGGGAAATTCTATCCTGTTAGATTTAATTTGGGAAAAAGGTATCTCCTCTCTACTGATACTTTATCACCAATCCTTGTTTCAATTAAAACCCCACTTTTCCAAAAACATTTGTCATTGGGACGGAAAGTGAGGTGACATGTTCTGAACACATGTGCAAAGACAGCAAATGTTACAGGGGTGATAACCCCTCCCTATGTTCTCCAAAAAGCTTAAAAATAGATTTTTTTGGGATGGAGCTACACTTCATAATGTACCTGTTCAGATTCTACTTAAGATCAAACCTAAAGCCGCAAGTGGTTTTAAATGGCTTCTTTTTTTCCTTTACAAATGTCATTTTGTGCAAGGACAGTTCTAAACACGGGAAACACATGCCACTTCACAGGCATACTTTAGACACCCCCCAGGTACCATATTTAAAGGAAAATTTCACTTTTTTTTTTTCACTTTATGCATCATTAAAATGACTGCTCCCGAAAAAACGTTAGTTTTTAAAAGTTCTTTTTGCATTGATATATGTCCCCTGGGGCAGGACCCGGGTCCCCAAACCTGTTTTATGACATTAACATGCATATTGGCCGTTGTAATTAGCACTTTTGATTTCGAACGTTCGCGTCCATTATAACGTATAGGGTTCGAAAATTCGCGCGAACTTTCGGTCCGTTCGAAGGTTCTGGTTCGAACCGAACCCGGGGGTGTTCGGCTCATCCCTACCTGCTGCTATAGTGAAGGAGGATAATCATAGGAAGAAGTTCTGTCAGGAAACAGTTCTGAAAGTGTATCTTCTCTGATTTCAGGACTCTGCCCCTAACCATTTTACAAATATCAATATTCCCATCACACACATTCCTGGTATAGGCTATCCCCAAGCCTATTCCAGGAATGTGTGTGATGGGAATGCGAGTGCTCTAGCAATAGCTAGCTAGAGACTGGAAACAACACATTTTTGTCAGAACACCACAGAAGTTTAAATAACATCAAATTGTTTTCTTATTGAAGAATGGTTACATCACAGAAAGGAAGTGCAATGCTTCGGAGGCATGCAGGACCCCTTCACATACCTGACGAAGGATTCCTGCGTGGCTCCGAAATGTTGCACTTCCTTGCTGTCATGTGATCATTCTTCAATAAAAAACCTTTGGGATGTTATTTGAAGATCTGTGGTGTGCTTGCAAATATGTACATTAACCCCTCACCACTCTGCCCCACTCTGCTGACCCTCCCTTACCACTCCATCGCACCACCCTTCCCTACCATTCCACATATCCCTACCTTACCATTCTGTCACATGCCCAACCACCCACCCACCTTCTTTAGTCCCACAGTTTCATCACACTGCAGCTTCTTTAACATCTACCAGGACAATTTGAATCCCCCCAAAACATGACTGTGCCTGTACCCCCGAAAAACCTACTGTCCCCATTGCACTTATTACCACCTCAATCCACCTGCTTTCACCATTATAGCTGAGCCATCCCCAACCTTGCACATTCTAGAAAGGGCGCACATTTGCAATTGTAATTATTTGAATTTAGCACAGATGTGTGTGACTCCATAATTTCTAATAAACACATGATTTGTCATATGCCCCAACATGTACACTTTTGCGAATAAAAAAGTAAAAGAAAATCTTAACAATAGAGAGTGTAATTGTGCTGAGAAATTGTGAAAAGATTTACATATGAGTGCAAATAATAAACTGAAGCGTGGTATATTATCTCTGCAAATAAAGAATAAGTGCACTTAAAGTGGAACTTAACTCTTTATTTATACTTAACTCTTTATTTATACTTTCAAAAATATACTGCATTCCCCATTCTGCAATCAAAATTGTTTGTTTTTAATAGGGGTGCTGTTTTTGTGGAGAGCAGCCTGCTCTTTTACCTTTCTGGCCTAGTTCAGAATGACGTCATCCCCCTCCTGGGATTGGTGACATGGATATCCCAGCAGGCATCCAAGCTGTGTAAAAACCACTACACATTCACAGTGAGCATCATTAGGAGGCTGGCTGCCGAGACCAAGAAAAGACAGTTAGCCTCCTGATGAGGTAACAAAGAAGATGGCAGCATGGGATCTAATATAGAGAAAAACACAGCTTTAGGCAGGAAGCTGTCAGCCTTATACAGCCTGGGTTCTCGCTGCAGCTCGCCATCGCAAACACTGTCATAATAAACTGTTTATTCCATCAAATCTTCAAATACGAACAGCACACCAGATAAAGGACACAAAGTACCTGCTTGTTAACGTGGTTCACACAAAACTGTGCTTATTCATAAGCATGGGATATGGAGTGCGGCGGCTATCGGTTGATCACCGCAAGACAGTGCTGGATTTGCCATGGGAGTGAGTATGATATTTTCTCATTCCAGGTAAGAAGGGATTAACATTAAAATTAACTCCAGGGTGTACCTTGTTCCTTGTTCCTCTTTAATACAAAATGTCTTCATTCTTTTAACTCACCCCAGTGACCTAAACTAGCCCAGTGACTCCTTTCTTTGATGTATACTTACCTTGATCTGGCAACCTTGTTTTATTTACATTTCAACCCAAAAATCTTATGTGGCAATGCCTGCACAGTAGCTTCCCACAAACTTCTTTGACCAGAAATGCTCAGGAAATGGTCCCATAGAAATCATCATGTCTTTGATAACAGGGGAGGCGAAAGATATATAAAGGGGTAGTGCTGCGCTGTATCTTAGTACTAAGTACTTAGTACTAAGATACAGCGCAGCACTACCCCTTTATATATCTTTTATCTGGACCGGAAAATCCCTTTCAGTGTTTGCCGCAGTATCCATTACATTACGATTTAGAAAGGCAGCGCAGAGATAATCATTTTACCAGGGGAGGCGAAACACGTCAATGTAGATTCCGGCTCCTCAGTGACATCACGTGTGATGAGCGGTGGAATGCAGGCAAGGTTGTGAGAGAATCAAGCCGCTTCCTGGAGCGAGCGGTCCATCTTTAGATATGTAAACCCATGCGTTTTTTACTCTGCAACACTGTGAGTGACTTTTTATTGAATAAACCAAGACATTCTACACTATATGGGTGCTCTCTCCTTACGTTTGAGTCTGAAATATAAAGGAAGATACATTTGAAGTGTCATCTCATCTCCCTGCTCACCAGTCTAAGCCTGATTGACCCACATGCAATACTATTACGGGGTCCATTTGATCTGGTAAGTTTAAGCATATAAGGGGGTGTGTAAAGCATGGATCACTTGTGTGAGTTTTGAGCACCACCGTACTTTGGATTATCGATTGCACAGGAGCACTTTTGAAGAAAAATTGTGTTTGGGACTGTTTTTACAACCCATTCGGACTTTCACTGGCTACATGCTTGTCAATATTTTTGGGGGATTTTTCCTTGTTTTTTCACTTGTATTAATTTACTTTGGCTGTTTATGCACAGCACATGCATTTATTAATTCATATTGCACTTTGGGTTTGTTTGCGCTGTGGCTTACTTTTTTACAATTGACAATATAGTTTATTAGATAGCCATATGGCAAATTAGATTTTTGGTTAGTAGTTCATAGTTTGGATTTGAGAGTGTGTATTGAAATTGTAATTTTCATTTGCATTTTTATAACTTTGTTTATTATGGAATTTTCAGTTTGAGATATATATTCATTGGTTGTTTTGAATTTGCACTTGAGGGTTTCCATCACTATTCCTAAGGCTTTACTTGCAATTATTTGTTTTAATATTTTGTTTGTGTGCAGTTTTTTGAGGATTGGCAAAAGAGTAATTTTCAGGTGGAGCAGGGTTCACCATTATTCACAACTGAAAGAAAAATATGTTTGAAGGTATGTGGGTAGCGCTGCACTTTTGGTATTAGAAATTGGATTTTGATGTGGGAGCACATTGTGTCAGCAGTAACAGTGCTCAGTGTCCAGCAGTAATAAGTTTATTACATGTTTTGTTTTCTTTGTAAAATAAATATGTTGAATGCAACAAATATGTTGAAAAGTGGAGGATACTACTCTGTAAAATTGCTTTGTCTAAAAGAAAAGAAAAAGAAATGTTATGTCTAGATGCAATCTGCCTGCTCAACCCCTTTAGAAATTATCGATTATCCAAAAAGGCTTAGAAGGTGTGTTTGAAATTGTTAACATTTATATGTATTACATTTAAAATAAAAATATATATTTTTAAAGTGGTTGTATACCCATTCTGACGACTTTTATGTAAATGGACAATTGCAGGATTTAAAACGAGTTGCGCTATGTGAAAGTCTCCTTTCCTGCTTGCCTTTTGTGTATTCTGTATATTTTTAACTTCTGACATCACCCGCGCATGCGCCTTATTTCCTATTTTAAGTGACAATCCATAATGTGTGGCAAGTGATGTGGCAAGTGACAACCCGGGATGTGGCAAGTGACAATCCATAATGTGTGGCAGGTGACGTGGCAAGTGACAATCCGTAATGTGTGGCAGGTGACGTGGCAAGTGACAATCCGTAATGTGTGGCAGGTGTTGTGGCAAGTGAAAATCCATGACGTGGCAGGTGACAATTCGTAATGTGTGGCAGGTGACATGGCAAGTGACAATCTGGGACGTGGCAAGTGACAATCCATAATGTGTGGCAGGTGACGTGGCAGGTGACATTCTGCAACGTGTGACAAGTGACAATCTGCATCTGGTGGCAGGTGACGTGGCAAGTGACAATCCGGGACGTGGCAAGTGGACAATCGGCAACATGTGGCAGGTGACATTCTGCAACGTGTGACAAGTGACAATCTGCATCTGGTGGCAGGCGACGTGGCAGGTGATGTGGCAAGTGACAATCCGTAATGTGTGGCAAGTGACAATCCGTGTGATTTCTAGTTACGCCCCTGCATGTTACCTATGTCCTGCAATGTACATGTGGCTACGAGTTCGTAGGCAGGACCTCCAGGACATTAACTAAAAGAGTTAGTGAACATAAAACGAATATCCGTAGTGTATTTTCTAAATATAGTGTGTCCAACCACTTCAGGATGGTACATAATAAAGACCCAGCTGGTCTATCATTTTATGCAAATGACACCATCAATAGTAAGGGTATAAATGCCCGCAACAAACATGGTGGATTTACCACTTCCACATGGCTTTGTGATAGGCCGAAACGTTGAAGGTAAAACCACATCATTGCGTTACCATCATCGCGTTACCGCCCATATGAAACTACCCGGGAATCGAGCTGAATGCCGCAAACGGCGGCTTTTCCTATCAGGGCCGATTACCCTTAAAGAGGAAGTAAACCCTCTTGAAAAAATCGAAACAAAAAAAAAACCTGCAAGACAAAGGCATAATTAGCTAGTATGCATAGCATACTAGCTAATTATGCATCACTTACCTGAAATCGAAGCCTCGGCATCGGTCCTCTTCTCCCTCTCCGACCGCCGACATCTTCTCCCGGATTGACTTCCGGGTATCGCGGCTCCGGCGCTGTGATTTGCCGGAGCCGCGATGACGTCACGCGCATGCGCACGAGAGCGGCATATAACAACTGAAGCATCGGCATATAGCGCCGATGCTTCAGTTGTCGCTAGTGCACATTTGCCAATGACGTCGGCACATGCAAATACAGGTATATCTCCTAAACCGTACAGGTTTAGGAGATATCCCTGTTAGCTACAGGTAAGCCTTAATATAGGCTTACCTGTAAGCTAAAGTTGTAAAAGAGGGTTTACTTCCTCTTTAATAATCACCTGCTACACATGCCCGGTGCCAGGACTATAAGGCACTTTTAAATGTGAGTGAATTATTTCAATTTGTGTATTTAATAAACCCGGTTTTATGGCATTGCGCAATGAAGGTTCTCCTTTGTCATTTCCATCCATACTTATGAGGTGCATTCATGCATGATACATCATTTCAACAGGCTCCCTAGGGGTATCCCCACATGCCTAAGCAACCATACTAGCGATAGTTGGTCAACATCCAGGGTGAGTGTACATCTATGTGGGGCACCCAGTCTGAACACCATTGTACAGGATTTAAGTCAATTTAAGCACGAGCAATGTGTTTCATCACCTAATGGGACTTTATAAATTTTTTGTGTGTTCTGCATGTTTACATGAATGTGATCAACACTAAGCACAGCAAACTGTTTTTATATTCTCACTTTGCTTCTTTGTCATTTGCTTATTAGTGAGTTTTTTACTGCAGCTGGAGTTTGATGATCAGTTATTTTATCCAAAGGCGCTAAGGTTTATATTTTTCAGATTCCAGATGAGGTCTTACTAATGATTTGTACAGGGGTAAAATTAAATCTCTCTCTATATACCTCCCCTATAACAAGAAAGAATTTAGCTCCCTTTGGAAACCAAAGCAAAGCCTCCGCACCAGCTGATCTGCTTCAGCCTGCTTCCACACCAGCCCATCTGCTCCAGCCTGCTTCCACACCAGCCAATTAGCTCCAACCTTCTTCTATACCAGTTGATCTGCACCAGCCTGCTTCCACACCAGTCGATCTGCTTCAGCCTGCTTCCACACCAGTCGATCTGCTCCATCCTGCTTACACACCAGCCGATCTGCTCCAGCCTGCCTCCACACCAGCCGATCTGCTCCAGCCTGCCTCCACGCCAGCCGATCTGCTCCAGGCCTCTTCCACACCAGCCGATTTGCTCCAGCCTGCTTCCACACCAGCCGATCTGCCCCAGCCTTCCCTCATGCCAGCCGATCTGCTCCAGCCTGCCTCCATGCCAGCCGATCTGCTCCAGCCTGCCCCCAAACCAGCCAATCTGCTCCAGTCTGCCTCCTAGGAATGGGTGAATGGTTCAGCCCGAGCATAAGTTCAGGCCAAACTTTGGTTGTTCGGATGTTCTGTGAACACCGAACAATATGCAGGGTTTAGGGCAAATTCGAAAGCCGCCGGAACACCGTTAAAGTCTATGTGACACTAACATGAAAAATCAAAAGTGCTCATTTTAAAGCCTGAACCGTACCAGGCCACATGCCCTCAACATGGAAATGGTGCTTTGGAGTAGCCCTCCAAAGCACCTTGTCCCCATGTTGATGGAGACAAGGGCCTCATCCCCACAACTCTTGCCAGGTGGGGGTATGCGGGTGGGGGGCTTATCGGAATCTGGAAGCCCCCTTTAACAATTGTACATTGTACCCCTACCATTTCACAAAAAAAGTGTCAAAAATGGTAAAAAAGACAAGAGACAGCTTGGGACAAGTCCTTTATTAAAAAATAAAAAAATGTAAATGTCCAGCGATGTAAATTCACGCCGCCCGACGGACTGAAAGAGAAAAAAAAAAAAGCCGTAATGGTTATGCCTCCATGGGAGGCTCCCGTCTAATGATGCTTCTTCTGGGTGACAGTTCTTATATAGCTGAGTGCGGGAAGACCCGGTGACGTAAATTGGCAACACCACCCCCTCTGACACCACAGGGGCTTTCCCATGGCTTCCTGTGGCGTCAGAGGGGGGCAGGGCCACCTGGTGATGTAAACGGCCTGGTACGGTTCAGGGGGGGAGCTTTCTCGTCCCCTCTCTTTTCCTGCCAGGTTGCGTCCTCAGATAAGGGTCTGGTATGGATTTTGGGGAACCCCTACGCCATTTTATTTATTTATTTATTTTTTATTTTGGTGCAGGGTTCCCCTTAAATTCCATACCAGACCTATTAAGGTCTGGTGTGGATTTGGGGGGGGGACCCCTATGCAATTTCTTTTTAATTTGGCGCAGGGTTCCCCTTAATTTCCATAACAGACATGAAGGATTTTAGGGGGACTTTTAAAATGTTTTTTAGTACTTAATTTTGGTTTGGGGTTCCCCTTAATATTCAATGGACTGGGGGGGAACCCATGCCATTTTTTGAATGAGTTTTATCTATATTGCCAAGACCTGACAATTCATTACAGCTGCGATCAGTTTTAAATGATAATTTTTCCTTTAGAAATTACATTTTGCGGGGGGCGTGGCCTGGACCGGCATGTGAGCAGAAGTGAGACTCACAGCTCCGCTCCATAACCTGGATACCGATCCTCTCCCAGCAGCGATCTGCGGTCACAAAACGGCTCTACAGAGGGATAACGACCCCCTCACCCTCCCGGATCACCCACCGGCCCTCTGCACCAGAGGAAAAGCCAGAAAACAGGAGGAAAGAATGCCCTCCGAAATTCAAGATGGCGGACCCGCGGCCCAGGCACAGCGCACACCGAGAGGCAGTGACAAGACAAAAGGAGGACAAGGAAAGCACACACAGAAGTCCCAGGGTAAGGAGCACCCGAGGGACATGTTATATTACACCCAGAGGTTGGGGGGACAACAGGACAGGGAGGCTGGGGATCCCACTGGCCCGGATCATGTGACTAACAATGGGTCCCTGCCACAAGACACTCAGCTCACAGCTAAAAGTGGAGATCCTGTAGCCCAGCATGTGCAGCCCCCCCCTCCCCTCTGCTGACACTGATCACGATGAGACTGAGCAACCATCCCTTGCAGAAATCCTCAAAGCTGTGCATGTGTGCACAGCATCTGTGAATAATCTGAAAGAGCAGTTTGGGGGACTGAGAGAGGATGTCTCTCTGCTAAGGCAAGATATGCAGAAGATTAGAGAGCGCACAACTGCTGTGGAAAGCAGAGTCAGTGAGGTTGAAGACAGACTCCCACCAGTTGCTCGGGAGGCACATGCTGCCCATCAGCTAGCTAACGACACTAACAAGCGAACAGAAGACATGGAGAATCGCTTAAGGCGAAACAATGTCCGCATAGTAGGCCTGCCCGAGAAAATGGAGGGCAGAGATACTACCGCCTTCGTGGAGACCTGGCTGATTGAGCTATTTGGCAAAGAGGCTTTCTCTCCCTTCTTTACGGTGGAACGAGCTCACCGCACAAGTTTATTACATGTTTTGTTTTCTTTGTAAAATAAATATGTTGAATGCAACAAATATGTTGAAAAGTGGAGGATACTACTCTGTAAAATTGCTTTGTCTAAAAGAAAAGAAAAAGAAATGTTATGTCTAGATGCAATCTGCCTGCTCAACCCCTTTAGAAATTATCGATTATCCAAAAAGGCTTAGAAGGTGTGTTTGAAATTGTTAACATTTATATGTATTACATTTAAAAAAAAAATATATATTTTTAAAGTGGTTGTATACCCATTCTGACGACTTTTATGTAAATGGACAATTGCAGGATTTAAAACGAGTTGCGCTATGTGAAAGTCTCCTTTCCTGCTTGCCTTTTGTGTATTCTGTATATTTTTAACTTCTGACATCACCCGCGCATGCGCCTTATTTCCTATTTTAAGTGACAATCCATAATGTGTGGCAAGTGATGTGGCAAGTGACAACCCGGGATGTGGCAAGTGACAATCCATAATGTGTGGCAGGTGACGTGGCAAGTGACAATCCGTAATGTGTGGCAGGTGACGTGGCAAGTGACAATCCGTAATGTGTGGCAGGTGTTGTGGCAAGTGAAAATCCATGACGTGGCAGGTGACAATTCGTAATGTGTGGCAGGTGACATGGCAAGTGACAATCTGGGACGTGGCAAGTGACAATCCATAATGTGTGGCAGGTGACGTGGCAGGTGACATTCTGCAACGTGTGACAAGTGACAATCTGCATCTGGTGGCAGGTGACGTGGCAAGTGACAATCCGGGACGTGGCAAGTGGACAATCGGCAACATGTGGCAGGTGACATTCTGCAACGTGTGACAAGTGACAATCTGCATCTGGTGGCAGGCGATGTGGCAGGTGATGTGGCAAGTGACAATCCGTAATGTGTGGCAAGTGACAATCCGTGTGATTTCTAGTTACGCCCCTGCATGTTACCTATGTCCTGCAATGTACATGTGGCTACGAGTTCGTAGGCAGGACCTCCAGGACATTAACTAAAAGAGTTAGTGAACATAAAACGAATATCCGTAGTGTATTTTCTAAATATAGTGTGTCCAACCACTTCAGGATGGTACATAATAAAGACCCAGCTGGTCTATCATTTTATGCAAATGACACCATCAATAGTAAGGGTATAAATGCCCGCAACAAACATGGTGGATTTACCACTTCCACATGGCTTTGTGATAGGCCGAAACGTTGAAGGTAAAACCACATCATCGCGTTACCATCATCGCGTTACCGCCCATATGAAACTACCCGGGAATCGAGCTGAATGCCGCAAACGGCGGCTTTTCCTATCAGGGCCGATTACCCTTAAAGAGGAAGTAAACCCTCTTGAAAAAATCGAAACAAAAAAAAAACCTGCAAGACAAAGGCATAATTAGCTAGTATGCATAGCATACTAGCTAATTATGCATCACTTACCTGAAATCGAAGCCTCGGCATCGGTCCTCTTCTCCCTCTCCGACCGCCGACATCTTCTCCCGGATTGACTTCCGGGTATCGCGGCTCCGGCGCTGTGATTTGCCGGAGCCGCGATGACGTCACGCGCATGCGCACGAGAGCGGCATATAACAACTGAAGCATCGGCATATAGCGCCGATGCTTCAGTTGTCACTAGTGCGCATTTGCCAATGACGTCGGCACATGCAAATACAGGTATATCTCCTAAACCGTACAGGTTTAGGAGATATCCCTGTTAGCTACAGGTAAGCCTTAATATAGGCTTACCTGTAAGCTAAAGTTGTAAAAGAGGGTTTACTTCCTCTTTAATAATCACCTGCTACACATGCCCGGTGCCAGGACTATAAGGCACTTTTAAATGTGAGTGAATTATTTCAATTTGTGTATTTAATAAACCCGGTTTTATGGCATTGCGCAATGAAGGTTCTCCTTTGTCATTTCCATCCATACTTATGAGGTGCATTCATGCATGATACATCATTTCAACAGGCTCCCTAGGGGTATCCCCACATGCCTAAGCAACCATACTAGCGATAGTTGGTCAACATCCAGGGTGAGTGTACATCTATGTGGGGCACCCAGTCTGAACACCATTGTACAGGATTTAAGTCAATTTAAGCACGAGCAATGTGTTTCATCACCTAATGGGACTTTATAAATTTTTTGTGTGTTCTGCATGTTTACATGAATGTGATCAACACTAAGCACAGCAAACTGTTTTTATATTCTCACTTTGCTTCTTTGTCATTTGCTTATTAGTGAGTTTTTTACTGCAGCTGGAGTTTGATGATCAGTTATTTTATCCAAAGGCGCTAAGGTTTATATTTTTCAGATTCCAGATGAGGTCTTACTAATGATTTGTACAGGGGTAAAATTAAATCTCTCTCTATATACCTCCCCTATAACAAGAAAGAATTTAGCTCCCTTTGGAAACCAAAGCAAAGCCTCCGCACCAGCTGATCTGCTTCAGCCTGCTTCCACACCAGCCCATCTGCTCCAGCCTGCTTCCACACCAGCCAATTAGCTCCAACCTTCTTCTATACCAGTTGATCTGCACCAGCCTGCTTCCACACCAGTCGATCTGCTTCAGCCTGCTTCCACACCAGTCGATCTGCTCCATCCTGCTTACACACCAGCCGATCTGCTCCAGCCTGCCTCCACACCAGCCGATCTGCTCCAGCCTGCCTCCACGCCAGCCGATCTGCTCCAGGCCTCTTCCACACCAGCCGATTTGCTCCAGCCTGCTTCCACACCAGCCGATCTGCCCCAGCCTTCCCTCATGCCAGCCGATCTGCTCCAGCCTGCCTCCATGCCAGCCGATCTGCTCCAGCCTGCCCCCAAACCAGCCAATCTGCTCCAGTCTGCCTCCTAGGAATGGGTGAATGGTTCAGCCCGAGCATAAGTTCAGGCCAAACTTTGGTTGTTCGGATGTTCTGTGAACACCGAACAATATGCAGGGTTTAGGGCAAATTCGAAAGCCGCCGGAACACCGTTAAAGTCTATGTGACACTAACATGAAAAATCAAAAGTGCTCATTTTAAAGCCTGAACCGTACCAGGCCACATGCCCTCAACATGGAAATGGTGCTTTGGAGTAGCCCTCCAAAGCACCTTGTCCCCATGTTGATGGAGACAAGGGCCTCATCCCCACAACTCTTGCCAGGTGGGGGTATGCGGGTGGGGGGCTTATCGGAATCTGGAAGCCCCCTTTAACAATTGTACATTGTACCCCTACCATTTCACAAAAAAAGTGTCAAAAATGGTAAAAAAGACAAGAGACAGCTTGGGACAAGTCCTTTATTAAAAAATAAAAAAATGTAAATGTCCAGCGATGTAAATTCACGCCGCCCGACGGACCGAAAGAGAAAAAAAAAAAAAGCCGTAACGGTTATGCCTCCATGGGAGGCTCCCGTCTAATGATGCTTCTTCTGGGTGACAGTTCTTATATAGCTGAGTGCGGGAAGACCCGGTGACGTAAATGGGCAACACCACCCCCTCTGACACCACAGGGGCTTTCCCATGGCTTCCTGTGGCGTCAGAGGGGGGCAGGGCCACCTGGTGATGTAAACGGCCTGGTACGGTTCAGGGGGGGAGCTTTCTCGTCCCCTCTCTTTTCCTGCCAGGTTGCGTCCTCAGATAAGGGTCTGGTATGGATTTTGGGGGACCCCTACGCCATTTTATTTATTTATTTATTTTTTATTTTGGTGCAGGGTTCCCCTTAAATTCCATACCAGACCTATTAAGGTCTGGTGTGGATTTGGGGGGGGGGCCCCTATGCAATTTCTTTTTAATTTGGCGCAGGGTTCCCCTTAATTTCCATAACAGACATGAAGGATTTTAGGGGGACTTTTAAAATGTTTTTTAGTACTTAATTTTGGTTTGGGGTTCCCCTTAATATTCAATGGACTGGGGGGGAACCCATGCCATTTTTTGAATGAGTTTTATCTATATTGCCAAGACCTGACAATTCATTACAGCCGCGATCAGTTTTAAATGATAATTTTTCCTTTAGAAATTACATTTTGCGGGGGGCGTGGCCTGGACCGGCATGTGAGCAGAAGTGAGACTCACAGCTCCGCTCCATAACCTGGATACCGATCCTCTCCCAGCAGCGATCTGCGGTGACAAAACGGCTCTACAGAGGGATAACGACCCCCTCACCCTCCCGGATCACCCACCGGCCCTCTGCACCAGAGGAAAAGCCAGAAAACAGGAGGAAAGAATGCCCTCCGAAATTCAAGATGGCGGACCCGCGGCCCAGGCACAGCGCACACCGAGAGGCAGTGACAAGACAAAAGGAGGACAAGGAAAGAACACACAGAAGTCCCAGGGTAAGGAGCACCCGAGGGACATGTTATATTACACCCAGAGGTTGGGGGGACAACAGGACAGGGAGGCTGGGGATCCCACTGGCCCGGATCATGTGACTAACAATGGGTCCCTGCCACAAGACACTCAGCTCACAGCTAAAAGTGGAGATCCTGTAGCCCAGCATGTGCAGCCCCCCCTCCCCTCTGCTGACACTGATCACGATGAGACTGAGCAACCATCCCTTGCAGAAATCCTCAAAGCTGTGCATGTGTGCACAGCATCTGTGAATAATCTGAAAGAGCAGTTTGGGGGACTGAGAGAGGATGTCTCTCTGCTAAGGCAAGATATGCAGAAGATTAGAGAGCGCACAACTGCTGTGGAAAGCAGAGTCAGTGAGGTTGAAGACAGACTCCCACCAGTTGCTCGGGAGGCACATGCTGCCCATCAGCTAGCTAACGACACTAACAAGCGAACAGAAGACATGGAGAATCGCTTAAGGCGAAACAATGTCCGCATAGTAGGCCTGCCCGAGAAAATGGAGGGCAGAGATACTACCGCCTTCGTGGAGACCTGGCTGATTGAGCTATTTGGCAAAGAGGCTTTCTCTCCCTTCTTTACGGTGGAACGAGCTCACCGCACACCGGGACGCCCCCCTAGACCCATTCTGGCTCGGCTTCTGCATTACAGGGACAGAGAGGCGGTACTGAGGAATGCCCGTGAAAAAGCTAATATTCTGGTGAACGGAGTCAGAGTGTCATTTTACCCTGACTTCTCGGCCGAGGTGCAGAGATCAAGAGCCAAATTCTCGGATGTGAAGAGGCGCCTGAGAGCTCTGCAGCTACCTTATGCTATGCTCTACCCCGCCAAACTCAGAGTTACTGCTGACAGACAGTCACACTTCTTTGAAAGGGCACAGGAGGCGGCTATGTGGCTGGATCGAAACGAACAGGCCCTACGCCACCGTAACAGAGATGAAGAGGGAGTGGAACCTGCCTGATGCATCTAACGCTGAACAAGCCTGCAAAACCGCACAGGACCACCTTTGTTTTTACGTTTTTGTTTTGCTCTTTTTCGTTGCTCACAAATTTTTCAATGAAGCTGAGGAGGTTCCCATTTAACCGAGGAGATATATGCCCACATTTTCCCATCTATTGGGTATCGTAATAAACAAATTTATTGCCACTGTGCTTGATTTCCCTGAAGTTTCTACCACTTTGACTGCAATTACACTCTCACGGGAACCATCCTGGCATTAAGCTGCTGGGAGACAATATATTGGCATGTGAACAGTGAGCTATCTTATGAAGAAGGCAAGAGGAAATGTTTTTCACCCCAGAGAGGGGTAACACACGACCATCAGGTCTTTTTTTGATGTTCCTAGTTATTACCCAGGATCATGTCATGTTGACAGCCTGGGTTCTTGTATGTGCATATTTCTGTTGCTTACACCGAAAAATTTACCCACAAAACTGCTCACCGCAACTTTGCAGCCTTGTACTTGATGACAGCACAAAGTTGATAATACACAGCCCTGGCCCCGCACCACCTGTGCATCTTTTTTACACGCTGCCCTTATTTTTAGCCCGGGACACATTTTGTTTCTTTTACAGATGCCGGCTTGATGGTACGGCCCATATTGAGACTATATCTATTGAGGCTCAATGGCTGAAGTACCAGTAGTTTCTTGGAACGTGAGGGGGCTGGGATCCCCGCTTAAGCGGATGATGATTTCTTCATGTTTGAAAAAATACCACCCTATGATATTATGTATGCAGGAAACACATTTAACCAAGGATACGCAATGTTGTCTTAGATATGCATGGGTGGGCAAGGCATACCATTCCACGCACACCTCGTACTCCCGAGGTGTGAGTGTAATGATACATAACTCGGTAGACTTCCAGGAAATTGATGTTTGTATTGATACAGAGGGCAGGTTTGTCTTCCTACAATGTCGAGTGGGCCTATTGCATTGTATTTTAGCATGTGTGTACATACCCCCACCGTTCACGATGGCGGTAATTCGGCTGCTGCTGACCTATTTGGAAGGAAGGCCGGATCTGCCGTTACTAATAGTGGGGGACTTTAATTGCTGGTTGAGTCCCCTCATGGACAGACACCCGAACTCGGGGGGTCTGCCGCATCGAGGGAATCGCCATTGCTCAGAATGTTTAATGAGGTAGGGTGGGCTGACATTTGGAGGTTGAAATACCCGGGGGTCAAGCAGTTTTCCTGCTTCTCCAAAACCCATGGAACACTGTCTAGAATCGATCTGGCAGTGGGCAATCCAGCCATGCTCCCATCCGTCTCAGAGGTGACGTACCGGCCTAGATCCGTATCAGATCACTCACATTTGGTGATCAACTTGATTACATCCACTATGCCCACACTCCCAAAACCCCCATGGAAATTCAACGCCTTTTGGCTAAAATTGTTCCTAGCACACGATGAGATGGAGCGGAGCATGGGGGAATTCTTGAGGAACCAGGACTTTGTTGACTCACCTGCTACACAATGGGATGCCTTCAAGGCTTATCTGCGGGGTCTACTAATCTCTGAAATTACTAAAGTAAAAAAGAACTCCTCAGGGCTCAGAGAAGACCTTGAAAAACAGGTAGCGGCTCTGGAGGAGACATATGTCAGCACCCCATCAGATTCGGCCAGGGAGGCATGGCAGTCGGCTCAATCAGCCTATGAGCGGCTGCTATCCTCCAAGGCGGAAAAAAAACTATTCTTTTCCAAATTGGCATTCTTTGAGGAGGGTGAGAGTACGGGGCGCATGCTAGCTAGGATTGCCAACTCCCAACAACGAGCACCAGCTATTGGCGCTATAAAAACGGCAGGAGGAGGGACTGTCAACTCTCCCGACTTAATTCTAGCGGAACTGGCCAAATTCTATGAGACCCTTTACCTCCCGACTGAACAATATACACAACAGGAGCTTAGAGACTACTTACAGGACATTGATTTCCCACAACTTACGGACGAACAGCGGAGGGCACTAGATGCCCCCTTCACTTTAGAAGAGCTACAGTATGCATTAGCGGAATTTCCCAACTGCAAAGCACCAGGGGCGGACGGAATACCCATGGAGGTATATAAACATTATGCTGATATACTCCTTCCCAGGCTTTTGTCGGTGTTTAATGAGGCCAGGGAGCGGGGAGCTTTGCCCCACTCCATGGCTACTGCTAACATAGTTCTTATACTGAAACCTGGAAAGGATCCCCTAGAGCCGGGCACGTATAGGCCTATATCTCTCTTACAGAGCGATATTAAGCTACTAGCCAAGATGCTGGCAATTAGGCTTAACGGAGCCATTACGAGCATTATACATCCTGACCAGGCCGGCTTCATGCCCAACAAGTCGACGGCTGTCAACCTACGGAGGCTATATCTCAATATGCAATCCCCGGCGCAAAATGTGGGGCAGAGGGCCCTTCTCTCACTGGACGCTATGAAGGCTTTTGATAGCGTTGAGTGGGAGTACTTGTGGGAGATCCTTGGGCGCTTCGGATTTGGCGATCGATACATTTCCTGGGTGCGACTGCTCTACCATGACCCACGAGCTGCCATACGATCCTCTGGGGCAATGTCTAAAACCTTTACGCTGGGTAGAGGCACAAGACAGGGGTGCCCTTTATCACCCCTGCTTTTTGCTCTAGCCATTGAGCCCCTAGCCATAAAAGTAAGGGCCAACCCAGACATAGTGGGCTTTAAATACGGGGATGAGCAGGAGAAAATAATGCTATATGCCGATGACACCATGATTCTGCTTGGTGATGTGGAGGGCTCACTGGCAGAGGCTATGAACACAGTTAGAAACTTCGGTAGGTACTCTGGCTTGCGGATAAACTGGTCCAAATCTTCGCTGATGCTAATTGATGAAGGGGGGACGCCCCCGACATCTTGCACAGTACCTACAACTACTTCTTTTCGATATTTGGGGATCCAGGTGACGCCCAAAATCAGTGACTATGGCAAATTGAATATAGCCCCACTGCTACAAAAGTTTAGAGATAGGATTAAAACGTGGAATTCACTCTGCCTCTCGGTAGCAGGCAGAGTGAACCTGATAAAAATGATACTCATGCCCCAATTGCTCTATGTGCTGCATAACGCCCCGACAGTAGTGACACTAAAGACATTTACGATTGTTAACTCTCTGTTCCGCATGCTAATCTGGAAAAACCGGGCACCTAGAATTAAACTAGAGCACCTCCAACGCCCAAAGGATGAGGGGGGACTTGCCCTCCCAAACCCATGGCTGTACTATGTTGCCGCGCAGTTACAGCAGCTAATAGGCACAATCCGCACTGACACAGGCGAAGAAGGGGAGACTCGGACCTCCGCAGAATTAGTGATGGCGCACACAGTAAAGAGGGACTCCATACAGTCTGCTCTGGAGTCACAGGCATTTGGCAAACCTAATAAGCTCTACCCGACATATAACCTTATCCAAAAAATTTGGAACAAAACTAGAAGTTTGCAAGGAGTGACAGGATACACAGATTTTAGCCCTATCTGGAATAACGACTCATACCCAGAGCTGGCCAAACTACAGCATGGCAAGCTTTGGGAGAGATATGGGGTTGCTTGCCTTAAGCAGTTATTCCACAATGGTAGCATGCACACCTTTGAAACTCTGCAGGGCCTTTTTGGCCTACCACACTCCATGAGATTCTATTATGTACAGTTAAAACATGCTATAACGGCTCAGAGCAGATCAGAAGACTGGATCCTATGCCCGACTCCAGTGTTTAAACTGATTGCAAGGGCCACAAATACTAAGGGATTTATATCTACATGTTATAACATGCTACTAGGGAACTTTCTGAATAAACACCCCCTAAGGATGTTGGACAAATGGGAGGGAGAGGTGGGCAGGCTTGATGGGGAACAATGGGAGGAGGCCCTACGGTCGGTACAAGAGTGCTCCCTAAACATATCACAGAGAGTCTCACAACTATATCTACTGCTGAGAGTGTATTATACGCCCCACAGACTGTTCATTATGGGCCTGCGACCTACACCATTGTGCACTAGGTGCAAAAGAGATCACGGTGACTTGATCCACCTTCTGTGGAGGTGCCCAAAGCTACACCCCTACTGGAAGGGGGTGGTGGACACCATAAACAGGGTATTTCAAGTCTCCTTACCTTTAGACCCAAAGCACTGCCTTCTCAATGTGCTGGAGGAGTTAGAGTGGGAGGAAAGTACGAGGGTGGCCACTGCTAGATCTTTATTCTTAGCACGGAAGCTAATAATGACTCACTGGATATCTGAAGACCCACCAACCCTTAAAGAGTGGATCAACACAATGGGAGATATGCTTCGAAAAGAAAAGATAATTTTCCAGCATAGAGGTTGCAACCAAAAATTTGAGAAATTATGGGGGCCGTGGCTGGATGTGCCGGGGCTTGCTCCGGTGGATCTAGTGATGGCCAGGATACTGACTTAAGCAAAAGGGCTGGAAGATTACAAGAATTGCTTATTGGGCAAGGATGATTACTGCTAGTATAGTTGAGGGAGCTGGGGCGAACTGGCATGGCTTGAAGATACTGCTGCAAAAAAATAAAGTTTGTGTAATAAATGTCTGTAATGGCTGTAAGGATGAAGTGACAATGATGTTCTTTCGGTGTATGTTTACTTTGTGTTTTCTTTTTTCAATAAACTTGTTTTTGGATAAAAAAAAAAAAAAAAAGAAATTACATTTTGCTGTGGTACTGTTCTAAACACTGGACAAATGTACCACTTTACAGGCATACTATAGATACCACCCATTTAAAAGAATATTTTAAATATATATAATATATAATCACTGCTCCCGAAAAAACATCAGTTTTAAAAAAAAAATTTGCATTGATACATGTCCCCTGGGGCAGGACCCGGGTCCCTAAACACTTTTTATGACAATAACTTGCATATAAGCTTTTACAATGAGCACTTTTGATTTTTCATGTTCGTGTCCCATAGACTTTAATGGTGTTCGTGTGTTCTTCCAAGTTTTTTGCCTGTTCAGTATGTTCTGGTGCAAACCGAACCGGGGGGTGTTCGGCTCATCCCTACTGCCTCCATGCCAGCCAATCTTCTCCAGTCTGCCTCCATGCCAGCCGATCTGCTCCAGCCTGCCTCCATGCCAGCCGATCTGCTCCAGTCTGCCTCCATGCCAGCCGATCTGCTCCAGTCTGCCTCCATGCCAGCCAATCTGCTCCAGTCTGCCTTTATGCCTGACCATCTGCTCCAGTCTGCCTCCACGCCAACCGATCCACTCCAACCCTGCCAACCTTCTGCCTGCTGTCCGGCCTGATGCTCCAGTATTTGCTGTTCGGCCTGATGTTCCGGTGCCCATGTTCCAGCCTGATGTTCTACTGTGCACGGTCCAGCCTGATGTTCCACTGCGCACGGTCCAGCCTGATGTTCCGTTTCCCATGGTCCAGCCTGATGTTCTGGTGCCCACAGCCCTGCCTAATGTTCTGGTGCCCATGTTCCAGCCTGATGTTCCGGTGCCCACTGTCCAGCCTGATGTTCCGGTGCCCACTGTCCAGCCTGAAGTTCCGGTGCCCATGGTCCAGCCTGAAGTTCCGCGCCCACGGTCCAGCCTGAAGTTTCGGCTCCTGTTTCCCTGCCTGGTTCCCAGCCTGATGTGCTGGTGCCCATTTCCCAACCTGCTGGGCCGGTGCCCATTACCCAACCTGTTGAGCCAGTGCACGTTGCCCAACCTGTTGAGCCGGTGCCCATTACACAGCCTGCTGAGCCGGTGTCCGTTACCCAGCCTGCTGAGCCGGTGCCCATTACACAGCCTGCTGAGCCGGTGTTCGTTACCCAGCCTGCTGAGCGGGTGCCCGTCACTCGACCTGTTGAGCCAGTGCCCATCACCTATCCTGCTGGGCCAGTGTCCATCATCCAGCTTGCTGAGTCGGTGTCCGTTACCCAGCCTACTGGGCCGGTGCACGTTACCCAGCCTGTTGAGCCGGTGCCGTTACCCAGCCTGCTGATATGGTGCTTGCTGAATCGGTTCCTGATGGCCAGCTCACTGCTGCCCCTGTCCAGCCTTTTGTTTCAGTGCCCTCTGTTCAGCCTGTCGCTCCAGTGCTCGCTGCCCAGCCTAATGTTCCAGTGTCTGATGTCCAGTCTGATGACCCGATGCCTGATGCCCAGCTCGATGATCCAGTTCCTTATGTCCAGCCTGATGTTCCAGTGCCCGTTGTCCAGCCTGAAGATCCAATGCCTGATGTCCAGCTTAAAGGGGTTGTAAACCCTCGTGTTCGTTCACCTTAATGCAGGATTAGGGAACCCCGGCTCTCCAGCTGTTTTAAAACTACAAGTCCCATCATGCCTCTGCCTCTAGGAGTCATGCCTGTGATTAGTAGGGTCTTGCAATGTCTCATGGGACTTGTAGTTTCAAAACAGCTGGAAAGCCAAGGTTCCCTACCCCTGCCTTAATGCGTCCTATGCATTAAGGTGAAAAAACTTCTTCTAGTGACCGCCCCCCCAGCCCCCCCTTTTACTCACCTGAGCCCTGGAATTTCCCACGGTGGAGACGCGCTCTTCCTCTGCCCGGGGTTATTGGCTCTTGATTGGATAGATTGATAGCAGCGAAGCCATTGTCTCCAGCTGCTGTCAATCAATTCCAATGACGCTGCGCCGTGGGACGCAAATGCTGGGCTCGAGAGCACGCCCGCATGGTAACCTCCCGGGAGAGCGCTTCTCCCAGGGGGTTATACGATGCGGGGAGGAGCTACCAGCACCTGATGATCGAGGACACACTGTGCAAAACGAACTGCACAGTGGAGGTAAGTATAACATGTTTGTTATTTAAAAAAAGAACATGAAGCTTTACAATCACTTTAATGATCCAGTTCCTAACGCCGGCCTGATTTTCCAGTGCCTGCTGCTCGGCCTGATGATCTGATGCTTGATGATCTAGTTCCTGATGCCCGGCCTGTTGTTACAGTGCCCGCTGCCCGGTCTGATGTTCCAGTGCCTGCGGTCCAGTCTGATGATCTGATGTCCGGCTTAAGGATCCAGTTCCTGACGCCCGGCCTGATGTTCCAGTGTCCACCGTCTGGTCTGATGTTCCAGTGCCCATTGTCTGGCCTGCTGTTCCAGTGCCCGCTGCCCGGCCTGATGTTCCAATGCCTGCTGTTCAGTCTGATGATCCAATGCCAGATGTCCGGCCTGATGATCCAGTTCCTGACACCCGGCCTGATGTTCCAGCGTCTGCTCTCCAGTCGGATGATCTGATGTCTAGCTAGATGTGCCTCTGCCTGTTGCCCAGCTGGACGTGCCTCTACCTGCTGCCCAGCTTGATGTGCCTCTACCAGCTGCCCAGCTTGATGTGCCTCTGCCCACTGCCCAGCTTGATATGCCTCTGCCCGCTGCCCAGCTTGATGTGCCTCTGCCTGCTGCCCAGCTTGATGTGCCAATACCCGCTGCCCAGCTTTATGTGCCTCTGCCAGCTGCCCAGTGGGATGTGCCTTTGCCTGCTGCGCAGCTCAATGTGCCTCTGGCCGCTGCCCGGCTTGATGCCATGGACTTTTTACCGCTGTGACTAGTTGGAGCATCCAGAGGTAACTCCTTCTAGGTGGGGTACTGTCAGAAAAAGTTTCACCTGCTGGTGGCACTGTCAGATCTTTGGGCCGCAGTACTGGTGTCCACCAGCGGGTGTCTCCCGGCAGTCTGGAGCCGACATCATCTCCCGCAAGCAGGCGTCACCTGAGACTGATTGCAGGAGGTGTGTATATATATACCCGGCAGATGCTCACACATTTGCCTTGGTATTTTCCTTGAGCCCTGACCTGTGTTCCTGTATCCTGTACCTTGTGACCTGTATTCCTGAATCCTGTACCTTGTGTCCTGTGTTTCTGAACCCTGCACCCATCCCTGGACCCCTGTCTTGCAGATTTATCCCTTCCTCCTGTTGTCCTCTCCTTGTCCTGTCCTGCTCCCTGTTCTATCTGATTGATCTCATGTGTATGACCCTGGCTTGATTACGTTTATGATTATATCTTACTCCTCTATTTACGTTTGGTTTAGAGAGTTATTATTGTGTGTCACCGTGGTTGTTTGCTGGTTTGCTTTATTGTTTATGACTTATCCTTTTAATAAATCTTACTATTATTACTTTACATGCATTTTGGTCTTCCTTATTGCAGTCCACACATTCCTGGTCACACCAGTTTATGACAGGACCTCTATGATCTGTACAGAAAAAATGTCTTGTAATAGGTTTATATATTTTTGCCCTTTAACTGTTCCTGCAGTGCCATTACTTCAGTCAATTTCCAGGTAGTTAAATCCCCCAATTATTATCACTGTCCCAGCCTTTGCAATGATTTCTATCTGTACAAAGAGCTGAGTATCCACCTCCTCATTAACACTGGGTGGCCTATAACAAACTTCAGTATCTTTCTACTACGCATACCTATGTGCTGTTCCACTCATAATGCTTCATCCTCATCACACTCTCCATCAACGAGGTCCTCTTTCACACTCACTTTGAGATCACTTCTCACATAGAGACAGACACCACCACCTTTCCTTTTTACCCTGTCTCTCCGAAAGAGAGCATAGCCAGGAATATTAATAGCCCAGTTGTGTGAAGAATGAAGCCAAGATTCAGCAATAACAAATCATAATTCTCTTCATGCAGCAAAACTTCTAACTCACCTATTTTCCTTGGCAGACTTCTGGCATTGGTGAACAAACACTTTAATTAATTGTCACAATTTGCACACATATTTTGCATATTTTTTAATTTAATAAAAATCTTACTATAGAACCATTTTCACCAGCGGGTCTTTAGGGGGTGCGCTACATCTATACAATAATTATGGCATTCTTTAAAATATACTCAAACTCCTTATATACTGAACATGGCATATGTTCCACTACAAATATTATTATAATTATTAACATTGTTAACATTGTAAAAAATTGTTTTTAATTCATTATGTATATTTTTACATTGTATAATAGAACTGAATATGTTTATATAATGAATGGGTTAATTATCAGGTGGCATTAATTAATGTTTCTATATAAAGGTGTAGGGCAGTGATGTCGAACCTTGGCCCCCCTAGATGTTTTGGAACTACATTTTCCATGCTCAACTACACTGCAGACTGCATGAGCATCATGGGAAATGTAGTTCCAAAACATCTGGGGTGCCAAGGTTCGCCATCACTGGTGTAGGGGAAGTGGCTTTGTCATTCTTTGGGAAAGTGCTGTGCCTGATGCTCCTGACCTATGATGTGATTATGAAGTGCAGAGCCTGATCTCGCCTGGAGTGGCATGTAAAATATTTAATACTATTTTTTATTTAGGTAAACATGGGATGTTCTTAGCCGCCGTGGGAAAAAAGTAAAAACTTGCATATAAAGCTCATTAGTACAAGCTCAAATTTACACAAACCTAATAGTGTAAAAGGTTTAAAATCCCACAGTGTCAGGTTGTATTTTTTTTACATTTTATCATAAAGATCCAACTGTTCTTAAATGTATAGAAGATGTCGATATAGCAAATGTATTGATAGATTAAAGCATGCCTAGAGAGATACGAATAAAACAAGTAAATAAGATAGGAAACTGAGTGGGTCTATTGTTTAAATACTTTAGTTCTGGATGGGTTAAATATTGAACTGGCTTTTATCTACTTCCTAGTGAAAAGACAAAATGCTTTTTCTTATAGATATTTTATATTCATAGCCTGGGGGTTTGTTATCTTTTAGTGTGTTATGTGCTAAGCCTGTGATTTGTTATAATGTCATAGGCGGGTCTGCTAAAATAGGAAGGAGTGATCATACGAATATTGAGAGTTAAAGTGGATGTAAACCCCAAAAAATTTTTTTTGATATCATAATGTAGAGAATAAGATTTCCTTTCATTTGAGCCCAGTCTTGCCACACAGATTTAATCGAGGCCTGAGCAATCCTCTTTTATTGTTCAGTTAGAGAAATCTTGACAAAATCTTGAAAACTTTGTCAAAAATGCCCCTTTGCTGTGAGTGACAGGTGATTTACATATCTCATAGCCTGAGACAGGCACATCATGTGTAAAAAGTTCACAATTCACATCCCCCTCCCCTCCCCTCCAGCTCTCCCAGGATTGGCTGCTATTACTGTGTTTTGACTGGATGTTTCTCATCCACTCTGGCACTCTTACTCTACTAAAACGGGAACACAGAAGAGCTGAAAGAGCCTGGAGAAGAAATACTACAAAGGAAAATCACACAAACTACAAAATACTCACCAAGAAATATCATAAAGCAATTTTTAAAGCAAAAAAAGAAAATTTCTCAAACACCCTCTCAAAAGCCATAAACTGGCCACGTGAACTTTTCAAACTAGTCGCCCAGACTATGAACCCCACCTGCCTTGAGCCCCCAGCAAACGAAACTCAAGAGTACTGCAACGAGTTATCGGATTTTTTTATCAACAAAATCGACAACATTCAGAAAATAATTCAATCAAAAAAACAACAACCAATCTTACTCAACCAAAGCCAGGTAAGGAATCTTACTCACACATCACACAATCACCACATTTATCGCTTACCCCGATCACCACTGATGACACCAAAAACCTCATCAAGAGCCTCCGAGACAGTACATCACCAAATTACATTATTCCCACAAAACTCTTTAAAGAATGTTCCGACACCTTGGCCCCTTCTATTACACACCTAGTAAATCAGTCGTTCGAAGAAGGGTTGGTTCCAATTGCCCTCAAGCAAGGCATCATCAAACCACACCTAAAGAAACCCAACCTCGACCCCAAAGATTCTAACAATCGCAGACCGGTAACAAGCCTGAACACCATCTCCAAGATTATGGCGAGAGCAGTAGTACAACAGCTACAACTCCACCTGGACACACACAAACTCTTGGACCCACTGCAATAAGGATTCCGCCCAGGCCATGGCACAGAAACGGCACTTCTGAAAATATGGGACAACGCGCTGGAAGCAGCTGATGATGGAGAATCGTGTCTTTTGGTACTGCTGGACCTTAGCGCAGCGTTCGACACAGTGGACCACAATACTCTTCTCATCCGCCTCAAGGAAGTGGCAGGAGTTACAGATTTATATCTTACATGGTTCGCTTCCTTCTTAGGAAACCGGTCACAGACAGTGAAACTAGGAGTCTTCACTTCTGAAACCCGGGCAATTTCTTATGGAGTCCCTCAAGGATCACCCTTGTCACCAGTACTCTTCAACATTTACATCTGGCCACTCTTTAAAATTATTAGCAAATCGGATCTATGCTTCCACTCATAAGCTGACGACACTCAACTGTACTTCCGTATCACCGGACAAAAAGACCAATACCAGGAAGTAGAAAAATGTCTCACATTGATAGATGACTGGATGACCACTAGCTCCCTCAAACTCAATGGATCGAAAACAGAACTTCTAAAAAAACTAAGACCCCATGGACACAACCGACCATCCTTGGACAGACCATCCTTCCAATCACCAAAGCCAAAAGCCTCAGAGTCATCTTTGATTCAGAGATGACCATGGATGCACAAATAGGATCAGTAATCAGCAGATCCCATCATCTTCTCCCCCTGCTATGCAGACTCATCCCCTTCATTCCGGAAAAGGAGAAAGCAGTAGTAGTTGGAACTATCATCAATTTGCGACTCGACTTCGCAATACCCTTTACATAGGACTACCTAATTACCAGATGGCACGCCTACAAGTCAGCCAAAACACAGCAGCAAGACTAGTCACCAGAAAGAAACCCTGGGAATCCATCTCCCCATCCCTGAGGACCCTCCATTGGCTCACGGTAAAAGATAGGATCACATTCAAGACCCTCTGCCTCACCCACAAATGTACACAAGGAAACGCTCCTCAATACCTATGTGAGAAAATAAAAAAAATTCATACCTAATTGCATCCTTCGATCAACAAACCAAAACCGCCTTCTCATCCCCAAAGCCCGCTGCAAATCTAAGGGAGACCAAAGATTCGCAGTCCAAGGACCTCGCAGTCCAAGGACCTCGGCTATGGCTACCCACCAACATCTGCTTGGAAGAAAACCATCAGGCCTTCAGAAAAAAAATCAAGACCCACCTCTTCTAATAGGCAAGACAACAAAAGACAGACCAAGCGCCTTGAGGCGATTCAGTTCGCATTTGCAGCGCTATACAAATCATTCATTCATTCATTCATTCATGGGATGCAGTGAACAATCAGCAGCCAGACAAGGGATTAAGGGGACATGTATGTAGTCAGAGCTGGGTAGAGTAGAACATGCAGTGATTTGATGATTGTTATAGTGCAGTGTGTGTGTCTGAGGTCACCTGATCACAGATAACATTCCTTTCCATCACCAGGATTTGTTATGTAGGGGAGGGGTGGATTTCTCACTTTTTATAATTACACCCAGTAAGGCTGAATGATCTTAGGGCCAGTTCACACATTTTTAGCGCCGCTTTACCATCATATTAGCTGCGCTATTCGGTTTTAACCTCCGCTAGTGGCCGAAAAAGGGTTAAAACCGCCGGAAAATCGCCACTGGAGTGGCGCTTTGCCGGCGGTATAGCCACGCTGCCCAATTGATTTCAATGGGTAGGAGTGGTTTAGGAGCGGTGAATACACCGCTCCTACACCGCTCCAAAGATGCTGCTAGCAGGACTTTTTTTACTGTCCTGCTAGAGCACCGCTCCAGTGTGAAAGCCCTCCAGCCGTTCAAATGAACGGACTTGGCCACAGAAGATCACTCCAAAAGTCCATCGGTTTGAACGCGGTGACGTACAGCACATACGACAGGACTAGAAAAAGGAACTCTAAGACCCAGTACGTCACCCTTTGGGCTCCTTCTGCTAATCTTGTGTTTATCTCGTGTTAGTAGAAGTTTGGTTAGAGACGATTCGCACTTTTCAGACTTCAGCTTATTTCAATCGTTTTCGGCAGTTCAGTTTGTGCATGTGAGCTTTGTATCTGGTTTTCAGTGTGTGTGGATCAGTTCGTACGTGTTTAGCAGGTGGTTCTGGTTCGCTCGTCCCTGTTCTTCAGGTCGCTCTTCATAGGCCTTGCTGTTCTTCATTGCGTTCGGTTAAGTTTGGTATAGACCACGTGGTCTATACTGCTTCAAAATGTAGGCCTATATTGAGATAAGTTACTGAGACTTTGGACTGACATAGGTGTTTTTGTTTCTTTTATCAGTATGTGTGTTGGTTGTGTGTGGTGTGTATGTGTGTTGTGTGTGCCCTATATTGTGATAAAGATAATACTGTGAATTTGGACTGACATTAGTGTTTTTGTCTTGTGTATTGTCTTTCAGAAAAAAATGAGTCCCTTTAAGAAGGAGGCATTTATGAGTCATTTTATTGACCTGTTTCAAAATAACAGAAACCTGTGGGAGGTAAAGCACCCCTTGTATTTTAATAAACCAGCACGGGAAGGCAAAACTGGGGACACTTTTGTCCCCAGTGTTGGGGACAAAAGGCAGACATTAAGTTTGTGGAGTCTAAAATTGGGATCTTGCGTAATATGTATAAGCGGGAGCACAACAAGATAAAGAAGTCCCTCAAATCAGGAGCAGCGGCAGATAAGGTTTATGTACCCAAGCTGTGGTACTACAACAAACTCAGTTTTCTCGAGGACCAGACTGAAGCGAGGCAAACTCTTTCAACCCTTCCCTTCACCCTTCCCTCCACCCCAGCTGAGGCGTCCCAGGAAGAAACAGGCCTTTCCATCCTTGAAGAAGTGGATGCGCCCAGCTGGAGCCAGGTATATATATTTTTTGGAAATATTGATTGTCCTAATATTAATGATGTAAAGTAAAATGTTTGAATTGCTTACAAATCTATGATTTAATCCCAAAAATTATTATGTATACATATCACTATACAGTAGTGGCCAAAAATGTAGATAAAATCTTGGTGAACAGCTTGAAAAAAGCTGGGGTCAAAATGATAGCCTTTTCCATTTGTTTAAAATTCAATTTGCAAGTCAAAAACTGAAAATTGTGTGTGATTGATGAAGCAAAAAATACAACTACCATATATACTCGAGTATAAGCCGCCCCGAATATAAGCCGTGGCACCTAATTTTACCACCAAAAACTGGGAAAACGTATTGACTCGAGTATAAGTCTAAGTTTACATAGGCATCTCCCCGTTCTGTTGCTCCGTCACACGATCGCGGGACATCAGCGGACATCGAGTTCATGGGTCCAGCTGGCACGGTCACGGAGCATGCGGCGGGCACACGTGTGCCCCACCGGCAGCGCGCGCCCACAATGCCGCATCTTAAAGGGGACAAACATGTACGCCATTTGCGCAGCCCTGCCATTGTGCCAACGTATATCATCGTGCACTGGTAGGCAAGCGGTTAAATATGTCTCGATGCATGCCACATAAATCATACATGAAAGTATATGTTCATATGTTACATTCCTCTGTTCACTCTTCACACCTTGCACACAAATAATAAACAGCAGCTTTTTATAATTGTCTGATAAAGTAATGGCTAAACCAGATCCTCAACTTGGTGTAATCATTTCCAACTAAATCCACTTTACATATGGCCTAAGGCCTTCATATTACAATCATGTTCAGAAATGAAAAACAAAATGTAGGGAAGAAATGTTCCTGTTATTACCCACTCATCATGTGGATTTGCATAGTTCTGGTCTAACACTGGTTGTTTGGCCTAATAATAATATTGCTAGCCCACATATTGGTTTTATGCTTTTTTAAATTTGTTTTAACCACATATACTGTGGCAGGGCAGCCCAGCTGTATGAAACATTATACCTGTAGGCTGTCCGTGCTCACTAGTCTCGGACACGTGTATGCGCTGCCAGCGACCCAATCCCGCTGTGCTTGGACACAGCAGGAGCCAATCAGCAGGGCCAGCAGCCACGATGGCCGCTGACCACCTGCGATCATTCTCTATGTAAACAAGGCAAATCGTCATTCTGTCACAGACAAAGAGAGTGATCTGTGATTCCTAGTAATTAGTAACACAGATCTCTCTCTTTGTCCAGTGTCAGCATCCCCACACAGTTAGTAAAATGTAATTGTAATTGTAAACCCAGGAAACACATTTAACCCTTTGATTTCCCCTGATGTTAACCCCTTTCCTGCCAGTGTCATTTATACTGTAACAGTGCATTTCTTTTAGCAATGCTCACTGTATTGGTGTCAATGGTCCCCAAAAAGTGTCACTTAAGCCTCGTACACACAGTACGATTGTTGACAGGGGATTGTCTGTTGACAGACTGTTGTCATAAAATCTTAAAGTTAGTATGCTCCTTTTGACAATTGTTGTCCAACTTTCAGCCAACAAATGTTGGATGGCAGGCTAGTAAATTTTTGGCGGACAACGTCAGATATTCATATGGTCAGCACACAAATCCGTCACACAAAAGTCGAAAGTACAAACCAAATTTTGTTTTTCATGAGCAGTGAATTTAATAATGCTTAAAGTGCAACTATAAAAATGAAAAATACCTTTAAATCTAGTACCTGGGGGGTCCCCCTAGTCTGCCTGTAAAGTGGCACATCTGTAGCATGCATAGAACATGCTGTAGCAAAAAAAAAAAATTCTAAAGAAAAAAAAAATAATAATGGCATGGGGGTCCCCCCAGTCCATATCAGGCCCTTCAGGACAGCAGAGCCTAGGATACATGGCAGGGAGGTGGCACTTTCCAGTGATCCTGAGAGCGATGGGATGGCTTTACAGCCACTCATATTGCTTTTATCAGAAAGCCAACAGTTGGCATGACAAGTGTACACTCACCTCCTTATTAGTGAGGGTGCTAGGTTTTTTAAATGCTCCCATTAATGGACATTCTAAGCTAGGTGACCGTGATTCAAAGATCATGCATATATTATGGGTTTAAACAGTTTGCCCCAACAAAGTTTGCTGCAAATTTCAAACTCAAAATTACTATGAAACCAAAAGCAAATCCAAACCTCATGCCTATCGTTTACTTGATATCATTAAAGGCAGTCTTCCAGCACAACGTCCTTTCTAGCTCTGAAGGATAATGTGACTGAATGCTGAGAGCTGCAATGGAAGCTGAAACTGGAACATAAATCTGACCCTACTATGAAAGTACCACTTGGTTGTGTTTGCCCCCTAGGCCAAATATTTGGCCAAAGTGAAATCAGTTTAGACAAAACTCCCGATCTCCCTTCTTTAGGTCAGTGACTGAGAAAATGTTAAAGCCACAAATCACAATCGGCACAACAGCAGGCAACTAATATTTAACAGCCTTTGCTATTCTCTCAGCACAGGTTTCCTATGAACCTTTATTTTGTACAATTTACCATAAAATGCACAAAAATGTGAAAATAACTCTTTTTAACTTTTTAACAACATAAAATGACGTGTTTTAATAGACATTTAAAGTTAAGGCTTAAACAAGGCAGATGGGTAGAGCAATTTAAATTAAACTCACATCTTAACAGTATTTTTTCAAATGTACAAACTGTGAAAATACCTTGATGATGAAAGTGACTGCTATGAATTTGAATGCCCTATATAACTACAAAGAAACTGCTTGCAAATCAAGTTTCTTTTATCTTCCCATTACTTTATTTGGACTTTAAAAAGAAAAATATGCCTTAGTATCTTAAAATGGTCTCTGGAATTAATTTTAGCTTTTTCAAAACTAGTTATGCAAATGTGCTATAGGAATCTGTAATAAGAATAGTTGCATATTTTATGTCTTACGTAAATACGCTGGGTATCTTTTATTCCTTTCTAATACTTTCACATTTTTTCCTGCTCAGATTTAGAAAGAAATATCTACTTCAAAGTTATTATTATGTTATTATTGTTATACTATAAAGCAGTGTGTACCTCTACTAGACTGCAAACAAAGAATTTAAGTAATGGAAGCAATTTTTACTCATATTTTCATAACGTATAGTTTTTTTTTATAGTTGTTGAGTTTCTGTCGAGATTATGTGGTAAAAAAATGTTGTACATAAGGTGCCTGCATCCCAAAATACTATATACAAAAATATAGTTAAGGCAAATACGGACTTTTAGGCTCCATTCACACCTGAGCGTATCAATTTACTGGTGTCTTTTATGCTTTTTTTAAAGCTTTTTTTCAGCTTTATACAAGCTTTTTTTTTTAAACGTAGTGTATTACAAGCGTTTTACAGCTTCACACATTTTTGTTTAGCCAATAGAAAACACTAAGGGGAAGAGAGGGAGAGGAAATTAGGGGCAGAGAGCTGCTATTTGAGCATTTTATGAGCATTTTACGAGCATTTTTCTGCTCAAGTCAGGTATTTCTAATGAAGTCTATGGGGCCAAAAACGCTTGTAATCTGCCAAAAAGAAGCTCATGTACCTTTTTGAGCTCCAGGTGTTTTGCTTCAAGCAACAGAATGCTCAGATGTAAACGGGGGACATTGAAATGAATTACATTTTGCTTGTTGGCCATTTTAGAGCTTCAGAGCTGAGCGTTTTACAAATTGAAAACTGCTCAGGTGTGAACGGGGCCTTATGTTACCACCATAGACATAACAACACTTTATGTGAATTAAAAACAACATATTTTACAAAAGAGTATGAAATATTATAGACAATAAATCATGCCTGAAGAAATCACATTGATAATTCTCTCAAAACTGGACTATTATTATTGATATATGGTACTGTAAAGTGCAATCAGATGGTATAATCTTGAACATATTTAGCCAGTTCCTGCTTGGTGGGATTACTGCTTCTTCAGGAGTGTTTGAGAGAGTAAGTTATCTGCTGAAAACAATAAAATACAACATAATATACAGAAGGTGGTATATCATAAAAAAATCATTGCTTTGAGAATTGCATATATACTGTATGCCCCATAGGCATAGAAGGAATTCAGCTCACCCAAACATGTCCAAATGGATGTACATGCAGGACACTATGAAAAAGTCAGCCTCCCCGGCGGGTGTGGGAGCAAAGTACAAAAGAAATGGACTCTATATAATAAAAACTGAATTGTTGTAGCATGTACATTTCATATAAATTGCACACAGATGTTCACAATGTAGGCACAAAATCTTAAAAACATCAGTAGGTGTGGACTGAAGTAAATACGGATACATCATATTGAATCCCACATCTTCAATATGTATAGCTATCAAAGTGTATCACTTCAACAGATAGAAATATCAGTATAAGAATAGGAAATATTTTTTCTTGTTCAAATATTTTATTAACAAAATATAAAGGAGACATACATAGAGTATTAGCGTGTACAAATTAGCCCCCAGAAAAGGGAGTCACAACAAAATGATCAAAAACACAACAACAAGTTGACTGGGTCACAACCCATAAAGATGTATAACAGAGAAGAGACAGAGAGAAACAATGATAGAACTTTTAAATGCGTAATGGTTGCATAGTAACATGGTACCTGAGGCTAGGGGATGTGGCAGACACCCACCGAGGTAAAAAAGAGAAAACCCTCAGAGTGGTAAAATCAGTGGGTGATAACTTAAAACTCAGCCAGCAATGGGCATCTAACAATACCTGAAATTAAGAAAAGATGCCACACTGCCAGGATCCACCCGCTGGTGGACGCCAGTACTGCGGCCCAAAGATGACATAACACCAGCAGGGGAAAGCTCTCCTGACAGTTCCAAACTGCCAGGAGACACCTGCTGGTGGACCTCAGTACTGCACATCAAAGGATAGATATTACCAGCAGATGGAACCTTTTCTGACATGATCAAAGGTGCGTGAGTAATTTTTATTCCCTCCTCCTGTATTCGCTTCAGTTCTTGTCCCTTTTTTACAATTAATAGGGAGTAGGAAATAGTTTATGCCCCTGGGGATGATAATTTCTCGAGTTACCTAAACTTCAACAGCATAAGTCATCTGTTGCTCGAATTTTAGGGCTGAGGTCATATCCTGGTATCCCTCGGGTCCCCCTTTAGTCAACTCCATAAGCAGTCATTTATCAGGTCAATTTGGGTGGCAAAACGATGCAGTAAGTCATTGCCAAGGTAAATTTGGGATTGGGGATTATCCAGCACTATGAACACGTGGGTGGTTGTCTTATCACCTATAGTGATATTTAAAAGTCATCTAGCAATTGAGTTATGGTCCTCAGAATCATCAATGTCATCTGACATCCAATGTCGCTGAGGAGTGGAGAAACAAATTATTTCCATTTTGGATAAATAGGTCGCTGCTAACTCTTTCCACTTCTGTCAGGAACTGGTTTATTACCTCTTTTTTTTGTTTCTCTATTTACAATAAACTTTATTGTGGAAAAAAAAAGGAACTGGGCGGGATTTCCCCCTTTCTTAGTTTTATTTTCCTGATGGAAGGATATGGTCAGTACGTTATCTTGCAGGGAGATCTCTTTTATTTTATCACTGGGAATTTAAAAAATCTCCTACTCCCAGGCCATGATTGTCAGGTTGGATAACCGTAACATCGGGGGAACTGACTATTCCGGAAATGGATTTATAGGGAACCAGGCCCTTCTTCTACCAGGTGGCCGGGAATGGGGAGTTTTAAGTCTCTCATATTTAATTGAGGGGTTGACTTGTGACCACATTACTTAAGGAGGTCCATTCCAATTATCATATGATGGTGTGGGAGGTTTTCAATAATAATAGGGTGCCTAATTTCCTTATTACCTAATTTAAGTTTAAGCCAGGCAGTACCCATGACTTGCAGTTGCTCTCCCCCCACCCCGATTAGCGAGCAATCAAAGCTTCTAAATTTTAGTTTGTTGGACATTGAATTTACTACTTCATTAAATTGTTCCTGCCACAGGGTGGTGGCTTGGGATCCTGTGTCAATTAAACCTGAAATGGGGTGATCACCGGCCTCATGTACCTTTACTGTAGTTAAATATCTTCCATCAGATTCAGTCAACTCACACTTGAAATTAGCGTGGTTGAAGATCTGTGTGCTTCCCAATAATTTACAGTTGGCATTTATCTCACCACGTCACAGCTTCTTTGTGCTTATGATTCCTGCGGGATGGCCTGCGGGGCTTACTCGAGATGGAAGCACAAGCAGTAGTGGCTCAGCTACATTAGAGGGGTTAGAAGGATACAGAAATACAGGAGCAGAATTAACAACCCAACACTGATTCCCCCTGGCCCTTTGATTGAGCCCCCCATGTCAGGGGTATGGTATGTGTCTGCTGTCATCACACCCAGGGTTGTTCCCTGCTGGAGGACTGTCTGGGGATTTACGCATTCTGTGACCCTGGGTTGGTCACAGGAGTGGTCCCTTAAAAAGTCGGCTAAGCAGATTGGCGGTTAATCAAGTGTGTCATTTGTTCGTACATTTGATTAATCTGGGTCTCTACTTGTTCAATTCGCTGGCCCATGGCACTTTGGCGATTTGCCCTATTTTGCCTGACCCGGTTATGTTCAGGACGGGACTGCAGGGATGCATCAGACTCATCACCACTACTGAGGTCTTGATGCTGCTGCCTTTCTCTCTGGAGTTCCCGTGGTTCATTTGATTTTGGGGAATTAGGGGAGCTACACCAACCCTGGGGTTACTTACGTGTTCCTGATTGGGAGGTAACCTGAGATTATCAGGATTTTCATTAAAATTACGGTCTCTTATGAAGTTGGGGTCTCTGTAATAACTGGGGTGCCCAAGGAAGTTCGGGTTTCTGCTAAAGTGGGGGTACCCCTGAAACTAGGGGTCTCTGTTAAAATGTGGGTACCCTTGGAAGTTGGGGTCTCTGTTAAAATTAGGGTTTCTGTCAAAGTTCCTGCTAAAGTAGGGATCTTGATTCAAATTTGAATGGCGGTTGTTCTGGGACCCCTGTGGCTATTTCCTCTGGCCATTTATGGGCCCCTTTCACCCTCACTACCGTAACCTTGCAACCTCTGTCTGTCCTCCATCATCTGCTGTGGCTGGGGCAAAACTCTGGGAGGTCCCGTGGATTTCCCATCTCGGACTGCCTCAGCATATGATTTTTTGTTTGCAGACTGAGAGGTTGAGGGGCCACAGTAGTGGCTGCTATGGTTTTAGGGTTGGGTTTGGCTTCTCTTTTCACCCCACCTTCACCAGATTGCTGGATTGAGTATAGGTGATCACTCTCTCTGACTAACCATTCCAGGGAACATCCCTTTTTAAAATCCCTTGCCAGCTCCAGTTTTATATAAGCAGATACTGCTTCATAAAATAGAGTCTTGAATTCTGGCTGGTCCGGATTGGGGTCCTTTTCAGACAGAAAGTAAGCGCTTCTCAATACGGCCAGAAATTCTGTGGGACACTGATTATGGCCACATTTTAAATTGTAGGCTGCGGCTTTGGCAGTGGTGACAGTTTTGTAGGGTCCAAACTCCATTTGACACCTATGTTTAATCTCCCTCCATGACTGACCATACAGGGCCTGTAATGAATCAAAGAATAGTCTGTACTTTTCTTCAAATATCCATGGTAATAACTACATTTTGGTACGATCGTCCTGAATATCTAAGATTTTTATGGTACGTCCGTATGTTCCTAGATGGTCAGTGATGGTTGGGGATTCTTTCTTGGAAAAAACGGGATCAGTTTCTTTTAAGAATTTTATCATTTTGGGGGCGTTATACCTTTTAACTGGGGTCCTAGGCTTCTTTTATGCCCATATGAAGCCCTTTCTACTTCCTCCTCTGTACACTATGGGGAGTATTTTTGAAACTTATGGGATGGTCTGTATTCTGACCCTGACTCATCGTGACTTACCTGTGTCCCCTTGAAATATGAATATTTCTATTTCCAGTTCCTGTAAGTGACCTCAGCTCATAGATTCATAGTCTAAGACGTTAATTTCTCTATCCGTCCCTCCATTACTCTCTGCTCTGATTTGAGTCTCTCAATTTCTGCTTTACTCTCTTTATCTCCAGCAGCAGAGTTTACTTCAATGGGGCCTTTTCTCTCTTGTTTGTAATGTTCTATTTCCTGTTTACATTTTTGATATTTCTCTTGCAGTTTTTTCAATAGGTGACGAGGCTCTTCATATAAGGCCTGAGCATTTTGGATCTGGCCCGCTAACTCTTCTTGCCCTTCTCTAGATTGTCTGAGACTAGTCTCAGCCTGTTGGAGCTTGATTGACACGGATTCTATCTTCTCTTTTTTGTTATTTAAGGTGGTGCAGGTTTCCAGCAATTCTTTCTTTAAGGCTGGCATTTGTTTGGCAACTTCATTACACAAAGACCACAAGATAGACCAAGACTCCAGAATGAGCCAGTCTCGACTTTTTGTGTCTTTTGCGCTAGCAAAAGCCATAATCAGTTGGTAAACCCGGCCACCTTCAACAAAAAAAAATATCACTCAACCTCTGGGCCTGTTCTTTCTCCTCTTTGATAAACTTCTCTAAATTGCCCTCTATGTCAAATCTCTTACAAATGTATTCGATTACACCATAGTCAAGAACTCCACCTAAGTTTTCCTGAAGTTCATTAGCCTTTTTCGGGTTTGAAGTAGCTACAGCTGGGGTGGTATTACCATCCTGGCTATTTCTAGATGAATTTGATTCGTTATCACTTCCTGCCATGTTACTATACAACAGATATCCTTCACAACGTATATGAAAATACAATCACCAGTATGTTTTGTAATGTGGTAAGGTTCCTTCTTACAAGATATCATCAGTAGTGCTTGCCAATTTTTTGTTCTGAGTGTGGTATGGAATCTTAATGATAATAAATATTGGGAATCCTAAAAAAGGGTAGTGTCTGACTATAAGTAAAATGGATTTACAGTGCCTTCAGCCAGTTACGGCAATTCATTTAAAAAAATGTGAACTTTGTTCAGACAATCAGTAAAATACCACAATAATTTCCTGAGTTCATTATTCTATGGGGAATTCTTAACAATGTATAAATATCTCCCAATCAAATTAATAAGTAAATACATTTTATTAATTTACAAGTAAAATTATACAACTTCATACAAAACTGTAATTTCTGGTAAATAATATTTCATACACATTACCAAAGACATCAACGGAACAATAAAACTATTTTCCTTAATATTTGACAAATAAACCTAGGGTAGCCCCAATCGACTATGTTAAAAAAGGGTGTTGTTAACTGTGCCTTAACTTCAAAAACACAATATCTCTTGCAGCTCGGAAGACAATTTTCTGCCTTTCTCTGGCCGGAAGAAAGTCAAAATATGTCTTGAGGAGCCAACAGATATATATTATCAATTTGAAAGAAGTCTTAATTTAACAGGGTTACCAGATTGGATTGGGCAATAAATAATTTCCTTGGGACCACAATAGCCAAATTAGTTGCAATACAGGTTGATCTTAATTTCACCCACACACCGTGTTAACACACGGCAAGACAAATAATGTGGGACAATTATTAAATACTAAACTACCCTTCACACAGTACTTGATAAGATTAAAATATAAACAGTAAAAACAAGATTCTTATAAATTTGGGAAGAAATCTCACCAGTATCTCACCACTGTTTAAAAGGAAAGGATGTATATATTCATCCTAACAGCAATGTCCAACGAGATGGGGAGTGGTCACTTATTACCAAGCTTGTGTTCGAGAGTGTATGTCAGCATGTGGATCTGTGGTCCTCGGTCCCTGTAATCGTTGGATGGTTACCTCCCTCTCCCTCTCCTCATATTTACCATCTCATGATTGGTTGGTTCCAAATATGGGAGGTAACTGCCCTAATTCTCACCCGCCCACCTGTGATCATGGTAAAGGTGTTATCAGAATATGATGTCTAGTATTAATATGAAATGCATTTTAATATGTTTTATGTTAAGATAATATGGTGATTGCTTGCCTTCATGCCCTGTTATACGATGCCTCCATCTCGTGTATTTTGCTGGCTATAAGAATTTTAAACAACTATATTGAGATTGACAGAGATTTATGGAATCAAACAACACAACCTTTTAACCATAAAAGACTGGTCTTTGTCCAATATGTGGATGACTCCATTAAAATGCAACATAGTAAATTAATATATATATATATATACATATATATATATAAATATATATATACACACGTACATATATGCATATACAGGTTCCGTTTCAACTTGTGAGTGGTATTCTTCTGGTGTATAATAAACCAGGCATCTCTGTCATTGTCTGGGGCCTGTTAAATCAACACTATTCAAGAGACAACTTTTTTCTTGAAACAATGGGGCTTGGTTGACATGGACTTTCTTTGATCAAAGGTCTTGATATCCTGGTCTCTCAAAATACCAGTTTGATTGTTGTCAGTTGGTTTTGTGTAAAGTGCCACCATTGTTCAGGTCATTCTGTTTCAACATAAGGCTTGTATATTGACCTTAATCCTCCACTGAAAGGGATAATCCACTCAGCCTTTTCTCTGTTGGGGAACCGGGGAAATGCTCCCCTGGTATGATGACTCCTTGGATGAGTGTTTCAGGAATTATGAACATTTTTATGTATCCATGATAGTGTGTGCAATTGTTTTAGAGCTATTTACTGCTGTTGTGAAAGATTAGAGGGAACTGTGTGACATCACTGGTGTTTCAAATCCCTAATAGTCTGCTGAAGGAATATCCAAACATTAGGGCAAACCGAAAGATCAGGGAAGTGATGAGATTTTGGTTTGAAAGTTGTGCGCTCATGAGTAAAGCCTATAGTGTTGTCCTTTGTCATCTACACCGGGGGTCCAATTCAACTGCCCCTTTATCATGCAGAAGCATCAGGTCACAAAGGGCCCTGAACTCATCCAACGTGAAGTTTTTTTACTTGTTCTTAGATTTCTTTCTCCAGCCTTTTCTGTTTGCGCTTTTCATAAAATAGAAATGTATTGGTTAAATTGGGAGCAAAAATATATAACTCTTTAAGGCTGGACCCACAGCAGGGGTTCGATGTGTCCCTGTTCTCTGTTTCAGGCCAAAATTGTTGCCTGAATTCGGACTTGAAATGGAGCCAAAGACTCACAGGACCCCTGTGCAATCCGCTTTGCAGCTGCCACAGAGATGTGTGAACCAGCTCCATTGGGAGTCGGGCACACTCTCCTGTCATGCGAATTGGATGCGGAGAAACCTGCATCCAATTTGCACTAGTGTGAACCCAGCCTTATGGTCAGGGGTTCAGGGAATGGGATTAATTTAAAGTGTTTTTGCACTCATAAAATAATCCTGCATGGTACTGCAAAAACAAAAAAGTTCATAAACTCTACTATCAAACTATTGTGCCACCAACCAATTTGTACAAAGTTGAGGGTTTTATTTTTTTTTAACAACTTCAGCTCTCATATCTACATCCTATATAGACTACAGCGATTATTACATTGCTTCTATAGATCTGTTATTCAGCAATAACTTTGTAATTACTTAAGGTGAAAAAGTAAGATATATTTATTCTTTAAGAACAAAAAAGTTTTTTATATTGTCTTGCCAATTAATTTTTTTTGCAATCTCTAGGCAAAAAAGTAACAAAACAAAAAAGCATTGTTTTCTTTTTTGACCTGTGTTAGTTAAAAAATATGCAAAAAGGATAGTTGCTGAAGCTGTCTTCCTACGACAACAGGGGAAAATGGACTATCTCGGTACCAATGAGCGCAAATAGACTTTGAATAAAAACTATTATTTATTACATATAAAAAACATAGGATTACAAAGAATCAAAACATAAAAGGAGAGAAAGTCAATACAGTATACATATAATTGTAGACTTTCAGGTGAATAGCTGGTTATGGAAATTTCTCACAGATTATGTAATCCTCTACCAGTTTTGCGATCAAAGGACCGCTTCATCAGAAGGATAAATCTATAAGGTAAATGACATATTTGAAAACCTGTACAGAAGATGACAACACAATATACAAAAAATGCCTTTACACTATAAATATATCAAAAAGCATATATATAACAGATACAGCAAAAAGCCCAGGTACAGTCGCTTATCATGAGTCCAAGGACAGAGACATGCTTCATTCACCAAAGGATCCCCCCGCGGAGGACATGGGAGATTTGTGCGGATAATATATCTAAATAAAAATGTAAATATATATGTACACATGGATATTAAATTGTGGTGATACCGGGCCTGCTGGGAGTGAGGAGGAAGGGGAAGGGGGAAGGGGGGTAGGAAAGAGGAAAAAAGGGGGAGGGAGAAAAGAAGGATAAAGGGAAGAGGGGAACGGGGGAGTGGAAAAGGGGAAAGAGGGAAAGGGAAAGGGAAGGGGAAAGGGGAATACTGAAGTATAGGGCATCTATATCCACAGAAATAAGCAGGGCACCCGGGGGAACATGTTTTAACAGATCTGATGTATCGCGTATATAAGACAGAAGTTTCAACACATGAAGAAGAAGGAATTAATCTACAAATGTACTTGCAAGTTTAGTTAGTGCCATATTATTGGGCTGGCTGGGGGATCTTTTTACACATTTTTTGTACTTTGAGCAACATATAAAACATTGCCAGTTGTGGATATTTAATCACAAGATAATCAAGAGTATTTTTTTCTATTAATCATTCTAAGAAGGCACCAAAGCACAATGTTTTTTTATATAGAAGGATGATGATTGGGAACTATTCCCCTTCTATTTTTATGTCTATTTGATTTTTATTATGAGTTGATATATGTTGCTATTGATTTTGTAAAAACTATGAGAAAAATAATTTTTATCGTTGTTTATTTATTTTCTGTTGCTTTCTAGCCTAATTTTATTAATTATATATTCTCTTTTTATTTATGCATGTTAATGCATTTTAATAAATCAGCTATGTGGTCTCCAGGTACTCTTTTTACAATTATGGCCATGAGTTTGACTTAAAAAATCAAACCTGGGAACATTCACTCATCCCTAGTAATTGTAAGGAAATGTGGGATCACTCTTTAAGGTTATTGCAAGGAGTGTAGAGTTACCCTTTAAGATTTAATAATATTGTAGATGTTTTTCTGTTTTTCTGTAGAAACTCACTCTAACTCTGTTTCTCTCACGCTAGTTTTTTCCTTTCTCACGCTAACGTGTGAAAGTTTTACTTGTGGTCAAACAAGGAGAGATTATAGGTATTCCAGAAACAGTAGTTCCTTTGATTTTATCTTATCTCCATGGCCCCGGACACATGGGTAAGAAACCCCTACAGCAAATGTATAACCAGAATTTTTGCACCAATTCCACTCACCTATTGATTGAACAACTGATTGATTCCTGCTTAACTTGTGCCCAGAATAATGTTCAGGGACCAAAGTATGGCCTTCATGGACACTTACCAGTGCCCTTGGGCCCATTACAAGACTTACAGATTGATTTTACACACATGCCCAAACAGAAAGGTTATATGAAATATCTTTGCATAATAATACACCATTTTGCCATTTTCCTCATGGCCGGAAGTTATTCCCGTAACAGGAGAGACCGCAGGGATAGCCAGGTGTTTGATCAATCATAGGATTAGCAGGTTTGGTCTGCCAGCTACCATATACTCTGATCAAGGGCCGCTTTTACAACAAAAGTTACCAAAGAGCTAGTGAGAGTTCTGGGGATATAATGGAAGCTCCACATCCCCTATCACCCCCAGAGTGCAGGGGTAGTGGAGAGAATGAATAGAAACATTAAAGACAAATTGAAAAAGGCCACACAAGGTACCATGAAGAACTGGCTTAATTTTCTTCCCGGGGTGCTCTTCCAGATAATGACCACCCCCATGTTAGGACAGGACTGTCCTCCTTTGAGATCCTCATGGGAAGACCCGCTCAAAGAGCCCCTAAGATAGGTGAGGAATCTAACTTATATTCCTTACAGGAAGAGCACGTGAAATATCTGGTAAGTAGCCTTGCTGAAACGCATGACAAGGTTGCTGTCACCTTTCCTCCTCTTTGCACAGAACCAACACATCGTTTTGTCCCGGGGGATAAGGTACTGATCAAACAACTTGCAGTCTGCAAACATCCAGGCCCCGTCTTCCAAGATCCATTTGAAGTCGTCAAGGTCTCCAGGACAGCAATACTGACGGATTAAAGCCCGCAATGGATCCATGCATCAAGGTTGAAAAGGAGCCCACAGAGGAAGGAGACTGGAAAGAAAATAGAGGAGTCCCCTCCAATAACTGCACAAGAAGAGACTCAGCCACTATTGCCCCCTGCCCCCTCCCACAAAACCCCTTAGCCGCCCAAACCATTCTTGCCATAACATTTCCCTGTGAGCCAAAATGCAGCACCTGGACAATTTTTCTTCTTTTGCTATTTTGCTATTTATGTGACAATCAAATTGGTGTTCTGTCTGATAAGTAAAGTAGCAAAATCAAAGAACCCAATTGATAAGTCTGAAACAACCATGACCATGTTCTACTCAGGACATATGTGGTACAGTGAGTGATCTGCAGAGACTTTTTTTAAGTCTCCTATGATCAAAGGAGGGATTGTAAGGAAATGTGGGATCACTCTTTAAGGTTATTGCAAGGAGTGTAGAGTTACCCTTTAAGATTTAATAATATTGTAGATGTTTTTCTGTTTTTCTGTAGAAACTCACTCTAACTCTGTTTCTCTTTATGCTAGTTTTTTTCCTTTCTCACGCTAACGTGTGGAAGTTTTACCAGAAATTCTGAGAACATTGTGAAGGACATAAATTGCGTGGAACATTCTTAGAATTGGAATTGTGACATTGAGTCTGAAGGCAGAAATATTATGAATATCTTGCAGATCAATATTGATTGTATAACAAAATGCTTGAATGTGATTGGTTGTTCATGGGGCGTTCCCCCTATGCAAACCCTTTTTTGACTATTGCATTTACTCTGTAGAGCTGGAAATAAACTGTATTCTAGATCAACCATATACTGTGTATGGTCTATGATTACCTGTGCAGGCAGAGAGAGTTTTTTTTTTCCATTGACCGTCAAAGTCCAGCTTAGGGAAAGAAGGGTTGAAGCAGAGGACCTAACAGTAGTGACTTGTAAAAGCTATAACTGCACACATGCAGATATGGAGAGTGAAACGATTTATCAGTTTGTTTTGTCTTTTCATAGATGTGCTGGTTCTTACCTATATACAATTTGCACAATCTACTATATTCACAGTTTAATGAGCAATTATAAAAGTATCTTGCATGCTTTGCAATTTCTTGTGCAGTATTTTATTTATTCTTGTATTACATCCCTATTGGATGTATCACAAACCAGTCAAGTAAAAGTGCTATTTGCATGCATGTAAGTAAAGTCATATTAAGCAGCTGCCTAATAGAAGCACACCAATAATTTGCTTTGTGATTATTTAAGGAATGCTGCAAAAGAAGTGCTTGAAAGGAGATTTACATTTTGCAGTGAAAAAAATCCACTCCAGGACAATTATGTACATTTCAAAGATTTTAGTAAACTTAATTTCAGATTTTATCAAGTTGTTTTTTTCTAAATATGGAAACATGCCACTTCTCTAACTACTTTAAAATTCCTCAAGCAAGTTGCTAATCAGGATGGTCTCCAAGCAAAAATCATAAGATCAATCCTGGTGTTGGAAAAAGAGAAAAATTACTTTTCACCATCCTTTAGATTGCCAATATCTCACAGCAGCGGACGTAAAGAACTGGGAGAGCCCTGTGCCAACTTCTAGGAAAGCAGCAAGCCAATCAGACAAGCAGAAAATAAGATTTCTGGGGGTGTTCTGAACAAAGACCCGCAGGGCTGCCATCTGTAATTTGTCTTGCTAGATTTAGAAAATCATAGCTGGCTGCAATGCCAAATGGAAAGGCAAATAACAATTAATTAGAAACAAACATGGATAGTCAAGCATATCGGAGACAAATACTGCAAGTTTCCTTTCTACAAAAAACAGTTGTTGGACTGAGTGTTTTTTGATAATATAGAAGTGATTTTGTAGCGGAATGATTCTATACAGTTTCCCTATTGACATATGAAGGGTTTGCACACTGATTATTTAGAGATAAATTGTTTTACTAACAACCTTAGTTATTGAGCGTGATATGGTTTAGACATAGCAAAGTCAGATTTTTATTACATGTTTGTAATATACTGTATATAGGTAACTTTAATAGGGCATAAAGACATCTTGGGAAACACTAGGATAAAGAAAAATCACACTAACCATATTTAAATATATGTTTCTAACTTCCTTAATTTGGCCTAGAAATATTTAGTATCACTTGAATTTTAATTTCGTTTTTAGTTTATTTAAACCATATTAGTATGGTAAACATGAAATCTCTTTCAGTATGTTTGCCATTATGTTTCACTGTATACAGGCTTCTTAAAGTGGTTCTAAAAGCCTTATGCCGCACGACCGGACTTTCCGGCAGACTAGGTCCGACGGTTTTTCCGACGGACTTTCGGCGGACTTCCGACAGACTTTCCGAATGAACGGACTTGGACACACACAATCACACCAAAGTCCAACGGAATCGAACGTGATGACGTATGACTGGACTAGAATAAGGAAGTTCATAGCCAGTAGCCAATAGCTGCCCTAGCGTCGGTTTTCGACCATCGGACTAGCATACAGACGAGCAGATTTTTCGATAGGAACTGGTTTCGGCAGAAAAATTTGAAACATGTTCTATTTCTAAAGTCCTTCTGATTTTTCGACAGCAAAGGTCCGATGAAGCCCACACACGATCGAATTGTCCGGCGGATTCGTTCCGTCAGACCTTTGCTGGCGAAAAGTCCAGTGGTGTGTACAATACTTTCTGTGCTACAGGACCCCCCCCCCCCCCCACACACCTTATTCTTACCTGAGCTTGATCCAATCCAGCAAAGTGCATGAGAGCAGGGGCTCTTGCTACTGTCTCCCTCTTTATTGGGCAGATTGATAGTAGCCATTGGCTCTCGCTGCTGTCAAACAAGTGCTGTGATGAGGGGGCATGGCCGAGTCCGCTGGTCTGTGTTCCCACGTTAAACTAATGTTCTGATCATTGGTATTCATAACCATTAGTAATAATCTTAATTAATCCATATTCCTTTTCCACACAATGATCAGATCGTCTATGAAACATCTATAGGGTCATTCTAGGGTCCTGATCACATAATACTCCTTCCTCTTCCCATTTTGCCATGTATAAGTTGGCAACGCTGGGCGCAGATTTTGAGCCCATCACTACGCCCCTTATTTGTAAATAGTGGATGTCCTCATACCAAAAGTAATTATGGTTTAAACAAAAGTTTAACCATTTAAGAATACATTTTTCATGTCCTCAATTTGCCACTTTTGTCTAGTTTCCACTTAACAGCTCGCATTGCTTCCTGATGATCAATATTTGTGTACAGGAATGCCACATCAGCTTTGGCCATCAATGTGTCCTCTCCAATCATGCATCCCTGTTTCGTATCAGTGGTTGCAGGTGTATGTGTCAATATACTCCCCTAAACAGGCAGAAAGTGATTCAATTCCACTAGTAATGTGTCTCCCGGGGGGGGGGGGGGGGTTAATTGTACCTTTATGTATTTTTGGGACATAGTATATGACGGGTATTCGGCATGCTGTAGGTATTAACTATTGATCCTCATATTTATTTTATATATTTTTCTTCACCCCATAACTGATCATTTTTTCCAGGTCCTTTTTAGATTGTTTAGTCGGGTTTGGAATTTAGGATTTCATAGGTTTCTCTGGCCCCTAGTATTCTACTCATTTCCCGTTTATATTGTTCTGTGCATATGACAACTATTCCTCCCCCCTTGTCCACTGGGCGGATTACAATGTCCCTCCTTGTTTCCAGCGATTTGATGCCTTTTTAATGTCCATATACTCCTGTACTTTTTTAATGGGCAGTATCTCCAGATCTGCCGTAACTAATCTCTTGAACATGTCAACACACTTATTATTGGTAATTTTAGGGTTGAATACAGAGATATTCCTCAATAGAGTGTGGTCCCCTTCTATCACCGCTCTCTCCAATGGATTTTGAGCATACCATTTTTTAATATTAAGCTTCCTAATGAAATTAAATAAACCGCGCTAAAAAAGGAGGCAAAGAAAATCAAAACAGGATAAGGGGAGGGAAAAGAAAGAAAGGGAGGGCCTAACCTAAAAGGCTGCTGCTAGAAGTGGGATACTCACACATATGATCATGGAAATGGGTAAAGCTGCGCCAATAATTATTAATTAAGTATAAATATAAAAGGAAAAAAGGAACACAAATAAGCACAGATATATGGTGGTCATGAAAGAACACATGGATGAGGCTATATATAAAGTCCAATGATGGCTATAATTAGTCCATAACATAAATCCATAAGAACTTTACAGCATAAGTCAATTCGATCTTAAATCCTGATTTCCAATAGCAAATAGGTTTGGAGCATAAAGGAAAAAACACCACCGTGACTGTCCTGTCTCTTCACACTGTGACATGCAAATGTTGTTCAAACCCAACCACCTGCTGAATTAAAGGCTTACCAGATGGCTGGGTAAATAAGGCATTTGAGAAACACAGGTAGCAGCCTCCTAGGCAGATGATAGCTGGTACGGCTGATCCTACTCAGGAACGGTCATTCACAGGAGCAAGGAAACTTTAAACGCTGTCCACTTCACCAAAGCCAATCCAACTGTTCATCTTGCATTACACCCACCATGCCTTGTAAGCTTCCTAATACATTTCTGGATGCCCACATATGTATCAAATGTATTTAATCCCTAAGTAGAGTTAAGCGGACACCTGGATGTTCGGGTTCGGCAGGTTCGGCCGAACTTCAAAAAAAAAGTTTGGGTTCGGGACCGAACTTGACCCGAACACCGAACCCCATTGAAGTCAATGGGGACCCGAATGGCTATAATAAAGTGTCGGCTCCCGTCCCCCTTAATACAGAGAACAGTCATTGAAGTCCTTTATTTTTAAAAAGTTAGTCATAAAAAGTGTTTGGGGACCTGGGTCCTGCCCCAGGGGACATGTATCAATGCAAAAAAAACTTTTAAAAACGTCCGTTTTTCAGGAGCAGTGATTTTAATAATGATTAAAGTGAAACAATAAAAGTGTAATATTCCTTTAAATTTCGTACCTGGGGGGTGTCTATAGTATGCATATAAAGGGGCGCATGTTTCCAGTGCTTAGAACTGTCTCTGCAAATAGTGTCATTTTTGCAGAAAAGAAAGCTATTTAAAATCACTCGCGGCTAAGGTTAATTGTCGGCTCCCGTAATACAGAGAACAGTCATTCATTGAAACTCATTCATAAAAAAAAAGTCATTGATAAAAAATAAATTAAAAAAAAAAAAAAAAGCGTAGGGGTCCCCCAAATTCAATAACCAGGCCCTTCAGGTCTGGGATGGATATTAAGGGGAACTCCAGCCAAAAAAAAAAAATGGCGTAGGGTCCCCCTCAAAATCCATACCAGACCCTTGAGGTCTGGGATGGATTTTAAGGGTTAACCCAGCCCAAAAAAATGGCGTGGGGTCCCCTCAAAATCTATACCAGACCCTTATCCGAGCACGCAACCTGGCAGGCCGCAGGAAAAGAGGGGGGGACGAGAGCGCCCCCCCCCCTCCCGCCTGAACCGTACCAGGCCACATGCCCTCAACATTGGAACGATGCTTTGGGGGTCTAAGACCCCTAAAGCACCTTGTCCCCATGTTGATGAGGACAAGGGCCTCTTCCCCACAACCCTGGCCGGTGCTTGTGGGGGTCTGCAGGCGGGGGGCTTATTGGAATCTGGAAGCACCCTTTAACAAGGGGACCCCCAGATCCTGGCCCCCCCTGTGTGAAATGATAAGGGGGTACAAAAGTACCCCTACCATTTCACCAAAAAAGTGTCAAAAATAGTAAAAATTACAGGAGACGGTCTTTGACAATTCCTTTATTAAAATCTTCTTTCTTCTTTCTTCTGTTCTTCCTTTCTTCATCTTCTCCTTCCGGCATCTTCTTCTTCCATCTTCTTCTTCCTCCTCCGATCCGCTTCTTCTTGGCCTTCTCGTCCAGCATTGGTGTCTCTTCTGGGCCGCTCCGTGCAATGGGAGGCTCCCGCTGGGTCTTCGGTATCTTCTTCCACGGCGTCGGTATCTTCTTCCAGGGCGTCGGTATCTTCTTCCACGGCAGAACTGTCAGCCCAAGCGAAGCCTCACACACCGGGAGCCTCCCATTGCGAGGAGTGGCTCAAGAAGAGACCGACGCCGTGGAAGAAGATACCGACGCCCTGGAAGAAGATACCGACGCCGTGGAAGAAGATACCAACGCCGTGGAAGAAGATACCGAAGACCCAGCGGGAGCCTCCCATTGCGCGGAGCGGCCCAGAAGTCCATCCCCCCAAAGCATCCTCCCAATGTTGAGGGCATGTGGCCTGGTACGGTTCAGGCGGGAGGGGGGGCGCTCTCGTCCCCCCCTCTTTTCCTGCGGCCTGCCAGGTTGCGTGCTCGGATAAGGGTCTGGTATGGATTTTGAGGGGGACCCCACGCCATTTTTTTTGGCTGGGTTAACCCTTAAAATCCATCCCAGACCTCAAGGGTCTGGTATGGATTTTGAGGGGGACCCTACGCCATTTTTTTTTTTTTGTTTTTTGGCTGGAGTTCCCCTTAATATCCATCCCAAACCTGAAGGGCCTGGTTATTGAATTTGGGGGGACCCCTACGCTTTTTTTTTTTTAAATTTTTATTTTTTATCAATGACTTTTTTTTATGAATGAGTTTCAATGAATGACTGTTCTCTGTATTACGGGAGCCGACAATTAACATTAGCCGCGAGTAATTTTAAATAGCTTTCTTTTCTGCAAAAATGACACTATTTGCAGAGACAGTTCTAAGCACTGGAAACATGCGCCCCTTTATATAAAACATAAAAAATAAAGGACTTCAATGACTGTTCTCTGTATTAAAAGCACTCGTGGCTATATGAATATCAATTCATATAGCCGCGAGTGCTTTTAAAAAGCAACATTAAATCCCCGAACACCCTAAAGTCCGGTACGGACCCGAACTTTACAGTTCGGGTTCGCTCAACCCTATCCCTAAGGAATGTAAGGAAAAGGAAATCATTCAGTAATTCCAGTATGAACCAGATATATAAAATGAAGATTTTATATTGTGTGACAATAAAAGGGTAGTTTATGCCATAAAATGTCCCTGTGATCTAATTTACATTAGAAGAACTAAAACAGCCCTTAAATATAGGATTGAGGAGCATGTTAGGAATATAAAAAATGTGTTCGATAAACATACTTTATCGGTACATTTTTGGGACAAACACAACCAAAATCCAAGAGGGATGCAATTTTGGGGTGTAGAAGCTCCCAAACACCATTGGAGGGGGGAAAACTTTGTAAGGGAGCTTAGTAAACGGGAGTCATGGTGGATACACCAATTGGCATTTTGGTGCCAGGGGGACTAAACAAGGATTTTGACTTAGGATGTTTCCTTAGCAATCAGTAATAGGAGGTCTATAGATAATCCATAGGTCAGGGATTTTAGTTACTCACTTACAAGGTGGTGGACCATGTTTAAATCTTAAATCCATCACCTATTATACCTAGAGGGTTGGGTCTATTATGTAGTTTTAGGGTGTTATAACATTTTAGTATAGTTTATAGGAAAACCTATAATTTAGTAGGGATGGGCCCGGTGCTCGATGCGAACCCACGTTCGCATCGAGCACCGGGCGTTCGCTCGCTCGGCGAGCCCAGAACTATTTTGGCCGCTCGCATCACGTTGGTGTGATGCGGGCGGCCCCGCAATGCATTGCGGCCGGCGCGGCCGACGCAGTGCATTGCTGGCTGATGATTGGCCAAGCATGCACTGTGACCCCGCATGCTTGGCCAATCACAGCCCCGGAAACTCGAAGAGCCATAATTGGCTACAGGCAGGACGCCTGTAGCCAATTACAGCTCAGGGGCTGTAGTACACGCCCCCCCCTATAAAACGCCGCCACGCCGTCTGCGCCGGTCACATGCTGTTCCGGCGCAGATTGAGCAGGCTGATTCTGTGACACTCTGCTCGATTTAGTTAGGTAGAGAGATTCACTTACAGAAATTGAGTTAGATAGATTCAGTTACAAAGATTGATTGAGAAAGTAGTGTGTTCGTGGCAGGCAGGCAGAGGCAGGCAGAGCTCCTATATTTTGTTACCAGAAGCACCTATAGGACTTGTAGTGTGTTCGTGGCAGGCAGGCAGAGCTCCTATATTTTGTTACCAGAAGCACCTATAGGACTTGTAGTGTGTTCGTGGCAGGCAGGCAGAGCTCCTATATTTTGTTACCAGAAGCACCTATAGGACTTGTAGTGTGTTCGTGGCAGGCAGGCAGAGCTCCTATATTTTGTTCCCAGAGGCACCTATAGGACTTGAAGTGTGTTAGTCCCATTACACACACAGAGCTATATTTTCTTCCCAGAAGCACCTATAGGACTTGAAGTGTGTTAGTCCCATCACACACACAGAGCTATATTTTGTTCCCAGAGGCACCTATAGGACTTGAAGTGTGTTAGTCCCATTACACACACAGAGCTATATTTTGTTCCCAGAAGCACCTATAGGACTTGAAGTGTGTTAGTCCCATCACACACACAGAGCTATATTTTCTTCCCAGAAGCACCTATAGGACTTGAAGTGTGTTAGTCCCATCACACACACAGAGCTATATTTTCTTCCCAGAAGCACCTATAGGACTTGAAGTGTGTTAGTCCCATCACACACACAGAGCTATATTTTCTTCCCAGAAGCACCTATAGGACTTGAAGTGTGTTAGTCCCATCACACACACAGAGCTATATTTTGTTCCCAGAAGCACCTATAGGACTTGAAGTGTGTTAGTCACATCACACACACAGAGCTATATTTTGTTCCCAGAAGCACCTATAGGACTTGAAGTGTGTTAGTCCCATCACACACACAGAGCTATATTTTCTTCCCAGAAGCACCTATAGGACTTGAAGTGTGTTAGTCACATCACACACACAGAGCTATATTTTGTTCCCAGAAGCACCTATAGGACTTGAAGTGTGTTAGTCACATCACACACACAGAGCTATATTTTCTTCCCAGAAGCACCTATAGGACTTGAAGTGTGTTAGTCCCATCACACACACAGAGCTATATTTTGTTCCCAGAAGCACCTATAGGACTTGAAGTGTGTTAGTCACATCACACACACAGAGCTATATTTTGTTCCCAGAAGCACCTATAGGACTTGAAGTGTGTTAGTCCCATCACACACACAGAGCTATATTTTGTTCCCAGAAGCACCTATAGGACTTGAAGTGTGTTAGTCCCATCACACACACAGAGCTATATTTTGTTCCCAGAAGCACCTATAGGACTTGAAGTGTGTTAGTCCCATCACACACACAGAGCTATATTTTGTTCCCAGAAGCACCTATAGGACTTGAAGTGTGTTAGTCCCATCACACACACAGAGCTATATTTTGTTCCCAGAAGCACCTATAGGACTTGAAGTGTGTTAGTCCCATCACACACACAGAGCTATATTTTGTTCCCAGAAGCACCTATAGGACTTGAAGTGTGTTAGTCCCATCACACACACAGAGCTATATTTTGTTCCCAGAAGCACCTATATGACTTGAAGTGTGTTAGTCCCATCACACACACAGAGCTATATTTTGTTCCCAGAAGCACCTATAGGACTTGAAGTGTGTTAGTCCCATCACACACACAGAGCTATATTTTGTTCCCAGAAGCACCTATAGGACTTGAAGTGTGTTAGTCCCATCACACACACAGAGCTATATTTTGTTCCCAGAAGCACCTATAGGACTTGAAGTGTGTTAGTCCCATCACACACACACACAGAGCTATATTTTCTTCCCAGAAGCACCTATAGGACTTGAAGTGTGTTAGTCCCATCACACACACAGAGCTATATTTTGTTCCCAGAAGCACCTATAGGACTTGAAGTGTGTTAGTCCCATCACACACACAGAGCTATATTTTCTTCCCAGAAGCACCTATAGGACTTGAAGTGTGTTAGTCCCATCACACACACACAGAGCTATATTTTGTTCCCAGAAGCACCTATAGGACTTGAAGTGTGTTAGTCCCATCACACACACAGAGCTATATTTTCTTCCCAGAAGCACCTATAGGACTTGAAGTGTGTTAGTCCCATCACACACACAGAGCTATATATTTTGTTCCCAGAAGCACCTATAGGACTTGAAGTGTGTTAGTCCCATCACACACACAGAGCTATATTTTCTTCCCAGAAGCACCTATAGGACTTGAAGTGTGTTAGTCCCATCACACACACAGAGCTATATTTTGTTCCCAGAAGCACCTATAGGACTTGAAGTGTGTTAGTCCCATCACACACACAGAGCTATATTTTGTTCCCAGAAGCACCTATAGGACTTGAAGTGTGTTAGTCCCATCACACACACAGAGCTATATTTTCTTCCCAGAAGCACCTATAGGACTTGAAGTGTGTTAGTCCCATCACACACACAGAGCTATATTTTGTTCCCAGAAGCACCTATAGGACTTGAAGTGTGTTAGTCACATCACACACACAGAGCTATATTTTGTTCCCAGAAGCACCTATAGGACTTGAAGTGTGTTAGTCCCATCACACACACAGAGCTATATTTTCTTCCCAGAAGCACCTATAGGACTTGAAGTGTGTTAGTCCCATCACACACACAGAGCTATATTTTGTTCCCAGAAGCACCTATAGGACTTGAAGTGTGTTAGTCCCATTACACACACAGAGCTATATTTTGTTCCCAGAAGCACCTATAGGACTTGAAGTGTGTTAGTCCCATCACACACACAGAGCTATATTTTGTTCCCAGAAGCACCTATAGGACTTGAAGTGTGTTAGTCCCATCACACACACAGAGCTATATTTTGTTCCCAGAAGCACCTATAGGACTTGAAGTGTGTTAGTCCCATCACACACACAGAGCTATATTTTGTTCCCAGAAGCACCTATAGGACTTGAAGTGTGTTAGTCCCATCACACACACAGAAGCACCTATAGGACTTGAAGTGTGTTAGTCCCATCACACAGAGCTATATTTTCTTCCCAGAAGCACCTATAGGACTTTGAAGTGTGTTAGTCCCATCACACAGAGCTCCTATATTTTCTTCCCAGAAGCACCCATAGGACTTCTAGTGTGTTAGTGGCATCACACAGAGCTCCTATATTTTCTTTGCAGAAGCACCTATAGGACTTCTAGTGTGTTAGTGGCATCACACACAGAGCTATATTTTTGTTCCCAGAAGCACCTATAGGACTTGAAGTGTTTGTCCCATCACACACACAGAGCTATATTTTGTTCCCAGAAGCACTTCTAGTGTGTTAGTGGCATCACACAGAGCTCCTATATTTTCTTTGCATAAGCACCCACAGGACTTCTAGTGTGTTAGTGGCATCACACAGAGCTCCTCTATTTTCTTTGCAGAAGCACCCATAGGACTTCTAGTGTGTTAGTGGCATCACACAGAGCTCCTATATATTCTTCTCAGCAGCACCCACAGGACTTCTAGTGTGTTAGTGGCATCACACAGAGCTCCTCTATTTTCTTTGCAGAAGCACCCATAGGACTTCTAGTGTGTTAGTGGCATCACACAGAGCTCCTCTATTTTCTTTGCATAAGCACCCACAGGACTTCTAGTGTGTTAGTGGCATCACACAGAGCTCCTCTATTTTCTTTGCATAAGCACCCACAGGACTTCTAGTGTGTTAGTGGCATCACACAGAGCTCCTCTATTTTCTTTGCATAAGCACCCACAGGACTTCTAGTGTGTTAGTGGCATCACACAGAGCTCCTCTATTTTCTTTGCATAAGCACCCACAGGACTTCTAGTGTGTTAGTGGCATCACACAGAGCCCCTCTATTTTCTTTGCAGAAGCACCCACAGGACTTCTAGTGTGTTAGTGGCATCACACAGAGCTCCTCTATTTTCTTTGCATAAGCACCCACAGGACTTCTAGTGTGTTAGTGGCATCACACAGAGCTCCTCTATTTTCTTTGCATAAGCACCCACAGGACTTCTAGTGTGTTAGTGGCATCACACAGAGCTCCTCTATTTTCTTTGCATAAGCACCCACAGGACTTCTAGTGTGTTAGTGGCATCACACAGAGCTCCTCTATTTTCTTTGCATAAGCACCCACAGGACTTCTAGTGTGTTAGTGGCATCACACAGAGCTCCTCTATTTTCTTTGCAGAAGCACCCATAGGACTTCTAGTGTGTTAGTGGCATCACACAGAGCTCCTATATATTCTTCTCAGCAGCACCCACAGGACTTCTAGTGTGTTAGTGGCATCACACAGAGCTCCTCTATTTTCTTTGCAGAAGCACCCATAGGACTTCTAGTGTGTTAGTGGCATCACACAGAGCTCCTATATATTCTTCTCAGCAGCACCCACAGGACTTCTAGTGTGTTAGTGGCATCACACAGAGCTCCTCTATTTTCTTTGCATAAGCACCCACAGGACTTCTAGTGTGTTAGTGGCATCACACAGAGCTCCTCTATTTTCTTTGCAGAAGCACCCATAGGACTTCTAGTGTGTTAGTGGCATCACACAGAGCTCCTATATTTTCTTCTCAGCAGCACCCACAGGACTACCGACTACAATGGCTGGAAGACCGCCAAGGGGAGGCAGAGCGTGCAGAGCCAAGAACACAGGGCAGGCAGGCTCTGTTTCTAGTGGACGTGGCCGTGGACGTGGTCGTGCATCGTCATCAGCACGTGGCCATGGGACACGCGCGTCTTTGTTTTCGGCAGCTGGACATGTGGAGCCGCATCATGCTGAAGGCTTGGTAGAATGGATGACCAAGCCCTCCTCATCCTCCTCATCCTCTCTCACCCAGGCTCAGGGTACTGACAGAGCATCATCAGCCACCCCTTCCCTAGACCCACCATGTCCTCCTGAGGAGTCCCCCGAACTCTTTGAGCACAGTGTTGGGTACATGCTCCAGGAGGATGCCCAACGATTCGAAGGCTCGGATGACGATACCCAGCTTGAGGAATCTGGCAGTACTGTTCCACCAGCTGCAGCTTACTGCCAGGTTTGCTCTAGTGGTGAAGAGGGAGGGGATGATGAGGTCACTGACTCCACGTGGGTGCCTCAAGGGAGAGAGGATGAGGAGGAGGACGAGGAGGAGGAGGATGCGGCGTCACATGTCCAACGAGGCAGGATGCCCCATGGAGGCCAGGTAGAGGCCAGCACAGCAACTGTACAACACCGCAGAGCTCCGCCTGTGCAGGGCGCTGCCTCTGCACGTTATCAGAAAAGTTCTTTGGTGTGGGCCTTTTTTGAGACGAGTGCAGCAGATCGCACCACTGCTATTTGCAATATTTGTCTCAAGCGTATCTCGCGTGGCCAAAACATCAGCCGCTTGGGCACGACAAGCATGACCAGACATATGGCGACCTGCCATGCAGCTCGTTGGCAGGCACACATAAAAGACCCACACCAAAGAACTAAGCGGACCTCTCCTTGCTCCTCCTCAGCTGGGATCTCCATCCCCACTACACCTTCAGTCCTCTCTGAAAGCTGCTCTGAGAGGACTGAAGGTGTAGAATTAGGTGTGTCACAACCAAGTACTTGCAGTACACCGACGTCCGATTGCAGCAGGCAAATTTCCCTGCCCCAGCTGCTGGACCGTCGAAAGAAGTACACTCCCAGCCATCCACATGCCCAGCGGTTGAATGCTAGCCTTGCTAAATTGCTAGCACTTCAACTGCTGCCTTTTCAGTTGGTAGACTCGGCCCCCTTCCGTGAGTTTGTTCAATGTGCGGTTCCTCAGTGGCAGGTTCCCAAACGCCACTTTTTCTCGCGGAAGGCGATTCCGTCTCTCTACCGGCATGTGGAGGGCAATGTCCATGCCTCGCTGGACAGGGCGGTCAGCGGTAAGGTGCATATTACCGCTGACTCATGGTCCAGCAGGCATGGACAGGGACGGTACCTTTCTTTCACGGCCCATTGGGTCACTCTATTGGCAGCTGGGAGGGATGCAGGACAAGGTGCAGTAGTGTTGGAGGTTGTTCCGCCACCACGCCTCCAAAACGCGACTACTGCTACTGGTTGTGACACACCTCTCTCCTCCACCCCATCCTCTTCTTCTTCCTCCAGTGCTCTGTCCTTGGAACCAGCGGTGCTCCGTAGGCGTACAAGGGGCTACGCAAGTACGCAGGCAAAAAGATGCCATGCCGTGCTTGCGCTGGTGTGTTTGGGAGACAGGAGCCACACTGGGCCAGAGGTTCTGGCAGCTCTGCAGGGGCAGGCCGAGAGGTGGTTGACGCCACGTCAGCTTAAGCCAGGAATGGTCGTTTCTGACAATGGCACCAACCTCCTCTCCGCCCTGCGACAGGGGCAGCTCACCCATGTGCCCTGCATGGCTCACGTCCTCAACCTGGTGGTGCAGCGGTTCTTGGGCAGGTTCCCAGGCTTACAGGATGTCCTGAGGCAGGCCAGGAAAGTCTGTGTGCATTTCCGCCGATCTTATAATGCCAGTGCTCGGCTGACTGAGCTGCAAAAGGAGCTGAACCTGCCCAAGAACCGCCTAATATCTGACATGCCCACCAGGTGGAACTCAACGTTGGCCATGCTGCAGCGACTGCACACGCAGCAGAGGGCCATCAATGAGTACCTTTGCGACTACGGCACCAGGACAGGGTCAGGGGAGCTTGGTTTTTTTTCCCCACGTCAGTGGAGCATGATCAGGGATGCATGCACTGTCCTCTCACCATTTGAGGAGGCCACGAGGATGGTGAGCAGTGACAGTGCATGCATCAGTGACACTGTCCCTCTTGTCCACCTGTTGGAGCATACGCTGCGTGGGATAATGGACAGGGCACTTGAGGCAGAACAGAGGCAGGAAGAGGAGGACTTCCTTGCCTCTCAAGGCCCCCTTTATCCGGACAGTGTTCCTTCTGTCCCACCCATCACACAGGAAGAGGATGAGGAGGAGGAGGAGGAGGAGGAGGAGGAGGATTGTGTGAGCATGGAGGTGGAGCCTGGCACTCAGCATCAGCAGCAGCAGTCTTTTAGGGATGATGTACAGTCCCAACAAGCCAGTGGACTTGTACGTGGCTGGGAGGAGGTGGCTGGCGATCATGTCATCCTCAGTGACCCAGAAGACTCCGGACCGAATGCCTCAGCTAACCTACGCTGCATGGCCTCCCTGATCCTGCAAAGCCTGCGGAAGGATCCTCGTGTTCTTCGGATCAAGGAGAGGGACCATTACTGGCTGGCCACTCTCCTTGATCCGCGGTACAAGGGTAAGGTTGCGGACCTTATCTTGCCGTCGCAGAGGGAGCAGAGGATGAGACATCTCAGGGAGGCCTTGCAGAAAGGTCTGTGCAACGCGTTCCCAGAAACTGGGAGGCTACAAACTCCTGGTCCTGGGCGACGAGTTGCTGAGGCTTCGGTCAGTGGCAGAAGGAGCGGTGGGGAAGGTGGACGTCTGACCGATGCATTCAGACAATTTTTTAGTCCGCAGCCCCAAGGTATGATCGGTTCCAGCAACCATCGCCAGCGTCTGATATACATGGTGCAGGAATACCTTGGGGCAAGGTCAGACTTGGACACCTTTCCCACCGAAAATCCTCTGGCTTACTGGGTCCTGAGGATGGATCACTGGCCAGAGCTTGCACAGTATGCAATTGAGCTACTGGCCTGTCCTGCCTCCAGCGTTCTTTCCGAACGCACATTCAGTGCTGCTGGAGGATTTGTGACTGATCATAGGGTGCGCCTGTCCACCGCCTCGGTTGATCGACTGACATTCATCAAAATGAATCAGTCTTGGATCACCACCAGCTACCAGGCACCTGAGGCGGATATAACCGAATAATTTTTAATGTCACATCCCTTCAAGACTGCCTATGCTGATGCTGAGTGACTGTCCTCTTATGTTCACTGACTATCCTCTTCCTCCTCCTCAATGATCCATGCCACCACACCAGTGCCTAAGGCACAATTTTTCAGCCCCTGTTTAACAGGGGCGTGTACTTCCAATTTTTTAAAAAAAATGCTTCGCAACACGTGTGACTGCTGTGCTCCAAGTACAGTCTCTGTGAGGGGTTGCAGTGTTGTGGCACCAGCACCAGTGCCTAAGGCACAATTTTTCAGCCCCTGTTTAACAGGGGCGGGTACTTCCAATTTTTTAAAAAAATGCTTCGCAACACGTGTGACTGCTGTGCTCCAAGTACAGTCTCTGTGAGGGCCGGGTTGCAGTGTTGTGGCACCAGCACCAGTGCCTAAGGCACAATTTTTCAGCCCCTGTTTAACAGGGGCGGGTACTTACAATTTTTTAAAAAAATGCTTCGCAACACGTGTGACTGCTGTGCTCCAAGTACAGTATCTGTGAGGGCCGGGTTGCAGTGTTGTGGCACCAGCACCAGTGCCTAAGGCACAATTTTTCAGCCCCTGTTTAACAGGGGCGGGTACTTACAATTTTTTAAAAAAATGCTTCGCAACACGTGTGACTGCTGTGCTCCAAGTACAGTATCTGTGAGGGCCGGGTTGCAGTGTTGTGGCACCAGCACCAGTGCCTAAGGCACAATTTTTCAGCCCCTGTTTAACAGGGGCGGGTACTTACAATTTTTTAAAAAAATGCTTCGCAACACGTGTGACTGCTGTGCTCCAAGTACAGTATCTGTGAGGGCCGGGTTGCAGTGTTGTGGCACCAGCACCAGTGCCTAAGGCACAATTTTTCAGCCCCTGTTTAACAGGGGCGGGTACTTACAATTTTTTAAAAACATGCTTCGCAACACGTGTGACTGCTGTGCTCCAAGTACAGTATCTGTGAGGGCCGGGTTGCAGTGTTGTGGCACCAGCACCAGTGCCTAAGGCACAATTTTTCAGCCCCTGTTTAACAGGGGCGGGTAATTACAAATCTTGATCTAATAGTTCACAGCAGGGCCCATTCCTGCGCCCACCAAGAGTAACTATGAGGGCCTGCAGTCTTGTGGCAACACCGTCCACCACCACCGCCAAAGGCCCAATTTTTCTGCCCTGTTCATCAGGTGCTTGCAATTACAAATCTTGATCTAATAACTCACAACAGGGCCCATTCCTGCGCCCACCAAGAGTAACTGTGAGGGCCTACAGTCTTGTGGCAACACCGTCCACCACCACCGCCACCCCCAATTTTTCTGCCCTGTTCAACAGGTGCATGCAATTACAAATCTTGATCTATTAACTCACAGCAGGGCCCATTCCTGTGCCCACCAGTCTTGTGGCTACACCAACATCTAATAGGGCAAATTTCTGCAGAGTATATACGCCAGGCCCCTACTTTCAAACATCCAACTTACAAACGACTCCTACTTGCAAATGGAAAGAGAAAACAGGAAGTGAGAGGAAATCTACCCCTAGGAAGGGAAATTCTATCCTGTTAGATTTAATTTGGGAAAAAGGTATCTCCTCTCTACTGATACTTTATCACCAATCCTTGTTTCAATTAAAACCCCACTTTTCCAAAAACATTTGTCATTGGGACGGAAAGTGAGGTGACATGTTCTGAACAGATGTGCAAAGACAGCAAATGTTACAGGGGTGATAACCCCTCCCTATGTTCTCCAAAAAGCTTAAAAATAGATTTTTTTGGGATGGAGCTACACTTCATAATGTACCTGTTCAGATTCTACTTAAGATCAAACCTAAAGCCGCAAGTGGTTTTAAATGGCTTCTTTTTTTCCTTTACAAATGTCATTTTGTGCAAGGACAGTTCTAAACACGGGAAACACATGCCACTTCACAGGCATACTTTAGACACCCCCCAGGTACCATATTTAAAGGAAAATTTCACTTTTTTTTTTTCACTTTATGCATCATTAAAATGACTGCTCCCGAAAAAACGTTAGTTTTTAAAAGTTCTTTTTGCATTGATATATGTCCCCTGGGGCAGGACCCGGGTCCCCAAACCTGTTTTATGACATTAACATGCATATTGGCCGTTGTAATTAGCACTTTTGATTTTGAACGTTCGCGTCCATTATAACGTATAGGGTTCGAAAATTCGCGCGAACTTTCGGTCCGTTCGAAGGTTCTGGTTCGAACCTGTTGTTGAGGGTGTATTTGAGAGATATAAGGATGAAGAGGGTGACCTAAGTGGTCTCTTTATGCGGTTAAAAAATCTTACAATATCTGAGATGCATACCCAATGGGATATTGCTTATCTAGAAACCTATGTTAGGAATAACATGGTACCTAGAAGTCTCAGATGGGAGATCAACCCACAGAAAGGGGATGTAGAGTTGGAAGACTGGTTTAAGTATTTTAACACTGCGGGGGTCAATTTTCTTAAATTTTTAATTGAGAGGAAATCATCCAAGCTTACTAGATTGGATGAGGAGATTAAGACGATCAAGGACAAACTCAATCCTCTCAAAGACGAGACCGATTACAAAGAACGGTCCGCCACACTCCTTAAAACTCTTGAAAAAGAGGATAAGGAACAAAAAATTAAGAAAAAGAAAAAATTCAATAGAGATCTGACAGATTATCAAGGTGGGGTCGTTTTTGAATGGCAGAAAAAACTACTGTTGGAACAAGCCAACAGTGGGAATATTGACATGACTGATGTAGCAGGAACTACAGTATCGGGACCCATTGCCCCATACCCTGTACCTAATAGACCTAACAAGGCGGCTGCCAAACCTTTGGGGCCTACGTATCGGTCTAACCCAGGCACCTATCAGTCCCCTAACAGACAAGGTTACCCTGGGAGGAATTTTCCACCCAATAATCAATTTCCACCACCTATAAGAAAGCCACGTGGATCCAGTTATAACAACAGGGGACCCAGAGGCCGTGCCAATAACAACTATGGAAATGGTTTTTCTTCAGCACCTAGTAACAGACCTCTGGGACCACCCAACTATTTTCCCCCAGGAGGGGGTGGTTCATTTCCCCCACACTTTGGACCAAGTCATGGGGCTAATCCCTATGGGGGTTATGGGATGAATCCCAATTTCAGGATGGATTCTTATTCAGCACCACCTGTGACCTTTCACCATTTTGACACTTCAGGTGGTTATGACCCCAGTAATGAATTTGGTCACAATCTAAATGTTCAGAATCTTCATCCCCCACTAGATTTTGATAGATCCCCTGGTGATTACGAGGGGGCGGATGGGGTAGGGTTGGCTAATTTTAACCAACATCTGAGCTCTGGACCACCCAACCAGCATTGGGGTTTTCTGAAACCGAACCAAGGCCTAAAAAGGCCTATGGATCGAAAAGAGGAACCAGAGGGGGGAGGAGACGTCGAACTAAAAAGAAAAAGACCCTCCTAGATGATGGTATCTTTAATTTGAGTTCTGCCTCTTTGAACGATTCGGAAAAATTTGTGTTAAGTAAAGGTTTAAAGTTTGCCCCCCCGCGGGGTCTCAACAAGTTCCAAACGTATATGGACGTTCATAAATTTGTTCGCAAGATTAGTATCAAAAGACATATGGCTATTAATCCCATTAGCGTAAATGGTGATGGGACTCCAGGTTTTCGGCACTCAGGGCTATCTAACGCCTCACTTTTTAATCCACCTGGGGCTTTAGCACCAGCTATAAAGGTCTTTAAAGATCTGGTACTGTCTGAGTTAGAACAAATACCCATCAAAAGGGTAAAAACCGATAGGGAAATTGTCAATGGTCTTAACTCCTTGTGTCAAAACAAAGAGTTAATTATAAGACCTGCCGACAAGGGGGGTGGTATTATCATCCTGGATAAGAAGGACTATCTGGAGGAAATGTATAGGATTTTGGGGGATTCTGACACTTATACACCCCTTCGGTCTGACCCCAAGTCCTTATATCTGTCCGAACTGAAGGCTTTGATACAGGTGGGGGTGGATGGTGGGATTCTTAATAAGAAAGAGGCTCTTTATTTGGTACCTAAGGCACCTCGTACTCCCACCATCTACTACTTACCCAAGATACATAAGCATCCTACCCGCCCCCCGGGACGCCCAATTGTCAGCGGTATTGACTCCGTGACGTCCCGGGTGGGCCGGTATATTGATTATTTTCTCCAACCTTTAGTTAAAAACATGCCCTCTTACGTTAAAGATTCCCGCTCTATCATTAACTTGTTAGAGAACATTACTCCACCCCCCGGTATATGGTTAGTGACAGCCGATGTCACTTCTCTCTATACCATTATACCACATAACTTGGGGTTGACAGCTGTTGAGTATTATCTTAGGAGGGAGTCTGGGCTTTTTGACGAGCAAATCTGTTTTATTCTACAGTTGCTCAAATTTGCTGCTTCTTGCAGCTATTTTTGGTTTGGGGGACGCTTCTATAGACAAGACAGGGGGGTCGCCATGGGGGCTAAATATGCCCCCAGTTTGGCGAACCTGTTTATGGCCCTATGGGAGGAGGATGTCGTCTATGCCCAACAATGTCCACAGGTTGTTCTGTGGGCTAGGTATATCGATGACATCCTCCTCCTATGGGATGGAAGCAGGGATGATTTGGATCTTTTTCTTGCTGGTTTGAATGTCAACGAGAGGGGTATTATCCTCAATTATGAGGCCAGTCAAACTACCATCTCCTTCTTGGACCTAAAAATAGGGGTCACCAATGGAGTATTTACTACTGCCACCCATTTTAAAGACACAGATAGGAACTCTTACATCCCCCTAGGGAGTTGCCATCATGAGGCATGGCTCAAGTCAGTGCCCAAAAGCCAATATTTGCGCCTGAAGAGGAATTGTTCCGATTCTGTAGAGTTTTCCAGTCAAGCTGAGATCCTTACCAAACGGTTCCTGGAGAAGGGGTACACACTACCCTCTTTGAGGGCAGTATTAGAAGAGGTCTCTCTCAAGGATAGGGTTGACCTTCTAAAAGAAAGGGATAGGGGGGCTAATGAGGTTTCTAGGGTCCCCTTCATTACTACATTCTCTATCCAACACAGAAATGTGGGTAAGATGATTAACAAACATTGGCATGTTCTTACCAGTGATCCAACACTCAATGCTGTTCTCCCCTCTAAGCCACAAATTGTCTATAGGGGTGTGCCTTCCCTTAAGTCCAGGATATCCCCTAATGTCCTGGATCCCCCTGTGGTTAACTCTTATAATTTTTTTAGTAATCTCACAGGGTTTTATCAGTGTAGACGGTGTAGGATCTGTTCACTTAGTGGTTGCACCCATAGACGGACCCACAGATTCAACTCTACTAGCACTGGAGTGGAGTTCGAGATTAAACCGTTTATCACCTGTGGTACTGAGGGGGTTGTCTACTTGCTCCAGTGCCCATGTGGGCTTCAGTATGTGGGGAGGACTAAGCGCCCCCTCAAGGTGAGATTAAACGAGCATGTCACCAACATTCTGGGTGGGTTTCCGAAACACCCAGTATCTAGACATTATTTGGAAGCCCACAGTAAGGACCCCTCTAAAACAATTTTTCTGGGGATTGACAAATACGTACCCCAATGGAGGGGTGGTTCACTTGTCCGGGGCATTTCCAGACTTGAAATGGCCTGGATCTATAAGATCAAATGCTATACTCCATTTGGGTTAAATGTCGATACTGACGTTAACGCGTTTATAGACAATTCATGATGCCCTACTGTCCTCTTTTTTATATCTTTTTACTTTTCAATTATATATTTTTTTATTTTTGTATGACTTTTTCAAAACTTGAAAGTCAGAGGTTTGATGACTTCCAAAATTGATCTGATTTTTTATTGGGGTTTTTTTATATTATTCCCATTTGCTGCTTTTATTGTGATTAAGGGGATTGTAAGGGGCGGTCTTGAGATTTGGTAGACTGTAAGGTGCGGTCTCTCAATGGCGGATTTAGCTCCTCCCTAATCACTTACTCTCCCTGCTAGGGAGGCCAACCAATAGTATTTTCTGTATTTTATGGTTTGTGTGTTATATTAATTATTTTACATCTAGGTATGGGAGTTTTTATGACCCCCACTGCCTTGTGAGCTGCTTACTAGTCCATAGAAAAACGAATTTTTCCAATATTTATCCACATGTTGGATTCTGTTTGGGTTTATCTACTAGGTGTGTGAGTACCTAGTTTTATTTTCTATCCATAGGTTTGTTATGAGTTCCATCCTAACCGTATAATACATTTGAGGTGTTACCCTTATATGTTCTGTAATCCAATATAAGGTGAGTGGGAATGTCTTCTGTGACTTCACCACAAGATGGAGCTCGTTATCCCGGACTGCTGATGGCGGCTCAATAATAGTGATTTTGTAATCAGTTTTAACTAATGTTTTGTGGCCAATTTGGTGTTGGCACACAATTGTTTTTTTAAAATATATGTTATCGATCATATATATCCCATTTACGATCGGTATTTCAGCAATGCTATTATGGATAATTTTTATTGCTTAGTTTTCATCATATCCGCCATTGAGAGTCACATCAGGGCGTGATTGTTTGTTGTCTATAAAGTTGCGATGAGTCAGTGCGTCGCCCGTTCCCCAGAAGACGTCATTGGACGAAACGACGTAGGGAGGCTGACGCGCTGACGTCATCGCGTTCCGCGTTTGAGCGGGTGTACGATTTGCCGGCCGGCACATGTTTTTATTCTTTACTCCTGCCCATCCATTTTTTTCTGATGTAAGTAGGAGCTTTTTGTTGTTCAATAAAACCTGTTACTCTGATATCACACTATGGGAGCATCCCTTTTTTTCTCTACATGTCCTTTTGGCCATTAAGTGATTGTTGGTACCACTGGAGATTGTCCTTGGTACGATCGGTTCTAAGGAGGATTGTGAGTGCTTTTCCCGTTCCTGGTTATCCCTGTGAAAGAGACCGCATCTGGAGTCCATCAGGCTGAGATTCATCATAACATCCACTTATGGGCCCATTTGAGCTTGCCCTCTGGTAAGCACATTCAACTTATGGTGGTGGATCACGTCAGTCACTATTTTTTGGATTTTCACTTTGCCTTCCTGCGATTTATGTTACTTATATTGGACTTTTTCTTGATTATTCATTAGACCATATCACTTACATTGTTTAGGTCTCCATTCACTTATTCACTGGACTTTCACGGTCACTATTTAGATTTATTATATGATATTGTCTTAGTCCTTCATCATTATTTTTTGCACTTATTTCTTGTATTATTTAGTTAACAGCGCGGCTTTTTGTATTATTTTGTTCATTTATTGTGTATATCTCACAATTTTTTAGCTGCTGCTTAGTGTTCAATGTTGATTATCACTTGTATTTAATACTTAGAATCCTATATGATGATGACATTTACTTGTTTATCACCAGGGATTGTTTAGGTTTCTGGTAGTGATCAGCGCGGTGTTTCACCTGTTTTTTCACTCCACCTCAATAGATGTGTGAAAAAATTAATCCATGCTACTTATAACCGAGAACATGCACAGTTATGCCCTGTACACACGGTCGGATGACAAAATTTGTCAGATTTTTTTCTCACGGATTTTGGCCCAAACTTGCATACACAAGGTCGCACAAAGTTGTTGGAAAATCTGATCGTTCAGAACGAGGTGACGTACAACACTTACGATGGGACTATAAAGAGGCCAGTAGCCAATAGCTTTAGTCTCGTAATTTATTCTGAGCATGCGTGGCACTTTGTCCGCCGGAATTGTCTACACATGATCAGATTTTAAACGATCGGATTTTGTTGTTGGAAAATTTTAGATCCAGCTTTCTGGAAAAATTCAGATGGAGCCCACATTTTAGATCCAGCTTTCCGGAAAAAGTCAGATGGAGCCCACACACAATCGGATTTTCCGACAACACAATCCCTTTGCACATTTTCGGTTGGAATGTGCGTCCGTGTGTACAGGGTATTAGGCCTTCCCTGATCACGTTCACTATATATAATGAATGTTTGTGTCAGGCTGCCTCATGGCCACTCCCCCTGATGACGTCCGTTGTGACAAAAGCACATCAGTGGGGCCAGCATAGGTGACGTGACATGCAAGCCAGGCAAGTGCATACACACAAGGTGGAATTTTGGCAGCTGGCTCATTTATGTATGGATTAATTGATTTATGCATTTATGTATGGATTGTGAGTACTTTTAACCATTTTAATAAACGTTTTACTATTAGTACTACACCATGAGAGTTATATTATATTTTGACATTTTTGATGTATACTGTTTGAGCGATGCAGTGGAAGTGTGTTCAGAGATACAGTGATCCCCTTGCAACAGTGATTATTAGTGCATTTAGACGATCCGTTACAGGTGGTCTTACTATCTGGTAAGGTGAACTTATATTCATGAGTGGTGTTTTGGGTAAAAGCTTTTTTTTTGCTGTGCAGCTCTTCCTATAGTCGCAGAAGAACAAGGTCTCTATAAGGAACCTGTCACATTTGGATTTGGTATTGGTATTTGGACTAATTTATTTTATTTAAATCTATTAAGGTGGACTTTTGCACCTTTTTTTCTTATTTTTGCACAGTGTATAGACTTTATTTTATTATAAGTTTTACTGGTTATTATGTTTTTGTTTTTTTCACTTCATACAGTATGTGTAATATATTTCTGATTTATCAATTCACTTGCACAGTGGTTGAAGAGTTTTTTTGTTGTATTTATTTATTTATTTAATATGTTTTTTTTCACATTGGATTACATGGGAATGCAATTATGTTGATCATGTCTGAGTAGTGCTGCACTTTCCTTGTAAGTTCCATGATGTCAAACATTCCAAAAAAAAAATGATTTGGGGTTTACATACACTTTAGGACAATCATTTAAACGGTATTAACTTTTTATATTTACCAGGACTTTTCTTTATCTTAAGAGCATCAGGAATAAACTTCTATTTGATATAAGTCTCCAATGCCATACCCTGCTGCCTTTTTTAAATTTCCTTGTAAAAAAATGATTATGTATAAACAACACCCAAAGGTTAAAGTCTGACATTTTACTGTTTAGAGTGTTTATATAACACAGCTCTAGAAATGAAAAAAAATTTTTACAACACAGCGCTGTATTAAAATATGGTGACACAGGCTATGCCACAATGAAAATCCCAAAATAAAAAGATGATTTCCAAAGGCTATAGTAAAAAATGATGAGTTTTAGCAGTTTTTTTGTGTTGTAAAATGCTCCGTGCAGTTGAATTGGGTAGATGAAAAGAGCAGGAAATTTTACAAAGTTCACCCATCTCTAGTCATAGCATATGCGTGTATCTGAATGACCCATACTTTGTCATAAAGGAATCCAACTTCTTTTATTATGATTTGTGAGCACTTTTAAAAAGTTACAGTCGGTCTATGTGGTATTTTCAGCAAAATAGTCACATCACAACAATAAATCTAGAGGTGCACATAGACATTTTATTTTCACATGTAATTTGTTTCTTTGGCATAATATAGATTGATTTATGCACAGTAATATAAATGCAATATTTTCATGTCTAAAAAAATACCAGCTGATTATATGAAAACCACTTCAGGACAAAAGTACAGAAAAAAGAAAAATATTTTAAACAAATACATATACAAGATTTATTTTTATTTTGTGGTACTTAAAATTCAGGGCACAAAATTAGTAACATCAGATTGCTGCTAATGAAATACTGACATACCTGCCAGCCTTTGGATGGCGTTTAATAAACTGCTATCCGCAGCCAAGCTAAATGTACTAATTCACATTATAGACATTATAACATCTATTAACTAGTTAACCACATTTGAAAATACATAAGGAAACAGGCAAGAAAACTATTAATATTTATAGGTATCTATGTACTTAGAGAACCCAAATGACATTTAAATCATCTTATGCAATTAAATACTATTTCCTGAGAAAATATTGGATGGATTTAAACATCAGTGCTCTAAGAAATCAGGCCAATAGTAATAATCTCATAAATCCACAAACAGTTATTGTTACTACAGGAATATTGATATTGTAACATCTAACAGTGTTTCTCATCCTTATCCTAGGCCAGTGCTGATCATACATCTGGTACTGCTAAGAGGTCAAGGTCGAAGCATAGGTCTATTAGCAAACAATGGGGTTGAAAGGAGTAGAACATGTCCACTTTCAAAGTGCATTTTTACTTATCTAAGTTAAAGAGTTATAGTCGGATTGATGGCTGTACACCAAGTGGCCAGTATCCTGGTTGGGATCCACAGTGCCAGCAACCAGTGGAACCCCAGAGTGACAGAAGCGGAGCATTTGTTTCCTGACTGGGGGATCCTTGTCTGTGCATGTGTGCTCCTCCGCTTCTGTCACTCTGGGGTTCCACTGGTTGCTGGAACTGTGGATCCCAACCAGGATACTGGCCACCTGGTGTACAGCCATCAATCTGACTATAGGAAACCTTTCTGCTTTTCAATCGGGCATTTTTCTCTAGCTATGCAATTTTGTACGTATGCATCTTACATTTTTTTTGGAGCAACCATACTGTATATTGAAATGTAATTACTGCAAAGACAATGTGGCTTTGATATATTATTAATTGTACACTCTTACTTTATAGAATGTGATACACAACTGACTTAAATATACCTCTGAAGAAGGACCCTTTGAGGTCTGAAACATGTAAAGCATCCACGCCTGGAATGTACAGTGGTTAGCCCTATCAACATGTTCACTGTCTTTTATCCATGATGTGCATGTTGGGTAGCTTACTAAGTGCTTTTATACAATTTTTTGTCATTTTATATACTTTTTCTATGTGATATTCATCTTTGTTACTATTTCATAATAAAATATTTTGTACTTTTTTACCTACCTGGTCTGTCCCTTGTCAAATCCGTGAGTGGTCTTGATTTGTGTCCTAGGGCATTACTAGTTCTATTCTTCTAAATATACGGATTGGACAAGACCCAGTATACACACACACCAATCCCTCAAAATCTATTTTTGAATCTGAACATGTTCTACTTAAATCGGGGTTATGTCATGACTTTATCTGTGATCAAGCAATCGTAGCTTGTCTACTCTGAAAGACAAGAGTCTATTAGGTTCATCCACTGTTTAAGCCACCTGAGTAGAAAACGAACATAATAGCACCAGTTGCTGATACCGGATAAGGATGAGATTCATTGACCCAAACAGTGCATTACATAGATTACATTACAAATGCTTATTATACAGTCTTAATTTATGAACATTATATCATGACTTGATTGATGTTTTATGAATATACACTGTTTTGCTAGTTTTGACAAAGAGACAATACACATTGTTTAGAATTGTTTAAAGTGTATCTAATGACATACATTTTGAATCTATGTCTGTGAAGTTGAAGCAAAGTGGTTAGGGGTATATGATGACTGCTATTGTTGACCACTTTCTTAAAGTGATAGTTGCCTAGCTGTCTATAACTATAATATTTTACCTAGAGTCCGAAATATTTAATCTCCTTATCTACATGTTTGTCCTAGGTCCCTTAAAGTATCAATGCCAGTGGATTAGGATGATAGCCAGGAAACAAACATATTAAAAAGATGACAAAAATAGTATCCTATGCAGTTCTTGCAGGACATATTTTCTATATGTGTTGTCATGTAACTTTTGATTTATATTTTGTATGATGAGGGACTTCATGCAAAAATGAAATAATTAAATAGTGCACAGAGGCACCTACTAAAGTGCAGTAAAACATTAAACATTTGTTTATCGAGAAGACATAGCCTTCAAAACAGTAGTTATTGCATACTTTCCTGAGTTTAAAAATGTAAGTATTTACAAACCAGGAGCTGCCCTTTGGCAAGGAAAGCTGTACTTTGCAAGGGCATTTTCCCCAGATGTTGGTGAATGAGATGAATCTCTTCTGATGTCTATTATCCAGTACGGTGCAAGCAGAAGTGCTGTTTCTTTATTTTCTTTGCATGCGATTGGGTGTTCTTTAATAAGTTCTATAATAAGTGATATTTCATCCACATTCAAGATCTGGGGAAAATTACCTTGCAAAGTGCAACTTCCTTTGCAAAGTGAACAGCCTATTTGCCTTTAGAAGAGTAAAGCCTAGTACACACCACTAGCTTTTTTCCTTCAACCCGCTGGGTTCAAGGAAGAAAAACTTCCAGCTCAGGTCGGAGCCACTGTACTAACAATACAGTGATCTCCCCTGCTGTGCTATTGTGTTCTGACAGTGAGACAGCCCCCCCCAGAACACTCTGGTCTGTGCTCTCAGCCATTGGCATTAGCTTTTATCGGACCGGCTACCATACACACGAGCCAAAATTTCAGCCGATTTTTATTGAACCGGCCGATGTCGCCCAACATTCGGCCCGTGTATACTAGGCTTTAGACAACACTACCCTAATTGCTCCATGTGAAATATGTTCCTAAAGTAAATCTATGCAATCTTTGGTAACAGATTTTACCCAATATCATATGAAATAGTTTTACATACACCATTCCCCCTTTTAATAAATTAAGACAAAAGTAAGTAAATATTTATTTGTAGGTAACTGGCAGTGAATTGCTATATTGTGTTTTTATTTTGGATGCAACAAAGAATTATTTGTAATAATAAATCCAATTGTATTATTTTATTTATATCTATGTTGATTTTGTATAATGATTTATTAAGGCTGGGTTCACATATGTGCGAATTGGATGCAGTGTTTGCCACATACAATTCGCATGACATGCGAGTGTGACCGGCTCTCAATGGAGCTGATTCACACTGGTCCTGTGTGTTTTTAGGTCCGTTTCGGGTGTAAATTTAGGCAAAAATTCGGACCTGAATTGCACCAGAACTAGTGAACAGGAATGCACCGGACCCCAGGCTGGAAAGCGCAGGCGCACATAATTGAACCCGGCCTAAAAGCCATAATGTACATTTATATATATATATATATATATATATATATATATATATATATATATATATATATAGGCCTTGTCATAACAGGAAATGTATTGATGGACAACTCTTTTTTCACAATCTCAGCAGCTATATAATAATTTAGCATGATGTGATATTTTTGTCATAATTAAAAAAAATCTTGTGCTCACGCTTAGATTAATCTTTACCTTACCATTCTTTCACCAGTGGCTTGCTCTTTTGGTCCTTGCACCCAGCTACACAGATGACAGGTTGATCAATAAGCATTAAGCTTTGCCCAAAAACTCATGCTACCCATTCTAAATATATCACACAAAAATGTTCTCACCAATTTAACTAAGTTATCAGCCAGCATATTGTTTTGACTATAGTAGCTAGAAAGAGCTGTTTCCTCTTCAAACAGGATAAGAGGGAATTTGTATTTAATTTTTGTATCCTTGTGAGCAAGTCAGGTCTTTCACTGTGCTAATTAAAATATATTTCCATAATTAAATCATCCCTTGATGTTTTCAGCACAAAGATTTTGATGAGAGCCTAGTGAAAGCCCTGTCTTTCTGTGCATTTCAGATGTAACATTTATGTGGTAATTTACAGCTTTATTCAGATATCAACTTGCATTCAAACAAGTGAATGAGTAAGTTACAATGCAGCATTTGGGTTGATTTACTAAAGCCAATTAGACTGTGCACTCTGCAAGTGTAGTTGCTCCAGAGCTTAGTAAATGAGCAGAAGCTCTGCTGACTTCCATCAACCAATCATGTGCAAGCAAAAATTCTGTCTTCTTTTTTTTTTCCATGCATGTGATTGGGTATTCTTTGCAAAGTGAAGTCTTACCTCATTCACTAAGCTCTTTGCAAAGTGAACAGTCAATTTGCCTTTAGTATGTTAGCCTCATATTGTGCAAACAATTATATAAACTTCATTAAATGTATGACTGTATTCAAACAAACAAAGAATACGATCAAAACATCCACACACAGAATCAGTACTTGGCTATATGTAAATTCAGATAATGTTTTATAGTCTGTGTGCTTCCGGTAGTAATAATAATATTATCAATAATAGTCATTCCTGATAACCCATCACTTCAATAGCACTCTGCAGGCTGATTTTTGTGGTGTAGTGTGAAAGGAAGGTGTATTTAGCTGAGTGGCTTAACAAAAGCACTACTTTTTCAGATTGCAATGCACCAAACTGCATTATACTGCAGTACCATGTGATTTGGTGCCCGAAAAATTGCTGCGTTTGTGAGTTGGATTTGGGATGATGTAACCAATCTATTGGCACCTGCATGTTCTTTTGTAAGGCCAGAGTATTCACCTGCAGTGCAAGAAATTCACACAGAGCGTTCCTATCCTGCACCTAATGAACCAGCCCCTAATGCTGGCATGTTTAACATAGTCATAGGTTCCACTGCACTGGCTGATTTGTCATCTTTGAAATGGGTCCAAGATCAAAACTTGCAGGGCAAAGCAACATACTTGCTTCAATTACCCCTCACCCACCCACTGTGGGACAAAAATGTTTTGGAAAATGAAGCCTATTTAGAAATAGTACTACCCTATTCATGACAATAAAAAAAGAGAATTCAGTGCATTAGTGTTATTGTTATGCTGGAATCTTTGTCTAGAAGGCTTCAAAATAAATACAGTATATTTCAATTCTGAGGATACGGGTCTTCCATGAAGCTTAAATATAATTTTTTTAGTTTTTAATTATAAAAATATCTTCACTGGGTGATTGTCTTTAAAATAAAAATATGTTTTTTTTTTTTTTATTCATACTTACCTCGGTGGATGGAGCATCAGACCGATGCTGCAGCTGTCCCCCGGCGTCTCTGCACTGAGAATCAAACCACTGAACATCACCAATGGCTCAGTTCTCACAGATCCCCGAGAGGAGAGCTGCTGACTGTCAGTCAGCGTCTCACCTCTCTGCTTCTCCAACGCTCATTGGAGCGCTGAGCTGTGGCGGAGCGGGGAACGGTCGTCTCAGCAGCTCACTAAGACAGCCATCAATCAAGGCAGCTGGCGGATCCAGACTTGGGAAGTCAGAATGACGCGCTGCCTCAACTGATTGCAGTGACATCAGTGGAGAGCGGACTTCAGACACTATTGGCTCCTGCTGCTATCAATCAAAATCAGCTAGCCAATCAGGAGAGAGGGGGTGGGGCTGGGTCATGGATTCTGTGTCTGAATGGACACAGGAAGCTGTGACACGGCTTGTGTGCCTCCATAGCAAGCTGCAGGAAGGGGCTAGGATCACAGAAGAGGGACCCGAGAAGAGGAGGATCCGGGCTGCTCTGTGCAAATCCACTGCACAGAGCAGGTAAGTATAACATGTTTGTTACTTTTATAGGGAAAAAAACAAGCCTTTACAATCACTTTAATAATACCATGTACCGTAAATACTCGAGTATAAGCCTACCCGAATATAAGCCGAGGCACCTAATTTTACCACAAAAAAAATGGGAAAATGTATTGACTCGAGTATAAGCCTAGGGTGAGAAATGCGCAGCTACTGTAAGTGGAAAAGAGGGTCAACAATGCCTATTTGCATGCCTCACTGTGCCCATTTGCAGCCATAGGTCCCCCGAACTTCAAACTCGGTAGTTAAGGGTTCCTAGAGGCCTAGCTGCAGCCAAAATTTGGGGTCTCTGAACCCAAAGGGTCCCAAAATTACATTGCTGCAGATGGACACAGTTGACCGACTTTGGGGCCCCATATCTCGGGGCCACTTGGTGCTAGAAACCCCAATGTAAACCCGGTGTAACTAGCACTACAACATATCCAAAGATGGGCTTCCTAGCACCAAGTGGCCCACAGATACGGGGCCCCAAAGTCGGTTCGGAAAATGTCAAGCACTTTTCTGCAGCAGAGAATTACATTTTCCAAAACTTTGGGGCCCCATATCTCGGGGCCACTTGGTGCTTGGAAGCTTTGGGTATGTTGTAGTGCTAGTTCCACTGGGTTTGCACAACAAAATTGAGGTTCCTAGCACCAAGTGGCCCCGAGATATGGGGCCCCAAAGTTTTGGAAAATGTAATTCTCTGCTGCAGAAAAATGTTTGACACTAGTATAAGGAGGGGGGCATTTTCAGCACAAAAAAATGTGCTGAAAAACTTGGCTTATACTCAAGTATATACGGTACTTGATAAAACACCCAGTGTTCATCTGTGCAGTGAACTCCTCTATGTACAAACTACCTTACCAGGTATTACTTCCACTTTGGCATATATCACAACTCTCAGAAAAGTTTCCCACTTTTCCAACATCCAGATGATTCCCACTCCACAATGGTGTAGTACCAAAAAGGAAAATTTATAACAATAGTGTGATACCGTTTCTAACCAGGGTCCATTCAATAAGAAAACAAAATCATATGTGCTTTGTTTTTTTTGTTTTTTTATTGATGTCACCCGACTAAAAATTGTATCACGCTATTGTTATATATTTTCCTTTTTGATACTATACTATTGTGAAGTGGGAATCATCTGGATGTTAGAAAAGAGGGAAGATTTTCTGAGAGTTGTGATAAATGCCTAAATGGAATTAATACTTGGTAGTTTGTACTGTACATGGGGAGTTTACTGCATGGATGAACACTGGGTGTTTTATTAAAGAGGAAGTAAAGCCAATCAAAAAAAAATTAATAAAAAATGCACCCTGCAAGGCAAAGGCATAATGAGCTTCTTCATCTCCACCACTGCCATGTATCCCGGAGTGACTTACGGGTCTCGCGGCTCCGAATTGGCCGGAGACGCGATGACGTCCCTCCCACGCATGAACACGGGAGCCGCCACTAGCGGAATATTGCCGTTAGCAGCGGAGTGCTCATCGGTGCCTGTCTTTTTGCAAATATTAAATCTTGGACCTACAGGTAAGCCTTAATCTAGGCTTACCTGTAGGTCAAAGTGGTCTGTAAGGGTTTACAGCCACTTTAAGCACATAGTATTATTAAAATAATGTGAGCACATAAATAATTATTTTTGAATTTAGCAACATTTTTCTGGGATGTATTACAATACATTTCTTGTTTCTGTTTTTGTTACTGTATGCCTCATTCAATGATTCCTTTATTTTATGTAAAAGTCTCAAAGAATGCAGTCCATATCATGCACTATTTTGTAATCAGCCATGTTATCAGCTATTTCATACTTAGAAGAGGCTAACTGAATATCCCTCACAGGTAGCAGAATAGTCTAGAGATTACAGTACTCCAACCGACAATGCTTTCATCTGCTTTTCCATTCAGAAGGTCAAAACCATCTTTGTTCATGCATTTATACAGCATTTTTTCCTGGATGGAAAATGTGGCTCAAGAAATAGCACACATATCAAATCTGTGTGTGTGCAAACAGATTTGCTCACTACTGCGGCCTCTCATTTCTAACTTGCTGAAAAGTTATATTACTACACTCTGATCAATGGGGAAGAAGAGATTTAAGCCTAATACACACCATTCTTTTTTTTCATTCAACCCAGCGGGTTGAACAAATAAAAAATCTGACAGCTCCGGTCGGAGCCACTGTACTAACAATCCAATGTTAGTACAGAGATCTCCCCTGCGGTTCTATTGTGTTCTGACAGGGGGACTCCCCACATGCCAGAACACTCCGATCAGTGCTCTCAGCCATTGGCTGAGAGCGATGATTGGGAGCCAGTCGGTGGCTGGTTTTCCAGCATGCACATCCAACAGAAGCTTGGCTGGCTTTTGTTGGGCCCTCTGCCATTCACACAGGCCAAATGTCAGATGCTTTTTATTGAACCGGCCAATGTCACCCAACATTTGACCCATGTGTACTAGGCTTAAGGAAATGCTTCATCCTGCATGCAGAAAATGAATGCCATCATCACAACCTATGCAAAATAATCTGCATAGAATAACTTCTTTTTAGGCTGAATACCAGGATAAGAATACAGTATGTTGTCTAATTACAGGAGGCATGTGTATTTTAATTGCATCTTGGAGTGCTTTGTGTATTTTTGTGCAGGAGCTTCCTGATATTAAAACCCTCCACTGCTGCTCTCTGCTGCAGGGTAACTGGTCTTGTATCTACTGGCCTCCTGTATTTTTCTGCAGGTAGGCTGTAGTTGCAGGACCTGCTGGGTCCATCCCACAGTTCTGCTCTCTGTACTGGTTATGTGCCTCACAGTAATGATGCCACTACTACTTTGCCAAGGTAATATCTGGATTTTCAAATTGCATTGTCCACTCACAGTAGATTGATATCCTTTGTGGCTATTGAGCTATATATTTAAATGAACAATTTTGTTTCAGGTGTAATTCAAATTACAGCTTTTTCTAAAACCTTATGCTGTTGCGGTATATTGTGACATATCAGGATTGTTTATATATTCTATAATGTTATGTTTTAAAATGTTACAGGTTTGTAACGTTACTAAAATGTTCACTTTAAGCTAGTTGCAAATTCAAATAATTATCAAAATCTGCAGACTAGTATAATATACTGCATTAAACTGGTAAATAGGAATAGCAGTCACCATGCAGTTATCATGAACTGAACTTAAAGATCTATGACTTTTTCTATGTACACAAAAGGCCTATTTCTCTCAAATATTGTTCACAAATCTGTCTAAATCTGTGTTAGTGAGCACTTCTCCTTTGCCGAGATAATCCATCCACCTCACAGGTGTGGCATACCAAGATGCTGATTAGACAGCATGTTTATTGGTGTGCCTTAGGCTGGCCACTCTAAAATGTGCAGTTTTATCACACAGCACAATGCCACAAATGTCGCAAGTTTTGAGGGAGCATGCAATTGGCATGCTGACTGCAAGAATGTCCACCAGAGCTGTTTCCCTTGAATTGAATGTTAATTTATCTACCATAAGCCATCTCCAAAGGTGTTTCAGAGAATTTGGCAGTAAATCCAACCGGCCTCACCACTGCAGACCACACCTAACCACACCAGCCCAGGACCTCCACATCCAGCATCTTCATCTCCAAGATCGTCTGAGACCAGCCACCCGGACAGCTGCTGCGACAATCAGTTTGCATAACCAAAGAATTTCTGCACAAACTGTCAGAAACCAACTCAGGGAATCTCATCTGCGTGCTTGTCATCCTCATCGGGGTCTCGACCTGACTGCAATTTGTCGTAACCGACTTGAGTGGGCAAATGACGCAGCCCCGGGATATACACAGCATTTTTCTGGCAGCAATAAGCTTGCCGGAAAATAAGGGCTAACAGCGCATGTGCCGGTGACGTCATTTAAGAGAAACATAAGGATTACACCGAAAGCAAGCAGGTAAGAAGCAATAAAAACATAGCAAACAATACTATAGGCTACACTTATTCATTTTAAAGAAACTGGTTGGAATGGGTTTTAAACAGGAAGACTGGGATTTCAGCAAATCTATTTTTTAAACACTGTTTCAACTCAGCACTATTGCCCCCAGCCCCATTTGTGCATTTTTTTTCTAAAATAATGTACTCAAAGCAGTCTTTCTCCATTGAATAAAAGTGCAACCCCAGGACACTCCCTAAATGTAAAAAATATTTACGTTCTACATTTTGCCATATTTGCTTTCATCATTATCACTTAAACACAAATTTAGGGCAAATTAAAGAAATAATCTAAACTCTGTTAATGGTATTTACAAACTAGTTGTGTAATTTCAGAGGACCCATCAACAATTTGACATTATTTGATAATTAGACTTTTTCAATAGTTCTGTTTAATATTAGTGAAATGAATATTAGAAAAATATGTAAGAAACAATGATGTTGATTTACTAAAAGCTAAATGACTGTGCACTTTGCAAAGTACAGTTGGACTCTGCAAATCCAGTTTCTCCAGACTTTAGTAAATGAGCAGAAGCTCTGCTGACTTCCATCATCCAATCACGTGCAAGCAAAAATTTAGTTTTTTTATTTTCCATGCACGTGATTGGGTACGCTTTGCAAAGTGAAGCCTTACCTCATTTACTAAGCTCTGGAGCAACTGCACTTGCAGAGGGCAACCGCACTTTGCAAAGTGCACAGTCTATTTGCCTTTAGTAAATCAACCCCAAAGAGAAACTCCAGGCAAATCGGTGTCTCAGACCTTATTGCATTGTAATAGGTTCAATCCTCCCAATCCTTGAGCCAAGCTTTCTATGACACCTAGTGAGATGAGTTCTCAGTACATTTATATAGAGTATCCACTAGGTGTCAGCCCAAACGCATAAAATAGTGTATGTGCCCTTTATCTGCCTTTTAACTATATAAAAAAATATATGGTAAAAGAATTCTTCTATTCCAGTGACAACTCAGCTCAGCCAAAGAGTCCCTTTCTGTCACAGGCATGCTTGGACTGGGGAGATATCTCTCCAAAAGAGAGAGCTTCCCAAAAGGATCCCAGATATCAGTGAAAACAAAAAAATATATATTACAATTTACCCCATTCCTTCTAAAACATACATACATTTTTGGTGGATTTTCTCTTTTTAATTGAGAGTAAAACCTTAAAATTTTCGGGAGCAGTGATTTTAATAATGATTAAAGTGAAACAATAAAAGTGTAATATTCCTTTAAATTTCGTACCTGGGGGGTGTCTATAGTATGCATATAAAGGGGCGCATGTTTCCAGTGCTTAGAACTGTCTCTGCAAATAGTGTCATTTTTGCAGAAAAGAAAGCTATTTAAAATCACTTGCGGCTAATGTTAATTGTCGGGTCCCGTAATACAGAGAACAGTCATTCATTGAAACTCATTCATAAAAAAAAAGTCATTCATAAAAAATAAAAAAAACAAAAATAAAAAAGCGTAGGGGTCCCCCCAAATTCAATAACCAGACCCTTCAGGTCTGGGATGGATATTAAGGGGAACTCCAGCCAAAAAACAAAAAAAAATGGCGTAGGGTCCCCCTCAAAATCCATACCAGACCCTTGAGGTCTGGGATGGATTTTAAGGGTTAACCCAGCCAAAAAAAATGGCGTGGGGTCCCCCTCAAAATCCATACCAGACCCTTATCCGAGCACGCAACCTGGCAGGCCGCAGGAAAAGAGGGGGGGACAAGAGCGCCCCCCCCCTCCCGCCTGAACCGTACCAGGCCACATGCCCTCAACATTGGGAGGATGCTTTGGGGGTCTAAGACCCCTAAAGCACCTTGTCCCCATGTTGATGAGGACAGGGGCCTCTTCCCCACAACCCTGGCTGGTGGTTGTGGGGGTCTGCGGGCGGGGGGCTTATCGGAATCTGGAAGCCCCCTTTAACAAGGGGACCCCCAGATCCCGCCCCCCCCTGTGTGAAATGGTAAGGGGGTACAAAAGTACCCCTACCATTTCACCAAAAAAGTGTCAAAAATAGTAAAAATGACAGGAGACGGTCTTTGACAATTCCTTTATTAAAATCTTCTTTCTTCTTTTCTTCTGTTCTTCCTTTCTTCATCTTCTCCTTCCGGCATCTTCTTCTTCCATCTTCTTCTTCCTCCTCCGATCCGCTTCTTCTTGGCCTTCTCGTCCAGCATCGGTGTCTCTTCTGGGCCGCTCCGCGCAATGGGAGGCTCCCGCTGGGTCTTCGGTATCTTCTTCCACGGCGTCGGTATCTTCTTCCAGGGCGTCGGTATCTTCTTCCATGGCGTCGGTCTCTTCTTGGGCCACTCCTCGCAATGGGAGGCTCCCGGTGTGTGAGGCTTCACTTGGGCTGACAGTTCTTTTATAACGGAGGGCGGGGCCACCTGGTAACCCTGCCCCCCTCTGACGCATGGGGACATCATGGGGAATTCCCTATGGCTTTCCCCACGTCACTTTTGTACCCCCTTACCATTGTACCCCCTTACCATTTCACACAGGGGGGGCCGGGATCTGGGGGTCCCCTTGTTAAAGGGGGCTTCCAGATTCCGATAAGCCCCCCGCCCGCAGACCCCCACAACCACCGGCCAGGGTTGTGGGGAAGAGGCCCTTGTCCTCATCAACACGGGGACAAGGTGCTTTAGGGGTCTTAGACCCCCAAAGCATCCTCCCAATGTTGAGGGCATGTGGCCTGGTACGGTTCAGGCGGGAGGGGGGGGGCGCTCTCGTCCCCCCCTCTTTTCCTGCGGCCTGCCAGGTTGCGTGCTCGGATAAGGGTCTGGTATGGATTTTGAGGGGGACCCCACGCCATTTTTTTTGGCTGGGTTAACCCTTAAAATCCATCCCAGACCTCAAGGGTCTGGTATGGATTTTGAGGGGGACCCTACGCCATTTTTTTTTTTTGTTTTTTGTCTGGAGTTCCCCTTAATATCCACCCCAGACCTGAAGGGCCTGGTTATTGAATTTGGGGGGACCCCTACGCTTTTTTTTTTTTTTTTTTTTTTTTTTTTTATCAATGACTTTTTTTATGAATGAGTTTCAATGAATGACTGTTCTCTGTATTACGGGACCCGACAATTAACATTAGCCGCGAGTGATTTTAAATAGCTTTCTTTTCTGCAAAAATGACACTATTTGCAGAGACAGTTCTAAGCACAGGAAACATGCGCCCCTTTATATGCATACTATAGACACCCCCCAGGTACGAAATTTAAAGGAATATTACACTTTTATTGTTTCACTTTAATCATTATTAAAATCACTGCTCCCGAAAAAACGGCCGTTTTTAAAAGTTTTTTTTTTGCATTGATACATGTCCCCTGGGGCAGGACCCAGGTCCCCCAAACACTTTTTATGACTAACTTTTTAAAAATAAAGGACTTCAATGACTGTTCTCTGTATTAAGGGGGACGGGAGCCGACACTTTATTATAGTCGTTCGGGTCCCCATTGACTTCAATGGGGTTCGGTGTTCGGGGGTCAAGTTCGGGTCAAGTTCGGGTCAAGTTCGGTCCCGAACCCGAACTTTTTTTTGAAGTTCGGCCGAACCTGCCGAACCCGAACATCCAGGTGTCCGCTCAACTCAATTATAACACAAAAACTTTTCTTTCACTCATGGTTCGTGTTTGGCTGAAGCCATTTATTATCAGCCAACTGTGTATACTCTTTTTAAATCATAATCACAGAAAACAGAAACTACCTAAATGACCCTGATCAAAAGTTTACATACCCTGGTGATTTTGGCCTGATAACATGCACACAAGGGGTAACCATCCTCACCTGTGATCTGTTTGCTTGTAATTAGTGTGTGTGTGTAAAAGGTCAACGAGTTTCTTGACTCTTGACAGACCCTTGCATCTTACATCTAGTGCTGCACTGACATTTCTGGATTCTGAGTCATGGGGGAAAGCAAAAGAATTGTTAAAGGATCTGCGGGAAAAGTTAGTTGAACTGTATAAAACAGGAAAGGGATATAAAATGATATCCAAGAAATTGAGAATGCCATCAGCAGAGTTCAAACTCTAATCAAGAAGTGGAAAATGAGGGGTTCTGTTGAAACAAAACCACGGCCAGGTAGACCAACTAAAATTTCAGCCACAACTGGCAGGAACATTGTTGATGGGATGCAAAGAAAAACCCCACAAATAACTACAGGTGAAATACAGGACTCTCTGAAAACATGTGGTGTGGCTGTTTCGAGATGCACAATAAGGAGGTACTTGAAGAATGATGGGCTGCATGGTTGTGTCGCCAGAAGAAAGCCATTACTAGGCAAATGCCACAAAGTATCCTGCGTACAATACGCCAAACAGCACAGAGATAAGCCTCAAAACTTCTGGCACAAAGTCAGTTTGAGTTATAAGACCAACATTGAGCTTTTTGGCCACAACCATAAATGCTACATTTGGAAAGGAGTCAACGAGGCCTATGATGAAAGGTACAGCATTCCTACTGTGAAACACGGAGGTGAATTGCTAATGTTTTTTGGATGTGTGAGCTACAAAGGCACAGGAAATTTTGATGAAAGATGAATGCAGTACGTTATCAAAAAATACTGGAGAAACATTTGCATTCATCAGCCAGGAAACTGCGCATGGGACGTACTTGGACATTCCAACATGACAATGATCCAAAACACAAGGCCGACCTGTCATTGGCTACAACAGAAAAAGTAAAGGTTCTGGAGTGGCCATCTCAGTCTCCTGACCTCAATATCATTGAGCCACTCTGGGAAGATCTCAAACGTGCAGTTCATGCAAGACAACCCAAGAATTTACATCTGAGAAGATAAAGAGTCTCATCCACAAATATCACAAAAGACTTCAAGCTGTCATTGATGTTAAAGGGGGCAATCTATGGTATTAAGAAGTGGGGTAAACTTTTATTCAGGGTCATTTGGGTAATTTCTGTGGTCATTATGATTTAACCACTTCAGCCCCGGAAGATTTGGCTGCTCAATGACCAGGCCATTTTTTGCGATACGGCACTGCGTTGCTTTAACTGACAATTGCGCGGTCGTGCGACACTGTACCAAAACAAAATTGATGTCCTTTTTTTCCCACAAATATAGCTTTCTTTTAGTGGTATTTGATCATCTCTGAGGTTTTTAATTTTTTTGCGCTATAAACAAAAAAACAGCGATAATTTTTTAAAAAAACACAATACTTGTACTTTTTGCTATAATAAATATACCCAATTTTTAAAAATTTTTTTTTTTCCCTCAGTTTAGGGTGATATGTATTCCTCTACATATAATACAATAAGCGTATATTGATTGGTTTGTGCAAAAGTTATAACATCTACAAAATAGGGGAAAGATTTATGGCATTTTTATTATTATTATTTTTTTTTACTAGTATTGGCGGTGATCAGCGATCTTTATCAGGACTGCGACATTATGGCGGACAGCGATTTTACAGCGATCAGTGCTATAAAAATGCACTGATTACTGTGTAAATGTCACTGGCAAGGAAGGGGTTAACACTAGGGGGTGATAAAGGGGTTACCTGTGTTCCCTCGTGTTTGTTCTAACTTGAGAGGGTCAGGACTGACTAGCAGAGATGACAGATCATTGTTCCTAGCTAGTAGGAACACACAATCTGTCTCTCCTCTTCTCACAGAACAGAGATTTGTGTGTTTACACACACTTGTCCCTGTTCTGGCTCTCGTGCCCGCAATCACGCGTGGCCGGCGGTAATTGTGACCCCCAGCCACGTGCATCGGCACCTGCGCAGTGCAGTGCGCATGCCTGCTATCCCCGCTTAAAGGGCCGAAGTACAGCTACGACGGTTCGCAGGAACGTGCCGACTTGCCGCAGTATAATGATGGCGGCTGGTCGGCAAGCAGTTAAAAAGAGTAAACACAGTTGACTGATAATAAATGGCGTCAGCCAAACACTAGCCACGAGGGAAAGAAACGTTTTTGTGTTATCATTCATATTCTCTGAAAAATTGCCAAGAAATCATAAGTATGAGTATGTAAACTTATGTGCACAACTGTAGTTATAACACAAATAAAAAGTGATTATTTAATCAATATTAATACATGTTTGCTAGTGGCAGCATGTTGTTGCAGCTTGCAATAATTAGTGATTTGCTGGATATTTATAGATCACATATTCACATGTAAAATAGGTCTTATTTTGATGTCCCAATTATTTTAGTTCATTTTTGTAAGCTGTAAAGGGGCATGCAGTATATGAAGGTCCTGTCCTAATTTAGCATAGCTGGGCTTTTCTGGGTGTAATTTAGGTAGGGTAGAAGTATTGTAACCATTTATTTTTGAAAAAAAAAGATAGCGCACTAATAAAGGGAAATGTAAGGTTGCCTTCATACTGAAATATATATGTATATATTATTAACTGAAATCCTTTAGAATAATAATTTGAATACCTTAATTTTTTTGCATATTGGGAATAAATTTGTAAATTTTGAACTTTGTTTTGGAACCCATTACATTTTGTTACATCTTTTTGGTGCATTGTGTTAAACTGGTCCATTTGTATTTAATGCGCCTGCACATCCCCAGACCAAGAACGCATCAGACTTTTTTTAATACATTTGTTTGTGCATGCTCATTTGAGTGCCTTAAAAAATGAATGATAACCAACCCATACATAGTTAATAAAAAATGTGTTAATGTACTACATATAAATGCACATGAAAACATACTGGATTGGTCTACATCTGTTAAAAAAAGCCTTTGTGATAGTCAGTGGGTTCTCAAGGTTTTTTTTCATAATTAAAAAACAAAAACAAAAAAAATAAAATCATGCGATGTTAAAAAAAAACATTACCCTGTCAGGCACTTATGAAAATATGTTGTAGAATGCAGTGGAATAATGTTTGACATGGGAAGTACACTATCTTCTTAAACCTAATATTAGGTTGTGATGTCATGTATTATGTAACTTCAGAGTGCTGCATTTTTAAACTACAAAGCCCCCTACTGAAAAGCATGAGGGGTATTTATAACGTAGTGAATATGACATTCACTATATATTCACGGCAAGTGACTCTTCCTAGTGCATGTGTTTAAATTACAAGGAATGATTAATCACTTTTGAATGTCACATTCACTGCTTTATATACAGTATATGTCTCTATGTGTTAAAGCATGGTATTATTCAGTGTGAGTTTTTTGTTTTTTGTTTGTTTTGTTTTTTTATTTTTTTTGCTTTTTGTTTACAAAATGCAAAAATTCAAGTTCCCACCATTACCTTGCCTTAACATTTTCAAATGTAATTTACAAGTCTTTACATCATAATGCTCACAGTACAATTTTCTGAGTTCTGTATAATACTTGCATATCACTGGTTTTTAAAATATTAACAATAAATACAAGTTCTGATTATATATTAGTTTCTCGTTCATTTGAATTCGTCTGTGTGTTAGATTGCTTTTTGACTACATCAACTGAGTTTTGTGCGTTCAAAGGTTCAACCTCTTTTTCTGCATTTTGTGCCTTGTTTGCCAGCTTTTCCCTTGCAAGTAGTCTGTAATTGATAGCATTCCCAATGAACAAATAGATACTTGCTACAATTACAATAATGCCGCATACAAAGTACATGTATTTGTAGCTTCCTGTTACGTCCACTAAAAGGCCTAAAAAAAGAAAAAAAATATGTAAGCTTTGTAACTTCCGTCTATACAATTTATACATATTCTATTTTATTTTCATTTACAAGTTATTTTGGTTTCTCACATTTTGGCTGTTTCATAAGTATATGGAAAAATATAAAGTGTGAAAAAAAAAAACAATATTGAGAGGATGCCCACAGACGCTTCTACTTTTTTAAGTAAAAATACTAATCTCCTTATGAATGACCATGTTTACATACAGCGGTACATAACAGAAACACACAAAATGCAGTAACAAAAAACGGAGATGTATGAGCTGTATCTGCTACAGATAGGAGAGCAGCTGTTCTATTAGTCTCTAAGGCCGGGTTCACACTGGTACGACAAACGCTTCGACATTGGGAGCCGTCTTAACTGGTCCGACACAAGTCGGTCCGACTTTGAAAATGCTCCCTGTACTACTTTGGTCCGAATTTGATCCTACTTCAGCCCATTGACTATCATTGAAGTTGGATCAAAGTCGGATCGCCGTCTTGCATGATCCAACTTTGGCATGCGACTTGTGCTTGGTTGATCTCGAGGAGGATCTTAAGGGGAACCCCCTACGCCGAAAAAATGGCATGGGGGTCCCCCCAAAATCCATACAAGACCCTTATCCGAGCAGGGAGCCCAGTCGGTCAGGAAAGGGGGTGGGGACGAGCGAGCGCCCTCCCCTCCTGAACCGTACCCGGCCGCATGTCCTCAACATGGGGGGGTGGGTGCTTTGGTTCCGGGGGAGCCCTGCGGCCCCCCACCCCAAAGCACCTTGTCCCCATGTTGTGGAGGACAAGGGCCTCTTCCCGACAACCATAGGTGTGTGCAGATAATGCATTAGGGTGTGCACCCTTCAGCTCAAACACACATGCATGTGTATGTATCTACATATATATATGACCCTGCAACATAGCTCTCCCTGCTTGCACAGTGAATGCCCCATCATGCCCCGGGCAGTGACATCATAAGGGGGCATGGTCACCAGGTGGCATCACCCGGTGACCCTGCCCCATGCCTATATAAGTCGTTGTGCACCGTGCACACAGCATTACAGTGGGAGAGAGTGTCGTGTCAAGACGACGGAGAAGACCGGGCCACCGCTAGCAAAAGAGTGAGCAAAAGAGCAGAAGATAGCGGAGGAGCCCGTCAGAAGATACCGGAGAGCGCAAGAAGAACCAGAGACCGGGAGAAAAGGCCGGAGAGCGGAAGAAGAGGCCAGAGAGAGCGGAGAAGTCGGAAGAGACCCTCCAAGTTGGAAGAGACCCCCGGAGCTGCCTAATAAATTACTTTAAAAACGGTCTAGTGTGTTTTTTTTGGTTGACACTTTTTTCCTCAGGTGAATGGGTAGGGGTACATATTAAAGGGGGCTCCCAGATTCCAATAAGCCCTCCGCCTGCAAGCCCCGACAACCAATGGCCAGGGTTGTCGGGAAGAGGCCCTTGTCCTCATCAACATGGGGACAAGGGGCTTTGGGCGGCCCCCTGCTCCAAAGCACCCACCCCCCATGTTGAGGGCATGTGGCTGGGTATGGTTCAGGAGGGGCAGGGCGCTCGCTCATCCCAACCCCCTTTCCTGACCGGCCGGGCTGCATGCTCGGATAAGGGTCTGGTATAGATTTTGGGGTGACCCCCACATAGTTTTTTCTGAGTAGGGGGTTCCCCTTAAAATCCATATCAGACCGAAGGGCCTGGTATGCTCTTGGAGGGGGAACCTATGCCGGTTTTTTATTTAAAATTTGGCATGGAGTTCCCCTTAAGATCATCAGAGCACAAGTCGCATGCCAAAGTCGGATCATGCAAGACCGCAATCCGACTTTGATCCGACTTTAATGATAGTCAATGGGCTGAAGTAGGATCAAAGTCGGACCAAAGTAGTACAGGGAGCATTTTCAAAGTTGGACCGACTTGTGTTGGACCAGTTAAGATGGCTCCCATAGGGAAACATTGATTTTCACACGTCATGCGACATGAGATCCCAATGTCGGAGCGTTTGTCGCACTAGTGTGAACCCGGCCTAAGGCTGCAAAACTCCTATAAAAAAAAGAGGTTAAGGTTTAGTAAAAAGGTTGCAGTAAATCATGATTTCAGAACTGGAACCATTTAGGAACTATCACCTAGAGTTTCTAAAGTGTCAAAGTGATAACTCCAGAGTCAGTCATTGTAAGGAAACCAACATGCAGGAAGCACTGTTAAACATGTCACACCTTAAACAAATAACGGAAAATTGTATCAAATACTTACCTTCATTTTCCTTTCCTGACGCCAAACCAAAAAGGAAAGGAAAGGAAAATGACGGTAAGTATTTGATACAAATTCCGTTTTCCTGATGCCAACATGGCAGCATACTAGTGATAAATAACTAGCTGACAGGGTGGGATCTACTTGTCAAATCAATCTTATAATTAGGATGAGACAAAAGACTGAATAGTCCTTCCTACAAAGTCCCCTGATGACAAGGTCACGATACCCCTCTACAGATGGGCACCGTAGATTCTCTTGAATGTGCTGCCTATGAGGCTTCAACCTCTCTGGTAGAGTGCTCTGCTGCCACTGACGGAGGCTCGTGACCCCTTGTCCTATATGCATAACCAAGCCTGCTAGGATCCAGGCAGTAACTTCTTTCCCTTGATGATTCCCAGCTTGAATGACAAAATGTTTATTTAGATGACCTGAAAGGGACAATTGTGCACAGATACCACTTTAAAGTTCTGAAAATGAACAGTACTTGTGACTTTCCTGTGTGATGTTCTGGACCCCAGAAGACGTTTTGCCACTCTGTGCAAAACAAGCTGCACAGTGTAAGTATGATATGTTTGTTATTTAAAAAAAAAAAAACCTTACAATCACTTTAAGTTCAATTAAGTGCATGTCATCTCTTGAACTTCTCTATATTATTTATACCTGACAGGTTTATAGTACTCCCAGAAGACAGCTGTCACTGGATTTCCAGGAGCCCAAATGCTAATCCTCCAGGTCTCAGCATCTTCAACAGTAAATATTAAAACAGTAGTTTTAATATTTAGGTGTATAGTGCAGTGTGTTAATATTGCTCTTGAATATCTTATGTTTATTTCTAACGTATAAAGATTTTGTTGATCTGATACATATGTATAATTTTTCTACAATTGAAGCCACGTAACTCACTAAAGGTACCCACTTTTTGAACTCGCGACAAACTGGCGTCTGTCCAGTGTTTACCTATGCTATTGAAGGAATGTTGCAGTACAGGATTTTTACAAAAATGCTCAGTTGCTAAGTATAACAATATCTAGACACTATCTAGCCTCTATCTCAACCAGAGTGTATATTTTTTCTGTGGTCACAGATACGGGTAGTAGGATGAATTAGTGATTGATGTGGCAATTTGTAATGACAAAGAAGCAGTGGGGCTGTTAAACGTGACTGGTGCTTGTTGGAAGGGTAGTGGTTTGAAAAAATGTTGGTCAATTACCCTCCTCAATCCCTTTCTCAGTATAGAAAAATCTGCAAATTTAAACCTAACCACTGTATTTGCTGTGATTGCTCCAAAACGGTTACCTAATTCTTTAAAATGTTATTTAATGATACAAAAAAAACCTTGAAAGGTAGGAGAAATCAACAATGAAGATTAAAGCAGCAAGATTTAGAATAATATGCAGATTTGGATGTTGCAGATACTTATACTATGAACATGTTTTTTATAAAAGAAAAAGGGAAAATTCTTACCTCCCAACGGAGGTCCAATTAATACTGGGCAACATTCCACAATGGTCACAAGTCCAACAGCACTGGAGAATCTTGCTGGTCCAACAAGGTCCGTTAGTGTTTCAAAGAGAACACTGCTTACCATACCAAAGGCAAAGCCAAAGAATATTGCGTATATCACTAATCCCATGTAATCATTAGCCAAGGGGCACAATACATGGCATATACCATTATATAAAATTGCAAAACTGAAAAAATATTGTATCCTTGGACGGACATATTTAGAGTTTGCAACCATACCCATGCTAGGTCTTGCTACCATGTCTACAAAAGCCAATATGGATAGTAAAAAAGCAGATGAATACTCATCTATTCCCATATGCTTGGCATATGGTGCCAGGAAAACAATTGGGGCAAAGAAGCCCAAGAACATAATGACATTCCCGGATAAATAAATAAGAAATCCCCTGTGTTTAAAAAGTGATAAATCTAAATATTTGTTAATATTCTGACATACTGTCAACTTCTCTGCTTTCTCTGTGACTTTTTGTACAGGTTTAGGTCCAATAGGTCTCATGAGAGACCCAGCCACACAGCAATTTAACAGGAGTCCTCCTAGCACTAAAAAACTCCCTCTCCATCCTAATTTATTGAAAAGAAACTGATTTAGAGGCGCTAAAGTACTTAAAAATACTGGGCTTCCTGCCATGGCCAGTCCATTTGCAATAGGCCGTTTTTTGAAGAAGTATTTTCCAATAATTGTTAAAGAAGGCTGAAGATTAAATGCTAATCCGAAACCTACAACAGAAAAAAAAAACCTTAGTCAATCAGAATTGCATTATTAACAAATGCAAAGCAATGCCAAGTTACAAGAACAAAGTAAATTTGTTAGTTGTGAATATTGGCTTTTTTTCTAGTTAGAATGGAGGTAGAGTGTTATTTCACATTTTCTAACTTATATATGTTCGTATCGTTCTCTTCAAAGTTTGTTGATCAATAGTAAAGTATTTTTGGTATTTAATTATTGCACATTACTTTGACCATTATTTTTGTTCAACATGTTCAAAATTACATTATTTTAAAGTGCAGATGCATTTTACTATTTCATATACATATATAATATATAAACCTTATCCCTAAAACTTATCACCTTCACAACAGTTTACCTGTCTTTCCCACTTATCTACCCTTACAATTTAAATTGCGTTTTAGGATAATCCATAAAACTGAAAGATTGTCCTTACCTACCCTAAAAAAGAACACCTATTCTGACCTAACACTTGTCAACAAATTAAACAAATTATTATTTCAAATTACCAAATAAAAAAATACTCCTAAAGCTTAATATAAACTCTTAACATTAAAATGTACCCCCTAATCCTGAGCCTGACATTGCTAGTTTAAGAACCCAATTGCACAAAAAATCTATTTGATATATTCAGAAAAAATATATATATATATATATTATTATATATATTATATATTTTATATTTTATTATATATTTATATATATATATATAAAAATATATTATAAATAATATGTATATATATATATATATATATATATATATATATATATATATTACAGTGACAGTTAGGCCTCGCTCCTACTTAAAGAGGTTGTAAACTCAAAAAAAATCAAACAAACCTGTAAGACAAAGGCATAATGAGCTAGTATGCATTACATACTAGCTCATTATGAAATACTTACCTTAGAACGAAGCCTTCTAGCGGCAAACGCACATCGCTGAGACAGCTGACATATTTTCCGGAGTTACTTTGGGGTTTGTGTGGCTCCAGCGCTGTGAGTGTTTGAGCAGCGATGGCGTCACTCCAGCGCATGTTTGGCGGAGCCGCCATTCATGACACAGGGCTCAGAAGGAACGGCACCCATGGCCGTTCCTTTAGAGCGCATGCACCAGTGATGTCACCTGCTGCATGTAATGTAAATATCTCCTAAACAGTACACATTTAGGAGATATTTACACTACCTATAGGTAAGCCTTATTAAAGGCTTACCTATAGGTAAGTGTCAGCAGAGGAAGTTTACTTTAAGCGTAAACACATGTGAGGGCCATGTTTTGACTACATATGCGTGAAGGCATTCCTATTCATATCAATTGGGATGCAGTGGCTACATGGACACAACTGCAGCTCTCTCAAGTTTTGTTAAAAAAAGCGAGAGCTCTTTCTTTAGGAGTGGAAGTATTTCAAAATCTCTACAAAAAGGACATTGGAAGATACTACAAAAAAAAAAAAATATAGACACTAAATAGATATAGATATTTACTAAAGGCAACTAGACTGTTCACTTTGCAAGGGAAGTTGCACTTTGCAATGAAAAGAGCTTAGTGAATGAGGTGAAGCTCTGCTGATTTTCATCATCCAAACATGTGCAAGCAAAAATGCATTTTTTTTCCTTGCACATGATCAGGTATTCTTTGCAAAGTGAATTTTTTTTATCACTCTGGGGCAAGTTCCCTTGTAAAGTGCAACTTTTTCACAAAGGGAACAGCCCTACTTGCCTTTAGCAAATCAGCCCCTCGTCTTTGTTAGGAATATGCAAAAACATATGGTTTTTATGATATAATCTGGAGTGTGTTCACTTATGATTTTGTGAGGTTTTAAAATGCTCAGTATTTACAGACAGTTTAGTCTTATATATTTTCTGACATGGTATCTTGGCTAATTTTAGAGACTAGTTGCAGTATTTTCAGACTTTTTTAGTTAGCCACTGAAAGGTATTATTGTGAAAATTATTTCTGTCTTCTAGACCTGTGTATGAATACTTGCAGGCATTTTTTGATCATTTCTTAATTTAATTTTTCTAAACAGAAAAAGTTTTTTGAATGCCTAATAGTGTTGCATTTACAAGCTAACTATACATTGTAGAAACAAAACATTCTGTCAGTACCAGTGTTAGTTGGAATACTTTAGTAGTAATAGTAGTAGTAGTAATAGTAGCAGTAGTAAAAGTAAGAGTAGTAGTAGCAGCAGCGGCAAGAGAAGCACTAGAATATCAGTAGTATATTAGCACTTACCACCAATGACTCCAATGCAAATGTATAACTGAAGGACACTGGTGCAGAATGAAGCAGAAATCATTCCCAAGGAGCATAATAATCCTCCTGCCATTACGACTGGACGACTCCCATATTTGTTTACCAGAATACTGCTTATTGGGCCTGTAACAAAAACAAATAATGTCATCAAATAATAATCAAGAATAACTTCACATAAAATCTAAAACTTGTTTGAAGTACCTTGAATTTGACTTCATATTAGGCTCTTGTACTCCCCAGCATAGTAGAACTAATGCCACGTACACACGACCAGACTTTTTGACAGCAAAGGTCCGATGGAACGAATCCGTCGAACATTCCGTGTGTGGGCTCCATCGGATCTTTGCATGGCAAAAATCCGACGGACTTTAGAAATAGAACATGTTTTAAATTTTCCCGCTGGAACTCCACCAGAGTCAGTTCCTGGTGGGAAAACCGTCCGTCTATATGCTGGTCCGACGGACCAAAATACGACGGAGGGGCAGCTACAGCACCTGCCTGCGAGAACGTTTCTCGGCGAGAGGGCACTGTACATCTCGCGCTGGCTGCAATAGGAAAAAAACACATTTTCTTATCGCAGCGAGAGCGAGAGGGAAGGCCCTTTGGTCGGGTATGGATTTTAAGGGGTAGCCCCTTCGCCGAAAAAACGGCGTGGGGGTCCCCCCATAATCAATACCAGACCCTTATCCGAGCATGCAGCCCGGCCGGTCAGGAAAGGGGGTGGGGACGAGCTAGCGAGAAAAAAGCTGCAAGATTAACTTCCTTTTGTAGTCCCGTCGTAACTCAGCACGTTCTAAATGAACGGACTTTGGTCCATGTGTGGGCAAGTCCGTTCGTTTGGAAGTCTGTCGGAACTCTGCCGGAATTCCAGCAGGAACTCTATCGGACCTAGTCTGCCGGAAAGTCCGGTCATGTGTGGGCAAGTCTGTTTATTCAGGAAGGTCTATCGGAACTCCGCCGGAATTCCAGTGGGAACTACGTCGGACCTAGTCTGCTGGAAAGTCTGGTCGTGTGTACAGGGCATTAGATTTAGAAAGGGAGTGATTGCAGACTGCTGTACACTTTTTACCGCATGGGTTCAGTTTTACATCTGTGCTTCATCACCCATTGTTTTTGCTCAAAGCTATCCATGCTTGTAACCTTTCTACTCCTTTAAATGCTAAATTCACCTTTTGTACCATGTTAGACATTACTGTATTATCTGTATTTAGGGTGTAACATGTAACGTGGCACAAAACAGGGAATAAAATCCATTACTTGCCTCAGTAAAAGCACCACACACAGCACAGCCAAAACACTGGTTAGGCACACATTTAACCCTTTAATTGCCCTAGATGTTTAACCCCTTTCCAGCCTGTGTCATTAGTACAGTGGCATATTTGAAGCACTGATCACTGTATTAGTGTCACTGGTTCCCAAAAAGTGTCAAAAGTGCCAGTTAGTGTCAGATTGTCCACCGCAATATCGCAGTCCTGCTATAAGTCACCGATCGTCGCAATTACAAGTAAAAAAAAAAGGAATTCTTGTATATATACCAAAGTTTGTAGACGCTATAACTTTGCGCAAACCAATCAATATACGCTTATTGTGATTTTTTTTTACCAATGTAGCAGAAGACGAATTGGCCTAAATTCATAAAGAAATTTGATTTTTTAAATTTTTTATTGGATATATTTTATAGCAGAAAGTAAAAAATATTCTTTTTTTTTTTTTTAAATTGTCTGTCTTTTTTAGTTTATAGCGCAAAAAATTAAAAATGCACAGGATGCAGAGATATAGATATAATTCATCCTAGGTTTTCAAATCGGGCCCCAGTGGCAGCCGTGGCTTTCTCCTGTTTGTATCCCTGATGAAGGAGATTCTTCTCTGAAACATGTCAGGTAACAGAAGATGCTATATCATGCTGAAGAACAATGACTAATCACTTGTACTTATGCCTTTTCTATTCTTATAAATGCTACTTGTCAATGTGCCATTTAAAGTCCCACTTAGGGAAAATAACTTGGTTCTTCTATATACTGGGATGTGGCACACACCCACAGAACATGTCCATCCATTTTTCTCTTTAACCCCTTCAATACCACGTCATAGTCATATGACGCCCACAAGGTGGATCTACCATCCTGGGTGGGCGTCATATGACGTCCTCGCAGTCCCGGCCGCCTGGGGGGCGCGCGCGTACGGAGGAACACATGATCGGTCTTCTCCCCTTGAGTCCCCTCCCCCCACAGTTAGAATCACTCCTATTAGGGAACACATTAACCCCTGCAGCGCCCCCCTAGTGTTAACCCCTTCCCTGCTAGTCACATTTACACAGTAATCATTGCAATTTTATAGCAACGATCGCTGTGTAAATGTGAATGGTCCCAAAAATGTGTCAAAAGTGTCCGAAGTGTCCGCCGCAATGTCGCAGTCACGAAAAAAAAAATTGCAGATCGCCGCCATTACTAGTAAAAAAAAAAAAAAAATCAATAAATCTATCCCCTATTTTGTAGACGCTATAACTTTTGCGCAAACCGATCTATATACGCTTATTGCGATTTTTTTTACCAAAAATATGTACAAGAATACGTATCGGCCTAAACTGAGGAAAAAAATAGTTTTTTAAAAAAAAAATGGGATATTTATTATAGCAAAAAGTAAAAAATATTGTGTTTTTTTTTCAAAATTGACGCTCTTCTTTTGTTTATAGCGCAAAAAATAAAAACCGCAGAGGTGATCAAATACCACCAAAAGAAAGCTCTATTTGTGGGAAAAAAAGGACGTCAATTTTGTTTGGGTGTAACGTCGCACGACCGCGCAATTGTTAGTTAAAGCGACGCAGTGCCGAATCCCACAAAGTGCTCTGGTAAGGAAGGGTGTTTAAAAGCCCTGTATTGAAGTGGTTAAAAAAAAAACATTATAAACACCCTTTTCTCTGTTATTTATAAGTGATCATATTCCATCTGTTTCCAGCTGCATAGGGAGCTGAGGGAGGAGAAACAGCAGTACACTGAGCTTCCCAGTGAAAGGCTGTGCATGTAGACCATGTCAGGACAAGTCTGATCAATGGAGGAGAGCACACTGACTATGGTGTGTTCTCCTGCTTAGTGTGGTCAGTTTTTAATAGGAAAGCGGAGTGACTGGCAGGAACACCAGAGATTTTACACAAAGGGAGCAATACAAAGAGAACAGGATACTTTTTCACAAGGTACAGCAGGTACATATCAGGAATATAAAATGTTGTTTTTACATAATAAATTAGGTGAATCTATTTTGACTTATATTAGCCAATCATGTGCAGCCTACTTGCTTTTAGTAAATCAACTAAAATTATTCAGGCATATGAAACCAATACATCAACATGCCAGCTAAGGAACCAAAAATTTCCAAGTGAAAGAAATATCAGCAGTTGTAGCCTCATATTTCTGTCATGATGGGTTTGTTATTTCTGTTGTGATGGGTTTCTGCGGTGATGGTCTATAATATGGTACTCAAACTCCAATAAATACAGGTGATACTCGAAAAATTTGAATATCGTGCAAAAGTTAATTTATTTTACTAATGCAACTTAAAATGGTGAAACTAATATATGAGATAGAGTCATTACATGCAAAGCAAGATAGTTCAAGCCGTGATTTGTCATAATTGTGATGATTATGGCTTACAGCTCATGAAAACCCCAAATCCACAATCTCAGAAAATTTGAATATTACATTCAATCAATAAAACAAGGATTGTACATAGAACAATATCAGACCTCTGAAAAGTATAAGCATGCATAATGTACTCAGTACTTGGTTTGGGCCCCTTTTGCAGCAATTACTGCCTCAATGTGGTGTGGCATGGAAGCTATCAGCCTGTGGCACTGCTGAGGTGTTATGGAAGACCAGGATGCTTCAATAGCAGTCTTCAGCTCTTCTGCATTGTTCGGTCTCATGTCTCTCATCTTTCTCTTGGCAATGCCCCATAGATTCTCTATGGGGTTCAGGTCAGGCGAGTTTGCTGACCAATCAAGCACGGTAATCCCACGGTCATTGAACCAGGTTTTGATGCTTTTGGCAGTGTGGGCAGGTGCCAAGTCCTGCTGGAAAATGAAGTCAGCATCCCCATAGAGCTCGTCTGCGAAGTGCTCCAAAATCTCCTGGTAGACGGCTGTGTTGACCCTGGACTTAATGAAGCACAATGGACCAACACCAGCAGATGACATGGCTCCCCAAATAAACACAGACTGTGGAAACTTCACACTGGACTTAAAGCATCTTGCAGTGTGTGCCTCTTCATTCTTCCTCCATACTCTGGGTCCTTGGTTTCCAAATGAGATGCAAAATTTGCTCTCATCAGAAAAGAGGACTTTGGACCACTGAGCAACAGACCAGGCCTGTTTTTCTTTAGCCCAGGTAAGATCATACTGACGTTGTTAGTTGTTCAAGAGTGGCAGGAATACGACATTTGAAGCCCATGTCCAGGATCCGTCTGTGTGTGGTGGTTCTTGATTAGGGATGGGCCCGGTGCTCGATGCGAACCCACGTTCGCATCGAGCACCGGGCGTTCGCTCGCTCGGCGAGCCCAGAACTATTTTGGCCGCTCGCATCACGTTCGTGTGATGCGAGCGGCCCCGAAATGCATTGCGGCCGGCGCGGCCGACGCAGTGCATTGCTGGCTGATGATTGGCCAAGCATGCACTGTGACCCCGCATGCTTGGCCAATCACAGCCCCGGAAACTCGAAGAGCCATAATTGGCTACAGGCAGGACGCCTGTAGCCAATTACAGCTCAGGGGCTGTAGTACACGCCCCCCCCTATAAAACGCCGCCACGCCGTCTGCGCCGGTCACATGCTGTTCCGGCGCAGATTGAGCAGGCTGATTCTGTGACACTCTGCTCGATTTAGTTAGGTAGAGAGATTCACTTACAGAAATTGAGTTAGATAGATTCAGTTACAAAGATTGATTGAGAAAGTAGTGTGTTCGTGGCAGGCAGGCAGAGGCAGGCAGAGCTCCTATATTTTGTTACCAGAAGCACCTATAGGACTTGTAGTGTGTTCGTGGCAGGCAGGCAGAGCTCCTATATTTTGTTACCAGAAGCACCTATAGGACTTGTAGTGTGTTCGTGGCAGGCAGGCAGAGCTCCTATATTTTGTTACCAGAAGCACCTATAGGACTTGTAGTGTGTTCGTGGCAGGCAGGCAGAGCTCCTATATTTTGTTACCAGAAGCACCTATAGGACTTGTAGTGTGTTCGTGGCAGGCAGACAGAGCTCCTATATTTTGTTCCCAGAGGCACCTATAGGACTTGAAGTGTGTTAGTCCCATCACACACACAGAGCTATATTTTGTTCCCAGAAGCACCTATAGGACTTGAAGTGTGTTAGTCCCATCACACACACAGAGCTATATTTTGTTCCCAGAAGCACCTATAGGACTTGAAGTGTGTTAGTCCCATCACACACACAGAGCTATATTTTCTTCCCAGAAGCACCTATAGGACTTGAAGTGTGTTAGTCCCATCACACACACAGAGCTATATTTTGTTCCCAGAAGCACCTATAGGACTTGAAGTGTGTTAGTCCCATCACACACACAGAGCTATATTTTCTTCCCAGAAGCACCTATAGGACTTGAAGTGTGTTAGTCCCATCACACACACAGAGCTATATTTTCTTCCCAGAAGCACCTATAGGACTTGAAGTGTGTTAGTCACATCACACACACAGAGCTATATTTTCTTCCCAGAAGCACCTATAGGACTTGAAGTGTGTTAGTCCCATCACACACACAGAGCTATATTTTGTTCCCAGAAGCACCTATAGGACTTGAAGTGTGTTAGTCCCATCACACACACAGAGCTATATTTTCTTCCCAGAAGCACCTATAGGACTTGAAGTGTGTTAGTCCCATCACACACACAGAGCTATATTTTCTTCCCAGAAGCACCTATAGGACTTGAAGTGTGTTAGTCACATCACACACACAGAGCTATATTTTCTTCCCAGAAGCACCTATAGGACTTGAAGTGTGTTAGTCCCATCACACACACAGAGCTATATTTTCTTCCCAGAAGCACCTATAGGACTTGAAGTGTGTTAGTCCCATCACACACACAGAGCTATATTTTGTTCCCAGAAGCACCTATAGGACTTGAAGTGTGTTAGTCCCATCACACACACAGAGCTATATTTTCTTCCCAGAAGCACCTATAGGACTTGAAGTGTGTTAGTCCCATCACACACACAGAGCTATATTTTCTTCCCAGAAGCACCTATAGGACTTGAAGTGTGTTAGTCCCATCACACACACAGAGCTATATTTTGTTCCCAGAAGCACCTATAGGACTTGAAGTGTGTTAGTCCCATCACACACACAGAGCTATATTTTGTTCCCAGAAGCACCTATAGGACTTGAAGTGTGTTAGTCCCATCACACACACAGAGCTATATTTTGTTCCCAGAAGCACCTATAGGACTTGAAGTGTGTTAGTCACATCACACACACAGAGCTATATTTTCTTCCCAGAAGCACCTATAGGACTTGAAGTGTGTTAGTCCCATCACACACACAGAGCTATATTTTGTTCCCAGAAGCACCTATAGGACTTGAAGTGTGTTAGTCCCATCACACACACAGAGCTATATTTTCTTCCCAGAAGCACCTATAGGACTTGAAGTGTGTTAGTCCCATCACACACACAGAGCTATATTTTCTTCCCAGAAGCACCTATAGGACTTGAAGTGTGTTAGTCACATCACACACACAGAGCTATATTTTGTTCCCAGAAGCACCTATAGGACTTGAAGTGTGTTAGTCCCATCACACACACAGAGCTATATTTTCTTCCCAGAAGCACCTATAGGACTTGAAGTGTGTTAGTCCCATCACACACACAGAGCTATATTTTGTTCCCAGAAGCACCTATAGGACTTGAAGTGTGTTAGTCCCATCACACACACAGAGCTATATTTTCTTCCCAGAAGCACCTATAGGACTTGAAGTGTGTTAGTCACATCACACACACAGAGCTATATTTTGTTCCCAGAAGCACCTATAGGACTTGAAGTGTGTTAGTCACATCACACACACAGAGCTATATTTTCTTCCCAGAAGCACCTATAGGACTTGAAGTGTGTTAGTCCCATCACACACACAGAGCTATATTTTGTTCCCAGAAGCACCTATAGGACTTGAAGTGTGTTAGTCCCATCACACACACAGAGCTATATTTTCTTCCCAGAAGCACCTATAGGACTTGAAGTGTGTTAGTCCCATCACACACACAGAGCTATATTTTGTTCCCAGAAGCACCTATAGGACTTGAAGTGTGTTAGTCCCATCACACACACAGAGCTATATTTTCTTCCCAGAAGCACCTATAGGACTTGAAGTGTGTTAGTCACATCACACACACAGAGCTATATTTTGTTCCCAGAAGCACCTATAGGACTTGAAGTGTGTTAGTCACATCACACACACAGAGCTATATTTTCTTCCCAGAAGCACCTATAGGACTTGAAGTGTGTTAGTCCCATCACACACACAGAGCTATATTTTGTTCCCAGAAGCACCTATAGGACTTGAAGTGTGTTAGTCACATCACACACACAGAGCTATATTTTCTTCCCAGAAGCACCTATAGGACTTGAAGTGTGTTAGTCACATCACACACACAGAGCTATATTTTGTTCCCAGAAGCACCTATAGGACTTGAAGTGTGTTAGTCACATCACACACACAGAGCTATATTTTCTTCCCAGAAGCACCTATAGGACTTGAAGTGTGTTAGTCCCATCACACACACAGAGCTATATTTTGTTCCCAGAAGCACCTATAGGACTTGAAGTGTGTTAGTCCCATCACACACACAGAGCTATATTTTCTTCCCAGAAGCACCTATAGGACTTGAAGTGTGTTAGTCCCATCACACACACAGAGCTATATTTTGTTCCCAGAAGCACCTATAGGACTTGAAGTGTGTTAGTCACATCACACACACAGAGCTATATTTTGTTCCCAGAAGCACCTATAGGACTTGAAGTGTGTTAGTCCCATCACACACACAGAGCTATATTTTCTTCCCAGAAGCACCTATAGGACTTGAAGTGTGTTAGTCCCATCACACACACAGAGCTATATTTTGTTCCCAGAAGCACCTATAGGACTTGAAGTGTGTTAGTCCCATCACACACACAGAGCTATATTTTCTTCCCAGAAGCACCTATAGGACTTGAAGTGTGTTAGTCACATCACACACACAGAGCTATATTTTGTTCCCAGAAGCACCTATAGGACTTGAAGTGTGTTAGTCACATCACACACACAGAGCTATATTTTCTTCCCAGAAGCACCTATAGGACTTGAAGTGTGTTAGTCCCATCACACACACAGAGCTATATTTTGTTCCCAGAAGCACCTATAGGACTTGAAGTGTGTTAGTCCCATCACACACACAGAGCTATATTTTCTTCCCAGAAGCACCTATAGGACTTGAAGTGTGTTAGTCACATCACACACACAGAGCTATATTTTGTTCCCAGAAGCACCTATAGGACTTGAAGTGTGTTAGTCACATCACACACACAGAGCTATATTTTCTTCCCAGAAGCACCTATAGGACTTGAAGTGTGTTAGTCCCATCACACACACAGAGCTATATTTTGTTCCCAGAAGCACCTATAGGACTTGAAGTGTGTTAGTCACATCACACACACAGAGCTATATTTTCTTCCCAGAAGCACCTATAGGACTTGAAGTGTGTTAGTCCCATCACACAGAGCTCCTCTATTTTCTTTGCAGAAGCACCCATAGGACTTCTAGTGTGTTAGTGGCATCACACAGAGCTCCTATATATTCTTCTCAGCAGCACCCACAGGACTTCTAGTGTGTTAGTGGCATCACACAGAGCTCCTCTATTTTCTTTGCAGAAGCACCCATAGGACTTCTAGTGTGTTAGTGGCATCACACAGAGCTCCTCTATTTTCTTTGCATAAGCACCCACAGGACTTCTAGTGTGTTAGTGGCATCACACAGAGCTCCTCTATTTTCTTTGCAGAAGCACCCATAGGACTTCTAGTGTGTTAGTGGCATCACACAGAGCTCCTATATATTCTTCTCAGCAGCACCCACAGGACTTCTAGTGTGTTAGTGGCATCACACAGAGCTCCTCTATTTTCTTTGCAGAAGCACCCATAGGACTTCTAGTGTGTTAGTGGCATCACACAGAGCTCCTATATATTCTTCTCAGCAGCACCCACAGGACTTCTAGTGTGTTAGTGGCATCACACAGAGCTCCTCTATTTTCTTTGCAGAAGCACCCATAGGACTTCTAGTGTGTTAGTGGCATCACACAGAGCTCCTATATATTCTTCTCAGCAGCACCCACAGGACTTCTAGTGTGTTAGTGGCATCACACAGAGCTCCTCTATTTTCTTTGCAGAAGCACCCATAGGACTTCTAGTGTGTTAGTGGCATCACACAGAGCTCCTATATATTCTTCTCAGCAGCACCCACAGGACTTCTAGTGTGTTAGTGGCATCACACAGAGCTCCTCTATTTTCTTTGCATAAGCACCCACAGGACTTCTAGTGTGTTAGTGGCATCACACAGAGCTCCTCTATTTTCTTTGCAGAAGCACCCATAGGACTTCTAGTGTGTTAGTGGCATCACACAGAGCTCCTATATTTTCTTCTCAGCAGCACCCACAGGACTACCGACTACAATGGCTGGAAGACCGCCAAGGGGAGGCAGAGCGTGCAGAGCCAAGAACACAGGGCAGGCAGGCTCTGTTTCTAGTGGACGTGGCCGTGGACGTGGACGTGGTCGTGCATCGTCATCAGCACGTGGCCATGGGACACGCGCGTCTTTGTTTTCGGCAGCTGGACATGTGGAGCCGCATCATGCTGAAGGCTTGGTAGAATGGATGACCAAGCCCTCCTCATCCGCCTCATCCTCTCTCACCCAGGCTCAGGGTACTGACAGAGCATCATCAGCCACCCCTTCCCTAGACCCACCATGTCCTCCTGAGGAGTCCCCCGAACTCTTTGAGCACAGTGTTGGGTACATGCTCCAGGAGGATGCCCAACGATTCGAAGGCTCGGATGACGATACCCAGCTTGAGGAATCTGGCAGTACTGTTCCACCAGCTGCAGCTTACTGCCAGGTTTGCTCTAGTGGTGAAGAGGGAGGGGATGATGAGGTCACTGACTCCACGTGGGTGCCTCAAGGGAGAGAGGATGAGGAGGAGGACGAGGAGGAGGAGGATGCGGCGTCACATGTCCAACGAGGCAGGATGCCCCATGGAGGCCAGGTAGAGGCCAGCACAGCAACTGTACAACACCGCAGAGCTCCGCCTGTGCAGGGCGCTGCCTCTGCACGTTATCAGAAAAGTTCTTTGGTGTGGGCCTTTTTTGAGACGAGTGCAGCAGATCGCACCACTGCTATTTGCAATATTTGTCTCAAGCGTATCTCGCGTGGCCAAAACATCAGCCGCTTGGGCACGACAAGCATGACCAGACATATGGCGACCTGCCATGCAGCTCGTTGGCAGGCACACATAAAAGACCCACACCAAAGAACTAAGCGGACCTCTCCTTGCTCCTCCTCAGCTGGGATCTCCATCCCCACTACACCTTCAGTCCTCTCTGAAAGCTGCTCTGAGAGGACTGAAGGTGTAGAATTAGGTGTGTCACAACCAAGTACTTGCAGTACACCGACGTCCGATTGCAGCAGGCAAATTTCCCTGCCCCAGCTGCTGGACCGTAGAAAGAAGTACACTCCCAGCCATCCACATGCCCAGCGGTTGAATGCTAGCCTTGCTAAATTGCTAGCACTTCAACTGCTGCCTTTTCAGTTGGTAGACTCGGCCCCCTTCCGTGAGTTTGTTCAATGTGCGGTTCCTCAGTGGCAGGTTCCCAAACGCCACTTTTTCTCGCGGAAGGCGATTCCGTCTCTCTACCGGCATGTGGAGGGCAATGTCCATGCCTCGCTGGACAGGGCGGTCAGCGGTAAGGTGCATATTACCGCTGACTCATGGTCCAGCAGGCATGGACAGGGACGGTACCTTTCTTTCACGGCCCATTGGGTCACTCTATTGGCAGCTGGGAGGGATGCAGGACAAGGTGCAGTAGTGTTGGAGGTTGTTCCGCCACCACGCCTCCAAAACGCGACTACTGCTACTGGTTGTGACACACCTCTCTCCTCCACCCCCTCCTCTTCTTCTTCCTCCAGTGCTCTGTCCTTGGAACCAGCGGTGCTCCGTAGGCGTACAAGGGGCTACGCAAGTACGCAGGCAAAAAGATGCCATGCCGTGCTTGCGCTGGTGTGTTTGGGAGACAGGAGCCACACTGGGCCAGAGGTTCTGGCAGCTCTGCAGGGGCAGGCCGAGAGGTGGTTGACGCCACGTCAGCTTAAGCCAGGAATGGTCGTTTCTGACAATGGCACCAACCTCCTCTCCGCCCTGCGACAGGGGCAGCTCACCCATGTGCCCTGCATGGCTCACGTCCTCAACCTGGTGGTGCAGCGGTTCTTGGGCAGGTTCCCAGGCTTACAGGATGTCCTGAGGCAGGCCAGGAAAGTCTGTGTGCATTTCCGCCGATCTTATAATGCCAGTGCTCGGCTGACTGAGCTGCAAAAGGAGCTGAACCTGCCCAAGAACCGCCTAATATCTGACATGCCCACCAGGTGGAACTCAACGTTGGCCATGCTGCAGCGACTGCACACGCAGCAGAGGGCCATCAATGAGTACCTTTGCGACTACGGCACCAGGACAGGGTCAGGGGAGCTTGGTTTTTTTTCCCCACGTCAGTGGAGCATGATCAGGGATGCATGCACTGTCCTCTCACCATTTGAGGAGGCCACGAGGATGGTGAGCAGTGACAGTGCATGCATCAGTGACACTGTCCCTCTTGTCCACCTGTTGGAGCATACGCTGCGTGGGATAATGGACAGGGCACTTGAGGCAGAACAGAGGCAGGAAGAGGAGGACTTCCTTGCCTCTCAAGGCCCCCTTTATCCGGACAGTGTTCCTTCTGTCCCACCCATCACACAGGAAGAGGATGAGGAGGAGGAGGAGGAGGAGGAGGAGGAGGATTGTGTGAGCATGGAGGTGGAGCCTGGCACTCAGCATCAGCAGCAGCAGTCTTTTAGGGATGATGTACAGTCCCAACAAGCCAGTGGACTTGTACGTGGCTGGGAGGAGGTGGCTGGCGATCATGTCATCCTCAGTGACCCAGAAGACTCCGGACCGAATGCCTCAGCTAACCTACGCTGCATGGCCTCCCTGATCCTGCAAAGCCTGCGGAAGGATCCTCGTGTTCTTCGGATCAAGGAGAGGGACCATTACTGGCTGGCCACTCTCCTTGATCCGCGGTACAAGGGTAAGGTTGCGGACCTTATCTTGCCGTCGCAGAGGGAGCAGAGGATGAGACATCTCAGGGAGGCCTTGCAGAAAGGTCTGTGCAACGCGTTCCCAGAAACTGGGAGGCTACAAACTCCTGGTCCTGGGCGACGAGTTGCTGAGGCTTCGGTCAGTGGCAGAAGGAGCGGTGGGGAAGGTGGACGTCTGACCGATGCGTTCAGACAATTTTTTAGTCCGCAGCCCCAAGGTATGATCGGTTTCCAGCAACCATCGCCAGCGTCTGATATACATGGTGCAGGAATACCTTGGGGCAAGGTCAGACTTGGACACCTTTCCCACCGAAAATCCTCTGGCTTACTGGGTCCTGAGGATGGATCACTGGCCAGAGCTTGCACAGTATGCAATTGAGCTACTGGCCTGTCCTGCCTCCAGCGTTCTTTCCGAACGCACATTCAGTGCTGCTGGAGGATTTGTGACTGATCATAGGGTGCGCCTGTCCACCGCCTCGGTTGATCGACTGACATTCATCAAAATGAATCAGTCTTGGATCACCACCAGCTACCAGGCACCTGAGGCGGATATAACCGAATAATTTTTAATGTCACATCCCTTCAAGACTGCCTATGCTGATGCTGAGTGACTGTCCTCTTATGTTCACTGACTATCCTCTTCCTCCTCCTCAATGATCCATGCCACCACACCAGTGCCTAAGGCACAATTTTTCAGCCCCTGTTTAACAGGGGCGTGTACTTCCAATTTTTTAAAAAAATGCTTCGCAACACGTGTGACTGCTGTGCTCCAAGTACAGTCTCTGTGAGGGGTTGCAGTGTTGTGGCACCAGCACCAGTGCCTAAGGCACAATTTTTCAGCCCCTGTTTAACAGGGGCGGGTACTTCCAATTTTTAAAAAAAATGCTTCGCAACACGTGTGACTGCTGTGCTCCAAGTACAGTCTCTGTGAGGGGTTGCAGTGTTGTGGCACCAGCACCAGTGCCTAAGGCACAATTTTTCAGCCCCTGTTTAACAGGGGCGGGTACTTCCAATTTTTTAAAAAAATGCTTCGCAACACGTGTGACTGCTGTGCTCCAAGTACAGTCTCTGTGAGGGCCGGGTTGCAGTGTTGTGGCACCAGCACCAGTGCCTAAGGCACAATTTTTCAGCCCCTGTTTAACAGGGGCGGGTACTTACAATTTTTTAAAAAAATGCTTCGCAACACGTGTGACTGCTGTGCTCCAAGTACAGTATCTGTGAGGGCCGGGTTGCAGTGTTGTGGCACCAGCACCAGTGCCTAAGGCACAATTTTTCAGCCCCTGTTTAACAGGGGCGGGTAATTACAAATCTTGATCTAATAGTTCACAGCAGGGCCCATTCCTGCGCCCACCAAGAGTAACTATGAGGGCCTGCAGTCTTGTGGCAACACCGTCCACCACCACCGCCAAAGGCCCAATTTTTCTGCCCTGTTCATCAGGTGCTTGCAATTACAAATCTTGATCTAATAACTCACAACAGGGCCCATTCCTGCGCCCACCAAGAGTAACTGTGAGGGCCTACAGTCTTGTGGCAACACCGTCCACCACCACCGCCAAAGGCCCAATTTTTCTGCCCTGTTCATCAGGTGCTTGCAATTACAAATCTTGATCTAATAACTCACAGCAGGGCCCATTCCTGCGCCCACCAAGAGTAACTGTGAGAGCTTACAGTCTTGTGGCAACACTGTCCACCACCACCACCACCCCCAATTTTTCTGCCCTGTTCAACAGGTGCATGCAATTACAAATCTTGATCTATTAACTCACAGCAGGGCCCATTCCTGTGCCCACCAGTCTTGTGGCTACACCAACATCTAATAGGGCAAATTTCTGCAGAGTATATACGCCAGGCCCCTACTTTCAAACATCCAACTTACAAACGACTCCTACTTGCAAATGGAAAGAGAAAACAGGAAGTGAGAGGAAATCTACCCCTAGGAAGGGAAATTCTATCCTGTTAGATTTAATTTGGGAAAAAGGTATCTCCTCTCTACTGATACTTTATCACCAATCCTTGTTTCAATTAAAACCCCACTTTTCCAAAAACATTTGTCATTGGGACGGAAAGTGAGGTGACATGTTCTGAACAGATGTGCAAAGACAGCAAATGTTACAGGGGTGATAACCCCTCCCTATGTTCTCCAAAAAGCTTAAAAATAGATTTTTTTGGGATGGAGCTACACTTCATAATGTACCTGTTCAGATTCTACTTAAGATCAAACCTAAAGCCGCAAGTGGTTTTAAATGGCTTCTTTTTTTCCTTTACAAATGTCATTTTGTGCAAGGACAGTTCTAAACACGGGAAACACATGCCACTTCACAGGCATACTTTAGACACCCCCCAGGTACCATATTTAAAGGAAAATTTCACTTTTTTTTTTTTCACTTTATGCATCATTAAAATGACTGCTCCCGAAAAAACGTTAGTTTTTTAAAAGTTCTTTTTGCATTGATATATGTCCCCTGGGGCAGGACCCGGGTCCCCAAACCTGTTTTATGACATTAACATGCATATTGGCCGTTGTAATTAGCACTTTTGATTTCGAACGTTCGCGTCCATTATAACGTATAGGGTTCGAAAATTCGCGCGAACTTTCGGTCCGTTCGAAGGTTCTGGTTCGAACCGAACCCGGGGGTGTTCGGCTCATCCCTATTCTTGATGCACTGACTCCAACCTCAGTCCACTCCTTGTGAAAGTCCCCAACATGTTTGAATGGCCTTTTCCTGACAATCTTCTCCAGGCTGCGGTCATCCCTGCTGCTTGTACACCTTTTTCTTCCACACTTTTCCCTTCCACATAACTTTCTATTAATGTGCTTTGATACAGCACTTTGGGAACATCCAACTTCTTTTGCAATTACCTTTTGAGGCTTTCCCTCCTTATGGAGGGTGTCAATGATGGTTTTCTGCACAACTGTCAGCTCAGCAGTCTTTCCCATGACAGACCATTTAAAGGCTCAGGAACCCAGGTGTTATGGCTTAATTAGCTGATTAGAGTGGAACACTTTGAGCCTAGAATATTACACCTTTTCACAATATTCTAATTTTCTGAGATTGTGGAGTTGGCGTTTTTCATGAGCTGTAAGCCATAATCATGACGATTATGACAAATCAAAGCTTGAACTATCTTGCTTTGCATGTAATGAGTCTATCTCATATATTAGTTTCACCTTTTAAGTTGAATTATTGAAATAAATTAACTTTTGCACAATATTCAAATTTTTTGAGTATCACCTGTATTAGTGTTCATCAGGTATATAGCACAGATTTGGAACCAGCTAATTTGAACATAGATAGATGGGAGGATTTTTCTTGCTATGTCAAACTGGTAATTGGATAAACTTTATTATGTTATCTGCTTGATCTTCTTGCCATCTAAACAAAACTATGTTCTATAAAGAAAGAGATTTAGAAGGAATTGTGTATTTAAGGACTTTTAAGATTAGGAAGAATTTACCTGGCATGTTTCAAAACTATATATACACTCTGGATACATTTCTGCCAGCATTTTAATGATCTGTTTCACAATGTAAACTAGAGAACCCTAGAATTGTATGTCTATTTTGTGGGATTGGGGATGTTTTGTAATATATATACTTTAGGAATGTCATGTACATTGTGATATTTGAACATCGTGTTATGTGATGTTGTGTCTTTTTCTAAAAAAATTCAATAAAAATATTTTAAACATAATGTAAATTAGTAACATTTTTGCACAGTAGACATTGACAATAGTTTCTCTTCACAGGTAAAGAAAGTGAGAAGAGAATACACTGAAAATATACAAAACCTGACCAATATTGCACTCTAAATGTTTCAAATATTTTATTAATGCAGTTAGTGGACAGCTTTGCATCTTAAGGAAAGAAAAAACATACATGCCGCTAAAGGAGTAATTGCAAAAGTACATATAAAACACACCTTTTATAGTACAGAGATGCATGTCCACCTTTTACTCTGATATTGTAATCATCATGGGTTTGCTATGATCACACCCTGGATAAATAGCGAAATATTATCAAAGGTGGGCTGGGAAAGAAGTGAAATTTTACTCCTCATATCATTTTGCCATATAAATATCTGTAGTATATTGTATCTCACAGTTATATTAACTTTAGGTTGATATGCTGCAGAATTTTCATCATGTTACTTTTTGTTGTTAGTATCTGCAATCATCTGATCCTTGAAGCACACATAGGTGGTCAATCTACTACTGGGGTGGGCAAACATTGAGAGGTGGAATTCTACTTGAACAATGTGGAAGAGATCAAAGAGCACTGGGGTCTGGCACCTTTTTATTTATTTATTTATTTTTAGAAAAAGGAATTACCTAGCAAGCCCCCAATAAAAAGTAAGGACGACATGAAGAAAACTGAGAAAAATCTAATGAATAAGTGTCACTTTACAAACATAAAAGTAGCCTACCCTAAAAGTTGGTTCAGTGAGAAACTCTGCATTCATTTCACAATTTTTTCATGTTTTAGTTTAATTGGTCACCCCAACAGTCTGATGCAGGAGTCCATCATGGAGGCAGAACAAGTGGTACTGCAGACTAACTTTCGTGTACAATATTTTTTATTGAAAAAAATTATCAAGAAGATATACAGTATGAATAATTCCCACACATAGGAAAAGAACAGGAGGACAGAAAAATTGCATCAATGATACATAAGATTCAAGAGTATATAAAACAACGACACCTGGCACACTAAAATAGGGGTCAACACTAGGTGCTTGGGTCCTAAGACCCAGGGGTTACAGGGAGGGGGGGGACATGATCAGACCCCACCAACTCCAAGTGGAATGGGAACAACCTAAATAAACGCAAGGGGGAGGTGGAGAGGGTAATAGAGGGAAAAAAGAAAAAAGGATCCCCCTTTTTTGTTACCACCAGTAGTTCTCTAGGGACCCTCAGTGTTGATCCATCCAGTTAACTCGACATGGTAATTGTATTTGGGACACCTGTTATATCCTACCTTAGGTATTTGTCTCTATCCATGTTTGTAAGTGCCTAGACTACTGGCTTATACATACTGTTTTGAGAAAATTGTATACCCACTATTGTGATACCCTGTAATGTCTTTTTTTTCCATAAAATCTATTGAAAAAAAAAGTGGGGGAGAAGAGAAGAGAGCATTGAAGCCAGGAAGAGGAGAGCAAGAAGAATGAAAAAAGGGGAAGAAGCAGCAGTCATCAGGTCAGGAAGAGTAGGTTTCTGTGGGCTGAATAGCAGACTTGAGTTTGCCAGGGGTACTCAAACTAGTTGGGTGCAAAGTCGGAAGGGAATATGACCACCACAGGGCCCACACCTTAAGGAATTTCAGGTGAGAGTTGTGGAGCATATCTTTTTGTTTATCATTAGGGTTGTCAAGATGCTCTTCACTTCCACAAATGGGACTGAGGGTTTTTTCTAGGCTATTACATGTTTGGTGGCTATGAAGAGATAAGTGGGCAATGTTTTCTGAAAGTAGAAGGGGCCCAGGATTGGGCAGTGGAGAGGTGCCAGCTTAGCATCTTTAGGAATGGATACATAAAGTGTAAACAAAAAAAACCCTCAACCAGAACCCCACCAGGCGTGGGCATGACCACCAAATATGGATCTCGTCTCCATGCTGACCAAAGGCTGCCTCAAGTGTGAGAGTATTGAAAGAACATTTTGCTATTCTAGACAAGGCTTTCCTTCCCATCTGGGAACATATAGATGGGGCATGGGTAGCTGCAGCATTTACAGAGGAATAAACCGTGGAAATGGTGCCAAGGGCACCAGGAGAATGCAAGCAAATATGTTCAAAGGCCATTTTCTGAAATGGATAAGAGGAGTTAGGTATGATAACTTATTTATAGTTTTCTAAAAAAAAATTTGGCCTATGGGGTTAAACAATTTTAAAGGAAATAATAACTAACCTGCTGCCCATTAGCAACCAATCAAGTTCCAACTGTCAAATTAAAAACAAAATATCTAGTTGCCATAAAAAACAAGAAGGGGCAAAAAGCCTCTTTTAGGCTCCCTTTTTAACAAACATGTAATGCTCTTTGACTCTAGTCAATTAATACATTTTGGCCATTTTTAAGGCTCATAGGCAAGAGATTGTCAAAAAAAGGGCATTAGGAGCTGGGCAGTGCCATAGCAAACATGTACCAATGCCAAAAAAAATGTAAAAAATATTGTACGGTGGGGTGAGGGTCTTCCTTTTCTTGAGAGTTTGAGGGTGACATAGGAAAACACCAATCCTTTCAATTACATGCTTGAGAAATGCCTGTATGTGGCAATTTAGCCAGTGGCAAAATTGTTTTATAACAGGGATATGCAATTAGCTGACCTCCAGCTGTTGCAAAACTACAAGTCCCATCATGCCTCTGCCTCTGGGTGTTATGCTTGTGGCTGTCAGAGTCTGGCTATGCCTCATGGGACTTGAAGTTCTGCAACAGCTGGAGGTCCACTAATTGCATATCCCCGTTTTATAATAAAGTTTGTTCAAAGTACTTAACTGCATTGTCCTAAAATGTGAAAAAAGTCAAAATAGAGAGCCCAAAAACACTTCAAAACCATAATCCTACATTCCCCTTGAACCCACTTATATATTCAAAATATAGACCTTAGTTATGAGTTTCATAGAAAACTGGATCTCATCAGGACATTATGTAAGCACATAAATACACAGAAAATTGAAAGAGACAAGGCAGGTTTTGTCTCTTAACAAAAAAATAGAGTGTATTATCTGAGAGACAATAGCCATTAATATTGTTCAATGTCTAGACATTATTTAAGCAGCGAGGGGAGGGAGAGGTGAGGCAGATTTTATCCTGAAATAAATAATTAGCTTGTATTGTTCAGAGATAATTACAACACATATTGACTGGACAGTATGTACAGACATGGACCCTTAAATCTTTTTTAAACAATGCTTAATTTCTCCTAAAAAGTGATGAAAGTAAAATCGATTGTTCATGTATAACTGCATTCTTTTGGTATGCCATAGACATAGAGTAAAGGAAGGAAAGTGTATAAAGGTGATACATTGCTGCTTATTCTACAGAGATGTTCTAAAATGGCCTGAGCAACCCTAGAAAAGATTATACAGTGTCTGTTTGGTATCATTGTATGCACCCAGAACATGTACCAGAGAAAGCAAAGGAAGGAGTTGCTGTCTGCGAAGATCAGAAAGAAGTTAATTATAAATCATTATGTCAAAAGTAAAGATCGTTCTCAAACCGCTTGATGTACCTGTGACTATAGTTACAAATAATATTAAAAAAATGTAACATCCATGGGAGTGTAAACAATCATCACCCAGGATTTGGCTGTAAAAAGAAAACTAACCTCAGATTGAAAGAATAATATTGCAAAAGGTAGGCAAAGAGCCAGGGAAGACTTCTAAACACATACAAGTTGAACTCTCAAGGTAATCAGTGTCTGAACATATCATCCATCACTTTTCAAGTGATATGGGGCTCAAAGGAAGAAGACCTATGAGGACTGAACTGTTAAAAGAAAAACATATAAAAAGCCAAATTCTAATTTGCTAAAATGCATATTGACAAGCCACAATACTTCCCTGGCAATGTCCTTTTGGCGCCCCATCAGCTCTATGTTCACAGATTAAAAAAAAAAAAAAACACTAACATTTTCAAAGATAAAACATTTTAATTCCTGTAAAACATTGAGGAAACTCAGTTATGTTTCAGGGCTACCTTACTATGCCTATATGGTTATATGGGGTGCCATGAATCTGTACAGAGCACAGTGAAACCTCAGGACCACTGCAGCATGGCCAATGGTGAGTTACAGTGTGTGGTGATGTCACATATTAGTAGATTGCGTGAACACTGCATTTCTACTAAGAGAATACTTGCAGAGTATGAACACCTTAACTGGCTACACACTCTTCTTACCTGACACAAGACCTCCTGGGAAACAAGGTACTTGACCAGAAATGGCTGTACCACCAGGTTGGTGACATGTAACTGGCAAGGTAACCTTTGTGTTACCTTTAACCGATGAAGGGCAGTGAGCAGGTCAATGTCATTCTCACACACAACCCTGCCTGTCACGAGATGACATGGGGTCATCCACCACTCAGCCCTGACCCTGGAGAGCTAGCAGAATCTCTGTCCCAGTGTGGCCCCTGCCCCTATGCATACCAGTTTAAAAACAGAAAGACCATTTCTGAGCCATCTGACCTAAGTTCAAAGGCCAGGAATTGCATTAATCGTAGTCATTTGCTATAACTGCAAATGGCTGCATTAGTTCACCATTTCAGCAAACAGGTTGGGTTGGCCTCTAGTCCATGTTCGACCTGAAGAAAAGCACAAAAACAAACTTGTATTTCTTAACTGCAGTAGGAAAAAAAAAAGTGAGGTCAGCAATCTGACTGTGCTGTCTGGCATGACTGTGTGAATCTTAGGACTGCCTGGACAAAATTACAAATTCTGTTTGTTCAGCTTTCATATTCAGTGTATTCTATCCAATGTCACTCTTGCCAATATCTTTGCAAGTTTATTTCATTTAACCTACCAAGTGATTGCTCTTGCTGTCTACACCCCTTTATTTATCCTTAATCACCTTTGTGAATATAACAAATTATTGAAACCACTGTGAAAATTTCTCACCAAGTCTCATTATGCACTTTGCAACAAATTGCACTAATGATTTGACTTGTGTGACCTTTACATACTTTGCTGCATCCATTTATCTCTCTGTGGAAATAAATAAACAAAAGCTATCCAACAAATATGTAAAAGAATGATAATTATGTTTATCACTTATTTCATATTGAGAATTCATTATATAAAATTACAGTAAACCATCTGGTTGTCCATATGGTGTTTTGGCTCATCCTGGACTATAGGTTTAGCAGAGATTCCAAAATTAATTAATGCCAACCAACAATTAAAATGGGAAATGATGACTATGAAAGGAATATGAAGTATAGCTAGTTAAACTGACATTTAATTTTAGCAAACAGGCAGTTTACTGAAGGATGTCTGCAGGTCACAGCATGTGGAAGAGAATATGCTGAAATAAGCCACATAATTTGAAGATACAAATACATGTTATATCTAGTGCATTATAACCAAATTGGATTTTGGTTTATTTAAAGCTGAACTCAAGAGAATAATGCAGCTTTTATCCATAAATACAACATTACATTTATTTTTATTGCATGAAGTTTAAGTACCTGAATTTTACTTGTTGTCAGCCTCTTGCAGCAAAGTTCAGACTGGGAGAACAAGGAGACAATCGGTTGTACAGCTGTGATTGTGTGATAACAAGGAATATGCTGTATTGAAGAGAGGGCAGAGTGAAAGAGAGATGAGCTCATCAGTGTGCTTCTTTTCCATTCACTGCCCAGTTACAGGGTTGAGAAGGGACGAGACTTTTAATGCTGCGTACACACGGCCGGACTTTCCCACAGAAAAAGTCAGATGGGAGCTTTTCATCGGACATTCCGACTGTGTGTATGCCCCATCGGACTTTTTCTGCTGGCATTTCCGACAGACTTAGATATAGAACATGTTCTAAATCTTTCCGTCGGAAATGCAGACGGAGCATAGTTCGTTGGCAAGTCCGGCCGTGTGTACAGGGCATAAGTGTTACTGAACTGCAGCACAGACTAATCATTGCTCCCACTCTACAAAAAGGACTATGCTGTATATCAGAGTTGTGTAAATCTTATGACTGGATGACAAGAAATACAAACCCTTTGTCAAATAATACAGCCTCATATATGCATTCCATCTGTTTATTTAGAAATGTAACTGACATTCAGCTACAGTGAATAAAAAAAAAAATAACCCCAAGTAAATATTAGAGGAATTTTAATGCGGGGGCAGTTTAAAGCACATCTGTTATAAGGTTTTCAAAGACTAACTCATAGTTGCAGCGTGCATTAAAGTTCTTTAGGGGGGCTTATTCCGAAATAATAGCACTGTGCAGCCCTTAATTCATTGCTCTCCCTAAATATCCAATGTGAATACCAACTTTCTAAATTACCACCCCCCCCCCCCCCACCCCTGTGATATCCTGGCTGTTGCCCACTCAGGCAAATAATGAGAAACAAGGGAGGGTTTGAGATAAGACATCATGTAGAACTTGTTTTCCATTTCAGAAATTACAGACAGCAGGTATAAAATGTGTGCCTGGTGCTATCACCTACCTACAAAGTTATAGACCAAACTCAGGCATTATCTCATAAAACAGAATAACGAAGAGCCAGGGAAAAAAAGCTGCCTATATCCCTAAATTCAATTTTGATAACACTGCACCTAAGTAAGATGACATTTAGAAAGATACAAAAGATTTGTATCAATAAAATAAAACATAAAAGTAAATGCGAATGAAAAGCAGCTACTACAATTGACATAATCCAAAATACTATATATGAATATGAACAAAGAAGAATGCCGAATGTGAACAAAGAAATCTTTTTATAAACAGTAAGTGCCCTAATATGATGAAATGTAGAAATGTGCTTCTTGGAATAACAATCACTACTGTGCCATCACCTCATGGAAAAAAACACTCACCAAATATGGCCTTCCATATCACTGGAAGCTAAAAATTTGTGTATATTGTAAATCAAACGTGTGAAGACTCTTTGGATTCCATTACAGTGCTCTCCTTTGTGTATACATTACACACCTAACAGGTGGTTTGCGTTACACATATTCCCAGAAACCATTTTATATTCTGTGATAGGATAGCACTAGGTCACAGTGTAAAAAGGCAGTTGGAGTGTATTTTGGCATGTGAGCAACTAAACAGAGATGAGACTGGATTTCAGGGTCATGAAAGGTACTGGTGTCACCTAGGGCTCTTGCCAATACAGAGTCTGGGATGGTTGTGTTATAGGGAGATATCTGGCTTTGCAGTTTTCTCTATGAGCCTCAAAGCTTTGTAGAGACTTATGTGGGATGAAGCCTCCAAACATGGCTCACATTTTGCTTACAACCAGCATCCTCATTGTGCAGGTATGCGTAGCCCTTTTAGTACAGGTGCTGACAATGGTTCAGGACTTCACAATGGAGACAGAAGGGCTTCACCTAGATGAAGGTGAGCCAGTGCAGCTGGAGCTGTGATACAGTAGATGTGTACACAGAGAATTGTGAGAGAACTCTATGGAGGAGGAACAGGCAGAGGCCTAAGTCTGAAACTAGAGCTGCAGCATGCCAAAAGGTAAATAGGAGACTAATGCCCCGTACACACGGTCGGAAAATCCGACCACAAAATCCATCGGATTTTTTCTGACGGATTTTGTCGGACAAAGTTTTCGGAAAATCCGATCATTCTGAATGTGGTGACGTTTGATGCCTACGACTGGACTACGTAGAGGCTATTAGCCAATAGCTTTGGTCTTGTAATGTGATCTGAGCATGCGTGGCACTTTGTCAGTCAGAATTCGCTACACACGATCGGAAAAAGTCCGATAGGACTTTGTTGTCGGAAAATTTGAGAGCAGGAGATAAAACGTTGTCTGTCAGAAAATCCGACAGAAAAAGTCCGATGGAGCCTACACACGGTCAGAATTTCCCACAACATTGTCCGATAGGACATTTTCCGTCGGAAAATCCGACCGTGTGTACGGGGCATTAAAGTGTCACCAAAACCACATCATAAAAAAAACATCAATGAATGCTGTATTACATGCTGTTCATACTCACTCAGTCACTATGAGATTTGTTTTCCGTATTCTGGAGGAAAAAAAATTGGTTAATCCTGCTGTTCTCTATCTCCATCTTCTGTTCATGTCCCCAATTCAGCTAGGGATTTTGTAGCTGTGGGGACAACTCTGCACATGCTCTGTTTTCAGTGAATTTCTATGCTGAGCATTTCCTCCCTATCACATCTGAGCAGCCCATGTAAATATAGAGCCACACAAGTGGGTGTATACACAGTGGTAAAGGACAGCCCACTCCCTCCCTCCTCCTCCATGCCCACTAACAAGCTAAACACAATAGGGGTGGGGTTTTACATCTTGATTGATGGAGGCTTCACCTCCTTCCTATTCTAAGACACAGGCTAGATGGGTGTAACACAGCCTGTGACTGGCAGAAATCCACTCACACAATGTTATTTCTACAAAATAATAAAGATTTCATTTCATATATATTTGTATGCCAATTTAAAACAGTTTAGTGATACTATTTATTTATTTTTACTCTGTATTCCAAAGGCTGTTTTTTTATTTTTATTTTGAACATGTGACTAGAAACTCCTTCTGCTTATGTTTCCCTGCAGACAGGCTGGCAAAGATCTAGTTCATGTGATGGCTATATATCGATTAGGAAAAAGGTACTTCGATTTTTTTTTTTAATTAAAATAATCCACATACGGAAATAGAAGAGACAATATAAATTAAACAGTGTGTGTTTAGTTTCACCTTAATTAAGTGCTTTGTGGCAGAGAGATGCTTTACAATCCCTGCATGAGAAACCCGTTGGGTTGTATCAACTTTACTTTTATTAAACGTGGGCAAGGGAGCCATAAAGAGAAAATTTTGATAGGTGGATTGCTTTCTTATAAGAACTACATTTGAACTACTTCCCACAATGCTAATAGCAATCTATAGTACAAATCCATTACCTGGAGGTTTTTTTACATCACTCCTGAAATCTTGTAACACTAACGAGTCACATGACACCGGGAAGGAAAAAGGCTAATTGGGCCTAATTTGGACACGTTCACTTAGGGGTGTACTCACTTTTGTTGCCAGGGGTTTAGACATTAATGGCTGTGTGTTGAGTTATTTTGAGGGGACAGCAAATTTACACTGTTATACAAGTTGTACACTCACTACTTTACATTGTAGCAAAGTGTCATTTCCTCAGTGTTGTCACATGAAAAGATATAATAAAATATTTACAAAAATGTGAGGGATGTACTCACTTTTATGAGATACTTTATGCCTTGTATAGTAAAGGGGTACCATCATCCAACATTGCTACATCTTGAATATGTACAGTATAGACGCCACCCTGAAGACGTGACATCACGAAACGTGCGTCGGAGGCGGTACCTGATCACAATCCAAACGTAATCATCCCTGAATTTCCGGTTTGCTTGGTTGTCGGCAGCGGTAGGTGGAACGCACGCTGATCCGCAGCGGGAATTACGAAGGGAAAGATCCTCCAATCCATATACTGATTTTAAGGCGAGCAGCCCCAGTGCCGGGCGGGCACCGAGAAATGTAAGTGGCCATTTGGCTATCTGTTTTATATCCAGTTTTTTAAATAAAGCAAGATTACACTATGAGGTGTTTTTCTCTGATCCCACCTATGTATCCATCTTGACCTGAACTGATCTGTGAGGAGGAAGAGCTGTCTAAAGTATTGGTGTATCTGTGAACAGGCTAAGTCCTGTAAAAGTGCATTTGATTGTTTTTTAATTAAAACAGTCAACATCATCTGGTAAGCGGCCAGCTAAAATTTGTTTTATCACTTTGGGTGAAGGAAGAACTTGTTGTGGTGAAGGGAGTCACGCTACTCCGGAAGGAGTGAATTCAACACTCAACAACAAAAGAATTGCTGTCATGAACTTTCTTTTTTCTTTTTCAAACTATGTTTTTTAATATTCTTTTGTATTGTGTATAAGGCTTCTTCAAGGAAGATATATACCTCTTGGATTTCTTTGCATGCGGTGCAATTTGGCGTTATAGCAGTATTAATTGAGTAATTGGTGTGAATATGATGTGAAATACTCTTCCCCCAATTTTGATAGGATTGAGCAATATATGTGGGAGCACGTAGAATAGTATAGATAAAAAACATATGGTGTTGCATCACAAGCTAAACATTATATATACCTTTAAACGAACAGGATAAAATTGCAGCTGCAGTAAACAAATTATCTAGCCTTGTGGAGTGACACAATATAAACTAGTATAGAGATTGGGAGCCTAATCCCCAACTAGGCTACCAGAAAAATGTGGGGGCAGTTTGGACTATTGCGGTACAGTAAAAGCAGTACAAAAAATAATATAAAACATATATATATATAAACAGTTGCAGGTGATTTTATTGATGCCAAAGAACAAATCATAATTTTTTACATATAAAAACATAGTAACGTTCACATTATGTCACCAATAGGCAGTCACAATAAAACAATTGATCACAGATATCATTTTCCTCTACTAGTTTTGCGGACATAGACCGCTTCATCGGGAGGTTTATCTGTGATTAGATCAAAAAAGAAACAAACATGATGATCGAAAAGTAGAAAAATAAAACATTCTCATACAGCATCATAATTAAAAACAGTCTTTTGGGAATACGACGGGGAAAGAGCAAGGTGCTTACCCATGCTCCAGAAGGACTCAAGCTCATAACGCTACCACCTAAAAGATGGTCCCCCGCGGCAACTCGGGGGAGCTACACAGTGTGATGATTGGAATCTGAATAGGATGGAATAAAAAGGGAATCGGTATAGTGTCAGCTAATCAGGGTGAAGGAATAATAAAATAAGTGAAAAGATGATTGTGGAAAAACAATGTGTGAAAATAGTCGGCCAAAAAAGGGGGAAGAAAATTGCGCAGGTGCACAACGATTGTGAAAAAACTAAGGCAGTGGAATGTTGGGTGAAGGTGAATTGGTGAAGAGTGAAAACGGTAAAACAATTGATAAGTGAAACACAATCAAGGTGAAGAAATAAGATCGCTGTGTAATAGAAATACAAGGGGCAAAACAAAAAGGGGGAGAAAGAAAAAGAAGGGGGGAGAGAGGGGGTGAGGGAAGAGTAGAAAAAAGGACAAAGGGCAAGACGGAGGACAAAAGAATAAGACAGAAAAAAACAAGGGTAGAAAGACAGGAAATAGGGATGGGAAAGAACACTTAAGAGGGGAAAGGGGGGAGAAACAGAGGGAAAGGAAAATGAGCGAGCATGCGCGATGTGGAGAGGAAATGGGGGGGGGGGGTGAGGGGAAGAAGGAAGGGAGGATTGAAGGGGAAAAGAGGGAGGGAAGACGAAAAAGGGGATAGGGACATTATAGATGAAAATAGGCAGAAAAGTGTTGAGTGAAACTAGTGTAAAGTGGCGTAAATAAAGAGAAGCGGAATATACCTGGTGGTTGATAAATTTAAGAAAATCCCGGAAAGGGCTACCCATTCAAAGGATAATAGCAGTGTGTGGCCCCAGTATTGTTGCCATAAAGACCACAAGCCAGAGTGGAAGCATGGTAAAACTTATCCACCCCTGCCTGGGTCTCCTATAGAGAAAAAAGCAAACAGTAAATAATTGGGTTGACAGAGCCAATAGCAGTATCTAAGGTTAGAGAGTACTGCATGTAGGATAGTCAGGATATGAATTAAAAAAAAGGGGCTTACTGGGGGCAACCTGGAACACACCATCACGGGAACTCAGATCCATAACATCACAATACAGGCTCATGCCTGTTATATGTAGCTCCCGACCAAGCGACGCATAGCCAGCGCCGGCGGGCGCCGGTGCGTGACGTCACAGGGACAGGGCTCGCGCACAGCGCACACACAGCGTATTCGCACGCACGCATGCGCACTGGCCCCGCGGCAACACGCACATGACGCCGCCAGGTCAGAGCTCCCGCATAGCGCACGCGCAAAGGAGTCGCGCGCGCATGCGCACTGGCCCCTCGGCCAAAGGGACAAGGTCCCTGCCCGGGCCAGTGCAAGGGGAGGAGCCTGCCCACTTGTTTGAGGGGCGGGGCCAACTCCTCCACCAGGGAGCTCACTGGGCTGCCACAGAGGGACGCAGATGGAGCAGCCCAAGCTCATCATGGAGGGGGAAAGAGGGGGAAAGCAGAAAGCTCATTTATAGTGATAGAGGGGGAATAAATTGACAGTAGAGATTAGTATAGATTGTTTACACAAGGTAAAAGGTTTGTATATCAAGAGTACATGTATTTAATATAGGTGATTGGGATAAGAACCCATGAAGCCAATGCAGACCACACATTCGAGAAAAGTCTAAGGTAAACAGGGGCGAATGACAAAGGACCATGATGAGGTACAACATGATCGGGAGTGGGCGAGTGGCCTGTAGTAAAGTGGTAAAATTTGTCTGCCCCACCAGTGGGCGTCTAGAATGAATAGTTGCATGAGGCTCACAATAGCGACAGATTTAACTGTTACAATAAGAATAATTATGTATAATAAAAGAGGCCGTCCCCCACAAGGACATAAAGTCAGTGGGGGAGGTTTTGTGATGCTAGGGAAAGGGTTAAATGGAAACGTCAGAGTTGGGGGGCAAAGGGCAGCCCAATCCACCCGGATCATTAACCAGAGAACCCCGCCTAGAAACTTGCCTGGTGTGTTATCCACCAAATGAATATAAGAATTAGGTGTGGCCTCTTATAAATAAAAAATAGGAGTATATGAACTTGTACCATCATCCAGGAATCAAATAGTATAGAGATTGGGAGCCTAATCCCCAACTAGGCTACCAGAAAAATGTGGGGGCAGTTTGGACTATTGCGGTACAGTAAAAGCAGTACAAAAAATAATATAAAACATATATATATAAACAGTTGCAGGTGATTTTATTGATGCCAAAGAACAAATCATCATTTTTTACATATAAAAACATAGTAACGTTCACATTATGTCACCAATAGGCAGTCACAATAAAACAATTGATCACAGATATCATTTTCCTCTACTAGTTTCGCGGACATAGACCGCTTCATCGGGAGGTTTATCTGTGATTAGATCAAAAAAGAAACAAACATGATGATCGAGACATGATGAGCTCCCAATCTCTATACTACTTGATTCCTGGATGATGGTACAAGTTCATATACTCCTGTTTTTTATTTATAAGAGGCCACACCTAATTCTTATATTCATTTGGTGGATAACACACCAGGCAAGTTGCTAGGCGGGGTTCTCTGGTTAATGATCCGGGTGGATTGGGCTGCCCTTTGCCCCCCCACTCTGACGTTTCCATTTAACCCTTTCCCTAGCATCACAAAACCTCCCCCACTGACTTTATGTCCTTGTGGGGGAAGGCCTCTTTCATTATACATAATTATTCTTATTGTAACAGTTAAATCTGTCGCTATTGTGAGCCTCATGCAACTATTCATTCTAGACGCCCACTGGTGGGGCAGACAAATTTTACCACTTTACTACAGGCTACTCGCCCACTCCCGATCATGTTGTACCTCATCATGGTCCTTTGTCATTCGCCCCTGTTTACCTTGGACTTTTCTCGAATGTGTGGTCTGCATTGGCTTCATGGGATCTTATCCCAATCACCTATATTAATTACATGTACTCTTGATATACAAACCTTTCACCTTGTGTAAACAATCTTTACTAATCTCTACTGTCAATTTATTCCCCCTCTATCACTATAAATGAGCTTTCTGCTTTCCCCCTCTTTCCCTCTCCATGATGAGCTTGGGCTTGGATTGCTCCATCTGTGTCCCTCTGTGGCAGCCCGGTGAGCTCCCTGGTGGAGGAGTTGGTCCCGCCCCTCAAAAAAGTGGGCAGGCTCCTCCCCTTGCACTGGCCCGGGCAGGGACCTTGTCCCTTTGGCCGAGGGGCCAGTGCGCATGCGCGCGACTCCTTTGCGCCTGCGCTATGCGGGAGCTCTGACCTGGCGGCGTCATGTGCGTGTTGCCGCGGGGCCAGTGTGCATGCGTGCGTGCGAATACGCTGTGTGTGCGCTGTGCGCGAGCCCTGTCCCTGTGACGTCACGCACCGGCGCCCGCCGGCGCTGGCTATGCGTCGCTTGGTCGGGAGCTACATATAACAGGCATGAGCCTGTATTGTGATGTTATGGATCTGAGTTCCCGTGATGGTGTGTTCCAGGTTGCCCCCAGTAAGCCCCTTTTTTAAATTCATATCCTGACTATCCTACATGCAGTACTCTCTAACCTTAGATACTGCTATTGGCTCTGTCAACCCAATTATTTACTGTTTGCTTTTTTCTCTATAGGAGACCCAGGCAGGGGTGGATAAGTTTTACCATGCTTCCACTCTGGCTTGTGGTCTTTATGGCAACAATACTGGGGCCACACACTGCTATTATCCCTTGAATGGGTAGCCCTTTCCGGGATTTTCTTAAATTTATCAACCACCAGGTATATTCCGCTTCTCTTTATTTACGCCACTTTACACTAGTTTCACTCAACACTTTTCTGCCTATTTTCATCTATAATGTCCCTATCCCCTTTTTCGTCTTCCCTCCCTCTTTTCTCCTTCAATCCTCCCTTCCTTCTCCCCCCCCCCATTTCCTCTCCAAATCGCGCATGCTCGCTCATTTTCCTTTCCCTCTGTTTCTCGCCCCTTTCCCCTCTTAAGTGTTCTTTCCCATCCCTATTTCCTGTCTTTCTACCCTTGTTTTTTTCTGTCTTATTCTTTTGTCCTCCGTCTTGCCCTTTGTCCTTTTTTCTACTCTTCCCTCACCCCCCTTCTTTTTCTTTCTCCCCCTTTTTTTTTTTGCCCCTTGTATTTCTATTACACAGCGATCTTATTTCTTCACCTTGATTGTGTTTCACTTATCAATTGTTTTACCGTTTTCACTCTTCACCAATTCACCCAACATTCCACTGCCTTAGTTTTTTCACAATTGTTGTGCACCTGCGCAATTTTCTTCCCCCTTTTTTGGCCGACTATTTTCACACAGTGTTTTTCCACAATCATCTTTTCACTTATTTTATTATTCCTTCACCCTGATTAGCTGACACTATACCGATTCCCTTTTTATTCCATCCTATTCAGATTCCAATCATCACACTGTGTAGCTCCCCCGAGTTGCCGCGGGGGACCAGCTTTTAGGTGGTAGCGTTATGAGCTTGAGTCCTTCTGGAGCATGGGTAAGCACCTTGCTCTTTCCCCGTCGTATTCCCAAAAGACTGTTTTTAATTATGATGCTGTATGAGAATGTTTTATTTTTCTACTTTTCGATCATCATGTTTGTTTCTTTTTTGATCTAATCACAGATAAACCTCCCGATGAAGCGGTCTATGTCCGCAAAACTAGTAGAGGAAAATGATATCTGTGATCAATTGTTTTATTGTGACTGCCTATTGGTGACATAATGTGAACGTTACTATGTTTTTATATGTAAAAAATGATGATTTGTTCTTTGGCATCAATAAAATCACCTGCAACTGTTTATATATATATATGTTTTATATTAGTTTTTGTACTGCTTTTACTGTACCGCAATAGTCCAAACTGCCCCCACATTTTTCTGGTAGCCTAGTTGGGGATTAGGATCACAATCTCTATACTACTTGATTCCTGGATGATGGTACAAGTTCATATACTCCTATTTTTTATTTATAAGAGGCCACACCTAATTCTTATATTCATTTGGTGGATAACACACCAGGCAAGTTGCTAGGCGGGGTTCTCTGGTTAATGATCCGAGGGGATTGGGCTGCCCTTTGCCCCCCCACTCTGACGTTTCCATTTAACCCTTTCCCTAGCATCACAAAACCTCCCCCACTGACTTTATGTCCTTGTGGGGGACGGCCTCTTTCATTTGTAACATCGGGGGATGTTTTAGCTTAAGGGTAGAGCTTACCAGTGAGCGGAGTCCACGGCAAATATGCCGATTTAAGGGCTTGTAGGCCCACTTTTATTCAAGAAAGAAAATGTTCATAAAACAGACGAGTTGCCCACACAGGGGTTTCAGCTTTCCACAGCAACAATGCAAGTCAAACCAAAAATACAAAGCCACCTGGCTCTCTTTAGCAGTACAGCTGCTCAGACTTGTGCTTCAGCCCTCTCGGCTCTTTAACAGAGTTCCTGTACACCCAGTACCTCAGCACTCTTTTCCAGCTTCCTTTTCCAGCCCACAGGCTTGGACCCTCTGTCTGCTCTGACAGACAGACCTGTGCAGACATGCACCCTTCTCCCTTGCTTGCCTGGTCTCCTCGGGAGGGTGGAGCCCAGAACCATGGTCAGGTGTGTACAAATAGCCCAGCACACACACACCTGACCAGTCAGTATGCTGGTGGATCTCAAGATCTGGACCCAGGACTGGGGATTTCATCCCACCCAGATCACTATGAAATCCCCGGGCTCCAGATCCCAAAACGGATTTAAGTAAACAATGAGGAAACTGAAAAGCCAGTTTCCTCCCAAATAAACAAATAAACTGGAGCCCCTCAACCTGCCTGGTTGAGAATCCTCCATCCAAACACTGGTGGGGTACCTCACTACCACATATCCCCCCCTTTGTTTCGATCCGGAGGGAGGAACACCAGCACCCGTCATGGTTGGGACACCTCTGTGCTGGCTGTCAGCCACGTAGGCCCAACCTTTTTTCCGGGTGCGCTTCCAGGCACGTCCCACCCTGGATCTTAACAGGGTCCTATATTTTCCCATCCTCAGCCTTCTCCCTCTTCTTGGGTCCCTGGGCTTATTCATTTTTCTTGGGGAAACTCTGCTTTCCCTGATCCTTCCTTTCAACTCACTGACATCAGTTTTAACCTTCACTATACACCAGTACAACCTCCTCACTTTGACATGACCATGCAAGCTGCCACCCACATGGGCCAAATCTTGTCCCATCAGGTGAATTTCTCCATGTCCCCTTGCTGCATCTACTTGGGCTTTACAAAGACACTCCCATGCCTTTTTATGAGTGCACTTCCAAAAGCGATGTTTTCCCACTTCTCTTGGGCCTACACTAGTCCTTTTACCAATCTTGGTACCTTTTTGCACATGAGGTTGATTTCTGAATTTTACGGATCCAGTACCATTAAGGTTATAAAGTGCTCCCTCAATTTCCACTAGACCACCCCTTTGCTCTTTACTTAATTTAGAAGGAACCACATTTTTAAACACTGGTTTAATGATAAGTGGGGGCTCTTTTATTAGGGTGACACTGGTCCCTCTCTGTACTCCAAGTACGGGCACCCTCTTACTGTCCAAACTTAGCGTCACTTGTTTTCTCATGTACACTGCATGCTTATTTTTGTTTTGTTTTTGTTTTGTTTCATCACTAACATCCTCATATGACTGCAGCCTCATCCTAGTCTCCCTCTGAAGGACATACTGACTGTCTTGCGACTTTAAGCTTTTAAAGTCATGCGACACCTTGCGGAGCTTTGGGCCATTTTCCTGCGACCATTGTTTATCACGATCCTTCTCAGACCTTAGAAATTTCTCAAACCTCAGGAAATCTTCCCCAGAAATACCCTCCTGAACCTGTAGGGGGCCTAATTCTGCTGTATCTTTTACCTCTCCTGTGTCAATCATACCATTCCCTATCTCATTACAATTTTCAGGGTTTGCTACAACTAGATCAACTTGACCAAGATCTTCAGGTCTACCATTATTTTTGTTGTCACCCATGGTAACCAAACCCTTACAAATTGACAATGAGCTGCATTTTTCATCACGGTCAGAAATATCAATGCATCTGTCATATTTCATTTCACGCATGTTCGGCAGGGCAGTGTCTGAAGAGGAACTGCATCCAGCAGAGTGGTTGTCCACGGCAGCTTCACTATCCCCCAACTCCACTGGCATGAGATCCTCTGCCAACAACTGTCCTGACTCCTGACCATCCTCCCATAAAACATTTGGACCTGTGACTACCATCACTTCATTTATTGCTGTGCCATCTGGCACTTCCACCAACACATTTGGCTCGGCATTATCCATTATCACATCATTGGGCCCTTTGTGGATCACAGACATGACCTCTTCTGTGTGTTTGCCCTTATTTGGCGTTTCCTTCTCATGAACACCATCATCTGCAGTAGCAAGTGCATCCTTGCATACAAGTTGCTCTGCAGGTCCTTCATCTGGCACTGCAGAAGTCATGTCTGCTTCACTTTTACCAACAGAGGCCTTCTCCAACAAAGCCAACAGGCTTTTTGTCCACCTGTCCCAGTCTGTTATCTCTGTGCTCCCAGAGGTACCACGCAGTACCGCTCCTACTACACAAGGAGACCCAGAGGGACAGAGTGGTTCAGCAACAGACACATTGCACATATCACTTTGGTTCAAATAAGATTTTGGCACTACATTTTTAACCATAGCAGACAGCAATACCACACCTTCACCACCTTGCTCTGGTGGCGCTTCATTAAACGCATTAAAGCTTTGATACCGGTCGTTGCCAGACTGCATTAACCCATTTCCACCATGAGTGTTTTCAAACATTTCAGTTGTAACATTTAACATCCTGTCATCACTATGTTCAGGTACCCTCTTATACCTCAGAGCAGCACCAAAGCTGTCCCAGGCAACCTCCGTCTCCAAAACGCAGAGCTCCCTGGGGGTTTCTAGGGACACCTCTGTGGCCTTCTTCACAGTTGCTAGGGGAGATAGCACATTCACGGCAAGGTTATCTCTAGTGAGCTGCACTAGCCCATTAGCAACTGGACCATTCACTTTAGCCAACACAATATTAGCAGTTTTACCCATCATATTGTCACATTCAAGTTTACCACTTGCCTCCCCACTGGACAGGGCACCGCAGTGAGGCAAGTCCTTTTCCAAACAGACAGTGGATCTCCCATTTGGGGTCACTTCCACTCCAGTGTGCACAGTCACATATTCAGTCTCTTCTATGCATTTACCAGCACCAGTCTTTTTCAACATCAACCCAGCGGTTCCAGCCATTATTTCATTAAAGACAGTCTTACCCACCGCAGTAGTAGGGGTCACCGTCTTCATTTGAGTACGTTGTCTCACACAGCAGTCCTCTGCTGCACTTTTACTGGCCCACTCTCCCTGGTGGCCACCGGATAAAATTACAGCAGGCATCTCCAACTGTTTAGCACCCCCTGCCGACACAACAGGAAAATCCTTGTTGCCAGGGGTGACTGCAAACATATTTGCACAGGAATCTGGACCTGGAGATAAAGACCTTTGCTTAGGAACACCATCTCCAGTGGTATCCCATAACCTAGGGCAAAAAAACACGTCGTGCCCCAGATGTCCACATTCCAGGCATGGTACTGGATGATTTTTTTTCAGGTAACCTTCCTCCTGGTAATTTTGAAATGCATACGCATCTTTAGGTGGATGCTTAGCTACATATGCCCTGTAGCTCCTCCTTTCCTTTGGCAATCTTTCTCCCGTTGCCATGGGAGACCGTACTCTCCCAGCAGAGCTTTGCTGATTCTCCCAAACTCTTTGATGCATTGTGGCTTTCAACTTGCCACGACTCTCTGCAGGCAATACTTTTCTCATATGGTCTGCAGACTTGACATCCCCGCCATTGCTATGGGCAACCACATACCTCTCCAACTTCCGTTCAGGCTGTCGGTCCATGATGCGATGGAACTCTCCTCTAAGAAGGATTTCCTCTTTAAACTTGCGGTAGTCATCCTGGTCCCCGTCCATCAAATGGTAAACCGACCGGAACTCTATCCGTAATAAGGTTTGCAGCAGTTTTGGCCACCAGTCCCTAGGCCATTTTCTCTTTACAGCAACTTTTTCAAATCTTACAAGGAAGTCCCCAACCTCCTCTGTAGGCAGCATGGGTTGCATATAGTCAGAGGCCAAGATCTGAGCCCCTTGCACTGCGCCACACTCTTTGCGATTCCGCTTGAACCATTCATTCACTGTCTCACACATCACTGGCCCCTTTTGACTGGCCCTCCAAGGTGGAGACATCTTCTCAGGCCACGCTGAGCTCACTTCCCCTTTAACTTGATTTAACATGAACTTCTTGTGTTTTGACTGCCTCATCCTTGCAGTCACATGCACAGCAGCTGGTTACACAGTTCACAGCATCAAAAAAAAAAAATTCTCACAGGTGCACTACCTGCACACAATGCAACACAGTCAATTGAACTCCTGCACAATGCAGTTTGCCTGGCTGCCACACACAGCTAGCAGCAGTTCCTGAAATGACTCACTACTGGCGCAGAGACCGGATTTCACCGTCTGTATGCCCGCATTCGAACACCACTTGTAACATCGGGGGATGTTTTAGCTTAAGGGTAGAGCTTACCAGTGAGCGGAGTCCACGCCAGATATGCCGATTTAAGGGCTTGTAGGCCCACTTTTATTCAAGAAAGAAAATGTCCATAAAACAGACGAGTTGCCCACACAGGGGTTTCAGCTTTCCACAGCAACAATGCAAGTCAAACCAAAAATACCAAGCCACCTGGCTCTCTTTAGCAGTACGGCTGCTCAGACTTGTGCTTCAGCCCTCTCGGCTCTTTAACAGAGTTCCTGTACACCCAGTACCTCAGCACTCTTTTCCAGCTTCCTTTTCCAGCCCACAGGCTTGGACCCTCTGTCTGCTCTGACAGACAGACCTGTGCAGACATGCACCCTTCTCCCTTGCTTGCCTGGTCTCCTCGGGAGGGTGGAGCCCAGAACCATGGTCAGGTGTGTACAAATAGCCCAGCACACACACACCTGACCAGTCAGTATGCTGGTGGATCTCAAGATCTGGACCCAGGACTGGGGATTTCATCCCACCCAGATCACTATGAAATCCCCGGGCTCCAGATCCCAAAACGGATTTAAGTAAACAATGAGGAAACTGAAAAGCCAGTTTCCTCCCAAATAAACAAATAAACTGGAGCCCCTCAACCTGCCTGGTTGAGAATCCTCCATCCAAACACTGGTGGGGTACCTCACTACCACACATTATACATAATTATTCTTATTGTAACAGTTAAATCTGTCGCTATTGTGAGCCTCATGCAACTATTCATTCTAGACGCCCACTGGTGGGGCAGACAAATTTTACCACTTTACTACAGGCTACTCGCCCACTCCCGATCATGTTGTACCTCATCATGGTCCTTTGTCATTCGCCCCTGTTTACCTTGGACTTTTCTCGAATGTGTGGTCTGCATTGGCTTTATGGGATCTTATCCCAATCACCTATATTAATTACATGTACTCTTGATATACAAACCTTTCACCTTGTGTAAACAATCTTTACTAATCTCTACTGTCAATTTATTCCCCCTTTATCACTATAAATGAGCTTTCTGCTTTTCCCCTCTTTCCCCCTCCATGATGAGCTTGGGCTTGGATTGCTCCATCTGCGTCCCTCTGTGGCAGCCCGGTGAGCTCCCTGGTAGAGGAGTTGGTCCCGCCCCTCAAACAAGTGGGTGGGCTCCTCCCCTTGCACTGGCCTGGGCAGGGACCTTGTCCCTTTGGCCGAGGGGCCAGTGCGCATGCGCGCGACTCCTTTGCGCGTGCGCTATGCGGGAGCTATGACCTGGCGGCGTCATGTGCGTGTTGCCGCGGGGCCAGTGCGCATGCGTGCGTGCGAATACGCTGTGTGTGCGCTGTGCGCGAGCCCTGTCCCTGTGACGTCACCCGCCGGTGCTGGCTATGCGTCGCTTGGTCGGGAGCTACATATAACAGGCATGAGCCTGTATTGTGATGTTATGGATCTGAGTTCCCGTGATGGTGTGTTCCAGGTTGCCCCCAGTAAGCCCCTTTTTTTAAATTCATATCCTGACTATCCTACATGCAGTACTCTCTAACCTTAGATACTGCTATTGGCTCTGTCAACCCAATTATTTACTGTTTGCTTTTTTCTCTATAGGAGACCCAGGCAGGGGTGGATAAGTTTTACCATGCTTCCACTCTGGCTTGTGGTCTTTATGGCAACAATACTGGGGCCACACACTGCTATTATCCTTTGAATGGGTAGCCCTTTCCGGGATTTTCTTAAATTTATCAACCACCAGGTATATTCTGCTTCTCTTTATTTACGCCACTTTACACTAGTTTCACTCAACACTTTTCTGCCTATTTTCATCTATAATGTCCCTATCCCCTTTTTCGTCTTCCCTCCCTCTTTTCCCCTTCAATCCTCCCTTCCTTCTTCCCCTCACCCCCCCCCCCATTTCCTCTCCACATCGCGCATGCTCGCTCATTTTCCTTTCCCTCTGTTTCTCCCCCCTTTCCCCTCTTAAGTGTTCTTTCCCATCCCTATTTCCTGTCTTTCTACCCTTGTTTTTTTCTGTCTTATTCTTTTGTCCTCCGTCTTGCCCTTTGTCCTTTTTTCTACTCTTCCCTCACCCCCTCTCTCCCCCCTTCTTTTTCTTTCTCCCCCTTTTTTTTTTTTTGCCCCTTGTATTTCTATTACACAGCGATCTTATTTCTTCACCTTGATTGTGTTTCACTTATCAATTGTTTTACCGTTTTCACTCTTCACCAATTCACCTTCACCCAACATTCCACTGCCTTAGTTTTTTCACAATCGTTGTGCACCTGCGCAATTTTCTTCCCCCTTTTTTGGCCGACTATTTTCACACAGTGTTTTTCCACAATCATCTTTTCACTTATTTTATTATTCCTTCACCCTGATTAGCTGACACTATACCGATTCCCTTTTTATTCAGATTCCAATCATCACACTGTGTAGCTCCCCCGAGTTGCCGCGGGGGACCAGCTTTTAGGTGGTAGCGTTATGAGCTTGAGTCCTTCTGGAGCATGGGTAAGCACCTTGCTCTTTCCCCGTTGTATTCCCAAAAGACTGTTTTTAATTATGATGCTGTATGAGAATGTTTTATTTTTCTACTTTTCGATCATCATGTTTGTTTCTTTTTTGATCTAATCACAGATAAACCTCCCGATGAAGCGGTCTATGTCCGCAAAACTAGTAGAGGAAAATGATATCTGTGATCAATTGTTTTATTGTGACTGCCTATTGGTGACATAATGTGAACGTTACTATGTTTTTTATATGTAAAAAATGATGATTTGTTCTTTGGCATCAATAAAATCACCTGCAACTGTTTATATATATATGTTTTATATTATTTTTTGTACTGCTTTTACTGTACCGCAATAGTCCAAACTGCCCCCACATTTTTCTGGTAGCCTAGTTAGGGATTAGGCTCCCAATCTCTATACTACTTGATTCCTGGATGATGGTACAAGTTCATATACTCCTGTTTTTTATTTATAAGAGGCCACACCTAATTACAATATAAACTAGAACCACATTGAGTGCCACCAGATAGGAACTATATGGGTACACGTCAAATATATTGAGCACGGAAGTCGCACTAGCGCACAATTAATAATATATTAGGACCAACACGGTTTATTTAGATTAGGGACATATACACTACAATACAAGCACAGTGAAACTCACCTGAGAGATCACCTCAAGCTAGAAGAATTTAATATCACTTATTTATTTATATTTTGATATAGTTTCTTTCCAATTAATTTTTCTCGTTAGAGAAGCGCCCCTTTTGTAATACTATCTCACTACTTTAAATCTCACGATTTCAAAGGGAGCAGCATATTATAACACACCTTAATGGTAATTAAATAAGCACATGTTTGTTGTAGCAATATAATCAATCTGTAATTATTTTAGAATCTCCAAGTGCGGGGTTGAGACAACCAAGCAACGGTTGTCCACTCCCATATGTACAGTATAGCCTAGAGAAACTGTGGGCATGTATAATCATTTCAGAACTCCTAACACAAATCGAGGCTGGCCTGGTTAATACTCTGGATTTTTACTACACCGCCAAGTTTTATCTATGTATTTAATTGTAATTTAGTATTTTGTTGTTGTAAAATTCTGTTGCTACTTCAAGCTAACACTTCATTGAATAGTATATACATTCACTGTAACAGCACTTCTTTTTTTTTTCAGAACAAAGGGCCTTGAAACACTTAAAATGAGTTCATGTTACTCTGTTCTTCAGTGTTTTGTCTGCAATAGTTACAAAAAGTAAAGGCTAGTAAAAAGTGTATTGTACCTTATCTTTGACATTATGCCTTATAAATGTATGACCTTGCTGAGTAGAATTCATGAGAAAGAAAAATTTGACTTTGTTCTTTTTGTTTGCTTTAGCTGTTTACTTTACTTTATTTCTTAGATAAATAAAGATTAGCGAGCCACGTAAGAAAGTCTGTAGCGTTCACAATTACGTCTGTTGGCTTTTGGTAAGGCCTACAGGAAAGTCATTTAGTGCTTGTTTGATATGGAGTATTTTATTTTTATCAATATGATATGCTAGCATTTCATAAAAACAAAGGGTTCTGCTATGTGGGCAATTCTGCAACAGCAGAATCCAAAACTGCCTTTGTACTATGGCAAGGGATGAGGGGAGTGATTAAAGTAAAAGTGATTTGACAGCAAAATAACTGATTTCAATTAAGTGGAAGCTTAATTTTGTACACTGAGCTGCATAGGCAAAATTTGCTTTAACTATTTTTGTTTAGAGAGTTTTTTTTGGAAGGGGTGTAGTTTGGGCAAAGAAGTCGAACAACTATTTTTTGTATACATTTTAAAGCAGAGGACTATGCTTGCTGCACTTATTTTACTGCACTAAGGACGACGGTTATAGCATTTGCCTAAAGGAGTTGAGGCACCAGAGATTGGTTTTAAAACACTTTGTGCAACTTGAATACTTTCACAAACAAAGTCACAATCAATAAACATTATTAATGTTTGTTGCACAGGCATATTTCTCACTTGCATCAGCCAATTGGAAATGGTGGCATTTGATTTATTTTGTACACATTGATTGCTTTGAAAGCCCCTACCTACTATTGGATAAGATCCTGCCCTCTCCATATTCCTGGGTATTCTCATAAACAATGGTGTTTCCTTTTGATATAACCTATCCTGTGATTAGCTGTAAGCAGCCCCATTGAAAACAATATGAGGTTGCCGACTCTCACAGCTAATCACACCAGCTCACATGTAATCTCCTATGCTGCGATCACAGGTGAGTGATCTGCCCTGAATTCTGACCCAGACATGTATAGGCAAAGGGTATCCCTATGTCAATGTACTGTATTAGTGACTTTCTGTTGATATAGGAGGATCAGTGGGACTTCCACAAAAATATGAAAAAAATAAATAAAAATATCAAAGTATGTGTTAACAGCTTATGCCCTCTAAAGACAAAGATACCTCATTGATATCCATAGAAAACACCTCACTTCCGGTTCTGGTTGCATCCGTAAGGATGTCACGGGGCTTTAAAATAATCACACAGCCACAGCACAGACTCATCTACCGCTTTCCTCTTCCCTCCATTGCGTGTTTAAAAGGGAACAGTCTCTACCCTCTTAGTAAATATACCTCTCGTCAAAAAATACATTAAATGTATAAATATAAGATACAGATTGTATATAAACCGAAACTAAAATCATAAAAACACAAACTCTGTTTGGGTGGGTATGAGCTCGCAAAGGGCTGTATGTCTAAAATGCTTGGGAGCAAAACTGCAAAATTATCTGCAGCAGCCAGTTACAAAGCAGTATTGAGAGGTCTGAACACAAAGCCTATAGACAGCTTTGTGCAAAATTGTTGGTGACTCAAAGAGTACAAAATAAATAAAAATATGTGCCATATGGTTTGAGAGAATCCTGGCAGTGTTAACATTTATCTGCTGGATCAACCAAAAACATATTCTATTCTCTAAGGCAGTGGTCACCAACCCTGCCCACTAACAGGCGAGGTATTTTGTATTACCTTGGGGAGATGCAGACTAGAATATTGCAATCACTGTGCATCAAATGATATCACCTGTGATGTATTTCAGTTATCTTGCAAACCTGGCCTGTTAGTGGGCCCTGAGGATAGGGTTGATGACCACTGCTCTAAGGTATACAGAGAGTAGGCACATCTTATGACTTATGCCCCGTAAACACGATCGGAAATTCCGCCAGCAAAAGTCCAATGAGAGCTTTTGGTCGGAAATTCAGACTGTGTGTATGCTCCATCGGACTTTTGCTGGCGGAAAGTTCTGATCCGAAATTCCGATCATCTGTACAAATTCCGACGCGCAAAATTCCTACGCATGCTCGGAAACAATTCAACGCATGCTCGGAAGCATTGAACTTAATTTTCTCGGCTCGTCGTCGTGTTGTACGTCACCGCATTCTTGGCGGTCGAAAGTTCATAGAACTTGTGTGACCGTGTGTATGCAAGACAAGCTTGAGCGGAATTCCGTCGGAAAAACCATCCAAGTTTTTTCCGACTGAAAATCCTCTCGTGTGTACGGGGCATTACTCCACAACTCAGCACTGAAAACCTATTGGCTTTATTGTGTTGCAGCAATGCAAGTTACATGCATTGGTACTATGCAATGTCACTAATTTTGAATGGTACCCCAACACACATTGCCAACAGATGTGTATTGCAGCTTAGTGTGCTGCCAGAATAGGTACATATACCTCTTTGTGGTGCATTAGACCACCCATTCACACTGCAATGATGTGAATGGGCCCTCAGTGACTTATCACAACACCCAAGCAGGGTCATGGGGTCATATGCAAAGACTGACTTTTATAAAGTCAAACATTCAGGATGCTCCAGCATTGCATTGAAAGAGTTAATACAATTGCTGCATAATATAAATACTATACAGGGTCATTTTTAGTTTAAATATTTATTTTTTTATTTTTAATGCTGTTTATTGCATCCAAACAGTAGTACATAAAAATAAAAGTGAACATATGTTCTGAGCACGAATATGTTACCTAAAATAAAGACTGGAACAGTGACAGTCGTGACGTGTACTTTTGTTACATACATGCATTAAAAAAACACGTTGCCGAGAAGTGAATGAAGCAGTTATAATTTTAGGGCTGGTAAGGTCACCCTGAATCTAAAATCTAAAATTTGATAGAATTTCAAGGGGCAGTTTCTATTTATATTAATAGTTTATGATAAGGAATAAAGGATCTGATAACCAATGATTTCCAATAGGCTACACTTAGAGAAGATGGACTTATTCATTTTATAACTATGGCTTTGTGAGTCATGAACAAAATTTCTCGCAAGAATATTTTTGGGCAATATTCTTCATCTAGTATACCAAACACAGGGGTGAGGGAGTTGCAGTAAGGTGCTGAACGCAGTAACTAGTTGCTGCCAGAAGTCAGATATAATCTGGCAACCCCAAAAGAGGTGCATAAAATCTGCCTGGGGCTCATCACATAACACACAGTTGGGGGTGGCCATATGTCCCATTTTGTGCAGGTGAACAGGAGATAGGCATGTTTTGTGTGAAATATACAATTGAATAAATCTATTAATAACTGCTGTTGAGACCAACATACGAGAGGAGCATATATTATTCTATTCCTCTATAGACAGTACATAGTAGGGTCTGTCATTAAAGTGGTAGTAAAGTGTCAATTAGAAAAACTGCTGACAAGCAGGGTTTTTATAACAGAAGAACCCCTAGAGGTCTCTTCTGTCATAAATGCCCCCTGCCTGACGATGGGTAATGTGATCTGAGCTGTGCATGCACAGCTCAGACCACGTTTACAGCCCACTCTTTGTGCTGCGGGGATGTGACTCCCATGAGCATGCTCGAGAGTGGCGTCACCTTGGTCCGGCTATTCAAGTGGCCGAAGATACCAAACTCGGAGAGAGGACCAGACGAACATGGAAACGCAGAGAAGCTGTGAAAGCACAGTGCTAGAGTGCTTTGTTTATTGGTAAGTCTTTCATAATATGCTAATATTGCTCTGCATACTAGTACATTATGAACTAAACCTGCAGGGGGCCCCCTTCTTTACTTTTATCACTGACTTTACTACATCTTTAAGTTCCAATTGACAGCAGTGAGCCATGCTGAACACATGGCCGCTGTTTTTTCACAGAACTTTATTATAATATCACAGGTGGCATTTCAATACAGTTCCATTTACTGCAATGATGTTCAAATCAAAACCCACTGTGCTGAAAAAATTCTACATCCAATACTTTTTTCAGCGCACACCACAGAAACACTGTCATGTGGACTAACACCATGGGAAACAAGGATTTGGGGAGGCACTGGAATAGCTGATAGCATAGCCCTGACACATCTGGTGTGAATGGGCCCTTAGTCCTAATAGCCAGTGGAGTTGTATCCAGTTTAGTGTGTAGCAAGTGGGAATAAAGAGAGGATATTAGCCATGAAACTTTACCACTCCAGTTAGTGGTGTGACAGTGCTGGGTCCTGTCACTGTGGAAAAAGAGGCAAGGGGGTTCTCACGAATACAGTGTGGGGGGCTCCACAATGGCTATTCTAAGCCTCAAAGATAGTTTTCTCCAGGTTTTGTTATTCCAAGGTTAAGTTCTGGAGTCAAGAGGCTTTGAAAAGCTTTGGGCGGGAAGAAGCCTCTAACACTGTGTCCAGGTCTTACTCAGCAGGTTGAGTGTGCAGGTGTGCACATCTGTTATAATCAAAGGCATAGCAGTAGTTCTGGGATCCATCTGGGAGACAGGAGGTCTCCTGCTCAGAGGCCATAGTGTAGGCCAGATCAGCAGGGAGCTGAAAGAGAAAAAAGCAGAGAGCTGTGGAAAAGGTGCAGATGCTACATATGAACACAGTGGTGCTGGATAAGGGTCTGAGGAATCAGCCAAAGGGCCTAAGCTTTACAGTGGTGCTACCAGAGCAAGCCAGGTGGTTAATAAGGAGGTTAATATAGTTTATTTTTGTGTTGTGATGGGGGTAACCTTTTGTTTCATTGAAACTGAAACTTTTTTACTTTTTTTCTTGAATAAAAGTTGGCCAACAAGCCGTAAACAATATTTCCTGGCTGAAGTGTACTCACTTATATAGTTCTACACTTAAGTAAAACCCCATGAATATCACAGTGGATATTCAGAGATGAAAACCCAGAGGTGATCAAATACCACTACAAGAGAGCTCTATTTGTGTGGCAAAAATGAGGGTTGTACTTGTACTCCTGAAAGTGCTCCAATGCTTGACCCGATACATGGGCAACCTCACCGATGACCGGTGCTACGGTGGGAGGAATTACAAGCACCGATCTCCCTGTATAGCTTTTATGACAGACGCTTCTCCTCCTCTCCCTCTCGCGGCTGTCAGGGAGATCAGTGCTTGTAACTCCCCCCACCACCGCACCAATCACCCACGGCTGTCCCCCTCTGTACTTCCTGGGTCCTTCTCTGTGTCCCCCTGTATCTTTCCAGGATCTACATGTCCTCCTCCCTGGCTTTCCGTGTCCTCCTCCAGACCCCCCCCCCCGGATCTTTCAGGATGGAGAGCAGACATAGGAGCTGGTAAATCTGTCATTTACCAGCTCCTTCCTTTTCTGAATGCACAGAGTCAGTGATCGGTAAAGGTCATTGACACTAAAGACAGTGTATAAGCATTAGAGCCAGAGATCTAATATTTTCAGAAGGAGAGCTCATGAAAAGCAGTCTCTATAGTTTCTAGGTTTCTAGGTTTTCTTTTAAGTGCACATTTATGTTCAACAAATGTTTCCACTACTGATGACCATACCCAGATGTCTTACTTAAATGCTTAGTCTCGTACACGCGATCGGATTTTCCGATGGGAATTGTGTGATGACAGGCTGTTGGCGGAAAATCTGACCGTTTGTATGCTCCATCAGACAATTGTTGCTCAACTTTCCGTGGACAAATAGTGGATGGCAGGTTTATAAATTTTCCGCAGACAAATGTCTGTTGTCGGATTTTTTTTCGAGCGTGTGTACACAAGTCTGTCGGACAAAAGTCCAAAGTACAAACATGCATGCTCAGAAGCAAGGACGAGCCACAAGCAGTCAGTCTTGTAAACTAGCATTCGTAATGGAGAATTAACATTCGTGACGCGCCAAATTATGAAATCTCGAAATGCAGCGCACAATTCTCTTCTTCTTTAATGTGATAATAATGAAGCTGCTTTGCTGGTGATACTGATGGAGTTCTGCCAAACGTATTTTCAAAAGCTTTTTTTTTCTAGTGATATCAAGAATAATATTATTATGCTTGTTTTTTTTTTGTTTGTTTTTTTGGGCAAGTTACCTCATCACCATTATCCCTTAGTTTTTAAGCTCAAAGATACAACTATGTTGGTGTCCCTTGTTAATTTTACATAGTATTTTTTTAAATGTACTACTACTGTACTACTTAAATGCCTACTCTCAAACTGTCATTTTTTTATTGTGCATTAAAAAAAGAAAACAAATAAAATTAGACATGCTATCTGCCAATATAACTTAACCAAAAGTGCATTCTTTGCATCCAAAAATATAGAAAATTTACCAAATCAAATCATTATTCAACCAAAAAATTAATAAAAGCCTTGTGCATGTGTCCTGCTTCTTAATATAGGGGGTCAACAATGGCAAAAGTTGGTGAAAGCAGGGGTCCATCATCCCGCAGCAAAGGCATATGACATATTTGGTCACAATTAATAAAGCAACCAATTTTTGGTCCAAGAAATCCTCCTCCTGTTCCTGGACTGGACTTGGGTCAAAGCAATAACTCCAAGGCCAATAATAAATCACAAGTTATCTCCTCCGATTCCGCAACATGGCTGGTTGACGAGCGGCTGTTCACAAACGAACTGAAAAGCGCAAAATGAAAAGCGCAAATCAACACTCACCAAACTTCTACTAACATGAATTTAGCAGAAGGAGCCCAAAGAGTGGAGCATGACAATTGAACTTCCTCTTTGTAGTCTTGTAGTACGTCTAATACGTCACTACATTCGTGTTTGTAGGCCAACAATTCCTTGCCGTTTGTATGCAAGACAAGTTCCTGGCCAACGCCCTTCGGACAAAAGACCGAGGCTTTGTCTGCAGAAAATGTAATCGTGTGTACGAGGCTTAAGCCTGCTCTACAAGTCCTAAAGGATGTTTTTAAGGATGCCCCCCTCAAAAAACATTTATGCCCCGGTTTTAAGCTTTTTTTTAAAAAAATTATGTAGGATGAAACATACTAACATTTTATGCTGTGTAATAGAAGCTGTTTGTAATTATTTATGAAGAATAATATGAACAAAATCTTTCTTTTTTTGAAATAGAATAATTTTAATTAAGTAGAAAATATTGTGCAGTTGCTATATTTTTCTATTTTCTTGTACAATGACATAAATAAAATAAAAAAAAACTTATGAAGAGCTCTTTGACAATTCATACATAGAAGCTGAAGTTTCCTTGCCTTCCCTGCTGTAATTAAGCCCTTCAGACTACATTGAAGGTCATGGACATGTGATATCTAGTTAACAGAGGTTCTTTAAGTTCAATGACACAAATGATATGTTTGATTCATAGTTTATTATGAGGTTAGTGAAGCATGTCTGAAAAATCTGAGCACTTTGTTACTGGCAATTATTTTCTCACTAGTTTTATTGTGTATTACTCCAAGGTAATGAACTGCATTTCCCTTGCAGTGGAGTGTCATGTATGTTGCAAACAAAGTAAACTAGATCAGTGAAAGTAAAATTGCTGTAATAATCTAGGATAAGACTCTTTAGACAAGTATTTACATTATATACAGGACTTAATATATTTTTTTCTGTGCAGTGTTGTGCCATTTCTACTGTTCCTATTTAGAAAATAACTGTATTTATTCTTTAACATGCGAGGATTACTTTACAAGATTGGTTCATCACATTGTGCAGACCACTCTAAATTCTGAACAGTATAGTAGAGAGAAGAAGCCAATCTAAAGCCCCATACACACTATTAGATTTTCTGCAGATTTTGGTCTTCAGATTTACCAAAAACATGTAATGAGGTCAAACCTTAAGAGTTTTAATTTGTATGCAATCAGGCAGGCCCTTGCACTACATGGTTTTGGTAAATCTGAAGACAAAAATTTGCAGAAAATCTAATAGTGTGTATGGGGTCTTAGTTGTCCCTCTTTATAGACCGATGGGTACATCTATATACATAATGTACTATTTTACTACCAAAGTGTTGTGATGCACTAAAACTTGTATCCCAACCTCTATATATTACTGCATTTGTTATTTTGAAAGACAATAAAAAGGAAAAACAGAAGTCAAAAAAGCACTTGTATGGTTTAGCCTATCCTTTTCTGCATATTAGATCTTTGTGGTCAATGTAACTGGGGCCTTGGCAGGGACACATCCTTTGCCTTCATAATGTGTTCTGAAAGGTGCCCCTCTATATAATTTCAGAAAGTTAAGAGGTACTGTATGACAACCTGATACCTGGGCTTCTGTTCACTTTATTTAAAGGAACTAAGATTGTATAGAGGTGGGTGATCCTTGTTCAGTAATTGGGAAGAGAGCTATAGGATAACATCTGGACATTTCAGGAAATTTTGGTCCGACACTGCTGAGATGTCCTTCTTTTCATTTAGCCTCATTTGTTTTTAACACCTGCCCCCTCTATCTGACCAGATAGTTTGTTTTGGAAATTACCAGTGACTTTTCCTTTGACTATGCATTGGAATAATAGGTATCATGCTGTCATGAGACTAGGAACACAAGTTAGCAGAAATATCTATGGGCTTATACAATAAAATAATAAAAGGAGTAAAGCATAAGCAGTGGAGAAAATGTATATCAATCGTAGCAACCAATCAAAATATTTTACTCTCAGGGATTCCTTTAAAACAGTGGTCATGAACCCCGTCCCCAGGGCCCACTAACAGGCCAGGTTTTATGTATTACTTTGGGGAGATGCAGATTAGAATACTGCAATCACTGAGCATCAAATGATATCACCTGTGATGTATTTCAGTTATCTTGCAAACCTGGCCTGTTAGTGGGCCCTGAGGACAGCGTTGATGACCACTGCTTTAAAAAAGCAGTTGTATGGTTGCAATGATTGGATAGGCCTTGGTGTGTGTAGTGCAGCAGTGAATAGCGGAAAGTAGATAGTGATATCCGCTGTCTGTTTTAAATGAGCCTTTAAAGTGGTTCTAAAGGCTGAAGGATTTTTACCTTCACGCATTCTATGCAAACCTTCTGTATGCAGTAGCCCCCCTCAGCCCTCCCAATTCTTACCTGAGCCCCATCCCAATCAAGTGATGTGCACGAGAGCATCGGCTCTCCGGGGACTCTCCCTCCTCATTGGCTGAGACAGCAGCGGGAGCCAATGAGAGAGAGAGAGGGGGCAAGGCCGAGCAGTGGCTCCATGTCTGAATGGTACTCGACAGGAGGGAGGGGCCAGGAGCGGGGGACCCGAGAAAGGGGGGGGATTGGGACTGCTCTGTGCAAAACTACTGCACAGAGCAGGTAAGTATAACATGTTTGTTATCTATTAAAACAAAATATGCCTTTAATATCACTTTACGTTTGGTGAAGTGAATTCTGATTACAACATTGTAGATGTAATCAGTCAAAAAAAGTAATTCATTCTTCAGCTCTCTGTATTTTTATTTTTTGGATAAGCCTGAGATCTCCTAAGTAATGTATCAGGTTTGTATTAAAAAAACAAAAAAAAAACAAAACTCAATTTTTAATTGCTAATAGTGAAAGTTCAAAATTGTACAAGCTCTTAGCCTTTTTTCAATCTCCTGTACATCAGCATTCTAACTGGGTGAAATAAGGTTAATATTAGGAGACAATAACTTGTATTGCATGCAAATGTGCTGATAAGGAGTATGCTGATAGGAGGGGAGAGTAGGGGAAAAGTAGAGTAAGTAGACAGATGCCTTGTTTGATCTGCTACTACTTCTACTGTCCAAATAGTACACTGGGGTAGAGTTGATGACACTTCTACAGTATATCCTCTATAAGCTGGTATTATTCTCCAGACTCTTCTGTGTAAGGGCTTTACAAAAGGAAAGAATATAGAGAACTGAATAATTAGCAGGAAAAACGACTTCATCGTGTGTATTTTGATGTTTGCCTGGAGTTCAACTTTAAAACATAGCACTGATCACTCTCCTGCTGAGCTTCAGTAAATAAAGGAGACAGGAATTCTGCTATGCTTGCTGAAGCTTATTTGCCCTGCTGAATCCAATCTGTTAAATGAACAGTCCTATATATCTACCTGTTTATGACGTTTAGTCGTTTTTTTCATTCAGGCATAGCTGTAGCACAGCAATCCAACCTACTGTTATTTACAAGTAATCTGATATCGTCAGCACTAATATGTTTCTCAAATCCACCGTAAAAATTCCATTGGCGATTCAGGAATCAGAGAAAGAGAAATGTTCACCAAGCTTACAATGAGAATGTGAAGGGTGCCTTTGATTTTGGCTTCAGGTAACTACATAGAACTTACAGAAGAGGTAAAGATATGTAGCGATACCCCCAGTTAAGAGGGCCGCAAGTTTGTTTTGGGTCCCTGAGTACAGCTCCACCAACCCCCCGGCAATTTGCTCTACCCGCTCTGGCACAGTTAATCAAGGGGTATGTATCTTGGCACATATGAATATCACTTATACCACTTATACTTTAAGTGTAATGGACTCAAACTCACAGGCAGACTGCTAGCTGAAATAACTGTCTTTACTTAGTAATATGAAAAGCAATGGTAACATGCATTTAAACATTTGACTTACAATACACATGAACAGGTCCCTGCAGTATGTGCTATAAACATGTACACATATGTGGGTCTGGACAGCAATGGGGAACGGAGCGCCTAGTGTAGCGACCGTCTGCTATGCACCCCTGAGGTGCAACAAATCTAACTGCGCCTACCTAACGGACCAGGCCTGATCCCTAGCAATAGAGCTCAGTCCTTGAGAAAATACAGTATTCTTCACCGGCAAGAGAACTGTAGAGGTGGTGCACATGTAGTTTTAAACGGTGTGTTTGTAATCCACAAGAAAGAAACAATCTGCTGCTCTGAGGTAATTGTGCCTTGGCAGTTCAATAGGCATAGAGTGAAAGTGACAGTGTAGGATGAGCCTTTCAGCTCGCTCACCACTCCGGGGTACCGTCCTCAGCTCCGGGACCTCCACTGGCGGCGTCCGGCCTCCTCCGTCACAGCCCCTCCGCTCCGGTCCTCTCTCCGTCCGACCGTCCTCAGGAAAAAGGCTCCGCTCTGCTGCTGCTGACAATGAGGGGTGAGAGTCTCTCTCTGTCTGCTGCAAGGCCCAGGCTTCAGGCCTTCAGCAGTCCCGGTCCGCACAGGTGTCTCCTCACTCAGTAGTCTCTGCGTCACCAGCCCAGTCAGAAGAGGAAGAGGCGGTCTCTCCTCTTCCCTTTTATCACCTCCCCCAGCAGCCTCTCGGGGCGGAAACAACCATCCTCCCGGGAGCCTGGGGAATTATGGGAACTGTAGTCTTCTCCCCTAAAAGGGGAACGACCCCGCTACACATATATTGAGTAAGCCTTCTGATTTAAGCACAGTTGCTGCACTTGCTGGCCAACAGTAGCTCCCTGATTGGTCTCACTTATTGCCTAGAACTTCTTTTAGTAGTTTGGCAAGAAAAAATTTTGTCACAATAGGATATTAGACCTAAAGATGAAGTTTAATCTGTTTATATTTAGCTTTCCCTGGTTTTCCCTTCATCAATATGATAGTGATATTATTTAACCACTTGCCGACCGCCTCATGTAGATATACGTCAGCAGAATGGCACGTACAGGCAAAATCCCGTACCTGTACGTGAAATTCTTCCGGCGGGTGGGGGGTCCGATCGAACCCCCCCCGCCGGCGGAGATGGTCGGCATCGCTTCAGGAGCGATCCGAGATGAGGGGACGGCCAGTGGTTTCTGGCCACCCCCTCGCTATCGCTCCTGGCGAATGAAAAGCTTCCCCTGCCTGTGTATTGTAAATACAGGCAGGCGGAAGTGATGTCACACTCCTCGTTTCGGTCTTTCTGACCGGGACGCCGAGGAGTGAAGACATCAAGGTTAGTGCACCAACAGTACACTGACACCAGGACACATAGGTACATATTTCACCCCCCTGTCACCCCCAGATCACCCCCCAGATCACCCCCTGCCCCCCCCAGTCACAGTGTCACTGATTGCCGTGATAATTTATTTACTGATCACTGCATTTAGTGTCAGTTGTGACTGTAATAATCGTGCCCCTGGAAGACGTCATCTGTGACGAAACGGCGTAGGGAGAGCGGCGTGCTGACATCACTACACATCGCGCTGGACCCGGAAGTACACGGGCAGCAATACAAGCCGGCCGGCTAATTTACATGCTACTTTTAAACGACTTTTTTTGTAAGTGCATTTTTAATTAAATACTTGCGTTAAGAGATACACTATGGAGTCTATTTTTATTTATCCCCACATGACACCCCCCCACATGACACTATGCCCTCTGAGGGAAGCGCTATCCCATACCCCTGAATATCCTCCAACCTCCTCCAGAGACCCGTGGCTGGGAGATAAGCCTAAAGCCCTTGTGATCTCTGTGACAGGAGATCTCTGGATTCGGTAAGAGGCAGCTGTTCTCGGTGGTGGAGGTCTTTTCTACTGGGCCACTTCTTTCCTTGTGGTGTAATTGAGTGATGTCAACACTGAATTTGGCTACTGTTTTATGGACTTTATGCTAATTATTCAATTTGGCTACTGCTTTATGGACTTTATGCTAACTATTTAATTTGTTGCTATTTTTACTTATGTTGGTTTTTACCCGATCTATGGTCAAACTAGTTATATCCCTTCATTGTTGAATGTTTCGCCATAAGTACACTATTGTCACTATTTATATATCACCTATTTGCAATTAACGGATATATCACTGCTTTTTTGCCTAATATTTTTCACCACATCCCATCATTGGTCTGTGACAGGTTTTTTTCTTGCAGCGCAGTCATTTACTCTGTTTCTGTTATCTAATGTGGGTATCTCGCATTTATGACCGCAGCAGCTCTATTTTTATTTTATTTTATCTTTTGTTATTAATTGGAACACTTTTTATTAAATATAATTTGTTTCACCTAGGGACCGCGCAGTAATACACACCTTTTACTGTAATAACTGTCAGGGCAGTTAGTTTTAGGTCCCTTTAGGTCTAAGGTAGCCCCCTACCCCCCCCCATAATAAAGGTTTAAGCCCTTGATTGCCCCCCAGGTAACCCTTTCACCCCCTTTTGCCAGTGTCACTAAGCAATCGTTTTTCTGATCGCTGCATTAGTGTCACTGGTGCCGCTAGGTAGCCAGTTTTTTTGTAGGTTAACCGCCAGGTTTATATAGGTTCATAAATGGGTTTATAGGTCAGGTACCCCCATATTACAACCTAAATAAAGGTTTTAACCCCCTGATTGCCCCTAGAGTTAACTCTTTCACCAGTGATCACCGTATAAGTGTCACTGGTGATGCTGGTTAGCCAGTTAGTTATTTAGTTATTTAGGTTCCCCGTCAGGTTTTTATATAGCGTCAGGTACCCCCATATATTACCTAATAAAGGTTTTAACCCCCTGATTGCCCCTAGTTAACCCTTTCACCAGTGATCACCGTATAACTGTTACGGGTGACGCTGGTTAGTTAGTTTGTTTTTTATACTGTCAGGGCGCCCGCCATTTATTACCCAATAACGGTTTAACCCGCTGATCGCCCGGCGGGTGATATCAATTAGGTTTTAGGGTCAAATAAGGTCTGCGTCGCCCTAGGTTAGTGCCAGTACCGCAAACACCCACGCGCAAAGCATACACCTCCCTTAGTGGTACAGTATCTGAACAGATCAATATCTGATCTGATCAGATCTATACTAGCGTCCCAGCAATTTAGGGTTCCAAAAAACGCATTGTTAGCGGGATCAGCCCAGATACCTGCTAGCACCTGCGTTTTCCCCCTCCGCCCAGCCCAGCCCAGCCCACCCAAGTGCAGTATAGAAAAAAATTGCAACCACATAGCGTGATACTTTTGTTATTCTGAAGAAATAAAAAAGTTATTTCTTCAGAATAACAAAAGTATCAGGCTATGTGGTTGCAATTTTTTCTACACATGACCTATCTGGCAATGGGGAGCTGTTGAATAGGAGGCTGTGGAGGAGAATTGGAGGATATCGATAGAGGAAGGAGCAGTATCCTGATGAGAGAGTGTATATGCCTATATTTTCTGTAGCTCTGGTGAGTGCATCCCCAAAGGGGAACCTTTAAACACGTGGTGGAGTGTACTGGTGGATGGACTGATCAGTTTGCGGCACATTGAATATAGAACTATCATCTTCTGATTTTGATCCCATTATGGAGAAAGTTGGACTTTATTGATTAGTTACTGAGTGATTAATTGACCCTCTGTCGATACCAAACATCAATTGATTTATTTATTTATTGATCTATTTATTACCACATTTAATTGATTATTTATTCCTCCAAACATATTTATTCTTATATTTTTTATTTCACATAGTGATATATTAACATCAGTTTTATTCACTATTTATCAGTTTTTTATTTTCTGATATTCAAGCGCTGCTACAGTATTTTAACGGGTTGGGTCTTATTTAATTAATATAATTTTTAATTCCTTTTAATACCTGTTATCTTATTGTATATTTACATGTAATTTTGTTTACTGTGTTTTATTGTTAACCATTTTTTTGTTTTCAGGTGCGCCATTCAGTTGCAGCGCGGATTTATTTATCTTGACAGCAACAGCGTTTGCTCCCACGATACATAAAGCCGCGACTCCAACGCTGTAGGAGGTGATTTCACCACCACAGTTAAAAAAAAGAGTATATATGCCGAAGCATGGGGGCAGCAGGGGCGGAGGAGCGATTGGCTCCTAATGCCGCGTACATACGGTCGAAATTCCGATGGAGGCTTGCCCCCTGGAAAAGTCCGACCGTGTGTACACGGCATAACTTTTGCGGGAGGATGCCCCCATGCTTTGGCATATATAAATGGTGCATGTATGCCCATCATTAGAAGTGGGTGGATGAAAGGAGGTATTCTAATGGTGGGCATACCCACCGATCAATCTCTTTTTTTCGTTCAGCCAAGAGGCTGCATGAAAAAAAAAGATTACAATATATGTCCAGTATGTTGCTGGACTTTGAGAGCTTATACCAGAATGATGCCTGCAGGTTTAGGTATCATCTTGATATCATTCTTTTCAGCCAGTGATCGGCTTTCATGTAAAAGCAATTCTAGTGGGTAATTAGCCTCTAGACTGCTTTTACAAGCAGTGGGAGGGAATGTCCCCCCTCCCGGATATAAACCGCGCCATTGGGAAATTGGGAAAGCGTTTTATCACACCGATCTTGGTGTGGTCAGATGCTTTAACCGCTTCCCGACCGCCTCATGTAGATATACGTCTACAGAATGGCACGGGCAGGCAAAAGCACGTACGGGTACGTCCCCTTTAATTTGCCTGCCCGGGGGGGCGCGCGCGCGCCGCCAGCGGCGCGCTCGCGACCCGGTCGGGAGCTCCGTGACCACGGCCGCGGGACCAGCGGACCCGATCGCCGCTGGTATCCCGCGATTGGGTTACGGAGCTGAAGAACGGGGAGAGGTCTATGTAAACAAACCTCTCCCCGCGCTTCCTACACTGACTGTCAGTGATCGGCGGTTCCCTGTCATCGGGAACGCCGATCAATGACGTCAGACGTACAGCCACGCCCCCCTACTGTAAAAAAAACACAACACGTCACACTGACTCCTCCCCGCCCCCTAGTGGTTAACCCCTTCACTACAACTGTCATTTACATAGGAATCAGTGCTATTTAAATAGCAGTGATTGCTGTATAAATGACAAATGTCCCAAAAATGTGTCAAAAATGTCCGATGTGTCCGCCATAATGTCGCAGTCACAATAAAAATCGCTGATCGCCGCCATTACTAATAAAAAAAAAAAAATATTAATAAAAATGCTATAAAACTATCCCTTATTTTGTAAACGCTATAACTTTTGCGCAAACTAATCAATAACCGCTTATTGCGATTTTTTTTACCAAAAATATGTAGAAGAATACGTATCGGCCTAAACTGAGGAAAAAAAACGTTTTTTTATATATTTTTGGGGGATATTTATTATAGCAAAAAGTAAAAAATATTGCATTTTTTTCAAAATTGTCGCTCTATTTTTGTTTATAGCGCAAAAAAAATAAAAACCGCAGGGGCGATCAAATACCACCAAAAGAAAGCTCTATTTGTGGGAAAAAAAGGACGCCAATTTTGTTTGGGAGCCACGTCGCATGACCGTGCAATTGTCAGTTAAAGCGGCGCAGTGCCGAATCGCAAAAAGGGGCCTGGTCCTTTGGCTGCCAATTGGTCCGGGGCTGAAGTGGTTAAGGGCAGAGGAAAGATTTAGGGTCTAATAGACCCCAATTTTTTCAAAAAAAGAGTACCTGTCACTGCCTATTGCTATCATAGGAGATATTTACATTCCCTGAGATAACAATAAAAATGATAACAAAGAAAAAAAATGGAAGGAACAGTTTAAAAATAAAATAAAAAAGCTAAATAAATAAAAAGAAAACTAAAAAAAAAAAAAAAAAAAAAGCACCCCTGCGCAAAGGCGAACACAAGCGTTGGTCTGGCGTCATATGTAAACAGCAATTGCACAATGCATGTGAGGTATCACGCGAAGGTCAGATCGAGGGCAGTAATTTTAGCAGTAGACCTCCTCCGTAAATCTAATGTGGTAACCTGTAAAGGCTTTTAAAGGCTTTTAAAAATGTATGTAGTTTGTTGCCACTGCGTGTTTGTGCGCAATTTTAAAGCATAGTTACATAGTTAGTTAGGTTGAAAAAAGACACAAGTCCATCCAGTTCAACCACAAATAAAAAAAATTAAAAAAAAAAAAAAAAATATATATATATATATATATATATATATATATATATATATATATATATATATATCATACAATCCCATATACCCCATTCTATACCCACAGTTGATCCAGGGGAAGGCAAAAAAAAACAGCAGAGCATTCTCCAATTTGCTAAAGCAGGCGAAAAAAATTCCTTCCTGATCCCCCGAGAGGCAATCGGATTTTCCCCGGATCAACTTTACCTATAAATGTCAGTACCCAGTTATATTATGTACATTTAGGAAAGTATCCAGGCCTTTCTTAAAGCAATCTACTGAGCTGGCCAGAACCACCTCTGCAGGGAGTCTATTCCACATTTTCACAGCTCTTACTGTGAAGAAACCTTTCCGTATTTGGAGATGAAATCTCTTTTCCTCTAGACGTAAAGAGTGCCTTGTCCTCTTTGTTGACTGTAAAGTGAATAACTCAACACCAAGTTCACTATATGGACCCCTTATATATTTATACATGTTGATCATATCCCCCCTTAATCTCCTCTTATCAAGGGTGAATAAATTCAGTTCCTCTAATCTTTCCTCATAGCTGAGCTCCTCCATGCCTCTTATCAGTTTGGTTGCCCTTCTCTGCACTTTCTCCAGTTCCCCAATATCCTTTTTGAGAACTGGTGCCCAAAACTGAACTGCATATTCCAGATGAGGTCTTACTAATGATTTGAACAGGGGCAAAATGATATCTCTCTCTCTGGAGTCCATACCTCTCTTAATACAAGAAAGGACTTTGCTCGCTTTGGAAACCACAGCTTGACATTGCATGCTATTATTGAGTTTATGATCTACCAAAACCCCCAGATCCTTCTCCACTACGGATTCCCCCAGTTGTACTCCCCCTAGCATGTATGATGCATGCATATTCTTAGCCCCCAAGTGCATAACTTTACATTTATCAACATTAAACCTCATCTGCCACATAGTCGCCCAATTAGACAGAGCATTAAGGGTTGGCTTGTAAATTGGAGACCTCCTGTAAGGATGTTATTCCACTGCATAGCTTGTCGTGTTTGGTATCCATGTACTCGGCCTAAGATCATATTTTTTATTTCATCAAAAATGTGAGCAATATAGTGTGTTTTAGTGCATTAAAATAAAAAAAAGTGTATTTTTTCCACAAAAAATGCGTTTGAAAAATCGCTGCGCAAATACTGTGTGGAAAAAAAAATGCAACACCCACCATTTTAATCTGTAGGGCCTTTGCTTTAACAATATATATAGTGTTTGGGGGTTCAACGTAATTTTCTTGCAAAAAAAAAATATGTTTTCATGTAAACAAAAAGTGTCAGAAAGGGCTTTGTCTTCAAGTGGTTAGAAGAGTGGGTGATGTGTGACATAAGCTTCTAAATGTTGTGCATAAAATGCCAGGACAGTTCAACCCCCCCCCCCCCAAATTACCCCATTTTGTAAAGTAGACACCCCAAGCTATTTGCTGAGAGAAATGTTGAGCCCATTAAATATTTTTTTTTTTGTCCCAAGAGATTGAATAATGAAAAAAAATATATATTTTTTTTTTACAAAAAGTTGTCACTAAATGATATATTGCTCAAACATGTCATGGGCATATGTGAAATTACACCCCAAAATACATTCTGTTGCTTCTCCTGAGTACGGGGATACCACATGTGTGAGACTTTTTGGGAGCCTAGCTGCGTACGGGACCCCAAAAACCAAGCACCGCCTTCAGGCTTTATAAGGGTGTAATTTTTTTATTTCACTCCTCACTGCCAATCACAGTTTCGGAGGCCATGGAATGCCCAGATGGCATAAACCCCCCCCCAAAATGACCCCATTTTGGAAAGTAGACACCCCAAGCTATTTGCTGAGAGGTATGGTGAGTATTTTGCAGATCTCGCTTTTTGTCACAAAGTTTTGAAAATTGAAAAAAAAAAAAAAAATGTTTTTTTCTTTACTTTCTTCATTTTCAAAAACAAATGAGAGCTGTAAAATACTCACCATGCCTCTCAACAAATAGCTTGGCGTGTCTACTTTCCAAAATGGGGTCATTTGGGGGGGTTTTGTGCTATTTTGGCATTTTATGGCCTTCAAAACTGTGATAGGTTGTGAGGAGTGAAATCAAAAATTTGCACCCTTAGAAATCCTAAAGGGGGTGCTTGGTTTTCGGGGCCCCGTACGCGGCTAGGCTCCCAAAAAGTCCCACACATTAATAGTATCCCCATACTCAGGAGAAGCAGCAAAATGTATTTTGGGGTGCAATTCTACATATAACCATGGCATGTGTGAGCAATATATCATTTAGTGACAACTTTTTGAAAAAAAAAAAAAATTTTCTTTTTTTTGTCTTTATTTAATCACTTGGGACTAAAAAAAAAAAAAATATTCAATGGGCTCAACATGCCTCTCAGCAAATAGCTTGGGGTGTCTACTTTCCAAAATGGGGTCATTTGGGGGGGTTTTGTACTTCCCTGCCATGTTAGCACCTCAAGAAATGAGATAGGCAGTCATAAATTAAAAGCGGTGTAAATTCCAGAAAATGTACTCTAATTTGTAGACGCTATAACTTTTGCGCAAACCAATAAATATACGCTTATTGGCATTTTTTTTTACTAAAGACATGTGGCTGAATACATTTTGGCCCAAATGTTTGACTAAAATTGAGTTTATTCGATTCTTCTTATAACAAAAATTTGAAAATTTTCGGTCTTTTTCCGTTTATATTGCAAAAAATAAAAATCACAGAGGCAATCAAATACCATCAAAAGAAAGCTCTATTTGTGGGAAGAAAAGGACGCAAATTTTGTTTGGTTACAACATTGCATGACCGCGCAATTACCAGTTAAAGCAGTGCAGTGCGAAATTGAAAAAAAGACCTCTGGTCCTTAAGCTGACAAATGGTCCAGGGCTGAAGTGGTTAAATAAAGCAAACCATTCGCCCGCCCCTACTCATAACTAACATCCTTAACCTTAACTAACTTTATTAGCTTTGTTGCCCTTCTTTGTACTCACTCCATTTCCAGTACATTCTTCCTGAGGATTGGTGCCCAGAACTGGACAGCATACTCTAGGTGCGGCCAGACCAGAGTCTTGTAGAGCGGGAGATTTATCGTTTTATCTCTGGAGTTGATCCCTTTTTAATACATGCCAATATTCTGTTTGCTTTGTTAGCAGCATAGAAGGTTAATAGATTGGTTTGGTAAGAACAATTCTTCATGAATCCATGCGGATTACTCCTAATGATACCGTTCTCATTACTAAAATCATGTATATAGTCCCTTATCCCCTCCAAGAGCTTGCATACTTTTGATGTTAGGTTAACTGGTCTATAATTCCCAGGGATGTATTTTGGGCCTTTTTTAAAGGTGCTACATTGGCTTTTCTCCAATCAGCTGGTACCATTCCAGTCAGTAGACTGTCAGTAAAAATTAGGAACAATGGTCTGGTAATTACTTGACTGAGTTCCCTAAGTACCCTCAGGTGCAAGCCATCTGGTCCTGGGGATTTATTAATGTTAAGCTTCCCAAGTCTAATTTTAATTCTGTCCTCTGTTAACCATGAAGGTGCTTCCTGTGATGTGTCATGAGGATAAACACTGCAGTTTTGGTTACTGAAGCCCCCCGATTCCTTCATGAAGACTGAGGAGAAGAATAAATTCAATACCTTCGCCTTCTCCATCCTTTGTAACCAGGTGTCCTTCCTCATTCTTTATGGGGCCAATGTGGTCTGTCCTCCCTTTTTTACTGTTTACATACTTAAAGAATTTCTTGGGATTTTTTTTGCTTTCATCTGCTATGAGTCTTTCATGTTCTATCTTAGCCGCCCTAATTGAACCCTTACATTTAATGTTGCATTCTTTATAAAGTCTGAATGCTGATGATGATCCCTCAACTTTGTTTTTTTTTAAGGCCTTCTTCTTTGCTTTTATATGCATTTTTACTTTGGAGTTAAGCCATCCAGGACTATGCTCTTAAAGGAAACCCATCTCTCCTCCATGTTCTTTGTTCCTAAGATTTTATCCCAATGTATCACTTCTAGCAAGGTCCGTAGTTTAGTGAAGCCCTTTTGAAATTCAGTGTATTTGTATTCCCCTTACAGTGGTGTGAAAAAGTGTTTGCCCCCTTCCTCATTTCCTGTTCCTTTGCATGTTTGTCACACTTAAGTGTTTCGGAACATCAAACCAATTTAAACAATAGTCAAGGACAACACAAGTAAACACAAAATGCAATTTGTAAATGAAGGTGTTTATTATTAAAGGTGAAAAAAAATCCAAACCATCATGGCCCTGTGTGAAAAAGTGATTGCCCCCCTTGTTAAAACATACTATAACTGTGGTTGTCCACACCTGAGTTCAATTTCTCTAGCCACACCCAGGCCTGATTATTGCCACACCTGTTCACAATCAAGGCATCACTTAAATAGGAGCTGCTTGACACAGTAAGGTCCACCAGAAGATCCTTAAAAGCTACACATCATGCCGAGACCCAAAGAAATTCAGGAACAATTGAGAAAGAAAGTAATTGAGATCTATCAGTCTGGAAAGGGTTATAAAGCCATTTCCAAAGCTTTGGGAATCCAGCGAACCACAGTGAGAGCCATTATCCACAAATGGCGAAGACATGGAACAGTGGTGAACCTTCCCAGGAGTGGCCGGCCGCCCAAAATTACCCCAAGAGCGCAGCGACGACTCATCCAAGAGGTCACAAAAGACCCCACAACAACGTCCAAGGAACTGCAGGCCTCACTTGCCTCAGTTAAGGTCAGCGTTCATGCCTCCACCATCAGGAAAAGACTGGGCAAAAATGGCCTGCATGGCAGAGTTCCAAGGAGAAAACCACTGCTGAGCAAAAAGAACATCAAAGCTCGTCTCAAATTCTCCACAACACATCTTGATGATCCCCAAGACTTTTGGGACAACATTCTGTGGACCGATGAGACAAAAGTGGAACTCTTTGGAAGGTGTGTGTCCAAGTATATCTGGCGTAGAAGGAACACTGCATTTCAGAAAAAGAACATTATACCAACAGTAAAATATGGTGGTGGTAGTGTGATGGTCTGGGGCTGTTTTGCTGCTTCAGGACCTGGACGACTTGCCGTGATAAAAGGAACTATGAATTCTGCTGTCTACCAAGAGATCCTGAAGGAGAATGTCCGACCATCTGTTCGTGTACTCAAGCTGAAACGAACTTGGGTTCTGCAGCAGGACAATGATCCTAAACACACCAGCAAGTCCACCACCGAATGGCTGAAGAAAAACAAAATGAAGACTTTGGAGTGGCCTAGCCAAAGTCCTGACCTGAATCCTATTGAGATGTTGTGGTATGACCTTAAAAAGGCCGTTCATGCTCGAAAACCCTCTAATGTAACTGAATTAGGACAATTCTGCAAAGATGAGTGGGCCAAAATTCCTCCAGGACGCTGTAAAAGCCTCATTGCACGTTATCGCAAACGCTTGGTTGCAGTTGTTGCTGCTAAGGGTGGCCCAACCAATTATTAGGTTTAGGGGGCAATCACTTTTTCACACAGGGCCATGATGGTTTGGATTTTTTTTCACCTTTAAAAATAAACACCTTCATTTACAAATTGCATTTTGTGTTTACTTGTGTTGTCCTTGACTATTGTTTAAATTGGTTTGATGTTCCGAAACACTTAAGTGTGACAAACATGCAAAGGAACAGGAAATGAGGAAGGGGGCAAACACTTTTTCACACCACTGTATGTTTCCTTTTTGTGTGATTTATACTGAAGCCAATTGACCTGTGATTGCTTTTTCCTAAATTGCCCCGTATTTCCACATCTGTGATCAGGTCTGTATTGTTGGTAATCAGTAGATCCAGTAACACTTTATTTCTAGTTGGTGCGTCTACCATCTGAACCATGAAATTGTCCTGCAAGACATTTAGGAACTGGCGAGCCTTAGATGAATGCGTGGTTCCCTCCGCCCAGTCTATGTCTGGACAATTAATTACTTCCCGACCACTGACATCCTTGACTTTATGCAGGTATATCTGAATGATGCCTGCAGCTACAGGCGTCATTCAGATATTGTCTTTTTCAGCCGTCGATTCCCTACACCATGTGGTCAATCATAGCAGATGGTCAGACGTTTAATCATTCTAACGAGCGGCGAGAGAGGACATACCCCCTCCCGCCGCCCTCCGGTGCTTCTACCGACTCACTGCTTCCATCGGTGAATCAGATAACGGATCCGCTGGCCTTGGATGTTTACCATAAAGATTTCCGGGGGACAAGATGGTCGCCGGAGTCTCTATGATCGTTCTGCATTCAAACAAACGGCGCGCCTCGGCTGGGAAGCCAAGATCGTTTTTTTTTTTTTTTACTTCAGCTGTTCCAGCCTAGAGGTGAGATGTGGGGTCTTATTGACCCCATATCTCACTGTAAAGAGGACCGATCATGCCATATTCCTATTACAAAGAATGTTTACATTCTTTGTAAAAGGAATAAAAGTAATCAACATTTTTTTTAAAGTGTCAAACTAAAAAATGTAAAGTAAAATTAATAAAAAATAAAAAATTTAAAATTCAAGTGCCTCTGTCCCTGTGTGCTCGCACGCAGAAGCGAATGCATATGCAAGTCCTACCCACATATGAAAACAGTGTTCAAAACACACATGTGAGGAGTCCCCACGAACCTTAAGAGGGAGAGCAATAATTCTAGCCCTAGACCTCCTCTGTAACTCTAAACATTTAACCAGTAAAAAAAATAAAAGCGTCGCCTATGGGGATTTTTAAGTACCGAAGTTTGGCGCCATTCACGAGCGTGTGCAATTTTGAAGCATGCCATGTTAGGTATCTATTTACTCGGCTAACTTTACTGTTTTTTTTTAACGCATTTTTTCCAAAATAATGCGTTTGCAAAATGACTGCGCAAATACTGTGTGAGATTAAAAGTTGCAATGACTGCCATTTTGTTATCTATGGTCTCTGATAAAAAAAACATATATAATGTTTGTGGGTTCTATGTAATTTTCTAGCAAATAAATTATGATTTTTACATGTAGGAGAGAAATGTCAGAATTGGTCTGGTTGGCAAGTGGTTAAAACCCTCCATTATGATAACACTTCCCATTCTTGCTGCTAATCCAACATGTTAAACTTACCTGCTCTGTGCAGGGATATTGCACAGAGCAGGTAGTTCAACAAAATGTGGTCTTCATTTATTGAAATACATAAATGCAGCTGTAAAAAACCTGTTAGGCCTCGATTCCCCTGGAGAAGAGGAGAGCCAAGAGCGCTGGTGGAGGACATCAGAAGAGAAGGTTTGGGACAGCTCTGTGCAAAACCATTGGTAACACAGGTAAGTATAACTTGTTTATTATTTTTTAAAAAATTACCTTTATAAACACTTTAAACATCTATTTGGACTGTGTGACACTAAGCAGTGTTTACCATCATTTTAGCATCATACGCTTTCATGCATACTGATTTGATTCTTTGCTGAATGTAATTAGCCACTTGCCGACCGGTTCACACCAATATACATTGGCAAAGCGGCATAGGTGCGCAAAACACTGTACGTCACTCCATCATTGGTGGCTAGCGGGAGGGAGCATGCCGCTGGCGGTGCACACGCACTCGCCGCATGCCTCAGGAGCTTGCCCGCAGGTCCCGCGAACTCGATGTCCGCCGGTGGCCTGCGATTGTGACACAAGGCCTTTCCCTGTTCTGCATAGCAACATGACAGGGATCTATTGCTCCCAGTTGGGAGCAGTGATCTCTGTCATGTTCTAGTAAACCCATCCCCCCTAAAGTGTCTGATATGTCTGCCGCAATGTCACAGTCACAATAAAAATCGCAGATCGCCTACCAATAAAAAAAGAATAATAATAAAAATGCCATAAATCTATCCTCTATTTTGTAGACGTGATAACTTTTGCACAAACCAATCAATATATGCTTATTGCGATTTTTTTTTACCAAAAATATGTAGAAGAATATATCAGGGCCTAAACGGAGGAAGACATTTTTTTTTATATTTTTGGGAGATATTTACTATAGCAAAAAGTAAAAAATATTGCTTTTTTTTTTCAAAATTGTCGCTCTTTTTTTTTGTTTATAGCGCAAAAAAAAATGCAGATGTGATCAAATACCACCAAAAGAAAGCTCTATTTGTGGGGAAAAAAAAGGAAGGGGGTAAATCCTTCCGGGCATGAAGTGGTTAACATGTTAATAAAAAGTGTCAGTAAAAAACAATTACTAAGGTATATTTTCATTGATTCATGCCCTTTTATGAGCTAACTATGTAGTAATACCTTATTATATGGTATTTGGATTTTCCCAAAACTGGGAATTGAAAATGAAATGATTTTTGTACTCACTATAAAATTCTTATATCTCTTTTCTCCATTGAGAGAGACAGCTTGATGATAATTAAGCAGCCTACAAGAGAAATGGACATTAGTCAAATATAAAATTGAAAGCCAGCAGCCTTGAAGCTAAAGCCCCTTCTACCTCACACCTGCTCAGTTGTAGCAAGCAGTCCAAGAGGAAACGATAAAGTATGACGGGGGAGGGAGCTGTGTCCCTCAAATGGACTTCAAGAAATGGATTTCACAGTGAGTATAAAAATTCTCTATCATCCATTGTGGGACACAGCTTGATGATAATTAAAGCAACCTAGGGACATCTAAAATAAATCCAAACAGATGGGACAGCACAACAAACAGGCAAAGCAGTTCAAGAAGAAAACAAAAAAGGAAACCAAGGGCAATAGCAGAACACTTGCAGAAGCTTTTGACCAAAACTAGCATCTGCTGTGGCAGCTACATCGACTCAGACATCAACATACAGACCTGATGATCAAAAACTCAAGAAACACTCACAGCCCACAGTGAAGTGGGTTTAACCGAAAAAAGAGGTACCTATCTCACAACTGATAGGCCTGCACAATATTCTGTCAAATCCACAAAAAAATTGTGGCTTTAGAAGAGGGAGAACCTCCTTTAGGACCTTCTAGAATGACAAACAGGTATAGGTGATCTCTTTGGGGTACCAGATACAAGGATTGGACATGATGTCTAAAATGGATTGCTCATAACTCTAGAATGTTGATTGGAAGTAGGGATAAGCCGAACACCCCCGGTTCAGTTCACAATAGAACATGCGAATAGGCAAAAAATGTGTGTGATCACGCAAACACTGCGAAAGTCTATGGGACGCGAACATGAAAAATCAAAAGTGCTCATTTTAAAGGCTTATATGCAAATTATTGAAATAAAAAGTGTTTGGGGACTCGGGTCCTGCCCCAGGGGACATGTATCAATGCAAATTTTTTTTTTTTTTAAATGACAGTTTTTTCGGGAGCAGTGATTTTAATAATGCTTAAAGTGAAACAATAAAAATGAAATATTCCTTTAACTATCATGCCTTGGGGTGGCCTTAGTATGCCTGTAAAGTAGCGCATTTTTGCCATGTTTATAACTGTGCCACAGCAAAATGACATTTCTAAAGGAAAAGATGTAATTTAAAACTGCTTGCGGCTGTAATGTATTGGTGTATTGGAGAAAACAGCGATGTATATTAAATCCTGGACTAATATGTGCCACAATAATATTGAACTCATTTAGTGAAAAACAATAATAGTGATAAAATTGAATTAAAATAAAGAAAAAATTAAACAATTAGAAAATTCTCTGCTGCAACTTAACGTGAGATACACACTGTGAAATACAAAGTAGAAAAAATAGCTGCACTGAAAATTAAACCACGTGATGAACCAAATAAAATTAAATAGCTCTGATAACATAAGTTAAAATAGTGATCATTGAAATAAATCCCCCTTTAAGCAATATAAGTGAAAAAAACATTTCATGTACATAGTTGTGTATTAGAGTGACTAAACACTGAGTTCAGTATAAATAATAACGTGAACAATCATAAATCATTAAAGGGTTATTTAATATGATGGTATACAAAAAGTCTAATTATAACTGTAATGTATTGTCAGATACCGACAATATAGATAAAAAAAAAAAAAAATGGAGTGGCTGGCCCCCCAAAATCCATAGCAGGCCCTTCAGGTCTGGTATGGATATTAAGGGAAACCTGCACCAAATTTTTTTTTAAATGTGGTGGGGGTCCTCCAGGCCCCCCAGGCACGATATACTCTAAACAGCAGTATATATACTATACGGTCTGCCCTATATACTCTACAGAAAATTGGGCCTTCAGTGTTGGTGGTACCAGAACACTGTAAGCTCTCACAGTTACTCTTGTTGGGCGCAGGAACAGGCCCTGCTGTGAAATATTATATCAAGAATTCGAATTACATGCCCCTGTTAAACAGGGGCATAAAAATTGGGCCTTTGGTTTTGGTGGCGCCAGAACACTGTAAGCCCTCACAGTTACTCTTGTTGGGTTCAGGAACGGGCTCTGCTGTGAAATATTATATCAAGAATTGTAATTACATGCCCCTGTTAAACAGGGGCAGAAAAATTGGGCCTTGGGTGGTGGTGCCACAACACTGTAACCCCTCACAGATACTCTTGTTGAGCGCAGGAATGGGCCCTGCTGTGAAATATTAGATCAAAAATTGTTTAGATAAAAAACCTTCTCCACCGCTCTTCCTCTGACTGAACGAAGCCTTAGCAGCAGGTTATCCAGCACCAGGAAATAATAACCTCCAAGGATCTGGAATTAGAAACTGTACACACTGTATTACATACTGTGTACACCGCCTGCACTGTATTAAAAAAAACTGTACAACGGCTGCACTGCATTGTATACTGTGTACACCACCAAAAGTGTAGTAGAAACTGTACACACTGTATTAGATACTGTGTACACTGCCTGCACTGTATTAGAAACTGTAAAATGGCTGCACTGTATTGTATACTGTGTACACCACCAGAAGTGTAGTAGAAACTTTACACACTGTATTAGATACTGTGTACACCGCCTGCATTGTATTAGAAACGGTACAACTGCTGCACTGTATTGTGTACTGTGTACACCACCAGAAGTGTAGTAGTACACACACACACACTGTATTGTGTACCACAATACAGTGTACACCACTGAATGCACTGTAGATATAGGCAACACTGGACGCAGAGTTATATATATATATATATATATATATATATATATATATATATATATATATATATATACACACACACACACACACACACACACACACACATATATATATATATATATATATATATATATATATATATATAGCGCCCACCACCTTGAGGTGGGTGCTAGTTAGGTAGTGTTAGGTAAGTTGCCAGTGCCTTACCCTTTTGTTTAGGCCTGGTTGTTTAATTTGGTTTGGGAGGAGTGTTAGACTAGAGGGGGGTGTGGCCACCTGTACTCTGCCCTGAAAGACCTCCCTTGTTTTCCAGGGGAAATGTTCTGGAAAGAGGGCGGGCTGGGGACTGGGGTGCAGGCAGTTTGTATGGATAGCCCTGGTCCAATCGTTAATTTGTATTGGCAGGGGCGGAACTGATATATAAACTGAGGTCACATGCTTCCTAGGAGAGATGGGAGAAATCTGAGTCCAGAGAAACAGCCAAAATGTGACCCTATGGAACAGGCTTGAAGGCCTGGGGGTTCAGAGATTCCAGCGCTGGAGAGCAGGAACCAAACCTGAAGGCCTGAGGGTTCAGAGACCTCAGTGCTGGATGGTTCAGCAACGCCAATTCACCAAAAGAAAACCCTGGGAGAAGTGAATCAGGCATCCCGGCTGGGATGGTTCTAACCATGAGGAGCGTTAAGTAGCTGCAAAGAGGATGGCGTAGACCGGGATATCTTCCGGTACTTTCCTGAACTGACCTGGGAGGATCGCAGAAGTCATGATAGGCAGTAGGGATGAGCCGAACACCCCCCCGTTCGGCTCGCACCAGAACACGCGAACGGACCTAAAGTCCGTGCGAGCTTTAGAACCCTATTAGTTATAATGGATGCGAACTTTCGAAATCAAAAGTGCTAATTTTAAAGGCTAATATGCATGTTATTGTCATAAAAAGTGTTTGGGGACCTGGGTCCTTCCCCAGGGGACATGTATCAATGCAATTTTTTTTTTTAAAACGGCCGTTTTTTCAGGAGCAGTGATTTTAATAATGCTTAAATTGAAACAATAAAAGTGTAATATTCCTTTAAATTTCGTACCTGGGGGGTGTCTATAGTATGCCTGTGAAGGGACGCTTGTTTCCTGTGCTTAGATCTGTCCCTGCAAAAAGTGTCATTTTTGCAGGAAAAAAGCTATTTAAAATCACTCGCGGCTAATGTGAATTGACGGCTCCCGTAACACAGAGAACAGTCATTCATTGAAAGTCATTCATAAATAAAAAGTCATTCATAAAAAAAAAATAAAAAAAAAAAAAAAAAGTGTGGGGGTCCCCCCAAATTCAATAACCAGACCCTTGAGGTCTGGGATGGATTTTAAGTGGAACCCCAGCCAAAAAAATGGCATGGGGTCCCCCTCAAAATCCATACCAGACCCTTATCCGAGCACGCAACCTGGCAGGCCGCAGGAAAAGAGGGGGGACGAGAGAGGCCCCCCTCCCGCCTGAACCGTACCAGGCCACATGCCCTCAACATTGGGAGGATGCTTTGGGGGTCTGAGACCCCCAAAGCACCTTGTCCCCATGTTGATGAGGACAAGGGCCTCTTCCCCACAACCCTGGCCAGTGGTTGTGGGGGTCTGCGGGCGGGGGGCTTTTCGGAATCTGGAAGCCCCCTTTAACAAGGGGACCCCCAGATCCCGCCCCCCCTGTGTGAAATGGTAAGGGGGTACAAAAGTACCCCTACCATTTCACCAAAAAAGTGTCAAAAATTGTAAAAATGACAGGAGACGGTCTTTGACAATTCCTTTATTAAAATCTTCTTTCTTCTTTCTTCATCCTTCGGTTTCTTCATCTTCTCCTTCCGTCATCTTCTTCCATCTTCTTCCATCTTCTTCTTCCTTGGATCTGCTTCTTCTTGCGCTGGTCTTCTCGTCCGGCATCTTCTTCCATGGCGTCGGCGTCTGTTCTTCTGTCGGGCCGCTCCTCGCAATGGGAGGCTCCCGCTGTGTGAGGCTTCGTTCCGTCTGACAGGTCTTTTATAACGGAGGGCACCTGGTGACCCTGCTCCCTCTGACGTCATGGGGAAAGCCATAGGGAATTCCCCATGACGTCCCCGTGCGCCAGAGGGGGCGGGGTCACCAGGTGCCCTCCGTTATAAAAGACCTGTAAGACGCAGCGAAGCCTCACACAGCGGGAGCCTCCTATTGCGAGGAGTGACCCAAGAAGAGACACCGACACCGACCCCGACGCCATGGAAGAAGATGCCGGACGAGAAGGACGAGAAGACCAGCGCAAGAAGAAGCGGATCGGAGGAAGAAGATGATGGAAGAAGAAGATGGAAGAAGATGCCGGAAGGAGAAGATGAAGAAACCAAAGGATGAAGAAAGGAAGACCAGAGGAAAGAAGAAAGAATATTTTAATAAAGGAATTGTCAAAGACCGTCTCCTGTAATTTTTACAATTTTTGACACTTTTTTGGTGAAATGGTAGGGGTACTTTTGTACCCCTTACCATTTCACACAGGGGGGGGCGGGATCTGGGGGTCCCTTTGTTAAAGGGGGCTTCCAGATTCCGATAAGCCCCCCGCCCGCAGACCCCCACAACCACTGGCCAGGGTTGTGGGGAAGAGGCCCTTGTCCTCATCAACATGGGGACAAGGTGCTTTGGGGGTCTCAGACCCCCAAAGCACCCTCCCAATGTTGAGGGCATGTGGCCTGGTATGGTTCAGGCGGGAGGGGGGGGCGCTCTCGTCCCCCCCTCTTTTCCTGCAGCCTGCCAGGTTGCGTGCTTGGATAAGGGTCTGGTATGGATTTTGAGGGGGACCCCATGCCATTTTTTTTTGGCTGGGGTTCCCCTTAAAATCCTACCAGACCTCAAGGGTCTGGTATGGATTTTGAGGGGGACCCTACGCCATTTTTTTTTTTTTTTTTGGCTGGGGTCCCCCTTAATATCCATCCCAGACCTGAAGGGCCTGGTTATTGAATTTGGGGGGACCCCCACGCTTTTTTTTTTTTTTTTTATCAATGAATGACAGTTCTCTGTGTTACGGGAGCCATCAATTCATTAGCCGCGAGTGCTTTTAAATAGCTTTTTTCCTGCAAAAATGACACTTTTTGCAGGGACAGTTCTAAGCAGAGGAAACCTGCCCCCTTTCACAGGCAACCTATAGACACCCCCCAGATGTGATACTGCAATGCTGTACTAACAGCACGCACACACAAATCCCCAGAAATACAGCACATATTCTCAGCAGTCAGCAGCACACTGACACTGAAACACAATATGCGAGGCCGCCGCCGTCTTATACCGTGGGGCGTGTACTAAAGCCCCTGAGCTATAATTGGCTACAGGCATCCTGCCTGTAGCCAATTATGGCTCTCCTCGCTGCCGGCGCTGTGATTGGCCAAGCATGCGGGATCACAGTGCATGCTTGGCCAATCATCAGCCAGCATTGCACTGCGACTGGCGCAATGCATTGCGGGCCACTCGCATCACACGAATGTGATGCGAGCGGCCCAAATAGTTCTGGGTTCGCCGAACGGGCGAAACCCCCGATGTTCGATTCGAACATGGGTTCGAATCGAACACCGGGCCCATCCCTAATAGGCAGGTGAGGCCTGGGGCTTCCAGCATCCACATACCAAGATGCTTTGGGGCATTGGTCAGTTCACTTTGGGGAAGCGACTTAACTAATCTCAGGAATTAGAAGGAGGAGGCAGCTCATATGTTTCCCTGAATATCTGTAACGGACCGTAACCAAGACAATAAAGTTACCTGTTCAACATTATTGACTGTTGCTGATGTGATTCGTGCAGGCGTGGAAGAACGGAGGTATGTTAGCAGTAAAATATGAACACACCCAGCAGCTCCCAAGGGAGTAGTGCACTACATATATATATATATATATATATATATATATATATAAACCACTTATCGACCGCCGCACGACGATGTAAATACCTTTTTTGAAGAGGGATATCTCGGTAACGGCAGCAGCTGCTGCCACAACCGAGGTATCCTTCTCTTTAGGCGGCGGTTTGGTAAATGATAATGGTGGTCTCTGCGGCATATTCGCTGCGAGATGCCACCCACCCTCCCGCCGCTCTCCCACGCTTACCAGAGCCGTCGGCAGCGGTGGAGGCGATCGGGTCCTATCACTTCCTTGGTATGGAGATGAGTGAGGCTAAGATGGCCCCCACCCATCTCCATACCATAGCAGGGCGGAAGTGACGTCAAAACTTCTCAGTCAGGGGCGTTGCTAGGTCTACAAAAGATCTGGGGCTAGAGCCCATAGCAGCGAAGTAAAAACAGTCATATGCTGGACGGGCATACACATGTATAGAATATATACATATATATATATATATATATATATATATATACACACACACACACAGGACAGAAGTTGCAGACATGGTACAGATGTCAGAGGCTGCAGACATGGTACAGATGTCAGAGGCTGTGGAGGGGTCTTACACACACACACACTGCAAGATAGGACTTTATTTTCATTTCCTGGAGATGGGCTGTATTGTGGCACTAAATTCTTTGTTGTTAAAGCGGAAATCCACCTTAAATGGAACTTCCGCTTATCGGATTCCACCCCCCTCCGGTGCCACAATTGGCACCTTTCACTTCCGGGACTAGCTAGCCGCCCCTAGCCGCAGATGTCCCGCCCCTAGCCACAGATAAGCCTGCCACCCCCCCCCCCCCCATTGTGTCCTGGGAAAAAACAGTTCCCAGCACACAACGGGGACCAGTAAAGACGCGCAGCGCGACTCGCGCATGCGCAGTAGTGAACCGGGCAGTGAAGCCGTAACGCTTCACTTCCTGATTCCCTGACAGAGGATGGCAGCGGGGGCAGCCGAGAGATGAGCGATTGCTCGTCATCTTCTGCCAACATCGCTGGAACCTGGAACAGGTAAGTGTCCATTTATTAAAAGTCAGCAGCTGCAGTATTTGTAGCTGCTGACTTTTAATATTTTTTGTGCAGGTGGCCATCCTCTTTAATGCTCAAAATTCCTGAATATGTTAGAAATATACTGGGACTTTTCGGTTGCTACAGAGATATATTCCACACCCACATATATTAAAAAGAATGATTTTGAGAAAAGGCATCTACTGTATGTAGTACCTGAAAAGTCCCAGTATATTCCTAACATATTTAAAAATGTTACTTTCACTTTCACCTGCCAAGGTACAGGACAAGTTTACAGCACACATTAATACAGTGTGGAAGGCAGAACAATTGTGACTCACAGGAGAAGAATGCAGTCTGCCATCTGTCCTGTTATCTTCATTAAGCCTTGTGGGAGCTCTGGTGACTGCTTTATGGGTAGCAATGATTGCTACTGTGTTGTCCTGTTTTCTCTGTCCTCCCCCGGGAGGTGGGAGGGAGGCTCGTTGCTGACAGGAACACAAGTCACACAGGAACACAATGTAAAGAGGGAGTTTCTCCTTTCTGGACATGGACACGAGGGGTGTCTCAACTTAGCAGTGACAATGTCCAGGCTCCTAGGATGACACTCTCCTCCTCCCTCGCTCACTCAGCCCTGTGTCCAATCTGCACTAATTGTCAGTGCTGACATTTCCCATCCTTCCTCAAGCTAGCTCCTCTCCTGCTCAGTGAATTGGCGCCACAAATTCAACTTCTCTGGAGCCAATAAGAGAGGAGGGGTGTGGATTGAAGGCGGAAGCCCCCCTCCCGGCAATTAGCGAATATCAAGCAATAGAACTCTTTTATCTACACACAGCCACAGCACCGCTGCACCCAATAACAGACTCTGGGCTATGGGCCCCAGATTCGGAGCTACAGCCCCAGTAGCCACCCCCTAGCGACGCCACTGCTCTCAGTTTATTACACTTTCTGTGTCTGGGTCAATATTTTTTACTCACATTAAGCATTGTCATTGACACAGGAAGGTAGAGGTACAGAGGTTTTTTTAAACCCTTCTCTATTCTATCAAAACTAACATGTTTTACTGGAATTGCACTTTGAGCACCATCGATTTCACAGAGGACAATGGAATCCACTACATCAGTTTACTGTGCAACCATCAGTATGTGTTTTGTAAGTCACCTTACACATACAAACAATGATTTTTTTTTATCAGCATTACAATCTAGCTGGCTGTGTAAATATCAACAAAACATTAATCGTTGGTAAGACCTGAGGGCAGGTTTGGGAAAAACTGTGTTAGAAAGACATATATAGGTATTGTACTACTGGATTACCATCCTACTGTTCAAGCTGAATGACTTCAATAAACTGCTATAAAAAAACGAAACGATAGGTCCAATGATCCAGGAAAAGCAGCACATGGATAAATTATACTTGGTGACTTACCTCCAGCATACATGACCGCCAGCATTATGGAGGATATCCATGCAATTTCACTGTATGAGGTGTGGAATATCTCCTGGATTTCTTTGAAGAATACTGTAATGGCTTTGGGAAATGCATATGAAAATCCAATTGAAATAAATGAAGCAAAGACAACAACCCACCCCCATCCCCCATCTGGAGGGGTGTGAGAGAGCGTCACTGGCATATCAGGCATCTTTTCCGGGATGTATTGTCTGAAAAACATAATATTACAGAGGCACTTTTAAAAATGCATTTTGATTTTAGGACAGGTATACACAATTTAGAGAACAGCAACAAACAATTTTGTATATTATAAGCCTGACACATCTGATCAGCAATGGTCAGAAATGATCAGACATTTGACAATTGCTGTCTTATCAACTGACTGACCTCATCTTTTAATTTCGTTTTCATAACTATGATAAATAACAGACCCCTGTGGTTGCTTACATTCTCATTTACAGCTGGCTCTGTAATTTGACTTGTTATGCACTCTCAAAAGTTGGATGATAGAGGTTGATTTAATAAAGGCAGTTCACTTTGCAAGGGATTTTTCCATTAGCTTACTGAATGAGGTGAAGCTCTGCTGGCTTCCATTATTCAATCATGTGAAAGCAAAAACACTTGTTTCCTGCATGTGATTGGGTATTTTTTGCAAAGTGAATTTTCAATGCATTTTCTAAGCTATGGGAAACTTTTCCTGCAAAGTTAACAGCCTTTGTGCCTTTAATGAATCCACCCTAGTGAGGTCAGGCTCACAGGGTAGATATTTCCAGACTTCACATGAATTCTAGCATTCCAGTTGAAGTGTCAGGCTGGGACAATGTACAGTAAGAAAAGATAAACAAGAGGGAATATAAACCTTCAAAGGTAAGATTACACAATTTTCAATTCATTCCAAAGTATTCAGACTACAATGCAATATTTTGAGAATCTTGAATAATCCTAAACATGACTGATTGTCTTTAAAGTGGACCACCAAAAATTACATCTCCGCCATTGTATTCCTCCGGACTCCACAATTTAACAAAAAGACAAAGTTCCTTTAGGTTTTCTTTTTTTGTTTATTTCCAATACAGCTCATCCCATACACCCATTCCCACACAGGCAAGAATGATATGAAATCCTGTTTCTGCAGCCCACATCACATATCCCAGGAGGCATCAGCTAACAGACAGCGCTAGAGGAGGAAGGATCTGGAGCCACATTATCAGGGGGTAGCAGCAAGAACCAGGAAAACACAGCAGGCTCCTGGCGACCTAAGAAAGGAAGATGGCAGCAAGGGATTGGGTGTGCAACAGTTGAGTGGCAGATCACAACAGAACAACACTTGATTCATTGCACATGTGTGTATGTTTATTAGGGATAACCCAGCAAAAAAAAAATACACAATGTGGAGAGCTCTTCCGTAAAGTGCGATACAGTGGGTATCTATCCTGGATTGGTGTTATTTGAGCACAGCTTGTAAGAGACATTAACAACTATCATATAACATTTTCATACAACAGTTTCTTTTATGAATATTTATTTGATATTGTTTGGTTATACCGTCATAAACTGATATCTTTATAGGATCTTTATAGCATCACATAAGAAGCGAAAGTTAATAAAAAGTTAAGAAGACTTTGTAACACGTAAAAGCTGTTTAAACACAAGAAGCCAGTTGTTTAAAAAAATTACTTTTATAGTGTGACATGACTGAAATGTGAAAAAGAAGCAAAGATTAAATTATTGGGGCATTGGGTTACATAAGACAAAGCCAATTTCTAAGATGTATTACACTGCACAAAATACACACCTTAAAAGATTAAAGAACTAAAACCTAATGTCCTATGGCATTCACACTTCCACCCTGGTAGTGCGCTCTGTCCTGTCTAACAGGCTTTTGTATAGCGTAAGAGATAGGCTTGGCTGGAGACCTTTAGGTAAAAAGAAAACAGGTGATGAGCTTTACAATTTCCATGTTCTGTATGAAAAATAAATAGAATGAAGGGTGTAATGTACAATCTTTGATAATTCAACTGCAAACTAAAAGGTAGTAAAGGTAAACAATATGATCACGTCAGTTCCTTATGGTGAAAGCTGTACTGCTAGCAATGCAACCTCACTAATTTAAAGTAGGATTCACCATGGTAAGTACAACAATTTATTTCTATCATGAGTTCAGTTGAAGATACTTTCTAGTATCTTGGGAAATTTATTGTGATCAATCTACAATGGTTACCTTTTCAAGAAGCATTAGGTCCTTCACTGAAAATGTGCTGAACACAACATTCCTTTAGGTTGGAGCACAGGTCACTGCAGGCAGTGTGGTATAGTTCGACCTTCAGTTGTATAGAAACATGCTGTATGTCCCTTCACATAAAGTCACCTTAACACCACATCACAGAAACATTTGCAATAATTGTTTCAAATTAGACTTTTATGGTGTCACACCATTCACCACAGAAGACGTGTTTACCAAAAATAATGAATAAAATAATTTTAATTTATTTACACATAATGGGATACATACTGTCATACAATTTTTATTTATTTACAAATAATGGGATGTTGTATTCAGGGGTAGTACATGGAATAATATTCCTATTACATAATATTACCATTTATCCTTCAAATTTGGTAAGATCATTATGACATTCATATCATATAAATGTTTTCCCTGCAGATTATATTGATTTTTTTTTATTGCAAGGGAGTTACCGGTATGTGTTTCGCAGATATTTTTAGCTTCTTCAGACCCCAATACTCAGAATTCGGTAAGTATTTAACTTTTTTTTTGTTACATGTTTCACAGATATTTTTTACTTTCTCAGACTATAGGATTAGCATATAAGGCTTTGTTGCATATTTTCACCTAGGCCTATATGGGCTAGGTTAGCCGGGATGAAGTCCCAGATAACACTATCAAAAGCTTTTTTCTGCAGCTGTGGATACTAGAATAAAGGGTATGTGCTTGGTCTGTGCTAGATTAATTACATTAAGAACATATTGGGGTTGATTTAATAAAACTGAAGACTGCAAAATCTGGTGTAACTGTGCATGGTAGCTAATCAGCTTATAACTTCAGCTTGTTCAATTTTTTGACAAAAATAAAAAATAAACTGGAAGCTGATTCTATCTGATTTTGGTTTCTTTGCAGAGCAGCACCAGATTTTGCACTCTTCAGTTTTAGTAAATCAACCCCAGTGGGTATTGTCCCTGGTCTCTCGTTCCAGCACAAAGCCAGACTAGTGTCGGGATGTGGGATATTATTCTGGAGCTCAGAATTTTGGTAAAAATCTTCAAATCTACATTCAAGAGGGACATTAGGTAGGAAAGAGTTGGGGATTTTGAGCATTACAGTAATAAGTGCCTGTAAAGTATCACTGGGAAGTGGATGACCCTGTAGGATAGAATTGTACACTTCCAAAAATCTGTCTGCTAGTATCTCTTGAAAGGTTTTGTAATAGGTCCAGTGTGTAGCCAACAGGCCCTGGAGCTTTCCCATGTTTCATGTTTTTAATAGCCTGATTAGTTTCAACTACCAAAATAGTTTTTTCAAGGTGTTTTACTGCTTCTTCAGTTAGGACAGGCATGTCTGATTCTTTAAGATACCATGTTAAAAGCACATGCCTTTGAGTAGAGTCCATGTTGGGATCAGAGGGGTCTATGTGAGACTGTATGAAAGTATAAAACTTACATCATATAGTGTACATGTGTGTAACTGCCTGGGGGGGGGGCACTGCATGGGATGTAAGAAGGTCAAACTGATCATGCCCTTTGAAGAAACCTCCACATTTTATCTGGGAAAATACTTCAGATAACAGTCCTTTCCCATAAGAATATGCCAGTGTATGTAAGTAAATATACACGTGGGAAAGGACTGTAATCCATCTATACAGCTGGCAGCCAAAAGGGGCCCTTAGACATACAGAGAAGTGTTGACCTTCTGTGGTGGAGAGTATGTAGGACTAATGCCCCGTACACACGGTCGGATATTCCGATGGAAGTCTGTTTGACATGAATGTCATAATGATCTTACCAAATTTTAACAGAGAAGTATGGGATTTGGAAAAAGAAAAAAATCCCCTAGGTGGGTGCAGCAACGATCCAATGCTGCATCTGTCCCTGGCTGGCTCTGCAGTGAGAACTGAGAAATCAAAGGGTGCTGGTCGCTCAGTTCTCCCCTCTGGAGCGATTGGCTGTGGAGGGGGCAGGAGGGGCTGGCCCAGACTCTCAGTGGCTTGCTGAGAGGCTGAGTCAGGTCCCAATCCAGGCTTCTAGGTGGATCCCAACCATATCAGAGCCTGTCCCGCTGTTGGCTGAAAACTGATCACAGGAGTGCAGAACAAACTTTACTCCTGTTATCTATAGGAGAAGTATAGCCAAACTAGATTTGGCTATACTTCTCCTCTAAGGGGTAAATGTATGGGAATATTATGCCTATGCATATGGTTGTGGTACTACTCTTAAATAATGTTAAATACAAGACTCTATTATTTTTGTTTGTTTTATTAATTGCCTATACAATTTTATGGAGTTATAAATAGATAATGATTGTTTTTCTATATTTTTGGTAAACGCCTTTTCTTTGGTGAATGGTGTGACACCTTAAAAGTCTCTTTGATACAATTATCGAAGCCATTCATGGGCAGGTCCTCTCCATCAACAACAACCTTGTTGCATTGTGTTCCTTTTCTTTCTATAGCCCAACAACCCAGGCTTCTTTATATATATACAATGCGCCCTGTAAATACATTTTCATGCTTTTAAAATAATATATTGTTCTTTTTATATAAGATTTTACATATAATAAAACATCATATTATCACACTGATTTTAAATTGGCAGGCAGGAATAACTCATGCTTTTTTCAGTTGTAGCTCTGTTAGAGAGCAAATCATTAGTTGAAGGACTGATCTACAAATTGTATCCATCTATGGCTAACCTTGAAGTAAACCTGTGACTAGGCTGAATAAACACAGTATAGTATAGTATATCACAGCAAGCACCACATGCTGCTAGAACATAATGCCATTTTAATTCTGAGTGTAGTCACAGATGGTGCCCCACTTATTTATTCAGTTCACCCCGAATGCCACAGCACAATGTCTGGAGTCTGAGAAAATTATCATCAAGCCTAAACATTGTCATATGGGGATAATACTCAGTTTATGCAACTGTTGCCCCTAAGAAAGAATTGCAGAGGTTGTTCATGGGGCTCTATGCACACTTTGAATGAACCAGTACTTAAATTGGCCATAATATGGTGCCTGCTTTTGCTTGTTCAGCCTAGCAATAGATGAGAAGACCAGTTTCCCAACTAATGATATACTGTACATACACCTAGAGCTACAATTGAAAGGATCAATGGGTATTCCTGCCTGCAAAAAAACAAAAACTCAGTATTATAATTTTTTTTTTAAACTTCCATATACAAATTACACTTGCCAAGCCAATACCGTGGTGATTTGCTATCCAACAAACAGTGTATACAAAGGAAATTGTCACAGCGCTGGAGTATCAAAGCCTTTAAATTCTATATATACCGAAGCAACAAACAAGTACATCCATGTATATGCACAATCAGAAAAATCAAACAGGAAGAAAAAACTTACATTAAAGCGGAGCTACACTGCCCCTGATGTTTTTTTTTTTCCACTGGTGATTGAATAATAAATTCTTTTGTAAATTATTAACTCACCTGTCCTGCTTGTCTCACTGTTGCCGTTCGTTTTTTCTGTCCAAAAAGCACTTTATATTCATTTCCGGTTTCTTCACCATCTTGCCTGTGGGCATTTGAATACTCCAGGGCATTCTCTTCCTGGATTTCCGCTCCTGTTGCCATCACAACGGCGGCGGCGTCGAAAGTCGGGCCCCGTTGTGATAGCAGAGACCGAACGTGACTGTCGTGTTGATGTCACGTTCGGTTTCAAGTCTCGCGCAATCTCGGGCCAGGCAGCCGCACTGACTCCTGGGAGCTATGACAAGCTCCCAGGAGACAGTGCGGGCTAGGGGATATTACGTAATAGCCGTAATATCCCCGCCCATATCCGAGGACCCAAGAACCAGGAAGTGAAGAAAACAACTAAAGGTAAGTAAAAAAAAAAAAAAAAAAAAACTACCGTTTCGGATCGAGGAAGGTGAGTATTTTTTTTTTTTTATAGGTTGTAAAAACGGGTGGCGCTCCGCTTTAAACAAGTAACAAAAAAGAAAAAAAACAGTAAGCAATCAGACAAGAGAATACTGCTGTATGTTAGTAGACTGAGTGTGTCCACCCAGGCGCCCAGCACCAAAAGTCATAATAACACTGACTTCCAGCCCAAACAGGGGTAATAGCAAGAACAGAGGGGAGGGTTTGACTCAAAACAGACAGTAACTAGGGCAGTGATGGCGAACCTTGGCACCCCAGATGTTTTGGAACTACATTTCCCATGATGCTCATGTACTCTGCAGTGTAGTTGAGCATCATGGGAAATGTAATTCCAAAACATCTGGGGTGCCAAGGTTCAACATCACTGAACTAGGGTATAGGGTCAGAGACTAAATGTAGAAGAGAGACACTGGTGTATTGTGTGTCCAGCTAGGGTCCCCAGAGTACTGGACACCTTCTCGCCTCATAAGTTAGCTTATAAAGTGTGAGGTTCTGGTTAATTAAACATTTCCACAAAGCAATGTGCAGGGGGTCAGAACATATCCACTATAACAGTGGTCATCAACCCTGTCCTCAGGGCCCACTAACAGGCCAGGTTTGCAAGATAACTGAAATACATCACAGGTGATATAATTTGCTGCTTAGTGATTGTAGTATTCTAGTCTTCATCTCTCCAAGGTAATACATAAAACCTGGCCTGTTAGTGGGCCCTGAGGACAGGGTTGATGACCACTGCACTATAATGCAATGGGCTTCCTGGCATAATAGAGCAGTATCCATAAGAAATGTTTAGCTTTAGCAGTCAGTTCAATACAATCAAATACCCAGAGAAGACACTACTTAGGGCTACAGACATTGGGGAGATCAAAATAAACTTTCCCGGACACCCTCTCGCCTCATAAGTTAGCTTATAAAGTAGGAGGTTCTGGTTAATTAAACATATCCACAATGTGCAGGGGGTCAGAACGTATCCAGTATGATGCAATGGTCTTCCTGGCATAATAGAGCAGTATCCATAAGAAACGTTTAGCTTTAGCAGTCAGTTCAATATCATCAAATATCCCCAGAGAAAACACCACTTAAGGCTACAGACATTGAGGAAATCGAAATTAACTGAAATAAATGCAGTATTCTCAAACCAAAACAGTCTGACCTTAATGCACGGCCAAACCATATACATAAAGTTCCCTTGTTCTGACTCACATTTATGGGATGCGTGGGTGCCGTGTTTGCACATAAGAAATAAACATAGGTGTATAGTACGTTCTGTGTAAGTATATTAATTATTTGAGTTTGTCCCTAGCAGAGATTAGAGTATCGGGATATGAGGCATACACCTCCTCCCAATCATCTGCAGAGAGGTCCGGGATATCAACCAGACACCTGTCTTGTACTTTAGTTAGCTGGGTGTAAGGTCTGTCTAGTAGTAAGGAGTAGTAAGCAGAAGTAAATCATGTGATAAGATGAAATAAGAGCACACTCCAGTTCAGAATTACTTAAAGAGGAGTTCCACCTGGGAAAAAAAAAATGAAAAGTCAGCAGCTACAAATACTGTAGCTGCTGACTTTTAATATATGTACACTCACCCGCCCAGGGAGCACACGATGACAGCACCTTAGTCGGGTGTGGCCACCGCCATCTTCGTCGAGGCAAAATGTCTGTAAAGCCTTTTCGGCTTTACGGCTGATTTCCTACTGTGCATGCGTACTGCGCTTTCTAATTGACAGGATGCGGAGGAAGGAGGAGGGGGCCAAACTTACAAAAGGGACGGTGCCATGGGGCCATCTCCCAGAAGTGGGGACAGGGACCTGTCAAAAAACAGGTCCTTGTTCCCTCCTCCCCCTGAAAGGTACCAAATGTGGCACCGGAGGGGGATGGAGCAAATATGCAGAGATTCCACTTTTGGGTGGAACTCTGCTTTAAATGCACCTTCCGAAGTCCCAGCTGTGCTTCTGCCGCAAGGTGTAATTGTAAGTACCTGAAGTGTCACCCAAGGGGATATGCAGAGTATTATAATTTAATGCTTTAACATATAACATTCTAATACATTGTAAAAACAATGCAAGTACACATTTAATAGGGATATATTGTAGACATACTTGTCAGCGACAGAGTGGCAAAACACACCTAAGATCTATGGGCAGTTGGGCACCTTTAGACTGGCATATCTTCATACATAAATGAAATATTACATTCTGGCTGCTGTTTCCAATGAAATGTATCATTTAGTATATCACAGTTGCATTTGCATTCAACTTTAATTGTAAAAAAAATGACTGAGCATAGCACAGTGGCTGTACAGAATCCCTAAAAGCAACAACATATATGGAGTGGAAACAGACTTTTAAAGAGAACAGTGAATCAAGAAAAAGTGTCACCTTCTCTATTTTTATCTACACATCAGCTGACATGTCTGATTTGTCCAAGTACAAAGCATGTGACTTACACTTGTACATTCAGTGATACTGGCTGCTGCTCTTGGAAGGTTTTGTTGAAATAACAATGCTATGTAAAATATGCAGTTAAAGACCCACATGTCACTTAGAAGAACGTTGACAGTAGAAGCTAGATCTGGTATATTGTGATTAATTACCAAGGGAGTAGAGGTTTTTCATCTAACAAATGTGTAATTTCACTTTGCAAAATGAATGTTAGCAAATAAGATGAAGCTGTGTTCACTTTGAAAACCCAATCGTGTGTTAGAAAAGCAAATCTTGTTTTTTTTTCCTTCCCTTGCACATGATTTGGTATTCAACGCGAACAGACCTTCATCTTATTTAGCAACATATACTTTGAAAAGTCTACTTTTATAGGTGAACAACCTCTATACTACAAGAAACATATAGAAGGGTAAAAAGAAAAAAAAAAAATACATTAGCAGGTAGCCTGAACAAATTCGCCAAAAACACACTATGTTACCAAAAGTATCAGGATGCCTGCCTTTACACGCACATGAACTTTAATGGCATCCCAGTCTTAGTCCGTAAGGTTCAATATTAAGTTGGCCTACCCTTGGCAGCTATAACAGCTTCAACTCTTCTGGGAACGCTGTCCACAATGTTTAGGAGTGTGTCCATGTTTGACCATTCATCCAGAAGCGCATTTGTGAGGTCAGACACTGATGTTGGAGAGAAGGCCTGGCTCGCAGTCTGCATTCTAATTCATCCCAAATGTGTTCTTTCGGGTTGAGGTCAGGACTCTGTGCAGGCCAGTCAAGTTCCTGAACCCCAAACTTGCTCATGCCTGACTTTATGGACCTTGCTTTGTGCACTGGTGTGCAGTCATGTTGCAACAGGAAGGGCCATCCCCAAACTTTTCTCACAAAGTTGGGAGCATGAAATTGTCCAAAATGTCTTGGTATTCTGACACCTTAAGAGTTCCCTTCACTGGAAAAAAGGGGCCAAGCCCAGCCCCTGAAAAACAACCCCACACCATAATCCCTCGTCCACCAAATGATTTGGACCAGTGCACAAAGCAAGGTCCTTAAAGACATGGATGAGCCAGTTTGGGGTGGAAGAACTTGACTGGCCTGAGAATTCTGACCTCAACCCCATAGAACACCTTTGGGATGAATTAGAGCACAGACTGCGAAGAAGGGCCTTCTCTTCAACTTCAGTGCCTGACCTCACAAATGCGCTTCTGGAAGAATGGTCAAACATTCCCACAGACACACTCATAAACCTTGTGGACAACCTTCCCAGAAGGAGATGAAGCTGTTATAGCTGCAAAGGGTGGTCCAACTCAGTATTGAACCCTACAGACTAAGACTGGAATGTCATTAAAGTTCATGTGTGTGTAAAGGCAGTCACCCCAATACTTTTGGTAATATCTTGTAACTAGTAAATCCGTGCAAAACTGAATTTTTTACTCTGTTACAGTCATACATAGAGTATATGGTACATACAGGGCCGTAGATAATATTTTGTTCTGGGGGGGGGGGGGGGGGGGGGGGGGCTGGGTTCAGCAGCAGGTACAGGTATTAAGTAAAATCTTTTTAAATAGCACAAATTGTGCCAAATTCAAAAAGACTGGAAAAGGGAAAACCTATGTGTTGCTCAAAGTAAGCAATCACATCCGTAATTCTATTTTCTCAGATCCTCTTGAAAATTTAACCTGATTTCCATTTTGCCTTCTTCCAGTTTGTACGAACATTGCCCAGTAAGGTTGGCTATTGTCCAGTCTAAAGCCTGGTACGGGCTGAATAAAAAAAAAAAAAAAAAAACTGACAGATCAATGTACTAACACACGTGGTGTGTTTTTTCGTAACTTTTTTTTTTGTTGAATTGGTAATTTCCCTTAGGCCCCTTTCACACTGGGGGGGGGAGCCGCGGTGACGGTAAAGCAGCGCTATATTTAGCGCTGCTTTACCGTCGTTTTAACCGCGGTATTCGGCCGCTCGCGGTGCGGTTTTAACCCCCGCGAGTGGCCGAAAAGGGGTTAAACACCCCCGCAGAGCGCCGCCGTAGCGGCGCTTTGCGGCGGTATTACCGCGGTTTCACCGCGGTGTCCCATTCTATTCAATGGGAAGGAGCGGTATAGGAGCGGTGAACACACCGCTCCTATCCCGCTCCAAAGATGCTGCTAGCAGGACTTTTTTTGTCATCCTGCTAGCGCACCGCTCCAGTGTGAAAGCCCGCCGGCTTTCACACTGGAGTTAAAGGGGCAGGATTTTTTCATGCGGTGAACAGGCGCTATTTTTAGCGCTGCACCGCATGAAAAACGCTTAGGTGTGAAAGGGGCCTTACAATGGTGCTGCTAAACGTGCTTCGAATGGATTGAACAAAAAAATTCGTACATTCGTAACTTTTTTTTTCGATTCGTAACTTTTTTTTTCGATTCGTAACTTTTTTTTTTTTTTTTCGATTTGTAATTTCCGTATCTCTATTGAACAAAAAAATTCGTACATTCGTAACTTTTTTTTTTCGATTCGTAACTTTTTTGTTTTCGATTCGTAACTTTTTTTTCGATTCGTAAATTATTAAAATGTAATAATAGCATACACATTACATAAAATTATGAATTATGCTCCGATTACGAATCTACGAATGTTACGAATGTTACGAATGAACGAATAAATACGAATGCGTCCGAAAATTAAACTAACGAAAAAACGAATCAACGAAAAAATAACTCTTACGAATGTACGAATCGTTCCGAATCCGAACACCGACGACTTACGAATGTACGAATCGTTACGAATCCGAACACCGACGACTTACGAATGTACGAATCGTTACGAATCAACGGAAACGAAAAAAACGAAACAAAAAAAAACGAATTTTTTTTCGGAAACGAAAAAAACGAAACGAAAATAAACAAATTTTTTTGTTGTGCACATGTCTATCTGGGGGGAGTTTTCAACCCTCCAAACCCCCCCCCCCTTATCTACGTCCCTAGGTACATAACATATATATTCATTGAAGTAACCTTTGCTCTTGAAACTGTACCAGTAACATGCCAAGTTACATTTTACATTTTAACCAACTTATATTTATCGTAATTTGTTAAAACAAAGTTATTTGTGAAAATCTGTGAAAGAATGCATATATTTTCCCTTCTAAAAATTGTAATCTTTATATAGTAAATATGATGGTGGAGTGGAAGATATTAACTTTATAGAAAATTAGAACAGAGAAGACAAGTAGACTGCAAGAAGACTGCACTAAACTCTATAAGCCAAAAAGGTTAGGAAGAGACATGTGATGAGAATTCAATGATGGATTACTTAAATATTTTTTGTTGTCTGTTTTCTAAAGTGGAACTCAAGGAAATATTTTTTTTTTTTGGGGGGGGGGGGGGGCATATCACAACGTAAATTAATTGATTCTAATAAAGCCTATCCTGTGCTCAGCTGAGTCAGATCTCTGCTGATTACTGTATAAATCTTAGTTTAATACATGCCAGATGCTACACATGGCAATCTTCTTCCAGTTTTGCAAGCTCCAGTTCTCATAAAGGATCCTGGCATTCACCTGCTTTCTCCTCTACCCCAGTCCATTAACAAAATACATTTTCAAAGATTGTAATATAAAATGGGGAACTGTGTTGTTTACCCACCCCTCATCTGCCCTCTCTGTCCCCATTTATTCCCAGAATGCCTTGCAATCTGTAAAAAGTCTATAAGGTATACTAGACGAAGGGAGAGAATGGAGAAGGTTAAAGACAAGATCCTTTACTGTATGAGAGTCAGAATTCTCATAGAAAAGCCTTTAATAGGAGTAACTAAAAATGTACACTGTGGTGTCCACCCCACACACACACCCCCCAAGAAAAAAAAAGAAAAATCCTGGAGTTTTTACCTTAAACAACTTCCTGCCCTGACAAGTCACGCTCCATTCTGTACAATAGAACCGTTCTAATAGGAGCGACTCAAGATGCTCAGACTTAGAAAAAGGTTCCTGTACTACTTTGGGGTGACTTCAGAGCGGCTTGCATTGACTTCTATACAGAAGTCGTTTTGCAAGCCACCCTGAAGTGGCGCTGTACAGGGCGGCTTCAGAGTCAGGCAAATTTGAAGCTGCCCCTGTGTGAACTAGCTCTTAGAAAAACAAAGGCTGCACAATCCTGCGAAACCCCCACATATGTGCAGACATGTTGCTCTTCCTTTCTGGGCAGAAACCTTCTGCTTTTGTGGGGGTTTGTGGGATTTCGTACATGTGCAGACATGTTGTGGGGCTCTATCAGGTCCTCTAAACCTGTGGTATGATTGCACATGTGTGAGATATAACGGCATATTGCACTGGGCACGTCATGCTCGCCTAGATGAGGATGTAGAAAGTAAAAAGTTAATGATTAATAAAGGTATTTATTGTTTATTGTAATCCAAAATTTCTTCCAGGTGGAAGGGGGAGGAGACAGAGGAAAGAAAGTTACCTGTATATTCATGGGTGAAGGGCTGCTTTAATATTTGAAGCCAATGCTTCCCAGTTTTATTTTTACTTTTACTTTCTCTTAGACCTCTTTCACGCTGAGGCGGTTTCCAGGCGTTTTAGAGAAATAGCCTCTAAAAAGCACCTGAAAACCACCTCCCATGCATTTCAGTGTGTCTTTTGACACTGGGGCCGTGCGCTTGTGGGACGTTAGGAAAAGTCCTGCAAGCAGCATCTTTGGGGAGGTTTGGAAGTGCTGTATACAGTGCTCTCAAAACGCCCTGCCCATTGAAATGACTGGGCAGCACTTCCAAAGTGCCTGAAAAGTGCCTCAGAAGTGCTGCAACACAGGCATTTTTAACCCTTTCTTTGGGGTTAAAACTCCCCGCTAGTGGTCGAAAAGCGCCGCTTAGACAGCTCTAAAGCAGTCATGGCCCCAGTGTGAAAGGGGTCTTAGACGCTCAGCTCACCCCTCTCAGCAGTGAGTTGACAGTCTGCCAGTCTTCTAATCTCTAATGACCAGAAAAACATGCGGCTTGAGAGTTCAAAGACGCATAACAAGTCACGCCCCATTATCGGCAATGGAACCGTTCTAATCGGTTCGACGCAAGTCGCTCCAACTTAGAAAAGGGTTCCTTCACTACTTTGGGTTGACTTCAACACGGCTTGCACTGACTTCTATTAAAGAAGTCGTATGCAAGCCACAATGAAGTCACGCAGGGATGTCGGATTCAAAGACTCGCAGCTTTGCAGCCGCGGTAGTGTGAACAAGGGCTAAAGCAGTGTTCTGAGCCCTGACTTGAAAGACTTCTATGCTTCAGTTGTAAACTTTTAGAATGAATTGTTTCAGGGTGGCTGTAACTACAGAGGTCAGCAAGGGGTTATTTTAAAGCTTTTTAGCGCTTATAAAATGTACATATATCTTCGCAAAGTGTACTTTAGTCGTTTCTGAATACTTCTTCAGTTTAAGCCAAGCAAAGAGCAATCTCACCTGCTATGCATTTATATGTAGCAAAGAAATATAAATACCACATTTTATGCAAATGAACAGTAACATGTCGGCGTCATTCAAATAATATATTACCTTGCTGCCATATTGCAGCTGCTAATGACAGCTGCGGTTTGGCTGAGAACCAGTCACTTCAGGGTATATTTTTTGCCAGGGGGGAGAACCTGTCAGTTGGCTTTTAGGAAAATGATTAAAGGGTAAGTTCACCTTTGTACACTTTTTTTTTTCTAAATTCCAGCTCCCCTATGCACCAATATAGCATTCATGTACTTAAAATATCAAAGCTTTCCATTAAATCTACAGTCACTTACTTTTCTTGTGTTAATCCACATTTCCAGACTTTTCCATTAGTAATGTCTTGTTCCTGATCAGACTAGAGGTCATGACACAGGAAGGAGTTGACCAGCTGAGCTCATTAGCACACACCCTGCGTCATCCACCCTCCCATTCCCAGGTACATGTTTTTTAAATGAAATGCAAGCAATCAATCAACCAATCAGTGATTACCCTTCTCACTAAATACACAATCAGATTGCATAGTGTATGGCCATCTTTATACAAGTACATAGGAGGGAGTGGACAGAAACACTCAGCTGTCAAGCCCCATTCACAACTCTGCATATCAAAATGTTTGCTCCCACTATGCTAGATGTGAATGGGGCCTGAAAGTGAAATTGGTGTGGTAACACAAGAACAATGAGGCTCCATTCACATCTGGGCGTTTCCTTGCATTTCAGAAATACACTGCACTAAAAATCGCAGTAAAAATGCACCAAGCTCCACTCTAAAAAAAAGCTTGTTTGGGGCAATTGCTGCATGTAGGGCAGCTCATTCAGGTGGATGTACTGCCCTATGTGTGATGATTGAAAATGCTCAAACGCCCCCCCCCACACTAAAAAAAAAATACGCATGTGGGAATGCGAGTTCCCGCTATGCAGAGCTGTGAACGGGGCTTGACAGCTGAGTGTTTCTGTCCACTCCCATCTATGTACTTGTATAAAGATGACCAGACACTTTTCGGCAGCAAAGGACAATTCCGTCGGACAATTCGACCGTGTGTGGGCTTCATCGGACCTTTGCTGTCGAAAAATCAGATGGACTTTAGATTTAGGACATGTTTCAAATCTTTCCGTTGGACTCGAGTCTGTATGCTAGTCCAACGGACGAAAACCGACGCTAGGGAAGCTATTGGCTACTGGCTATGAACTTCCTTATTCTAGTCCGGTCGTACGTCATCACATTCGAATACATCGGACTTTGGTGTGATTGTGTGTAGACAAGTCCGATTCGACGGAAGTCCGTCGAAAGTCTGTCAAAAGTCTGTCAAAAGTCCGTCGAAAGTCCGTTGAAAGTCCGTTGAAAAGTCAGACGGAATTCAGTCCGTCTAAAAGTCCGGTTGTGTGTACATGGCATAAGTGTCCAACCAGCAAAGCCCTATGAGAGAGGAACTCAGAAAGCTAAGCCAAATAAGCGTTCAGGTATCCTGTGCCCCTTCCACCTTCCTTACTGTTCTTCATGCCCTAGTGCAATAAAACTACAAAATCTTATCTGAAGAGATTGGCACCCATCTTTTGAACATGCAGAGAAAATAATCATTCCTTTAGATGAATGTACTCGGGACCTTATTGCCAAGTAAGTGGGCTTAGGACATTCACAATGTAGCTGTTGATCAGTTATACATTGATAATTAGTTAATTTAAAAAATCATAGTCTCTATCATTTTTATTAACTTCTTCAATTGAAAGTACCTGGTCGATCCTGCCAGTCACCTATCTTCCTTGTTCTATACTGAGAAGTTGATTAGTGCTTGTGTGGTCAGTTTTCATCTTTTGGCTGACCATTCAGAGGTACAGGACACTGTGCAGACACAGTATGCCTGTATTGGGTAGTTTATTCAGCCACCATGCCTTCTGACCAATTACAGCAGGTCTCTGGCACACATCCCTCTCCTAATCATAGCTTGCCTCTTGAACACACACCCCTGCTCAAGCACAGCCTGAGTCTTGCCTCAAGCACATTGTGTGCCTGCACAGTGTCCTGTAACCCCACTCTTCACTATCAGGAAGAAGAGATGGTCACATGACAGTTCTTTGTAAAAAGAAAAAAAAAAAAGGTAAGAAAGATCATTTCTGTTATGGTGCCTGTGTAATTACAACTGTATTAGGAAGTGTCTATAACATAGGAAGTTCACGACAACTTTAACAACAGCATTGCAGATGTACATCTAAAGCCCCATACACACGGTCGGATTTTCGCATGGATTCTGTCCGATCGGACAATGTTGTCGAAAAATCCGACCGTGTGTATGCACCATCGGACAGTGTACGTCGGATTGTCCGACGGACAAAGTCCTATCTCCTGCTGGATAGATTTTTTGACAACAAGGTCCGATCACACCAAATCCGATCGTGTGTATGGTAGTCCGACGGACAAAGTGCTACGCATGCTCAGATCACATTACAAGACCAAAGCTATTGGCTACTAGCCTCTACGTAGTCCCGTCGTAGGCAACAAACGTCACCACGTTCAGAATGATCGGATTTTCCGGAAACTTTGTCCGACCGTGTGTACGCAAAACCAACATCGGACAAAGTACGACGGACATGATCCGACGGACCTGGTCCTCGGATAATCCGCGCGTGTGTATGGGGCTTAAGGTTTCAAAGTGCATCCTATTTTTTTTTTGTTTTGCAGTAGTGTACTATTTTATAAAGTGGAAAGATAAAGTACATCAAAACTGAAATGTTATTGGATAAATAAATCTTTTAAATGCTGTAAAAGTATAATAGTAGTCCAACCAGTTTATTAAGTGCCCAATTAAATTACTGAACTGTTGTAGTTTTATAAACACAGGGTAAGTCAAGTTGTACTGGTTCCTGTAATGAATACAAACAGGTTGCTTATTGTCTGACCATAACCGCTTTAACTAATGTTTTTCAGACCCTTAGAATTATAGAAATGTTTTCATGTTCTCTGTGTACATATGAGCTTTTTATTTTTATTTTTTATTTTTTATTATTATTTATTCTTTATTATTTTTTTTTCCTTCAAATTATAAAACATCATATAAAAACATTACAGCACAATGTATTTCAGTGTGTTATCTTTTTCCATATTATGATACTTACCACCAGTCTTTACCCTCTTCCATCTCTCCTCCTCCCTCCCTTCCCCCCTCCAATTCAGTACTCCCTGATCCTACTATCTTATTCTTTTCTCCAATCTATGGCTGTTTTTATATATATACCTATATATATTAACTATTCTAGTCTAGATTACTCCTCCATTATTCCAGCACATCTTTAACATCTTACTCATAGTATTATTCCCATCCCTATCCTGTTTCTTTAGGTGTTTCTCTGGTCTTTCTCTATTTCCTTCCTTCTAAAGGAGATAACCCATCTTAACTAGCCAGGGCCTCCACATCTTTTCAAATTCCTTAAGATTTCCTCTTTTAGTGTAGACTACTTTTTCCTTCCATACTATCTCATTTATGGTGTGGGTCCATTCTCTCACTGACGGGGGTCTCCTAGACAACCATCTCTGCACAATCAGTTTTCTTGCTTGGAATAAACACCTTAATACTACTACCGTAGTACTTGCCACTTCACTCGATTCCTCCCTGTATCCCAATACACAGAGTTTGGCTTCCATCTCTAACATCATCCCATAGATTCTATTTATGGTGTCAAGAACCCCTGCCCAGTATCAAAATAACTTTAGGCATCTTCACACCATATGTATAAGGTCTCCGGTCTCCTGGAATCTAAGGCAATTAGCATCCGGTCTGCTACCAAACAAAAACAACCTCTTAGGGGTGTAATAGGCTCTATGTATCAACATCAGGTGTTATACTTTTGTGAAGGAGAGACCGATACCAATGGTCCCAGCTCCAGTATCCTTCTCCACTGTTCCTCCGTTTTTTCCCCTATATTCTCTTCTCATATTTTCCTACTATTGAGGGGCTCCAGACCTGCGAAAGCTCTATTACGTAGCTGTGCATATAGCTCAGAAATAAGCCCCTTGGTCATATCCGGCTTAAATATCCTTTGGAAGAGGAGGGTTTTATTCCATTCTAATGCTCACATCTTAAACTGGGCTTCTAAGGCATGTCTAATCTTGTCTAATGGCATGTCTAATCTGTAGAAATATAAAATGAGTGGTTTGGTATATCGTACTCTCTTCTCAAATCTGTCTCTGTCTCTTCTCGAAAACGTTTTTAAAGTTCTCCCATCGTATAGATGTACCAGCCTATTTATACCCTGAATTTCACATTCTTTGATTTTTCCTATTGGCAACAACTCCTGCAGGTTCTTATTATTCCAAAGGGGGGTATGTTCTAGTACCCCTTTATACCCCATTATTATTTTAACTGTTTTCCATACTTTTATAACCATCTTTATAGTTGGATTCCTCAAGAAAAAAGTCCGCCTCCAAGCCTCCACCAATGTATTAAGCAAGGCTCCTGACAACATTATTCTCCCACTTGCACCACCTCCTCCCAGGGTGTCACAACCCCTTAAGTGCTGCAGCTGTGCTGCCAAGTAGTAACTTCTGGGGTGAGGTACCGCTAAGCCCCCCTCCCTTGTTGGTAGCTGCAACGTTTGCATTCGGATCCTAACCTGGCCCTTTTTCCATATTAATTCCCTAAAAAGGGTTTCAATTTTTTTAAATATTTTTTTATATATCCACACTGGAGAATTATGTAGCAGGTATAACAGTTGGGCATCTATATCATTTTAATCAAATTACATCGAGCCGCTACTGATAAGAGAAACCGGCTCCAAATATTACTTTTTTGTTTGAATTTAGTCAATAGTGGTATTATATTCTTACTAATGTATTGATTAGGGTTTCTCGTCAGATATTTCATTGTTTCTGCTACCTCTAGTTGGGGCATTTCAGGCATTACCGAGTTGCTAATAGGGTCCACTGGTAACAATGTCAACTTCACCCACTTTATCGCTAAGCCCGTAAATCTTCCAAACTCCTCTACTATATTTATTACCTTTCTGAGGGATTGCCCAGTGTCCCCCAAAAAACCAAGAACATAAGCCACATATAATGCAATCGTTTCCTACTCCGTCTTCCTTTGGAATCCGTTCATACCTGGACTTGATCTAATTGCAATTGCCAATGGCTCCTTCTCCCCCTTTTCAGTTGAGTCATTCCCGAATATTCGTTTTTAATTCTAAGTTTAGCACTTGGGTCATTATACAATGTTTTTATGCATCCAATAAAAGAAGATCCAAACCCAAATACCTCCAGAACACACCAGATGTAACCCCACTCTAGGCTATCGAAAGCTTGGGTCACATCTAGGGACAGGACAGCTCTCGATACCATATTTTCTGATGCGGTCTGCAGGTTTAGGAATGCCCTTCTGATATTTATACTATTTGGAATATTAGCAATAAATTCAGTTTGATCTGGGTGTATGAGTTTTGAGACAATTTTATTGTCTCAAAACTCATACACCCAGATCAAAACTATCTACATTACTATAATTTTCCAAAAACTGATTAAAATGCAATTAATGATAACTTGGAACCAGGACAACTATGGAGGAAAAAATCCTATTTTCCAATTTTTTTTTTTTTTTGTTTTAAAGCGATGTACACCCACAGCGGTTCGGGAAGCCATGCCAACCTGCCGCAGTATAATTATGGCAGCTGGTCAGCAAGCAGTTAACCGCCACTGTTACAAAATGTATTCTGCTATATTTCTTTTGTAGAAATAACTCAAATCAGTGTATATTATTTAGTCTGTGTGAAAGTTATAGAGTCTACAAACTATGGTATATATACTTGAAAATTGATCAGTTCTGATGTACTGACACCTCATTTCTTGAGGCCCTAAAATGCCAGAAAATGACAGTTGTTAGGTGGAGATGGGATGGGCTTCTCTGAAGAGAAAGGTTTTGGGAGGAGATGATAAGGAAACTAGAGAGCAGGAGGTCTGAGGATGAACAAAGAGAACACTTTGGTTGTTATTTTGAGATTAGGTTAGGGATGTACCCGGGGCTAAGTTGTGGATGGCTTTGTGAGTTATTGTTAGTATTTTGAATTTAATTCATTCGGTGAGTGGCAGCCAATGGAAGGATCGGCAGAGAGGGGTAGCAGATGCTGAGCAGTTAGTAAGGGGAATGAGTCTGGCAGCAGCATTCATGATGGACTGAATAGGGGATAGCCTATTTAAAGATAAGCCAATGAGTAGGGAGTTGCAGTAGTTGAGGCGAGACATAACCAGAGAGTGAATTAGAAACTTTGTGGTGTCATTGGTTAGGAAGAGACGAATTTTGGAGATGTTGCAGAGGTTAAGGCAGCGAGCTTTGGAAAGTGATTGGATATAGCCATATTGGTCATATGCCACTATCCCCTTTCCTTGCCTTATATTGCTGATGACAGTTGAGGGAGCTGTCATTCAGCCCGTGTTGTCATCATGTCTTTTCTTTTCGTAGGGCTTTAGGCATCATGGAGGGACATTTTTTTTTGATAAAAGACTAGTCAAAAACGGTGTTTTTATTCACGCTTTGAATTTATTTTTTTGTGAATGAGTAGGGGTACTATGTACCATGCTCTCATTCACATAGAGGGGCTTTACCTGGGTGCCTCTATATTGTTAAAGTGGGCTTCCAGATTCCAATAAGCCCCCCCACCCATAGACCCTACAACCAATGGGCCAGGGTTATGAGGCATCTGTCCTCATCAACATGATTGAGGGCATGTGGCTTAGTATGGTTCAGGAGGGGGGCTGTATGCTCACCCCACCCCTTTTCTTGGGTAGCCAGGCTACATACCTCATACATAATGCATTTTTTTTGTGTAGGAAATTCAAATGCCCCCGAAATCCATACCAGGCCAGGAGATAGGGGGGAGACAAGCGAGCAACCTCCTCTCCTGAACCATATCAGGCCACCTGTTAGCTCTGTCCAGACGCATTTCACCTTCTGGCATCCTCAGGCAGAAATACACTGACATCACTTCTGCCGGGAGCCAGAAGTACCAGACTCGCAAGGGAACACAGTGAGTCAGTATAACAAAACACAAATGCCAATATAGTGGTGCTGCTTTAGCACATGAAAATTAGTGGGGTATATATATATATATATATATATATATATATATATATATATATATATAAAACAAGTGACGTTGTTTGTAAAAGTTGAGAAGTTTTAATAACTGGTTTTATGCTATGAGCGTTTTTATCCTCCCTGTGGCATACATGTAAAATGCGGTGTGGGTTGTGAGGTGACCTTGAGGGGGAGATGAAATGGAGCAGTAAGGAATGAACTCTGTCATCCTTGGATTAAGCATTTGTTGACACACCTTTGATATAAAGCGGGCAGGTTTATCTGGTGAGTTCTCGCAGGTGTGGAAAGTGGAGAAGGCACTGGGTACACAGCGTTAAAGTGTGCTGTGGAGACACTGAATATAAATCTGCAAATTTAAAGGCACAGCATACTTTTTTTGGAAAAAAGGACACATGCTTTTCTTTTTTTGAAATAAGGACATTGAGCACTTTAGCAAGAAAAAATGTATTAAGCACTTTTAAGCACTGGACACTTTAGAGTGATTTTTATACATATGAACTGATTTGTATTTGTTTGTCACTGTATTAATTGCTTGTCGTCCACCAACAGTACACTTACTGAGGACAGGCTAGACGACGTACCTGTACGTCAACTAGTACATGCGCACTAGCATGCCCCAATCCCATGACTGCTGTGCCTGGTTGACCCAGTGAATCACAGTTCTCTGTACCCGCTATGAGCGGCCGGGGTATCATGTGATCGCTATGATTGGTCAACACATGATTACAATGTTAACAAACAGTCATGAATGGCTTCATTTCATTACTGGTTTGCTTACTATTGTGATTGTGTGACAGTATGTAAAAAAGAAAAAAAATATATATTTAAAATTTCTTTATTTTCTAAAAAATTGTTGCAAAAATTTACTTTGAAAAAACTTGCCATGACTCTTACTAAATACCTTGGACTGTCTACTTCCAAAAAAGGGTTAATTTAGGGGAGTATTTGTGCTGTCGTGGCATTTTAGGGCTTCAACAAAAGAGACAGGCAGTCCGTACATCAGGATTGATCAATTTTCAAATATATATATATATATACCATAGTTTGTAGACCCTATCATTTTCACACAGACTAAAAAATGTACACTGATTTAGGTTATTTTTACCAAAGAAATGTAGTAGACTACATTTTGGTCTAAATTTATGAAGAAAGATGATTTGTTTGCAAAATGTTATAACAGAAACTAGGAACAACGTGTTTTTTTTCCAAATTATCTGTATTTTTTTATTTATATAGCAACAAATTAAAAATCCAGTGGTGATTAAATACCATCAAAAGAAAGTTATATCTGTGTGAAAAAAATGATAAAAATGTTATTTGCGTACAGTGTTGCATGACTGAGGCATTGCTAGTTTAAGTAGCACAGTGCTGAATAGGAAAAAATGTCCTGGTCATAAAGGGGGTAAAACCTTCTGGAGGTCAAGTGGTTAATTTGCACATGTGTTTGCAAAGGCATCATTAAGACTGTTACTTATCAAAACACAACATTTAGGTTTTTCTTTAAAGGAGGGCTCCATGAAGGCTGTCAAAGATTTTCAAGACGTAAGTATCAAAATTATACTTTCATCTGCAGGATACTTCAGCAGATCAGAGCTATGGAAGGAGCTGGGACGCATACAAGCACAGGCAGCCAAGTGCATCAGTTGAGTTTGGAAAAATGGAATCAGTGGAATCCATAAAGAGTATTGTAGACGTTCTTTAGAATTCACACACATCTGCACCATAATGTCACGGCTTTGTGATAGATTTATGTACCTCTTGGGAACATGTACATTTGTCACAGGAGGTGGCTGGCACTGATACCGAAGCGTCTATAATATCAGATATTTTATCCTCAGTGCAGCTCACTAACTCTATGCATGACGGTGAGAAGTTTTTTATGGAATGGATAGAGTCAGATCGGAAACTCTGAGGCTAGTTTCCTTTTAGGTTCACTTTCCTTGTGATAGACAGTAGGAAACAGTGAGAGGATTACATCGCTAATATTCAACTGAGTAGTGGCTATGGTATTTGCCCACTGCCATCCACTGTCAATCACAGGCAAGCAGACCAGATGGAGAACTATTCCTCCAGAATTCCATACCAGCCTCCTTTCACTGTCAGAGTGCCCCTACATCATTGGTTGCTAATAATTCCATAGCTGTTATTGGACCAAATAGTGGCTATTAAATGCACCCACTGCTGTCTGCTGTTTATCACAAGATAGACCCGACGGGGAACTAGTCTTTCAAAGTTCCCCATCAGGCTCCTTCCACTGTCAGAGTACCCCTACATCACAGACATGTAGAAGACAGCATCATGTTTCATCCCTGGCCCATTCAGCTACCTGCTGGGAGATTCCGCTCATTGTCAAAATATGGCCATTGCCATATTTGGGTGATGACATTAGCCAGCATCTCCACCCCTTTGTTTACATTCATCTGTCTGCTAGGGAATCTCCCTGCTGGCAGCTGAATCAGGCTGGAGATGAGTTGTTAGTTGCTAGGACATCAGGGGCAGCTGGTCTTAATTACCATAGGATTTCTAATCTGACACTGGTGATTCTTTTTGAGTTTGTTGCTGCCATAGCAGCAGGTTCCTAAAGTTATGGTAATAAGAACTACCTGAATCTGTTGCACATGCTAGAAACCTTAAAGTGGTTGTAACCCCTTTAACCCCCCCCCCCCCCCCAAAAAAAAACCCCTGCAAGACAAAGACATAATGAGCTAGTATGCATAGCATACTAGTTCATTATGAATTACTTACCTGAGATCGAAGCCCCCGAAGCGGTCCTCGTTCATCGCTCCGGCGGCCGACATCTCTCCAGGGGGTTACTTCCGGGTATAGCGGCTCTGGCACTGTGATTGCCTGGAGCCGCAATGACATCACTCCCACACATGCACGCGGGAGCCGCCGGTAACAGCACAATACAACTGAAGCAACGGCACGTACGTTCCATTGCTTCAGTTTGCTTAAGTGCGCATGTGCCAAAGACGTTGGCACATGCAAAAACAGGGATATCTCTTAAACCGCGCAGGTTTAGGAGATATCCAGTGTAGCTACAGGTAAGCCTTATTATAGGCTTGCCTGTAGGAAAAAGTGGTTGTAAAGGGTTTACAACAACTTTAACAAAATGTCACAAATCTTCCCTGATGTAGGTGCAGGTTGATTTTTAAAGGAACCCTACTGTCAGAAAAGTGTGATAAACACGTTAATGAATTCCGTCCATTAAGCTGTCTTGTTCTGAAAATTTGAGTGGTAAACTGGGTCCAAGGCAAACAAGGCACAATTGTGGGAAGAGTAATTAATATTGAGCACGCACTTCATTTTTCTGGATTGCACCCTCCCCCTGTAATTCCTTTCAATGAAGATAAAACATACAAATTCCTGCAGTCCCGTGCAATTATTGCTTAGGACTGCATACATTTGTACAATCCACACAGTCCTAACTGAGAACAATACTGCTACAGAACTGCAAATAATTACATAAACATAGTATACATATATCGTATGGGCATTATAGAAAATAATACAGCAATGAAAATATTTCAAATGTTTAATGTGTAATTTCATTATATTTCACCTACAAAATATTAAGAGCTGAAACGTTTGAAGTGTGTGTGTATATATGCACAGATCTCCACAGCGCATACTACACAAAAGAATCTGTTATATTCAAAACCTTGCGAACAAACAAACCTCCAAGAATGCTAAAATTATAATAAAATCTGTCATATAAAAGGAAAACTATACTGCACCTGTTGAAGCAGCAGGAGTAAGGTTATCTTGAACTGTTTAATGTTTCCTACCACGTCTTACAACAATGTTCATGACAGTTCAATTCATTCCACGAGCTGCGCTAGGCTCCCTGTGATTGGCTGAACAGAGCCATGCCCCTCATTGTTTGCATGAAGAGTAATACATGTGAGATTACGTTTGTTAGTAAGCACGAGACTTAACCCCTTGTTGACGACTGCCTTAACTTAAAATAACTGAAAATTAAGCATTTGCAACAAGGGTTAGTGTTCTGCCAACAAACAATTAAAATGTCATGTGTAGTTGAGTCCTTAACTGGGATATTGTGTAATGACCTTTAAAGCAAATATTCACATTGAGATTCCTTTTTATCAGGTGACTCTAAAGCACATTTTGGAATGGTGAATGAAAGGACTCTAGAGATTCACATTCTTGCTTACGTAATATACGCATAAATAGGATCAGGAGTTGCATGTATTTAAAATACATAAAAAAATTCTTCCACAAACATAGTTACATTGTAGGTGAGGTTGAAAAAAGACACAAGTCCATCAAGTCCAACTTATGTGCGTGATTATATGTCAGTATTACATTGCATATCCCTGTATGTTGCGGTCGTTCAGGTGCTTATCTAATAGTCTTTTGAAACTATCGATGCCCCCCGCTGAAATCACCACCTGTGGAAGGGAATTCCACATCCTTGCTGCTCTTACAGTAAAGAACCCTTTACTTAAGGTTAAATCTATTTTCTTTTAATTTTAATGAGTGGCCACGTGTCTTGTTAAACTCCCTTCCACAAAAAAGTTTTATCCCTATGGTGGGGTCACCAGTATGGTATTTGTAAATTGAAATCACATCCACTCTCAAGCGTCTCTTCTCCAGAGAGAATAAGTTCAGTGCTCGCAACTTTGCTTCATAACTAATGTCCTCCAGTCCCTTTATGAGCTTTGTTGCCATTCTTTGTACTCGCTACATTTCCAGTACATCCTTCCTGAGGACTGGTGCCCAGAACTGGACAGCATACTCCAGGTGCAGCTGGACCAGAGTCTTGTAGAGTAGGAGAATTATCGCTTTATCCCTGGAGTTAATCCTTTTTTTAATGCATGCCAATATTCTGTTTGCTTTGTTAGCAGCAGCTTGGCATTGCATGCCATTGCTAAGCTTATCATCTACTAGGACCCCCAGGTCCTTTTCCATCCTAGATTCCCCCAGAGGTTCTCCCCCTAGTGTATAGATTGCATTCATATTTTTGCCACCCAAACGCATTATTTTACACTTTTCTACATTAAACCTCATTTGCCATGTAGTTGCCCACCCCAATAATTTGTTCAAATCTTCTTGCAAGATTTGCACATCCGTCAGGAAAGTTATTGCCCTGCTTAGCTTAGTATCGTCCACAAATACAGGGATTGGACTGTTTACCCTCATGACATGTCCATAATGGGGGTGGTATTGACACAGCCCCGAATGATCCACAATGGCTCAAAAGTGATATGGTCCAGAAATATTTAGACAGAATAAAGGTGGATAAAGCACCTGGACCCAATGGCATCCACCCACAGATCCTAAAAGAATTGAGCTCTGTAATTTCAATACCATTGTATTTAATTTTTAGGGACTCATTAATGATGGAAATAGTACCACTGGATTGGCGCAGGGCGAACGTGGTGCCTATATTTAATAAGAGAACAAAGTCGTTACCAAGTAACTATAGACCTGTTAGTTTAACTTCTATAGTTGGGAAGATACTGGAGCATTTAATAAAAGACCACATAGACAAGTTCTTGCTGGAAACAAACATTTTAAGCAACAGACAGCATGGATTCATCAAAGACAGAAGTTGTCAGACAAACCTGATTTCTTTTTATGAAAAGGTAAGTAAAACCTTGGACAGAGGGGTGGCGGTGGACGTGGTATACTTGGATTTTGCAAAAGCGTTCAATACAGTTCCTCACACACAGCTCATGTGTAAGGTAAGGTCTACAGGCTTGGAAATATCAGTTTGTAAATGGATAGAAAACTGGCTAAATTACAGAATTCAGAGTGTAGTGGTTAATGATTCTTACTCTGAATGGTCTAAGGTTATCAGTGGTGTACCCCAAGGTTCAGTGCTGGGACCCATACTTTTTAATATCTTTATAAATCATATTGGGTCTGGGATCAAAAGTAACATTTCTGTCTTTGCAGATGACACCAAGCTATGCAGTGGAATAACGTCCTTACAGGAGGTCTCCAATTTACAAGCCGACCTCAATGCTCTGTCTAATTGGGTGACTAAGACCTCATCTGGAAAATGCAGTTCAGTTTTGGGAACCAGTTCTCAAAAAGGATATCGGGGAACTGGAGAAGGTGCAGAGAAGGGCAACCAAACTGATAAGAGGCATGGAGGAGCTCAGCTATGAGGAAAGATTAGAGGAACTGAATTTATTCACTCTTGAGAAAAGGAGAATAAGGGGGGATATGATCAACATGTTCAAATATATAAGGGGTCCATATAGTGAACTTGGTGTTGAGTTATTCACTTTACGGTCAACACAGAGGACAAGTGGGCACTCTTTACGTCTGGAGGAAAAGAGATTTCATCTCCAAATATGGAAAGGTTTCTTCACAGTAAGAACTGTGAAAATGTGGAATAGACTCCCTCCAGAGGTGGTTCTGGCTAGCTCAGTAGATTGCTTTAAGAAAGGTCTGGATACTTTCCTAAATGTACATAATATAACTGGGTACTAAAATTTATAGGTAAAGTTGATCCAGGGAAAATACAATTGCCTCTTGGGGGATCAGGAATGGATTTTTTCCCCTGCTGTAGCAGATTGGAGCATGCTCTGCTGTTTTTTTTTTTTCCTCTGGATCAATTGCGGGTATAGAATTGGGTATATTGGATTGTACGATATTTTTTTTTTTTTTTTTTTTTATGGTTGAACTGGATGGACTTTTGTCTTTTTTCAGCCTAGATAACTATGTAACTATGTAACTATGTACCCCATTCTCCAGGTCATTTATGAACAAATTAAATAGGATTGGTCCCAGCCCAGAACCCTGTGGGACCCCACTACCCACCCCTGACCATTCCAAGTATTCCCCATTTATCACCACCCTCTGAACTCACCCTTGTAGACAGTTTTCAACCCATGTACTCACCCTATGGTCCATGCCAATGGATCTTATTTTGTATAGTAAACGTTTATGGGGAACTGTGTCAAATTCTTTTGCAAAATCCAGATACACCACGTCTTCCTTTATCTAGATGGCAACGCACCTCCTCATAGAAGGTTAATAGATTGGTTTGGCAAGAACGATTCTTCACGAATCCATGCAGATTACTGCTAATGATACAATTTTCATTACTAAAATCTTGTATATAGTCCCTTATCTTCCCCTCCAAGAGCTTGCATACTATTCATGTTAGGCTAACTGGTCTGTAATTCCCAGGGATGTATTTTGTGCCCTTTTTAAATATTGGTGCTACATTGGCTTTCTCCAATTCCCTGGTACCATTGCAGTCAGTAGACTGTCAGTAAAAATTAGGAACAATGGTCTGGCAATTACTTGACTGAGTTCCCTAAGTATACCTCGGGTGCAAGCCATCCGCTCTTGATGATTTATTAATGTTAAGTTTCCCCAAGTCTAATTCTAATTCTGTCCTCTGTGTTAGCCATGAGGGTGCTTCCTGTGATGTGTCACGAGGATAAGAATGAGGAGAATAATAAATTCAATACCTTTGCCATCTCCCCATCCTTTGTAACCAGATGTCCTTCCTCATTCTTTATGGGGCCAATATGGTCTGTCCTCCTTTTTTTACTGTTTACATACTTAAAGAATTTCTTTGGATTTCTTTTGCTTTCCTCCGCTATGTGTCTTTCGTGTACTTAGCTGCCCTAATTGCACCCTTACATTTCTCATTGCATTCTTTATAAAGTTTGAATGCTGATGATGATCCCTCAACCTTGTATTTTTTGAAACAGTATATATTTTGAAAAATGTGGTAAATATATATATATGTGTGTATATATATGTATATGACCAAAAAAAATTGGAAACGCATGACAGTGGTAATTGACAACTGCACTAAGACACTACAGTAATTTTTTATTTTTTTGGTTAGGTGCAGGTTTGATATTTATATATATAATATATATATATTATTTATATATATATATATATATATATATATACATGCAGAGAGATAAATAATGCAGGCCTAAATGTGGTGGGTGCATTAGGATTCTTTTTTTCAGGCTGAGTATATTTTCTGCAAATAAGCTTATAAAGCTATCTTCACCTAACTACAGAACACCTCCCCTTTATGTAATGCAGAGGGGATGGTGTTTATAGTCCAAATCAAGAGGACATCCTAGGGTTACAAGGCTGCTTATTCTTATACAGTTCAGTGAGTAGGCATTATCATTGTCTGATAGGAAGTGTGTTAGGGGCAGGACCACCAGATGAAAGTAAAGAAAAAAAAGTAACCACATCTAAAGGGATGATAAGCTGCAATATATAAAGTATTTTCTTTCTGAGTTTACATATGTTTTCATTTACTGATAGTTTCCCAATGATAACAGGAGCAATAAGCATATGACTCCTAAAACATTCAGAAAACTTGCATAAAGGTTACTGGAATCCACTAGGTCTGAAAAATTTCATTTGTTTTAGTTTTCTACCTGTAAAACTAGAAGTTGCATACTATGGGAAATAGGTGAAAAGCAAAATAAGAGAAAACTAGAGTAAGTTATATTAGAAAAAATAGATTTAAAAAAAAAAAAATTCCTGTTCACACAAATGTGTCCCCAAGAGTCACATTATGAAGGATTTATAACTACCAGTGAGTTTGGTCCTTCGATCCACTTCACAGGACTGACTATATGCCAGGGTATAGCCTTTGAACCCCACACTATGTGACTTCAGTAGTTGGGCAGCACACACTCCATCACAGAGCACAAGATGTGTTGCTTAATTAGTGACTTTTCAGTCAACTGAACTGACAAGTTGGCGCCCTACACTTATTTTGATGGTGTAGCAGACAGCCTTATGAGTGCACCTGGCCTCATAACATGGGGGGACACGACTCCCCACAACCCCCATGCTGGACCCTAGTACAGGCCTGCTCTGTGAAGTTTGTGACATCACCCCTGCCCCCACTGACTTCCCTTCTATGATGCAAGATTTTTCACAGATGCTATCTAAGAGCCTTGCACTAAATGCTGTACAAATCACATCATCCATGCAGCAATTAGGAATGAGGATTGAAGTGATCGAGAAGAAAGCAGACCAATCTGTGGCCAGGATAAATCAAAATTCAGCCAAGGCTCAAAGACATGCAAGATCAACTGGAGACTGCACTCTCAAAGATCGATGACCTTGAGAACAGGTCGAGACAATACAATTTTAGGATAAGGGGGCTCCCGGAATCAGTGAAGGAGGTTCACCCAGCTGTCAAATCGCTTATTAAAGGACTCATCCCTGACATTGCTGAACACCGCCTGGAACTCGACAGAGCACATAGAGCCTTACAACCAGAGACATTATAGTAAAACCTCATTTCTATTCAGTAAAGGAGGAAGTGATGAAGAAATCCAGAGGGTCTGATACCCTCAACATACATGGATTAGGAATCAAAAGGAAGAACTCCGGACAGCCGCACACCGCGAAATTAAAATCCAAAGGGTTTATTTAAAAGCAAAAAGACACTACAATCCAAACACGGCAAAAAGGGGGGTACAGAGCTGATGCGTTTCGCACTGTATTTCAGTGCTTACTTATAGCTTAGGGGGGTAAGGAGAGTCTTGGAGCGGTGGTTGTTTGTTTTTCATCTCAACATACATGGACACAGAGTCCAGATATCCAGATATTTGCTGACCTCTCCCCTTACACAGTGCAGAAACGAAGATCACTTAAATCGCTACTTCAAATACTGATACTGAAGGAGATCACCTACAGATGGTCCTTCCCGCTCCGCCTGAACTTTTCCTACCGAAACAAAGGCTATGGCTTCTCTTCTTTTGCAGAGGGGGGACGTCTACTGCTACATCTAGACCTGCTCTATCAGGAACTTCCCCCCATACCTACCAGCAAGGGACTCTCCTCATCAACGAAGAGACCACCGCCGGCAAGCTACCTGCATTCCACTTGGCTAAAGCAGCACACCAAGAGGTATAAGGAGACACTACTGACATGACTGGCCTGCTTGTTCTAGTGAACCAGGGCTCTGGTTTGTGACATCACCTACCCAAGTTGTCGGGGCATGTCCCCAAGACTCTTCTTCTGGGGTTTCATCCCCAGGAAATACCTCCCCAGATTGCTAGCCCTAATGGTGTTTAATCCCATCTCCCTCACGGTTATGGATAGTTTAGGGAAGTTGGGCCCTTCAGGCCTGGGCTCAGGACAGGGGGGAAGAGAAAGTGTACCTGTCCCCTACGATATACTTAGTTGGTCCTTGGCCCTCTATTACATTACAGCATTCATAACTCTCCTGTCACACAAGCTCCTCTCATCCATAAAGTTTTACTTGTTTGCTACAGTTCTCGTAAAGTTATCACCTAACCTTGCTTTTTCCTGGCCGTATGCACCTTAGGGGGAAGTTTTTTTTTTACCCACACAAATAGGGAGGGCAGGCTCCGCACCGGGCTTTAAGGTCTATTTACTCCCCTTCTGGGGCCGGGGACCACCCAAGCTCCCCCGTTAGTTGGGGGGACACTCAGGGGGAATGGGCCCAAGAGGGAGAACCTGGTGTGTAGTTATGATCCCAATTATAACCATCTTAAGGGCGTTCTGCTAAGTCTACAATATTAATGTTTGTTGTACTTTTTTAGTGGTGGGACCTTGGTGGACCCAGTGCACCTCCACCAGTCTCCGCAGACACCTAGTCTGTCTCCAGGGAACTTTTTGGAACACCTGATTCAGGGTATTCCAGATCTCTCAGGTTAAAGGGTGGGCAATGGCAGGCCTTTTCCTAACCCGGGGTGGGAGGGGTCAGGGGACCCCCTTTTTCAATACTTTTTGAGCAAATACTATAAGATGTTTGATTTTACTTGTCTAATCTCCTCTTTTTTCACTTCCCTCCCTTCCTACATCTCTGCCTTCTCTCTGTCTTATTCCAGGTTCTCCAGGTACATCCGGTCTCTCCACCCTGGGTCCCGAGCTTCAGCCTCACTGACGGAATTACTTCACCACTCATACTCTTCACTGGGAGGAGGTAGGTCATGCACCATTTCAGCAATTTCTTCATCTCTGATCCATGGCTAACACAAACCACCCAATCCCCACTTTAAAAATTGTCACGCACAATACACAGGGACTCAATTCCCCCATTAAAGCTGAAAGCTATTCCAACTATACCATACCATGCACGCTGATATCCTTCTACTAAAAGAAACCCACTTCCCTGCTACATATAGACCCACTTTTCTACAGCAGCGCTACCCACAATTTTATATCTCATCCGCCAAAAACAAAACAAAAGGAGTGCCCATATGCTTCATCAGACACATCAACCTTTCTCAACTGGAGATTGTCTCAGACCCTTTAGGTCGCTATCTATTAGTCTCAGGCACTATCAATGGGGAGACATACATATTTATCTCTTACTACACCCCCAATAAGGGCCAAAATACATTTCTTGACTCATTACTGCACAACATGCAAAAACATTTCAGGGGAACGGTATTCATTGGAGGAGACTCCAGTACCGCCTTTGACTTTTCTCTTTTTCTATGGTTTCCCTCCCACCGACAAAACGGCAGGAGGGAAACCAAAACCTAAACGCCCTTCAAAACAGAGCGTGAAAATTGCACACCTGCTACATTCGGCAGGGCTTGTAGATATTTGGAGAGAGGTCAACCCCCACGCAAAAGACTGCACCCATTTTTCAGCACAGTACTGTTGACCACCCGTTCCTTCTCAATAAACTACATTTCCTTGGCCTCCAAGATTCTGCTCTATCCTGGTTCTCTGCCTATTTATCACAGCGCTCTTTCAGTGTCACCTACAGCTCTGTCTCCTCCTCTTCATTGCCCCTTTCTGTGGGTGTCCCCCATGGCTCTGTTCTTGGACCCCTTCTCTTCTCTATCTACACCTCCTCTCTTGGTCACTTGATAACCGCCCACGGCTTCCAATACCACTTATACGCTGATGACACCCAAATCTATCTGTCTACTCCTCACCTCATTCCTTCAGTCGCACCACTTCCTTAAACGAAATCTCTCTAAAACTGAGCTATTAATATTCCCCCCCGCCCGTGCCCCCCTTCATGACTTTTCCATCAAAATCAACAATGCAACCATCAGTCCCTCCCCTCACGCCAGGTAACATCTCAAAAATTCGCCCCTTTTTAACAAATGAAACCACCAAGCTCCTCATTCACTCCCTTGTTATCTCTCGCCTTGACTATTGCAACTCCCTTCTCATTGGCCTGCCTCTACATAGGCTATCCCCTCTTCAGTCTATTATGAATGCTGCTGCCAGACTTATACACCTTACCAAGCGCTCAGAGTCTGCCAACCCTCTCCTCCAATCCCTACACTGGCTCCCAATCACCCAGCGAATTAAATTCAAAATACTAACCATAACATACAAAGCCATTCACAACTCTGCCCTGAGCTACATCACCAATCTTGTCTCCAAATATCACCCAAATTATCGTCTCCGCTCTTCTCAAGACCTCCTACTCTCAAGCTCTCTCGTCTCCTTCTCCCATGCTCGTCTCCAGGATTTCTCCAGACCCTCTCCCATCCTCTGGAACTTGCTACCTCAACCTGTCTGGCTATCCCCTACTCTTGCTACCTTCAGTAAAATTCACTGAAAATTCATCTCTTCAGGAAAGTCTATCACGTCTCCAACTAATCTCCTACCACTTCCATCTGCTCATTCCCCACAGTTACAACCTTTTGTACCACCTGCCCCACCCTATTAGATTGTAAGCTCTTCTGAGCAGGGCCCTCTTAATCCTCTTGTATTTCATTGTATTATAACTGTATTGTCTCCCTTTTATATTGTAAATCACTGTGTAAACTGTTGACGCTATATAAATCCTTTATAATAATAATAATAATAATAATAATAATAATATCTACATACATACACAGAGACCAGGTGGGCTTTATCCCTGGGAGACAAGGACCATATCAGATCCGGAGAGCAGTTGATATCTCTTTACTCAGATCACAATGGGATGGAAGGCCCCCTCAAAAGGGTTTCCTTCTCTCAATAGACCTTTATAAGGCATTTGATTCGGTAGCCTGGCCATACCTTTATGAAATTCTGGGTAGATGGGGTTTCGGCCCAAACTTCCTGGGCATAATCCACTCACTTTTGAGAGATAAGAATATAAATACCGCTCTGAGTCTGGAGGCAAAGTGATGTCCACCCTGATTCGGTACAGCTGGTGCAGGCTCTGCTCACAACAGAGAGGAAAAAGGGAAGTCTGGATGGCCGCACTTCAGCAAAAACTTCTTTATTAGGCAAAAGATAAAATCCAAAGTAGTGACATCTCATGCGATACAGCAAAACAGCAACAGTAGCTTACGCGTTTCACGCCTCAAAGGCGCTTAGTCATAGCTAAAGATAGAATGCAAAAAACAAAACATATATAGCTAAAGTCAGGTGACCGACATTGACTAAACAGCCAATCAGGGCACTACAGCTTGATCATTCTGGTGATTGCATTCAAAAGATCTCACCTGGCTGCAGCAGCCCACACCCAAATCCCAAAAGAAAAAAACATTGGAATAAAGGTATGGGTGGGACAGCCAGGATAAAGACCAACAACAAATTACATGCCAATAAAATGTATATAAATGTGTGGTTAGTACAAAAATACAGAAAAAATACATACAAAGAGAATAAGTATGTGTACAAAAACGTAGGTGTCAACATTGTGGTCCACTGTATGAAGGCTGCAAAAACAAGGGTATATGCACAATTCAAAAAAAAGAAAAACATAATTAAATCTGAAGAATATGTACATAACATCCAAGATGGGAATGGGTAAAAGATGATACAAAAGAGACCGGCACAAACTTCCAATATGAAAAAACGGGATACCATATACAATGAAGAACAACCCACGTAGATGTTTGAGGTAAAACCAAAAATGGCAAAATTCCAAAATGCAGCACAACACAAAATCGCATTTTTTTTTTTTTTATTTATTTTTTTATTTTTTTTTTATTTTTTATTTTTTTTTTTATTTATTTTTTTTCTTTTTATTATTTATTTATTTATTTATTTTCCCCCTTCACTACTATTCTTTCTTTCTTCTTTCTGTTTCCTTCCTTGTTGGCACTGACAATCATAATGACATTCTTTGCAATTAGCACTTGTCATTATTATCCTTCTAGTAAAAACACCTTTCTTTAGTCGCATGTTGCATGTCGCATGTCACATGACATCACCGTTGATTCAATAGGTACTTTAACGGTTCGCCATGCATCCCACCGAAGAGAGAGATTAATATAAAAATGTTTAGCTACACAAGCTATATACATCTATGGACCACGATCTTGTGATCTGTTCTAGATTTATAGTATTAATAAGGCTCTACTGCTGTTCTATAGTCCAGCTTTGACATCCATTTCCTCCATTTACTATTGGGCTTTACTGATTTTATATTATAAATGGAGGTCTATTCTGTAGACTTCTATATATTATATACTTTATTACACAGTATATTTTACATTGGACTTTCTCTCTTTAGGTTTCATTTCAGTGCCATAAACACGGGGTTTCTATTTGCTCAGATTTCTTGCATTTTTTGCATTTTTTTGCATTTTTTTGCATTTTTTGCATTTTTTTGCATTTTTTTGCATTTTTTACATTCATGTGTCGCTAATAACACGGGAACTCCTTATATACATATATTTCCTGATCATATACATATATATTTTTTGGTCACATATTTGCTTGCGATTCACATTGAATCGCTGTATGTACATCCCGTTCCTTTTTATTACATTCATTGCATTCTGTGTCATATACACAGTTCATCCATACAGACTCGCAGGTTTCATTATATAGGTTTATTTGGGGTTTCAATTCAAATTAATGTAGTGTTATTATCATATTTTGAATTCCTTCAGGGTACCTATATATATGTATTTTTATATATATTCTATGCGTGTATATATTCTTACATATATTTTTTACTTTTTACATGCTATGTTCCATATGCCACAGCACAGCCTGAATGGGTATATAGATCCTCATCTACCGCCATTTTAAATCTTATTGCGGTGACAGATGTGGGTTCTTTTTTTACACTCCCAATGCGATTTTGTGTTGTGCTGCATTTTGGAATTTTGCCATTTTTGGTTTTACCTCAAACATCTACGTGGGTTGTTCTTCATTGTATATGGTATCCCGTTTTTTCATATTGGAAGTTTGTGCCGGTCTCTTTTGTATCATCTTTTACCCATTCCCATCTTGGATGTTATGTACATATTCTTCAGATTTAATTATGTTTTTCTTTTTTGAATTGTGCATATACCCTTGTTTTTGCAGCCTTCATACAGTGGACCACAATGTTGACACCTACGTTTTTGTACACATACTTATTCTCTTTGTATGTATTTTTTCTGTATTTTTGTACTAACCACACATTTATATACATTTTATTGGCATGTAATTTGTTGTTGGTCTTTATCCTGGCTGTCCCACCCATACCTTTATTCCAATGTTTTTTTTCTTTTGGGATTTGGGTGTGGGCTGCTGCAGCCAGGTGAGATCTTTTGAATGCAATCACCAGAATGATCAAGCTGTAGTGCCCTGATTGGCTGTTTAGTCAATGTCGGTCACCTGACTTTAGCTATATATGTTTTGTTTTTTGCATTCTATCTTTAGCTATGACTAAGCGCCTTTGAGGCGTGAAACGCGTAAGCTACTGTTGCTGTTTTGCTGTATCGCATGAGATGTCACTACTTTGGATTTTATCTTTTGCCTAATAAAGAAGTTTTTGCTGAAGTGCGGCCATCCAGACTTCCCTTTTTCCTCATAATCCACTCACTGTACTCATCCCCAAACGCACAAGTGTGCTTAATGGGCAGATACTCTGATTCCTTCACCATTGGCGGGGTATTAGACAGGGCTCCCTGCTCTCCCCCTCCTCTTCGCGATGGCCTGCTCTTCATTCATACCTGAGACCTTGTAACACTAACGAGTCACATGACACCAGAGAGGGAAAATGGCTAATTGGGCCCAATTTGAACATTTTCACTTAGGGGTGTACTCACTTTTGTTGCCAGCGTTTTAGACATTAATGGCTGTGTGTTGAGTTATTTTGAGAGGACAGCAAATTTACACTGTTATACAAGCTGTACACTCACTACTTTACATTGTAGAAAAGTGTAATTTCTTCAGTGTTGTCACATGAAAAGATATAATAAAATATTTACAAAAATGTGGGGGGGGGGTGCTCACTTTTATGAGATACTGTAAATATAAAAAAAAAAAAAATTGGAAGGAACAGATTCAAGTACGTTGGTGGTAGATTTCATGTTAAATTACTGAGAGGTTCAGAGTCAAGTAGAGAAAAGTAGGAGAGAGAGAGAAGAACCAGTAGAGCCAGGTAAACTAGAAAGAAATGTGGAAGAAACGTGTCATGGAAAAAATGTAATGTGGGATGTTGTCAGTCTTGGAGGTAAAAAAAATATAAGAATGTGTAACAAAGCTTTCTTGAGGCTTGTGATTTGAACAGTGAGGTTTTAACCACTTGCTTACTGGGCACTTAAACTCCCCTCCTGTCCAGACCAATTTTCAGCTTTCAGCGCTGATGCACTTTGAATTACAATTGCGCGGTCATACAACACTGTACCCAAATTACATTTTTATAATTTTTTTCCCACAAATAGAGCTTTCTTTTGGTGGTTATTGATCACCTCTGGGGTTTTTATTTTTTGTTAAAAAATGTTAAAAAGACTGAATTAAAAAAAATAATAATTATATTTTTTATATTTTGTTATAAAATGTTGCAAACAGGTAATTTTTCTCCTTCATTGATGTACACTGATGACACGGCAGTGATGGGCACCGATAGGTGGCAGTGATGGGCACTGATGGTGGCAGTGATGGGCACTGATGGATGGCAATAATGGGCACTGATCGGCACTGGTTGGTTACACTGATAGGCAGCACTGCTAGGTGGCACTGATTGGCACCACTGCTGTGCATTGATAGGTGGCACTCATGGGCATTGATAGGTGGCACTGGTGGGCACTGTGGGCACTGGCAGGTGGCAATAGCAGGTGGCACTGGCAGTGGGTACTGGCACAGATGAGGCAGAATTGCCTCTTCCTCTTCGGGATCAATAATCCTTGCATATAAGCCGGTGATTGGCTTTTTTTTCTCCTCACGCTGTCAGCATGAGGAGAAAAAAAAAGATTACCGAGCTTTTGTTTACATCATTTAATCAGCTGTCATTGGCTGACAGCTGATCACGTGGTAAGGGTCCGGGATCGGCTCCTTACTCGGATCTGTGATCACCAGAGTCTCAGTGACTCAGTGATCACGTTATTCGGCTATAGCACGGACGCCAAGAGGTTAAAGGAAGGAAAAGTGCAGGAATATAAAAAATAAACATACATACTCGCCAACCTGCTGCAGCATTGATCTGATGTTTTAAGCTGCCCCTTGCTGTCTCTAAGTCTGAGAACTGAGCGATTATGTGACTGCTGATCGTTCAGTTTTCGGGTCTGCTCTGAGCACAGCGAGGTGACTGTCAATTGTTGCTCTGGGCTCTGCCCCTCCAGCACTCACTGGAGCACAGGGTCTATTTACCCTGGTAGTGCTAATTCATGGACAAGGCAATTTGCCTTATGTCCTATTTGTTCTGTCCACACAATTGTGTTGCAATGGCATACACTGAAAAAAAGTAGGACATGCAGCACTTTTTTTTCACACTGAGATGAATACACCTGAATGGAATGTCATATAATGAAATGCCAATAAAGCAGAAAAAAAATAAAAAAAGAATTAGCGTGTCAGCACTGTGAACTCCACATAGTGAACCAGCAGCCACATTACAAAGCAGTTGCTGGTGTTAACCAGCGCTTAGCCTTAACAATTAGAAGTTATTATAGGAATTTGTAATTCTGAAACTACTTCCTGATTAAGTTCCTCATATTAAATTTAACATGGAAGTAAAGTCTTATATTTTATAATTTTTTTTAGGAAATAAGGTCTTACATTTATTTATTTTTTATAGGTAAGCCTATAATAAGGCTTACCTGTAGGTACTGTGAATATCTTCTAAACTTGCACCGTTTAGGAGATAGAGTGCATGCAGCCGATGAAGTCATCGGTGCATACGCTCTGAAGGTCCGGCTTACAATGCAGGACCTTCAGAGCACCTGACCTAACAGCTTCAATGCCCGCGTACCTGGAAGAAACCAAGGAAGGTGTCAGCTGTATCAGGCACCGCTAGAAGGCTTTGTTCTAAGCTAAGATGCATAATAGCTTATTATGCCTTTGTCTAACAGGTTTTTTTTTTTTTCTCAGGGTTTACAAACTCTTTAATATTAAATTGCATGCATTATAAAAAAACAATAACAGTTTAAAAGCAATATGCTAATAAAATATACAAGTCTGAATTGTTCTGAGGAATGTACATTGTGTATAGTATTTATTTCAAGCTTCTTTGGTAACCAAACAATAAGTATACAATTTGTAATTACAGTCCAATGACAGTTGAGCTAGAAGCCAAGGAAGCCTACGTTTTGATTACGTTTTGGTCTTACCTTGACAATGCTTAAAGGGAAAGTATGGATAAATATACCCTAATATTAGATGTCAATAAGAGAAAAAAATTATCATCAGTGGTTAGTAGGGGGGAAATGCTCCATCAGTGATCTGTAGGGAGAAAACATGCCTTGCCAGTGGTCACTAGCATGTAAAAAAAAAAAAGCCCTGTCAGTGGCTAGTAGATGGAAAGAATACCCTAGTATCAGTGGTCAAATAGAGTAAAAAAATGCACCAGTGTTAATGATCAATGGTAGGAAAAAATGGCCTGGCATCGGTGGTTAGTAGGAGAAAAAAATGCAATAGCAATGGTGATCACTAGTAGTAAAAATTCCCCCATATTAATGATGAGTGGGATGAAGGAAGCCCCTGTGTTAGTGCTCAGTTGGAGAAATAAATGCCCTGACATCAGTAGGAGGAAAATCATTAGGAACTCCTAAGCCCACCGGAGAGCTGTGAAGGGGGCTGGGGGCATTGTGGGGGACTCTGCAGGGGTTCTGTTACTTGGTTGGTTGGAGGACCCTGTGTGGGGCTGGGAGCTCTGTGGTAGGTTGGGGAGCATTTTGAGGGAATTTTGCCTGTACTTTTTTTTGCAAATGGCAGTTTTACTGTGGTAGGTTGAATACACCGCATAGATGCACAATATTACAGGTAGTATCAGAGCATCCCCCATGTTATTTAGAACCATTTGGAATTTTGGAAGCTTACTTTAAGCATTACTAAAATCGCTGCTTCCTGCCAAACAGAATTTAAACATTTTTTTTTATTGCTTTGGTCATGTTCTCCAGGGGAATTCCCAAAATCCCATGGCATTTTTTGACAATCGCTGGTGTATTAGCCTAGAAAAGGGCCATTACTGTTTTTTTAATAGTTGGCCCCCATTAACCTCATTGGGGTTTGGATTCAGTACCCAAACTTTAGTCATGTTCGCTGAACCTGCCCCAAACCAAACCTAACCTAGGTATGTTCAGCTAATCACTAATTATGGGAGGAAATGATGTACAATGCCTATCCATGATGCCTGATAGAGTTTTGGGAACGGATGCCTGTTTACAGTGTCCTAATATCTTAGGACACACTATGGAGACTATTCCAGTAGTAACACCAGTATACAGTATTTTATACTCACATTTTATACCTCACATTTTTGTAAATATTTTATTATATCTTTTCATGTGACAACACTGAAGAAATGACACTTTGCTACAATGTAAAGTAGTGAATGTACAGCTTATATGACAGTGTAAATTTGCTGTCCCCTCAAAATAATTCAGCACATATTTTGTTACCAGAAGCCTTGTAGTGTGTTAGTAGCTCCTATATTTTGTTCCTATAGGACTTGAAGTGTGTTAGTCCCATCACACACACAGAGCTATATTTTCTTCCAGAAGCACCTATAGGACTTGAAGTGTGTTAGTCCCATCACACACACAGAGCTATATTTTCTTCCCAGAAGCACCACTATAGGACTTGAAGTGTGTTAGTCCATTACACACAAAGAGCTATACTTTGTTCCAGAAGCACCTATAGGACTTGAAGTGTGTTAGTCCCATCACACACACAGAGAGCTATATTTTCTTCCCAGAAGCACTATAGGACTTGAAGTGTGTTAGTCCCTTCACACACACAGAGCTATATTTTCTTCCAGAAGCACCTATAGGACTTGAAGTGTGTTAGTCCCATTACACACACAGAGCTATATTTTCTTCCCAGAAGCACTATAGGACTTGAAGTGTGTTAGTCCCATACACACACAGAGCTATATTTTCTTCCCAGAAGCACCTATAGGACTTGAAGTGTGTTAGTCCCATTACACACACAGAGCTATATTTTCTTCCCAGAAGCACCTATAGGACTTGAAGTGTGTTAGTCCCATTACACACACAGAGCTATATTTCTTCCCAGAAGCACTATAGGACTTGAAGTGTGTTAGTCCATTACACACACAGAGCTATATTTTCTTCCCAGAAGCACCTATAGGACTTGAAGTGTTTTAGTCCCATCACACACACAGAGCAATATTTTCTTCCAGAAGCACCTATAGGACTTGAAGTGTGTTAGTCCCATTACACACACAGAGCTATACTTTGTTCCCAGAAGCACCTATAGGACTTGAAGTGTGTTAGTCCCATTACACACACAGAGCTATATTTTCTTCCCAGAAGCACCTATAGGACTTGAAGTGTGTTAGTCCCATCACACACACAGAGCTATATTTTCTTCCCAGAAGCACTATAGGACTTGAAGTGTGTTAGTCCCATCACACACACACAGAGCTATATTTTCTTCCAGAAGCACCTATAGGACTTGAAGTGTGTTAGTCCCATCACACACACAGAGCTATATTTTCTTCCCAGAAGCACCTATAGGACTTGAAGTGTGTTAGTCCCATCACACACACAGAGCTATATTTTCTTCCCCAGAAGCACCTATAGGACTTGAAGTGTGTTAGTCCATTACACACAAAGAGCTATACTTTGTTCCCAGAAGCACCTATAGGACTTGAAGTGTGTTAGTCCCATCACACACACAGAGCTATATTTTCTTCCCAGAAGCACCTATAGGACTTGAAGTGTGTTAGTCCCATCACACACACAGAGCTATATTTTCTTCCCAGAAGCACCTATAGGACTTGAAGTGTGTTAGTCCCATTACACACAAAGAGCTATACTTTGTTCCCAGAAGCACCTATAGGACTTGAAGTGTGTTAGTCCCATTACACACACAGAGCTATATTTTCTTCCCAGAAGCACCTATAGGACTTGTAGTGTGTTAGTGGCAGGCAGGCAGAGCTCCTATATTTTCTCCCAGAAGCACCTATAGGACTTGTAGTGTGTTAGTGGCAGGCAGGCAGAGCTCCTATATTTTGTTACCAGAAGCACCTATAGGACTTGTAGTGTGTTCGTGGCAGGCAGGCAGAGCTCCTATATTTTGTTCCAGAGGCACCTATAGGACTTGAAGTGTGTTAGTCCCATTACACACACACAGAGCTATATTTTGTTCCCAGAAGCACCTATAGGACTTGAAGTGTGTTAGTCCCATTACACACACAGAGCTATATTTTCTTCCCAGAAGCACCTATAGGACTTGAAGTGTGTTAGTCCCATTACACACACAGAGCTATATTTTCTTCCCAGAAGCACCTATAGGACTTGAAGTGTGTTAGTCCCATTACACACACAGAGCTATATTTTCTTCCAGAAGCACCTATAGGACTTCTAGTGTGTTAGTGGCATCACACAGAGCTCCTATATTTTCTTCTCAGCAGCACCCACAGGACTTCTAGTGTGTTAGTGGCATCACACAGAGCTCCTATTTTTTCTTTGCAGAAGCACCCATAGGACTTCTAGTGTGTTAGTGGCATCACACAGAGCTCCTATATTTTCTTCTCAGCAGCACCCACAGGACTTCTAGTGTGTTAGTGGCATCACACAGAGCTCCTATTTTTTCTTTGCAGAAGCACCAATAGGACTTCTAGTGTGTTAGTGGCATCACACAGAGCTCCTATATTTTCTTCTCAGCAGCACCCACAGGACTTCTTGTGTGTTAGTGGCATCACACAGAGCTCCTATTTTTTCTTTGCAGAAGCACCCATAGGACTTCTAGTGTGTTAGTGGCATCACACAGAGCTCCTATATTTTCTTCTCAGCAGCACCCACAGGACTTCTAGTGTGTTAGTGGCATCACACAGAGCTCCTATATTTTCTTCTCAGCAGCACCCACAGGACTTCTAGTGTGTTAGTGGCATCACACAGAGCTCCTATATTTTCTTTGCAGAAGCACCTATAGGACTTCTAGTGTGTTAGTGGCATCACACAGAGCTCCTATATTTTCTTCTCAGCAGCACCCACAGGACTACCGACTACAATGGCTGGAAGACCGCCAAGGGGAGGCAGAGCGTGCAGAGCCAAGAACACAGGGCAGGCAGGCTCTGTTTCTAGTGGACGTGGCCGTGGACGTGGACGTGGTCGTGCATCGTCATCAGCACGTGGCCATGGGACACGCGCGTCTTTGTTTTCGGCAGCTGGACATGTGGAGCCGCATCATGCTGAAGGCTTGGTAGAATGGATGACCAAGCCCTCCTCATCCTCCTCATCCTCTCTCACCCAGGCTCAGGGTACTGACAGAGCATCATCAGCCACCCCTTCCCTAGACCCACCATGTCCTCCTGAGGAGTCCCCGAACTCTTTGAGCACAGTGTTGGGTACATGCTCCAGGAGGATGCCCAACGATTCGAAGGCTCGGATGACGATACCCAGCTTGAGGAATCTGGCAGTACAGTTCCACCAGCTGCAGCTTACTGCCAGGTTTGCTCTAGTGGTGAAGAGGGAGGGGATGATGAGGTCACTGACTCCACGTGGGTGCCTCAAGGGAGAGAGGATGAGGAGGAGGACGAGGAGGAGGAGGATGCGGCGTCACATGTCCAACGAGGCAGGATGCCCCCTGGAGGCCAGGTAGAGGCCAGCACAGCAACTGTACAACACCGCAGAGCTCCGCCTGTGCAGGGCGCTGCCTCTGCACGTTATCAGAAAAGTTCTTTGGTGTGGGCCTTTTTTGAGACGAGTGCAGCAGATCGCACCACTGCTATTTGCAATATTTGTCTCAAGCGTATCTCGCGTGGCCAAAACATCAGCCGCTTGGGCACGACAAGCATGACCAGACATATGGCGACCTGCCATGCAGCTCGTTGGCAGGCACACATAAAAGACCCACACCAAAGAACTAAGCGGACCTCTACTTGCTCCTCCTCAGCTGGGATCTCCATCCCCACTACACCTTCAGTCCTCTCTGAAAGCTGCTCTGAGAGGACTGAAGGTGTAGAATTCGGTGTGTCACAACCAAGTACTTGCAGTACACCGACGTCCGAATGCAGCAGGCAAATTTCCCTGCCCCAGCTGCTGGACCGTAGAAAGAAGTACACTCCAGCCATCCACATGCCCAGCGGTTGAATGCTAGCCTTGCTAAATTGCTAGCACTTCAACTGCTGCCTTTTCAGTTGGTAGACTCGGCCCCTTCCGTGAGTTTGTTCAATGTGCGGTTCCTCAGTGGCAGGTTCCCAAACGCCACTTTTTCTCGCGGAAGGCGATTCCGTCTCTCTACCGGCATGTGGAGGGCAATGTCCATGCCTCGCTGGACAGGGCGGTCAGCGGTAAGGTGCATATTACCGCTGACTCATGGTCCAGCAGGCATGGACAGGGACGGTACCTTTCTTTCACGGCCCATTGGGTCACTCTATTGGCAGCTGGGAGGGATGCAGGACAAGGTGCAGTAGTGTTGGAGGTTGTTCCGCCACCACGCCTCCAAAACGCGACTACTGCTACTGGTTGTGACACACCTCTCTCCTCCACCCCCTCCTCTTCTTCTTCCTCCAGTGCTCTGTCCTTGGAACCAGCGGTGCTCCGTAGGCGTACAAGGGGCTACGCAAGTACGCAGGCAAAAAGATGCCATGCCGTGCTTGCGCTGGTGTGTTTGGGGGACAGGAGCCACACTGGGCCAGAGGTTCTGGCAGCTCTGCAGGGGCAGGCCGAGAGGTGGTTGACGCCACGTCAGCTTAAGCCAGGAATGGTCGTTTCTGACAATGGCACCAACTCCTCTCCGCCCTGCGACAGGGGCAGCTCACCCATGTGCCCTGCATGGCTCACGTCCTCAACCTGGTGGTGCAGCGGTTCTTGGGCAGGTTCCCAGGCGTACAGGATGTCCTGAGGCAGGCCAGGAAAGTCTGTGTGCAATTTCCGCCGATCTTATAATGCCAGTGCTCGGCTGACTGAGCTGCAAAAGGAGCTGAACCTGCCCAAGAACCGCCTAATATCTGACATGCCACCAGGTGGAACTCAACGTTGGCCATGCTGCAGCGACTGCACACGCAGCAGAGGGCCATCAATGAGTACCTTTGCGACTACGGCACCAGGACAGGGTCAGGGGAGCTTGGTTTTTTTTCCCCACGTCAGTGGAGCATGATCAGGGATGCATGCACTGTCCTCACCATTTGAGGAGGCCACGAGGATGGTGAGCAGTGACAGTGCATGCATCAGTGACACTGTCCCTCTTGTCCACCTGTTGGAGCATACGCTGCGTGGGATAATGGACAGGGCACTTGAGGCAGAACAGAGGCAGGAAGAGGAGGACTTCCTTGCCTCTCAAGGCCCCCTTTATCCGGACAGTGTTCCTTCTGTCCCACCCATCACACAGGAAGAGGATGAGGAGGAGGAGGAGGAGGAGGAGGAGGAGGATTGTGTGAGCATGGAGGTGGAGCCTGGCACTCAGCATCAGCAGCAGCAGTCTTTTAGGGATGATGTACAGTCCCAACAAGCCAGTGGACTTGTACGTGGCTGGGAGGAGGAGGTGGCTGGCGATCATGTCATCCTCAGTGACCCAGAAGACTCCGGACCGAATGCCTCAGCTAACCTACGCTGCATGGCCTCCCTGATCCTGCAAAGCCTGCGGAAGGATCCTCGTGTTCTTCGGATCAAGGAGAGGGACCATTACTGGCTGGCCACTCTCCTTGATCCGCGGTACAAGGGTAAGGTTGCGGACCTTATCTTGCCGTCGCAGAGGGAGCAGAGGATGAGACATCTCAGGGAGGCCTTGCAGAAAGGTCTGTGCAACGCGTTCCCAGAAACTGGGAGGCTACAAACTCCTGGTCCTGGGCGACGAGTTGCTGAGGCTTCGGTCAGTGGCAGAAGGAGCGGTGGGGAAGGTGGACGTCTGACCGATGCGTTCAGACAATTTTTTAGTCCGCAGCCCCAAGGTATGATCGGTTCCAGCAACCATCGCCAGCGTCTGATATACATGGTGCAGGAATACCTTGGGGCAAGGTCAGACTTGGACACCTTTCCCACCGAAAATCCTCTGGCTTACTGGGTCCTGAGGATGGATCACTGGCCAGAGCTTGCACAGTATGCAATTGAGCTACTGGCCTGTCCTGCCTCCAGCGTTCTTTCCGAACGCACATTCAGTGCTGCTGGAGGATTTGTGACTGATCATAGGGTGCGCCTGTCCACCGCCTCGGTTGATCGACTGACATTCATCAAAATGAATCAGTCTTGGATCACCACCAGCTACCAGGCACCTGAGGCGGATATAACCGAATAATTTTTAATGTCACATCCCTTCAAGACTGCCTATGCTGATGCTGAGTGACTGTCCTCTTATGTTCACTGACTATCCTCTTCCTCCTCCTCAATGATCCATGCCACAGCACCAGTGCCTAAGGCACAATTTTTCAGCCCCTGTTTAACAGGGGCGTGTACTTACAATTTTTTAAAAAAATGCTTCGCAACACGTGTGACTGCTGTGCTCCAAGTACAGTCTCTGTGAGGGCCGTGTTGCAGTGTTGTGGCACCAGCACCAGTGCCTAAGGCACAATTTTTCAGCCCCTGTTTAACAGGGGCGTGTACTTACAATTTTAAAAAAAATGCTTCGCAACACGTGTGACTGCTGTGCTCCAAGTACAGTCTCTGTGAGGGCCGTGTTGCAGTGTTGTGGCACCAGCACCAGTGCCTAAGGCACAATTTTTCAGCCCCTGTTTAACAGGGGCGTGTACTTACAATTTTTAAAAAAAAAAATGCTTCGCAACACGTGTGACTGCTGTGCTCCAAGTACAGTATCTGTGAGGGCCGGGTTGCAGTGTTGTGGCACCAGCACCAGTGCCTAAGGCACAATTTTTCAGCCCCTGTTTAACAGGGGCGTGTACTTACAATTTTTTAAAAAAATGCTTCGCAACACGTGTGACTGCTGTGCTCCAAGTACAGTCTCTGTGAGGGGTTGCAGTGTTGTGGCACCAGCACCAGTGCCTAAGGCACAATTTTTCAGCCCCTGTTTAACAGGGGCGGGTAATTACAAATCTTGATCTAATAGTTCACAGCAGGGCCCATTCCTGCGCCCACCAAGAGTAACTATGAGGGCCTGCAGTCTTGTGGCAACACCGTCCACCACCACCGCCAAAGGCCCAATTTTTCTGCCCTGTTCATCAGGTGCTTGCAATTACAAATCTTGATCTAATAACTCACAGCAGGGCCCATTCCTGCGCCCACCAAGAGTAACTATGAGGGCCTACAGTCTTGTGGCAACACCGTCCACCACCACCGCCAAAGGCCCAATTTTTCTGCCCTGTTCATCAGGTGCTTGCAATTACAAATCTTGATCTAATAACTCACAGCAGGGCCCATTCCTGCGCCCACCAAGAGTAACTGTGAGAGCTTACAGTCTTGTGGCAAAACCGTCCACCACCACCACCACCACCACCCCCAATTTTTATGCCCTGTTCAACAGGTGCATGCAATTACAAATCTTGATCTATTAACTCACAGCAGGGCCCATTCCTGTGCCCACCAGTCTTGTGGCTACACCAACATCTAATAGGGCAAATTTCTGCAGAGTATATACGCCAGGCCCCTACTTTCAAACATCCAACTTACAAACGACTCCTACTTGCAAATGGAAAGAGAAAACAGGAAGTGAGAGGAAATCTACCCCTAGGAAGGGAAATTCTATCCTGTTAGATTTAATTTGGGAAAAAGGTATCTCCTCTCTACTGATACTTTATCACCAATCCTTGTTTCAATTAAAACCCCACTTTTCCAAAAACATTTGTCATTGGGACGGAAAGTGAGGTGACATGTTCTGAACAGATGTGCAAAGACAGCAAATGTTACAGGGGTGATAACCCCTCCCTATGTTCTCCAAAAAGCTTAAAAATAGATTTTTTTGGGATGGAGCTACACTTCATAATGTACCTGTTCAGATTCTACTTAAGATCAAACCTAAAGCCGCAAGTGGTTTTAAATGGCTTCTTTTTTTCCTTTACAAATGTCATTTTGTGCAAGGACAGTTCTAAACACGGGAAACACATGCCACTTCACAGGCATACTTTGGACACCCCCCAGGTACCATATTTAAAGGAAAATGTCACTTTTTTTTTTTCACTTTATGCATCATTAAAATGACTGCTCCCGAAAAAACGTTAGTTTTTAAAAGTTCTTTTTGCATTGATATATGTCCCCTGGGGCAGGACCCGGGTCCCCAAACCTGTTTTATGACATTAACATGCATATTGGCCGTTGTAATTAGCACTTTTGATTTCGAACGTTCGCGTCCATTATAACGTATAGGGTTCGAAAATTCGCGCGAACTTTCGGTCCGTTCGAAGGTTCTGGTTCGAACCGAACCCGGGGGTGTTCGGCTCATCCCTATTCAGCACATAGCCATTAATGTCTAAACCACTGGAAACAAAAGTAAGTACACCCACAAATGAAAATGTCCAAATTGGGCCCAATTAGCCAATTTCCCTCCCCAGTGTCATGTGACCTGTTAGTGTTACAAGGTCTCAGGTGTGGATGGGGAGCAGGTGTGTTAAATTTGGTTTTATCGCTCTCATACTCTCATACTGGTCACTGGAATTCAACATGGTGCCTCATGGCAAAGAACTCTCTGAGGATCTGAAAAAAAAGAACTATTGCTCTACATAAAGATGGCTTAGAACTGCCCAGTTGTGTTATGTCTATTTGCTTATTTGTTTGCGCTATCTTATCCTGGAATGTATATCTACAATCCCTAAATTACCTTGTCTATTAAAGTTTACTTTGAAAAATGTTCTTACAAATGTTGTTATCAATATGTACGGCTTTTTCTATAAGTCTCAATAAAAACTTTAAAAAAAGATGACCTGGGCTATAAGAAGATTGCCAAGACCCTAAAACTAAGCTACAGCATGCTGGCCAAGACCATACAGCGGTTTAACAGGACATGTTCCACTCAGAACAGGCTTCGCCATGTTCGACCAAAAAAGTTGAGTGCACGTGCTCAGCGTCATATACAGAGATTGTCTTTAGGAAATCTATGTATGAGTGATGCCAGCATTGCTGCAGAGGTTGAAGGGGTGGGGGGTCAGCTTGTCAGTGCTCAGACCATACACCGCACACTGCATCAAATTGGTCTGCATGGCTGTAGTCCCAGAAGGAAGCCTCTTCTAAAGATGATGCACAAGAAAGCCCGCAAAACGGTTTGCTGAAGACAAGCAGACTAAGGACATGGATTACTGGAACCATGTCCTGTGGGCTGATGAGACCATGATAAAGGTAGTTGGTTCAGATGGTGTCAAGCGCTTGTGGCGGCAACCAGGTGAGGAGTGCAAAGACAAATATGTCTTGCCTATAGTAAAACATGGTGGTGGGAGTGTCATGGTCTGGGGCCGCATGAGTGCTGCTTGCACAGGGAAGCTACAGTTCATTGAGGGAACCATGAATGCCAACATGTACTGTGACATACTGAAGCAGAGCATGATCCCCTCACTTCGGAGACTGGGCTGCAGGACAGTATTCCAACATGATAATGACCCCAAACACACCTCCAAGATGACCACTGCCTTGCTAAAGAAGCTGGGGGTAAAGGTGATGGACTGGCCAAGCATGTCTCAAGAGCTAAACCCTATTGAGCATCTGTGAGGCATCCTCAAACTGAAGGTGGAGGAGGGCAAGGTCTCTAAAATCCACCAGCTCCGTGATGTTGTCATGGAGGAGTGGAAAAGGACTCCAGTGGCAACCTGTGAAGCTCTGGTGAACTCCATGCCCAAAAAGGTTAAGGCAGTGCTGGAAAATAATGGTGGGCACACAAAATATTGACACTTTGGGCCCAATTTGGACAATTTATACATTTTGTAGCAAAGTGTCATTTCTTCAGTGTTGTCACATGAAAAGATATAATAAAATACACAGAAGTGGTTTCATTCATTTGGACAGATAATGTTTGTTTTTTATGCTTGAAACAGTCTCATGTAGACATGTGCAATTAATTTAATTACGAATCAAAATTCAGACATAATTTTCATTATTCGGAGATCCAGATGTATCTGAATCTCTGAATCACATTAGTAACACATTTCAACAAATCCAAAATAATGTATAATGAAGCAGCAAAAAAAAAAATCCTTCTTTATTATTTATTTACATCGCAAGGATTTTAGCAAACTTGTACAGCCTTACCAACTTTTATTTATATGGAAATTCACATATGGATTCCACTTTCTACCTTGCTGAAGCTACTTCCTAAATGATAAATGTGGAGTGCTATAGTCACATGGTCAGTCATGGGCACATCAACCAGCTAATTTCGATGGCAATGACATTTCTGAGGTATACCTGTAATGTATACAGAATGCCCCAATATAAAAAAAAGTTATGTTAATTCAGTAGGAAACCCCCTTTCAAGGAGTGACAGGGTGTAGGGGATTATGAAGTAAGAATTTCTGTCCCTTGTAACTTAACTAACCTAATAAAGAGTAGAATACTTTATTTATTACAAGAACTTATATAGTGCCATTTATTTATGCAGCACTTAACACATATTGTGCATTTACATCAGTCTCTGCCCTCAAGGTACTTACAATATAAGGTCCCTACCTCGCATTCATACATACACATACTAGGACCAATTTACCTACCAGCATATCTTTGGAGTATGGGAGGACACCTGAGTACCTAGATAAAACCTGTACAGGGAGAACATGTAAATTCTGTGTAGGTAGTGCTGTGGTTGGGATCCAAGCCAGCAACCCTCATGTTTTGCCACTTTCTCATTAGAACATTACATGATTAAAGAAGCCCAGTATTTCCTTATTAGAGCCAATAGACCATGGAGCAGGGATCCTCACTATAATTCCCACAAACTCTATACGGAATCCTGCTCAATTACTAACCTTCAGTCAGATGTGTGGTACAGAAAATAAAGGATAGAACATGAACCCAATAATGAAATGCTAATTATTATTAATACAGTTCTTGAATCGTTTCATACATTCAAATAGAAAGCATGGGCTCCTTTCTATTTTAAGGCTAAGTTCACATGAGGGTACGACCAATTGGCAGTAACAAACAGTAAGTTGATCTATGTTTTTACTGCTCCTTGGCTGCTTCCCTACAAGTTAACATGGCACCTAAAGTATGCTGTACACATTGTCTTGGCTAAGACACTTTGCTTCATGGTGCAGCATGCTGTCATTGGCCGGAGGGGCTGGCTACCATGTGCAATCATTGAGGTGAACGGTACCACATTGCAACCGTGTGCCAAGCAGTTCCAGCACTGTAGTTCCATGTAAAATTTCCCTTTGGATAAAAAAAAAAAAAAAGGCAGACACTCAAGAGGTAGCAGTATCCCCTCCTGAACATCTGGAAGCTGCTTTTCTACCGCCCTCTGAAAACAATCTACCAAGGGGGAGCAAAGTCTGTTGCCCAGATGAACGAACTGTAAAGAAATTTTTATGTGACCACTGAAATTAAAATTATTACAGAAAAAGTGTTTGTTCAATGTGATTCTACTGCTTGATATGCATGTTGTCTAAGATCTGTATTTGATTATTTTACATAAGGGTATGATTAACCAAGCACGGATGTGCCATATTTCTTACAAATGTAGTACATTCCTTACAGCTGCATTATCAGATAGTGGTTATGTCTCACGCAGATCTCAATCTCTGAACAGCAGTTTTGAAGACACCATATGTCACATATTTTCTTGTAAATTGTAAAAAATAAAGAAGAGGGAGAAAACACATTTCTGTTAAAGCTAGCATTTTCTTTTTTAGTGTTTGCTTGAACAAACGCTTTAAATCAGTACATATCTGCGATTAAGTGTATGTTTGTGCAGAGATTGCCCCATGGATTTGCAAGCCTCCTGTATAATGCAGATTTCACTCATCCATACGCAGTGTAAACATGGCAGTGTGAGACTATTCAACGTCACAATGACACATTTATTCCTCTCCACTGGTAGCATAGAACAAGCTCACCCGCCCCCTGAAATGTAGGACAGCTAGAGATATTTCCCAGCCAAGTCAGGGAAGATTCTCTACTCCCAATGCAAGCTGTATATTCCACATAATACTTTACTGAGAGCCACAAACACAATACGGCAGCAAATAACCACAAAACAGTAGCAATGTCAGCTGCCCCAGTAGTATTTTACCATCCGTCCTTACAACTAACATATTGCACAAATACAGTGTTAACTAAATGATCTGAATATCTTATCATTAGGCTGTAAATAAATGTATGTTGAATCAGGTTACCTGATCAATGCTGGAATTCCTATTCACGTCTTGCGTTATATTTCTTTTTTTTTTTTAGAAGTATGAATGAATACACTAGAGTGTTTCACTGACGTTTCAGAGGTTTTAGTAGGAGGAGTAGACTGAGAATGATCTTGCTGTTTGTATTAGCAAGGGAAGGGAGGGTGACGAGTCTTGGGCTGGTCTTTCTAGCTCACTTTCTGCATTCAGCGTTCTGTACAAGCGCCTCAGGCAACCCAGCCCAAATATTTCCATGGAAGTAATGTGCTATTAAGGAAGCTGGTGTTAAATTGAGGCTTCAAACTGTTCAGCAATGCAAATTCAGTTTACTGTCTGCCTAAAGGAATGGCTTCTTTAACAATGCACCGCATGAATTGATACATACAGCGTACTTGCCCATAGCAACAATTCAGCTTTTCCCTTTAAAAACGTTGGGGACGGGGTAGTCAGATCAAAAAAAAAAGTTGCTTGCTGACTGGTTTTAGATTGTTTACATTCCTAAAGTGTATGTACAGCCCAAACTCCTTTTTTAGTTTTGGATAGAGCAGGGAAGGATTAAAACCCCTGCCAGATTTATATTGCTGTCTGTGTCCTGGCTAGGTAGATTCATCCCCACTGGTCCTCCTGGTGATCACTGTCACCAAGACAGAAAGTGATGGGGAATACAACATTTTGGAACTGTCACTAGAAGAGATGAGGCTAAATCTTCCAGTGGGGTCAACTCTTATGCCGCGTACACACGAGCGGATTTTCCATCAGAAAAATCTTGGATGGTTTTTCTGACGGATTTCTGCTTTTGGCATACACATGATCACACAAAAGTTCTATGAACATTTCAACCGTCAAGAACGCAGTGACGTACAACACTACGACGAGCCGAGAAAATGAAGTTCAATGCTTACGAGCATGTGTCAAATTGTTTCTGAGCATGCGTAGGAATTTTGCGCGTCGGAATTGCTACAGACGATCGTAATTTCCGAACAGAACTTTTTCCGACCGAAAAATTGAAAACATGCTCTCAATCTTTTGCTGGCTGGAATTCATCCAGCAAAAGTCTGATGGAGCATAGACACGGTCGCATTTTCCGACAAAAAGCTCTCATCTGTCTTTTGGTTGGCCAAATTTCCAATCGTGTGTGTGCAGCATTATAGTAACAACTGTCTAAAGCTGGCCATACACTGCAGTGGTGGCTGGTGCTCTATTTTTGGGGGGAACCCCCCCCCAGTCGCTTGTTTGCTCGGTGAACAACCCCCCCCCCCCGCTCAACCGTTCGCAGTCTGCTCCACCGCGCCTTCCCCCTTGCTTCTGGCCAATACAGCCGCTTCTCCTCTCGGCTAATCGTGTCTTAAGACCCGTTTCCTGATTGGCTGGAAGATGAAGCAGGAACACAATAGTGAAAAATAATTTGCTATTGTCACACAACTGGGTGTGTTTGGGGCGTGATTGAGGCCTCAGGCTCTAATCACGTGCTTAAAGCAGGATTCCACCCAAAAATGGAACTTGCGCTTTAAGGGAAGGTGACCTCCTGACATGCCAGATTTACCATGTCATTTTTTTGGGGGGGGGGCGCGGACACCCTCTTTTTAGAGGGTTCCAGTTCCCACTTCCTCCCGGCACTGGAAGGGAGATCATCTCTCCCCCCTCCCTCTCGGCAATCATCTGAGACACGTCACAGGTCCCAGATGATTGCACGGCCTGACACAGTGCGACTCACGCAGTGCCGGCGCTGCAGAGAGGAGGGGGAGACAAGAGGGGCTTTGTTCCCCCGCATCACTGGACCCTGGGACAGGTGAGTGTCCAATTAATAAAAGTCAGCAGCTGCAGTATTTGTAGCTGCTGACTTTTAATTTTTTTTAAGCGGAACTCCACTTAAAAAAAAAAAAACATTGAAATCCATGCATCCAGTGCCCTGCATGTTGATTAGGACCGGGTGCATGGATTAGGGGGTGGCCCCTAATGGATCGGCCACCACTGATACACTGTAGGATTTCTTTATTGATTTCCCAATCTGTGCTAAATAGCATAGACGGAGGAATCTCTACTGATAGGTATTGTATTCTGACAGCCAACACGCACAATGGACAGTTTTTTTAGGCAGTGATACAGGAGTGGCTGATACTGCCACCTCCTGAATGCCTGTTTTTTTGACAGACAAACAGAGTATTTTAATGGGAATATTATGCACCATTCAAGTGAACGGGGTTGTGCTGCAACCATGAGCCAAACACCAGGTTTGTGGTTGCAGCACAACCCCTTTCACTTGAATGGATTGCATGAAGCAGGGTACTGCAGGTCAAAAGTGAAAAAGTCAAAAGGGATATGATTTTTGCTGCAGTAGGTGTACAACTTTATTAGGTCACTGTGTTATTTTAAGATGGGCATCCAGGGGCTGAAAAACCATGGCTCAACTACTTATTTTTACCATTCCCACATAGCAGGTGTAAATGAACCCTAAGGGCTTGTTCACATCAGCAGCATTGACAACAATGTGTAATGCAGTCCCAAATCAAGAACAAGGCAATTTACCTTATGCCCAATACTTCAGTTGTTAACAGAATTGCACTGTGCCTTCCAATGCAACGCAATGCATTGAAACGCACCAAAAGACATAGATTTACATAAGTGTAAAAAAAAAAGCAAACACTGCAATATGTTTATAATGCACTGCTGTTAACATTGCACACCAACTTACATGTGTTATGTGCACAATAATGCATGCCATGTGGTGAGAATAGGTGCTATTCTACTAGGGACCTATTTTAAATACAATAAACTAAATAAAAGAAAGTGAAGTGCTATCCAAAATATGTAATCGTGTAAAACAAATTGTGATTAACAAAGTGTGTGTCAACAAACTTCATGAACAGAAGTAAACTAAGTAAAGATACACTATATTACCAAAAGTATTGGGACGCCTGCCTTTACACGCACATGAACTTTAATGGCATCCCAGTCCTATGCTCCGTACACACGGTCGGACATTCCGACCACAAAATCCGATGGATTTTTTCCGACGGATTTTGGCCGACACTTGTGTTGGATACACACGGTCGGACAACGTTGACGGAAAATCCGATCGTTCCGAATGAGGTGACGTACAAAATGCATGACGGGACTACGTAGAGGCCAGTAGCCAATATCTTTCGTCTCCAAATTTCTTCTGAGCATGCGTGGCACTTTGTGTGTCAGAATTCTCTAAACACGATCGGAAAAAGTCTGATCGGATTTTTTTGTCGGAAAATTTTAGATCCTGCTCTTAAATTTCGACGGAAAATGTCCGCTAGAGCCCACACACGATTGGATTTTCTGACATCATAATTCAATCTGACTTTTTCCATCGGAATATCCGACCGTGTGTACCGGGCATAAGTCTGTAGGGTTCAATATTGAGTTGGCCCACCCTTTGCAGCTATATCAGATTCAAACTATATATAGACTGATTCTATATGCATATACTCTATGCTGGTCCATGAATTATGTGGGTTCTGTCATATAACCCACCAGCGCTCCTGGCCCCTCCCTCCTGCCGAGTGCCCCCATAGCAAGCTGCTTGCTATGGGGGCACCCAAGCAGACTTGCTCCTGAATTGCTGCTCTGTGTGTCAATTCACAAATGGAGCATGGCTTGGCCCCGCTCTCTCCTCATTTTGTGACTGGCTGTGATTGACAGTAGTGGGAGCCAATGGCTCCCACTGCTGTCTCAGCCAATGAGGAGGAAGAGACCAGGGAGAGCTACTGCTCTTGTGCACATCTCTGGATTGAGATGGGGCTCAGGTAAGTATTGGGGGGGCTGAGGGGGCTGCTTTAGGGTCTATGCATAAAGGTAAAAAACCTTCTGTGTGCAGCAGTCCCCCAGCCCCCTTCTAATATTTACCTGAGCTCCCTTTTGATGCAGCGATGTGCACAAGAGCATCAGCTCTCCAAGGACTCTCCCTCCTCATTTGGCTGAGACAGCAGTGGGAGCCATTGGCAATTTTCAATCACAGCCAGGCAGCCAATGAGGAGATAGAGGGGGCAGGGCCAAGTCACAGTTCTGTGTCTGAATGGGCACGCAGAGCAGCCGCTTGGGAGCACGCCTGCTTGGGTGCACCCATTGCAATCTGCTTGCTCTGGGGGCACTCGACAGGAGGGAGGGGTCAGGAGTGCCAGCGGGGGAACTGAGAAGAGAAGGATCCGGACTGCTCTGTGCTATACCGCTGCACAGAGCAGGTAAGTATGAAATGTTTGTTATTTATTTTTTTTCCTTTAATATGACTTTAAGTTGGCTGTTGTGTTGCCCATTAAATCTGTTCGATAGGTCTCCCAACATCTAACTGAAATAACACACGTGGTAAGCTAACATTGCTGCTGCTAATTGCAAGGTACTGTAGTAGTTTATCTTTGTCAGCCTGAAGCAGGATCTCCAGTTAAAAAATAAACTTTGCAATATATTCACAAAAATAATTCTTATAAGAAAACTGACATGATGGCAAACATACAAAAAAATAGGTTTACATATATTAAATCTAGGAGGATGCTTATTGTTGATATTCAAAAACATAATAATACCATATCTATCATTACTTATTATTAGATTATTAGATAAAGTTGCATTTTAAAATGAATATTAAGTTTTAAATACTTTTTTATTTGAAGATCTTAAAAAAAATGTCCTTCAAAGTCGTTGAGATCACGTTACATCATATGACTTTTATGCTGCTGGAAGAAGCACAAGAAATACAGGATCTCTGCCAGAGAAGCATGTAGGGTGGGATTTCAGTGTAGAGTTAACACTTTCGATGAATGAGACTCTTCAATAATGTAACTGCATGTATATGCTACAGAGACCAATAGAATATAATAATATAACCAAACCATAACAATTCATTACATAACATTACACACATTTGCTAATACATAGCCACAAGCAAAAGTAATGAAAATACAATTCTTCATTCAATAAACAATAGTGTTCTCTAAACTCTGACAATCAATCTAAACTCTGGTAAATCATAGGAATGGTTCCCCTGCCGTTTTCAGCTATTGAAAATAGTACATTGCAATGTCTATTACTGAATTTGCTAAATTCTTGTGCCTGGCTGACGTATGTGATTTAGCCTAATGGATATGCTTACAGTTAGCACATTTGCAAATGCCTATCATAAGATTTAGCAAATTTATACCTCTGCTGGGAATCATGGATCTGTTACTGAATTGCACATTTCACTAACTAGCAGCTTGAGGCTAATGCCCCGTACACACGGTCGGATTTTCCGACGGAAAATGTCCTATCGGACAAAGTTGTCGGAAATTCCGACCGTGTGTAGGCTCCATCGGACTTTTTCCGTCGGATTTTCCAAGGGACAAAGTTTTATCTCCTGATCTCAAATTTTCCGCCAACAAAGTCCTATCGGACAATTTCCGACCGTGTGTACGGGGCATAAGAATAACAAAATTTTATTTATTCTCACATATTATGTTTTGATAGAAAATGTGTACATTGTTATTGTTGTTGGTGTTTTTTTTGTTTTTTTTCAGACACTGAACAATGTTAATAATAGTAAACTGCCTAATGTATGGTACTACTTTTTGCATATTCTTGTAAAATATTACAGTATAACATAATGTAATGTGTTTACTCCAGTAGAAATAAAACCAATGGTGTACACTGGTCAAGAATTAATTGAGAAAATTATTTTACAAGCCTGATGGTGAAGGAGTTCAATTCAGGTGAGCTTGCTTGCATGAGATAAACCTTGTTATTCAAAATACTGTGAATGGAATGAAATCACGTGAGAAACTTAATGAAGTGAGGAAGCAATTAATGACGGAAAAGTCCAAGCAACAATTGACAGGTAACTAAACCAAATGTATTTTGTGTCAAGATAAATGTACTTGAACCAAGTAACCACAAATATGTATATATATTTCTTTGTGATGACTTGTTCAGACATACATTCATTCATACTTAACAACCAAAAAGATTTACCTCTGATTGGGACTTTGAAGGGGCAGTACTTACACTCAACTTAAGCCCCATACACACGCTCGGACAATCCGCGGACAAGGTCGGTCGGACTTTGTCCGACGTACTTTGTCCGATGTTGGCGTTGCGTACACACGGTCGGACAATCCGCGGACAAGGTCGGTCGGCACCACGTCAGGCACCCGTTGGGCTCCTTCTGCTATCCCGTGTTTATCGAGAGTTAGTGGAAGTTTGGTGACTTAAGATTCGCGCTTCTCAGTTTTCTGACTCAGATCGTTACTGCTCTTCAGTTTGTGCTTGTCGTGCGTATCTGTTTATTAGTGCGTGTAGTCAGTTCGCATTTGTTGGTCATTGCGGCCTATATCTTGATATAGGACGCTTTGATTTGCACTGCTTATTGTCTGCTCGTTGCTGGTATTCACTTCGTTCTTTCAGGCCTTGCTGTTTATCGGTGCTTTCTGTTCTGACCAGCCGACCTTTTGGGCTTTTAGCTTTGACCCAAGAACCGTCCATGAACAGAGTGATGAGTATGTGGACCAAGAATTGGTTGCTTCAGCGTGACCAGTTCTCGCACATGCCTTTGCTTCGTGAGATCCGGGAGAATAATCCTGATGATTTCAGGAACTTTCTCAGGATGACGGACCCCGATTTTCACCGTCTTTTGGCTTTGCTGACCCCCTTTATCAGCCGGCAGGATACCTGCATGAGACAAGCCATTACTCCGGAGCAGAGGCTTGTTGCCACGTTGAGGTACTTGGCGACAGGGAGAAGTCTTCAGGTATGCTCTGTTTGCTAATGACTTGTATTTTTGACCTCCTTCCCTAATTACCATGATTGCAATATGTTCTAATATGCTGTGCCCCTTTTCTCCTTCATGCATTTTTCCCTTCACTTACCTCACCAGCATGCTCTTCTGCCCCAATAGACACCTATGGCCTACTCACTTAAGCAATGTCTTTTGTCTGCTGCATAGTATTGTTTGCCCCCAAACACCCCCTAAAATATGCACAAATGTTTGCTGTGTGGTTTACTTCATGTAGAGCCCCCTTTTTTTTTTTTTTTTTCTTTTGGTGGGGGGGGGCAAACTCATTAGGAACCCCCTCCCCCAACTGCTCTGTCAGATGGTACCAATCCTTTATCTGCTGGCTTTCCCAAGGTCCATACACACTATATACCTACCTCTTTATAGTGCGCATCTTTAGGGATGAATTCAGCAAAGCATGTAGTGCAAGGGACTGCCTCCATACATTCCATTTCCTATTTTTTTGTCTTCTTTCCCTCCTATTAGCTTGCTTGGTAATTTAATAATGTCACACTGTGCCTGCCTTTTTTGGGGGGGGGGGAAATATTATTTGATCTTTCCTGTGGCCTGCCAATAGTGTTAAGTACAGAGGGTCTGGCCAAACTAGGCCACATTATTGAGCCATTTGCCAATCAATGAAGTGCAGAGGGTTACCTGTCCACCACCCCCCCCCCCCCAAAACCCTAGTTATTGCCAATGTCCCATCAGAAGTGGGGGGATTGATGGGGGGGTGAGTAATCTGTGAAGGGGAGCCTCTACTTTTCTGTGTAAATACTTTCCAGCCTCCAATTTTATACAATGCTCTTGTTCCAAGATGTTGATTGTCTAATCTGCTTGCAATGTTTAGGTGCAAAGTGACTAATTTTTTTTTTCTTGTTTCACTCCACAGTTCCCTTCCACGCCACAGGAATGGCAGACTGTGGCCTCCCACTTTGCCAGCCGTTGGGACTTTCCTAACTGCGGAGGGGCAATTGATGGGAAACACGTCCGCATCGTCCCACCGCCCAACTCGGGGTCCTACTATTATAATTATAAAGGGTTTAATAGTGTAGTGATGTTGGCGGTGGTGTCGGCAACATACGAGTTTATGTATGTGGACGTGGGGATGAACGGCCGGATATCGGATGGTGGGGCCATTACGCACACGGAGTTCTACTGGCGTCTCCAAAGTCTGTGCTTGCCACCTCCAGAGGAGCAGTCTGTGCTTGCCACCTCCCGATGAGGACCCTCAGACCAGAGGGTCTTCAACTACAGGCTGTCCAGAGCCAGAAGAGTGGTGGAGAACGCTTTTGGCATCCTGGCCAGCCGCTTCCGCCTGTTCCTGACGGCATTTAACTTGGCGGAATACAAACTGAACCACATAGTTCTTGCCTGTTGCATATTGCACAACTTCCTCAAAAGACATAACAGGAACTATGTGGTGCCCGTTGGCCCAGATGTGGAGGGCCCTCCAAATGCGGACCTCACAGCCCTTCGAGTGGCACGTCCAGGCTTGCCCCCTCTCAATGCCCGCGTGGTCCGGGACCAATATATGTTATTTTATGGAAAAAACGTGGAAAAAAAAAAATAGTTGTATATACAATACATAGAAAATGCAGGATGCAGATACAAAGATATGCAATATTGAAAATACAGTTGAGAAACAACCAATAATCTGTTGAAAAGATAAAGCAACAGAGATAATGCGTTTTGAGTTTCCGATAATAGTTCTCGCATGACATAATTTTTTATTTTTCTTTCAAAACTGATTAATTTTATGTTTGACAACTGACCAAACAACTGACCACTACTTACTTTTTTGAAGAATTCTCTTGATCTTTCTGTACTGATCGGCCTCCCTCAGTTTCAGGTCTGACCAGCGTTTCCTCAGTTGCTCCTTGGATCGTTGTACCCAAAATGATTGTACAGCCTCCTCACAACTTTAGACATGATCTTGGCCTTGCGGACATTGGGGTTGAGGTAAGGCCCATACTTCCCATCATAGTCGCTCCTCTTTAATATGTCCACCATCTCCAACATTTCTCCATATTGGAGGCCTTGAATTTCAGGCTCCGGGATCGGGACGTTTCTGCCTCCTCCTCGTTGGGGGGATATTTGGGGCGCACCTGCTGTGTCCCCGCCATGTGCTCTCCCCACTGCGCCGTAAAGAGAAGGGGTGGGGAATAGACGAGAAAGATCGTCAGGGGCGGGCGGAGTTTGACGCATGCGCACTGTATATAAAACGTCACACGCCTGTGTCGTAGCCACGATCTGGGAGACGAGGGGAGAGAAAGCTCACGCACGAGACGATCGCTACAAACGAAGGTACAATTTGACGTTGGTACATACTAGCCTAGACTGATTAGAACTTGAGGCTTCTTTATGGAGAAGATTAGGAGTGTTTAGGCTGACATTATTTATATTGTTTTGTGTGGCGTTGTGTCTTGCAGAGGTGATGGAGGCGTTCTACAACGTGAGCTTTCTCCCACACTTCATTGATAAATACCGGCAATTCCCCCTCTTGTGGCAGGCAAAACACAGGGATTATAGCAACAGACCAAAGAGGTACGCAGCCCTGCTGAAACTGGTGGCATTTGTAAAGCCTACCCTGCCCATGGCAACCGTCGCAAACTTAAAAGTGAAGATAAACAACATGAAGACTACCTATTTCCGGGAGCGCAATAAGGTCCTGAAGTCACAAGCATCTGGAGCTGCAGCAGCTGATGTCCATGTCCCCACGCTCTGGTGCTATGACAGGCTCCACTTTCTCAAAGACCAGGCTACTGTCAGGAAGTCACTCTCGACTCTCCTTGCACGCGTCCTTCCACGCACGCCACCCCTGATGAGGCTTCCGAGGACCAACCTGGGCCTTCCAGTCAGGAATATGTGCAGGTGCCCAGCTTGTTCCAGGTATAGTAGTTTTGGAACCAGTTTGTTGAATAATGAATGATGTTCAGTTAATTCAGGATCCCCAATTGCTTATTTCCTAACGTGATTGACATATCAACGGACAGTGGTGTGGGAGACATTTTTGGGAAGAATCTAAACTGCAGGGCTGAGAATTGTATGGTTTTGTATTTGAAAACATTTTGCAACAGTCACTAGATGAGAATTGTGTGTGTTTGATGAACAATAACTGAAACTATGTCCCTTTTTCAGACACAGGAAGACCTCAGGAGGTGGCTGTGGAAGGTGGCAGTCAGGAGGAGGCAGGGGGTAGTGGCAGCCAAGAGGGGGGTAGGCGTAGGAGCCTGACTGTCTCCCAAGTCTCTCCCCTCCGCCTTCCCTACAGAAGGGCGAAAAACATGGGGGAGGTGGGAGAGTCAGCGCTCCAGCTGATAAAAGATGCCTCAGCCTCCCTCTATGCCACACCCACCTACGAGGAGGCCTTTGCCTCCTTGGTTACAAGTAAATTTACGGGTATGGAGGCGGGGCAACGCAGCATGTGTGAGGAGGTCATCCTCAAAATCCTAAATGAGGGCATGGCTGGGGAGATGACTCCCCTCACACATGTTTGCGAGAGTGACCTTGCTCCGCCTCCTCCTCCTGCTTCTGCCACCCCACCAGCACCAGCACCACGGCGTGGAAGGAAGCGTACAAGGAAGACAAGAGAGTGACAACCTGGACTCAGTCTGGTCTGAGAGAAGATGGAGCCTCTCGTAGTACCAGAGCCTGGGGACCTAGATGGCATCTGCTGAAGTTCCGGATGTTTTGGACTTCAGGACTGCGCTCCCTTATTATTTAGATAGGTAGTCTTCATGCCCCCAATTGTTTAAGTCTGTAAAATGATGGTTGCCATGGGTGTCCAAGGCTTTGCAAATTCCCCAAGTTTCACCATGGCTGCGTTCCTCTTTGGTCTGTTGCTGAGACCTAAATAAAGGTTTTTTTGCTTTGAAATAATCATTGACTATTGTGTTTTACTTTTCTACAATGACAGTTTTTCTTTGAGTAGGCAGGTACATTTCACTAATCCTAGAATTAACAAGGGGCACCAACAACCAACAAACTCCTAGTAAATGTAAGCAAGAAATACAAATGTTAATAATGTGGTTTTGCTAAGTTGAGACATACAAACCCCCTCCAAAAAAAAAAAAACCTCCTTCAAATATGTATTCCCCCAAAAAAAAAAAATCTGGTTAAAAAAATAAGAAAGATTGTATTACGATCTGAGTAAAAATAAACATGTAGTGTATAAATGCTGCAAAGTAATAAAGAAGTAAGTTTGTGAGAAGTGCGGGTGATTAGGAGCAGCTAAAAGATGTCATTCTTGTTGCATTTTAAAGAAAAAGAGAATGCGCTGCATTAAAGACATTTTAACATTGCAGCGTGACGAATGTGCTGTGTCGATTAGGAAAGGTAGTTTTACCTGACCGAGCGCTTCCGTCACAGAATTTCTTCTGAGCATGCGTAGCACTTTGTCCGTCGGACAAGCGTACACACGCTCGGATTTGGTGTGATCGGACCGGGTTGACGGCAAATCTTTCCAGCAGGAGATAAGACTTTGTCCGACGGACAAACCGACGAACACTGTCCGATGGTGCATACACACGGTCTGATTTTTCAACAACCTTGTCCGATCGGACCAAATTGATGAAAAAGTCCGACCGTGTGTATGGGGCTTTACACTTTACTCTACAAATCAACCAAATCAATTATAGAAAAATAATGTTATTTTATTGGAAAAAACTTAAAAATAGTTGTATATACAATACATAGAAAATGCAGGATGCAGATACAAAGATATGCAATATTGAAAATACAGTTGAGAAACAACCAATAATCTGTTGAAAAGATAAAGAAAGAGATGAGCGCACATAAGGAAACAATCCAAGACTCAGAAAGCTGTCACATCACAAAGGGTGCTCAAGAGTGGCCCCCATGGAGACCCACATAAAGCCCAGAGCGACAGATATCGCTAGGGGCAAAAAAGAAAAGAGATTGCTTCAGTGTAACAACCACAGGGATGGTAAAATTTTCCTTAGAAATTATTGCATATGTGTCTGAGAAAATCATACATACCTAGCCTATTTATGTGCGATGTATATGCAGGGAAGGACCTACTGGATGGTATGAAGCCACAAACTTCAGGCGAGAGAAGATATACTTCCAAAGGCCCAGGTAGACAATACAAGGTCTAGAGGGAGAGGAGGGAAAGAAACAGGGGACACTATCATGTCACCCAAAACCATGCATATGTATGGACCCCATCTAGTAATACCAATCTCTAGAGGTCTATGTGTGGCTATGTATTCCCCCAAAAAACAGGGAGGAGAGGCCACAAAGTTAGCTATTTGCCTGAGCGATTACCTTGTTTGGAGCTTGATGCCTGTGTGGTCCTGTCACCCTGAATGCACATCATAAAATGGTGTGTGGCTTATGAGACAATTTATATGGGGGTATAGGGGGTCTGGTGTCCAGTCCTGGTGAGAATGTGGGGAGGGGCCAGATCTACGGAGCACCCCCGAGTCATCGGCACACAGAGGCACCTCCACCAAGCTGCCTGATGGAGAGTGGGGAACATCCAGTGTCAATGGACGCCGGACGAGGCATGGCGACATCTTGACGCCCGGCGACGTGACCTCATGTGAACGTGGCTCCACAACTACCAGTGGGGAAGAGGCCGAGCACGTCATACGAGGTGTAAATGGCCCCCGTGCGCCGAGTGAAGGACAGCAAAGAGCGGGTTCTTGAAGTGCGACCAGTCATCCGAACACGAATAGGAAGGCAGAGAGGCAAATATGTCAAAAACACAAAAAACATAAAATAGTATAAATAGATTATTAACCCCCCTGGCGGTATTCCCGAGTTTGGCTCGGGTTGAGATTTCTGTACCAAAAGCGGTAACCCTGAGCCGAACTCGGGCTTGCATTGCAGGATACAGGGGGAAGTTACTTACCTTGTCCCCTGGATCCTGCAATGTCTCCCCACTGTGTGAGCGAGCCGTCTGCTCACTCGATTCACACAGTGCCCGAGTGCCGCTGATCTCCGTTCCCTGCGAAGTTACGACGCACGGGAGCGGAGATCGGCGCAAAATTCAAAAAAGTAAAAAAACACAATACACATACAGTACTGTAATCTTACAGATTATAGTACTGTATAAAAAAAATACACATCCCCTTTGTCCCTAGAGGTCTGCCCAGTGCCCTGCATGTCATTTTATATAATAAATAGATTTTTTTCTGCCTGGAAACTAGAGATTGTCCATAGCAACCAAAAAGTGTCCCTTTATGTCAAAAGTGGCTTTAGACCAGCTAGAAAACACCGATAATAAATTAGAATCACAATTCATCATCAAACACTAAATTTTATGACAGCGACTATTCTGCAACTGAGCAAATTTTAATGTTTTTGATTTGATTACATTATTGAAACATTTTTATATATATTTTTATTTTATTATAATTTATGATTTTGTGTTTTAAACTTTATCATACCCGGGATGTCTACTAGACTCTGGTTTGGACAGATTTAAGTGAGTTATTCATAAGAATTGCATGCCTACAATATAAAAACGCCAAATTTCCATGCAAAATAATTGTACCGCTTTCAGCACAAAATTCCAGACATAATCATACCGCCAGGGAGGTTAAGAGACACAGAACTATGTTGTTATATAACTCTATACAATGAATAACTGACAGATTATGGACAATATTTGTTGAGAAATTATAACTGCTGGAGATAGAAATTAAATATATATATATATATATAGTGGCATATTATAAATCAATTGGCAGAAAATAGACATATAGGAGGCTGCAAAGATCAGGGTATTGGTTCACTCAGGGGTCTTTAATTGGGACCATTGGGTTTCCATTCAGATCCCCCAAATCCTCCAAGAAAGGTCTAAAGGAGATAGCTCCATTTAGCCCAGGTGGTTTAGTTGCATTCAGGTGAAATATTCACCTTTGTTCGTGTTTAAACAAAATCTTATTCCAATCCCCTCCCCGCATACCAGGATGTATATGGTTGAGGATTAGGAAGGAGATCCTAGGGAAAACCCCATCACGTATGTCAGTTACATGTCTACCAAGGGGGAGACTTGGATTACAGGTCCTCATTGAGGTAATATGGCGATAAGTTCTTCGCCAAAACTCCTGTATCGTCTTACCCACATAAAAACATGCACAGTCACAAAGGAGGAGATACACTGCACCCGGTGTTTGGCAATTGGCATAGTGTCTTGGCCTATAACACTCACCATTGGGTAATAGAATATTCTTTGAAGTATTTAAAAACTGGCAATAATTGCATCCACCACAGGTGAAGGTTCCTGTACACTTACATGGATCTCTGCGTCCATCTCCCCTAAACTCAGTAGAGACTAGCTGGTCTCGAAAAGATCTAGCCCGTCTGAAAGTGAAAGATGTCCATGGTAAGAATAGGCCAATATTTGTCTACAATACACCTAATGGTTTCATGCTGGTTTGAAATTTTTTTTATAATGGAAATTGGATTTCTTTTATTTGTCTTAGAAGAGGGATTATAGAGCAGGTCATTACGTGTCCTGATACATGCCCTCTTAAAAGCTTTCTTTAGGCACGTGTTTGAATAACCTTGTGCCAAAATTATTCCCCTAAGTAAGTTAGCCTCACTTCTAAATGTTTCATTGTCTGAACAATTTCTCCTGATCCTCAAATACTGACTGTATGGAATAGAGGAAATTAATGCATTCATTCATACCAACACACACACTTGCAACCAAATCTTCCCCCTACTTCAGGCAATTTGTCAAGTACAAAGCGATGCAGTGTAGAGTGATATCCTACAGACATAACCCTAATGGGTATAAAAGAAGAAGTTAAACAGCAGTGGTACTCCAGCATAACCAGGATAACCCTAGATTTTATTAATTAAGCTGGGCACACTTGGGCTTGGAAGATGAGTATATAATTAGGAATTGATTTATCTATCAAAGACATAAACATCCTCATAGCAAGTAGGTAAGGGTTTTTCCAAAAGACGACTATGGATTTGTACGGATAAAAGCATAGTAATCTGAAGAAAGTTCTGAGAAATGGAGGATAACAGTACCCAATTTGCGCTGCAGGAATGAGTGAATCTTATATGGTTACGTTCATGACAGTTATGAATAATACTAATAATCTGTGATTGGCTACAGTTAATTATATGGTACAGGGTGCTGTAATTGGCCCAGGTGCCATGTGACAGCTGTGGGCCAATCACAGCTCACTAGTACTAAGAAGCAAAGCTGTTATGAATCAGATGAATCACATAAACACTGGTCCCAAGTACCGGGATCCGCATTCCGCTGTGTACGGTGGACACAGCAGTCTTGGGGAGGGGGCGCACAATGCCTTCCTGCACCCCCTGTCTGTACAGGCCTGCACATGCTGCCCACCCACAGTAAATGTACTGTGGGCTGTTGGCAAGTGGTTAAACATTATTTTTTTGAATCATAAAGTTATCTCTGATGTACTAATGCAGAATTTAAATAATCCCTGTCGCTACCATATGGTAAATCTCTGGACATACAGTACCTGTCTGTGGTGACAGTGTGTATTACAGACATTTATTTAAAGTCATATTTGTTATTGCTAATATTGTGAATGTTTACTATTTTATGATAAAAATATCTGGTGGCAGTGTAAAGGGTTAACTGTGTAGTTAACAAATCCTGCAGCGATTGCTGTCAGTCGTCTGGCACTTAGATTGTGATCCTGAGAGCTGGAGAATCTTTGTTTAGGGTGCCGTTGTCACGTATCACTGACAGAGAGATGTGGATTTGACCAACCATGTGTCACAAGTTGGTGAAGGTGGCAGGGGCCCACCTGGTGACCCCGCCCCCTCTGACGCACGGGGACGCCATGGGCAATTCCCTATGGCTTTCCCCATGACGTCAGAGGGGGCGGGGTCATCAGGTGGCCCTGCCCTCCGTTATAAAAGACCTGTCAGACGCAACGAAGCCTCACACAGCGGTAGCCTCCCATTGTGAGGAGCGGCCCAAGAAGAGACGCCAACGCCATGGAAGAAGATGCCGGACTAGAAGACCAGAGCAAGAAGCGGATCGGAGGAAGAAGAAGATGGAAGAAGAAGATGGAAGAAGATGCCGGAAGGAGAAGATGAAGAAACCGAAGGATGAAGAAAGGAAGAAGGAAGACCAGAAGAAAGAAGATTTTAATAAAGGAATAAAGGAATTGTCAAAGACCTTCTCCTGTCATTTTTACAATTTTTGTCACTTTTTTGGTGAAATGGTAGGGGTACTTTTGTACCCCCTTGCCATTTCACACAGGGGGGGGCGGGATCTGGGGGTCTCCTTGTTAAAGGGGGCTTCCAGATTCTGATAAGCCCCCCGCCCGCAGACCCCCACAACCAATGGCCAGGGTTGTGGGGACGAGGCCCTTGTCCTCATCAACATGGGGACAAGGTGCATTGGGGACACCAAAGCACCCTCCCAATGTTGAGGGCATGTGGCCTGGTACGGTTCAGGAGGGAGGGGGGGGCGCTCTCGTCCCCCCTCTTTTCCTGCGGCCTGCCAGATTGCGTGCTCGGATAAGGGTCTGGTATGGATTTTGAGGGGGACTCGGGGATACATTTCGGATCTACACCATAATTATATTGGTGTAAACGTTTTATCCTTTGTTTTAATGGACAGATCATCCACTGTCAGATTAGATTAAACTGATTATTTTTAGTAATTAGCATATGTTATATTTCCTTATCTAAAATGTTCAATTTTATATATCACACACCACCGCTTAAAAGAGTGATGGTATAGAGGCTGGGGTACTATCTATATAAGATGGTTCACATTATATACCATGGTCAGATGTGATCTTTGCTTTATATTATATACCTCCCAGTCAGGCACCTTTGAGTCTGTGATCATCAGCGCTTTGTGGTCATGGGGACACGATGTGTGAGAATGCGTGATATCGGAACTTACGTGATTTGCAGGGGGGGGATATAAAAGGGATGATTGATGGACCGTGCAGCCAATCCCATGAGGAAGTCTTAGTGATGAAACATGTTGGGAGCGTGGATACACGGCAATCAATCCTACTGACGTGAGAGACACCGCTTGCTGAGAGCAACACACACTCACCGAGAGCAGGGGGTTTGGAGTGGGTGAGAGATACAATACAAGCACACACTTCAGGTCCGCCGTGGCCGCAGTGCACCGCTGAGCCATCTTTGTATGTTTGCTGTGGTTATTCATTTGATGCTGATTTTAATCATTTGAAACGTGAGTGCAAACATTGAAGTGTTGGTGTGATTTTTAATAAACTGGTTGAAACTGTATCACGCTATTTGGAGCACTTTCTTATTTTTCACATATGGAGAAATCTTGATTTGAACCACGGGGATACAGTGGATGGTCGTTTTTAACCCAGGTGTGGTTTAAATTACTCTTTAGCCAAACACGAGAGTGGGAGGCAATATAAGCTGGTGAGTGTGTTTTTTCAGAGGGAGAGGTGTCACAAGCACGTTGGTGTGGTGGAAGATTTAAAGATTTAAGAAGATTGAATTTTTTTTCATCCAACATTTGTTTATTTATACTATTTTTTGTCACATGTCACTGGGTGATATATGTCATATTCACATTATATAATCATCGATTCACAGTCATTGTTATTATATTATATTTCATTAGCACCACTAGTTTTTCCTATTTATTAATGTGCATGGTTATAGGTTTAATTTCTGTTATTTTACATATTTGTTTCTAAAGTGGCAGCTTTATTCACATTTTGTTTCATTGGCGCAGTGGTGGTATAGGATATCAGGGGCGGTCATATATCAAGTACCAGCAGTTCATACACAATCTTTGATGCTCAAAGAGTCACTTAAGTGGTAGAAGTACGTTCTCTCATTAAAGCGGTTTCTTGTTTTACTTGTACTAACCTGGCTTAGAATATTGTGCCAATGCATGAATCATTTTATATGACACGATTCTGAGAAAGAAAGTGTGACCTTATAACGGTAATGGAAAAAAAAATCTGCTTTCTTGACTCTGCTGCCTATAGGCACATGGCTGATATGCCTAATCGTAAATATACCTATGTGGCTATATTTGAAGTAAAACTAAAGCACACACTATTTGAATTTTGTCCAGTTCGTGATAAACTGGCTGAAATTTGCTTAGTGGGCGAATGTGTCAATCCCCTCCCATCTGACATCCTTCAATTTAAAAATGGAAGGAGCCAGGCATAAAATTGTTGGCAGGACAGTGGTTACATTCAATCAACCCCCCAGAGGCTGTCAGAATAAATGAGCAAAGCGGGGCTGAATCAAAACAAATTTAATCATGTAAGGCCAGCTTTGCACTTCGATCGTTCAGAGAAAAGTAACAACTGTATCGGATAGCCCACCTTCTCTATTGTAGATACTTTCCTTCCTTGATTTTTTTTTTTTTTTTATTCACTATGTGGTTTGCTAGCCAAACCCCTGTGAAATGCTAATATCTTCTCAATATGAGGGAGCCTGTGACCATCTACTCTTCCTCCCATGATGCAATACTTAGTGTTTGAGTGGCCAATCACAATGCCCAAGCACTGTTACTTTCAAATGAGAGAAAGGTTCTCTTAATTTGCTCAGTGTTGGAGCTCACTATGGGCTTTTTGTTATTCTGGGTTCTGACAGGGAAATGAGTTAGCAGTGAAATACATGGAATGTAATTATCAGTAGCAAATGAGGTGGGCTATTAAGATGAGCTGTTACTTTGCCCAGAAAGAAAGAAAAATGTTAAAAATTTTGAAAAAAAATATTATTTTTTTATTTTATTATTTACATACTGTCACCAGTCTGATAAATGCCACACCAGTCATCTGACGATGCTATACTGCTCTGGTGACATTATGTAAAAAACAAAAAACTGTGATAAAAAAACTAATTCTATTTAATTTCTTAATTTTCCAAAAGATTGTGACAAAAAATAACAACTTCACAAAACTCACCATGCCTCTTACTAAATACCTTGGACTGTCTACTTTTAAAAAGGGGCCATTTGGAGAGTATTTGTACTGTCCTGGCATTTTGAATGAATGAATGAATATTTTGTATAGCGCTACAATGCAAATTGAATCGCCTCAAGGCCTCAAGGCCTCAAGAAACATCAGTACATCAGTATTGATCACATTTTCAAATATATTGTATATACCATAGTTTGTAGACTATAACTTTCACACAGACTAAATAATATACACCGATTTGTATTATTTTTGCCAAAGAAATGAAGCAGGATACATTTTGGCCTAAATTTATGAAGAAACATTATTGATTTGCAAAATCGTATAATATAAATTAAGAAAAATGTGGGTATTTTGATATTTTTTTCATTCATATAGCAAAGAAATAAAAAAACCAGCGGTGATTAAATACCACCAAGAGAAAGCTCTGTCTTAAAGTAATGATAAAAATGTAATTTAGGTGCAGTGCTGCATGACTGAGTAATTGGCATTCAATTTGTGACAACGTTGAACGTTGAAAATTGGCCTGTGCAGCAAAGTGTTCGGTATTGAAGTGGTTAAGAGAACATGATCAGGGAAATGGTATACATTTAAGCTGTTCTTAACCCATTGCTGCCTAGTCAGATGATGTAACTATTTTCATAGATTCGTTAACTCATGCAAGAGAGTATTTTAAAAAACTATTAGAAAAATGTATGCAAATATACATTTTTCCTCAGTTTGTACAGGCTAATAACCTTGCAATCATTTATACAAATGTCAAATGGCAACACAAAATATGTTATATATAATTATTTATAAGTAATTTATCCTTGAAATTGTGTGTTATTTTACTCATCTAGTAATCTGACAAGATCTAGTCTGATGAAGCATGCTGACTCATTAGAACAAGCTACCATCATTCAGAGGAAGAATGTGTTGTTCTAACAGGAAGATTTTAATAGTGACCTATACAGCTTTCAACGGACTAGGTCCGACGGTCTTCCCGACGCACTTTCAGCGGAGTTCCGACTGACTTTCCACACACAATCACACCAAAGTCCAATGGATTCGAACGTGATGACGCATGACCGGACTAGAATAAGGAAGTTTATAGCAAGTAGCCAATAGCTGCCCTAGGGTCGGTTTTTGTCCGTCGGACTAGCATACACACGAACTGATTTTTCGATAGGAACTGGGTCCGGCGGAGTTCCGGACGAAAAATTTAAACATGTTCTATTTCTAAAGTGCGTCAGATTTTTGGACAGCAAAGGTCCAATGGAGCCCACACACGATCAAATTGTCCGACGGATTTGTTCCGTTGGACCTTTGCTGACGAAAAGTCCGGTCGTGTGTACGAGGCATTAGTGTTACACATACAAATTACATGCCATGCATGGATTTAACATAAAAACTACATACACTTTAATGATGTACATTATTCTACTTTTAATTAACTCACTTTCTTACATAGTGAAAAATATATTTTGCTAATGTCTGACCTTTAGTGTTCGTGCAAGGGGGAACTCTGCGGACCCTGATATAAAGGGGAAATCAGATGTAAAGGGCAATGATGCAAATCCTAATGTAAGTGGGAACTCTGATGTAAAGGGGAACACCGTGGGCTCTGATGTAAGAAGGGGGCTTTGATGACCAGAGACCACCTTACATCAGAGTTCCCCTTTACACCAGAGTCTGCAGCATTCTCCCTTACATCAGAGTCCTCAGAGTCCTACTTTACATCAGAGTCCTCAGTGTTCCTCAGTGGATTATATTAAAAGGAGAAATATGTATTTTGTCTTTTGTTATTCCTTAAGCACATTGCTAATCGCACTAGCTACATGTTGGTAGCTCAAAGTGTTACTAAACCCAGGACCCTGCATTCATTATATCTGGTCTCCCACACAGAGGCGGCTCTAGGCTTTGTGAGGCCTTAGGTGAAAATTACACATGAGGCCCCACTCACGCCGTAATAGGAAAAAAAATACAAGCACACAGAAAAGAGGGTGAGTGCGAGGCCTTAGGCAACCGCCTAATTTGCCTAATTAGAGAGCCGCCTCTGCTCCCACAGTACACAGAACAAGGAAATTCAAATATTTTAGTAAATATAAACTGCTAAATATCTTTTGTCATCAGTGGTATATAGTTGTCTTATGACTTCTATTAGTGTCTGGCCAAGCACTGGCTAAAGCTTGTAGGAGGAGTTTTCATTCTCCTCTGACTGTCCTATGAGGCTGCATCATGATCCCTGACCCTCTGTCTGGACAGCACTGATTGGCCCTGTATTGATCACATGTACCCTACCCAACAAAAAAAAAAGCTCTTTAGCAATACACACCAAACTGAGCATGTGTACAGCACCCCCAAGACTCTGCACTATCAGCAGATAGATTGGGGACTATGGAAGGGGAGGATCAGAGAAGACAGGATCAAACAGCCTTTTTACACAATGCACAGGATTAACCCCTTAGCTTCCACAGTGAGTATAACAAGCATGTTTACTGCATATGCAGAGTGATTTTACTGTTGTGGGTTTAGTAACACTATAAATATTGATATTTGTACTGAATGGTCATTTTGGCAAACTTTTTGAACTGTCAGTAAAAAATTGTCTCTGTCAGTATTTTGTTTTGTGCCATGACAGTAAAAAATTGTCTCTGCCAGTAAAAAAAAAATTGTGTCATGTCAGTAAATTTCACTTGGCAACCCTGCTTAGATTTACAATAGCATGTATTTTAACCACTTGACCTCTGAAAAAAGACATTAAAAAGCCTATCAATAAGTCTCCAGCAGGTGGCGGCCCAGATCCTGCTTGGAAGAGAGAATGCTGACGCTGCGTCATGTGAAAAATCAAACATTATGGAAGTTCATTAACAGGAACCTAGACAGTGTTCTGGAATTTGGACTTTGCCAAAGATGGATTCTTTACCATTGGACTTAATACTGTAAGGTATTATGGCAGAATATGGGGCAGGGGCATCGTTCAGTATAGCCAATTCAATGTACTTATGACTTGTGGATGTATTCAAGGTACTCTGTTCTGTTGTGACTTGCATTGAAGAAATTCTATCGGCTGCATTCACACCTGGGCGCATTTTGAAATCACGGGCAGAATCGTTGCAGTTCTGCCTGCGATTCAAAACGCCCGGGTGTGAATGCGGCCTATGAAAAGTTCTGTTAAGTCTTTGCCTCATCTGAAGTTACATAGTTACATAGTTCGTTAGGTTGAAAAAAGACACAAGTCCATCCAGTTCAACCACAAATAAAAAAAAATATATATATATACAATCCCATATACCCCATTCTATACCCACAGTTGATCCAGAGAAAGGCAAAAAAAAAAACAGAAGCTCATGCTCCAATTTGCTAAAGCAGGGGAAAAAAATCCTTCCTGATCCCCCGAGAGGCAATCGGATTTTCCCCGGATCAACTTTACCTATAAATGTTAGTACCCAGTTATATTATGTACATTTAGGAAAGTATCCAGGCCTTTCTTAAAGCAATCTACTGAGCTGGCCAGAACTACCTCTGCAGGGAGTCTATTCCACGTTTTCACAGCTCTTACTGTGAAGAAACCTTTCCGTATTTGGAGATGAAATCTCTTTTCCTCTAGGCGTAAAGAGTGCCCCCTTGTCCTCTTTGTTGACTGTAAAGTGAATAACTCAACACCAAGTTCACTATATGGACCCCTTATATATTTATACATGTTGATCATATCCCCCCTTAATCTCCTCTTATCAAGGGTGAATAAATTCAGTTCCTCTAATCTTTCCTCATAGCTGAGCTCCTCCATGCCTCTTATCAGTTTGGTTGCCCTTCTCTGCACTTTCTCCAGTTCCCCAATATCCTTTTTGAGAACTGGTGCCCGAAACTGAACTGCATATTCTAGATGAGGTCTTACTAATGGTTTGTATAGGGGCAAAATTATTTCTCTCTCTCTGGAGTCCATACCTCTCTTAATACAAGAAAGGACTTTGCTCGCTTTGGAAACCGCAGCTTGACATTGCATGCTATTATTGAGCTTATGATCTACCAAAACCCCCAGATCCTTCTCCACTACGGATCCCCCCAGTTGTACTCCCCCTAGAATGTATTATGCATGCATATTCTTAGCCCCCAAGTGCATAACTTTACATTTATCAACATTAAACCTCATCTGCCACATAGTCGCCCAATTAGACAGAGCATTGATGTCAGCTTGTAAATTGGAGACCTCCTGTAAAGACGTTATTCCACTGCATAGCTTGGTGTCATCTGCAAAGACAGAAATGTTACTTTTGATCCCAGACCCAATATCATTTATAAAGATATTAAAAAGTAAGGGACCCAGCACTGAACCTTGGGGTACACCACTGATAAAATTAGACCATTCCGAGTAAGAATTATTAACCACTACTCTCTGAATTCTGTCTTTTAGCCAGTTTTCTATCCATTTACAAACCGATATTTCCAAACCTGTAGACCTTACCTTACACATGAGCCATGTGTGGGGAACTGTATCGAACGCTTTTGCAAAATCCAAGTATACCACATCCACCGCCAAGCCTCTGTCCAAGGTTTTACTTACCACCTCATAAAAAGAAATCAGGTTTGTCTGACAACTTCTGTCTTTCATGAATCCATGCTGTCTGTTGCTTAAAATATTTCTTTCCTGCAAGAATTCGTCTATGTGGTCTTTTATTAATCTTTCCAGTATCTTCCCAACTATAGAAGTTAAACTAACAGGTCTATAGTTACTTGGTAAAGACTTTGTTCCCTTTTTAAATATAGGCACCACATTGGCCCTGCGCCAATCCAGTGGTACTATTCCTGTCATTAATGAGTCCCTAAAATCTAGATACAATGGCTTTGAAATTACAGAGCTCAATTCTTTTAGGATCCGTGGGTGGATGCCATCAGGTCCAGGTGCTTTATCCACCTTCATTCTGTCTAAATATTTCTGGACCATATCACTTTTGAGCCATTGTGGATTTGGGGCTGTGTCACTATCACCCCCATTATGGACATGAGCTCCCCCATGCTCCTTTGTATACACAGAGCTGAAGAAAGTATTTAATAAATTAGCCTTCTCTTTGTCCCCAGTCACCCACTCTAGATTATTTTGTAAAGGGCCTACATGCTCAGACTTGACTTTTTTACTATTAATATATTTAAAGAATTTTTGGGGGTTTGTCCTACTATCTTTTGCAATCTGTCTTTCGTTTTGAATTTTTGCATCCTTGATTTCCTTTTTACATATTCTGTTATTTGAGGATACAAAGTGAAGTGTATGCAGGATGTATTCCAGAACAGGATTATCTAATGGGAGGAAGCATTGCAAGGTGAGGATACAGTACAAGGGCTCCAAGAACGGCTGAGTTAACCCTTGTGGTTGTGTTGCTGCTATCAGCGACTCAAAGTTAAGTGTCTACCAATATCATAGCCAACCAGGAAGCGGGGTGACTTGGTGTAGGTAACGGTTGTCCGCTGTAACAAAAGGGAGCACCTCACATCTCGGGTCCGACTGCGGTATGGGGCATCTTAGGGACCCGGTTTGGGAGTCATGGAGGATAGAGAGAGCCCTCTGGGATTAAAAGCGCAGTGCTGCATCTGAAATATATAAGCAGATAAATGCCAATGAGGAGAATATAAGTGAATGAACTAAAGAGCAAGGAGTTAACTGTGTTTTGCCATTTCAGCCCTGGAAGCATTTACCCCTTTAATTACCTTTTTCCCCACAAATAAAGCATTCTTTTGGTGGTATTTGATCACCTCTGCGGTTTTTATTTTTTGCGCTATAAACAAAAAAAGGCTGACAATTTTGAAAAAGTAAACAACATTTTTTACTTTTTGCTATAATAAATATCCCAAATAAAAAAAAGAAAACACATTCCTTCATCAGTTTAGGCCAATATGTATTCTTTTACATATTTTTGGTAAAAAAAAAAAATCGCAAGAAGCGTATATTGATTGGTTTGCACAAAAGTTACAGCTAAAAAATAGTTTATAATAATTTTTTTTAATAGTAACGGTGGGGACCAGTGATTTTTAGGGGGACTGCGACATTGTAGCAGACAGAGCGGGCGGACACTTTTGACACTTTTTTGGGACTTGTGACATTATTACAGTGATCAGAGCTAAAAATAGCTACTGATCACTGTATAAATTACATTGGCGGGAAGGAAGGGAAGGGGTTAACACTAGGGGGTGATCAAGGGGTTAAGTGTTCCCTGGGAGGTGTTTCTAACTGTGGGTGGAGTAAACTGACTGGGTGGACTGACTCGCTGTTCCTGATCACTAGGAGCAGACGATCTCTCTATACTCGCCTGACAGAACGGGGATCTGTTTGTTTACATTGACAGATCCCCATTCTGGATCTCTGTGGAGTGATCGCGGTTGGCCGGCGGACATCGTGGTCACTGGCAATGCACATCGGCTCCAGCGATGTGCCTGCTATAGGCATTAAAGGGGCCGCCATTCTGGTACAGCGATTCATGCAGCTGAGCCAACCTGCCGCAGTATAACTGAGGTAGCTGGTTGGCAAGCGGTTAACTGTGTTACTAAGATGAGTAATGGCTGGTGGAATCTATTGCAAGCTACGCTGCACTGGCTCAGAAAAGCTGCTGAATGGGAAAGATGGAAGTCAAAGTGGTTCTGTTAAGTGCAAAACTAGTTGATTACCAGGACAGAGTTAAACTAAATATTCGTACAGAAAGAAGTGTTGTCTCTTAAGGGAGAGTGCAGCCTTAAAAGAGAAGTATGTTTTTCTTTTTAGATTCATACTTACCTAGGTGGATGCAGCATCAGGCCGATGCTGCAGCTGTCCCCCGGAGTCTCTGCACTGAGAACCGAGCCACCGAACACCGCAGATGGCTCGGTTCTCTCACCTCCCCTCTCCTCTCTGCTCCTCCACGCTCATTGGAGCGCTGAGCTGTGGAGGGGTGGGGAGCGGCCATTTCAGCTTCTCAGCAGCTCGCTGAGACTTCCATTAGTCAAGGCAGCTGGTGGATCCAGACTGCGGAAGTTGGGATGATGCACTGCCTTGACTGATTGCAGTGACGTCAGCAGAGAGCGGACTTCAGACCGCTCTCCGCTGAAAACAGGTCACAGAAGTGCAAAACGAATTGCACTCCTGTGACCCAGAGGAGAAGCCCAGCCTAAAAAGCTCAGGCTGGACTACTCCTTTAAAGCTACTCTATGTGTTTGGCAAATACATCTGTTTGTCTCTAGGGGACCTGAGCACACACTTCTCCCTTGTCCCCACTTGAACCTGCCTACAAGGATTTACATCTACTAGTGCATACTAGCCGTATACTAATATGTTTATATGCACATCATCAGCAGCACTCCCTTAACTTTATCTATCACAAGTAAGCACATTGTCAGTATGGCAGCCTGGAACTCAGTTTTTTTTTATAGTTAGTAGGCTTGCACATAACAAAGGCCACTTTTTGGCCATTCTAAGCCACCTGACCTAAGTTCCAAGGCCAGGAAGCACATTATTGGCAGTTGGCTGCTATATTGGCAAATGGCGACATTCATTTTCCATTTTTCTAAACCCAGAAGTCGCCAATATTGGTGAGCCTATAAATGCCCATGCATATCATGAGATGAGGCATATTTAAGCAGCATGTAAGCAATGAATCTGAAATTAACCAAGCTTTCACTACAGGTGAATATTCCAGGTGCATGTGTTTTAAATGACAGTTATTGATTCACCACCAGTGAATGTTTGATGAGAATCAAATTTACTGTTTTAGAAATATGCCTCTGTGTGTCCTGCCACGTCATGATTGAATGCTTGCTCTGGGTCAGTCACTCAAAGTACTGCAGGTATAAATTGCAGACCATTCAGACTGGTAGAGCTTCAACACTTCCAGGTAATGATGGGGCTTTCAGCTACTGCCTGTGCCCACAAATTCCTATTTGACAACTACTTTGATTGTCTACCTCACTGGCCAATAGGAATGTGCAAGAGGTACTGTAGGTAGGGTTGGGCAAGCTTAAATTGCTAGAGCTTTGCCTGTCAGAATGGCCCAACATTTAGATGGATTTTGGAGGCCTATATGTTATACCTGCAGCAGTTTTTTTCCTTGACTACTTTACAATAGTTAAACAGGGATAAGGAAGAAGTAGAAGTAGAATGAAATCCCTGAAAATTCCTCCTTAAAAGGTGGCAAAAACAGAATCCTCCTTTTTCACATAAATACTGACATATTGTATGCAAATGTAAAACAATATAATGCATCTGCAATAACAAATAACTTCCCCAAAGTATTACTTAGCATCTGTTTAGATTTACTGCAGCACATAACGAGGCATAGTATGGCAACACTTGCAAACCTGATTGTGAGCAATCTGTTATGTGTTAACACAATCTATTCTTAACACTGTAAAAAGACAATAAACAGAGACTGTATGTAGATGATAATACAAACATGTCATTATAAATGATAGGATACCATGGCACAATTCTTAAAGGATCCTCTAATCCAGGGGTCTCAAACTGGTGGCCCTCCAGCTGTTGTAGAACTACAAGTCCCATCATGCCTCTGCCTGAAGAAGTCATGCTTGTAACTGTCAGCCTTGCGTTGCCTTATGGAACTTGTAGTTTTTCAACAGCTTGAGGCTGCGTCTAATCTCAGCCATAAAGAGAATCTAAGCATTGAGATAAGGGAAAAAAAGTCAGATTTAAACTGACATTTCTACTGTCCATGGTTTTCAAATGAAACAAATATTCTAACTGGTTGTTATGGGGCAAGAGATCATTTCAAATATATCAGCCTTCAAATTAAAGTTTATAAAAAAAACAAATGGTCTGTGTTGCCCAGAGAAACCAGTTTCCAAGATATTTCCCTGCTCGGTCTGTAAACAGGTGCAGTCTATTTGCTCCACTGTAGGTGGCGCTCGACTACAGCAGCATTGTAGTTGGAGGGGAAGTCAACATGCTTCCTCTATGGTCTCCTGGGTCACTGCAGCAGCTATCCGATTGGATATTGCCTCTCAATGTGACTCTGGCAGCCATCTTGGGTCAGGCAGAGCCTATTAAAGGCCCTGACTCCCAGGCTTGGCGTGCATTTCGAGTCTGGGTTTTGTAGGGACTTGTCACCTGTCTGACAGGGACAGTAATTAGTGGCAGGGAGAGGTTCCAGATGAATAGGGGAACTATTTTGATACCTTTTCTATTTATAAAAAAAAGGCATATGTATTGTCAAAGTGATACCTTATGGGATGGCTTCACACCACTGTGTTGCAGTAGCTCAAGACAAAACAAATAAATGCAACCTATGGCAATGCTTAAAATTGTGCAATGCATTGCAGTGTCATTCATTTACATTAACACCACAATGTAAATGCTGTGCACATGCTGTGTGTTGTGATGAACTGTGCTGAAAAAAAAAGGTTCCATTGCCTTGTACTCGTAACCCATTGAAGTTTAAAGGGCTTCCCTAATGCGACATGTGATAGCACAATATACCACATGCTCACAACAGGCACATCATCAATACTGGCTACTGGATATTTACGCTTTTGGACAAAATGGGAAGCTATGGGCAAAATGGGAAGCTAATGTCAAAAGCAACTCGACACCCCTCCAAATTATTGCGTTTAAATGCACAAAACCAGGTTCATAAAGACATGGTTTGATGAGTTTGGTATTAAGTGAATTGAGTGGCCTGTACATACTGTAGCTCTGGTCTCATCATTACTGAATGCATTTGGCATGGATTTGTATCCAGAATGTAGACAAGTCTTCTCTTCCAACATCAATACTTCAAAGGCTGAATGAGCACAAATTATCACAGTCACACTGCAAAACCTTGAAGAGTTGAGGCTACTATAATCAAGGAACAAACTCCACCTTGATGCCCATGGTTTGGAATGGTATTTTTAGAAAGCACATATAAGTGTGATGGTCATGTGTCCACAAACTTTTGGCAACATAGTGGGGGTTATTTACCAAAGGCAAATCCAATTTGCTCTACAAGTGCAAACTACAAGTGCAAAGTCCCTCTCTGCTCACTAGTGCATCATGGTTCCTCCTCATCTACCACTGTCCAATCTGGCAGCAGCAACATTACTATCAATGACCACCTCAACCTGCATAGTGTCATGACTATTTTCCTCATTCCATAGCCATAGCAACCGAGAAGAAGCTTTCAGAAAAAGAATGTTTATTCAAGTAAGAAGGATTCTATATGCTTTGCCATGGTGGTGCATTGATTCACAATAACTAAATACATTGCATTTTAAAACTGTAGGGACGAAGTATCAGAGTTTACTACAGTACTGCTTTAAGTGTACTTGGAGTTTTAATTGATATTTTCTTAGTGTATTTCATTAATTTCTGATAATATTTATGAGTGAGCACTGTCATGGCTTATCTTGACTTTCCCACAACCAATGATTCTATGGATTACTAGGTTTGCAGGATGGCTAGCCATCATTGTAGACTTTGAATGATCAGAAATGATATACTTCTTCAGGCAAAAAAGGTTAATGTTTATCAGCAGAGCATTTATTTTGGAGAAGGTTTAAGATTACTGAGTCACCTTGCGATTCTCAAGTCCTTGCACTAAAATAAACCATAAAATGTGTTTTTAAATAAATCAATCAAACAAAAAAAACTGTAAACCGTATATATATATATATATATATATATATATATATATATATATATAATTGTTTCAATATATACTGTATATGTGCAATATCATCAATTATTAGCTTAAGTATCCATGCATAAATCAATGCTCCAGTCCAATAATGTGTTCAAATCCATGAAACAACTTCAATCCAGTGCAAGAGATGTTTGACAGTACACACCTCTCACCTTGGATAATGAACCCTCATCACAACAACAGGTCTAATTGAGTCTCTGTATAGGTCAGTAAGATCTATGTTGACCAAGCTGGACTCTCCTCAGAGCTCACAATATCCTCCTCAGAACTACAGCAATCATTAACAGCTCAGGTGATGCAAGGCAGATCAATGCTCAAGGAGACAAAAGGCTGACATAGTGGTCACTGTAATATTTTTTTGTTCAAACTGAGATGCACTGCACTGCACTGCACTCACATGATATAGATGTAGATGGATGTCCATATTTACCAAAAAGAAAAGGCAACTTTCGGGATACACAGCAACCAATCAATGCCTTGTCAGTCCTCTGTGTTGCATTTCAAATGTGGAAGTACTAATGGGATGAAAGACTGCATGCCGATCACCCTGTTTCCCAGACATGTTTTTTATTTTTTTTTTATTGATGGAACAATGAAGTTCTCTCTGCTAATTAGTGAAATAAGCAATGAATTTTGAGTATAGTCTTTGAGTATGGGACTGCTAAGTGGGCATGCATCTTTTTCAAGCATACTTCAGGTTTCCATAGAAATATAGCTTTGTCTTAAATAAACTAATATTGTCTGATATTTGCTTTTAGAAAAGTGAGGAAAAAGACAACAAAGGTGGTGTGAATGAAACAGTCTATGAGTCACTGATGGGATTTGATCCACTTCAACGGTATCACTTAAATGTCAAGACAGGAAAAAGAAAAAAAAATAATTAGTAGATCTCTGAAACACATGCAAATGTTCCCATGTTTTATACCTGCAAGTACAAAAAAATAACGGTTGATATGCCAGAAATATACATTGTAGAGTGTTCCTACCTTCCTCTTTGACATAACACAGTTCTGAATTTGTTAGCACGTGGTGTCAGCCCTGCCTACTTCATTTCTTTTTTTTTTTTTTTTTTCCAGAAGTTTATTGAAAGTTTGCAGATGTACAATAATAGCAAGTTTTGTACAGATCATAAACATAAACAGAAGTATAACAGTGGTGGTAGTGAACAATAAAATAGAACATAACAGTCACAATTCTTAACATCGTATGGATATGTGGGCATGAGTCGGAAATGTGAGTTAGATGAGAGGGATCATGGACGTTAGACCTATCAAGTCAGAGAGAGTCTCCCATTGTGTGGGAAGTATCAATCTTAAGTAGCTTGCACGATTGTGTTTTTTTTTTTTTTATAACATAAAAATTCTGATGTGTATAGGAGATGTTGACAAGTATAAGCAAGCGTGTACGTTGTACCTGTTCTGCCTGTCCTCACTCACCCCAATAGGGATCATGCTGTGAGCGGGGACAGGACACTAGAAGGGGAACTTATATCGGGGGGAGGTAACGTAGCGTAGAGGGATATTTTTACTACTACGTTGTGGGGTCAGCACGTGGTTTTCCTCATGTAGAGAGAGATAATAATCTGGGAATAGTTCGCATGGCAGCATACAGATTAGAGATCCAAGGTATCAATAGGCAGTGCCGTGTTAGTAAGGTACCCAAGTATATGTAATATGATACCCAAGAGGTGGATCATGTCGTGAGGAAGCTTAAGAGGGTGTGTGTATGTGGGGTGAAGGAGTGGTCACAGAGGGTTGGAGACGGAAGTGTGTCCAACAAGCCCATGTGGTTCCATATTTATTTGGGGTGTCCGCGGCCTGGTGTATAAGGCTCTCCATTTCCGAAATCTTGTCAGTACGCTTAATCCATTCAGCAATTGTAGGAAGCGTTGTGGATCGCCAATGTACTGGTATACATTGGGTGGCTGCATTGATCAGATGTAGCGTCAGTGATTTGTTGTACGCCTTTTGGGGAATGGAGGTGTGGTGCAGGAGAAATTGGGCTGGTGTGAAGTCTGGGGTATATGTCGTGATCTGGGATATTAGGCGATGGATTTCTGTCCAGTATGGAAGTAGAAGCGGGCAACCCCACCAGATGTGAAGAGGAGTTCCTAGAGCTGAATTGCATCGCCAACATATTGGGGGGACCGCTGGATGGAATTTGTGAATTTTGTCTGGGGTTCTGTACCATTTTGATAGGATTTTATATCTATTTTCTTGAGAAGAGACGTTTACTGAGCCTTTGTGTGTATGATGGTAAATGCGTTCCCAATCTGCTGATGACAGTTCGATGGCAAGGTCAGATTCCCATCGTGAAACTAGGGTATCGTTTTTGATGATGTGTGTGGAGAAGAGTAGTGCGTATGTGGCCGATATAATGTGTTTCAGGGGTTCAGAGCTAAGGCATAGAGACTCGAAAGACGTAAGTTCTCTGTGCCATTGTGGGTTCTGAGTCGATGTGAGAAAGAAATGACGGAGTTGGAGGAATTTGAAGAAGGGGATATGATAGTCTGGGAAAGAGAGGGTCATTGAGTGATGCGACAAAAGGTTTCCATTCTGAAAGAAGTCAGATGCTCTTGGGGGTTTGTCAGGTATATTTGTCTGTGAGGCTTTCAGGGTCAGACCTGGTGGAAAATCAGGGTTATCAGTTAAGGGTGTCATAGGGCCGTGTGTTGGAGTTAGTTTCATATGAGTGCATGAGGCGTGAAAGGAGAGCAGTGTGGCCTTGATCAATGGATGTGTGGATAGGGATTTAGGGGCCTGAGATCTGGGGAGCCATGGTAGGTGGGTTAGGGGGATGTCAGAGAAAGCTTGTTCCAGGCGAATCCAGTCTTTGTGTGGTTTGTGCACATGCCAATCCACAACTCTGGTCAAGTGGCACGCAAGGTGGTATTTGCGGATATCGGGGAGGCTAAGACCGCCTAGAAGTTTAGGGATGGTCATACGCGACCAGCTAATTCTAGGAGCTTGGGCTTTCCATATAAAAGTCCTACACATTCGCTGGTACGTCGTAAAGAAAGTCTGAGGTAAGATGATGGGGACAGCTTGTAGCAGATACAGGAGTCTAGGGAGAACATTCATTTTCAATATTGCTATTCTTCCAAACCATGAAAAGGATCCTGAGTGCCATCTGTGTAAGTCGCTTTGGATGGCTTGAAGTGCGTTTGCAAAATTAAGTGCATATAGGTCTAGCAATCTAGTAGGCAATTTGATCCCTAGATAAGAGATGGCTTGGGTGGCCCAGTGAAATGGGAAATTAAGTTTACATTGTGCTACTAAAGGGGTCGGTAATGAGACGTTCAGGGCTTGGGATTTGGAAAAGTTAATTTGCAAATTGGAAAGGGATTTGAAAAGGGTGAGGTCTTTCAGTAAGTTTGGGATTGTAGTGATTGGATCAGAAAGGAATAGCAGTACGTCATCCGCATAGGCAGCAATTTTATACGAATTATGGTTAATGGTCAGACCTTTCACGTCGGGGTTATCTTTGAGTCGTCGTAGGAAGGGTTCCATAGTGAGTAGGAAAATGATCGGGGATAGGGGACATCCTTGACGGGTGCCATTGGAAATGGAGAAGGCGTTTGACAGGCGGCCGTTAATCCTCAGCCTGGCAGATGGTGAGGAGTACAGAAGCATAATCATATTAACAAAGAGCTGTGGTAAGCCAAGTGTGTGGAGCACTGCCTCTATATAGTCCCAGGCCACCCTATCAAACGCCTTCTCTGCGTCCAGGGATAGGAAGAAGCCTGGAGTCCCCGTGGAGGTAAGCCAATGATGAATATTCAGTGCTTTGATTGTGTTGTCTCTGGCTTCCCTGCCAGGGACAAACCCTACTTGATCTAGGCCAATTAGGTTCGGTAGAAGGGGCAATAAATGGTTAGCTAATACTTTGGCATATAGTTTCAGATCAACATTAAGTAATGATATGGGACGGTAGTTGGTGAATAACAAAGGGTCCTTCTCGGGTTTTGGAATGAGTGTGACGTGTGCTTCTAATATATCCCTAGGTATGGCCTCTGTTGGGGAGTAGTTGTTGAACGCTGTTACTAAGTGGGGTAGCAATATGTCTGGAAATGATTTATAGTAACTGGCCGTCAGGCCGTCGGGGCCAGGGCTTTTCCCTGTTTTTAGTTGTTTCATGGCGTGAAGGGTCTCTGATATCGTGAGAGGGGAATTAAGGCTAGCGGCGTCGGCTTGTAGGATTGGTGTGGGGGAGTATTGTTGTAGGAATTCTCGAATGGCTGATTCACGGTCAGGGAGGTCAGGTTTCGGTGGCTGGGTAGGTAGATTGTATAATTGTGAGAAGTAGGCGACAAATTGGTCAGCAATGTCGTCAGTTTTGGTCACTGGGTTACCTGTCTTGTCCCTGATTGAATGGATAGTATGAGCAGCCTTTTTGTTTTGAAGAGCTTTAGCTAATAATTTGCTAGATTTGTTGCTAAATTCATAGAACACTTTTTGGGAGACAGCATAGTTACGTCTTAGTCTAAGATGGAGTTCTTCAAGGAGTTCCTCTCTAGTCTTGGTCAGTTCAGTCAAGACCTCTGCGGCCAATGAAGCTTTATGTTTTTGCTCGAGGTCACGGATTTTAGCAGTTAAAAGATCAATGCCCGCTTTCCTAAGTTTATTACGCGTTGCAGCTAGAGAAATAAATGACCCCCTAATGACGCATTTGTGGGCAGCCCAGACCCACATTGGCGAGGAGCTATCCGAAGAGTTTTCCTTAAAGTACTGAGTGAGGCGTTTGGAGATCGTTTGAACATTTGCTGGGTCCGTGAGTAAGGAATTATCTAGTCGCCAAATGGGAGATTTATTTACCCTGGAAGGAAGATGTAAGGACATGGATATTGGGTTATGGTCAGATAGAAACATCGGGTCAATGGAGGCTGTCGATAGGTATGAAAGATCATCTTGGGTTATAAAAATGTAGTCAAGTCTTGAATATCGGTCATGGGGTGCGGAAAAAAGGTGAAATCTTTGACATTGGGGTATAGGGTGCGCCAGGTATCGTGTAATAATAGGTTATGGAACTGGGTTTTAATTGCACGTAGAGCTTTGAATGTCAATGTGGAGTGGCCTCTGGATGTGTCTAAAGAGGGGTTAAGTGCCACGTTGAAGTCCCCCCCGACAATTAGGGTACCCGATTGGAAGGCGGTGAGTTGGTGTAGGGTGTCCCGAAAAAATGTGACTTGGTGAGTGTTAGGAGCGTACAGATTGGCCACTGTGACAGTTTTATTATTCAGTGTCCCTCTCAAAAAAAGGAATCTGCCATTCATGTCTTTCTGTACGTCGGTAATTTGGAAGGGGCAATGGCGGGAAATGAGGATGGAAACTCCTTTGGATTTGGCCTCTGGATTGGGAGCGTGGAAAACTGTGGGGAAATGTTTGTTATGAAGTTTGGGAATGCGGTCGGATCTGAAATGGGTCTCTTGGAGTAGTGCAATGTGGGTTTTAGTCTTAAGCAAATATGAAAGTAGTAGTGATCGTTTTTCGGGAGTATTGAGGCCACGTGTGTTGATGGAACATATTTTCATGTGCATAGGCGAATGTGGCGTATCTTGTGAGGGGTTGGGGGTGTCCATGTCAATCGTTTAGTGTATTGAGTGTGGGTGTTGGGAGAAAATGTAAGCGAATTGATGTGTGATAAGGTGTAGTGCGTGTATCGGGGATATGTATGGTGAGTACCACCAAGTAACCGAAGAGGCAGCAGGGAGCAATCCCTGTCTATCTCAGATCAGTAGGTTCGGTCTATGTACAGAGCGGGGACAGGGTTCTCCCTCGATATGGAGGGTGAGCGCCTGAAGCCACTACTGTGTGGGGGTTGGCTAGGCTCGGGGAGGAGTATTGGTTAGTTAAGAAAGTCATGGGAGTCCCGCCAGGTCACGACTATGTGTAAGTAGTAAAGGTGGGAGGTATTTAGGGTTAAGTCATGGGTGTATGTTGCATGTTGTGTATAAGGGATTCATGGAGCGGTCAGGGTTAATTAGACTAGAATCAGCAGAGATAGTAGGCTATTCACCTTAAACAGGAGGTGGAAGATGACATTGTCAATGAGACTGAGACGTCACCGAGGGTATATCACTAGTCAAAGCGAGAGATGAATCGAGTATATGGAGGTGATCCAGAATGGTGAGTGTCGGTGTGTACCTTATGGTATTGAGAAACATAACATTTTAAGTAACGAAGAAACATTCAACTGGAAAGAACATAAATATCACAGCCTGTTCCGTTCGCCTGTTGAACCATGAGATGAACCTGTAAGTAAAAGGCAAAGGGTTGCTAGCAACATACATGACAAACCTGGGATACTTGCGATCAGGAAGAGTCGGTGAGGCATGTGAAGCTATTTAAAAGTGTGGAGATAATGTTCAGGTTCCAGCCGAGTTGTTGGATGGCTTAGGAGGCAGGAGCAGTTTGTTGCTAATGATGTCGCCCTCGAGGGTCTGGTCGGTGTCATTTGTAGATCGCGTGACACCCGTGCAGTAGTGGGTCTGGTGGGATACGTAGCAGGGTTGACTGTAGGTTGCAAGTATGCCGCTGAAGTCCGTTTCCGGGTCGAGAGCGTGAGCACGTCAGGTGCAGATTGTGGTATTGTGCCGCGTCATATCTACAGCTGAGCGCTAAGCACCCTGGGGATTGTAGTACGGAGTGTGGGGGGAACAAGGGGGAGGAGTGTTCATAAATCCGTGCAATTCAAGGACGGCGGGCTCTGTTAATTAAAAGAATAGTCAAAGAAAAATAAAAAATAAAAACAATAAGGGAAAAGAACAAACCGGAATCGAGGGATTGTAACATGCGTGTCCAGTAAAGCCATCCCCGGTAATGTCACAATCCACGAAGCAGTGTAGAATACCGCACAGGGAGTCAGTTTAGGGTAGGGGCTAGAGACCAAGTTAATAGCTTATGGTACCTTGGTAGAGGCTATGTATCCGGAGGTATTGATGTCCGGTGGAGAAGGAGTTATGCTGTGGGGTGACATCATGGTGGAGATTAACCACCGCTCGCGGTTCCTGGTGAAGGGACGATCAAGGGTACATGTTCATGGTGGACAGATGGTCCGGAGTGTTGTTGAGCAGTTCCCCCTACTCTGAGTGGGTCGGCCGAGGATCACGGAACAGGCTGGATTGGAGCGAGGAAACTACAGCTATCTTCCTGTGGAACTTCAGGGTGGATGTCGGTAAAGGCATCTTCAATGGTCCCTCCTGGATCTTCTGGAAGGAGGTGAGCGATACGGGCTGCGGTCACGTCGATAGGGCCTGCGGGCATCCCGGTCTTCCCTGGTGGAGGGTGGTGTGGCTCGTTGGTTCTCTTGCTCTTGGGCTTCCATGAGTTCTGGCGCAGGGTGTTCTCTGTGTATTGCCGAACGGCGGAACTCCGAGAACCAGTCTGGCACCGCCACGAGCGGGATGTTCAGTGTAAGGCAGAAGCGCGGAAGATCCTCGGGTACCTTCAGAAGCGCCGTACGTCCCTGGGTAGTGGCCGATAAGCAGAATGGAAATTTCCACTTGTAGGAAATCCCCTGGGTGCGAAGGGCATCAAGTAGGGGTCTAAGATTTCTGCGGTGCTGTAGAGTTATGCTGGAGAGGTCTTGGTAGATTTGTAACGTGGCGCCGGAGTGTGTGATATGCGGCCGTTCCCTGGCATGCCTCAGGACCGCTTCTTTGGTCTTGTAGTCGGTAATACAGCAGACCACGTCTCGAGGTGGATCAGTTTCTTTACCTCTGGGACGGAGGGCTCTGTGGATTCTGTCCATGTTGAGCGGGGTTTGAGGAGGGCGGCCAAGTAGGTCATTGAAGAGGTCTGTTACAGTGGGCAAGATTTGATCTCCTTCGATGGTTTCTGGAAGGCCTCTGACCCGTATGTTATGGCGTCTGGCCCTATTGTCGAGGTCTTCCAGGTGGCGGGCCATGTCTCGTAGTTGTAGGGTGTGCTTATCCACGTAGTGGGTGGTTTTCTGTATCTGTGCTTCCTGCACATTGAGTTTGTCTTCGACGGCCGTTACTCTGTTATTGACGGCGCGAAGATCCAGGCGTAGTTCTGCGATGGCCGCCGAGAGGGTGCCCTTAATATCCTCTGCTATGGCCCTCAGGTCGTGAATGTTCAGCTGTGGCTGGGATGGAGGTAAGGTGAGTTCTGCAGACCTGACATCCGGTGGTGGTAGCGGGGTAGGATGTAGCTGGATGTCCGACAAAGGAGGTGAGTGGTCTTGTGTGTCTCTGAGGTGATCAGGCGCCATATTGCCTCTGGTGGACCTGAACATGTCAGGGATAGTGTTGTTCAGGCTCCCGGAATTCCTCCGTGGGGAGCGGGATCGTGAGGTAGACGATGACCGCGAAGCAGTCCCCATGTGTCTGTAGATGATGGGTGTCTTGAAAACTCCGAATGATAAGTTTAAAGTCGTGAGGCGGCGGGAGCTAAGGAGCTAAGCGCCCATCTTCTCGGCAAGCCAGGCCACGCCCCCTCGCCGATCACCCTGTTAATTGCTCTTCCTCTTTGTGTCTGTTTCAGATATAATTTCTTATAATTATTGTGTAGCTCTCTCTTACAGAACATGAGAATGAGAGACCCAGGGGTTTGATATACAGTTTCTTTGCAGGAAATTAGTTCCCACACTACAGACAGAGGTCATACATTAACCTGTGCAGTGCCATGTGGAATACCTATTAAACACAAACAGAGACTTCTGACACAGGAATGTGAAGATTTACTAAAGGCTGAGCGTACATGGCAACAAAGGACACCATGAAACTATATGACCAGTGCACATTGTATATTAATATTATTATAAATGATTTATGTAGTGCCAACAGTTTGTCCAGCGATTTACAATCTAAAGTCAGACAGTACAGTTACAATACAATGCGATAAAATACAAGAGAGTTGAGTATATGGATGAAAAACACAAGGGGGTGATTTACTAAAACTGGTGCACACAGAATCTGTGCATAGTAACCAGTGAGCTTCTAGGTTGTATTGTCAAGTTTAATTGAACAAGCTGAAGTTAGAAGCTGATGGGTAACTATGCACAGCCGCACCAGATTCCGAGTAGACCAGTTTTAGTAAATCCCCACCTAGGTGTGGGTAAGAGGTTTACAATTGCTTTAAAGGTTTTGAAATTTGCAGTGCAAAATTTTGTTTTGGCAGAGCAGTTTTTGTGTGCCACACTTGTGATTCCTCAGCAAAGCAATTTCTCACAATTTGCCAGCAAAGCAAGTTTTCATTAATTACTCATCTCTAATTATTTGACTACATTTTATATAATAAATAAATGCAAGCTTTTAAAATCTCTGTAAGAAACAACTTTATTTTTATAGTGCTCTGCTTGCTTTAAAAAAAAAAATCAATCCTTTAATTTGTTTGGAGTGCCTCATTCCTTTTAATGCAGTTTATTATTTAATCCCCTTACCACATAATTTTCTTTAATATAAATTAAAGAAAATATAAAGCTGGAATTCAGAAAACAGGACTAAAGTGTTGCTTGACACATTTCCTTTTTGTAGGTATACTAGTTAATAAAATATTGTACTGTATATTGCATGTTTTATTTCAGTCTATTTCAGATATCATTTTAAAAACCGGCACCCAGGAGATACATTCAGGATATTTGTTTTCTATGGTCAGTAGATGTATTGTGTAGAAAGAGAATTACATATAAAACTCCCTTGTGTCCAATATAATATTTTTTATTTTTTCAGGTAAGAACACTCTGCTGTTGTCTAGGCATGTTTTCATAAATGAAAGATGTTTAGCTGTGGTTCCCTCTACTCGTTGTGAGATTGTGTGAGTGCAGTGGTATTCACTTGCCCATTAGAGATAAGCTCTGTGTTCAATCCAAACAAGGCTATAGACCAAATTTTTCTTGTTCAGAGGTTTGGTGAATGGCCAAATTAAATGGGTGTTCAGCAAAGCCAAATCTTTAGCTGACAGCATCCCGCTCAGGCTGCTTGTTAGGGAGCCAGCAGTTGCTGATGTCCTAACAACCAGTGAGTTGTCCCCACATGACCAATGCACTGCAGCCAGGAATTCCTGAAAATGTATACATTGTGCCACTTCCCAGGCAGGGTATCGGCATTCCCCAGGCACGTTTTTAAATATAATAAAAATTTTCACTTTAATGTTTTGCTTTACACGTTATTACCACATAGCAGCCATCTGGTAAGAGCAAAAAACACCATAAAATGATGAGGTGTGTCTGCCCTAATATATCCCAGCATGGGTAGCTCCACCTCCGCCTCCCTTCCCCCAAGTCGTGCAAAGCAGTCAACAGCATGACAGCCATGACACACTCAAATCCGGACGTTCCCCCAAGGCAATATTGTACTTCCAGTGATTTTAACTTTATTCAGTCACAAAGCTCCAAAATTACTGGGTTTCCTATGACTATCATAAGTCTGTTTGTAAAAGTCTTTGGTGTGGGGCTCATGTGTCTATCTTGACAAATGCAACTTACCACTCATTATCAGATACACAGGCATCAGCACATTTCACATTCCATGCATCTGGGCATATGTGACACTTTGCATTCACAACTAGAGTGAACATAAAGTGTAGAGGAGCATTACAGCGCATATAGTGCCTTGAAAAAGTATTCATACCCCTTGACATTTTCCACATTTTGTCATGTTACAACCAAAAATTAATTTTATTGGGATTTTCTTTTATGTGTTAGACCAACACAAAGTGGCACATAATTGTGAAGTGGAAGGAAACATTTTTACAAATAAATATCTAAAAGTGTGGCGTGCATTTGTATTCAGCCCCCTTTACTCTGATACTCCTAACTAAAATCTACTGGAACCAGTTGCCTTCAGAAGACACCTAATTAGTAAATAGTCCACCTGTGTGTAATTTAATCTCAGTATAAATACATCTGTTCTGTGAAGCCCTTAGAGGTTTGTTAGAGAACCTTAGTGAACCAACAGCGTCATGAAGGCCAAGGAACACACCAGACAGGTCAGGGATAAAGATGTGGAGAAGTTTAAAGCAGGGTTAGGTTATAAACAAAATATAACAAGCTTTAAACATCTCACTGAGCAATTTTCAATCCATCAGCTGAAAATTAATAGAGTATAGCAAAACTGCAAACCTGCCAAAACATGGACATCCACCTAAAATGACAGGCCAGGCAAGGAGAGCATTAATCAGAGAAGCAGACAAGAGGTCCATGGTAACTCTGGAGGAGCTGCAGAGATCCACAGCTCAGGTGGGAGAATCTGTCCAAAGGACACCTATTAGTGATACGCTCCACAAATCTGGCCTTTATGGAAGAGTGGCAAGAAGAAAGCTATTATTGAAAGAGAGCCATAAACAGTCCTGTTTGCAGTTTGCCAGAAGCCATGTGGGGGACACAGCAAACATGTGGAAGAAGGTGCTCTGGTCAGACGAAACCAAAATTGAACCTTTTGGCCTAAAAGCAAAAAGCAAGGTGGGGTGGAAAGCTATTACTCCACATCACCTTAAACACATCATCCCCATCGTGAAACATGGCGGTGACAGCGTCATGTTGTAAGATGCTTTTGTTCAGTAGGGACAGGGAAGCTGGTCAGCGCTGATGGGAGAATGGATGTAGCCAAATACAGGGCACTCTTAGAAGAAAACCTGTTAGAGTCAGCAAAAGATTTGACACTGGGGCAGAGGTTCACATTCCATCAGGGTAATGACCCTAAACATACAGCCAGAGCTACAATGGAATGGTTTAGATAAAAACATATTCATGTGTTAGAATGACCCAGTCAAAGTCCAGACCTAAATCCAATTGAGAATCTGTGGCAAGGCTTGAAAATTGCTATTCACAGATGCTCTCTATTCAATCTGACAGAGCTTGAGCTATTTTGCAAAGAACAATGGGCAAAAATGTCACTCTCTAGATGTACAAAAAGAAAATTGCGCTGGACAAAGAGCTAAAAATAAAAGTGAAAGCAGCAACCGAAATGTGATAAGCAAATAAGAAAATGAAACAAGGGAGGCTGCGCTAAATATTAAAATTATGTGAACAACAATAATTGGTGCCAACAAAAATGCTGGCAAATATCAGTGCGTATGGCTCACTCACTATGGGTGAGCAAAATGACTAATGGGAAAATTAAACTGCTATATGTCCATAATGGACGTAACAATCAGATAACCCAACAAGTAATATACAAAAAATATGTTAAAATATCAAAAATGATCAAGTGAACTTAATGATGACCGAACAAATAAATAAGATAATGGAATTATCAAATGTGATATACAGTAAATTAATAAAGTGTCCAAGTGAGCTGTATGATCACCCAACAAATAGTGAATGAAATGAAAAAAGTCCAAGTAGACTGAAAGATCAGTCAAGCGCAGCAGTGAATGGCTTCCACGTGTTGAAAACGGTGACTTTGCAAAGATTCTGATTAAAGTGACGAGTGCTTGTGAGAATCCCTCTACCAGAAAGATTGCAGGCTTACCAAACTGTAGAAGGAAACACGCATGTGGCTAATACCCAGCCAGGGCCTTGTCCTCAGATGTAGCTCACTTGCACCCCTCGCGATATCCAGAAAGACTACTCACTTCAGATGTAGATGAACGCGGGGCTTACCACTGATGATGATGGGTCATAGCCTCTGGGTTGCGAGAGCTAATTTTATGGATCTTCTCTGTTGCAGTTGGTTTTGCACAGAGCAGACCAGATCCTCCTCTTCTCGGGTCCCTCTTTGGCTCTCCTGTTCCCTCCCTACTGTTGATTGCCCCCACAGTAAGAAGCTTGCTATGGAGGTACCCGAGCCTCAGCTCCCTGTGTCCATCCTCTCTAGATGTGCAAAGCTGGTAGAGACATACCCAAAAAGACTTGCAGCTGTAATTGCAGCAAAAGTTGGTTCTACAAAGTATTGACTCAGGGGGGCTGAATATAAATGCAATGCAATGCAAATGTAAACAATTTTGAAAACCATTTATAATTTTCCTTGCATTTCACAATTATGTGCCACTTTGTGTTGGTCTATCAAATAAAATCCCAATAAAATAAATTTAAGTTGGTTGTAACATGACAAAATGTGGAAAATGTCAAGGGGTATGAATACTTTTTCAAGGTACTGTATCTGCAGGTACATTCTGCACAGAGGTGCACTCCTGTAAAGCACTGAGCCTTTGAAGTTGAAGAAAACTGTAAGGATGTGCCTATCTACTGGGTAATGCCAGGACACACGTGAACATTTTGGAATGCATTTTTAGGCAAGCAACAGTACCTCAGATTAGATGTATATCCAAACCCAACAATTTGATATACTAATCATTCCTTAGAAGTGGTGGCTGCATTAGCTGACCTTTGTAGCCTGTTTTCCCCTTTATTTTCATCTGGTGATCCTACCAGTAACACTCATCTCCTAGGAGGTGTCTGTGCATTGTCACCCTAAGACAGGAAGTCTGTTATGACTGCCACTATGGTACCCCCTGGCAGGTAAAATTGGCTCACTTAGGCGTGGGATCTAAGTGACAATTCATCTTTACCAGAACCCCCCCCAATGGAGGATGGAAAGGATACCCTGGTGGTAACCAGTTTTCTTTGTTTCAAATTGGCACCAGGTCATGACCCTCAGGATCACCCCCACCAAGGGGAGGCTCAATTGGGAAGAATAGAATGTGGAGACTGTTTACAAGGCATAAGGCAGGAGAATAATCAGACCTTGGCAGAGGTCTTGGCAGGCTACAAGCAAGAGAGTAGTCAGGACCAGGCAGGGTTCTTGGCAGACTGCAAACAGGTTAGTAGTCAGGTCAACTAGGGACAGCAACAAAAGGCAGCTAGCAAGAAGTATTATAGTGCTTTAGCTCTCAGATAGCTGATGATAACACACATCACAAGCCAATTTACAGGTCAGAGCTTACATTTCCTTCTAGTCAGAAAATACGCCAAGCATGTGCTGGCACACACAGACACACGTTGACACATGCTGATGCATGCCAACACCCAGATGCACGTTCTGGGGATTCTGGAGGACATCCTTGAGATAATGAAGCCCCTAGAAATCCTAAAAATCCTAAATGACTCAGGAGAGAACATGTGAGTAACAACTACAGAACACCTTCCACACCCTTTATATCTATAACATGGGAGGTGGGGGGAGGGGGTTCTGTAGTACATGGAGATGTAATGGGCAGGGCTGGTAACACCGCTTGACATAACATTGAAGATTTACCAGGGCACAGTCACTGGATTTTTATCAGGAATAAAGGTATTTTTTGCACCTATTAAAGGGGTTGAAAAGTCAGAAAGTTTTTTATATCTTAATGCATTCTATGCATTAAGATAAAAAGCCTTCTGTGTGCAGCAGCCCCCCCAATAATGTATCCTGGCTGTCCGAGACTCCTCCTGATTGAGGCCCCCTCAATAAAAGTCAGCTAGCCAATCAGGAGAAGGGGGGTGGACACAGGGAGCTGTGACTCAGCTTGGGTGCCCCCATAGCAAGCTGCTTGCTGTGGGGGCACTCAATAGGAGGGAGGGGACAAGAGCACAGAAGAGGGACCAGAGAAGAGGAGGATCCGAGCTGCTCTGTGCAAATTCACTGCAACAGAGGAGGTAAGTATAACATGTTTGCTATTTTTACAGAAAGAAAAAAAACGAGACTTTACAATAATTTTAAGCAAATATAATAACATTCTTTAAATGGTACTCAACAGACCAAAAAAGGGAGCAAAAACAATAGGTTCATTGTTAGTATTTACACACTCTTTAGAGCATATGCTAACTTTTAAAGCTGAACTTCAGTCAACTTGTAAAAAAATTGCTTTTTGTAGCTGTTCCCAGACCTAGTTTTGCTGTAATATGGTCTAGGAAGCTATAACAGTAAAGTAAATAAAAATATCCTGCAGGCATCCTCATCACCAAAGAATGAATTGAGGCCATGTCTTCAGCATCCTAGGCATTTTTGAAGATTCAACTAACACGCTTATGTGAATGAACCCTTGAGAGGTCATAATTCATTAAATGAATTATGGGTACACTTTGAAAAAAACTGTTATTAAATACATGCAAGAAATTATAAAGAAGTAAACATTTTTATATGTATAGTTCTTTAAATAATACTTTAGAAACATTAAGAAATAACATTCTAATTGTGTAGTTCAACTTTAACATTACATTGTGAAGCTATTTGCCTGAGATACAATTTCTTAATTTTTTGAAGCAGACATTTTCTATGGAGACATTGTCTTCATTGTATTAGCATGAGGCAAGGCAAGTTAGCACTAAGAAATGTAATTATGTTCTGCCAAGATCGGTTAGTCAACAATGTTGTTGTCCTAAAACAAACTTTTCAAGTGTCATGGTGATTCTGGAAATTGTCGTTCTGTTTAGTTTGTGAAATTTATTATACAGAAAAAGGTTAATTGTATTGATCTTTCAAAACATAGGAATTTTTATCAAAACTAGTCATATGAGCATATGATTGCTTTCTTGTGCAGCATTATAAAGGGGCATAAATTAAACACAGGTAAATTTATCACCGAAATTATAACTGTTTCCAACTAATAGACCAAGGCAGAGAGACTATGAAGGTAGCTCTACATAGTGGAGGAAAATTAATGGTGAAATGGTCCTTATCCTTATAGGCTATGCCGCATTAGTGATCTTATCACTAGCTGCAACTTGCCAGTGACAGGATCAGTAAGATGGACAATTCAGCAAAGAATTGCTCTGATGCTGTTCCACCATTATCCAGCAAAATTCTGCACACAAGAAGGGATTGCATAGGATCACACTTTGGCATGAGTCAAGAGGATCCTTCTGCTGCAGAGTCTAGAGGATCATTCTGCTATGTTCACAGTCATTTAAATGACTGGTTACCAAGCTGGCCAGCTAGAAGCAATTCTATTCTTCCATATCCCTCATGCTGGTGGCAGTGAAGGGACTAAACATGTTGCTAGTGCCAGAGGTGGGGGACTCGAGTCACATGACTTGACTCGAGTCAGACTCGAGTCGCCTATTTGATGACTTGCGACTTGCTTGACAAAATTAAACAAATGACTCGACTTGACTTTGACTTGACACTAATGACTTGTGACTTGATTTTGACTTGGGCCCTATGACTTGCACTAGACTTGCACTACCACTAACCAGCAGTCCACTACCTAACTAACACTAACCGCAAGCCGCCGTCTGCCTACCTGATCAGAGTGTCATGCAGACAGACGGCGGACATTGCAGTGTTCAAAAGCCACGCCTCCTTGTCTGTGATAGGCGGAACACTCAATTTCACAGCAGGCAGTGTTCCGCCTATCACGGACATCCTCTCATCCTCGTGTTATGAGGATGAGCGGATGTCCGTGATAAGCGGAACAGTGTTCCGGGAACACTGAATGCTGGGAAATTGAGTGTTCCGCCTATCACAGACGATGAAGAGGCGCGATTTTGCAATACTGGAATGGCCGCCGGGACGCCGATGGGACGCCGCTGACCAAGTACACCGGCGCTGACAGTATACGGTCGGTGGTGTGCAAATTAATTATTTTTACAGCATTATTGTCCAAGTCCAAGGGGTCTGACTCTGAATATAAAAAAAAAATTGGCACTAAAATGAACTGACAATCATAGGAATTACACATATTGGAGACAATAGGGGCCATTGTGAATAATTGCCCCTATTGTCTCCAATATGTGTATTTCCTATAATTGTCAGTTCATTGATTTACATTGATCCTGTGTGAGGTCCTAATGTTTAGTACTATATTTATGACCAGTTGCTGTAGGTGTGCAATTTGCTTATAACCAGCTATGGGGTTGTGCAATTAATGAGTTTAACTTGGGAGGTGTTCGATAGATCAGTTTAAGTTTATATGGAGGTGTGCAATTATTAACCAGTTTATAACAAGCTGTGGGGGCGTGCAATTAATTTGCTTATAATCAGCTATGGGGGTGTGCAATTCATTCATTTATAACCAGATACAGGGTTGTGAAAATATCAATTTTGACTTGGGAGGTGTGCAATTGATCAGTTTAAAACCAGCTATGGGGTGTGTGCAATTAATCAGTTTGACTTGGGAGGTGTGCAATGGATCCACTGGTTATTAACTGGCATTGCACACCCCCACAGCTTGTTATAAACTGGTCAATTGCACACCCCCCAGGTCAAACTGATCAATTGCACACCCCCATAGCGGATTATAAATTGGTCAATTGCACACCCCCATAGCGGATTATAAAAAAATGGTCCATTGCACACCCCCATACTTGGTTATACACTGATCCATTGCACACCTCCCAAGTCAAACTGATTAATTGCACACACCCCATAGCTGGTTTTAAACTGATCACGAGGACCCCTTGCCCATTCTTAAAACAGCAGCGGGCAACTGGCCACCCTTGCCCTATTTAAATGTCAGCTTCTCAGAACGGCCCGTTGTGCTTCCATTCCCACCAGTCTTTTTTTGCCGGCCTGTGCCACCCCTTTGTCTGCCCAGCTGCTTTGCCATTACTGATCAGCAGCAGCTGGGGGAACAATGACAGTGGCAGGATCCGGTGTGGCCCCCCACCCCCCCTCCAGAGAGTCACAGACAGCCGGGGCAAAACTGGCACAGGAGACTGAAGACACCTGTTAAGTATTTGCCCGTCTGACTGCAGGCGTGATCTGCATGCCAGGCAGGGCACGGTAAGAGAGTAGCTGGCAGAGGCTGGTGCTGAGAGTGTACTATAAGAGCGGTAATGTATAGCAAACACTAGACAACCGAATGGTGGGCAGTAATGTATAGCAACCCCTAGCAACCGAATGGTGAGTTCATTACTAATTGAACATGTTATTTGTTTGTTGCCTAAATACTGAAATTTGCACTTAAAACTGTAGTTTTTTTAACTTTTGGAAATGCCAGTAAAAACTTGCCTGTGCCAGTACATTTTGGGTGTCACATGTGGCTGTTCTGTCACAGAGGAAGAGAGAGATCTTGTGTCTAAGCTGAAACGCAGATCTCTCTTTTCTTCTAGCACATCCATCCCTGCCACAGTTAGAAAGCACTCCCTAGGAGCATACCTAACCCCTTGATCACCCCTAGTGTTAACCCCTCCCCTGTCAGTGTCATTTATACAGTAACAGTGCATTTTCTTTAGCACTGGTCACGGTATTGGATTGGTGTCACTGGTGCCAATAAATAGTTCTGTAAGTAAGCAACACCTTATTTTCTGGCAGTGCCCCTCCCGACACAGTAAACTCTGCATCTGTCCCTGAGAGGCCAACGCACAAGACAGCTATAATGGAGGGAGCAATTCCAAAAATAATTCAATTTGGATTTAAGGATTATGTTTTAGATGTTGGTGAAAAGAAGAGAACGGCGATGTGCAAGGTCTGCAGCAAAAATAAGAGACACGTCAACCACAACATCCAACTTCATCCGTCACTACAAAACCTACAAAGAAAGGTAAGTACAGTAACGTGTATGGGTGGGAGCAGAGTGTATTGTTGTTCAAATCAATAAATCAGATAGCTAACTTTATTTTCCATCTCTCTTCTGTTTACTCTATAGATATGAAGAGTACATCCATACCAAAGGGACTTTTGATGCTAGCCAGCCTCAAATCTCACAATTCATCACACAGGGGACTGTGCAGCTATACCACTGCAACCACCAGCAGCAGAAGGCAATTACAAACTCAATCCAGGAGTGGCAGGAGTCACAGATGGAGATCTGCCATGGTTCGCTTCCTTCTTAGGAAACCGGTCGCAGACAGTGAAATTAGGAGCCTTCACTTCGGAAACCCAGGCAATTTCTTATGGAGTCCCTCAAGGATCACCATTGTCACCAGTACTCTTCAACATTTACATCCGGCCACTCTTCAAAATTATCAGCAAATCGGATCTATGCTACCACTCATATGCGGACGACACTCAACTGTACTTCCGTATCACCGGAAAAAAAGACCAATACCAGGAACTAGGAAAATGTCTCACAATGATAGATGACTGGATGACCACTAGCTCCCTCAAACTTAATGGGTCGAAAACAGAACTACTGCTCCTCAACGCTAACCGAAGTAAAAAAACGAAGACGTCATGGATCCCACCAACCATCCTGGAACAGACCATCCTCCCAAGCACCAAAGCCAAAAGCCTCGGAGTCATCTTTGATTCAGAGATGACCATGGATGCACAAATAGGATCAGTAATCAGCGGATCCCATCATCTCCTCCGCATGCTTCGCAGACTCATCCCCTTCATCCCAGAAAAGGAGAAAGCGGTAGTAGTAGGAACCATCATCAATTCGCAGCTCGACTACGCAAACTCCCTCTACATAGGATTACCGGATTACCAGATTGCACGCCTACAAGTCATCCAAAACGCAGCAGCAAGATTAGTCACCGGAAAGAAACCCTGGGAATCCATTTCCCCATGCCTAAGGTCCCTTCATTGGCTCAAGGTAAAAGATAGGATCACATTCAAGACCCTCTGCCTCACCCACAAATGTACACAAGGAAACGCTCCTCAATACCTTTGTGAGAAAATAGGAAAATACATACCGAATCGCAGACTTCGATCGACAGACCAAAATCTCCTTCTCATCCCCAAAGCCCGCTACAAATCGAAGGGAGAACGAAGATTCGCAGTACAGGGACCTCGGCTATGGAATGCTCTACCAAACAACATCCGCTTGGAAGAAAACCATCAGGCCTTCAGGAAAAAGCTCAAGACCCACCTCTTCTAATACAGCAGGAAACAGGGGCAGACAAGCGCCTTGAGGCGATTCAGTTCGCATTTGCAGCGCTATACAAGTCATTCATTCATTCATTCATTCAATCCTGTCAGACCTCATTATAAACTGCAACATGCCACTGTCCATCATTTAACATCAAAGCTTTCGTCGCTTTTTGTCAATAGTAGACAACAAGTACTCTCCAGTAAGTAGAAGAACAATTACTGGCAAGCTTGACAATCTGGTGGCAGATAGGCAAATGGAGCTGAAAAATGAACTCGCAGCGGTAGATCATCTGTCAGTGACTGTAGATATATGGTCAGACCGCAGAATGAGAGGCTTTCTTGGAGTCACAGTGCACTGTATCAACATTGAGGAAGACCGTCTTCAGTTGACATCACAGTTGCTTGCGTGCAACCGCTTCAAAGGTCCCCATACAGGGGAAAGAATTTGTGAGGAATTTGAGCGTGTATGTGAAGAGTACAAGATTAAAAAAAAGGTAGACCACATCATCTGTGACAACGCCGCAAACATGAAAAAGGCATTCACTACATGTTTTCCAGGACAGGGAGAAGAAGGCGATGACCTTGATGATTCGGACATTTGGAATGACCTGTCAATGGAAGAACAGGAGATGCTTGACAATTATTTGAGTGCAAAAACCCAGACAAGACTTCAATGTTTTGCACACACGCTTCAATTGGTAATAGGTGATGGACTTAAAGAGACTAAATTAGTCAATTCAGCTCTCGCCAAAGCTTCCAGGTTGAGCTCCTTGTTACATACAAGCACCTCTTTCAAGGAAAAATTCGAAAAGGAGTTTGGACAGCGTGGAATCCTTGCCTCTGTTACCACACGCTGGAATTCCACACTGCGGAAATTGAAATCAGTGGTCAGCTGTGACCAGCTGAAACTGACTAGAATTCTTGAAGATGGGGGACACAGAGAGACTGTATTCACAGCTAGAGAGGGGAATCAGATTAAGGAACTCGTGGATGTCCTTCAACCTTTTGGAGAAGCCACAGACCTCTCACAGGGAGAAAAAATTGTGACAATAAGTGCTGTTGTACCCTGTATCCTTTCTCTGAATTACCACTTGGAAAATCATAAAGAGAGCGTGTGCTACCTTGGTGGCTTGATCCGTAGCCTGCAAGAATCACTCAAAAGACGATTCGGAGGGATCTTTGTCAATGTGAGGATGGCAGATGAACACAATGATGTAGCAACCTTACCCTTCTCTGACCCTCTATACCTAAAAGCTGCTCTGCTGGATCCTTCATTTGGCACCATCTGGTTGACCCATGATGTTTTGGCTCCCGAAAATATCAAGGAGGCTGTGTCTGCGTTGATAAAAAGTATGTTATGTTTTTTGCAATAATCCAATTTAATGCCAGATTGTAGGCTATAAAAGAATGTCAGTATGTCTTCAACCCTCTCCTCGGGGACCCCCAGACAGGCCATGTTTTTGTTTTCACCCTAAAATAACACACCTGTTTCAATTAGTCAACTACTAAACATTAAGCCTTTGATTAATCAAATCAGGTGTGTTATTTCATGGGGAAAAACAAAAATATGGCCTGTTTGGGGGACCCCAAGGAGAGGGTTGAAGACCTATGCACTAGATTGTCATGATCTTGTTGCTTTTGATATTTCAGTTGTGTTGTGACCATTTGCAGTAATAACACCTGAGTGCAATGATTGAGTCACTGTTTTATGCTTGTGTTTTTCAGACTTGATTCTCAAAAAAGAGGACTGCAAGCCCACCCCACCAACCACCGATGAAGATGAGCAAATGCCAGTGGCAGAGCCAGAGAGTCAGTCTGGGCTGTTCTCAGCATACCACAAAAAAACAAAAGAAAGATTCATGTTCTACTCCCCAAATTCAGCTGAACCAGTATTTAGACATTTGTGATGGACAGAGCTGCCTTCAGTCTTGGGCCATGAACAGGCACATGTTCCCCTCTTTGTTCAGGGTAGCGGTAAGTTATGTCAGTCCCTGCATCAAGCGCACCTGTTGAACGTGTGTTCAGCCATGGTGGGGTGATAATGCGACCCCATCGCTCACAACTGAGCGAGAAAGTACTATCGAATTTAATTTTTTGCAAATGCAATGCATTGTAACTTAAGCTGCCCATACACCTATAGATTATCTGCAGATTTTCTATGGTTAGATGGAAAAAGTGGGAGATTCCTCCATCCACACAGTTTAGCGAACATAGAGAAATCTGTTGCCCTTTTTCCATCTAACCATAGAAAATCTGCAGATAATCTATAGGTGTATGGCCAGCTTTACAATGCATTGCATTTGCAAAAAATTAAACAAACAGCAAAAAACAATTTGTAAGTGGCAACGGGTATCTGACAGAAAAGGAAGAAAAATCTCTACAAGGAGAAAATCACAACTTCTAATGTTTTCCTACCGTAACCAAAATACGTAAAACTGTAATATGTGGACAAAACTAAGCAGAAAATGAGTCTTGGAAAAGGAAATTTGTCTTTGCCCAGGCCATCCTGTTAACACTGATTCTACTTACACTATTGTGGCCACTTCATTATCTCCCTCTTATCTCCAAAGCCCCTAAGGACCAGCCCTACAGATGAGAGCCTTCCTAACACAAATTCTTTTATGGAATTTGTTTGCAGAGGTGCACAATCAATACTTTATCATACTTTATTTTCTTCTCTAGCACTGCCAAGCATCATCTGGAAGTTTCCTGAACAGTTCAACATGTAGGATAGTGTCATTCACTCCCAGTGAGGCAGTCTTTCTCTCTTTAAATATGAACTAAAGTTTGAAAAAAAAATGCTAGGATTAGGAAGTAGAGTTTTTTTTTTTTTTTTTTAAAGATACTTTGTATGTCTCTTCTGCTAAAAAAAAACTCCTTCCTCGGTTTTTTCTTGCATGCACTGCCTCTGGTGCAGATGTAATGCATACACACTGGATTCATTCTCTGCATCTGTAGAGACACCAAGAATGGAGCATGGATAATGTAACACCATGTGGAGAGGGAAGATGGTGGGACTGGAAGAAGGGGCAGAGATAATGGTAACAGAGTGGTTAAAGGGATTGTGGGTCTGTCAGCGCTGGGGCAGGGAGAATTTAGAGGGAAGGATGTTGTGCATACCTGCACACTCCTGCAACTCAACCCCAACAAAGTTCTGCGTTAAGTGGACAGTCTCTCCCAGGGCAACCTGTCTCTAACAAGTAGTTTAATGCGGCGTACACATGCTCGGACTTTCCGGCGGGAAACCCCCACGCCGTTTTTTCGGCATAGGGATTCCCTTTAAGTCCATGCCAGCTGACGGGGCTAGCGCGGCGGCATTCACTGCCTTCGCTAGTCTTGTCTACCTGCAGTCACGTTCTAAATGAACGGACTTTCCGATCTTGTGTCGGCAAGTCCGTTCATTTTTTTTTTTCAACAATAAATTTTTATTGAATTTTCAAGTATAACATACAGAGGTAAAAAGGGGTAACATAAGAATGCATCGCAGTGCATCAACAATACATGGAATCAAGGAAATCAAGATGCGGGTACAAAGGACTCCATCCATGTGTACTTATAGTTATTACTCTAGGGTATCCCAAATCAGGGCAGGTCTTGCCGAGTGCAGCAGCCCCAATGCGAAGCCGGGCGAGGCCCCCCACCCCCTAGCGCCCCCAGTTGGGAACACACTGCGCCGAGGGGAGTAGGGCCCCCCCCACCCCACACACGGGCCACAACAGCAGCTATATCACATCCTCATAAGCCTGTCCCATAATAGAACTATGGATGGAGCGGTAGAGGGTAGAGATAATAGGGAAGGAGAGGGGTTAGAGGGGGAGGAGGAGGGGAAGGAAAGAAATAGAAGGAGTTATAGAACTGTAAAGCATCTATATAGTCAAGACGTTGGATGTTTGTTGAAGCTGGGTACAGAAGTCACATATTATTCATTTATCATTTATATTTGTCATACCAATCGTTCCAGGGTGCCCATATTTCCTGCGCTATGTTGTATTTGCCCATAGTGGAAGCATGCATAATTTCGAAGGAGCTATTCGTACTTATAAGATGGACGATCTCTGTGGGTGTTGGGGTGGTAATAGCTTTCCAGTGTCTCAAAATGGATAGTCTGGTAGCCATTAGAATGTGGGAGGTGACAGTCCTATATTGAATTGGGACAGAGCTCATCTCCATAGACAGTATTGCCATCTCCGGAGACAATCTCTGTGGACTTTTAGCTATGTCCGAGATTAGTCCTTCCACCCATTTCCATAATGACTGCAAGTGGGAGCAGGACCATAAGATGTGGAACAATGTACCTGAGATTCCGCAGCCCCTCCAGCAAGCAGAGGAGGTGCCAGGGAACATTTTGGCTAATCTGTGGGGTGTTAGGTACCACCTAAGTAGTATTTTCTGTTGCATTTCCCCTAGGTTAGTGCTTTTGGTGGACGCGTGGATCAATCTAATAGATTTTGCCCATTGGGTGACGGGGAACTCTTTCCCCATATCTTTTTCCCATGCCAACATTGAGGCTGTTTTAGTGCATATATTCTTGTCTTGTAGGCTGTGGTATATAAGCGATATGCCCTTGTCTCTGTCAGTCGGTGTCCGGAAGAATCTGATTAGTTTGGTTGGCAAATCTATGCTGGGTAGGGGTTGTGTGGTGGTAAGGTGTGATTGAACTTCCGTCAAGTATGTCACTAACTGTATGTATACCTATAGCCCCCCATCGTGAGAGATTGAGGTCCGGTATGATGTTTTCTAGTGCGGAGAGAGGCAGCTCCAGCGGGGTGGTATCCCCGCCCCAACCCCGCTCCCCGCACAGGAAGGTCCATGCTCTCACTGTTGCCAGTATAGGCGGCGAGAGCTTCCTATGAAGTGATTTAGTGATGTGAGCTGTCAAAATAAAGTTTTTAAGGTTGCCTTTAGGGACCTGGGTGCTTTCTAGTTCTGACCAAAGGTTAACATATTTGTCTCTAAACCAATGCTGAACCTGCATCAAAATTGTCGCAAAGTAGTAGTCTTGTATGTGAACATGGCCTATGCCTCCCACCAGTTTATGTTTGACCAATCTGCTAAAAGCACAGCGTGCTCTCTTTCCAGCCCACAAATAATTGTTTATTACAGATTGAAGAGAGCGGAAGTAGGAATTAGGCAATGGTATCGGTAATGTCCTAAAAAGATATAGTATCTGTGGGAGAACCTGCATTTTAAAAGCAGCGAGCCTGCCTATCCACGATAGCTCTGTAAGGGCTATTTTTTTAAGTGTGTGTGGCATGGAGGACAAGCACGCTGTGTAGTTCGCGGCAATCAGGCCCTCTGTTTTGGGAGTAAGAGTAATGCCTAGGTACTTGATACCCTCCGGTGTCCAAGTAAACGGGAACCTTTGTTTAAGTATATTACACTCTTCTTCGGGGGTGCCTAGGTTTAGAATATATGATTTGGTCTCGTTAACTTTGTAGTAGGAAACACTACTAAAAAGGAGCAAGGCTTCATAGACTTGGGGGAGGGAAGTGGACGGATTAGAGAGCATCAGAATGATGTCGTCCGCAAATAAGCTTATGACATGTTCCTTACTACCTATTCGTATACCTGATATATGAGGATGCGATCGAATGTATGTAGCGAGTGGTTCTATCAGCAGGTTAAAAATTAGCGGAGAGAGAGGGCACCCCTGTCTAGTTCCATTTGATATTTTGAACGGGGTGGACAGTACCCCTGAAATGTAGACCTGCACTGACGGGCAGGAATAGAGTGCCATTATAGCGTTATACATAGAGCCTAGGAAGCCAAACTTTTGCAGTACCATTGACAAGAAATCCCAGTGAATCCTATCGAACGCCTTCTCTGCATCCAAAGCTAGGAGCAGAGAAGGCGTTCGAGTAATCCCACACACATGTACAACATTCACCAGCCTCCTGGTGGCGTCTGCGGTTTGCCTACCTTTAGTAAACCCTGATTGGTCCATGTTGATAAGGGATGGCAATATATCCGTCAACCTGGATGCTATCAGTTTTGCATATATTTTAACATCATTATTCAGCAATGATATCGGGCGAAAGTTCTGGGGTGAGTCAGGTTCCTTGCCAGGTTTAGGAATAGCTACAATCATAGCCTGGAGCATCTCTGGAGGGAAGGAGGAGGAGGCAACAGCAGTCTCGAACACAGTCGCCAAGTGTGGCGCTAAGATATTTTGAAATGTTTTGTAATACTCGCCTGTAAACCCGTCAGGTCCGGGCGATTTGTTAGAGGGAAGTGTTTTTATAATACGCTTAATTTCTTAAACTAGTATTGGAGTGTTTAGTGAGTCTAGTTGTTCTGGTGATAACGTAGGCAGTTTAATAAGATTTAGGAACTCTTGTATTGAGTCCTTTGTGGGTTGGGTAGTTGTGTGGTCCTCTTTGATGTTGTAGAGTGAGCTATAATAAGCACTGAAAGCATCTGCTATCTGTTGTGGGTGATATCTCTTTTCGTGCGTGTTGGGGTGTTTGATGAATGGTATCTGGGTTCTATGTCTGTGTTCCTTGAGCTTGCTGGCTAAGAGCTTTCCCGCTCTGTTGCCACTAGTGTAGTAAGTTAATTTGAGTCTTCTGTTGGCCTTAATGAAGTCATCCATAAAAAGACGCCTCAAGTCATTTCTTACTAGTGACATTTTTTCTATTAGTGTATGAGAGGTGGAAATTTTGTTTTGTTGTTCTAGAATTTCTATTTGGTTCATCAAGTTATCGACCCGCTGTTGCCTTTTCCTTTTCCTCCTGAGCCTTGCCCCTTGCTGAATAAGTAGACCCCTAATAAAGGCCTTATGGGCGTTCCAAGTTATATTGGGGTTTGGAACTGAATTTGCATTTATCGAGAAGAACTCTGACATGTTACTCTCTATGGATTCCCTGATAGCTTTGTCCTGGAGTAAAAAAGGATTAACCCTCCAGACCAGGGGGGGACCCCGTCCGGAGGAATCCTCTAGCACCAAGCAGACCGAAGCGTGGTCTGACCACGTGATGGTATTAATCTTGACTGATTTGCATTGTAGTAGGGTTGGTCTGTCCACCAAAAACAGGTCAATCCTGCTATATGATCTGTGAACATTGGAGTAAAAGGAAAAGTCTCTCTCAGTAGCATTTATACATCTCCAAGCATCATACAGTTCATGGGATCTCAGAGCAGCTTTTAATGATGGAGGTGTCCGTTTCGGGGTGGAGGTCAAGTCCATTGTCGGATCGGGAGTAATGTTAAAATCTCCACAGACAATCAATCTGCCTTTCCTTTCTCCCTGTATGGATGAGACAGTTGCATCCTAGGCCAAAACAGATCCCACTGCTGGAAGTTCTGCCCACTTTGGGCTATTTTGTAAGTAACCTTCCCAACCAAACAGATCAAGCTGATACCCTTTTCTCTCTAGCTGAGATTCCACATATATTTAATATCTGTTATATTCTTTTGCTTTTTTAGCATCAAACATGCATCCCACCCCTGATGACTGGCATGAAGCCAAGAAACGCGTCGGGTTTTCAAACTTAGGATGCTCAATCAAGTCTATTTTAATCCCTGATATTATCAACTTTGTTTCGTAGAGTTTGTACTCATCTCATGCGATTTTGTTACTCTGATTGGCAATTTTTAATTTGTGTATTTCTATTATGAATTGCATCTCTGTATGTCCATTGATTTGTTTGCACTTAGATCCTCTGATGATTATGACTACAATGTATGTTCTTTCTCTAATTATATTTGCATTCACAATACTGTATGCTTTATAATCATGGACTACCCCTAGGGGTTATTTACTTTAGGGACTACCCCTAGGGGTCTGTGACTTTAAATTAAATCCAAATCAGTTTACCCTCTCGCATGGTTTTACTATCTTCATTTATTTATTTATTTTTCATTTGACATGCTTCATTTAAAGTCCCATTGGCCCCTCTTTCCCCATATACATTAACTCGGGATGGAAGCATGCCATAGATTTCTGTCACTTTAGCTAGGTTCCATTTTGCCAAATACTATTAACTTTGTTCCATTGAGTTTTGACTCCCCTCATGCGATTTCGTCACTCTGAGTGGCAATTTTTTATTTTAATTTATGCATCTCTATTATGAATTGCATCTATGTATGTCCATTGATTTGTCTGCATGCAGATTTTCCGATGATTATGATTCACATTATGGCTCCTACCTCGACTATACATGCATTTACATCACTGCATGCTTCAAAACCATGGACCACCCTTTGGGGTCAGTGACCTTAAATTAAATCCAAATCAGTTTACCTACTCGCATGTGTTAATGCGATTTCGTTCTTCTGATTGGCAATTTTTAATTTATGCATTTCTATTATGAACTGCATCTACATATGTCCATTGATTTGTTTGCATGCATATTCTTTGATTATGATTACAATATATGTTCTTACCTCGATCATACATGCATTTACACCACTGCATGCTTCAAAACGATGGACCACCCTTTTGGGGGTCTTTGACCTTAAACTAAACCCAATCAATTTACCTACTCGCATGTGTCTATCATTTATATATTCTTTTTCAATTGACATGCTTCATTTAAAGTCCCATGTGCCCCTCTTTTTCTATATATATATATATATATATTAACCCGGGATGGAAGCATGCCATTGACATTCGTTATTGCAGCTAGGTCATTTCCCTAAAAATGTATATATTTGGGCGGAAGACAAAACCGCTCCCTGGGCGACCATGTTGCATTACTATTATTACCATTAACCATTTTTCATCCTTTATTAAAATATTCAAAAAGGATTTATACCTCAATTTATGTCCTCATTTTTTAAAATCCTAGCTTCAGGTTTTAAAGCCTGAGATTCCATACCTTATAATTGATGTTGTATATGTGTTTTTCTCAGCTACTGAGAACAATTTTATTTATTTATTTTTTCTTCCAGGTAACTTCCAGGAATCTATTCATTGATTAACCCAGCACTTGGGCTGTGGCTGCTGGATGCATTGCAGTCTTTTTTCCGGGGTTGCGATGCGCTCAGCTCCCTCCCTACATCCCTCCATATACTTTAGAGGGCGGTGGGGTTCGATCTCAGCGCATCGGCGTCATGCATAGACAGGCCCCTCAAGCGGCGTCATCAGACGCCTCAAGGTGGAAGTCTGTTTATTTTTTGTCCATCTACGTCGCAGCTGAGATGAGTTGACACCCACTGAGGTACAGATTATCCTCAGCTGCTAGTGTTCCCTCATCTCCCTATAGCTGCTAATGACGTCACATGACGTTGGTAGGGACCCGCCCAAGGGCCGGGGTATATCAGCTGGGACCGACAGACGGCTCATTCCTCCACTGTGTTCCACCAGGAAGGCACCTCTTTTTAGCAGTTGTCATTCAACACAAAGGTAACAGAGTTTATTGCTCCCCTAATGCACACACATATTTATATATTTATTGATTTTGAGCACTGCACACACATTTCCTCATGTTCCCATTGGGCGATTTTGAATTTTTTTGATTTCATTCACTTTTTAACATTTCATGATCCTTCATGTGCTTATTACACATTCATTAGCAATTAGTCCACATTTATTCATTATACTTTGATTCCAACACTCATCTTTTTGGCACACACCAAAACCTTCTTCTTTTTTTTTTTTTTCCCTTATTCATCCTTCCACTCCCATTTTTTTCAGATTGGGTCAACACATGCATTTTTCAAACTAAGTGGACCAGTGTTGAGGGCGTCTGGATCGGCTGGCTCTTGTTTCCCCTGGCCCGCCCCCTGACAAATGCCAACTGTTGGGGGGGTTGGTCGGAACCCTGCCTCAACCCCGGATGAGACAGTTGCATCCTAGGCCAAAACAGATCCCACTGCTGGAAGTTCTGCCCACTTTGGGCTATTTTGTAAGTAACCTTCCCAACCAAACAGATCAAGCTGATACCCTTTTCTCTCTAGCTGAGATTCCACATATATTTAATATCTGTTATATTCTTTTGCTTTTTTAGCATCAAACATGCATCCCACCCCTGATGACTGGCATGAAGCCAAGAAACGCGTCGGGTTTTCAAACTTAGGATGCTCAATCAAGTCTATTTTAATCCCTGATATTATCAACTTTGTTTCGTAGAGTTTGTACTCATCTCATGCGATTTTGTTACTCTGATTGGCAATTTTTAATTTGTGTATTTCTATTATGAATTGCATCTCTGTATGTCCATTGATTTGTTTGCACTTAGATCCTCTGATGATTATGACTACAATGTATGTTCTTTCTCTAATTATATTTGCATTCACAATACTGTATGCTTTATAATCATGGACTACCCCTAGGGGTTATTTACTTTAGGGACTACCCCTAGGGGTCTGTGACTTTAAATTAAATCCAAATCAGTTTACCCTCTCGCATGGTTTTACTATCTTCATTTATTTATTTATTTTTCATTTGACATGCTTCATTTAAAGTCCCATTGGCCCCTCTTTCCCCATATACATTAACTCGGGATGGAAGCATGCCATAGATTTCTGTCACTTTAGCTAGGTTCCATTTTGCCAAATACTATTAACTTTGTTCCATTGAGTTTTGACTCCCCTCATGCGATTTCGTCACTCTGAGTGGCAATTTTTTATTTTAATTTATGCATCTCTATTATGAATTGCATCTATGTATGTCCATTGATTTGTCTGCATGCAGATTTTCCGATGATTATGATTCACATTATGGCTCCTACCTCGACTATACATGCATTTACATCACTGCATGCTTCAAAACCATGGACCACCCTTTGGGGTCAGTGACCTTAAATTAAATCCAAATCAGTTTACCTACTCGCATGTGTTAATGCGATTTCGTTCTTCTGATTGGCAATTTTTAATTTATGCATTTCTATTATGAACTGCATCTACATATGTCCATTGATTTGTTTGCATGCATATTCTTTGATTATGATTACAATATATGTTCTTACCTCGATCATACATGCATTTACACCACTGCATGCTTCAAAACGATGGACCACCCTTTTGGGGGTCTTTGACCTTAAACTAAACCCAATCAATTTACCTACTCGCATGTGTCTATCATTTATATATTCTTTTTCAATTGACATGCTTCATTTAAAGTCCCATGTGCCCCTCTTTTTCTATATATATATATATATATATATTAACCCGGGATGGAAGCATGCCATTGACATTCGTTATTGCAGCTAGGTCATTTCCCTAAAAATGTATATATTTGGGCGGAAGACAAAACCGCTCCCTGGGCGACCATGTTGCATTACTATTATTACCATTAACCATTTTTCATCCTTTATTAAAATATTCAAAAAGGATTTATACCTCAATTTATGTCCTCATTTTTTAAAATCCTAGCTTCAGGTTTTAAAGCCTGAGATTCCATACCTTATAATTGATGTTGTATATGTGTTTTTCTCAGCTACTGAGAACAATTTTATTTATTTATTTTTTCTTCCAGGTAACTTCCAGGAATCTATTCATTGATTAACCCAGCACTTGGGCTGTGGCTGCTGGATGCATTGCAGTCTTTTTTCCGGGGTTGCGATGCGCTCAGCTCCCTCCCTACATCCCTCCATATACTTTAGAGGGCGGTGGGGTTCGATCTCAGCGCATCGGCGTCATGCATAGACAGGCCCCTCAAGCGGCGTCATCAGACGCCTCAAGGTGGAAGTCTGTTTATTTTTTGTCCATCTACGTCGCAGCTGAGATGAGTTGACACCCACTGAGGTACAGATTATCCTCAGCTGCTAGTGTTCCCTCATCTCCCTATAGCTGCTAATGACGTCACATGACGTTGGTAGGGACCCGCCCAAGGGCCGGGGTATATCAGCTGGGACCGACAGACGGCTCATTCCTCCACTGTGTTCCACCAGGAAGGCACCTCTTTTTAGCAGTTGTCATTCAACACAAAGGTAACAGAGTTTATTGCTCCCCTAATGCACACACATATTTATATATTTATTGATTTTGAGCACTGCACACACATTTCCTCATGTTCCCATTGGGCGATTTTGAATTTTTTTGATTTCATTCACTTTTTAACATTTCATGATCCTTCATGTGCTTATTACACATTCATTAGCAATTAGTCCACATTTATTCATTATACTTTGATTCCAACACTCATCTTTTTGGCACACACCAAAACCTTCTTCTTTTTTTTTTTTTTTTTTTTTTTTCCCTTATTCATCCTTCCACTCCCATTTTTTTCAGATTGGGTCAACACATGCATTTTTCAAACTAAGTGGACCAGTGTTGAGGGCGTCTGGATCGGCTGGCTCTTGTTCCCCCTGGCCCGCCCCCTGACAAATGCCAACTGTTGGGGGGGTTGGTCGGAACCCTGCCTCAACCCCGGATGAGACAGTTGCATCCTAGGCCAAAACAGATCCCACTGCTGGAAGTTCTGCCCACTTTGGGCTATTTTGTAAGTAACCTTCCCAACCAAACAGATCAAGCTGATACCCTTTTCTCTCTAGCTGAGATTCCACATATATTTAATATCTGTTATATTCTTTTGCTTTTTTAGCATCAAACATGCATCCCACCCCTGATGACTGGCATGAAGCCAAGAAACGCGTCGGGTTTTCAAACTTAGGATGCTCAATCAAGTCTATTTTAATCCCTGATATTATCAACTTTGTTTCGTAGAGTTTGTACTCATCTCATGCGATTTTGTTACTCTGATTGGCAATTTTTAATTTGTGTATTTCTATTATGAATTGCATCTCTGTATGTCCATTGATTTGTTTGCACTTAGATCCTCTGATGATTATGACTACAATGTATGTTCTTTCTCTAATTATATTTGCATTCACAATACTGTATGCTTTATAATCATGGACTACCCCTAGGGGTTATTTACTTTAGGGACTACCCCTAGGGGTCTGTGACTTTAAATTAAATCCAAATCAGTTTACCCTCTCGCATGGTTTTACTATCTTCATTTATTTATTTATTTTTCATTTGACATGCTTCATTTAAAGTCCCATTGGCCCCTCTTTCCCCATATCCTTTCTCCCTGTAGCTTCCTCATTACTCTGTGGAAGAATCGGATTTGCCTGGCGTTGGGAGCATAAACGTTAACCACCGTATAAGTGATGTTGTTGATATCACAAATTAGGATGATGTATCTCCCTTGCTGATCAGATATGACTTTGTGCAGTTTAAAAGCCACTGTGTCTTTAATGGCTATCAATACTCCTCTCTTCTTAGCTGTAGTGTTCGCGTAGAACATGTGAGGGAATTTGGGGTGGGTGTATTTGGGTGGCGACTTGTCATCAAGGTGGGTTTCCTGTGCACACACTACATCGCACTTGGTTTGCATAGCCTCTCTCCACAGTGATCTCCTCTTGGCCGGGTGGTTGAGACCCTTGGCATTAATAGTCAGTATTGTAACTACCATTGTGGATGTCTAGAGGGTGGTGGGTGCAGCGGGTGTACAGTGTGGCACTTACTGTTGGTGGCTTCCAGGTTCTTGTTCTTCGTATGGCGGTGTATATGGTGGACTTCAGTGTAGGCTTCTGAAAAGGCTGGTATATGTGACAACGTTCTTGACTATAAAAAAAAGGGGGTAAGTTATTCGGCAGACAAAAGTGGAACATAACTAGGACTAAAAGCCCAACCAGGAAAGAAAGGAGTGGGTGCGGCACAGGGCCGCTCATATCTCAGAGGGGGGAAGGGTGGTCCTCAGACCAACAACTGGGAGAGCCGGAAGGGATAATACGTGAGTCTCCTCACAGCGGGAAAAGGTGATCAGTTAATAACCAACCCATGCTATTTGTGGTTGCGAGCGTTCTTAGGGTTTACAGTGCGCCAGCCCATATCCTGGGCGTTATTACTGGACGAGCTTGTAGATGAAGCTTCTTTCTCAGGGATGATGCCCCAGGATTCCAATAAGGCTAGACTCTTGGCCATGGAGTCCATGGTGTATTCCTTGCCGTCCTTTGTAACAATGAGCTTGGTAGGGAACCCCCATTTATACGTGATTTTGTGGTTTCTGAGGGCTTTCGTGATGGTGTTGAGGTTTCTGCGTTTTTGAAGAGTGTATTGGGAGAGATCTGCAAATATCTGCAACTCCGCATATGGTGATGGGATATTTTCTCTCTGGCGGTATACCTGCATCAGCTTCTCTTTGGTGTGGTAAAAGTGCAGTCTCAATATTACACCCCTGGGGACCGTGGTAGGGAGGTGAGCAGGTTTAGGGAGACGGTGGATCCTATCCACTGTAAAGTCCAGGGCAGACATTTCCGGCAGGACCTTGGAGAACATTTGCTTTGCATAGTCCTTAAGGTCATGTTGCAGGACCGATTCCGGTATCCCGCGTATTTTAACATTGTTTCTCCTGGTCCTGTCTTCCATGTCCGCCAACTTGGCTTTAACGCTTTCTATGTCATTCTCATTGTCTTCATTAGCGTCTATCAGAGCATTAATAGTGGTAGCAAACTAGCCCATTCTATTCTCCACATGAGACACCCTTTCTGTTACTGCATGTATGTCTTTGCTTAGGGAATGCATACAGGACACCATATCAGAGTGTAAGGAGCTTCTCAAGGATACCAGCATTTCTTTAAGGACAGTGTCTATGACTGGCTGGTTATTAGTGGGAAATTGCTCAATGGATTCAGGGAGTTCCCTAGTATCATCCCCAGAGTCATGTGCTGAGCTCACCTCCATATCTCTGTTGGTAGCATCCATCCTCACTCTTGCCTTTTCAGGGCTTCCAGATGATGGGGTAGCTGGCGGTGATAAGGAGCCTCTCTGCTGCGTGTTCCGTTTTTGTGCCTTTTGTTCTGGGTGCAGCGGTGGCGTGTGTGTTGCGGCCTGTGAGGCAGACGCTCCGGCGCCATTTTGCTTGGTCCCCGGCGGGAAGAATTCCGTCATCTTCTGGGGACGGGCCGTCCCGGTTTTCCGCCTGGTCATGGTCGGAATCCTCTCCGGGGTGATTAGGGAGCAGGAACGCTGCGTTGTGGGCTTCCGATGGGGGTTATTGAGCCTGGTATGAGCCGCTGTTATCCCGCTGTGCGCGGAGCTCCACTAGATCGCGGCCATCTTGGACGCCGGCAAACTCCGCCCCCAAGTCCATTCATTTTAAAAGGATTGTCCGCCGGACTCGCGAGTCCAGCGGACAATTTTAAGTCTGAACTTAAAACGTAGTCCGCCGGACTTTTGGCAGGAAAAAGGCCGCCGGCGCCCACACACGGGCGGATTGTTTTCCCGCGGGAAAGTCCGCTCGTGTGTACGCGGCCTAACAGGACAGTCTGCTAAGCAAGATAATTCTCATTAACAGAACAATTTCAAACAGAGTAGTCTCTCACATGACAGTCCTTTTTGACAGAGCACTCTCTCACATGGCAGACTGTCCAACACACAGGTCTGTTACATAGCAGTCTCCATTTAAAAGAACATTCTCTCAAACAGCAGTCTGTCTCTAATGACACAGAGTGGGAGTCCCCATAACAGGTCTTATTTTAACAGTGAATTTTTTCTTTAATAGAGTAGTCTCTAACATAGTACTCTCTCTCTCTCTAACAATTTAGTGTTTTGTGTGGCTCTCAACAAGGTTTAGCTGTAACATGGCAGTATATTGGGGCATACAAAATACATTGCTTAACTGGGAAGTCTTTCACAAGGCAGTCTTTCCTAAAGGAAAGTTTAGCACAAAGTAGGATAAGCTCTAGTAGGACAGTCTTTCCATGCTTATATTTTTTGGTACATTTATAACATTGGTTTCTGGCAGGGTAGTCCATTTAACAGGATATCCTTTCTCTAACTGGGGTAGTCTCAGTGAAAGAATTGACAACTGTCCACATGACATTCTCTTTCATATTTTTTTTTTTATATAGGCAGTCTCACATGGTGGTCTCTCAATCCTACAAGGTAGTCTTGGCAGTCTAACAGATAGTCTCTCTAGCAAAGCAGTCTGATATGGGAGCATTAAGAAAATTATAATTGCTTTCTTTGTTGCCCATAAAATTAGACATTCCATTGGGTTTCCAATGAAATAAATCAGGTTTTTTTTAACATTCTTATTTACATTTTTCAAGAGGTACAGACAAAGAAGCAAGGAGATTAGTACAGTAAATCAGGCAATGGTCACAATCAGATCAGAAATAGGCAAGATCATGAACAACAATGGCATTGAAATAATCCACCATTCGGGTCGACATGATAGAACCATCAGAAACTCTGTGACCATCTCTCATCCTGCCTGTAGTTTGAAAAAACAGAAACAAATACAAAAGAACTACAACCTGGCCCTCTCTAACAGGGGCCACCCAAAAAGAAAGCTTAGAAGACTGGGAAAAAAACCAGAGAGGAAAATAAAAAAAGGGGTGTGGGGAAAGGGTTCGTAAAGGAAAAGGAATCTCAGTCCTCCCCAGCAAGAAGCCTGCTATATTCCCAGGAGCACGTGACCAGTGTCCAGTGAAACCACCTTCCATGAAATTTTTCCTTCTTACCATACAGGGACGCAATGAGGCTTTCTATGAAAGGTATGTCCATAATTCTTGCAAACCATTGTGTGAGCAAAGAGGGGGTGGGATTCCTGCTTCCAGATAGCTGGGAAACATGCCCTAGCAGCATTTAGCTAGTGGATCAGCATATATTGTTTAAAATGCTTTCTGGGGAGATCCAATAGAAGGAGCGGGTACTTGGCTGGGTCACTTCCCAGATCAAAGTCAGTGAGTTGTTTAATATGGTCCTGCACTTGAGACTGGAAGCAATTTAGTATTTTACAAGTCCCGAAGATATGAACGATGGTACCCTACTCCTCTATACATCGCAACCACACGTTCAATGGATTGGAATGCATTTTTTTCACCAGCATAGGGACCTTATACCAGTAGTATTTATAACCCAATTCCTGGTATGTGTACCCCACTGATGAATAGTAAGCCTTATACAGCACGTGTTCCCTCTGTTTTGGAGAAACAGAGAAACAAAGGACTCGGGGTAGGTAACAGTTTGCATGCCTTAGAGACAGCATAAAACCTTAGAGACAGTTAAACCTTGGGAATAACTACTATGTGAGCTTGTAAGGTATCCTGAGGTAGAGGATGGCCATCTATAATAGAAGTAAAGAAGGCCAAGAGGGGTGTGAAAGCTTTACAATATGCTCACATGTAACCATCCAGTCCCAGGGCTTTGTGTGGTAGACTTGTGCAATTTGTTTCGTAACTAATTGAAATTCGGCCAAATTTTGCATCTTTCGGACAATCGGATGCATCCGAATCTCTGAAGAAAAAATAACGAGTTTCAACTAATACAAAAGAAATTATAGTGAAAATAACGAATGAATTTGACATGATTTGTTCATTCGTTAAAGGTCTAATGAAACAAAAGGTCAACTCAGAGTAAATCTTAGTGCCGGTTCACACAGGGGCGACCTGTCAGGTGACAAGTCGCGCTCCATGCATTGCAATGGAACCGTTCTAATATCAGCGACTCAAGTCGCTCCGACTTAGAAATAGGTTCATGTACTACTACTTTGGGGTGACTTCAGAGCAGCTTGCATTGACAGAAGTCGTTTTGCAAGCCACGCTGAAGTCGTGCTGTATGGGGCGGATTCAGAGACGGACGACTTTGAAGCCCCCCTGTGTGAACCGGGACTTATAGATTAATTTTGTGCTGGAGGTTGGATTACTGGCAAAGTGCATTCTTGTGAACTGAGTGAGAAGCGTGTTGTATTGTATTTGAGCATAAGAGAAGAGATATTGTAATTTTGTGTGTTAATTGATTCAATAAACAAATGACTTTCCAAACTACGAATCGCTGTCACAAATATATATACATACATAAATATCAAATCGAATCGATTTACATACAAAACGAATCGATTCGTTATAACGAATATTGACACTCTACAGAAATAATTAATTATCCGAATTGACGTAACATAATGAATATAACAGAACGAAATTATGTATTTTACAAATGAACGTGAAACTAAACTAAGCAAAATTTTCCGTTGTGCACAAGTCTATTGTGCGATCTAAGCAGCTTAACTGGCAGCAAACATTTGTCGGTGGTCAGTGGGGCATTCAATGCTTCGACGGCCTCCATGGCCACCGAAGGAAGACCCGAGGCTGTCAGGTACTGGAATAAGTCAGTTTTTAGGAATGATTGAAATGCACATATTAACCACTTCAGCCCAGGAAGGATTTGCCCCCTTTCTGACCAGACCAGTTTTTGTGATATGGCACTGCTTTATTTAAACTGACAATTGTGTGGTCATGCGACATTGTACCCAAACAAAATCGGATCGGACACATTTAACGCTTTTTTGGGACTATTGACATTTATACAGCAATCAGAGCAAAAAATATCCACTGATTACTGTATAAATGTCACTGGCAGGGGAGGGGTTAATACTAGGGGGCGATCAAGGTGTTAACTGTGTTCCCAAGGTGTGTTCTAACTGCGGGGGTGGTACTGACTAGGGGAGGAGATTGATCGACGTTCCTTCTTAGTAGGAGCACATGATCTGTCTCCTCTCCCCTGAGAGAACCGGGATTTGTGTGTTTACACACATAGATCCCGTTTCTCGCTCTGTCACAAGTGATCACGGGTGCCCAGCGGTCATCGCTGCGGGCGTGCGCCTGCTACAGTGTCTTAAAGAGCCGACGTACAACTATGATGGCTCATGCAGAAGTGCCAACCTGTCACAATATAACTGCAGCGGCTGGTCGAGAAGGGGTTAAAATAAGCCTGAAAGAACTAGGAATGTAAAAATCATTTGTTATAAGGATATGTTAAATTAACATTATTATTTAGAAATTCAACTCAACCAGCCTTTCTAAACAATATAAGTAGTTTCTTTTTGACAAAATTTGAACATTTGATTTCTGAGATTAAAATGTAATACCAACCTTAAGCACAAAGTCACCCTGAGCTTTGTTTGGATATAAAACGTACATTTCCTCTAGAGACAACTCAGTTTGATGTTACAAAGAGGATAAGCCACAAAAAATGACATGAAAGTTGTTTCACAATGCTTTAGGAGCTATGGTCAACCTTCTTAATTTTATCTTTTTTTTCTTTAAAGTTCATCATGTACTCGAGGCTACAGAGATATAGAAAGCAACTATAATGGACTGTAAAATAAAGATGCAGTATAACTGACAGATACCTAACATAAAATATGTGTTTTATAACATGAGGTATGGTGCTCTCAGGTAAATACTTGTTAAATTTAGGAGTAGACTTAACTTTTAAAGCTGATCTATAACTTGCATACAGCAGCGGATTTACTGTGGAACTATGGGCAAAATAAACAACTAAATTTATGATGCAGCCTGCCAATAGCATTTATGCAGCAGTTCTCCAGGTCTTACATATTTTTATTACCTGTTGATCCTGCCAGTAAGTCTGCTATTTTTCAACTTTCTTTAGACCTTGTTCACGCCATGGAGTAGAGACGTCAGTTTTTGTGCATGCATTTTGGAAGGGCTCAACGAAAACAATGGTTCTCTATGTGCTCTGTTCACTTGTGAAGATATTTTATGCAATGTGTATGCAGCTTTCTGCATAGAAAAAAACTGACATGAAATCAACATTGGTTTGAACAGGGCGCATAACTGATGAGCATGAAAACTGATGTCAACATGCATATAAACTCAATGAATCGCGCATCAAAACTGATGTTAACTAATGTGAAACTAATGTAAACTGATGTCTCTGCAAGTGAAATCTGCACGGTTTGCCCATCAGTTTTCATGCACGTATGGTGTGAACGAGCCCTTAACAGACCAAACTGTTCAGCAAAAGTGACAGTTGGAGGGCTGAAGCTAATTATTTAACCCTGAGAGGGTTGCTTGCAAAATGGTCAGCTTTTATTCGTTTAACTAAAACCTTTATTCAAAAAGGAAAAAAAATGAACTGTTGCTGTAACTCCAAAAAATCTGGAGAATCTTCAACGTAAAGAAGAACATCATGAAAGTGCTAGTTTGGCCCTCACAGAATCCTGATCTCAACATCATCGAGTCTGCCTGGGCTTACATGAAGATAAAGAAGGATTTGAGGCACAGAAGAATATAAAACAAAAATGAACAGCACTGCCTGTATATCATGTATAATATAAGTGCAAATCTACCACATATAAAAGTCTACAAAACAACAGTCCTTATTATTGTGATCAAACCAATGACAAACGTAGCACACTATAGTGCTACGAAGAAAAAAGAGCTTCCACCTAAGAACATTCCTCCAAGGAAAGACAGCTCACATGGATTCACACCTTATTCACCATATTGGAGTTGACCCCTTTTTTTAGCAAGTGAGTTAAAATGGGTGTACAGTATGCAGTGTATAAGACCAGAAATAAATGGCTGTCAGTTCCTCCACAAATCTTTCTTCAGCGCTATGGTAAATATACAACTTTCCTATGGTACACAGGAGACCCAGAGTGGAACATGAAGTATATGAAGGAGGCAGGGGAAAACTGGCTAATTGTAGCTGTTCACTGGTATGACACAGAACCTGAGGATAGGAAGGGGAATGGTAGGAAGAGAATAAAATGGATCAGGAAAAGTGAAAATAAAAAAAACCTTTTTCCTTGCCTTTTACTGCAGAACAACTGCACCTGGTAGAGGCTAAGGTAAAAAGACCCCCCATACAATCTAATATTAACGTTTCTGACCTCTCACCTACCAACCCAATCCTTCCAACAACAGTTAGTGTGCCTCCGCTTCCTCTACCACCAACTTACACACCCCTGTATCCTAGCATACCCATTTGCAGAGGTTTCAGTGGTTGGCGAGGAAATAATCCAAATAGCCACCCTTGCTATTGGTAACCCCACACACCTGACCGCAGCATCACCACCCTTGCCTCAACAACAGGTACTTATACAAGCACAGGCCATTGGTGGCTCAGGCTCCGGAGATTCTGATGTAGAAAGCAAGGCAGGCTCAGAAATAATTGTTAAAAAGAAAATGTTAGAAACCCTTATGCAAAAAGTAGAAAATATCTCAGATCAAGTTACTGAACTACAACAGAATCAGAGTGGCCCAGAGAGTAGTCTAACCCCAGAGAGAAAGGGTGACATTAGACAGAGAGTGGCAAAGATTGCAGCAAAAAAAATAAACAAACTAAAAGGAAACAGAGACCCCCCAATACTCAAAAAGGCCAATAGGAAACCACCTCTTCAGCAGATACGATCCTTGATAGTAAGTGACTTTGTCACTGGAACTGTACTCTTACATCATTCATTCAGGATAATACTTTTGGGAAGAGATTTAATAGGAGTCTTAGAAATTAAAATGTTCTTGACTCAAGGAGGGGGAGTAGCCATAGCATCACCACTGTTCTTTCAAACTGAAGTCCCTCCCCCATTTCCACAGGACCACTCCCTCTGAGCTAAAGACAGTCTTGATGTAGGATACATTTCATGCACCCCTTACAAGGCCAGACTAAAACAAGGAGTATCCCCAGTTTACCACAAGCAGTACCATCTCTCCAAAGAGAAGGAGGAAGGCAACAGACCCATTATTGAGCAATTCCTGAAACAAGGAATTTTAGGATTAGGAATCCGAGATTCTCACTGGATTGTCCAGGTAACATGAATCCTTAAAAATGACTGTGCTCATGTGCTGTGACCATCCAGATTCTATTTCTTCAAAGTGCGTGCCACACACCCCCACCATATGGTAACTCACAGATACCAGTGAGTCTACCACTAACTAGGGTCATAACCTGACACTTATGATCAGCCAAATGCTGCTCTAGATCCACCAGTCCAACGACCCCTGTAAACACTTTACTCTCCTCCTGTATTCACTTAGATTAGTGTAGGGGAATCACAATATTTCCTTGTTGCCATTCTCAATTCTAGCTTTGTAATCAACACCCTGCTTCCTTGCTTTCCCACCAGCCAGTGAGATTATTTTATTTTTTTAATTTTATATTTCTGCCTGATAAATGTCTACTCATTGCCTCCAAAATGACCTCCTATTAAAAAAGATAGGATTCTGTGGTGCAAATATGTACAATGACTATACAATGTCTCTGGAAAAATTCCATGAAGCTTCACTCTAGATTTCTGGCTGAAATAGGCCTACTTGCTGCCTCCTAACAGCCTCACATCAAACGAGAAGCAATTCTGTTCAGCAAATAATTACATTTGATTTATACAATGCTTTTGAAAACAATATGCCTACTCTGTTCCCCCTCAAACTGTCTCCTATGAAAAAGACTATAATTCTAGTAAGCATATCCTTTCAAATTACATGTGGTGTCTTAAAAAATGCATTTTCATTTAGTTTTTCATGCTGAAAGGGAACTAATCCCTTTTTACAAGATTAGCCACCTTTAAAATGGATGATATTCTTTTTTAAACGAATCCATATGATTTTCATATAGTGTCTTTCTACAAAATACATTTCTTATTCATATTTCTGGCTAAAAGAAACTGACTCTCTGTCTCCAAATGTGCTTACCATTAAAAATGGTGAGATTCTGTTCTGCAAGTATGTTTAATGTTTAAAACCTTTGCCTGAAACAATGCTGTTTCAGGTAATATTTGTGACTGAATTAAGCCTAATTTTTGCTTCACAATTACTCTTATATCAATATAAATGAGATTCTCTGCAATGAATTGTCGGGTCTCGGCAATGTAGATAAAACTCATTGGAAAAAATGGCATGCCCCCCCCCCCCCCCCAGTCCATTACCATGCCCTTTGTGTCTGGTATGGAAATTAAGGGGAACCCTGTGCCAAATTAAATAAAATGGCGTAGGGGTCCCCCAAAATTCATACCAGACCCTTATCCGAGCACGCAACCTGGCAGGTCGCAGGAAAAGAGGGGGGACAAGAGACCACCCCCCTGAACCGTACCAGGTCACATGCCCTCAACATGGGGAGGGTTCTTTGGAGTAGCCCCCCAAAGCACCTTGTCCCCTTGTTGATGGGGACAAGGGCCTCATCCCCACAACCTTGCCAAATGATTGTGCGGGTATGCAGGTGGGGGGCTTATTGGAATCTTTGATGCCCCCTTTAACAAGGGGAGCCCTAGATCCCGGCTCTCCCCCTTTGTTACATGGTAACGGGTACATTGTGGTACCCCTACCATTTCACAAAATAAAAGTGTCAAAAATAGTAAAAAAGACAGGAGATACTTAGGGACATGTCCTTTATTAAAAGATCAAAAAATAAAAATGTCCGACAATGTATGTCCTTCTCACGCTGCCCGACTAGCCAAAAAAAGAAAGAAAAAGCTGCAATACCTCCGCCTTCATGGGAGGCTCCCACCAAGCGACACTTCTTCTCGATGACAGCTGTTATATAGCCGAGGGCGGGGCCACTCGGTGACGTAAACGGGTGACCCCGTCCCCCTCTGGCACCACATGACATCAGAGGAAGGCGGGGTCACCCGTTTACGTCACACATTTGCAAACACATGCATAAAGCTGCAGGGCCCGCCAAGGCACTCTGTATAACCTGCAGTCCTAACCCTTGTAAATTTATGAGAGTCTCCAACAGTGGGAGCATATGAATTATAATGGCTAGATAGGGGGTAGGAGGGCTTGGAGGTAGCCCAGTCCTAAAAGGCACAGGGGCACACTGGATACCCAGCACATAGCACAACGGTGTCCAGTTTGCCCCCTCACCAATATTTACACCAGTAGCAATCAAAATTGCCACTGTCCCCATCTATAACTGGCCTCCACAGCAAGCAGCACATGGAACTCACCTGTAGTGACAGAGGCAGTCAATTGCCAAGCCCAACCAAGAAATGTGATTACAAAGACTCATTGTCTGAGCACAACTAACTCTAAAGCCCCATACACACGGTCGGATTTTCCCATGGATTCTGTCCTATCGGACAATGTTGTCGGAAATTCCGACCGTGTGTAGGCACCATCGGACAGTGTACCTCGGATTGTCCGACGGACAAAGTCCTATCTCCTGCTGGATAGATTTTTCGACAACAAAGTCCGATCACACCAAATCCGATCGTGTGTAGCGTAGTCCGACGGACAAAGTGCTACGCATGCTCAGAAGAAATTCTGTGACGGAAGCGCTCGGTCAGGTAAAACTACCTTTCCTAATCGACACAGCACATTCGTCACGCTGCAATGTTAAAATGTCTTTAATGCAGCGCATTCTCTTTTTCTTTACAATGCAAGAAGAATGACATGTTTTAGCTGCTCCTATTCACCCGCACTTCTCACAAACTTAGTTCTTTATTAGTTTTCAGGATTTCTAGACTACATGTTTATTTTTACTCAGATCGTAAAAGAATCTTTGTTATATTTTTTGGATGATTTGTCATTTTTGTATTTGTTTTGGAATACATATTTTAAGGAGAATTTTTTTTTTTTTTGAGGGGGGTTGTGTGTCTCAACTTAGCAAAACAACATTATTAACATTTGTATTTGTTGCTTAAATTTACTAGGAGTTTGTTGGTTGTTGGTGCCCCTTGTTAATTATACTTTATGATTAGTGAAATGTACCTGCCTACTCACAAATAAACTGTCATTGTAGAAAAGTAAAACACATAGGCAATGATTATTTCAAATCAAAAATACCTTTATTTAGGTCTCAGCAACAAAACAAAGAGGAACGCAGCGATGGAGAAACTTGGGGAATTTGCAAAGCCTTGGACCCCCACGGCAACCATCATTTTTCAAGCTTCTAAAATTGGGGGCCTGAGGAGTACGTATCTTAAGGGGAGTGCTATCTGGTCCTGAAGTCCAAAACATCCGGAACTGCAGCAGATGCCATCTAGGTCCCCAGGCTCTGGTACTATGAGAGGCTCCATCTTCTCTCAGACCAGACTGAATCCAGGTCGTCACTCTCAGGTCTTCCTTCCACGCTTCCTTGCACGCTGTGGCTGTGGTGCTGGTGGGGTGGCAGAAGGAGGAGGAGGAGGCGGAGCATGGTCACTATGGCAAACATGTGTGAGTGGGGTCATCTCCCCAGCCATACCCTTATTTAGGACCTTGAGGATGACCCCCTCACACATGTTGCGTTGCCCCACCTCCATACCCATCATTTTCGTGACAACCACGGAGGCAAAGGTCTCCTCGTCGGTGGGTGTGGCATGTAGGGAGGCTGAAGCCTCTCTGATCATCGGGAGCGCTGACTCTCCCGCCTCACCCCCCCTTCTCGCCCTTTTGTAGGGAAGGCGGAGGGGAGGGATTTGGGAGTCAGTCAGGCTCCTAGGCCTACCCCCCTCTTGGCTGCCATTACCCACCTCTTGGCTGCCACTAACCCCTTCCTCCTCCTGACTGCCACATTCCACAGCCTCCTCCTGGCTGAGGTCTTCCTGTGTATGAAAAAGGGACATAGTTTCAGTTATTTGTTCATCAAACACACACAATTTTCATCTAGTGACTGTTGCAAAATGGTTACAAATAGAAAACCATACAATTCTCAGCCCTGCAGTTTATATTCTTGCCCCAAATGTCTCCAACACTACTGTCAGTTGATATGTCAAACACGTTAGGAACTAAGCAATTGGGGATCCAGAATTAAGTGAACATCATTCCTTTTTCACAAAAATGGTTACAAAACTACTATACCTGGCTCAAGCTGGGCTCCTCCACATCTTCCAGACTGGAAGGCCCAGGTTGCTCCTCGGAAGCCTCATCAGGGGTGGCCTGCGCGCAAGGAAGCGTGGAAGGAGGAGGTGAGAGTGGCTCCGTGACATCAGTCTGGTCTTTGAGAAAATGGAGCCTGTCATAGTACCAGAGCTTGGGGGCATAGACCTCATCTGCTGCAGCTCCAGATTCTTGGGACTTCAGGACCTTCTTGCGCTCCCTGATATACGCACTCCTCAGGCTGCCAATTTTCTTTCTTAACTGACCAACAGTTGCCGTGGGGAACCTTGGCTTTACAAATTCCACAAGTTTCAGCAGGGCTGCGTACCTCTTTGCTTTGTGGCCGTAATGGGGGTGTTTGGCCTGCCATAAAAGGGGAATTTCCCTGTATTTATCAATGAACAGGGGGATAAAACTCACGTCGTTGAATCCCTGCATAATCTCTGCAAGACACAACACCACACAAAACACTATAAATAATGTCAGGCTAAACTCTCCTAATCTTCTCCATAAAGAAGCCTCAAGGTCTAATCTGTCTAGGCTAGTTATGTACCAACGTCAAATTGTACCTTCGTTATAGCGATCGTCTCGTGCGTGAGCTTTCTCTCCCCTCATCTCACAGATCGTGGCTACGACACAGACGTGTGACGTTTTATATACAGTGCGCATGCGTGAAACTCCGCCCGCCCCTGACGATCTTTCTCGTCTATTCCCCACCCCTTCTCTTTACGGCGCAGTGGGGAGAGCACATGGCGGGGACACAGCAGGTGCGCCCGAAATATTGCAGCAACGAGGAGGAGGACGAGGAAAGGCCGGAGGCAGAAACGTCCCGATCCCGGAGCCTGAAATTCAAGGCCTCCAATATGTCATTTGGAGAAATGTTGGAGATGGTGGACATATTAAAGAGGAGCGACTATGATGGGAAGTATGGGCCTTACCTCAACCCCAATGTCCGCAAGGCCAAGATCATGTCCAAAGTTGTGAGGAGGCTGTACAATCATTTTGGGGTACAACGATCCAAGGAGCAACTGAGGAAACGCTGGTCAGACCTGAAACTGAGGGAGGCCGATCAGTACAGAAAGATCAAGCGAGTTCTTCAAAAAAGTAAGTAGTTGTGTTGTGTGTTTGATTTCTTGCTTGCATACTGCTCCATGTGTTTGTATTTTTACAAAGTTGTACATTCGAAAATGGCCACTTTCAGGTTCGTCTGTGCATTCGATCGTACTCAACCTCGATCTTTCTGCCACTGTCATGTTCATGTGTGTCCATTCGATCGTACTCAACCTCGATCGTTCGGCCACTTATAATACGATGTTTGGTGTTTTTTTTTGGGGGAAAGGAAGTTTGTTCTCACTAGAAATGTCATCAAGAATGTAAAGCCAATTTATTCTATGTAAAGGAGAGGTCACCCAGTAGCTGATTACCCATCTGGACTCTAGAGCACTAGTGCTGGGACACCCAAACCCACTTTTTATTATGCTTTTCTACACATGTGCTCCAGTGGATACTAGAGGGGGGTCTCCATCAGACAGACTTCTACCAAAAAGCTAGTAAGTTTAGCACCTTTACAAAGTGACTAAATTCATGTTGTTGTCATTTGTAACTGGCCAAACAAAAATATTGTCCCTCACTTTCAAGCAATGTTTGACATTTCCTATTTCTGCCCTCAATAGATTGTGTTGCTAAATCTTCCTTTTGTACCTTCTCATAGGGGAGCGAAAACTCGTGACGTCTGAGGAAACCACAAAACCAACACCTCCCAAAGAAGGGGAAAGACCAGAAGCAGAGGAGGAGGAAGGAGAGATCATAGAAATTGGAGAACTTGTCACCACAACAGGTGAGTGTGGGAGAACACAGCTCCTGGTAAGCTAATCAATGTATGCCTGCCTCATTTCCAAAACACATTTGTGTTTTTTTTGGTTGTTTAGGTGACGTGGATGTTGTGGAAGAAGAATCGCACTTTACCACAGAGAGTGCCCACGTACTCATCGGGGAGATAATGGTCTGCAATCGAGATCTAGATGACATAAAGCAAAACATCAATGATGTTCAACAAAAATTGAAGAACATCATTGATGTTTTAGGAAAAATCTGAAAACGCACCAAGTGATTACCACACATTTGTGGCTGTTTCTGAACACATTTGCAACTTAAGAACTGTGTGAAATTTGGAACATGCACACATTGTGTCCACATGTGCTAGCTCCCATCATGGTGGATGAATGACAACGTTTTTTTGGGGGTGCAACCACTTTACCAACTACTAAAGTGGTTGTGGTTAGGGGTTGCACCCCCAAAAAACGCCCATTCATCCCCATGATGGAAAATGGCACTTTTGAAGATTCTAGGCATGTGTTTTACCATCTAATGACCATTTTCAGACCCAAATTGTGTGCATGCTCTAAATTTCCACTTTCCAGGGGTGACCCCCCATGTGATGAAGGCAAGATCAAACATACTTTGAACATATAGTCATGTCTGATCTTGTCTTCACTTTAGAAAGTTGAACTTTCCTAGTTCCTATGTTCTGTTTTGCTCCATGCCTGGTTTTACCAAATGCAGAATGTTTGTAAACAATGTTGTCAAGAACCAAGATCTTGTCAGTTTTGGCAAGAAGTTTGTAAATGCACTTGTGAATGTGTTGCAAGTAAACTTTTTGAATTTTGTAAATGTGTGGCTTCCTTATTTAAAAACAAAAAAGCATTATGTATGTCAAATGTAAAGGATTTGGGGGGCAATGGGTGTTATTTACTAAAGGCAAGTCCAGTTTGCACTGCAAGTTTTTTTTCCAGGGCACTTTTGCACTGCACTTGTAGAGCATAGTAGATTTAAATTATTTAAAATGACACCCACAGTGATTTGTTTGAAAACACGTAGCACACCATTTTTGGTAATGCACACATTTCTGTCATGGTGATGAAAAGGAGTATTTTGGGTGTCAGTTATGCACTACAAACCTTCTCTAGACCAAAGATTAGCTATCAAACACACAACATGAGAAGACTCTTTCTGGGAAGAAGAGACTGTTACCTCCTTTTGCCCAGAAAGTGCATTCCCACTGTTGAAGCTAAAGGGCAAAAATGTATATCTCAAAGAAGCTAGAATATGGAAATGACCAGAAAACATAGGTTTGGTAAAAAAATATATTTATTTAAAAATGCCTCTCACACATCGTCAGGCAGAGCAATGGCCCCCCCCTACCCACAAAGTACTCCATATATTGCTCGCGGACCGCGCGGGCATTTAGAGGGGGCAAGCCTGGACGTGCCGCTTGAAGGGCTGTGAGGTCGGCATTGGAAGGGCCCTCAACATCTGGGCCAACGGTCACCACATAGTTGCTGTTGTGTCGTTTTAAAAAGTTGTACAATATGCAACAGGCAAGAACTATGTGGTTCAGTTTGTATTCCGCCAAGTTAATAGCCGTCAAAAACCGGCGGAAGCGGCTGGCCAGGATCCCGAAGGTGTTCTCCACCACTCTGCGGGCTCTCGACAGCCTGTAATTGAAGACCCTCTGGTCTGGGGTGAGGGTCCTCATCGGGAAGGGCCTCATCAGATGGGGAGTCAACGCAAACGCTTCATCTGCGACAAAGACGAAGGGGAGTCCTTCAGCATTCTCCTCTGGAGGTGGCAAGCACAGACTGCCACTTTGGAGACGCCAGTAGAACTCCGTGTGCGCAATGGCACCACCATCCGAGATCCGGCCGTTCATCCCCACGTCCACATACAAAAACTCGTATGTCGCCGACACCACCGCCAACATCACTACACTATTAAACCCCTTGTAATTATAATAGTAGGACCCCCGAGTTGGGCGGTGGGACGATGCGGACGTGTTTCCCATCAATTGCACCTCCGCAGTTAGGAAAGTCCCAACGGCTGGCAAAGTGGGAGGCCACAGTCTGCCATTCCTGTGGCGTGGAAGGGAACTGTGGAGTGAAACAAGAAAAAAAAATTAGTCACTTTGCACATAAACATTGCAAGCAGATTAGACACTAAACATCTTGGAACAAGATCAGACTTTTACATTTTAAGCTGGAAAGTATTTGCAACGCAAAGTAGAGGGTCCCCCTAGCAGATGACTCACCCCCCATCAATCGCCCCACTTCTGATGGGCCATTGACAATAACTAGGGGTTTGGGGGGGGGGGGGGGGTTTGGACAGGTAACCCTCTGCTCTTCATTGATTGCCAAATGGCTCAATAATGTGTGCTAGTTTGGCCAGACCCTCCTTACTTAACACTATTGGCAGCCCACAGGAAAGATAAAATAACATTCAAAATCCCCCACCCCCCCCCCCCCCCCCAAAAAAAGGAACGCACATTTGGATATTCTGAAATTACCTAGCAAGCTAATAGGAGGGAAAGAACACAAAAAAAAAGGAAATGGAAAGTATTGAGCCAGCCCCTTGCACTACATGCTTTGCTGAATTCATCCCTAAAGATGCCCACTATAAAGAGGTAGGTATATAGTGTCTATTGAACTTTGGAAAGCCAGCAGATAGAGGATTGGTACCATCTGACAGAGCAGTTGGGGGAGGGGGTTCAGAATGAATTTGCCCCCCACCAACAAAAAGGGAAAAAAAAAGGGGCTCTACATGAAGTAAACCACACAGCAAACATTTGTGCATATTTTAGGGGGTGTTTGGGGGAAAACAATACTATGCAGCAGACAAAATACATTGCTTAAGTGACTAGGCCATAGGTGTCTATTGGGGCAGAAGAGCATGCTGGTGAGGTAAGTGAAGGGAAAAATGCATGAAGGAGAAAAGAGGCACAGCATATTAGAGCATATTGCAATCATGGTAATTAGGGAAGGAGGTCAAAAATACAAGTCATTAGCAAACAGAGCATACATAGAAGGGAATAGTAAAGTAGAAATGTTACCTTAATATAGTCCTCCTGCAGGACCTGGATGATGGCAGAACAGGTCTCTGGAATAATGATTCCCAGGGCCTGGGGAGAGATACCTGAAGAGAACTTCAAATCCTGAAGGCTTCTCCCTGTCGCCAAGTACCTCAACGTGGCAACAAGCCTCTGCTCCGGAGTGATGGCTTGTCTCATGCAGGTATCCTGTCGGCTGATAAAAGGGGTCAGCAAAGCCAAAAGACGGTGAAAATCGGGGTCCGTCATCCGGAGAAAGTTCCTGAAATCATCAGGATTATTCTCCCGGATCTCACGAAGCAAAGGCATGTGCGAGAACTGATCACGCTGAAGCAACCAATTCTTGGTCCACATACTCCTCATCACTCTGTTCATGGACGGGTCTTGGCTCAAAGCTAAAACCCCGACACCAATTCCGCGTACAGCACGAACTCGGCGACGAGTACGTATGGGAAACATCGCTCACAACGGTTGGCTGGTCAGAACGGACAAACAGAAAGCACCGATAAACAGCAAGGCCTGAAAGAACGAAATGAATACCAGAAACGAGCAGACAATAAGCAGTGAAAATCAAAGCGTCCTATATCAAGATATAGGCCGCAATGACCAACAAATGCAAACTGACTACACGCACTAATAAACAGATACGCATGACAAGCACAAACTGAAGAGCAGTAACGATCTGAGTCTGAAAACTGAGAAGCGCGAATCGTAAGTCCCCAAACTTCGACTAACTCGCGATAAACACGGGATCAGCAGAAGGAGCCCAACGGTGCCTGACGTGGTGCTGAACTTCCCTTTTCTAGTCTCGTGGAAGACGACTTACGTCACGACTTTCTTGCAGACCGGAAATTTGGACAACGTTGTCCGACCGTGTGTACGCAACACCAACATCGGACAAAGTACGACGGACATGATCAGACGGACCTGGTCCTCGGATAATCCGCGCGTGTGTATGGGGCTTTAGTCACTTAATAATTGCTGGTATCTAGAAACTTTCATTGTATTTTCTAGTGTGGGATTGCTTATAAACTGCAGCCTATACATATAGGCTTAATATCTGTGATGCTAAATTGTAAAGTTTTGGTTTTGTCAGTCTCTGAATCAAGACACTTATTTTTAATTTCCAGATGTAATATGCCCACTCCATTGCTCTGAAATTGAAGCTTGTCCATGCAAGCTTAAAGGGGTTGTAAAGGTTTGTTTTTTATTTTCTAAATAGGTTCCTTTAAAGTGGAAGTAAACCCCCCTATCGTTTTAAGCCAAGGAAGCTGCCATCTTTGCCTCTGTTTAATCTTCAACTGCCACGGTGCTGCACATGTGATCCGTTATGACACCAGCCATTGGATGGTTTGACTGTTTGGTTGAGAGCACAGCCAATGTGCAGTTAGCATTCCTGGCATGCCTTTTTTTTTTTTTAACTGTTAAAGCTGTTAAAGCTCCCGCTTTAAGCTAGTGCATTGTTGGTTCACTTACCTTTTCCTTCGATTTGCCTTCTAAATGTATTTTTTTTTTTTTCTTTGTCTGAATTCTCACTTCCTGTTCCTCCTCAGTAAGCTGTTCAGTAAGCTGTTCTGGCTGACTAAACACCGCTCAGATGATGGTGTGAAGTTTACTGAGGAGAAACAGGAAGTGAGAAATTCAGACAAAGAAAAAAAACATTTAGAAGGGAAATCGAAGGAAAAAGTAAGTGAACCAACAATGCACTAGCTTAAAGGAACCTATTTAGAAAATAAAAAAACAAACCTTTACAACCCCTTTAACTTCTGTGGTGCAAGTTTGTAAAATTCTTCGGTTTCCTAAAAATACATACATTTTTTAAAAAAAAAATTGTACCTTAAATATGTCTGATTTTTTTATTCTGAAACAGCAGACTATCAAAAAAGTCTTCAAAATATCTGCAAAACATTAATCGTAACTAAAATATGTTCAGTCTTTATATTTAAAAAAAAAAGACACTGTTATTTGTTTAACTGCTTCCCAGCCTGCCTATAATCAAATGATGGCTGAGCAGGAACTTTCCTATCCTGGGTGGACGTCAAATGACATCCTCAAAATCATGTCCTCCTGCACACTCTAGCAGCTACGCTGTCCACAGCGGATGACAGATCCCTGTACAGGGTTGACTACAATGAATGGCTTTCATTGTGTACTAATGTGATGATCTCTGTGATTGGTTGCAGTGATCACAAGGTACAGACAAGGCCAATCACAGAACATCTGTGCCATGTGTTAGCTGTGGCCAATCAATGCTATCACAATTATACACACTGGCAATGAATGGATTGCTTCTAAGTGCCACTTAGTGCTCAGTAAGTAAATAAGGACAAACAACTTTTCATATGCTTTTTCACAAATGTACAAAGAGAACCAAAGTCCATAAACAAGTGTGAAAGACCGGCTTCACATAAATTTCCAAGTACCTTTAAGTGCCCAGTGATGAGTAAGGGCAAAATCGTGGTCTGATGCTAAAAAGTGCATTTCTACAGCCAAATCTCCAACTGGATAGGAAATATCCGAAAAAGAAGAGATCACACACACTATTTCAGCAAAGGAAACTGATACTCCCGCTATCTGGATTCCAAACAGGTCTGCGATCCTGCCAGCATAATGTAGCAATAGTGTAACCAAACTTGTTTGGATCCCAGATAGAGGGAGTATTGGTTTCCTTTGCTGAAAAACTGTGTGTGATCTCTTTTATTTGAGATTATTCCTATCTGGTAAGAGGCCTGGCTGTGGGAAAGAACTTTTTTTTGCATCGGAGCATCACTGAGCACTTTAAGGCACTTGGAAATATTTATGTGACGCTAGACTTTCACACTTGTTTATTAACTTTTGTTCTCTTGCACATCTGTGAAAAAGCATATGCGATATGTTTGTCCTAATTTATCACTGAGCACTAAGTGGCTCTTGGAACTAATTTTGTATATCTGTGAAAAAGCATTTGTGATATGTTTACTGATTTACCATGTATGTTTACACGATGCACATTTTTATTGATTTATTGTTTTTTATTTAAACGCTTAAAGGGACAAGCACACATTTGCTTTATGTACTTTACCTTAGTCTGATATTCATGATTCATGATTTACCATTTGCTGCAGTCTCTGAAAAAAAGGGCAAGGTTTTTTATTTTCATTTTTTTCATTTTTTGGTGAATACAATAGCTGGCAAGGAAAATTTCTTCACCCACACTGTTAAACACGGGTATATTTGTTAATTCGAGCTGAATGAGTGAAATATTTACTTCTATGGCTAGCTTAAAGCTTTAGGCGTAACTCCACTTTTGTTGAGAAAAAAACATTCTTTGATCTATATACATTGCAAGGATTATAACAACCGTTGACACAGATTCCTACCTTTTGTTATTCTGAAGTAGTCCATGTATGTTCCTCTGTGCCTCAGTGAGGAGTGGGTCTAATAGGAGTGGTTTCATAATTTTCTATCAGGTGTGCACCTGCAGGGCTCTTATGAGGAAATCTGCTGGGCCTGCATCCCTTTAGACAGGTTCCTACAGGGAGTGTCTCAGCGAAAATTACATTTTTGTTGCAGGGGATGCCTGAAATCTGACTTGTATCTTAGGCAGACTTCTGCGAAAATTGGTGAGCCAATCACACAAGCAGGAAATTATGTTTCTGGGGGTGTACAGAACAACTCCAGGTAGCCACATTGCAAGGCATTCTCAGAAAGTTACAGTGGCTACAGATTGAAAGGAAAGTTAATTTTTAATAACATTCAATTGCAATATGACTTGTGTCGCAATTGTATACGCTATATTATTTTTTCTTTATTTTCATTTTTTTTCCCCCACAAAAGTGGAGTTACCCTTTAAAGTTAAATGAATTAATTATAATTATTAATAATATGCACTTTTAGTGTGATGTGTCCCTAGAATTGCTGTCTCCTGGTTTAGGTGAAATGTTCCTCCTCTGATGCCTCCTCCACCTCCATCACTGTAACCTTTCAGTGAGGCCAGGGCTAACAGAACTGTGAGAGCTGTGATAAGCACTCATCAAGAGTACTCAACTATTTCTGCCCTTTCCACCCAGCTCCTCTATTCATAAAAGCTGCACCACAGATTATATTAATGAAACAGGATCTATGACTGGAGGAGGGTCAGATGATGAAAAAGGTCTGCCCCTCCCCTCATTCATAGATCAATGCATGGATTTACAGATATTTGGACCAATTTTTTTAATTTCCAAAAAGTTTAGATCAAACTACGGCCCTCCAGCTGTTGCGGAACTACCCATCCCATGGGGCATTGTAAAACACTGAAATTCACAGACATGACTAGGCATGATGGGAATTGTAGTTCATGAACAACTGGAGGGCCAAAGTTTGAAGACCCCTGGTTTAGATGGAGTCCTGTTAAGGATTCATCAAGAAAAGCCCAAAACTTTCGGACAAAACTAATAAGTCATTTACATACTGTACACTTCCTTTTGCCATCAAAAAAAATGATATGCTGTAGCAATGCTCCTTTTTAATTAAGAAATGTAATTACCAGTACTAATTACAGCAGTATTGCTGATATATTTATGCTAAAAAAAATGGATTACTCCTAGTCTGGAGTAATTGACAGCGGTGAAGTCAAATGAAAATATCTAATTACTTTTTTATAAATTGATTAAGATTGTGAAAAATACTTTAGGAGATGAATTTTATTGGTGGGGATGTGGTGATGAAAAGCAATGAAATGTGGATGAAATAAAAAGTAGCTTTTTATTATATTAAAATGAATGCAACTCAAAAATGTTTAATGTTTACTTTATCAATAGTGTCCATGTAGGCTATATTTTAAAAAAGTGAAACAAAACATTTGTGTACACTGTAAACTATAATTAACAGATTAATAAAACAACAAATATAATTGAATCTCTATTTTACATTTTAAATGTTAATATTTTTAATATAAGAGAACATTACACTGCATTCTTATTAGCTATACGAAAATACTATTAAATACTGCCACCTACTGGTGCTAGTCTAAGCATCCTAAGCTCTCTGACACATTTTGTCAAGCTGGTGAAGTTGATACTTATGCTCTAGAATTCCTGAAATTAATGTTATAAGTTTTCTAATGTTCAGCAAAAAGAGTAGTCTGTATTTTCTTATGAATCATTACACAAAATACTTATGGGTGGGTTACTCGTCATTATTATCTTATAAAATATAAGTTTTTGTTCCAAATGCTACTTTTTACAGAATGTTAGGTTGGAATGGCTAAACATTTACAGCATTCCAGAACATTTTCTATGACTAATGCTATTATTTATTTTTTATATAGTGGCTATTATCAATTACTCATAAACCAATACATTTCCCATTGTCTGTATGCACTGTAACACTAGTAGTAAAAATGTATAGCAAAAAAGTGTGAGATATAGCTAGTGATTATTTTTAATTAACCATATAACATAAGGTTTTGAACATTAGGTTTTGCCTTTGCCAGGCAATGGTTTTTAGCCATGTTTAAATTTGATGCCCTTCACACAAAAAAACATCATCCAAAGAGCTCTGCCAGCATGCATTAAAATCTCTCCCATTTTAAGACAAAGTGTTGGGAAATTAGCATTTGAAGGGAAAATTTAAATGAACATTGAAGTCAGCAGTAGAATTGCCTATCATGGAATATTTTACTATAATCTACTTTTACAATGGAGTAGCACCACTCATCTTTTCATTGGGCAAAATTCCAAAAACTGAAAAGAACAGTGCACAACCCTAGACTCCTGTGAATACAAATAACGTGTGCATGCGATAAACATGAACATCCTGTTAGCACTAAATAAGTGTTTGACACCCACAACAACCTTGCATAAATATATAAACTAGTGCAGCACTATTCAGAAAAACAAATGATAATTCTTCAGTACTTGTGTACAAATGCAATACACAAACATAAATCGATCACAAATAAAATAACAAACAAGCTTAAAAAGTAAGAATTAGAATGGTAAGAGTCCAGTAATAAGCATCCAAATGTGCAAAAGTGCTAATATGAGACAGCAAAACCTGTTGTTAGCATACAAACTCCTTGTGAAAAACTGTGCTTTCCCAAATCTACTTCGTGAAACAGATACACACTGCTGATCACCTTCTAGTTAGACCCCTACAATTATAAGAGGTCTAGCTGTGAATTCTTATAAAGAGAATGCACTCCTCACATCCATCTCCATGAAAGGTATGCACAATGGTTGAAAAGGGTTAACTCTTTTTCAATCCATGCAGCATGACACCCGTGTAAGAAAGCACAAAAACTAAAGACCATAGTGTTCAATGCATATTTAATAAGGCACCAATCATGCTAAATAAGACACACAATGAGCAGGCTGCAATAAACAATACAGGAAGAAAGCATATTGAGATACAGCGATAAAGAAATACCAGACAGCCCTGAACTTGTGGCCGCCATTTCCCCCTAGAGGAATTTCTTAGACATGCATCCGCATGATGACATTATTGGAGTTCTGCCCTTTACACATGTCATCCTATCGGGACTTCTTCAGAGGGATTAGTTATAAATACTCCCCTGTGGACGGGCTGAAAAATATTTATGAAACTCAAGTGGACATGCTTGAACACTTCATCTACTAATGCACCAGTATACCCTATTAATGGTTTGGGTTGACTTTGTTTTCATTTCTTTTTCAAATGTTTAAATTATATAATTATGCCTTCAGGCTCTCCATCCCTACTTGAAACTTAAGCCTGGTACACACAGGCCGAATGTCGGAAAACATCGGGAGACATTCGGCCCGTGTATATGTTGGTCTGTCCGGTAGAAGCTGGCGTCTGTCAGACGAGCATGCTAGAAAACCAGCAGCCGACTGACCCCCGATCAGCGCTCCAAGCCAATGGCAGATTGTCCCCCCCCCCCCCCCCGGCAGAACACAACAGCTCAGCTGGGGAAACTTTGCATAGTTAGTACAGCAGCTCCGACTGGAGCTGTCAGTTTTTTTTTTTGTTCAACCCATACACATACACGTGTGTACAAGGCTTTAGCATCTGAGTGGAGGGGGCAGGAGATAATTGTCCAGCAGTGTGGGTAAATTTAAGCTTGAATTTTTGAGCTGTGAAAATAACAGGCCTTTTTCAGAAATGGAGCTAAGGATAGCTGGAAAACATGCAAAATAAAGTGTAGGGCTCCATCTGCTGTCTGTATATATATCTATATCTATATATCTATATAGATATGGATATATGTCTTTTTTTTTAGACTGTGCTGTGCCTGTGACTGTGTCTTTACTGGATTGGGCTGTCTTTTTGCTAGATTGGGCTGTCTCCTTGTTGGACTGGGCTGTCTCTTTGCTGGATTGGGCTGTCTCTTTGCTGGACTGGGCTGTCTCTGTGGTGGACTGGGCTGTCTCTTTGCTGGATTTAGCTCTCTCTTTGCTGGAAGGGGATGTCTCTTTGCTGGATGGGGATATCTATTTACTGGATTGGACTGTCTCTTTGCTGGATGGGGGCGGTCTCTTTGCTGGATGGGGCATTCTCTTTGCTGGATGGGGCAGTTTCTTTTCTGGATTGGGCTGTCTCTTTGCTGGGCTAGGGTGTCTGCTGGATTGGGCTGTTTGCTGGATGGGGATGCGGAATATGGGCCTGTATCTTTGCTGAATATGGGGATGTCTCTTTGCTGGATATGGGGATGTCTCTTTGCTGGATATGGGGACGTCTCTTGCTGGATAAGGGGCTGTCTCTTTGCTGGATATGGGGCTTTCTCTTGCGTGATATGGGGCTGTCTCTTTGCTGGATATGGACTTTTTGAAATTGTCTTAAAGTGACTCTGAGCTTACTTTGGTAAGTGCTGGATTGTACTGTTTTGTGCATTTTACTACATTGCTTTTTAGTAACAAATTCCATACAAATTACTTGTAAAGTCCCCAAATTATACTTGGTTACCTGTTCTCCAAAAGGGGGTGGCGCTAGGAGGTGTGTAGGGGTGGAGACAATGGGCAGTCCTAGGGATAATTCAAAGGGTGGGTAGAGAGCAGAAACAGGCATGGCCTAGGGGACGGGAGTGAGTTCCTGCACCTTTTCTCTGAGAAAAAAGCCCTATATATATATATCCATATATACTGTGTATATATGTATATATATATATATATATATATATATATATATATATATATATATATATATATATATATATATATATATACAAATATATACATATATATATATATATATATATATATATATATATATATATATATATATATAGTATATATGAAAATATCTGCAGATATCTGCAATTTATTCTGTTATATATACTGTATAGTAAATGCATTTGACAATGTGTTTGGAACTCCATACACATCCGCATTATTACAAACAATAAATAATCTGTGGTTCAGGAATGAAAGATATGATCTGTTCAGTAATGATTGATGATGTGTAGTTTAAGCTGACTCCAAGACTTTCTACAATATAACTAGCTTCGCTTAGCCTTAGAATGACTCCTTATTTGTCACGTATTGGTTAACACTTGCATAGTTAAATACCACTTTCATTGCTTGTGACACTCCTGTGCAGATACCCATCATAAGATGTACAGTATATATGAATCCACACAATTCGTACTTCCAGTTTTATTTTAGGTTTAGGATAAAATATTCTGACAGATGATTGTCTCATTACCTTAGCCACTGAACCAATAAACATTGTTTATTATATTAAGTAAAATTGTGTTAGCTGCCACTGGCTGGCAGTCTTGTGTGAATTTACCCTGATGGCCCTGCTAATTGGGTTTGCAATTGGGAACACAGCTTTAGATCTGAGATATGCAATTGCTCTAAAAAATAAACATGAAAATAATTTTACTTTCATAACTGGTTCCCTTTAAATAGGATTATTTTTTGAAGGTTTTACAGCCTAAATGCAGCCATACAAGATATTTTTGCACCAAAATGTAAAAAAAAATGTGTCTTGCTTTTACAGCCAATTGAACTACAAGGTACTAGTGACTCTTCTTCCAGTTGCTACGTTGATGAAAGGCTCATACATAGATTTTTTTAATGAGAAAGTAATACCAGACAGGTTATGGATAGGTGAGATTTTAAATAATTAAAAAGCGCTCTAATGTCCTATAACACTGTATATACTGTAAATGGCAAATTTCAGTACAGGGGGTCCCCGACTTACAAACATCCGACTTACAAACGACTCCTACTTACAAACGGAGGGAGACAACAGGAAGTGAGAGGAAATCCACCCCTAGGAAGGGAAATTCATTCCTGTAAAGCCCCATACACACGGTCGGTTTTTTGCATGGATTCTGTCCGATCGGACAATGTTGTTGAAAAATCAGACCGTGTGTATGCACCATCGGACAGTGTACGTCGGATTGTCCGACGGACAAAGTCCTATCTCCTGCTGGATAGATTTTCCGACAACACGGTCCGATCACACCAAATCCGATCGTGTGTACGGTTGTCCGACCGGACAAAGTGCTACGCATGCTCAGATCACATTACAAGACCAAAGCTATTGGCTACTAGCCTCTACGTAGTCCCGTCGTAGGCAACAAACGTCCCCACGTTCAGAATGATCGGATTTTCCGACATCTTTGTCCGACCGTGTGTACGCAAAACCAACATCAGACAAAGTATGACGGACATGGTCCGACGGACCTGGTCCTCGGATAATCCGCGCGTGTGTATGGGGCTTAAGAGTTAATTAGGGAAAAAGGTGTCTCCACTGATGCTTTATCACCAGTCCATGCTTCCCTAACAACCCAAAATTTTCAAAATCCAATTGTCATTGGGACAGAAGGTGAGGTGAAATCTTCTGAACAGGGGCACAGACAGCAAAACAATGTTACAGGGGTGATAACCCTTCTCTATGTTATCTTTATTGGCTGGAGTTACACTTAAAAAATGTGCCTATTCCGACTTACAAACAGATTCAACTTAAGAACAAACCTACAGTCCCTATCTTGTTTGTAACCCGGGGACCCCCTGTACTGCCTCTAATCCACAAAAATACCACCCTAAAACCCCTTTCACACTGGAGGCATTTTTCAGGCGTTTTTAAAAATAGCGCCTGTAAAGCGCCTGAAAAAAGCCTGTGCTTTCACACTGGGGCGCTGCACTGGCAGGAGGTTAAAAAAAGTCCTGCAAGCAGCATCTTTGGGATGGTGGAGGAGCAGTGTATACACTACTCCTCCACCGCTCCTGTCCATTGAAATGAATGGGCAATGCTGCCGAAGTGCCTTCAAAATGCTTAGGCAGCGGCGATACAGGGGCGCTATTAACCCTTTCCTCGGCCGCTAGCGGGGGTCAAAAGTGCCCCGCTAGTGGCCGAAAAGCACTGCTTAAACAACGGTAAAGCGCCTCTAAAACTAGCAGCACTTTGCTGCTAACTAGCCTGCAGCTGCAATGTGAAAGGGCTCTAACATACCTGTTAATACCCAAATCTCCTTTATAGGAAAGCTGCTCTTTCATTTAAAGATATATAACATATATCATTTATACATTTTGTTGTTGTTCTCAAAAAATATTTCTATTTTAATCTGCAACTGTAGTTTTCTAAAACTGTTAAATGTTGCTACCTTCACTAATGTCAACCTGGGGGCATTCTTTCCCAGTGAATATAACGCCCCCAAAAATGTAATTTCCTGCGGGACTGTGACAACACAAGGGGCGGGGTCACCATGTGACATGTGCATGTGACCCTGTCCCCCATGTCCCTATATAAGTCTCAGCGCAGAGCGGCACAGGCATTCCGGGCAGAGAGAGCGTCGGGTCAACATCGGAAGAAGAAGAACAAGAAGAAGGACAAGAAGAAGGAGAAGGCGCCGGCGGCGCGGAAGAGGACGACCGCCGCAAGAACAGAAGAGACCCCCGGAAGACCCCCGAAGGCGGATCGAGACCCCCAGACGACGGCGGCGACGACGAAGAAGGTAGCCGGACTCCCCCCGCTCGTGAAAGAGCTAGGTAAAAGAGCAGAAGAGAGCGGAGGAGTCCGGCGAGAAGACCCCCAAGACGGAAGAAGACCCCCGAAGGCGGATCGAGACCCCCAGACGGCGGCGACGACGAAGAAGGTAGCCGGACTTCCCCCGCTCGGTAAAAGAGCTTGGTAAATGGCGGGGGAGTCCGGCGAGAAGACCCCCAAGACGGAAGAAGACCCCCGGAGCAGTGCAATAAACTATTTTTTTCAAAAGTGTGGGTGTTTTTTTTTACTTTACATTTTACACCTTAGGTGAATGGGTAGGGGTACATCGTACCCCATACTCATTCACATAGGGTGGGGGGCCGGTATCTGGGGGGCCCCTTATTAAAGGGGGCTCCCAGATTCCGATAAGCCCCCGCCCGCAGACCCCGACAACCAACGGCCAGGGTTGTCGGGAAGAGGCCCTTGTCCTCATCAACATGGGGACAAGGTGCTTTGGGGTGGGGGGGGCCGCACGGCCCCCCTTTCCCCAGGGCACCCCCCATGTTGAGGGCACGCGGCCTGGTACAGCTCAGGAGGGGGGGGGGCGCTCGTTAGTCCCCACCCCTTTCCTGGCCTGCCAGGCTGCGTGCTCGGATGAGGGTCTGACATGGATTTGGGGGGAACCCCCACGCCGTTTTTTAGGCGTGGGGAGTCCCTTTAAATCCATGCCAGGTCACGGAGCTAGCGCGGCGGCATTTACTGCCTACGCTAGCTACGTAACCTGAAGTCACGTGCTAAATGAACGGACTTGCCGATGAGCGGCAAGTCCGTTCATTTCAAAAGTCCCGCGGACTTGCCCACTAACGGCGGGATTGTCCGCTGGACTGCCAAGTCCAGCGGATAATTTTAAAACCAAACTTAAAACTTTGGCCCGCCGGACTTTGGCGCCAAAAAGTCCGCCGGCGCCCACACACGAGGGGATTATCCGCTGGACTTCAGTCCAGAGGATAATCCCGCGGGATTGTCCCTTCGTGTGTACGCGGCATAAGAGTTCTCTTTATCTTGTTTGCTTAGCAACAGATGATTGTGCCTTGAATAGATGTCCTTGTTTAAAGTTGAACTTATACATTGATAAGCTGCTAAATGCCTGACCATATCTTAACCCATAGAATCAAGCATGCTTTCTGTATGGGTTTTGAACTCTACTACCTTTTACCTCCACATACATGACACTTTTCCTTGTGGCAGCAGGGTTGAAGTAGATTACATTTGATATATATCCCACTAGGACTTCCCCAACCCCCACACATTGATCATAGAACAATACTGGTCATCGTCAGAGACCCACGTGTTGTCTATGCACTGTACCCCACTGACATCTGCTAATACAGGACAGGAGGGCTGGTTACCACCATTGTCAGATATACAGTTTTAACGGGAAACCCTTTCTCCTCTTTCTCTCTATTCCCCTTACCCTACTCACTGTCTCTCTTCCATCCCCACATCCTCCCCATCAATCTCTACTAACTCACAGACAACTTACCCAGGATACAACATAGCTCCGTTAATCATCACCCTCTAGTCAAGCTCTATTCGCTCAATGTACGAGAGATAAATACACCCGAAAAATGCTCTAAACTCCTTTTAACCTTACAAAAACAAAAAGCTGACGTGGTTTTCCTACAAGAAAACTTTTAAATCGGATAACATCCCAAAACTCCATAACAGTAATTATCCTACAGTTTTCCATGCCACTAATAATGACTCAAAATCCAAGGGAGTATCCATCCTAATATCCAGAAACTGCCCTCTTCAAATACAGGAAACCCAGAAAGACAAACATGGTCGTTATATATTCCTTAAAGGAAAACTCTTCGACAAGCCAGTTACTTTAGCTAACTTATACGCACCCAATAAGCTCCAAGTCCCTTTCTTCCGTAACACTCTACAACTCCTTACATCCTTCCAGGCTGGAATACTGATCTTGGGGGGGGGGGGCTTTAACTTGGCCCTTACCCCCACTCAGTATACGTCATCAGGTTCCTACCCATTGCCATATAGATCCCTCAAAACGATCAAAATGGAAATCAGCAACTTAACACTTCATGATACCTGGCGCACACTACATCCCAACACTAAAGATTTCACCTTTTTATCGGCACCACATAATAGATACAATAGGATTGACTATTTCTTTATTACACAGGAAGACCCCATCTCTTTTAAGCGCATCTATAGACTCAATGCTTATGTCAGATCATAATCCCATCTCCTTGACCCTATCATTCTCGAACCACGAGATCAATTTCTTCCTAAACAACCCTGAGACATTGAAGACCATAAACACAAGTCTATTGCAATATTTTCATGAGACCGATTCCACAGAGGTCGCTCCCTTGACAAAATGGGCTGCACACAAATGTGTTATAAGAGGAGAATTGATCTCCCTAGCCTCCATACGGAGGAAAGTTCGCCAAGCATGCATTGATGAGCTATCGTCACATGTTCGCTCTCTAGAAAAATTGCACAAACAGTCACTAGCTACACAAACACTAAACAAGTTAATTCAGAAGCGACAAGAATTACTAGAGGAGCTAGGGAAAACAATTAAATGAAAATATGTGCTAACGCAGAGACTATTCTACGAATTTGGCAATAAATCAGGGAAATTGCTGGCCAGAGCCCTTCAAACTAAGAAGGAGGCACTCGCCCACAGATCCCCTAGGAAACATAATAATCACCTCCCAAGGAATAGCCGAACAATTTTACTCTAAACTATATAAATTAAAAGCCCCAAATGTAACTAGAGAAGCTAATGAGAGAAGAGAAGTGATCATAGACTTCCTAAAACAGTACAGATCCAAACCCATATCCTCCTCAGAAGCCTCAGCACTGAATAACCCAATATCCTTGGAGGAAATCAACCAGGTCTTGAAACAACTAAAACCAGGGAAAAGCCCAGGTTCAGATGGACTAATTATTGGTTATTACAAAACCTTTGCTGAAATGCTCATGCCCCACTTCCTGAAAACATCTAACTCCATATCTTCTTCCTCTCATACACATGAAGACCTATTACGAACCCACATAACAGTGATACCAAAACCTGGAAAAGACACCTCCATGGTATAAAATTATAGGCCCACATCCCTTCTTAATGTAGACGTAAAAATTTACGCAAAAGTACTTGCAAATCGCCTACTACCACTACTACCCAAATTAGTATCATTAGACCAAGTTGGCTTTATTCCAGGTTGGGAGGCCAGGCACAGCACCCTGAAAGCTATCAGCGTACATTATTGGTTATCTTCATCCCACAAACCTGGCTTCTTCCTATCACTGGATGCGGAGAAGGCTTTCGACAGGGTGGCATGGGACTAAATGACATAAGCCCTCAAAACATTGGGCATATGGGATCGCATTCTCCAATTTATCCTTGCTCTATACTCAAATTCAACAGCCAGAATCCGAGTCAATGACCCCATTACCTCACTTCCCAACCTATTGAAATATTTTTCTCTATTCAACACACTCTCCAATCTCCAAATCATCTTTTCAAAATCACGGGAGCTGAACATATCTCTCCCTCAATCCTAACTCACTGCCAAAATAACTTCCCCTTCGGATGGCACTCACAAGCCATTACCTACCTCGGATCCAGGTCCAGGTTAAATTTCCTCCCGATCCTGGGAATCATCCAACAAGATTTAAAAAAATGGACAACGGGTCCATTCTCTTGGTTTGGGAGAGCGGTCATCATCAAGATGAATGTCCTCCCAAGAATCCTATACCTCCTCCAAACTCTGCAAATTAAAATCCCCCCGACATTCTTTTCCTCATGCAGGAAGATTTGCAGGGACTTCATCTGGTTCTCCAAGCAGCCTTGGTTGAGCTGGGATAGATTAGTAACCCCACTATAAAAGTTTAGGAGCCGATATCCTGCTATTACAAGAGACCCATTTCTCAGTCTCTAATCATCCCCACTATTTTGATAAATCCTTTAAACTATTTTACTGCACTACCCATACAACTAAGTCCCGTGGAGTAGCTATATTCATAAGCAACTCACTGATATTTGACATTACCCATGTACATAAAGACCATGAAAGCCGATTTATAGTTCTTCAAGGCACGATACAGGTCCGTGCTACCACCATTGCCTCCGTCCACGCTCCTAACGAAGCCCATTTGATTGTGGGTGGCGATTTCAATCTTACAGCACACCCAATTCTAGACAGAAGCAGAGTTACCCCATCAACTAAAGCCTTCCTTAAGTCGGTAGTTAGTTCTCTAAATGCTTTACAACTCATTGAGGCCTGGCGAGTGCACAATGTGGGCTCTAGATCATATACCTTCTCTTCCAACCCACACGATAGCTACGCTCGCTTAGACTACATTTTTTGCACCATGGTAGTCCTTGCCAACTCCTCAGTGGCGGAGATTCATCTTTGCCCCTGGTCGGATCACCATATGGTGACACTCTCACTAACTCAAATAGGCCTCAAACCTTTCACATATACTTGGAGACTGAATGATTCTCTGCTTACGGACCCGGCAACTACGGAAACTGTCTCTAACCACTTAGATTACTATTTTTCTGAGAATTATTTACCTGTCACTTCTCCCACCGCATTATGGACAGCCCATAAGGCGGTCATGCATGGTCATCTCATTAATTTGGCGACAAAACGGCACAAGACTAAATTGGCAGACTTACGGTCCCTTACAAAGGCACTAGATCGCCTGTACAACCACTATAATCAATCTCCCACCCCCGAACTTCTCGAACAAATTAATTCCAAAAAAAGTACTTTGGACTTAATACTGTCAGAAGATGATTTGGGGAGCCATGTCATCTGCTGGTGTCAGTCCACTGTGTTTTATCAAGTCCAAAGTCAGAGCAGCCCTCTAACAGGATTTGATTGGCCAGCAAACTCGCCTGAACTAAACCCAATAGACAATCTGTGGGGTATTGTCAAGAGGACACCAGACCCAACAATGAAGATGAGCTTAAGGCCGCTATCAAAGCAACCTGGGCTTCCATAACACCTCAAAAGTGCCACAGGCTAGTCGCCTCAATGCCACGCTGCATTGATGCAGTAATTCATGTAAAAGGAGCCCCGACAAAGTATTGAGTGCATACTATACTGTACATGGACATACGTTTCAGTAAACTAACATTTCTGTATTAAAAAACTTTTTTTTGTATTGGTCTTATGTAATATTCTAATTTTCGGAGATACTGAATGTTGGGTTTTCACTAGCTGTAAGCCATATCATCAAAATTAAAAGAAAGAAATGCTTAAAATATATTTCACTCTGTGTGTAACGCATCTATATAAAATTTATGAGTTTCACTTTTTGAATTGAATTACTGAAATAAATTCACTTTTTGAAGATATTCAAATTTTATGAGATGCACCTGTACATGTTTTAGTGGTTTGAATAAGCACACCATTTACACATTGTTTACACATTGTTGAGTTTCACTGAAACCATGAACTTGATGAATAGTTTCCCCTCTATATTTTTCATGTCCTGCAATAATTAGTCTAATATGATTTGATGTTCTTCTGTCTCTATTAAATCAGTATTATGACTTTAACCCCTTTCCGCTGCCACCTTACGGACCTTTAAGACGTTCTTAATGCTGGGGAGGCAGACATTCCGATCATGTGACAGCTGTGATTGGCAGTCACAGCAATCACATGATCAGAAATCTCCCAATTGCAAGTATGCATTGGGAGCTTTCCAGTATCCACTGGTTAGTGTGTCGGATGCGCAGGGAGTGTGCACTCAGCACAGTAACGTGTTTACATAGGGCCGCATATATGTGGCTACTCGGCCTTAAAACCCACCAGCTGAGAGGCCACATATATATGTATGGCCAGCTGGAAGTTGTTAATTGTGCATTTCAGCCTAAGCTATTAAAGCAGAATCATACCAACTTCGTCTAAAGCGATGCGGCGTCCCGCAGCTCCCCACCTGGTGGCTAAAATCTTTGGGCGGCTGGCTTCAGGGTCTTGAATGCTCTCCTTAGCCAGGCAGGGATGACGTCACTCCTGCACATGCATGATAGTTTAGTCAGATTCAGCAGTGCCGAATTTTCAAGGTGAGCTACATGTGCACGGCTTGCTATATGGGTGCGAGCAGGCAGGCAGGCAAAGCATGTCTCTTCTGCATTCAAATTCCTGCCTGTTTGCCCATTTTTATTTTTATCCTAAAGTTCCACTTTAAAAATCGACATTTAATGTCTAGATCATCCAAAACAAAGCAGACTAAGATGACCAAAACACATGCTGACATGGTTAATATAAGGTCAGTATTAGTGATGATCAGATGTTGATCTAGGGGTAGATTTTGTTTCAGCTAAGTCTATATTACATGTTCATAAAAATCTTGCTTTGAATGGTTAACTTCAGGCCAATTGTGCAACACAAAATAATAAAAGGTAAATCTGTAATCTAAAAAATAATGTTTTGTATCAAAACTAACAAAAGAAACCGTGATCGTATAATTCAATATCATAATAAATTGTGCATTATTAGTCTCACATATGATAATATTATTGAATAAATCATGCACAGTATAGTAAGCCAGCTGTTTCCTTGGAAAGGACTGCTACAAATACCCCATAGCCTGCTTGCATTTGAATAATGCTTATCTCTATTCATGTCTGCAGATTGTTTTACTTCCTTTGTTCAACAACCTCCTGGGTACAATCAGCATATTTGTATAATGTAGCATCAGAAGTTTTAAATAGTCTCATAATTATTGCCAATCTGGAAAAGAGTATTCTTTGTCTTTTTAATGGCATGAGCATTGCTGTTATTGTTCCAACTATAATTTATTTTTCCCAACCTGAATCAGCATTCCCCAACATAAACTAAATCAGCATGTGTTCTCTTGTTTTGTCCTAGCCATGCTGTTAGTTTTACCTTTTAGATAAACATTAAATAAAAAATAAATAAAAGAATTAATTATTACTATAAACAGTGGAAGATTAAATTTGTCCTTTTCCTTTTACTAACTGTATGCTTTTGTTGTGAGATTTGAACCTCGTATTGGAAATATGACCGAGATTGCCAATTATTTTCTAACAGTTTTGCCAATAGTAGTTATTTTTATTTGCCAATGTGTAAATCTATAACACAAAAAATAAACAGGGGCTAGGATACTGTATCATAGTTGCCAACATTTTAAAGTTATTTCTAGAAACACAAAGGGGTAAGGGGTTTATTTATTACTGTAGAGGCTTTTCACTTGGCATGGTGTATTTTCTTTTTGCAAAGTGAATGGAAAGATGAACTTGTTTTAACTTTTAATGTCCATTGGTGTGCTAACAATATTCCTGTTTTTTTTTATTCCTTACACATGTCTGGGTATTCAAATGGAACACAGATTCACTTATTTATCAACATTCACTTTGCAAGGGGAACATACATTTCGCAAGGGGAACATATATTTTGCAACGTGAACAGCCTTTATTTCTGTGGCAAATCAACCCCAATGAGTGCAATTCACTTACTTCATCTTCCTTCACACTGTAGTAAATATGTCACTTTGTCTAACCAGTTACAATAAGGTTGGTGGTGTTCTATTAGCATTAATATTCATTGTAAGATGTTTTTATCTATATATTTTGTTCTATTATCTCCGTAAAGAAAAACTTGCATTTATTACATTTTTTTGCTGTAACAAAGTGATGATTTAAAAAGTTTTTCCATCATGTTTATTTCATCAGGTTCACCAGACCTGAACCTAGCAGCTCTCCTCCACCTTGTGTCTGTATGCCCCATGTTGTCATTGTGTCCACCATAGCATTTGCAGTGGCAGAGCAATGTAGGACTGGCCATAAGGGATTACTCTGATGTAGTTGGCCAGCTTAAACATGTATTGCAATATGTGTGAACTAAAAATTCCTGTTCTTCATTGCATAGTTTGCTAGAAAGGATGTAAAGCACTCTTGCAGAATTTGTAGTGTTAACACGTGGTCACACCCCTTTTGCACCTGATAGTTTAAATACATGTATGTACAAGCTATTGGGATTTGAGCACAGGTATATCTTGTTTTGCTACCTACAACACCTTGCAGAAGCCTGATCAGACCTGAACAGATCACCAACACCCCTTGTCATATTGTAGTTAAAAAAATCCAAAAAATTATCCAGCGCTACAGGAATATATGGTAACTGTAAAAGGTGAGTCTTGTCCTGTAGGTGACTTTCCCAGCCTCTTACCGGATTATCCAAACCACATATGCCACCAGCTTTGTGCCTTCATTAACATTTCTTCACAGGTATCTTCAACTCATCACATGTGAAAACCCCCCAAAAAATCATATGGTGTAGTATTTCCTTAAAAGGTGCAACAAACAAACTATATTGTGCTCACATGTAAACGTGCTCACATCAGTGCCTATTACCAGTGATAAATGTCTCACAACGCTTCTGTTCAGCCTCTTCCTGAATCATCTACCTTAAAATGCATATATCTCCACCCAAAGTCAAATCCTCAGGAATAAAGCTCCACAATTCCCCTTTTTTTTGTATCACTCAAAAAAGAAATATCACTCAAAAGAAGTGTAATATTATCAACAAAAACTGAAACCATAAAAAAATAAAGCTCACATTAATATTATTTCATAAAGTGCAAAAACCTGTGACTCCCACTCTGTTTGCCACCATTGCCTGTGTGCACTAAACACCTTACCAAAATTATCCTTAAGGCATAAGGTATGGTGATCCCAAAATCTTTCATCCGGTCTTATTAATGCTCAGACCCCAAAGGAACAAATGGTGTAAAGGACATGGAAAAGTAAAAAGAGCTCATGGTACAGTAATCCCCATAAAAACAGCTTTATTTATCATCAATATGCTAATTGAGTAAAGGTATACAAACTTAAAATGCTCAAAATGGCCGCATGGGTACTTCTCATTTCGGCGTCTGGCGTCAATTGCTGACATATTTCTTCCATAGACTTTGTCACAGGAATATGGCGTCAGATTAAATTAGATAACAATTCTCCTAGTGGCCAACCATAGTAAGACATCATCACTAAAAAAAACTATTACATCAATCAACCCATTAAAAACAAATATTAAATAAAATATGTAAGATATAAAATAGTGAGAAAAGTGGTTTTGGGACTTTATATGAAGCAAGAGCCTTTACATCCCTGTCATTATTGAAAAGAGGCGACAAGTGGGACTATATATGAAGCACACGGGAGCAGATGAATGAGTTGGATATATAGAAAAATAAATGTATTGGTTCATAATGTTATATAATTTCATATCTAAAATGTTGCACACAATTCTATATTAATAATCTTTATATTTCATTCAAAATGAATATTGAATAATGATTGACAGTCCAATAAAAATTCTAATATTTACAAACACATGGGGTAGTTGATACATATATACATACACACACATATTACAAATGATACCTATGCAGCCTATTGACCTAATTAGATTTCTAATGATAGAAATAAGAAAAGGTGGAATATATTTTAAAAAGTCCATAAAAAATTGAGTAATATAAACATATATAAAATCATAAGAGAATCTTATCGGCCCATAATTAGTGATGTATACAGTAGTTGTTAGCTTGACGCATTTCGCAGCCTTATAGTCACTCATCTGGAGCAGAACCATGGTATATATCTATAAATGAAAAAGACATTTATGTCTAAATGATCTAGCAAAATCAAAAAAAAAATGAAAAGGCGCTCAAAGATTATAAAAATATTTGTAATATATATAGGGTAGGGAACCCCCTTATTTCATAAAACTTACAGACACATCTGCGTATCGGTGGTGCAGTGTTGAGGATCGCAAATCAGCTGGAGACATTACCTCCGGGAGCTGAGGCGGCATGCAGGGCGACAACAGGCAACATGAACAACATCCAAAGCGGGTCGAAGTGTATGAAGTGACCCTGGTGTATGATCAAAATGGTGACCGCAAGGGGGACCTCTGTGAGAAAAAAACTGGTGTATAACGAAAAAAATCTGTAAAAAGTGTAAATGGAATGCAAGAGTAAAATGTTAAAAAAAAAAGAAAAATGAGAGAAAAGACTAGAAAAAAAAAGATGTAAAAAGGGAGAAGAAGTAAGGAAGGAAATATACGAATAGTGAAATGAAGTCAGAAAATATTTCACCAAGAAAAAGTGAAAAGCTAGAAAAAGCAAAAGAGTGAAGAAAAAGCAGACTGAAGGTGGATAATGGGGGTGAGTTGATACCTATTACTGAGTAATGGGAGCAATGGTCCAATGGTGTGTGGTGTCCAAGGTGAAAAAGGCAATGAATTATCCTGTGCGTTTGACCCAGCTAAGGGTGGGGCCAATATAGGGAGTACCGCCACAGCCCAACCCCCAACGTCACGCTGGCATGCAAAGAGAGAGGGGGGCGCCATCACTTGGGCCACTAAGCTTTCTGGCAATTAGAGCCAAACCAGACTCTCCTGAATGCTAGCAGATGTGAATCATTCACGCCTGCGTTGCGACACCACGAGGACGCTGCACGCCCGGCGTGGTGAGGCATGACTGTAATGCGCAGTGATATTGCGGAGGGAGAGAGAGAGCCCACAGTGTGCATTGCAGCTCCTGGAAGGGATGAAAAAAATGGATGGCTCAACAAAGCCAGACCACAGCTACTAATAAACACATGTAGACTAAATTATAGAAAAACTAAGGGTATGAAAAAATGAGCCGGGAATATCCTATTCTATATCAAAAAACCTACCAAATAAATAAAAAGTTACATAGTTACATAGTTACATAGTTAGGTTGAAAAAAGACACAAGTCTATCCAGTTCAACCACCAAGTTAGTAGTTTTTTTTTATAAAGAATAGGATATTCCCCGATCATTTTTTCATACCCTTAGTTATTCTATCATTTAGTCTACATGTGTTTATTGGTGGTTGTGGTCTGGCTATCTGTATTTTTCATCCCTTCCGGGAGCTGCAATGCGCACTGTGGGCTTCTTTTCTCCTTCCGCCTTTCCTTGATGCAGGGTGGGCGGGTGCACCATCACTACGCATCGACGTCATGCCTCACCATGCCAGGCTTGCAGCCTCCTTGTGGCGCTGCAACGCCGGTGTGAGTGATTCACATCTGCTAGCATTCAGGGGAGTCTGGTTTGTCGCTAATCGTTGGACAGCTTAGCTGCCCAGGTGATGGCGCCCCCTCTCTCTTTGTATGCCAGCGTGATGTTGGGGGTTGGGCTGTGGGAGCACTCCCTATATGGGCCCCACCCCTAGCTGGGTCACACACACAGGATAATTCATTGCCTTCTTCACCTTGGACACCACTCACCATTGGTAATGCTCCCATTACCATTACTCAGTAAAAGGTATCAACTCACTACCATTATCCACATTCAGTCTGGTCTTTCTTCACTCTTTTTCTTTTTTTGGCTTTTCACTTTTTCTTGATGAAATATTTTCTGACTTCCTTTCACTATTCGTATATATACTTCTTACTTCTTCTCCCTTTTTCCATCTTTTTTTTTCCTTTTTTTCCTAGTCTTTTCTCAAATTTTTTCCTTTTTCTGCACTTAACATTTCACTCATGCACTCCATTTACACTGCTAATTTTTTTACACACTTTTTTTTTTTTTTTTTTTTAGAGACGTCCCCTTTGGGGTCACCATTTTGATTATACACCAGAGTCACTTCATACACTTCAACTCGCTTTGGATGTTGTTCATGTTGGCTGTTGTCGCCCTGCACACCGCCTCAGCTACCAGAGGTAATGTCTCCAGCTGGTTTGCGATCCTCAACACCGCACCACAGATACACAGATGTGTCTGTAAGTTTTATGAAATAAGGGGTTCCCTACCATATATATATTACAAATATTTTTATAATCTTTTAAGCGCCTTTTCATTTTTTTCATCGTTTTTTTCATAATTTTTTTGATTTTGCTAGATCATTTAGACATAAATGTCATTTTCATTTATAGATATATACCACGGTTCTGCTTCTAATGGGTGGGAATTAGGCTGTGAAACGCATGGAGCTAACAACTACCGTATACATCACTATTTATGGGCCGATAAGATTCTCTTATGATTTAATATATGTTGATATACATTTTTTATGGACGCTTTTCTAATATATTCCACCTTTTCTTAGCTCTATCATTAGAAATCTAATTAGGTCAACAGGCTGCATAGGTATAATTTGTAATATGTGTGTGTATATATATTTATATATGTATCAACTACCCCATGTGTTTGTAAATATATAAATTTTTATTGGACTGTCAATCAGTATGCAATATAAATTTTTAATGAAATATAAAGATTATTAATATAGAATTGTGTGAAAATGTAATATATGAAATTATATATATATATATATATATATATATATATATATATATATATATATATATATATATATATATATATATATATATATAATATTATGAACCAATAAATACATTTTTCTATATATCGAATAAAGTCCCACTTCTTGCCTCTTTTCAATTTATGGAAGATATAAAAAATTTACCAAAAATGTCTTACAAATGTCTCAACTAACTTTCAAAAATTCGCAATAAAACAATTCAGGTCCAACTCTATATGAAGTCCCTTGGGACACATTCAGTAATTTAATAAATCCAAAAGATTTTGTTTTTAGAAATTTCACATTTTATTAGTTCCTCATTTTTTGATCTAGTCTATCCCACAAAACTTTAGCACAGAAGGATCCTTATTATGATACTGTCTAAAATGCTCAGACAAACTGTGGGTTTTTTAAACCCTTTTTGATGTTTTGGATGTGTTCACTTAAAACAGAGTTCCACCCATATAAAAGTCAGCAGCTACAAAAAGTGTAGCTGCTGACTTTTAAAAATCAGACACTCACCTGTCCCATGGTCCGGCGATGCGGGCAAACGAAGCCCCGCTCCTCTCCCCCTCCTCTCCTCGGCGCAGGCATTGTGACTGTGGGCGCCCAGCTGTGGCTTCACAGCCAGGCATGCACTGTTACATTTCCCACATGGGAAGAACCCTTTCTAGTCAAACATACAAGAGGGATTTTTTTTTTCATTTTGGGCACTAATAAACTGCAGCCTGTTAGGGATATGTGGTCCTAAGATCATATCCTTTAGACCAAAAACCCTCCACTACTTTCTCCACTTGTCTAAACTAACAAAGTCTAGGACCATGGCAAAATCTAACTTATTATCTTCTTTCTTCTGCTTCTTCACCACTGGTTGTTCCCAATAATCTTTAATAGTTTCAAACCTCCATTTCTCCAATTTCTCCCTCCTATATCCCTTATCAACAAATCTATTGATTTTTTATTCAGATTGTACTATATAATCCTCCAGTCTAGAACAATTCCTTTTAATCCTCCAAAATTGCCCTTTTTGGCACATTACTAATCCATTGCGAGTGGTGGCAGCTACCGACCGTAATGTAACCATTCTGGTCTGTTGGCGTAAAGAAAGTTTTAGTAAGTAATATACCACCATCAATAAAAAAAAATCCAAAAAGTTAATAGACTGGGTATCCAGTCCACTAACTTGGAAAACTCGATCCCACACTTATTACTGTCAAATAACGCCTCTACTTTGGATATAGAAGCTTCCTTCATACCAGAAATAATTCCTGGTCATGCTAAACTCAAGAGCTTGTAAAATAAATTTCCTTTGTACTCTTTTCAGACTGCTAAACTTACTCAATGCCCATTTCACTACATCTATTTCATCTTAATGATTAATGTTTGTATAAAATTAAGAAACATCAATAGTAGAAAAATGAATTTCAGGCCCCATTTACATCCCGTCTACAATTTCCTCAATGTAACCCTTGTCCATCAGTAATGCTGGCATCTGAGTTACAATCGTCTAATGAAGGAAATCAACATAATTCCCCACTTGTGTGTGAACTGAATTAATCCCACTAACTATGGCCATTCTAGGTAGTTTATTAAAACTTTATGAACTTTGGGTTGGAATTCTACAGACCGACAGAACAAAATATTTAGTTTCTTTACTGTCCAGTATATCCTTATCTTGTGCTTGTGTTTCCAACTTACTCAGTTCCTTCTTATATTTTCCTGTAGGGTTAACTCTCAGTTTTTCATACGTACTTACATTCCCAATAAGTAAATGTATCTCTTCTTCATATTGCAAACTATACAACCACTCCACCCCACTTATCAGCTGGGCAAATTATAATATCCTTATTTTTATCTAGTTTCATGAAACTCTTAATCACATCCACCTCTTCCCCCTCCTTTTTGACAAACAGCTCACTCATGCCCTCAACAACCATCTGTTTGAATAACTCTGCATTATGTTTAGAGTTCATTTGAGGGTTAACGATAGATGCATTTCTAAGACCAGAATGAACAATGCCTTTAACATATTTCACTTTTTGGGTGGGTCTGGGTAATTTAGCACAATATTTCTTGATGTTCAAATTTCTCACAAATTTATTCAATTCAACATGTGTTGGATTTATTTAGGTTCGACCTGGGAGCAAACCCAAATCCAATACCTTGGTCTCTTCTTGTAGAAGAGAAGTTGAACTCAAATTGTAGATACCTTCCCCTACATTTCTCTCCTTCTTTTCTTTCCTCTTACATCTTTCTACTCTACACCCCCTGCTCTTATGTCCACCCTAGATGGCCACCTTGTTCTGTTCACCTTCTTTCCTCCCTCTGGGGGTGTGGTCCCCATCCGGATGCTCTTCTGAGGCTCCTGTTATTATGACCTGGATGTCTCTCCCAATGATCCGTCCGTAAAAAAGAATTTTGAGAGTTGTAACCATAACCACTTGCTGACAGGGCCAATTTTTTTGAGAGTTGTTACCATAATCAGATCCATTCCCCTCATTGTTCATAAGTGGATGGAACTTATGGGTAGGAACATTGTATCCTGAAGACTGCAATCTTGGTCTAAAAATCTCAAATGGTAAGCAGAATGTGGGGCACACAACTAGAAATTTACAAAAAGGATTAAGTGAACACAAAAAAACACCAAAAAAGGTTTAAAACCCACAATTTGTCTGAGCATTTTAGATGGTATCATAATAAGGATCCCTCTGGGCTAAAATGTTGTAGGATAGACATGATCAAGGGATGCTGGTGAGGAACAAATAAAAAGAGAGAAATTTCTAACAATGAAACGTTTTGGATTTCTGAAATTACTGGATGCGTCCCAAAGGTCTTAATATAGAGTTGGACCTGAATTGTTTTATTGAGAATTTTTAAAAGTTAGTTGAGTCCTTTGTATGATTTTTATGCTACATTTATTTATTATTTATATTTTACATATTTTATTTATTATTTGTTGTTAATGGGTTGATTCATGTAATAGACTTTCTTTTTGTAAAGATGTCTTATTATGGTTGGCCACTAGGGGGATTGTTATCTAATGTAATTTTTTTTGGATGTTTTTTATGTGTCCACCTTTTATCTTTTTAAAAGATATTTTTGGGGACAATGATGGAGATGCACAATATCCATACAAAGTGGTCCCATGCAGTGCTTTTTTTAATCGCTCTTTCTGTGAGCGATCTTGAAATGGAGCGATCTTGGTCATTATTTTGCCTTGTTAAAGGTGGCGTGGTTAGTGATAAATGAGGGTGGAAGTTAGTTATAAATAGGGTGATTCAATCTGTCTCCATATTTCTTTGACAAATTCTACAGACAAAACATGCCAGTAAGTGACATCAGATGACGGAACTGCAAGTACCTAGGCGGCCATTATCAATTATCAATATCATAACAATTACAAAAAATGCAGTAAATACAGAATCAATCATGTATATGAATATACATGATTGATTCTGTATTTACTGCATTTTTTGTAATTGTTATGATATTGATAACTCTGTTTTTTGCTACCTATTGGATATTAAAATTATAATATCTGTACATTTTCTTCTATTGTAGAAAATCTGTACCCATCTGACCTAATTAACCTCTGAAGAAGAACTGTTAGTCCGTAACATGTAAGGTGTCTACGTCTGTATGGATAATCACTAGTCCGTTTTACCTCAGGACAATGGTTTCCTTATACAATTGTACAACTGGGTAACATATATTGTTTTTATATATTGATCCTTATTTACATATGTTGGTATACTCAATAAAATTTATTCTTTGTATACTTAATCATTTGGTCTGTCTATAATAGATCCTTAGGGGTTCCAACCGTGCCTTTTGGCACCAGGTTTTTTCTTGTTTTTTCTTGGTTTTATTCCTGAGGATTTGACTTTAGGTGGAGATATATGTGTTTTTAGATGAATGAATTAGTAAGAGACTGAACAGAAGGAGTGTGAGTCATTTATCACTGGTGATAGGCACTTATGTGAGCACGTTTACATGTGAGCACAATATAGTATGTTTGTTTCATGTTTTAAAGAAAAGGTTTTTTTGTTTTCACATGTGATGAGTCACATATCTGTGAAGAAAGGTTAATAAAGAAAGAAGACACAAAGCTGGTGTCTGTAAGCTTTATTGGACCCATTTGGCATATGTGGTTTGGATAATCCAGTAAGAGGCTGGTAAAGTCACCTACAGGACAAGACTCACCTTTTACAGTCATCATATTCCTGAAGCACTGGATGATTTTTTAGATTTTTTTGAAGTACAGGTGTCAGGCAGAGGCAACATTGCATTGTGTGGCGATGGTCTTGAACAGTGTTGCTGGCTGCACTGGGACTTGTGTAGTGGTGATCAAGAACACTGTTGCTGGCTTATACTAGTCTAGTAACACTGGGCACTAGTGTAGCAGCAATCAGGAACACTGTTGCTGTGTTATAATGGTCTGGTTACAGTGGGACTGCTGTGGCTGTGATCAGGACAACTGTTGTTGGCTGCACTGGTCTGGTGTGGTGGCTATCAGGAACACTGATTCTAGCTACACTGATCTTGACTGGTGTGGTTGTGCTTGGCACTGACTGGCTGCACTATCACATCTCATTCACACGTGAGGTTGGGATGTGGTAAAACCTTTTGGTTTTACCGCCCCTCAACCACTACCCCATTTAGGTGCAGAGGCAGTGTCCGAAGGTATACACATGCAGCATCTGCTGTTTATGACCCCTTCAAGTGAATCAGCGATGCTCGTGCAAGGTTCTAGGGGTTTAAAGCAGGTGATGAGGAAGCAATACAGGGAGGTAATACAGTTATTTTTTTTTACTGCTCTGGGGGGGTGATTGGGTTTTCTTTTTTTTTACACTGTTGTTGCTTATACCATCATGATGACCATGCAAGCAATCAGTTTCCTTACATCTTTTGGCTTCATTCATGCCGTCTTTGTTTACTACTGTGAATGCTGTGATTGGTCACAGCAGTCACATGGTAAAGAGCCAATTTCCAACAAGCACAGTAGTAAACCAAGGCTTTGCATGGTACAGCGCTAATGACATTGGCCATGTACCCCAATATGTTACCAGAGGGTCATAGTGATCACAGATCATGCTGCTGCATGTCCTCGAGGCTAAGCTCTAGCGACGAGAATGAAATTACATTAAAGGTACAGATTTTTTTGTGAAATTTAGCTAAGCGACATGGTCAGTTTAACTATAAGCATTAACAAAATAAATAAATAGAATTGACTATACCTTTTTAATTTCCCTTTAAGAGTAGTAAAACTATTTAAGACTAAAATATCTAGAAGCAGTATTGATTACAATGCATTTCTTCTGATCTATGTGTATTTTTGATTCTTGATTACTATTTACTTTCTCGAAAGTGACCCAGGTGCACAGCCACACAGAGGAAAATGAACATGCTTGCTCTTTTGCAGAAGACATTATCTCTCAGGGCTCTGACTTGACCTGACCCCTCTCAATGTTTGTTTTATATTAACCATAGATGGATGTGTATTTGAATACAGTTTTGTTGTCTTTGCTTCCAAGTATAGCATACAACATTTTCAAACACATTTTCTTCATCCGGTATAATATTTGGTGCCTGGAGCTTGGGTTGATAGGGACTTTTGCAAGGTCATGCACAGTATTGGCAAGGGATTCAAACTGTGCCAGAAAAAGCTATTTTCTTTTAAAATCGCAAGTACAGAAGTACACGTTGATTGATTTTTTATTTTTTTATTTTGCATATAAACATACTTTTGCATACACATAAGAGTGCTACTAGTAAAAATAGTACTTGTACGATGTATTACTGGTAAGCTCATAATTATTTTAAATTTAAAACTTCAGTGATGTTTACTCCTAAGAGTTCCAATGAATTGAAATGGTTCTTTCTAAAGGCTAAAGTTTTCTACTTTAATGCATTTGCAGCAATAAGGAAAAAAACGTCCGAGTGCAGCTCCCCTCATACAGTCCCCTCTTATACTCAAGGCCGCTAATAGGGAAGGACCACTGGTCCTTCTATAGAGGGACCGGGGCACACAGGGGGGGGGCAGACAGGGAGGGTGATCAGTGCGGCAGGGCAATTACAGAAACAATGCACTGTGTTGCTGTCTCTGCAGCAGCTGAAAGCTGTTTTTCCCCCTCTTCCTCCCTCTGGCATTCAGCTACTGGAGGGAGAGACAAACAGAGCATAGTTCTTGTAATTGCCCCCATGCCCCGCTGCAGCAATCCTCCTCCCTGTCCTGCCGACATCTGATTGCCCCCTGTGTGCCTCCCTGTGAGCCATGCCCCGCCCCCCACATCGCTGCCGGCTTTCCTCTCCTGCCAGGCACTGTAGGTACACAGAGGGATGTGTCAGCTTTCACGACTGACAGCGGGGAAAGGGGTTGGTAAATATGTAATTTACCAGCCCCTTCCTTTTCTGAATGGATACAGTAAACGATCGCTAATGATCACTCCCGTGTCCATTGATAACTGAGCATAGTAAACTGTGTTCACTATGATTCAGTTTATGAATGAATGGGAACCCCTGTGTTAGGATTAAGTCCACCTGCTGGTGGCACTATCCTGTTCTGGGCTGTTTGCTACAGCTCCTGTGTCCACCAGAAGGTGTCTCCCAGGAGTCAGAAGGCTGTTGTAATTAGGCAAATTAGTGTTCAGCTTCCGGGGGGCTACTTAAGGCAGCTCCTCCCTTCCCCTGGTGCATCACGATTTTGGTCCCTTCCTTGCTGCCTGTTATTCCTGCTTAGCCTAATTCACTATGCACCCCCCTGCCTTGCTCCTGCCTTCCTCTGCTCAGTACTTTCCCCTACCTTGTATCCCTACATTCCCTGTACCCTTATATGTCCCTTGTATATAGTTGTACTTAGTCTTTAATTTTGTTGGTTAGTGATTTTGTCCTTGGGGTTGTTCATGTTTGTTGTTTGCTGTGTTCATGGTTTGCTGTATGTTCACTGTAAATAAATAACACCTTAAAGATATATACTTTGATTGTTTGGCCTCAGTTCCCTTGTGTAGCTACATGCCTGGTCTTCTTAGCCACTGATTCCTGACACCCTGTCTCCTGTTCATTTATCTTCAGTGCTGAGACTGCAGATAAACAAATGAAATAATCTTAATTACTTTCTCTGTCTCAAAGGTGAGATGTCAGGGGTCTTTTTAGACCCCTGATATTTTACTCAAGCCCCCCCCCCCAACAGTGTTGAAATAAAATTGTAAACAATTATTTAAAAAAATGAAAAACAAACATTTTTTAAAAATTGTAAAAAGTATTTTAGAACGTAAGGGCTCATTTATACAGGTTCTCTGGCTCATACAGTGTAAATTAGCGATTTGTTACCATCTGTTACTCCATTGGGCTGCAGCGGCTGCATGAACACAGCTGCAGTTTCTAATTTGATGCTCCTGCATCTGCACTAGATATGTGCAGGATGAAAAAAAAATTAGTTTCGCTTTGATTTGTTATTTAACAAAATTTGTTACGTTAAGTTCATTGCATTCGTTACATTCATTTTCGGGATTTGTTTTGTATTTGAATTAGAAAAAATATGACCAAATTCTAAAAAAATTCTACCGCATTCGAAAAAAAATCTACTGAATTCGAAAAAAACTATCAAATTTGAAAAAAATTCTACCGCATTAGAAAAAGTTTGACCGAATTCGAAAAAGTAAACTATATATGACCATTTCCCGAAATTCGAAATTCGTAAAGAATGAAATTGAATTTGAATAGAAAAGATCAGAACAGAATAGAAAATAATAGAAAAGAATAGCATAGAAAAACAATGGAACAGAATAGAAAAAAATATAATATATTCTATTCTAATCTTTTCTATTCAAATTCAAATTCATTCTGAACCAAAATCGAATTTCAGAAGATGGTTTTATATATATATATATATATATTTTTATATATTTTTTTTTTTTCTATTCTGTTCTATTGTTTTTTCTATTCTAGTATTTTCTATTCAAATTTCATTCTATTTATATATATAACTATTTTGCGAAATTGGAATTTCATATAGAATGAATTAGAATTTGAAGATAGAAAAGATAGAATAGAATAGAAAATAATAGAAAAGAATAGAATAAAATATGATATATATTCTATTTTAATATATTCTGTTCTATTGTTTTTCTAGCATATTCTTTTCTATAATTTTCTATTCTAATCTTTTCTATTCAAATTCATTCTATACGAAATTAGAATTTTGGAAGATGGTTTTATATATATAGATGGGGCAGCCGTGGATAGGGGAGGCGGCACCCGGGCGCCCCTAATGGATGGGCTTCCACTGGCAAAAGGTATTCTCCTCCAACCATCAGTAGACCAAGTAGTCTGTTAAAATGATAAGATACACTTTCAATGCTTAAGCTAAAATTTAAATATATAAATAACATATTCAAACCTACAGAATAAGGTAATATGCCATAAAATGCAAACTGCCTTTTCTGATTTAGAAGTCTAAAACGGAACAACATGTTTAATTTAGTAAAAGCCTATATAGGACCTACACCTACCTTTCTTTAAATTCTTCCACTGCTCCATTTACCTGGTGAAGAGAAGAAGCAAACTGGAGCTTACACAGGGCTGATGATTCTCTCCCCTTCCTCTGAGCAGACAATCACCAAGCACAAGTGCTGACATGTGAGAAATAGGGTGGTGAGTCACAAGCTTTCCCATATTCAGAAATACCAAGCATGTTATTTTGCTTCTTAAGGAATGGAATAGATCTATCTCTTATGCCGCGTACACACGATCAAATTTTCTGACAACAAAACTGTGGATTTTTTTCCGAGGGTTGTTGGCTCAAACTTGTCTTGCATACACACGGTCACATAAATGTTGGCCCAAAATTCCAAACGTGGGAACGCGGTGATGTACAAGGCGTACGACGAGCCGAGAAAATGGAAGTTTAATAACTGGTGCGACGGACTTGTGTACACACGATCGTTCTTTCCGACAACAAGTTTTCTTGGCGGAAAATTTGAGAACCTGCTCTCAAACATTTGTTGGTGGAAATTCCGACAGCAAATGTTTGATGGAGCATACACACACGGTCGGACTTTCCGACAATAATCTCACATCGAACATTTCCTGTTGGAAAATCCGACCGTGTGTACGCTGCATAAAAGGCACTAAAACTGACTTTTTGCTTTACCCAGCAATGGTAAAGTCCAAATTCACTTTAAATTAACTTCTCTTTTTTGCTCCCTTCTAGTAATTTAAGTTTACCATTGGAAGCATGTTGTTAATAAGCATCGGAAGCTTATTAAAGTGGAGTTCCAGCCATTTCTGTGAAAAAAGTGTAGCTGCTGACTTTTAATAAACAGACACTCACCTGTCCAACGATACGGCTGCTTGAAGCCTTGCTGCTCTTCCTCTCTGCGGCGCCGGCATTGCAACTGTGGGCACCCGGCTGTGACAGATTGCGGCTTCCCATCCGGGTGCACTCACTGCTCTTGCGCGAGTCACGCTGCACGGCCTGAATGGCAGGGAGGGAGGAGAATGAAGAACTTCTGCTCGTGGCGCCGCGGCACTCCGAGCGGAAGTAGTAGCTGGGTACTAGATACCCGATCCCCCCCCCCCCCCCAAAAAAAAAAAACATGCCAAATGTGGTATGTCAGGGGGTCAGGAGTCCTTAAAGCGGAAGTTCCACTTTTGGGTGAAAGTCTACTTTAACCGTTTCCCGACCGCCTAACGTCGATATACGTCGGCAAAATGGCACGGGCAGGCAAAATCACGTACCTGTACGTGATCGTGCATGTGCCTGCCTGTGGGTCGCGCGCGCGCCACCAACGGCGCGCTAGCGACCCAGTCGGGAGCTCCGTGACCCCGGCCGCGGGACCAGCGGACCCGATCGCCGCTGGTATCCCGCGATCGGGTTACGGAGCTGAAGAACGGGGAGAGGTCTATGTAAACAAACCTCTCCCCGCGCTTCCTACACTGACTGTCAGTGATCGGCGGTTCCCTGTCATCAGGAACGCCGATCAATGACGTCAGACGTACAGCCACGCCCCCCTACTGTAAAAAAACACACACACGTCACACTGACTCCTCCCCGCCCCCTAGTGGTTAACCCCTTCACTACAACTGTCATTTACATAGGAATCAGTGCTATTTAAATAGCATTGATTGCTGTATAAATGACAAATGTCCCAAAAATGTGTCAAAAATGTCCGATGTGTCCGCCATAATGTCGCAGTCACAATAAAAATCGCTGATCGCCGCCATTACTAGTAAAAAAAAAATATTAATAAAAATGCTATAAAACTATCCCCTATTTTGTAAACGCTATAACTTTTGCGCAAACCAATCAATAATCGCTAATTGCGATTTTTTTTACCAAAAATATGTAGAAGAATACGTATCGGCCGAAACTGAGGAAAAAAAATGTTTTTTTTATATATTTTTTGGGGATATTTATTATAGCAAAAAGTAAAAAATATTGCATTTTTTTCAAAATTGTCGCTCTATTTTTGCTTATAGCGCAAAAAATAAAAACCGCAGGGGCGATCAAATACCACCAAAAGAAAGCTCTATTTGTGGGGAAAAAAAGGACGCCAATTTTGTTTGGAAGCCACGTCACACGACCGCGCAATTGTCAGTTAAAGCGACGCAGTGCCGAATCGCAAAAAGGGGCCTGGTCCTTTGGCTGCCAATTGGTCCGGGGCTGAAGTGGTTAAGAACCAATTGTAGAGCTGTCCTGTGCACACTTCTTGTGTTATATGCCTTCCCAATTCTTATCTTGGACTACAGAATGATTACTTTTTATGTTGTAGAGATCTGAGAGTGAGAGCATTTGAGTAGTTTAGCAAAAGACACTGGGCAAAGCTGATAATACTCAGTCCACAAATATGCTGTGTTTTATCAACTTTGGAGCATAGTACATTTACTAAAGATCAACAAATTATTATTATGTTTGTATAGGGTTTTTAAAGAGATAAGTCATCACTCTAACACTGCTTTGTCACTATTGATCAAGATTCTGCAGAATTTTGGCCAACAAAGCAAAGCATTCCATTAGGGAAAATGTCAGCTTTAGTGATTTTACTTCCGGTGATCTGTCACCAGTAGCAGAACTCTCATTGTGACATGACCCAAAGGCTCTATTCACACCAATATGTTTTTATGTTTTGTAGGTACAGTGCATTGTAGACGTTTTAGACAACTGTGACAAATGAACGTAATTTTCACAGTTACTGGAAAAAAGACCTACAGTATATGGCTTGCCCCATATCAAAAAAACTGATTAATAAAAAATAAAATGACAGCAAACGAATTGAAGTATGTGGTTGGTTGTTATTGGAAACCATAAACACTTTGATAAATTAGGCCAAATTCCCTGATCACTAGCTATTTAATTATGTCTACTGTCAAATTCAGTTCTAGCTAAATACATAAGTATATTTCTTTTTATGTGTAACATATACCTTTCACCTTTATACCTCAGTCAATCAACAACCTACAACATGCCAGCTACTGGGCACAGGCTTGAAATTGTATAAGTGCAACATAGGCCAGGACCTAGGGCAACAAACATTTTACAAAGGCAGTAGAATGCTGTAACATACCTTGTGATGGAGTCTGAAGCGCAGAGGTAGGCCTCTCTTACACCTCTGGCTCAAACAGTCCAGGTCAGCAATGTTCAGGCAGATCAAAGTTCAGACATCAGGCAATAGGATAGTTATGAACCAGACCGGGGGTTGATAACCGCAAGGCAGGTCATCCAAGGGAGCAGGCAGAAGAACAGTCCAAAGGCAAGCCAGGGGTTGGTACAGGCAGTGTTCAGGGAAAGTCAGGAGAGGATAGCCGCCCACCGAGCGCCGAGTGGGGATCTTCTCATAGTGAGGCGGCCGCATTGTAATTCCCGCCTTCTGGCTCCTGCAGAGCCTATGATGGACGTCACACGTCCCGCGGTCCCGGCATTGGACCAGTGGGATGTCCATCATAGGAGCTGCAGGCTCCAGAAGGTGAGACCTGCTATGTCACTCGGCCGCGCTCCGAGTCAGATTGGTACCCACTGGGGCTCGGGGCTAATAAAAGATTTGTGAATGCACGAGACCCGGGGCTTTTGGGGGGCCCACTTGGGGGTTCAGCCCCCCTTAGCCCCCCCCCCTTCCCGACACCACTGCACTCTCTCCTTACGTTTTTGGAAATCTTGTGAAAGAAAATAAATATCTACCTTCACCTCCTCTATCTTGATGGTAAGCAGGCTTTGACATAGTGGATAGTGTCCAGCATCTTTGCCTTGTCTCAGGAATCTGTTTAGTTCAGAAGCAAGCTCTCTTTGACTGTGATATACCAGCATGGTTCTTCATAGCAATGGGCAAGCCTTCAGGGCATTAAATTAAGTTTTGGGTGCTTTACCGGTCATTTCTGGATAGGACTTTACACTCCTTCTTAATGTAAATCTTCAATGAGAAAAAATGTTACAAATAAATAGTGTACCACATGTAAAATATGCTTATTTTAAATGTTGGGCATGTGCGCCGCAGTGCAGTCATAAAGATTCACAGTCATAAAGATTTGTTGCCAAGGTGGCATATGTGCTACCACTGGAATGATTTTATTGTTATTATTGCAGAGTTATGCAAATAGAAGTATATGTTTCAGTGGTAAATGATAGAACTGTAATATATATTTTTTTTCAAATTACATCATACAATAATTTTGTACTTTCCAGCTTTAGTAAATAAACCCTATTGTGTACTTAAAAGTGGGGTATGTCTGTACATCATATAATTATTGATATTTAGCAGGTTTCGCTTACATAACATCACTTTACCAGTTATTTTATAAAACAAGACCGTACACTAGATGGCAGCACAGAGATATATAAAGGCATACAACAACCTCTCAGCCTTTTGAACCACTTGTCCTTATTTACATGTTCTAGTCATATGAATGCCTCTATTAAAAAGAACAAGAAGCCATTATTAAAGAGGGAGCTAATTCCTACTAATCATTGTACACAAACCTTGATGGGAAAGGCTGTCTTGAGTAGTAAGTGCCTTTCAACATCTGTTCATAGAATAAAATAAAAAAATTGCAGATAGATAAAATAATTCTGCTGTTCTTAAGAAGTGTTTTTTGTTCTTCACATTGCAGATACACCTATTATATTTCAAAACATGAACATCTTTAACAAAATGCACAATTGCCTATTTTTATTTTTGTAATTTGCATAAAAAATGTAGATATAAATGCCACTGACCAATATCTGAAACCAGTGACAAAACTCCCACAATTCCTGTCCAGTCTAAGGGGCCCAGTGCAGAGTTTTATAGAGTTTAGTATGCGTACTGGTTGAGATAATAATTAGCATCAACTCACTCTGCTCTAGATCATCTAACTAGCTTTGATGTATGTAGTTGACACAGTGTGGAGATTTAAGGTAATCTGAAAGCTTGTTTTTTTTTTGTTTTTGTTTTTTACAACAAACATGTCATACTTACCTGCTCTGTGCAATGAGGGCACAGAACGGGATTGTGATATGTTTTAGAACAGGGCATGCATTGAAGTAAGGCCCCATGCACACGAGATGCTGTTAAACGTGCGTTCAGAGGCAGTTGGACACTTTTTTCAACTGCCCCTGAACGCATGTTATCCTAATACATGCTTCCTGAGCTTGGGGAGGGTCTATATGATGTTATCTTTACAAACGCTTATAGACGCAAACGCGGTAAAACACGGCTAAACGCAACTAAACGCAGCATGAAAACGCTGCAAAATGCGCGTTTTTAAAAGCAGGTTTCTTAAAACATGCGTTCAGCAGAGTTTGCATCTGAGTCTCGTGTGCATGGGGCCTAAAACATCTGCAACAGCTGCAACCATTCAACCATGACAGTTTAGCCATGATCACATCTGCTGAGGCATTTCCCCTTGTTTCTTAAGAACATGCAGTATGTTCCAATTACCCTCTACCAGCTAGGAATCCCATGAAGAGTTTGCTATTGGAATGGGATCCCTCTTTTGCAATTTGTCCTAGATATGGGTCCTGAAAGTTGTACGGATTCAATATTATTGGAGGCCTTTCAAGTAATAAGAGAATAAAAATTTCCTTAAAGCACCCAAGAATATCATGTCCTGGGATAGGCACACCTTAAACTGATACTAAAGGTATTTTTTTTTCTTTTTTAATAAGAAACATGTTATACTTACCTGCTCTGTGCAATGGTTTTGCACAGAGCAGCCCGGATTCTCCTCTTCTTGAGTCCCCTGCCAGCGCTTCTGACTCCTCCTCCCCTGCGAGTTCCCCCATAGGAAGCTGCTTGATCCCAAGCCGGGCTGTTTGTGTCTATTTAGACACACAGCCCGTCTTGTCCCTGCCCTCCGCTCTCTGCTCACAGGTTTTGATTGACAACAGCAGGAGCCAATAGTTCCCGCTGCTCTCAGCCAAGCCTCTGAGAGATGGGAGAGGGGAGAAGAGCTGTTGTAGACGTGCACAGCACTGAAGTCCATTCATAAGCCACGATTTGCATACATGGCATGAAAAATACATGAAAATGAAAAGAATAATCCCATTTCCAATGCTTGTGATAAAAAGGTGCTAAATATATGCATAAACTTCAAAAGTGCTCCAAGTGATCAACTCACAGTGCTCCACCACCATGCAAAGGATGGAACGCTTACTGGACATATAGACCTCAAACAAAGGTCTAGCCACGCATTAGTGGGCTCAATCCCCCACTACGAGCATGAAGATATATCTCCTTTTAAGGAACCAGCAGGTCTAAAGGATTATCAACAGGACCTCCAGGATATACAGCCAGATAAACGCCAGGCACCATATATCACTTATTTATTTATCACTCATTGCACAACAACAACAACATTGTATTACTTTATTGAAAACGTAATCTACTTATATATGTGTAAAAAACTTCAGGCATTGCAACAAAAACAGTCGTCCTTTCGCCCCAGCGGGCATGCTGATGTCACTACCCGACATACATTTGGTCTCAGAAGACATCGTCAATGGGATAATGGAGATGCCTTGCTGATATATGGTGCCTGGTGTTTATCTGGCTGTATATCCTGGAGGTCCTGTTGATGGTCCATTAGATCTGCTGGTTTCTTAAAAGGAGATATATCTTCATGCCCGCAGTGGGGGATGGAGCCCACTAATGGGCTAGACCTTTGTTTGAGGTCTCTATGTCCGGCAAGCATCCATCCTTTGCATGGTGGTGGAGCACCGTCAGTTGATCACTTGGAGAACATTTAAAGTTTACACCTTTTTCATCACAAGCATTGGAAACGGGACTATTCTTTTCATTTTCATGTATTTTTCAGACCATATTTGCAGATTGTGGCTTAGGAATGGACTTTATGATTTAGCAATAATGTTTTAACACTTTATACATGTTCACACATATATATTTATGAAATATTTTTGCACTATTTGCACTTTATTATATGAGCACTCAATGTTTTGAGCAACTGTTTGATAGGCAAAATGTTTGATAGAGCAAAATGTTTGATAGGAGCTTGTTGTCGGTAATTCCGACCGTGTGTAGGCTCCATCAGACATTTTCCATCGGAATTTTCGTCACACAAAATTTGAGATCTGGTTCTCAAATTTTCCGACAACAAAATCCGTTGTCGGAAATTCCGAACGCGTGTACACAATTCCGACACACAAAGTTCCACGCATGCTCGGAATCAAGCAGAAGAGCAGTACTGGCTATTGAACTTAATTTTTCTCGGCTCGTCATACGTCACCGCATTCTTGGCGTTCGCAATTTTCGACCAACGTTATGTGACCGTGTGTATGCAAGACAAGTTTGAGCCAACATCCGTCGGAAAAAATCCATGGATTTTGTTGTGGGAATGTCCGATCAATGTCTGATCGCGTGTACCTGCCAATAGTCCTACCAACAGCTCGATACATTATTTCTTGATATATTTTTATAGGTATTGTTATGTGCAGCTGTTGAACAACTTTTTTTTTACACTCAGCGCAGAATATCTTCGTTTTAACTTTTAAAGAAAAGGCCAAAATACAATTATATGACTACAGCTGCTGAGGGAGCAAAAGATGCATTTGTGCAGTGCACACCTGCCATATCAGGCCACATCAGTGTTCTTATAAACCCAGCTGATACCTCAGCCATCCTGGCTTCTCATCATTGTTTTTATAAGCTCGCAGCGCCCAATGTTTTGGGAGTGGGATTTGTTTTTCTTTTAATGGAATCCAATAATTATACTGTATTATGCCAGATTAGTATGCTCCATTTTTTTTTCACAATGGAAAGCATGGCTATACAAGGCATCAGTCAGGCTGGTTTTGGCATGGGACATGGGCTTCATCTCTACAGTAGTAGTGTTTTATTAGAGGAATTCAATGTCATGACAAATGGTGTAGGACTGCACAGGATATGCTAAATAAATTGCAAACTTACCCTTACTTGAAGATTGGATTATTACATTTAAAGTGTCTGTTACCCCAAGACTTCATATTCCTGATATGTACCTGCTGTACCATACTTGTATGACAAAGTATCCTGTTCTCTTTGTATTGCTTCCTTTATGTGAAATCCCTGGTGTTTCTGCCAGTACCTCTGCTTTCTTATTAAAAACTGATCACACCAAGCAGGAGAGCACACCGTGGTCAGTTTTCTAGCTATGCTGGGAACTTAGTGTGCTCTCCTCCAATGATCAGACTTGTCCTGACATGCCCCCATTGCACAACCATTTACTGGGAAGTGTACTGCTGCTTCTCCTCCCCCAGCTCATATGCAGCTGAGAAAAGAGGGAATGTGTTTACGCATTAAAAAAACGGGGAAATAAGTATTATTTATATAATATTTTTTTATATCTATGCAAAAATGCTATTTAATTCATGAATATTCAAAGCAAATCCCCCCCATCTGCCCATGTTTAATTTAGCTGAGAAGACACCCCCTAGCATTTCTGGCCATGGCCATCTTGAGTAAAAGCAGATGATTTGTGTACCATTTAAATCCTGAAATCCATCTGCCCTTAGCTCTGACATGCAGGCAGGAGGGTGTGTTAAGCTGATAAAGCCCCTCGTCCCCTCCTGAAGACTCCTGGAATGTATGACATCATTTGCCTGGGCCTGGAAACCAGGAAGTCCCTGAATATATTTAAAAAAAAATACCTTCCTTACTATCTATTTACTAATGCTAGCAGGATTAAAAATAGTCAATGTTGATTGGGAGAGTGAAGTTCCACTTTAATAAGCATTTTTTTTTTTTTAAACATACCTATTTCCTAGGTATTGCTATTAGTAATCTTGACTCCATATGGTCCTGCTGGGCAGAATCTTTGTGCCCAGTCATTGGCTGAAGTCTGATTGCCTGGCTTTTCCTGCACCGGCTACGGTAGTTCTTTTTCATCTGTTGGAGGAAAAGTTTAAATACTGAGCTGTACTTTGTTTTTCTTGGTTAGTCTCGCTGCCCTGTGATGCTGCACGTCTTTATGTAAACTCCATAAAAATACCTTTTATTAAATTTGATTTAAAAAAAAAAAATACTGACTGGATGGCATTTGTAATTTGATTGTGTGTCTCTGTGAGTGCATATGCAAAGTTTCTATTAGCAAGTAAAAATCTTTCACACGTTTTACAATACGTTCTAACTAGCACAGCTTGTGAATTCCACTTTTGCGAGAAGCTGGATTTACTGATTGCCTATTTTCATTTCCAAGACAGAAAGGACAATCCATTACAATGACACAACAAGAATCCAAGGTTTAAGCCTTTGAGTTACTGCTGAGCCTTTATACCTTCCCCGAAATGGTCTCAACCTTTTATAAGGTATTTTCATTTGTAAATTAGCAGATAATGATGAATAGAAACCTGGGCATTCAAGTCTCATATTCACATGAATAGGCTCATGAGCTGATACATTTAGATAATCAATGGGGGCCATAGGAGGTAATCAAGCTTCCTTTACACTCGTACCTCATGGAAACATTCAGACAAGACTCTTAAGTATCCACAGGAAAACATTTTGTCCTGCTCTGAACTTCCCTTCCCCCATTTTGTTCAACTCTATTTGTTGTTTGCACCTTACCTCAAAAGAAGATAATGGTTTAATTTCAAGCTGTCACAGCTGAGGTGACCAGAGAGGACAGATGAACAAAGCCAATGTCTCAGGGCAGATGAACAAAAGCCTGCTGAGTGCTTGTCAGGGGTATGAGAACTTCAGTAGTGCCGGAATTCTGTTTTCACAGGTGTTGTTTGGGAAATGAAGGGCTTCTTTTTCTTCTTTAGCTGTTGTGTAATGAAAAAAAAAAATGTTTCCAAAAGGGTGAAGAGCTTCTGTTTTCTCTAGCCATTTCCTTTCTTGCGACTCTATTCTTGTGTTGACAAAAAAGACTGTTGAATGACAGCTATGATGGGAAGGTAGAAATAGATGGCTCTTGAAAATATCGCACCCCCCTTTTAAATCCAATTATAACTGCTAATCAGTTAGTATTTACAATATGGCACCTTTATGTTCTCAACTTCTTGCATTATACTTTCACTTTTTCAATTAAGACAATACAGACATGCATTTTTGGCAAGTGTCTTAAAGGAAATCTATGGTCACAGCACAACTTTCATTACATAACATCACCATTGTAATAGCAATACAAACAATGATTATTTTTGACAATCCAAGATAAACGTACAGTATTTGAACAATCTCATTTTATGTTGTGAGTGGAGCCTGTCACCTGGCCATCTCTTTTCACTTCCTGGATTCCCTGCATGTTTTTTTAGCTTCTCCTCTACTGTATACATTTAATTTCTAAGGACTTCCTTTATGCAGACAAGAGGGAGCTGAAGGATATACTTTTACCCCGATAGGAACCATTGGACACCTTATCCACAGATTGTAAGGAGAATATTTGTACCCTGATGGGGGTGGGTGTAGACTCCCCTTCATGCACCAGTGTGTTGGACAATTTGCACTGCAGTCTGTCGTTTTAAAATACATGCTAGAGATTTGCAGGGTGGGTTAGGTGGTATAAGAGTATGCTTGAAGCATTATATATAACAAGGTTTTCTTTTTTTGGACTATACTGCACTGTGCTGACTATATGATATTGTATGCTTATATGTATCCATATGACTAAGCCCATAAGGGGGAAACACATCAGAAAGGGGCAAGGTGAACTCTGTTTATTTGTATTTATTTATTAAAGGTAACTATATAGCGCCATCAATTTATCAGTGCTTTATATATATATTGTACATTCCTTGCCCTCAAGGAGCATACAATCTAAGGTCCCTAATTCACATTCATACATACACATACTAGGGCCAGTTTAGACAGAAGCCAATTAACCCACCACTATGTCTTGTAGAGTGTGGAAGGAAACCCACTCAGGCACAGGGAGAAAATGCAAACTCCAGGCAGGTAGTGCTATGGTTGGGATTCAAACCAACAACATTAGTGCTGCTAGGTAGAAGTGCCAACCACTTAGCCATTGTGCTGCCCCATGCTGCTTTCACAGCTGAATAAAAATTGACTGGGCTATTCACAATCTCGGAGATCTCTATGGAAAATACCTGCCTATACACCTTTCAAGACCTGCACACTAAGTACAAGATTCAAAAACGGGAATTCTATATATACCTTTGGGTACGACATGCCCCCAAATCTGCTCATTGGTTGGACTCAAAACCTAGTGTTAGATATTATACGTTCTTATGGCTATACATACCTAGTCCATAAGGGGATATCAAGAATGGTAAGTAAGAGCGCTTCTGAAGGGTCCTCTAGGTGCTATATACATTCAGGATCATCCAAGGTAGCAGGATAGCAAACTGGCAGGCACTCGAGCAGCACTTACAGGCTCTGGATAGACAAAGATATGCAGAGAAAGGCACTTCTAGGTGCAGTATGTCAGAAATTTTATTAAAAGGCAACGTTTAAAAACACTTACGGGATTACAGAGTAAACAGGCTCATCACTGTATGAAGTCCTCCTGAGATGGTATTCCCATGTCACTGTGCTGGCCAGCAGTTGCAGGAACTAAGGGTCTGGAGGAGCAAGATGGCTGCAGTACTTCCTGAAACCACCGTCCACCCCCCGATGTTCCACGGTCTACCGTTACCAGTAAAGGAGCTACCATCGAGGGAGAAATGCGAGTGCACTGTAATTTCTCAGCGGATTTGACAACTTGGCAAGCAGCAGCCAGGAGCCCACTAGTGCCTCACCCACTGGGAATAAGCTCAAAAACATCTTCATCATTTGTATTATACACTCTCCCTACTTTTTCTGCTCCCATCCCACCCCCCAACTGTTGGGGAATCTGTGGCTCATCTACCCATATTTGGTGGTCCTGCCCAGCCTTATCAATCTTTTGGAACGATGTACATTCTTACAAAATTTACTGGTATATACTGTGATATTACACCTCAGCTGGCCTTGCTGGGGTTGGGATTCGAGAAATGGCCTAGACCTTATCAATCCATAGTAACACACATTCTTATAGCAGCATGCCTTTTCTTTGCACGTAAATGGAAAGACATTTCTCATCCTACTACCCAGGAACTTTATTATTATTCTTTATCAACACCTGGAACGCATGTTTGCTAACGCTCACCTAACCATGTTCACTTTTGTCATAGATTGGGCTCCCTGGCTAAACAAACCCAGAAATGCCCCACTGGCCTAATAGACTGTCTCTATTCTCTAGTGCATTTTGTGCCCACCCTTAAGGATCTTACTCTGAGCAAGGACCACACTTATCTATGTTTCACTTTGATATATTACAGACCTCTTAGATCTACAGATTTTTTTTTCACATCCCCTTCTCAAGCACTTTTACTATCCTCTGCTTGATACCTTGATCAGGTTGCAAAACTGGCTTTGTGGTCATGCAACCTGTTAAACGTATACATCTTTGGCATTTATGTTTAGTGAACCCAATGATATGCAATGTTTTATTTTTTCATGTACTACTTCTTATAATAACCATTAATATACTTCAAGTTATGAAAAAATTACTGAGTCCAGTGACATCATCAGTGTGTGGCTTATCTATTTCTGTATCTTCAAAGACTGAAAACGGGCTCCTTAGACTGGCAACCAATCGGATTTGCAACAGAGACTTGGAGTGATGACTCCATTTATATTTGTGATATATAACCTGTACCAGACACACTGTAAACTCTTCTGTAAAGCATTTGATGTGTAACCACTTTAGTAATTAAAATCTGTATATTCTACTCTTTCAAAAAGAGATAGGACTACTTACAGATTAGAGGCAAAGCTGCTTACACCATGCCATGTACCCTCCTTTTAAGCTATATGGACATCAGTATGTATACAGCAAACATAATTGGTGCTGCATTTAGAACAATAAATCAAGTGACAATTAGGTAAATTAATTCTCCCTAATTAATACATTAAAAAAGCATAAATGATTCATATGCAAATGCTAATCAGAACTCTGTGACCCCTTAAATTAATATGTGGGTTCAAATTAGCCTTTTAGGCTCCATGCACACTGGACGTTAAAATAACATTATAAAAAATGCCAGTAACTTTGCAGTCTTTCAACGTTTTTTAATGTTTTTGCAATGGCATTTTTTAACCTTTTTTTTTTGCGTTTTTCCTCGTTTTTATTTCTGAGAGTTCTGATTAGTGCATAATTGGAGAGCACTTGTGTGTACCAAGTGGATGTGGTGGAAGGATCTTGTAGTTTCTCTGCAATTGTCATTAGAGAGAACACTTTTAAGAGCATGGGGATTTGAAGGACTTTTCTAAATGGAGACTCTTTGGTGGTCTTTTTTGTTTTAATTTATTAATTTACCACAGTTTTAATTTATTGATTTATCCCGATTTTGCAATTATCAAAGATTGATCATTTATGAGTGTCATTCAATTTTACGATATTCACTTTGCATATGAATCATTTATGCTTTTTTAATGTATTAATTAGGGAGAAGTAATTTACCTAATTGTCACAGTTTTAATTTATTGATTTATCACGATTTTGCAATTATCAAAGATAATTTTTCTTTTTTCAATGGGTCAAAAATAAAAAATAAACGCTGGTGAGCCATGTTTGTTAGTGTTTATCGATGTTTATCAGCCTTTATGCGTGTTTAGCCTTTTTTGGGGTCAGAAAACTACTCCCGAACGTGATTTTATGGCATTCAGAAAACAGCCCATAAACTCCACTGCTGATAAAAGTTCAAAAATGTCCATGTGTGCATGGACACATAGGATAACATAGAGTGGACTTTATGGGCTGTTAAAAAAAACACCCAGACTCCAAAAAACCTTCCGTTTATGAGCTCCAGTGTGCATGGAGCCTTACAGTATTGTGCTTCCAAGCAGCCTTCCATGTCTTCCAGGCCACCTTCCAAATCACTTCTCTACAGTACACAAATATACTCCATTTCTGTAGTTACCATCCCAGAAAAATAACCAACAGATGAAAAGGACCATCATGCAGAATGCTTTACTAAAATAATATTAAAACCACGACGAAGTGCGTGCTTACATTAAAAACATTAGTGGCAGATATAAACATGAATCTCCCTACCGTCTATTCCATCTGGAGTGCATGGGGAATTGACGAGGGTAGGACTATAGACCAGTGATGGTGAACCTTGGCACCCTAGATGTTTTGTAACTACATTTCCCATGATGCTCATGCACTCTGCAGTGTAGTTGAGCATCATGGGAAATGTAGTTCCAAAACATCTGGGGTGCTAAGGTTCACCATCACTGCTATAGACCGTGATGTAATTTCTGCCTACTAAATTTCTGGTGCACACACCAGATGGAATACGAAGTAGGACAAGCGGGTGCCATCTTTCATTACATTTTGTATGTGATCCATGTTTTTTTTTTTTTTAATTCCTTTATTTCAAAGTAAATTGCATAACAAAAATAGAACATTTAACAAATCCAACATGTTTACGATACAAATGATATGACAGGCAGTTAGAAGATGCGACAGCGGTCAGGCAAGATTAACAAGTCTACTGGGCCTACTTCTTTCCTAAAAAACAGCCTAGAAGGACACAGTGTTAAGGTAACATTACAGCGTATAGAGTTGCATAGGCTACTTGATCCACGTTCTTCTCAGCTTATGTGCAGTCGTAGATCCGTTGGATGAAACAAAAACTGGCCTGAGTACGCTGTTACTTTGTTTTATTTTTAAGGGTATAATAGCACGATCAGCTGGACGCCCCACACCTGAGTGACCTCCGGTCACTTTAATTCAGAGGTTTATGCTCTATCTTCCTATGGGCTCTTGTGTGGGTGGTAACTAAAGAAGGGGTAAAGTAATTCTTGTGGGGATGGGGGGGGGGGGGGGGGGGTAGAAAGGGAGTTGGGAGGAGCAAAGGAGAAAGGGGTGGAAAAGGGGGCGGGGGAAGCAAGGTAAGAGGAGGGCGAAGAGAGGAGAGAGAGAGCAGAGTTTGGGAGGGCCTCCAGCGAGGCGGCGGTATGTGATCCATGTTTAAAGCCGTCATCAATATGTTTTTAATGTAAGTGCACACTTTGTAGTGGTTTTAATCTACTTTAATAAAGCATACTGCACAATGTTTCTTTTCATCTGTTGCTTATTTTGTGACTTTAAAGGATTTTTAAAGACTTTTCAAAATGAATACTGCCTGATTGACCTTTTTTGTTTACATTTTTTGATTTACTGTGGTTATAATTTATTGATTTATCACAATTTTGGAGTTAACAAAGATTAATCATTTAAGAGTGTCACACATTTTTACGAAATTCACTTTGCATATGAATCATTTATGTTGTATAATGTGTTAATTAGGATGGATTTGTTTACCTAATCGTCATTTGCTTCATTGTTCTAAGCACAACACCCATTACTGTATATGTTTTTTGTAAACACTTTGTTTGGTGTGCTTATTTAAATATGTACTGTATTACTGTTGTTAGAGTGATTATGGAATTTGTTTTGTAGGTTCAAGAACCCTATGAAGTATCTTCTTCATTTAAAATATGGTATATATACTAAAGCTGGTCATACATGGAGCACATTTTAGCCGGTTCCTATTGAAATGGGTAAAAATTCTCTCCATTTGTGGCCCTGTCTACACACTTCTATCTGAGATCCTTCACTTTAAAAAAATGGAAAATTGTTAGCCAAACAATGCCTTCTCTTTATTAAATGTTTGATGGTCTCTGAAATTGCTTTGTCTCATATGTGATAAATCTTGGATTTTTGGACTGGGACAGTACCAGTTAGTTGATTGACGCTTTGCCAGAATAATGTGCTGGTTTTTATTACCAACTTAATATTAATAGTATATTCTTGTGACATAAACTATGTACAGAGACTGGCAATATAATGTAGTTTAGTAACCATGGTTAATGGAAAATGGACAAAAGTGGATGTGGGATGGACATAAATGAGAATAGGAAGTGAAAAGTAGAAAACATGAGTTGGAGAGAAGAGGATAGGGATGTGAACTTTACAGAAGTGTACAGAAGATGCAAAAAATGAACTGATCAATAGACATGTGTAGACACCGATTTAGTCACAGATTGCACTTATTTATTTTAAAAAATTGAATTAGTACACTATAGGAAACTATTTTACGATATTTTTACAGAAATTTCAACATTATTCTCCACAGAAACCATAACTATAGTTAAAAGATGAAATGCAGGTATATTCTAACTTCCAAAGAATATTTTATTGTAAGAGATGGGAAGTGGAGATAAAAAAAAAAAATCACCTGTGGAAAACATTGTCAGAAGACTTTGAAGTTTAGCGGCAATCCTTTTGAAGGTTTCAATGTCTCTTTAATTTTTTTTAAAAAGGACAATATATTTTATTGCTTCTGGAAGCTCAAATTCAAAATTGAACCCGTAGATGTAATGTGAGTCTTTAGGTTGTGAATTCATTTTTGTTTCTGCACATCTTTGGAAAGTTTACATGCTGCCATTTTGGTTACTGACAACACATTGCTCTTCTGTTTCCAAACAGAGAGTTGTTTGCAAAAAGCATTGTGCTTTTTTTACCATACAAACTATACTTTCAATTTTTTTTAGGCATAATGTTCTGAATATTTCAGTATCTAGATTTTTTTAGGCATAATGTTCAGAACATTATGCCTAAAAAAGTCTAGATACTGAAATGTTCAGAACATTATTATTTTCAGTATCTGGATTCCAACCAACAGAATTTTGAAGGATTGTATCCCATTCCTGGGTTGCGTTGGTTCTGTTCGTGGCATCTTTGTGCTGGTTGGATCTATATGTTTTTATTTCACCTTATTTTCATTCCTTACTGTGTTGTTTTCTCCACTTCACTTGCTGAGGTGATCCCTCAGTTTTTCATTCAACTTTCTTAGATTATTTTCATTTTATTGTAGTGTACTGTGACTTTTTTTTTTAAAAACATTTTGTCTTTGCTGTGTGCTTTACTACAATTTCAATTGGTTCTCTATTTAGATTTTAATTAAGGCACACAGGAAAATTAATAAACATGAAACAAGATTTTTTTTCTTTTTCAGCTTGGAAACAGCTGCACCTTTAGATATCCCTCTCTCTTGCTGCCTTTTCAGATTGCCTATTTCTGATACAGCTTGTTCTTTATCACCCATGGGGCTTTTCCTTGCAGATTTTTAACACCTTTTTCAGTCACTTTTTAAACAGACTTTTTTTTTTCCTTTCCTTCCTTCAGCCTAATAATTAGGGGAGTGGTTAATTGGTCACAGGTGCTTGAGGCCTATATAAATTTCTGTAGAGCACATTTGAAATTGCCAGACTGCTGGTTGGAAGCTGAACAGTGGGGACCTTGAGTGGAGAGTGTGAACAAGTTTTGCTTTTGACTGCTGGTGATTGCTGTGTTGCATTTTTAGGTTCTTTTTGGGTCTTTTCCTTGCAGATTTTTAAGGGTGCAACTAGGGCGGCTAAGATAGTACACAAAAGACACATAGCGGAGGAAAGCAAAGAAAATCCCAAGAAATTCCTTAAGTATGTAAACAGTAAAAAAGGGAGGACAGACCATATTGGCCCATAAAGAATGAGGAAGGACATCTGGTTACAAAAGATGGGGAGATGGCAAAGGTATTGAATTTATTCTTCTCCTCAGTCTTCACAGGGGAATCGGGGGGCTCAGTAACCAAAACTGCAGTGTTTATCCTCATGACACATCACAGGAAGCACCTCCATGGTTAACAGAAGACAGAATTAAAATTGGACTTGGGAAACGTAACATTAATAAATCACCAGGACCAGATGGTTTGCACCGAGGGTACTTAGGGAACTTAGTCAAGTAATTGCCAGACCAAAGTTCCTAATTTTTACTGACAGTCTACTGACTGGAATGGTACCAGCTGATTGGAGAAAAGCCAATGTAGCACCAATATTTCAAAAGGGCCCAAAACATATCCCTGGGAAATACCAGTTAGCCTAACATCAATAGTATGCAATCTCTTGGAGGGGATGATAAGGGACTATATACAAGATTTTAGTAATGAGAATGGTATCATTAACAGTAATCAGCATGGATTCATGAAGAATCGTTCTTGCCAAACCAATCTATTAACCTTCTATGAGGAGGTGAGTTGCTATCTAGATAAAGGAAGACCCGTAGAGGTGGTGTATCTGGATTTTGCAAAAGCATTTGACACAGTTCCCCATAAACATTTACTGTACAAAATAAGGTCCGTTGGCATAGATCATAGGGTGAGTACATGGATTGAAAACTGTCTACAAGGGCGAGTTCAGAGGGTGGTGATAAATGGGGATTGGCTGGAATGGTCAGGGGTGGGTAGTGGTGGGATCAATCCTATTTAATTTGTTCATAAAAGACCTGAAGGATGGGGTAAACAGTTCAATCTCTGTATTTGCAGACGATAACAAGCTAAGCAGGGCAATAACTTTTCCGCAGGATTTGGAAACCTTGCAAAAAGATCTGAACAAATTAATGGGGTGGGCAACTACATGGCAAATGAGGTTTAATGTAGAAAAATGTAAAATAATGCATTTGGGTGGCAAGAATATGAATGTAATCTATACACTGGGGGGCGAACCTCTGGGGGAATCTAGGATGGAAAAGGACCTGGGGTGGATGATAGGCTCAGCAATGGCATGCAACACCAAGCTGATGCTAACAAAGCAAACAGAATATTGGCATGCATTAAAAAGGGGTTCAACTCCAGAGATAAAATGATAATTCTCCCACTCTACAAGACTCTGGTCTGACCGCACCTAGAGTAGGCTGTCCAGTTCTGGGCACCAGTCCTCAGGAAGGATGTACTGGAAATGGAGCGAGTACAAAGCTAATAAAGGGTCTGGAGGATATTAGTTATGAGTAAAGGTTGCGAGCACTGAACTTATTCCCTCTGGAGAAGAGACACTTGAGAGGGAATATGATTTAAATTTACAAATAACGTATTGGTGACCTCACATTAGGGATAAAACTTTTTCACGAAAGTGAGTTTAACTAGACACATGGCCACTCATTAAAATTAGAAGAAAAGAGGTTTAACCATAAACTGTGGAATTTCAGCGGGGAACATCGATAGTTTCAAAAAACTATTAGATAAGCATCTGAACGACCACAACATACAGGGATATAGAATGTAATACTGACATATAATCACACCTCACCTACTATGTAACTATGTATGTAACCCTTTAACTGAAGAAGCAAGGAGACATCACAGGTTTTTCCTTTTGCTGTAAAAAGCTAAACCCCATTTAACAGAAATTGCATAGGAGAGGGATATAGATTTAAGCATTAAATAATCCTCTTTAGGCCCGATGCTGTGATCATTAGAGATGATCTCAAGAACTTTGTCTGATTTGACGTTCATCCAATCAGAAGGCTTTTTACCCATTCAGGAGGTTCAAATATCGACATATAATTGTGGTCTTTTTTTCACTACTATCTTTGATGGTTTTCTGTCAATGGTTGCTAAGGAAGCAGCGAGTGACTGCACCTGTCTCCTCCTTAGCAACCATCACCCAGCCCCTTTCATTTACTAACTGGGATTTCTCAGCAATATAAACAAAAAGGTGGGGATAGCTTTGACATCATTGTCCAAATATGGCCACATTTGGGTGCTGACAATGACTGAATATGTTCATTTTTGTTAATGACATCACTGGGAAACCCTTTGTTTACTTTTAGAGGAAAAGACCAGGAGATGCCATTCACTGAGATTGGTTGCATCTGGCAGTCAGCAAGAGTTCATTCTTTCGGTGGGCGCCATGCATCAGATGTGCATCATGGGACTTTTTCAGTTTTTGTTTTTTTAATGAACTTGTGAAAACTTGTGTGTCTTTATTTACACTTTGTTTGTTTAAGAGTAAGGCTACTGTGTATCCATCCAAAAGGGGGCTTCCAGATTCCAATAAACTCCCCCACTTGCAGACTTCCACAACCACCAGGCTAGGTGCTGAGGGCATGTGGCCTGATATGGCTCAGAAGGAAGTGGAGGCCTGACACTTGGTTCCCCTCCCTGCTTTTCCTGACCTCCCAGACTGCATGCTCAGATAGAGTCTGGTATGGAATTTGAGTGGGCTGCATATCAATTTTTTTCTACATCCGTACCCCACCCCCATCAAAGATAATGGTTTGGTATGTATTTTTATGGGGGACCCCACACCCTATTTTTCTGTGTCCCATTAACATCTATAACAGACCCTAATCTAGGATAAGCATCCGGTATAGATTTAAAAAAATCCCAGACGTTTGATTATAAACAGAAGTATGCAGCTTTCATTTGCTGGCTATGTAAACATAATTTTCTTTGCAAATGTCAGTTTTGCTACACTAGGTTGTATATGTCGTACAGATATGCCTTTTACAGGCTGATCATGGGCTTGCCCCAGGTATGTTATTTAAAGGAGTTTTGCATTTTTAATTTTGCCCTTAAAGCATTATTAAAGTGGAACTCCATTCAAAAGGGGAAGCTCTGCTTATCTGCCTCCCCCCTCCAGTTCCACAAGGCTTCACTGCCGGTTTGGTTTCCCTTACAAGCAATGGTGGTGTTAACACACAAGAGCTGATTGAAAGATTGGCTGGGGTGAAGACCCCGCAGGATCCCTGGACAGGTAAATGTCCTAATATTAAAAGTCAGTAGCTATAGTATTTGTAGCTGCTGACTTTTAATTTTTCTGTAGGAGCCTAGACCTCCTCTTTAAAGTCAAATTAAAATAATAAAAATTTTCACTTTGGTACATGTCCCCCAGAGCAGTGCCCAGCCCTCGTGTCATTTTTGACAATCCCTTGATACTGTAGTGTTGACTTAAGCCCCATACACACGGTCGGACTTTTTCATGGATTCTGTCCGATCGGACAATGTTGTTGAAAAATCAGACCGTGTGTATGCACCATCGGACAGTGTACGTCGGTTTGTCCGACGGACAAAGTCTTATCTCCTGCTGGAAAGATTTGCCGTCAACACGGTCCGATCACACCAAATCCGATCGTGTGTACGGTTGTCCGACGGACAAAGTGCTACGCATGCTCAGAAGAAATTCTGTGACGGAGGCGCTCGGTCAGGTAAAACTACCTTTCCTAATCGACACAGCACATTCGTCACGCTGCAATGTTAAAATGTCTTTAATGCAGCGCATTCTCTTTTTCTTTACAATGCAACAAGAATGACATGTTTTAGCTGCTCCTATTCACCCGCACTTCTCACAAACTTAGTTCTTTATTACTTTTCAGCATTTATACACTACATGTTTATTTTTACTCAGATCGTAAAAGAATCTTTGTTATATTTTTAGCATGATTTGTCTTTTTTTGTTTTTTTTTGGGAATACATATTTGAAGGAGATTTTTTTTTTTTTTTTTGGAGGGGGGTTGTGTGTCTCAACTTAGCAAAACCACATTATTAACATTTGTATTTCTTGCTTAAATTTACTAGGAGTTTGTTGGTTGTTGGTGCCCCTTGTTAATTCTACTTTAGGATTAGTGAAATGTACCTGCCTACTCAAAGAAAAACTGTCATTGTAGAAAAGTAAAACACAATAGTCAATGCTTAATTCAAATCCAAAAAAAATGTATTTAGGTCTCAGCAACAAACCAAAGAGGAACGCAGCCATGGTGAAACTTGGGTAATTTGCAAAGCCTTGGACACCCATGGCAACCATCATTTTTCACGCTTAAAAAATTGGGGGCCTGAAGAGTACCTATCTAAATAATAAGGGAGCGCAATCTGGTCCTGAAGTCCAAAACATCCGGAACTGCAGCAGATGCCATCTAGGTCCCCAGGCTCTGGTCCTACGAGAGGCTCCATCTTCTCTCAGACCAGACTGAATCAAGGTCATCACTCTCTTGTCTTCCTTGTACGCTTCCTTCCACGCCGTGGTGCTGGTGCTGGTGGGGTGGCAGAAGGAGGAGGAGGAGGCGGAGCAAGGTCACTCTCGCAAACATGTGTGAGTGGGGTCATCTCCCCAGCCATCCCCTCATTTAGTATTTTGAGGATGACATCCTCACACATGCTGCGTTGCCCCGCCTCCATACCCGTCATTTTACTGCCAACCAAGGAGGCAAAGGCCTCCTCGTAGGTGGGTGTGGCATATAGGGAGGCTGAGGCATCTCGTATCAGCTGGAGCGCTGACTCTCCCACCTCCCCCATGCTTTTCGCCCTTCTGTAGGGAAGGCGGAGGGGAGGGACTTGGGAGACAGTCAGGCTCCTACGCCTACCCCCCTGTTGGCTGCCACTAACCCCTGCCTCCTCCTGACTGCCACCTTCCACAGCCACCTCCTGGCTGAGGTCTTCCTGTGTCTGAAAAAGGGACATAGTTTCAGTTATTTGTTCATCAAACACACACAATTCTCATCTAGTGACTGTTGCAAAATGTTTACAAATAGAAAACCATACAATTCTCAGCCCTGCAGTTTAGAGTCTTCCCAAAAATGTCTCCAACACCACTGTCTGTTGATATGTCAATCACGTTAGGAACTAAGCAATTGGGGATCCTGAATTAACTGAACATCATTCCTTATTCCCCAAAATGGTTACAAAACTACTATACCTGGAACAAGCTGGGCACCTGCACATATTCCAGACTGGAAGGCCCAGGTTGGTCCTCGGAAGCCTCATCAGGGGTGGCGTGCGTGGAAGGACGCGTGCAAGGAAGAGTCGAGAGTGACTTCCTGACAGTAGCCTGGTCTTTGAGAAAGTGGAGCCTCTCATAGTACCAGAGCGTGGGGACATGGACATCAGCTGCTGCAGCTCCAGATGCTAGGGACTTCCGGACCTTATTGCTCTCCCGGAAATAGGTACTCTTCATGTTGTTAATCTTCACTTTTAAGTTTGCCACGGTTGCCATGGGCAGGGTTGGCTTTACAAATGCCACAAGTTTCAGCATGGCTGCGTACCTCTTTGTTCTGTTGCTGTAGTCACGGTGCTTTGGTAGCCATAAAAGGGGAAATTCCCTGTATTTATCAATGAAGAGGGGGAGAAAACTCACGTCGTAGATGGCCTCCATCACCTCTGCAAGACACAACACCACACAGAACAATATAAATAATGTCAGCCTAAACTCTCCTAATCTTCTCCATAAAGAAGCCTCAAGTTCTAATCAGTCTAGGCTAGTTATGTACCAACGTCAAATTGTACCTTTGTTTCTAGCGATCGTCTCGTGCGTGAGCTTTCTCTCCCCTCGTCTCCCAGATCGTGGCTACGACACAGGCGTGTGACGTTTTATATACAGTGCGCATGCGTCAAACTCCGCCCGCCCCTGACGATCTTTCTCGTCTATTCCCCACCCCTTCTCTTTACGGCGCAGTGGGGAGAGCACATGGCGGGGACACAGCAGGTGCGCCACAAATATCCCACCAACGAGGAGGACGAGGAAAGTCCTGAGGCAGAAACGTCCCGATCCCGGAGCCTGAAATTCAAGGCCTCCAATATGTCATTTGGAGAAATGTTGGAGATGGTGGACATATTAAAGAGGAGCGACTATGATGGGAAGTATGGGCCTTACCTCAACCCCAATGTCCGCAAGGCCAAGATCATGTCTAAAGTTGTGAGGAGGCTGTACAATCATTTTGGGGTACAACGATCCAAGGAGCAACTGAGGAAACGCTGGTCAGACCTGAAACTGAGGGAGGCCGATCAGTACAGAAAGATCAAGCGAATTCTTCAAAAAAGTAAGTAGTTGTGTTTTGTGTTTGATTTCTTGCTTGCATACTGCTCCATGTGGTTTGATTTTTACAAAGTTGTACATTCCAAAATGGCCACTTTCATGTTCGTCTGTGCATTCGATCGTACTCAGCCTCGATCTTTCTGCCACTGTCATGGTCGTGTGTGTGTGTGTCCATTCGATCGTACGCAACGATCGGCCACTTATAATACGATGTTTGGTGTTTTTTTTGTGGAAAGGAAGTTTGTTCTCACTAGAAATGTCATCAAGAATGTAAAGCCAATTTATTCAATGTAAAGGAGAGGTCACCCAGTAGCTGTTTACCCATCTGGACTCTAGAGCACTAGTGCTGGGACACCCAAACCCCCTTTTTATTAGGCTTTTCCACACATGTGCTCAAGTGGATACTAGAGGGGGGTCTCCATCACACAAACTTCTACCAAAAAGCTAGTCAGTTTAGCACCTTTACAAAGTGACTACATTCATGTAGTTGGCATTTGTAACTGGCCAAACAAAAATTGTGTCCGTCACTTTCAAGCAATGTTTGTCATTTCCTATTTCTGCCCTCAATAGATTGTGTTGCTAAATCTTCCTTTTGTACATTCTCATAGGGGAGCGAAAACTTGGCCCGTCTGAGGAAACCCCAAAACCAACACCTCCCAAAAAAGGTGAAACAGCAGAAGCAGAGGAGGAGGAGGAGGAGGAAGGAGAGATCATCGAACTTGGAGAAATTGTCACCACAACAGGTGAGTGTGGGAGAACACAGCTACTGGTAAGCTAATCAATGTATGGCTGCCTCATTTCCAACACCCGATTTTTGTTTGTTTGTGGTTTTTAGGTGACGTGGATGTTGTGGAAGAAAAATCGCACTTTACCACAGAGAGTGCCCACGTACTCATCGGGGAGATAATGGTCTGCAATAGAGATCTCGATTACATAAAGCAAAACATCAATGATGTTCAACAAAAATTAAAGAACATCATTGATGTTTTAGGAAAAATATGAAAACGCACCAAGTAATTAACACACATTTGTGCCAGCTTCTGAACACATTTAAGAATTTAAGAACTGTGTGAAATTTGGAACATGCACACATTGTGTCCACATGTGCTAGCTCCCATCATGGTGGATGAATGCCAACGTTTTTTTGGGGGTGCAACCACTTTACGAACTACGAAAGTGGTTGCGGTGAAGGGGTTGCACCCCCAAAAACGTCCATTCATCCCCATGATGGAAAATGGCACTTTTGAAGCTTCTAGGCATGTGTTTTACCATCTAATGACCATTTTCAGACCCAAATTGTGTGCATGTTCTAAATTTCCACTTTCCAGGGGTGACCCCCCCATGTGATGAAGGCAAGATCAAACACACTTTGAACATATAGTCATGTCTGATCTTGTCTTCACTTTACAAAGTTGAACTTTCCAAGTTCATAGGTTCTGTTTTGCTCCATGCCTGGTTTTACCAATTGCGGAATGTTTCTAAACAATGCTGTAAATAACCAAGATGTTGTCAGTTTGGGCGTGAAGATTGTAAACGCACTTGTGAATGTTTTCCAAGTAAACTTTTTTATTTTTTCTAAATGTGTGGCTTCCTTATTTAAAAAACACAATGCATTATGTATGTCAAATGGAAAGGATATGGGGGGCAATTGGTGTTATTTACTAAAGGCAAGTCCACTTTGCACTGCAAGTTTCTTTTCCAGGGCACTTTTTCACTGCACTTGTAGAGCATAGTGGATTTGACTTATGTAAATGACACCCACAGTGCTTTGTACGAAAACACGGAGCACAGCATTTTTGAGAATACACACATGTCTGACCTGGTGATGAAAAGGAGTATTTTGGGTGTCAGTTATGCAGTACAAACCTTATCTAGACCAAAGATTAGGTAGCAAACACACAACATGAGACTAATCTTTTTGGGAAGAAGACACTGTTACCTCCTTTTGCCCAGAAAGTGCATTCCCACTGTCGAAGGCAAAGGGAAAAAATTTCAAGGTAAAATAAGCTAAAAAGAATAGTGAAATGACAAGAAATCATAGGTTGGTTGAAATATCAGATTTATTAAAAAATGCCTCTCACACATCGTCAGGCAGAGCAATGGCCCCCCTACCCACAAAGTACTCCATATATTGCTCACGGACCACGCGGGCATTTAGAGGGGGCAAGCCTGGACGTGCCACTTGAAGGGCTGTGAGGTCCGCATTTGGAGGGCCCTCCACATCTGGGCCAACGGGCACCACATAGTTCCTGTTATGTCTTTTGAGGAAGTTGTGCAATATGCAACAGGCAAGAACTATGTGGTTCAGTTTGTATTCCGCCAAGTGGAATTGCCGTCAAGAACAGGCGGAAGCGGCTGGCCAGGATGCCAAAAGTGTTCTCCACAACTCTTCTGGCTCTGGACAGCCTGTAGTTGAAGACCCTCTGGTCTGGGGTGAGGGTCCTCATCGGGAACGGCCTCATCACATGGGGAGTCAACGCAAACGCTTCATCTGCGACAAAGACGAAGGGGAGTCCTTTAGCATTCTCCTCTGGAGGTGGCAAGCACAGACTGCCACTTTGGAGACGCCAGTAGAACTCCGTGTGCGTAATGGCACCACCATCCGAGATCCGGCCGTTCATCCCCACGTCCACATACATAAATTCATATGTTGCCGACACCACCGCCAACATCACTACACTATTAAACCCTTTATAATTATAATAGTGGGACCCCGAGTTGGGCGGTGGGACAATGCGGACGTGTTTCCCATCAATTGCCCCTCCGCAGTTAGGAAAGTCCCAACGGCTGGCAAAGTGGGAGGCCACAGTCTGCCATTCCTGTGGCGTTGAAGGGAACTGTGGAGTGAAACAAGAAAAAAAAATTAGTCACTTTGCACATAAACATTGCAAGCAGATTAGACAATCAACATCTTGGAACAAGAGCATTGTATAAAATTGGAGGCTGGAAAGTATTTGCACAGAAAAGTAGAGGCTCCCCTTCACAGATTACTCACCCCCCATCAATCCCCACACTTCTGATGGGCCATTGGCAATAACTAGGGTTTTGGGGGGGGGGGGGGGTTGTTGGACAGGTAACCCTCTGCACTTCATTGATTGGCAAATGGCTCAATAATGTGTGCTAGTTTGGCCAGACCCTCTTTACTTAACACTATTGGCAGCCCCCAGTAAAGCTAAACTAACATTTCACCCCCCCCCCCCCCCAAAAAAAAAAGGAAAGCACATTGTGACATTATGAAATTACCAAGCAAGCTAATAGGAGGGAAAGAACACAAAAAAATAGGAAATGGAAAGTATGGAGGCAGCCCCTTGCACTACATGCTTTGCAGAATTCATCCCTAAAGATGCCCACTATAAAGAGGTAGGTATATAGTGTGTATTGACCTTGGGAAAGCCAGCAGATAGAGGATTGGTACCATCTGACAGAGCAGTTGGGGGAGGGGGTTCCTAATGAGTTTGCCCCCCCCCCCCCCACCAAAAACAAGAAAAAAAAGGGGCTCTACATGAAGTAAACCACACAGCAAACATTTGTGCATATTTTAGGGGGTGTTTGGGGGCAAAAAATCCTATGCAGCAGACAAAATACATTGCTTAAGTGACTAGGCCATAGATGTCTATTGGGGCAGAAGAGCATGCTGGGGAGGTAAGTGAAGGGAAAAATGCATGAAGGAGAAAAGGGGCACAGCATATTAGAACATATTGCAATCATGGTAATTAGGGAAGGAGGTCAAAAATAGAAGACATTAGCAAAAAGAACATACATAGAAGGGAATAGTAATGGAGAAATGTTACCTTAATATAGTCCTCCTGCAGGACCTCGATGATGGCAGAACAGGTCTCTGGAATAATGATTCCCAGGGCCTGGGGAGAGATACCTGAAGAGAACTTCAAATCCTGAAGACTTCTCCCTGTCGCCAAGTACCTCAACGTGGCAACAAGCCTCTGCCCCTGGAGTAATGGCTTGTCTCATGCAGGTATCCTGCCGGCTGATAAAGGGGGTCAGCAAAGCCAAAAGACGGTGAAAATCGGGGTCCGTCATCCTGAGAAAGTTCCTGAAATCATCAGGATTATTCTCCTGGATCTCACGAAGCAAAGGCATGTGCGAGAATTGGTCACGCTGAAGCAACCAATTCTTGGTCCACATACTCCTCGTCACTCTGTTCATGGACGGGTCTTGGCTCAAAGCTAGAAGCCCGACACCAATTCCGCGTACAGCACAAACTCGGCGACGAGTACGCACGGGAAACATCGCTCACAAGGTCACAAAGGGTCAGCTGGTCAGAACGGACAAACAGAAAGCACCGATAAACAGCAAGGCCTGAAAGAACGAAATGAATACCAGAAACGAGCAGACAATAAGCAGTGCAAATCAAAGCGTCCTATATCAAGATATAGGCCGCAATGACCAACAAATGCGAACTGACTACACGCACTAATAAACAGATACGCACGACAAGCACAAACTGAAGAGCAGTAACGATCTGAGTCAGAAAACTGAGAAGCGCGAATCTTAAGTCACCAAACTTCGACTAACTCGCGATAAACACGGGATCAGCAGAAGGAGCCCAACGGGTGCCTGACGTGGTGCTGAACTTCCCTTTTCTAATCTCGTGGACGACGACTTACGTCACGACGTTTTTGCAGACCGGATATTCCGACAACGTAGTCCGACCGTGTGTACGCAACACCAACATCGGACAAAGTACGACGGACAGAATCCGACCGACCTGGTCCGCGGATTGTCCGACCGTGTGTATGGGGCTTTATAGTGTTGGTGGTCCTAGAAAATGACAATTGCTGTTTTTAACATTTAGCTCCTTAAATGGGGTTCAGATTCGGCATCCAAAGTTTAGCAATGTTCACCAAACGTGCCTCGGACTGGACCCAGGTATGTTCAGCTCATCCCCACAGATCATGACCATTATGGATTGATATATAGTTTTATTTTTTTGCATTCCTTTATAGTTTTACTATAGTACAGAAACAAAAAGCAGGACAAGAGAAATACAATAAAGGCACATATGGCACAACCCACCTGTAAAGTGCCCCCACAGCAAGCAGCTTGCTATAGGGGCACCCAAACCGATCTGCAGCTCTGTGTGTCTATTCAGACATGGAGCTGCCATTCGGCCCCCGCCCCCTCTCTCTCTCCTGATTGGCTAACTGACTTTAATGGACAGCAGCGTGAGCCAATGGCACCGCTGCTATGTCTCAACCAATCAGGAGGGAGAGGAACTCGTGGACATCGCTGGATAGCGATGGAGCTCAGGTAAGTATTAGAGGGTGCTGGGGCGGCTGCTACACACAGAAGGCTTTTTATCTTAATGCATAGAATGCATTAAGATAAAAAAAAAATCTCTGCCTTTACAACTCCTTTAAGCTCCAGCATTGGTGATGTTAGGAGTAATAGTAATCCCCAGCACTTGTGTCATGGGCAGCAATAGTAAACACTAACACTGGTGTAAGTGGCCGCAAAAATACCCACTGACTTGTCAAGGCTAGTAAGGTTAACCCCTCTCATTGGTAATCAATGGCTGGCTGTAACAATAAACCCTCTCCCAGCATTGGTGGTCAGTGGCTGGCTTGAACAATAAATCATCCCCTTAGCACTGCCAATCAATGGCTGGCTGGAACAATAAATCCCCACCCCATTCCAGCATTGATTGTAAGCGACTGGCTGCATTAATAAACCCTCTACCCAGAATTGCTGGTCATGAGCTGGCTAAAAAAGTTTCCCCACCCCCAACAGCATTGGTGGTAAGTCGCTGGCTCTACCTGGGGTTGTCATCTTGGACCCTGTGCTCCCCTCACAAAATTCCCTAGCAGTTTCATGGTGAACATGTTTTTAATATTCCCTGTTGGTCTAATGGGGCACTCTGTAAAATATATATCCACCACTTATTGGCTCTGCAGCTCACTTTTAGTGTCACGTAATGGCAGCACACGCCAGAGCATGCCATGACTATGGTAATAGTGCCAGCTCTAAACTACAAAACAAACCTCTTCGCTCTCACCAGTTTAGTGAATGAAACTGAAGCAATCAAAGTTTCCAACTTTCCAATAATTTAAGCCTAGTACACACAGGCTGAATGTCGGCCGGCATCGGCCGGATCAATAGAAACCTGTCAGGGTGTTAGGAAAAATCCAAAAGCAGCTCCCTGTGAATAAATCAGCTTATTTACACAACCAGAAGTGCAGATTAGGATTAGTGATGAGAGCTCTGATACATAGCAAAGTATCCGTAAACCAGCTGACGGACAGGTAAATATGAAACTGTTTTCTTTACAGGGTACTGTACTGTTTTTGGATATTTTTTAACCATCCATGACAGGGTCACTGTAAGGATAATAAGGGAAAGCTTGAACCCTGAACACCTTTTAATTACTGTCTGTTATAGATTTTCTCTCACTTCCTGTCTGATAAACCCATTGTTACCAATACAGAAAACAACACAACCCCAGACGGCATAAAGAAAAAACTTTTTTAACTCATCTAAACTTTATCCAAAGTTAAAAACTGAAAGTTTTTGCTGGACATTAATGCCATGTACACACGGCCGGACTTTTCGACAGCAAAGGTCCGACGGAACGAATCCGTCGGACAATTTGACTGTGTGTGGGCTTCATCGGACCTTTGCTGTCGAAAAATCATACGGACTTTAGATTTAGAACGTGTTTCAAATCTTTCCGACGGACTCGAGTCCGGTTGAAAAATCAGTTCGTCTGTATGCTAGTCCGATGGACAAAAACCGACGCTAGGGCAGCTATTGGCTACTGGCTATGAACTTCCTTATTCTAGTCCGGTCATACGTCATCACGGTCGAATCCGTCGGACTTTGGTGTGATTGTGTGTAGACAAGTCCGATTAGAGTTTAATGAGAAAGTATAAGAAATAAAATGGGCCCAGAGTGTATCCTGTGTTGGTTTTCTTCTTATTTAATGCCATAGTCCATTAGCCACTTGACCTCCAGAAGTTTTACCCCCTTCATGACCAGGCCAATTTTTAGGTACTGCATTATTTTAACTGACAATTGCACGGTCAAAAAAAAAAAATGTAAATTTTGAGAAAACAAATATATTTTTTACTTTTTGCTATAAAACATATCCAATAAAAAATAAAAAAAAATGTATTTCTTCATAAATTAGGTATTCTGCTACATATTTTCATATTTTTGGTAAAGCAAATCACAAAAAGCGTATATTGATTGATTTGCACAAAAGTTATAGCGTCTACAAACTATGGGATCATTTGATTTACTTTTATTTTTATTTTATTACTTTTACTAGTAATAGCAGCGCTGAACGACTTATAGCGGAACTGCCATATTGCAGTGGACACTCTGACACTAACTGACACTTTTGAGACTTTTTGGGGACCGGTGACACTAATACAGTGGCCAATGCTAAATAAATATGCACTGTCACTATATTAAAGACCCTGGCTGGGAAGGGGTTAACATCAGGGGCAATCAAAGGGTTAACTGTGTGCCTAGCCAGAGATGGAATTTATTCCCTGCTTTGCAAGGACACAAATTATATGCCTTCCCTCCTGTCAGAACTGAGATCTGCCTTGTTTACATAGGCAGATCGCAGTTTTGCCTCTCGGCCGAACAATCAGCAGATGCCGGCGGAAATCAGGTACCATGCATACGCTGATTGGCTTCCGCTGTGTGTAATCACAGTGGAAGCGAGCCGCCGATGGCACAAATGTGTGCCCCCTACCTGGAAGTGTCATATCACATATATATATATGTATATATACGTGATCTGGTGCACAGGTGCCGCCCTGTAGCAGTAAAACTGCTACAGGGCGGACCTGAAGTGGTTAAAATCACACAATAATAGTGAACAAACAAGGAAAAATTGTGAAACAGCTAAATTTAGGTATAAATAACTTGCCTGCAACAGTTGACTTAGCATATACTGCTTGTTATTGTTTCTGTAAATAAAAGGATGCAGAAAATGTGTCTGTGAATTTGATATATTTTTTTTACAGAAAGTCTGAAATGGTTAAATGGTTCCTTTGAAAGTTTTTCTCTTCCAATGTGTCAAACCTAGAGGAATATTCAATAGCATAAACAAAAAAACCTGACAAGTACATTAAAAATGTAATAAGGGTAACATAACATTTTGTAACTACAGAAGAATAAACTCACAGCATTCTGTTATTTGAAGGCATGCCAGCCTGTTTCAAAATGAGATGTTTACTGCAGTACTTGTATATTTTTTATATTCTATTGTTATTTCAAGCTTCTTCTGAATCCAAATTCACAAAATCTTTCATGTCTTTTCTTGCAACGGAAGACAAGTGAATCTGTTTTATCACTCAAAGTAAGGAACTTGTTTTGTCTTTCACAAAAGAAACAATAAAAAGGGCTTTTTTGAGCCAAATATCTTTAGAGACTGTTATTTACATCGGCCAAATACACAATATGTGCAGCATTGTTCAACAAAGGGGGAAACTCCTTATTAATCCCTACAATGTTAATTATTTCAAAGATTTAAAGTACCAATAAATAAAATAATACAAGTATCCTTTAAAAAAAAAATTTTTTTGCTAATTAAAATGTTTTCACACCTGTACAAATCTTGAAATATTGAAAGTGATTCTATTGGCCATTTTCAGCTAAGGAGTGACACCTGTAGAATCCTTCAAATGGCCTTAGAAAGCAAATCTTCCTTCAGAATCAAATTATTTTTGAGTATCTTCGATTCTGCTAACTTCCAGATGCATTCATATATAGGGATGGGCCGAACACCCCCCCCCCCCCCTTCGTTCAGTTCACACCTGAACATACAGCACAGGCAAAAAATTTGGCAGCACACACGAACACCGTTACAGTCTATGGGAGACGAACATGAATAATCAAAAGTGCTAATTTTAAAGGCTTATATGCAAGTTATTGTTATAAAAAGTGTGGGTCCTGCCCCAGGGGACATGTATCAATGCAAAAAAAAGTTTTACAATTTTTTCGGGAGCAGTGATTTTAATAATGCTTAAAGTGAAACAATAAAAGTGAAATATTCCTTTAAATTTTGTACCTTGGGGGTGTCTATATTATGCCATTTTTTTTGGGCGCGGGGTTCCCCTTAAAATCCATACCAGACCTGAAGGGTCTAGTATGGATTTTGAGGGGGACCCCATGCCATTTATTTTTAAATTTTGGCGTGGGGTTCCCCTTAATATTCATACCAGACCTCTAGGGCCTGGTATGGAATTTGGGGGGACCCCCACTCATTTTGTTTTTTTTTTTGATTCGGGGTTCCCCTTAATATTCATACCAGACACAAAGGGTCTGGTAATGGACTGGGGGAATCCCATGCCATTTTTTTCAATTACTTTTATCTGTATTGCCCGGGACCGACAATTCATTATAGCCGCGAGAAGTTTTAAATCGCTTTTTTTCCTTCAGAAATGTAATTTTGTGCAGGGACTGTTCTAAACACGGGAAAAATGCGCCACTTTACAGGCATACTATAGACACCCCCAGGCACAAAATTTAAAGGAATATTTCACTTTTATTGTTTCATTTTAAGCATTATTAAAATCACTGCTCCTGAAAAAACTGAAGTTTTTAAAACATTTTTTGCATTGATACATGTCCCCTGGGGTAGGACCCAGGCCCCCAAACACTTTTTATGACAATAACTTGCATATAAGCCTTTAAAATTAACACTTTTGATTTTTCATGTTAATGTCCCATAGACTTTAACGGTGTTCTTGCGGCTTTCGAATTTGCCCCGAACACCGCATATTGTTTGTGTTCTGCAGAACACCTGAATGACCAAAGATCAACCGAACTTATGACCAGGCCAAACCGTTCACCCATCCCTATTCATATATAGATTATATTGCTGAATACAAATAGGTAATAAAACAATACCAGACAAGCAGAGTCACATCTTTGTATAGCCAAAACTTTTATTTTTGTTTTGTATAGAGTAGGGAAGTTTAAATCCCCTATCAGATAATTTTTTTGCAGTCTGTGTCCAAGAGATTTAATTTCACTTCCTGTCCTTGAGTCCCCGTTCACACTGGTGGAATGTGGGAACTAGCGTGATTCCTGTGCGGCTCCCCCATTGCATTTAACTCGCAGACAGTACACAACTGCTCCCTGCGAACCGCTGCGGGTATCAATGTAAAGTGACACCCCCAAATAGTTTTTCAGAACGCAGTGTGAACTGTGAAATCAAATAGAATCTGATTGCATTGGGTCTGAACACCCATGTGATTCCATTCCAGTGCAGGCCAAAAAAAGGGTCCTGTACCATTTTGGTGCGAATGTATGGCTGAATTTGCATTGCACAGATATTGCATGTGATGTGCACAGCAATGCGGTGCGAATCACATGTGATGTCTGGGATTGCATAAGTGCGAACCCAGCCTAAGCCTGGATTCACACCTATGTATTTTTAGGGCTTTTTGCATTTTTCAGATTTGCACTAATGAAAGTGTTCCATAGGAAACCATGTTAAATGGACTGTAGTGCAAATCTGCAAAATGCAAAAAGCACAAAAAATGCATTGGTGTGAACCAGGCCTTAGACCTAAGTCACACGAGCGTACTGATTGCAAAGCACCGTCTTCAGCCGTGTGGGATTCACAGGTGTTTCATGCAGCGGCGCGTAGGCACTGGCAGCCTGTTGAAATCTTTAACCGGCTGCTAGATGGCTGCAAAGAGTCTTCCACATGCATACCTAACACATCCATGCAGGTCTAATGCAAGGGTCAGGATGCACACAGACTGCATTCCGATCTGTGCATTGGACCCCCACATGCATGGGATGCATATGGCAGTTTGTGTAGCCAGCAGCCCGTCATTGATTTTAACAGGTGGCTGGAGACAGACCTTCGTGAGGGCATACAGATTGGTACGCCCAATATGCATTCACATACATGTGAATGTGACATAAAGGACAGGAAGTGAAAGTGTTTTCCCTCTAAACAGCTGTCAGAGGATCAGGTGTCCAAGTGAAAGTTTTCCCCTCCACTCATGCTCTGATGACAACTATAAATTTGTGGATTTCCCACTACTTTATCTTTATCTTGATAACACTGGTCACCAGGACAAATAGAGAAAATCTAGCTAGCGGGGACACAGACAGCAATAAAAACTTGACAGGAGTTGACAGTTCTAATTTTTTCCAACTCTAAAAAAATTAAAACGTGGTTCTGGTTATACATACATTTAAAATGTCTAAGTTATTTGCTTTTTAGATTTAATCTGTTAAACATATTTATATTTTAGTGATTCCTGTGTAACAGCAAGGAAAGCACTAAAGCTAATCTAGAAGAAGCATCATTGTGTAAATTACCCAGACGTTTAAAGTTGGTAAGATAAATGACAGTGAAGCTGAATTTGTTTTAAACATTACTGCCAAACTTTAGGACACTTGGGTGGCCTGTAGTAGAGAGTGTGATCCATGGGGTGGGTGGGGGAAATAATTGGAAATAATTGGAACTGACCCCCCTGCAACAACTGCAAGCCTGTGGGAGGAAGAGGAGGAGAAGCCAGCTTTCAGTTACTGCAGGGAGATCAGTTCCAGTAATTCCTCCACCCACTGCACCAATCACATCCTCTGTCTACATACTCTTCCCCCTGCTGCCCGGGGCCCCCTATTGTGTGTCCCATGCTGTGTGCCGTTTCCCTCCACAGCTTCCTTCCTCTCCCTCCCTCTGGCTGCTGTGGGTACACAGGGGTATCTTCAGGATGCCAAGTGGGGGTGGGGGCAGTAAATATATTATATTTACTGCCCCTTCCTTTCCTAAAAGAACAAAATAAATAAATGAGGAGAACATGAAACAGGAAAACTGTGGGACTGTGTCAAGAAATTAGAAAAGTAGTATTTTTTAATTATAAAAAAATATACGTTATTATTTGTCAATAAAAACATTTTCATAAAAATCCCTTGTTGCATGTAAAATTCAATTCATATATTTGTACAGACACTACCGCTCTACATGTTTGGCTTCGAGTGAGCTTCTTCAGGAAATTCTAGAGTGCTGTATGAAATGATTACTAAAAAAGTAAAAACAACAAAACTGGGATTATCTACTACAAAATGTATAATTTATTTACAGTTTATCAAAATAAAATACACTTATATATATATATATATATATATATATATATATATATATATATATAAAATATCGCCAAAAGAACGGAATTTTACAATCGAACATTAATTGTTGAAACATTAGAGGACCTACCGAGTATGCAAACTTTACACAATGTGACGCCTAGGCATTTAATTTCTAAGTATTTCCAGCAGACAAATCCATGTCAATGGCATGATAACCCCCCGTGGAGTTGTCTGCTGGAAATACTCAGAAAGTCCCACAGTTTTCCTTTTTTCATGTTCTCCTCATAAAAATTGGGATGTGGTGTCCTCTCTGACCAGGCAACCCTAAAAATTCTTCTTGTCATAATAAACAATGTTCAGTATGCTTCAGTTTATGAATGAACATGAGCCTCTGTATAGAGCATCTCCTGCTCATTCATCTGCAGTGCAGCTGAGGCTGCAGAGGAAGGTTTGAGGATCTATGTCCTCTGTTCCTTTTTTTGTCCCAAAAGTGAGACATCAGGGGTCTCACCCCTGATATCTCAGCAAAGACTCCCCAACAGGACTGAGAATTAAAAAAATAATAATAATAAAAAAATTGTAAAAGATTATTTTCTAAATTGTAAAAAAAAATGCAAAGAATATTTATAAAAAAATGAAGCGTTCATTCGCACATGATCTCATATAGTCTGAATGAGCGGTTTGTTTGTGCAGCTGGAGCCGCCTGTTACTCCCTAGGGGGACACAGTGGCTGTAGGTGTGAAGGTGTAGTGGGCCTCAAAACGCTGTTTGTGTTCTGGGTCATACACCTGCACCCACACAACTCTCAAATTAAGATCTGCAGCTGTATTTGTACAGCTGCTGTATCCCCATAGCCAGGGCTCGAGTCCTGCGGGAACGCGTGGGAACCGCGTCCCTGCACTTTTTTCACAGCAGGAACGTAGTTCCCTTTGCTGGACTAGAGCCGCCCAAGCCGATGCATGCAGAGTAGCGCAGGAAGCGTCTGTCTGTAATAAGTTCTCTCTCATGTCACTCAGCGCTGCTCGCTCCCCGGCGGCTCCTCCTCTCTTCTTGTCTATTCCCATTGGCTTGTGACATCATCTGGGATAGACGAGAAGAGAGGAGGGGCCGCCGGGGAGCAAGCATCGCTGCATGACATGAAAGAGAACTTATACAAAACTGGGATTATCTACTACAAAATGTATAATTTATTTACAGTTTATCAAAATAAAATACACTTATATATATATATATATATATATATATATATATATATATATATATATAAAATATCGCCAAAAGAACGGAATTTTACAATCGAACATTAATTGTTGAAACATTAGAGGACCTACCGAGTATGCAAACTTTACACAATGTGACGCCTAGGCATTTAATTTCTAAGTATTTCCAGCAGACAAATCCATGTCAATGGCATGATAACCCCCCGTGGAGTTGTCTGCTGGAAATACTCAGAAAGTCCCACAGTTTTCCTTTTTTCATGTTCTCCTCATAAAAATTGGGATGTGGTGTCCTCTCTGACCAGGCAACCCTAAAAATTCTTCTTGTCATAATAAACAATGTTCAGTATGCTTCAGTTTATGAATGAACATGAGCCTCTGTATAGAGCATCTCCTGCTCATTCATCTGCAGTGCAGCTGAGGCTGCAGAGGAAGGTTTGAGGATCTAAAAACCGCGTCCCTGCACTTTTTTCACAGCAGGAACGTAGTTCCCTTTGCTGGACTAGAGCCGCCCAAGCCGATGCATGCAGAGTAGCGCAGGAAGCGTCTGTCTGTAATAAGTTCTCTCTCATGTCACTCAGCGCTGCTCGCTCCCCGGCGGCTCCTCCTCTCTTCTTGTCTATTCCCATTGGCTTGTGACATCATCTGGGATAGACGAGAAGAGAGGAGGGGCCGCCGGGGAGCAAGCATCGCTGCATGACATGAAAGAGAACTTATTACAGACAGACGCTTCCTGCGCCACTCTGCATGCTGGCAAGTAAGATCCCCAGATGTGTCCTGTAATGTGCCCCCTGATGTGCCCCATGCCCTGATGTGCTATGTGCCCCATGCCCTGTGCCCTAATGTGCCCCATGCCCTGATGTGCCCCATAATGTGCCCCGATGTGCCCTGATGTGCCCCATGCCCTGATGTGCTATGTGCCCCATGCCCTGATGTGCCCTGATGTGCTATATGCCCCATGCCCTGATGTGCCATGTGCCCTGATGTGCTATGTGCCCTGTGCCCTTATGTGCCATGTGGCCTGTGCCCCATAATGTGCCCTGATGTGCCATAATGTGCCCCGATGTGCCATGTGCCCTGTGTCCTGATGTGCCATGTGGTCTGATGTGCCCCATGCCCTGAGGTGCCCCATGCCCTTATGTGCCCCATGTCCTTATGTGCTATGTGCCCCATAATGTGCCCTGATGTGCTATGTGCCCCATAATGTTCCCTGATGTGCCCTGATGTGCCATGTGCCCCGTGCCCTCATGTGCCATGTGCCCTAATGTGCCCCATGCCCTGATGTGCTATGTGCCCCATAATGTGCCCTGATGTGCTATGTGCCCCATAATGTGCCCTGATGTGCTATGTGCCCCATAATGTGCCCTGATGTGCCCCATAATGTGCCATATTGTGCCCTGATGTGCCCCGAGCCCTGATGTGCCCCATGCCCTGATGTGCTATGTGTCATGTGCCCTGATGTGCTATGTGCCCTGTGCCCTGATGTGCCATGTGGCCTGATGTGTCCCATGCCCTTATGTGCCCCGTGCCCTTATGTGCTATGTCCCCTGATGTGCTATGTGCCCCATAATGTGCCCTGATGTGCCATAATGTGCCCCGATGTGCCATGTGCCCCGTGCCCTGATGTGCCCTGTGCCCTGATGTGCCATGTGGCCTAATGTGCCCCATGCTCTGAGGTGCCCCATGCCCTGATGTGCCCCGATGTCCTATTTTTTTGTTTTTTGGTGGGGGAGTGGATCTTGGGTGGGAGTTCCCACACTTTTTTCCCCAGAACTTGACCCCTGCCCATAGCGTAACATAGACTGCCTTCACACAGCTCCAGGCAGCTCCAGACACATAAGAAAAACACTGATTCAAACTGTACAGGCCACAGCAACCATGTTAATGTGCCCCAAGACCTAATTCACACACAAAGCATATGCTGTGTTTGTGTCTGGTAATAATGATTTTAGTGTATTTTTTAGCAAAAATTTAATTTTGATATTTATTTTTTTGGGGGGCATGTCAAGTAGGTTGTACGGGGCTCTGTGATTTCTAATAGCAGCCCTATCTGTGTCAGTCTTCAATCTATCTATCTGTATCTGTAAAGCCCCTTTAATCCAAGGCCCTGGGCTTCACCACAAGCTGGAATAAAGTCATTTCATCTTCAAGTGGGCAGTAAAGGCTTAAGCACTTGAGAGTTTGTTGAGGGGAGTTGGGCTTAGCATCAGAGAACAGGGCTAAACCTTAATTTAAGAAAAAGTAAAGGCTCAATGTACATCCTAGGCTTAGTATTCATGGAACTCCACAGGGAACTTTCAGGCACTGGTGGGATTTGACAAACACTTTTAATTAATGAAGGATTGGATTTTTAATATAACTTGGGACTTTGTAGTCACAACATGGATCATGAACCCCATAATGATTTGGGGAAAAAGCATTCAACGGGTAAGCTGGTGTTTGTTGCTATAATGCACGTCAGGTTGCCTACACTTTAGTACTGTTGCTACTATAAAAAAATTTTAAGCCAAATCAGGGTCACTTATGCAAAGCTGCATGGCACAACAGAGTGCTATTGGACCTTGAAATTAGAACCATACACAGCAGGTCACCTGATTATTTTGTGTGCCAGTTTGGAATATTATCCACTTCCCACCCGGCCACTGCATATGTATGGCCAGGTGGGTGCTCTCTCCTTCTGAGTGGACATTCAGGAACGTCCCTCAGAAGGAGGGGGATCGCACACGCGCGTTCCCTCGCAGCGGCGCGATCCCGATGTGCTCATGTCACCCAGACACGGCGCATCTCAGATCGTCAGGAGGGCTCTGTGATTGGCCCTCCTGATCACATCACGACCGTGTCCAATCACAGCCATAAACAGAGAGCCAGTTGCTAGGCGATCGCCTCTCCTCTCCTCACACGGAAGTTTTCGGTGAGGAGAGGAGAGCGGATCTCTGCAGCCGGCTGGTGATCAGTTGAGTATGAGCTGTTTTTTACAGCTTTTTACTCACTGATTATGAGTCTAGTGTCCCCACACTTGTCCCCATATAGTAATGATCCCCAAAAAAAACACATGTCCCCCACATATATAACAGTAAAATCACATGTCCCAATGATCATTGGTGTACATATGTCCGTGATCACACAAACCAATTATTATACACTTAACGGGATTTTTTTTACCAAAAACATGTAGCAAAATTAATTTTGGCTTAAATTTATGACAAAATTAGATTTTATTTCTTTTAAAATAGAAAGAAGAAAATATTGTTTTTTTTCCAAATTTCCGATCTTTTTTCGCTTATATCGCAAAAAATAAAGTACGGAGTCGTGAATAAATGCCACCAAAAGAAAGCTCTATTTGTGTGAACCAAATGATAAAAATGTCATTTGGGTACAGTGTAGCATGACAGCGCAATTGTCATTGAAAGTGCGAGAGCGCTGAAAGCTGAAAATTGGTCTGTGAAGGAAAGTGCCCAGTATTGATGCCGCGTACACACAGTCAGAATTTCCGACAACAAATGTTCGGTGTGAGCTTGTTGTCAGAAATTCCGACTGTGTGTAGGCTCCATCAGACATTTGCTGTCGGAATTTCCGGCGATCTCAAACTTTCCGACAACAAAATCCGTTGTCGTAAATTCCGAGCGTGTGTAGACAATTCTGACGCACAAAATTCCACGCATGCTCGGAATCAAGCAGAAGAGCCGCACCGGCTATTGAACTTCATTTTTCTCGGCTCGTTGTATGTGTTGTACGTCACCGCGTTCTTGACATTCGGAATTTCCGACAACATTTGTGTAACCGTGTATATGCAAGACAAGTTTGAGCCAACATCCGTCGAAAAAAAAAAAAAAACACGTTTTTTGTTGTCAGAAAATGCGATCGTCTGTACGCGGCATAACAGGATCCTGTTAGAATAAAGGCAGGGAAGTTGCTATAGCTGACTTTTTTTTTTTAACATGATTATTTAGGGACCATAATTTTTTCCTTCATTAATTACTTTATTAATTCACTGACCTAGAACAAGCATGAGCATATTAGGGTTTTTGATGTAGACAAGTCTGATTCAGGGTTACAGCCTTGGAACATGCGCCATTCCAAGGCAAGTCATTTATGACAGCTAGTGTATTTCTGTCCATACAGCTTTCTTCAGTTCCTGGTATTAGATGCCTCCACACTTTCTCCCCCAGACTCTGAGCCAGAGACAGAATTTCACAGAACTTTCCCCAATGTCTACTGGTAGGAGAATGTAATATGTGTTTGGTATTAAAGGAATGACAAAATAATAAAAAAAAACTGTTGCTACAACAAAAGGACCAATTTTGCAAATTGCATTACAGGCTATGGGATCATATGACTTTAGTTTATGTATATTTTCTCTTTATATTTTTATGAACTCCTTTTTTTCACACTTTTCTATGCCACTGAAGCATTTTCTGCAGGATTTTAGAAGGAACATTCACATTAGTCATTCACATTAGCCTCTGATCCTAATAGTTGCTTACCATTTAATGTCTATACACAGTCATACACACACTCATACAAAGTAAACTAAATTTTGGGGGCAAGCCATGTAACCTACAAACTTGCCAGACAACCAGACAAACAAGCTATAAATGTATAAACTACATTCATATAGCGGTGGGAATAGAACCCAAGACTCGAGCGCTGAAGAGCAAAAAGTGCTAACCACTTGAACATCATATTGCACTTTGTAAACCGTTCATTCTAATTTATGTTTCTGAATTTTTGTGGGTACTAAATTAATATTTTGCTACATTCCTTATTGTTGTCATTCTATTTCTACAGTTTATCATATGCAAACAGTTAACAATATTTTTATATCTATTAGAATGAATGTCTCCATCTTCTTCACTCCATGTTGTATTACATTGGTCAAAAGGTCAAAAGCAGTTGTTAACTGATAAGGATCAAACAAAAACAAAGAATTACAAATAGGACAAGCAATTGTAATTTCTCATGTCTTTTCTGACAAAGGTATTTTACATACCCAGTCTTTAAACAGCTATTCTTAGACATCGTTAGAAATGAATGCACTCTATGAATACCAAATTATCTATTTTCTAAAGAATTTGTATGGACATGGCCAAAATGTATTCTCAAACCTCCCTCTCTGCATCTAGATCATGTCTCAGTTTATTTTTTTTTCCCCTTTCTTTTTTTATGCAGCAAGAAATAACTTTTATTACTGCTTGTGATAACAACAACATGAGACTTCTAAAATTCTTGCAGCTGCAGGGAGCTCAGTTCCAACTGCAATAAGCACCACACCTCCAGAACTACAGCTCTCAAAAGCTCTTTCTCTACATACAGTGTGTGGACTAGCTCTGGGAATTCTGGAAGTTGCATTGCTTTGCTGAGAAATAAATCAATGTATGTACAGTATGTGGAGTGAGATAGAGAAAGGTAGGGAATAAGAAGAGATCTGTAGTCCAGCAGGCAGGGCTAATAATATTAGCGGTTCTGAAGTCAAAAGTTTTTTTTTACCTTGATGTATTCTATGCATTAAGTTAAGAAACCTTCCAGCACCATTCCCCCCTCCCTAAATACTTACCTACATGAATTCAGTGCTGTGCCCATCTGCAGGTCTTCTCTCCCCTCTATCCTCTCACAGGTTTGCCTGAGGGCAGAGGGAGCTGTTGGCTCCTATTGCTTTCAGTAAAATCCTATGAGGAGGGCGTGGACACAAATAGCCAGGCTCAACCTCATTCCCACATGTGTGCTACCACAGAAAGTGGCTTCCTTTGGGGCACACACGGAGAAAAGGCAAAGTGGAGAGTGCCGGTAGGGAACCCCAGAAAAGGAGGTGCAATATCCTTGCACACAGCAGCTTAGTATATATTTTAGTTTAAAAAAGTGAACCTTTACAACAACTTTAACATGAACGGTATCACCAAATTGTGTACTTTGTGCGCCTTAAAGGGAAATTATATAGGTTTGGGTTTTTTATTTTTTTTATTGATTTCTATAACTGATATATGGGTTAATTCACCATGCCATTGATATTTGTTTATTTGGCATTGTATAATTTAGTTAATATTATGTTACCCTTTTGTATTGATGATGCAGTAGTGCTCTCTCTTAGATCTTTACACTTGTATTAATTTTGTTAACAGGGTTTATTGTTTGGCAGATAAGATATGAAAGTCCAGTTTGTAAGCAGACTATGCACTAATTCAGCACTTCTCAACCTTTTTTCCATCACAGCATCCTTTAAAAGTATGCAAAATCTCAAGGCACTGTGTTTTTACTTTTTATTATTAAGCAAAACTAATCCCGAATAGTAAAAAATAATTTTAAGTTGTAAAGCGCTGCATAAACTGTTGGCACTTTATAAATCCTGTATAAAAATAAGAAGAAGAATTTTAAAATGTACTTGTGTATCTTTATACTATTTCCCACAACTAAAAAATAAATAAATATATAAACAAAATAAACAAATAAATACAATTTCTTACCCCAGTACACATGAGGATACCATGTAAGTGTGCATTATTTGTTGCACTGACATTAAATACAATTTTTTTTCTACCTAAAATACATTGACACTACCTACCACTAAGCCCCTGTACGCACGGTCGGACATTCCAATCACCAAATCCGTCGGATAATTTCCGACGGATTTTGTCCGAAACTGGTGTTGCACACACACGGTCGGACAAAGTTGTCGGAAAATCCAATCATTCCGAATGAGGTGACGTACAAAACGTACGACGGGACTACATACAGGGCAGTAGCCAATAGCTTTCGTCTCCGAATTTCTTATGTCTACACACGATCGGAAAAAGTCTGATCGGATTTTGTTGTAGGAAAATTTTAGATCCTGCTCTCAAAAAATTCAGACAGAAAAAGCCTGCTAGAGCCCACACATGATCGGATTTTCTGACAACATAATCCGATCAGACTCTTTCCATCGGAATATCCGACCGTGTGTATGGGGCATAACATTCGTTTTGAACAAGCCCTTAACTACCTATTTTATCTTTATTTATTTTTTTCAACAGTTGTGAAAAAGTGACTTGTGGTAATGGCCATTTTTTGACAAATGATGCAGCTGTAATATCACAGATATAAATTAAGTAGCTCTATTCTTCTTCAGGCAGTATCAAAAGATCTCATATAGGGGCAGCTTCACACTGATCTACTGAGCTTTGGCTGAAGTGCATTGTACACACGGTCTTCATGCGGGTTAGCTACATTTTCTCTAAAGCCCCATACACACGGTCGGACAATCCGCGGACCAGGTCCATCGGACCATGTCCGTCATACTTTGTCCGATGTTGGTTTTGCGTACACACGGTCGGACAAAGTTGTCGGAAAATCCGATCATTCTGAACGTGGTGACGTTTGTTGCCTACGATGGGACTACGTAGAGGCTAGTAGCCAATAGCTTTGGTCTTGTAATGTGATCTGAGCATGCGTAGCACTTTGTCCGGTCGGACAACCGTACACACGATCGGATTTGGTGTGATCGGACCGTGTTGTCGGCAAATCTTTCCAGCAGGAGATAAGACTTTGTCCGTCGGACAATCCGACGTAAGCCCCATACACACGGTCGGACTTTTTCATGGATTCTGTCCGATCGGACAATGTTGTTGAAAAATCAGACCGTGTGTATGCACCATCGGACAGTGTACGTCGGATTGTCCGACGGACAAAGTCTTATCTCCTGCTGGAAAGATTTGCCGACAACACGGTCTGATCACACCAAATCCGATCGTGTGTACGGTTGTCCGACCGGACAAAGTGCTACGCATGCTCAGATCACATTACAAGACCAAAGCTATTGGCTACTAGCCTCTACGTAGTCCCGTCGTAGGCAACAAACGTCACCACGTTCAGAATGATCGGATTTTCCGACAACTTTGTCCGACCGTGTGTACGCAAAACCAACATCGGACAAAGTATGACGGACATGGTCCGACGGACCTGGTCCGCGGATTGTCCGACCGTGTGTATGGGGCTGTACACTGTCCGATGGTGCATACACACAGTCTGATTTTTCAACAACATTGTCCGATCGGACAGAATCCATGAAAAAGTTCAACCGTGTGTATGGGGCTTTAGACTTCTATTATGTCTCATGGTTTTGGTGCATTGTCTGAAAGCTCACCAAAGTCATGAGAGATAATAGAAGCCTATGGGAAAGCACAGCTAATCTGCATTAAAACCATGAGTAACTGCCCTGCATCTGTGCTGCAACCATGAGGCAGTCATTGCTTCTGCCTGCTGCTGTGTAGTGTTCTCCAGTAGTTAGAGTGAAAAGTTACAACATATTGGGTTATGAATATTAATTATTCCTTGGCCAATCACTAAGTGGTATATTCCAGTGATGTGGGCTGAAGAAGAGGATAAAAATGTGAAGTGACCTTCTAGAAAGGTCCTCCACTCCCAGGTCTACGCTTGGAGAGAATGTGGTTTTGAGAGATCCCTTGCCTCCCAAGCCAATGCCTGGGGGAATAAACCAGAAAAAGGAAGGGTTTTGTCCTCTTAGCTGTCTGTTTTGGCCTAAATAATCCAAGCTGGCATGTGGCAGAGGCCTAGATAATCTTAATTGGCCTGTGGCAGAGACCTAAGCAGGTTAGCTGCTAATCTGGGCCTATAGAATCTACGCTGGCCTGTGGTAGATGCTTAAAATAAGAATAGTGGAAGCCAATTTGTGCCTAAAGAAGCTGGTATATGACAGAGCCCTGAAGAAACCGGATGATAGCTACCTGTTTTAATTATTGAAGATGTGTGCTGTGCAAAAAAATCTTTACCTAACCTTCTCTTTCCAAAACAATAGAGTCAATAAAATTGCAAAAAGAGGATTGAAGGTATTGAAGTCTGTCTTCTGCCATTTGTGGGTTGGTGTCTGTTGGGTGCAGCATCTACAGGAAGGGTCACCATTAGGAAGACAGGAGAGCCTGTTATAGCTCCTTTGGGGTGATAGTTCCAATACATCTCTGATATAACCCCTTTTATTCACTGGCTTCCCAGTCTCCAAAGCCTCATCCTTTGCCAGTAAAGTTGCCCATCATATTTATGGGCCAATAATGAAGCTTTGGAAAGGGACAGGGCAACATTACAGATTGAAGAGCAGGGAAAACAAAGCCTGAAGTTGGGCTTTAAAGTGTGTTAAAGTTTCTTAAAAGAAAGGTCAGCTTGAAAATGTTCAATAAATGTTATTGAAGGATAAGTTCACCTTTTTTTTTTTTTTTTCACTTTTCATAATAAATTATAATTTCTGGCCCAGCTATTCTCTCACTTACCTTATCCACGGGAGGTTTAAAATCTTGTCAGTTTTATTTAAATTTTTTCAATGATTTTCAGATTCCATCACTACTTGTAGATCATCTCTTCATGTAGGCCATTTCCCTGGCAAAGTAGCTCACTGGACATTTTGGTGTGGTGCGAGTTGCACGTTTTTTGCTGCGTTTGTCACCTGTTTTTTCCATGTGTATTTGCTTCTGTGTTTGGTGTGCCATTGATAATTAATGACACTGAAAGCGCAACTAGCTAATTTTAGGTATATAAATGTGGCCAAACACTATACAATCTGATTGTACAATCTCTTTTAGATTTACCAAAACTATGTAATAGGAGGACAACACCATCTATCAAATCACTCTGTATCCAATCAGGCAGGCCCTTGTACTACATTAGGGGCCCTGAGTCTGTCTGAAGGGACACTGGGGAAGCCAGGCAAATGAACGTGTGGAGAGATGCTGGGGATGCTGTGAAAACTTATGATGGGTGAAGGTGTGCTAATGAGGTCAGCTGGTAAACTCCGTTCTGTGTCCTACAACAAGGGTTAAGGTAAGGCCTTGTTCTCAAAATCCAAGAAAGCTGAGGTGCATTAATGGTATATAGGTACATATGGAAGCTGGTTTAAAAAAAAAGATGAACTTAGCCTTTACATACTTGATCAAACATGATTATGTTGTTTTCTGCAGTGTTTCATTTACATTATGTCTACTACAGCATTTACACTATACGCCGCATTTAAAGCTGTTCTCCATGATTCATTTAACTTTAAATAGTTTGTTTTACTTTGCTAACTGTTGCAACTTCTATGTGTGCTGTATAAACTGTATGTAGCCTCAGCTACATACATTATATAGTGCTGTTTTCCGGCAGTGGGATAAGAACTTCATGTCCCGCTCCACTCAGGCTGAGTGCTGCTCAGACATTCAGAGGAAGCTTTGTATTCTATGAATGAATTCTAGCTTCCTCTGATTGACTGAGGTGAAGAGACAGGCTGATGATACCACAAACGCCTGCAACTGTTAGTGAAGTAAATAAATTGTTTGTATTAGCTCGGTTCAAACAAACTATAAAATAAAATATAAAGTTAAACATGAAGTTAAACATAAAGATCAGCTTTAAGAGCCCTCAAATGACTGGTGTCACAGCTTATGATATATGCAGCACCACAGCTACAGTAGATCTAAATAGAGGGTAATATGGTTCTTTGTCCGATATGAGGATAGGAGGTTTAGTTTCATTTTATATTCTCCACAGCAGCTAAAACGCGGAACTCCTAATCTTTACCCTTAAACTAAGCACTAACATCAATAAATGATATGCTATATATTAACTACATCCTAAACAGTGAACCTCTGTCAATACTATAATAGTATAGGAGTCAAAAGCATACTGTGCTGTAATATCAACAAATACCATAACAACTTGCTTTAGACCAAAGATTGTTGTTTTATCATAATAATGCTTAAAGCCACATATGAATTGTTGCCATAGCTACCACCCATGAATTTGGTTTGAACTATTTGTTCATCCTCCCTACTATGTTGATCTTGGCCCCTTGGAATGCCATGAGTAAAAAGGATAGGATAGGGGATTTTGACACCCTTGACAAATATTTTTGGGAAAGTAAAAACCTTGCAGAACAACTGGAAAAAAAGTGTGTAGACTTTCAATAGGAATATGTAGGAAAAATCGTATATTTCCAGGTCTGTCCGTTTATAAATGTCAGTGGATATATCTTAGACATATCCACTGAAGAAAAGACAATCCTGATTGCAAGCGCATACCTGATATTGCGTTGCTGCACATGAGGTGTGCTGGAGACCTGGGGTGTACTTGGAGCCATGGTGATGCACAAGGGCACACTGGAGACACAGAGGCACACTGGAGACACTTGATCACACTGGGGTCAGAGGTACTTTAGAGGAACTTGTGGAAACAGGTATCTAGGGATACAAGGTGGAGGTACAGCGGCACTGGAGAGGACTGAGACACAGGAGGCACAGAGAATGGTCCTGGAGAGGCATGAGACACATTAAGCATGGACAATCCAAGAACACATGTAACAGGGAAGAAACTGGTAGCATGGGAAACTCAGCTTACCTGTAACGACACATTGTCCAAACACTGAGCCATGCACTACTTGGCTTTTTGTGCAAGTACCATTTAGTAAAGTTGTTTCCTGATCAGCTACACCACCAGCACTCCAGATGAAACCTAGAATTATTCACAGCCACGCCCCAGAAAGAAGACCTGACACTGAATCCGAAGAGCGTTGAGTGTAACAGGATCAATCTTTTCACCTCCATCTGAGATCAAGAAACTGAGTTTTTTTGATGAAAATGTCTGAAGATTTACACCAATGATTCAATCATTGCACTAAAGATACCAAGATCAGATGGCATTCGTTTCATTTCTAGTAGGTAGCTTTCTATTTAAATGAATTCTGTACATTTTTTGTTTATCGTTTTGGTTATTACATACCCGTATTTATATTTTTATATTTTATATCCAGGATTTTTTGTAGTTATAGTTTCATTAAGTTAGCCAGTCTCTGCCTTGACAAAGTAATACTATCAAATCTTCAAAACACAATGTACAAGATGGATGTTTCATAAGCATCTAACACTCGGCAGTTATAATAAGACGCTAAATCATGACCTTCAAAAGTAGTCATTCTTTCATATGAAAGTTAAGAATATGATTTAATGTACAAGACTGTGGAGAGGAATACAAATTTAATCAAACTTTCATCTGTCAAAATATAATTGGTTTTACATGAGATTTGTTCCCAAGATATAAGTTTTAACAAAAAATTGTGCCCTGGTACTTGTAGGAAAGTAGGAATGATTACCTTTTAGACTTCTCCACTGTAGTCATTTTCACAAACAATATGATACATGTTTTTTTTTTTATTTGTATTACAGTAATAAGTTAAATTTAAGACTGCATTAAATCCTAATGTTTGAAGATTAGGGATAAGGTTTAGGTTCTGAGCTACCATGAGTTTGAGGCTTAACCCTGTGTGTTCATGGACCCATGAATTAATGCAGAAATTCATGGTCTAAAAAAAATGTTTTTGCAATAAGGTTCTGCTTGGTTTTTGAGCTTTGGTTACTCACATAGAATGGCCAATAAATGAGGTTTTGTTATGTGTCAGCCCCATCACTATAAAAGCCATCTGTCATTGTGTGTTGGAGTAGTTTAGTGAGTGAAAGTCACAGATTATGCATGCATTGGTAGTAGTAGCAGGCAAGCAGGTTCTGCAAGACAATGTGGTGGTTGGGACACGCCTTCCAGAGGCAGGGCATGTCTGCCATTTCTATCTCAGAGTAGATGTGTTTTACACCCACAGCATGCAGAGTAGTTAGTTGAGTGGCTTACAAACCCTTATTCTTTTTCTTCCTCCCAGGTGTAGAGCAGCCAGTTATCTGGCACATGATCCAGCTAGCACGGAGTGGTATGCTATAAATCCATCATGGTACTGCTGGCAACTGAGAAGATTGAAGAACAGGGCACACCATATGGGCAGGTGGTGTTGCTCTATGCTTTGTACATTTGTGACAGTAGTCACCTGTACCCTCATCCTCCAAGCCCCAACTCCTCAGAATCACCAGTCTCATTCAAGTGCCCTAGAGCTTATACAACACCTTTGGCTAAGTGTTGCCCTACTGTTTTGTAAGGTAAATCCTGCTTAGTATCTTAAAGTTTGATGCTTTTTGCAATGCTCTGCCACACAATGTTTTCACAGCTGGCCCCCAGATACCAAATTCCTAATGTTGCTGCAGGGTAAATCCTGTAAAAGTGCAGCACAAAGTGTTAGGGTATTGATCTGAACCATAGCTCTTCTCACTGTGCTACCTGAGATGCTGGATAGTGCCCTTGGACAATCTTGCATTGTATCTTGTTTCTGCTGAACTGTAAACTCTTTGCTTCTCTCATGAGCTTTCAATTCAAGCCATGCCTCTGCACTTCCTGTTTGCCAGATTATTGTGCTCTCTTAGGCTGATATCATGCTCCATGCTGTCCTTATCTTTGCTACCATTTGTTACTCACTGGGCGTGTTCCTCAACGAAACTTCTTCTTGATTCTAACCTGCAACCACTTGCTACCCACCTTTGGCTTGTTTATTGACTCCACTTCTGCGGCATTGGCAACCTGGCACTAGCTTGCAAAATTTATTTTCACCATCAGGAGCTCTGGTGAAGACCAGTTAGTTCATAGACTCTGTGCCATCTGCCAGGGAAACCGTCTTGTGTGCTTATCCTGCTGGTTGGTGTGAACTGCTCTACTGCTATAGCTACTGGTCTCCAAGCCTGACCCCTGACCATGACACAATGTTTCTGCAGCTGGGCCTCAGATGCCAAAATTCTAATGTTTACTGCAGGGTAAATCCTGATTTACACTTACCGGCCACTTTGTTAGTTACACCTTGCTAGTACCGGGTTGGACACCCTTTTTGCCTTCAGAACTGACATAATTCTTCGTGGCATATATTCAAGGCATTGTAAACATTCTTCAGAGATTTTGGTCCATATTGACATGATAGCATCATGCAGGTGCTGCAGATTTGTCGGTTGCATATCCATGATGCGAATCTCCCTTTCCACCACATCCCAAAGGTGCTCTGTTGGATTGAGATCTGGTGACTGTGGAGGCCATTGGAGTACAATGAATTCATTGTCATGTTCAAGAAACCAGTTTGAAATTATTTGAGCTTTGTGACCTGGTGCATTATCCTGCTGGAACTAGCAATCAGAAGATGGGTACACTGTAGTCATAAAGGGATGGACATGGTCTGCAACAATACTCAGGTAGGCCGTGGTGTTTAAACGATGCTCTATTGGTACTAAGGGGCCCAAAGTGTGCCAAGAAATTATCCCCCACATCATTACACCACCAGCCTGAACTGTTGATACAAGATAAGATGGATTGATGCTTTCATGCTGTTTGCGGCAAATTCTGACCTTACCATCTGAATGTTGTAGCTGAAATTGAGACTCATCAGACCAGGCAACATTTTCTCAATCTTCTATTGTCCAATTTTGGTGACCATGTGTGAATTGTAGCCTCAGGTTCCTGTTATTAACCGACAGGAGTGACACTTAAGCCCCATACACACGGTCGGACTTTTTCATGGATTCTGTCCGATCGGACAAGGTTGTTGAAAAATCAGACCGTGTGTATGCACCATCGGACAGTGTTCGTCGGTTTGTCCGACGGACAAAGTCTTATCTCCTGCTGGAAATCTTTGCCGTCAACACGGTCCGATCACACCAAATCCGAGCGTGTGTACGCTTGTCCGACGGACAAAGTGCTACGCATGCTCAGAAGAAATTCTGTGACGGAAGCGCTCGGTCAGGTAAAACTACCTTTCCTAATCGACACAGCACATTCGTCACGCTGCAATGTTAAAATGTCTTTAATGCAGCGCATTCTCTTTTTCTTTACAATGCAACAAGAATGACATCTTTTAGCTGCTCCTATTCACCCGCACTTCTCACAAACTTACTTCTTTATTACTTTGCAGCATTTATACACTACATGTTTATTTTGACTCTGAACGGAAAGGAATCTTTGTTATTTTTTTACCATGATTTGTCTTTTTTTTTTTTTTTTGGGGAATACATATTTGAATGTTTTTTTTTTTTTTTTTTTTGGAGGGGGGTTGTGTGTCTCAAATTACCAAAAACACATTATTAACATTTGTATTTCTTGCTTAAATTTACTAGGAGGTTGTTTGTTGTTGGTGCCCCTTGTTAATTCTACTTTAGGATTAGTGAAATGTACCTGCTTACTCAAAGAAAAACTGTCATTGTAGCAAAGTAAAACACAATAGTCAATGATTATTTCAAATCAAAAAAACCTTTATTTAGGTCACACCAACAAACCAAAGAGGAACGCAGCCATGGTGAAACTTGGGGAATTTGCAAAGTCTTGGCCCCCCACGGCAACCATCATTGTTCAAGCGTAGAAAATTGGGGGCCTGAGGAGTACGTATATTAAGGGGAGTGCAATCTGGTCGTGAAGTCCAAAGTATCCGGAACTGCAGCAGATGCCATCTAGGTCCCCAGGCTCTGGTACTACAAGAGGCTCCATCTTCTCTCAGACCAGACTGATTGCAGGTCGTCACTCTCAGGTCTTCCTTCCACGCTTCCTTGCACGCTGTGGCTGTCGTGCTGGTGGGGTGGCAGAAGGAGGAGGAGGAGGAGGAGGAGGCGGAGCATGATAGCTATGGCAAACATGTGTGACTGGGGTCATCTCCCCAGCCCTACCCTTATTTAGGACATGGAGGATGAGCCCCTCACACATGTTGCGTTGCCTCACCTCCATACCCATCATTTTTGTGACAACCACCGAGCCAAAGGTCTCCTCGTCGGCGGGTGTGGCATGTAGGGAGTCTGAAGCCTCTCTGATCATGCGGAGCGCTGACTGTGCCGCATAACCCCCCCTTCTCGCCCTTTTGTACGGAAGGCGGAGGGGAGGGGTTTGGGTGTCAGTCAGGCTCTGAGGCCTAGCCCCCTCTTGGCTGCCACTACCCAGCTGGTTGCTGCCACTAACCCCTGCCTCCTCCTGACTGCCACCTTCCACAGCCACCTCCAAATAGAAAACCATACAATTCTCAGCCCAGCAGTTTAGATTCTGGCCCCAAATGTCTCCAACACTACTGTCAGTTGATATGTCAAACACGTTAGGAACTAAGCAATTGGGGATCCTGAATTAAGTGAACATCATTCATTATTCCCATAAATGGTAACAAAACTACTATACCTGGAACAAGCTGGGCTCCTCCACCTCTTCCATACTGGAAGGCCCAGGTTGCTCCTCGGAAGCCTCATCAGGGGTGGCCTGCGCGCAAGGAAGTGTGGAAGGAGGAGTCGAGGTTGGCTCCGTGACATCAGTCTGGTCTTTCAGAAAATGGAGACTCTGATAGTACCAGAGCTTGGGCACATAGACCTCATCTGCTGAAGTTGCAGTTTCCTCAGACTTCACGACCTTCTTGCGCTCCCTGATATACGCACTCCTCAGGCTGCCAATTTTCTTTCTTATATCATCAACAGTTGCCGTGGGGAACCTTGGCTTGACAAATTCCACAAGTTCCTCCAGGGCTGCGTGCCTCTTTGGTTTGTTGGTGTAATGTGGGTGTTTACCCTGCCATAAAATGGGAAATTCCCTGTATTTGGCAATGAAGAGGGGGAGAAAACTCATGTCGTTGAATCCCTGCATAATCTCTGCAAGACACAACACCACACAAAACCCTCTCAATTATGTCAGTCTAAACTCTCCTAATCTTCTCCATAAAGAAGCCTCAAGTTCAAATCAGTCTAGGCTAGTTATGAACCAACGTCAAATTGTACCTTCGTTTGTAGCGATCGTCTCGTGTGAGTTTTCTCTCCCCTCGTCTCCCAGATCGTGGCTACGACACAGGCGTGTGACGTTTTATATACAGTGCGCATGCGTCAAACTCCGCCCGCCCCTGACGATCTTTCTCGTCTATTCCCCACCCCTTCTCTTTACGGCGCAGTGGGGAGAGCACATGGCGGGGACACAGCAGGTGCGCCACAAATATCCCACCAACGAGGAGGAGGACGAGGAAAGTCCGGAGGCAGAAACGTCCCGATCCCGGAGCCTGAAATTCAAGGCGTCCAATATGTCATTTGGAGAAATGTTGGAGATGGTGGACATATTAAAGAGGAGCGACTATGATGGGAAGTATGGGCCTTACCTCAACCCCAATGTCCGCAAGGCCAAGATCATGTCTAACGTTGTGAGAAGGCTGTACAATCAGTTTGGGGTACAACGATCCAAGGAGCAACTGAGGAAACGCTGGTCAGACCTGAAACTGAGGGAGGCCGATCAGTACAGAAAGATCAAGCGAATTCTTCTAAAAAGTAAGTAGTTGTGTTTTGTGTTTGATTTCTTGCTTGCATACTGCTCCATTGTGGTTTGATTTTTACAAAGTTGTACATTCCAAAATGGCCACTTTCAGGTTCGTCTGTGCATTCGATCGTACTCAGCCTCGATCTTTCTGCCACTGTCATGGTCGTGTGTGTGTCCATTCGATCGTACGCAACCTCGATCGTTCGGCCACTTATAATACGATGTTTGGTGTTTTTTGGGGGGAAAGGAAGTTTGTTCTCACTAGAAATGTCATCAAGAATGTAAAGCCAATTTATTCAATGTAAAGGAGAGGTCACCCAGTAGCTGTTTACCCATCTGGACTCTAGAGCACTAGTGCTGGGACACCCAAACCCCCTTTTTTATTAGGCTTTTCCACACATGTGCTCCAGTGGATACTAGAGGGGGGTCTCCATCACACAAACTTCTACTAAAAAGCTAGTCAGTTTAGCACCTTTACAAAGTGACTACATTCATGTAGTTGACATTTGTAACTGGCCAAACTAAAATAATGTCCGTCACTTTCAAGCAATGTTTGTCATTTCCTATTTCTGCCCTCAATAGATTGTGTTGCTAAATCTTCCTTTTGTACATTCTCATAGGGGAGCGAAAACTTGGGCCGTCTGAGGAAACCCCCAAACCAACACCTCCCAAAAAAGGGGAAAGAGCAGAAGCAGAGGAGGAGGAGGAGGAAGGAGAGATCATCGAACTTGGAGAAATTGTCACCACAACAGGTGAGTGTTGGAGAACACAGCTACTGGTAAGCTAATCCATGTATGGCTGCCTCATTTCCAACACCCCATTTTTGTTTGTTTGTGGTTTTTAGGTGACGTGGATGTTGTGGAAGAAAAATCGCACTTTACCACAGAGAGTGCCCACGTACTCATCGGAGAGATAATGGTCTGCAATAGAGATCTAGATTACATAAAGCAAAACATCAATGATGTTCAACAAAAATTGAAGAACATCATTGATGTTTTAGGAAAAATATGAAAACGCACCAAGTAATTAACACACATTTGTGCCAGCTTCTGAACACATTTGCAACTTAAAAACTGTGTGAAATTTGGAACATGCACACATTGTGTCCACATGTGCTAGCTCCCATCATGGTGGATGAATGCCAACGTTTTTTTGGGGGTGCAAACACTTTACGAACTACGAAAGTGGTTGTGGTGAAGGGGTTGCACCCCCAAAAAACGTCCATTCATCCCCATGATGGAAAATGGCACTTTTGAAGCTTCTAGGCATGTGTTTTTACCATCTAATGACCATTTTCAGACCCAAATTGTGTGCATGTTCCAAATTTCCACTTTTCGGGGGTGACCCCCCCATGTGATAAGGGCAAGATCAAACACACTTTGAACATATAGTCATGTCTGATCTTGTCTTCACTTTACAAAGTTGAACTTTCCTACTTTATAGGTTCTGCTTAGCTCCATGCCTGGTTTTACCATTTGCGTAATCTTTGTAAACAATGTTGTAAATAACCAAGATGTTGTCAGTTTTGGCGTGAAGATTGTAAACGCACTTGTGAATGTTTTCCAAGTAAACTTTTTTATTTTTCTAAATGTGTGGCTTCCTTATTTAAAATACACAATGCATTATGTATGTAAAATGTAAAGGATATGGGGGGCAATGGTGTTATTTACTAAAGGCAAATCCACTTTGCACTGCAATTTCCTTTCCCAGGGAACTTTTGCAATGCACTTGTAGAGCATAGCGGATTTGACTTATGTAAATGACACCCACAGTGCTTTGTACGATAACACGGAGCACAGCATTTTTCAGAATACACACATGTCAGACCTGGTGATGAAAAGGAGTATTTTGGCTGTCAGTTATGCAGGACAAACCTTCTCTAGACCAAAGATTAGGTAGCTAACACACAACATGAGAAGAATCTTTTTGTGAAGAAGAGACTGTTACCTCCTTTTCCCCAGAAAGTGCATTCCCACTGTCGAAGGCAAAGGGAAAAAATGTCAAGGTAAAATAAGCTAAAAACAAGACTGAAATGACAAGAAATCATAGGTTGGTTCAAATATCCAATTTATTAAAAAATGCCTCTCACACATCGTCAGGCAGAGCAATGGCCCCCCTACCCACAAAGTACTCCATATATTGGTCGCGGACCACGCGGGCATTTAGAGGGGGCAAGCCTGGACGTGCCACTCGAAGGGCTGTGAGGTCCGCATTTGGAGGGCCCTCCACATCTGGGCCAACGGGCACCACATAGTTCCTGTTATGTCTTTTGAGGAAGTTGTGCAATATGCAACAGGCAAGAACTATGTGGTTCAGTTTGTATTCCGCCAAGTTAAATGCCGTCAGGAACAGGCGGAAGCGGCTGGCCAGGATGCCAAAAGTGTTCTCCACCACTCTTCTGGCTCTGGACAGCCTGTAGTTGAAGACCCTCTGGTCCGGGGTGAGGGTCCTCATCGGGAACGGCCTCATCACATGGGGAGTCAACGCAAACGCTTCATCTGCGACAAAGACGAAGGGGAGTCCTTCGGCATTCTCCTCTGGAGGTGGCAAGCACAGACTGCCACTTTGGAGATGCCAGTAGAACTCCGTGTTCGTAATGGCACCACCATCCGATATCCGGCCGTTCATCCCCACGTCCACATACATAAACTCGTATGTTGCCGACACCACCGCCAACATCACTACACTATTAAACCCTTTATAATTATAATAGTAGGACCCCGAGTTGGGCGGTGGGACGATGCGGACGTGTTTCCCATCAATTGCCCCTCCGCAGTTAGGAAAGTCCCAACGGCTGGCAAAGTGGGAGGCCACAGTCTGCCATTCCTGTGGCGTGGAAGGGAACTGTGGAGTGAAACAAGAAAAAATAATTAGTCACTTTGCACCTAAACATTGCAAGCAGATTAGACAATCAACATCTTGGAACAAGAGCATTGTATACAATTGGAGGCTGGAAAGTATTTGCACAGAAAAGTAGAGGCTCCCCTTCACAGATGACTCACCCCCCATCAATCCCCACACTTCTGATGGGCCATTGGCAATAACTAGGGTTTTGGGGGGGGGACAGGTAACCCTCTGCACTTCATTGATTGGCAAATGGCTCAATAATGTGTGCTAGTTTGGCCAGACCCTCTGTACTTAACACTATTGGCAGCCCCCAGGAAAGATAAAATAACATTTCAACCCCCCCCACCCCAAAAAAAGGAAAGCACTTTGTGACATTCTGAAATTACCAAGCAAGCTAATAGGAGGGAAAGAAGACAAAAAATTAGGAAATGGAATGTATGGAGGCAGCCCCTTGCACTACATGCTTTGCTGAATTCATCCCTAAAGATGCCCACTATAAAGAGGTAGGTATATAGTGTGTATGGACCTTGGGAAAGCCAGCAGATAAAGGATTGGTACCATCTGACAGAGCAGTTGGGGGAGGGGGTTCCTAATGAGTTTGCCACCCCCCCCCCCCAACAAAAAAAAAAAAATCTAAAGGGGCTCTACATGAAGTAAACCACACAGCAAACATTTGTGCATATTTTAGGGGGTGTTTGGGGGCAAACAATACTATGCAGCAGACAAAAGACATTGATTAAGTGACTAGGCCATAGGTGTCTATTGGGGCAGAAGAGCATGCTGGGGAGGTAAGTGAAGGGAAAAATGCATGAAGGAGAAAAGGGGCACAGCATATTAGAACATATTGCAATCATGGTAATTAGGGAAGGAGGTCAAAAATACAAGACATTAGCAAACAGAGCATACATAGAAGGGAATAGTCAAGTAGAAATGTTACCTTAATATAGTCCTCCTGCAGGACCTCGATGATGGCAGAACAGGTCTCTGGAATAATGAGTCCCAGGGCCTGGGGAGAGATACCTGAAGAGAACTTCAAATCCTGAAGACTTCTCCCTGTCGCCAAGTACCTCAACGTGGCAACAAGCCTCTGCTCCGGAGTAATGGCTTGTCTCATGCAGGTATCCTGCCGGCTGATAAAGGGGGTCAGCAAAGCCAAAAGACGGTGAAAATCGGGGTCCGTCATCCTGAGAAAGTTCCTGAAATCATCAGGATTATTCTCCCGGATCTCACGAAGCAAAGGCATGTGCGAGAACTGGTCACGCTGAAGCAACCAATTCTTGGTCCACATACTCCTCGTCACTCTGTTCATGGACGGGTCTTGGGTCAAAGCTAAAAGCCCGACACCAATTCCGCGTACAGCACGAACTCGGCGACGAGTACGCACGGGAAACATCGCTCAGAAGGTCACAAAAGGTCGGCTGGTCAGAACGGACAAACAGAAAGCACCGATAAACAGCAAGGCCTGAAAGAACGAACTGAATACCAGCAACGAGCAGACAATAAGCAGTGCAAATCAAAGCGTCCTATATCAAGATATAGGCCGCAATGACCAACAAATGCGAACTGACTACACGCACTAATAAACAGATACGCACGACAAGCACAAACTGAAGAGCAGTAACGATCTGAGTCAGAAAACTGAGAAGCGCGAATCTTAAGTCACCAAACTTCCACTAACTCTCGATAAACACGGGATCAGCAGAAGGAGCCCAACGGGTGCCTGACGTGGTGCTGAACTTCCCTTTTGTAATCTCGTGGACGACGACTTACGTCACGACGTTCTTCCGGACCGGATATTCCGACAACGTAGTCCGACCGTGTGTACGCAACACCAACATCGGACAAAGTACGTCGGACAGAATCCGACCGACCTGGTCCGCGGATTGTCCGAGCGTGTGTATGGGGCTTTAGTGTGGTCTTCTGCTGCTATAACCCATCTGCTTCAAGGTGCAATGTGTTGTGCATTTAAAGATGGTATTCTGCTTGCCTTGGTTGTAACGAGTAGTTATTTGAGTTACTGTTGCCTTTCTATTATCTCAAACCAGTCTGCCCATTCTCCTCTGACCTCTAACATCAACAAGGCCTTTTTGTCCACACAACTGCCGCTCACTGGATATTTTCTCTTTTTCAGACCATTCTCTGTAAATTCTAGTGATGGCTGTGCATGAAAATCCCAGTAGATCAGCAGTTTTTTAAATACTCAGACCAGACCATCTGGCACCAACAACCATGCCACATTCAAAGTCACTTAAATCATCTTTCTTCCCCATTTTGATGCTCGGTTTGAACTTCAGCAAGTCACCTTCACCACATCTACATGCCTAAATGCATTGAGTTGCTGCCATGTGTTTGGCTGATTAGCAATTTGTGTTACCAAGCAATTGAACAGGTGTACCTAATAAAGTGGCAGGTGAATGTCTGTCTTATGCCCCGTACACACAAAATCCATCAGATTTTTTCCGACGGATTTTGTCCGACACTAGTGTTGCATACACACGGTCGGACAAAGTTGCTGGAAAATCCGATCATTCTGAACGTGGTGACGTTTGTTGCCTACGACGGGACTACGTAGAGGCTAGTAGCCAATAGCTTGGGTCTTGTAATGTGATCTGAGCATGCGTAGCACTTTGTCCGTCGGACTAGGCTACACACGATCGGAATTGGTGTGATCGGACTTTGTTGTCGGAAAATTTGAGAGCAGGAGATAAAACTTTGTCCGTCGGACAATCCGATGGAAATTGTCCGATGGTGCCTACACACGGTCGGAATTTCCAACAACGTTGTCCGATAGGACAGAATCCATTGGAAAATCCGACCGTGTGTATGGGGCTTTAGAGTTTGTGCCCAATCCCGGTGCTCCATCAAGGTAAAGGTGTTAAATTCTCATTGCATTCTGCAGAGAAAATCCTTTGCTCGCAGTACTGACCCTATACCGGCGCTCTGGCACTCCAAAATATTTGTAGCTTTTGTCTCTTAGATAATGCATGCTAATGTTTATTTCAAGATAAAATCTCACAAGTCTGTACATCTTATATTGCAGCTTAACTGAGCTGATTACATACGTAGTTGATGTGCAATATTTGTGTCTAGTGTCTCTCAGAAAATACATTCCATTGTTTATTTTAAAATAAAACCTGCCTAGCCTGTCTCTCTTAATTGCAGTTTAACCAGGTAGTTTATATCCAGCCACTGTACAATATTTGTGGCTATTGTTTCTCAAATAATATACTGTATTTCAAGCTAAAACTTACCTCATCTCTCCCGCTTACATTGCGACCTTACCAAACTGCTTACATATTGGTCAGCCACTGTACAATATTTTGTAGTTTTTGTCTCTCAGACTATACACTTTAACGTTTATTGCTAAATAAATTCTGTTTTGTCTTTGCCCTTATATTGTGGCCTAACAAAGCTGTTTACAAACTGTCCAGTCATTGTACAAAATTTGTAACTATTGTCTCTCCTATAATACACTCTAATTTATATTGCAAGATAATACTTGCCTTGTTTCTTTTCTATTTGCTGCCTATTTAAGTCCCGAATAGGAGTCTAGCTAATTTTCACCAAACAGATAACTGAAATCTATATTTAACAATTTACATCCTTTTGAAATAAATGCAGAAATGGGGGTGGAAGGGGATTCGGAGATAATGAAGAGGTGGTTTTAATGGTTTTTGTGCACTGTTTGTATCAATCTTTTAGGACAATGCGATGTGGTACTGTGAAAAAAAATTCACAAATTAATAATTAATTCAGGCCTATTACTACTGGATAAAAAATCAGGTCTCGCAACCAATACTACCTAAAGCCTTTTTTTTTAGCTGAAGCTGGTCTTGAAAATTGGGAGGTTCAGTAATGCCACATATACTTTTTTTTTAAATGTCCCCCATGGCAGTGTACAGTTCCCCTTGACCTTTCTGACCCTTTTGACAATAGCTTGCCTAGTAGCCTTGGAAATGGCTAGAACTTCATCAAATTTGAAGGTCTGTTGCATACAAATTCAGAATGTATCTATATATAAAGAGACAGATTCACAAAATATTATTCATAAACAGATTTTGTTTTAATTCATTGCATCGTATAAATGCCATTTATTTATGTGAACATTACATTAAGGTACAATATAGCTATTTTTAGCTGATCTGTTGGATGTTTGATTAGAATTTGCGCCATCCTTCTGGTTAATATACTGTAGGTGATCATATTTATTTATCCAGTCTATTTGATATCTGAGCAGATTTTGAGTAAAAGTTGTTTAGCCTAATGTGGCAGTGCTCAGTAGTTCCTTCCATTTACCTCTATGTGACTATAGGACACAGTAATGATGAAGAGGACTGAGAGTGGGACCACTAAGCACAGTGGGGGAACAGGAGATTAACCTGCGAAGATGTGTCAGTTTCCAAAGAGACTTAACTGAGAAAAACTATTTTTTAAAGTGTTTCTAGTTTTTATGAACAAAGATGTAACATATTGCCTCTCACCAGTCCTTAGATATAGTGGCTGCATTAGTTTTATTTTTTTACTAAGAATATTTTTTTGTCACAGGATACCCCTATGGAGACTATAGGCAGACATGCTGACACCCTATAAAAACTATGATCCACTGTTGAAATTATATGCAGCTAATGCCGGGACTAATGCATGGAGTTGTTGAAATAATTTGGAGGTAATCAGCAGCCCTGAAAATGCAAAAACGAACAATGGAAAAAAGGTGAAAGCAATATTTTTTAAATAAAACACAATAAATAAATAGATGAACTTGGCAATTGTTTATAATATAGGGTGCTTTAGTAAACTACATTAAATCCAAGTTTTACATCTACTTTAATCAAACAATGCTGTTCACATTTGCTGATATATGGATGGCTATTAGGGGAAACGTTTATAAATGGGCAAATATATGTAATACCAAGCAAGTAAAAATGTGTAACTCATTACTTTATTACTATGTTACAATAAAAACTCAAAGAGTATACTTGCTGAAAATGTGTCTTAATTTTCTTTTGTACAAGCCGAACATATGGGTATGTACCTTTTTACTTTCAATACATTTTTATTGAAGATTTAAACACCAGACAGAGAAAAGTACTGTAATCATAGTAACAGCCAGGATTCTGGCACACAATTTGCAAATACATTGAATAATAGGGATCTCTCCAATTCTACAATTATGGGAAAAGGGACAAGAGCAAAATGGATACTTAACGTCTAAGTCACCTCAAGCCAAGTCCGGTCTAGGTATAGACAGAACAGAGCATCTTGAAAAGTCTTTACTTAATCCGGAACCAGAACCATCGGGAGAGACTGGCAATTACCTATGTCAGATGTGCCTAAAACAAAGAAGTGTCATGAACACCAACTGCAACCTTTTTTGCCCCTACAGCTGCACATGAACATAGTCAACCCAGGGGCTCCAGACCACCTCAAAACGCTTAGTAGTATCATTAGTTCTACTTGCAATTTGCTCATTGAGCATTATCCAAGATACCTTTCGTCTATATAACGAAACACATTTGTAACTAAAGGTTACAACCCGACTACTTTAGAGAGAGTCGTAGAAGAAGTGGGAATGATACCAAGATCTACTTGTCTAGCTGAAAAAGAAGAAAAGGATGATGCTCCATCGCAACAATTAATGGTAAAAAATAGGAACGCCACCAATAAAGAATGGGGGTTCATCTCTGGGTTTCATGCCCAATATAGGGATATCGAGAAAATATTCAAACAACACTGGCATGTGTTACTGTTGGATAAGAAATTAAAAACAGAACTCCCACAGGAGCCACAATTTATCTACAGAAAAGCGACTAACTTCGGTGACAAAATTGTACGAAGATACAAGATACAAGATAGATCCACCAAAGCGACCATCAACGTTCTGGGATCAAAACGGCTTCTTCGCCTGTAGAAGATGTAAGGCATGTAGAGAGATAACCACCCCAAGTAGAGCGTTAGAAACATTCATCTCTCCATCCAACAACCAAACATTCTCGGTGGACCAGTTTATCACGTGCAACACCACACATGTGGTGTATGCACTGAAATGTCCATGTGGACTCAGGTATATTGGTCGAACGAAAAGAAAATTGAGGGTGCGTATCGCAGAGCACATACATAATATTAAAAAAGGGTATAAAGACCACAATGTGTCTTTACACTTTAAGCTCAAGCACAATATGGACGCATCCGGTTTATTATTTTGGGGGGTGGAACAGATCCAACCCCACTGGAGAGGTATCAATCTAATTCGAGAGTTATCAAAACGTGAAACTCACTGGATCTACTCTGTAGACGTGTTGGTGCCCAAAGGCCTAAATGTCGAACTCGACATCAACTGTTTTATAAGTGATACATGAAGAAGCAACCAGAATGAGAGCATAAAACATAATACATTATACTTCTTTGAGTTGGCCCTATGCACTGAAGTGGTCTGGATGGTCTTTTACATTTATACCCATATACAGATATATATATTTTATATTTTTTATTTTTTATTTATTCTCTCTGCAATAAGTTACCTCAGATTACAAGTTTTTAGTCCATTAATTACTATTAATAGTAGGTCACTAACACCATAGGTCACAGCAGGCTACAGTCACCAGAAAGGGAGAATAGTGCATATGACCCCGCACATTCTTAAACATATTCTTTTATATATAATTTATAGGCTTGTACACTCGCATACACAGATTGATGTTTTATTTATGCTGGAGTCTTATTTAAATTTTTATTTTTTATTAGGGGTCTTAATTTTTGGCATATTATATATTTTACATGTATTATGTTTTATATATTTTATATGCCATACTAATTGTTTGTGCACTTTTATGACATATTATATCTTTTATATGTCATAGGTTTATTTTATATTTACATATATATATACATTTTTAACACTTCAGGGCAATGAATTAGCCGAAGTGAGCATATTATTATTATTATTATTTTAATTGCCTCCGCTGATTTTATGTATATATATATATTTTTATATATATATATATTTGTTTATATATATGTTTTATATTTTCATATATATAACTTTTATTTTAAATTGTCTCTTTATATATATATTTTAAATTTATGCACTTACATCTAAAATGGCATATGTGGTCCACGGTTCAGCTATTTATTATGTACATTGTTTATCAGGAATTCACATAAAGGTGGATTAATGGTTTTATTAACTATAGTATGAAATTAGTTGGTTCACATATCGCCGGTAACTATGAATATGGATGCTGCATTTATATATATGAACTAAATGGGGACCATAGACTGGAAGATATACGGCCGATTAGGAGCCCGCCCCACATAACTCAATGCATTGTTTAAACCAGCGGTATAATGCTTTGCATGTAACAGAACATAGGTTTATACCCTCGGCAGAATAACATATACTTTGCCATAAGCCATATCTACCAGAGGTGGAGGTTTTTAATTGAATGCATATTTGCATGCATTAATATGTTTAGCATCCGTATACTGGCAAGCGGTATTGGAGCCTATTGGTAATATATGTAAAAAAGTGCACTATAAAGTAGGGTGATATGTGCCCAAATCACCCCATGAACCGCATAATATACAATGGGATTGTCAGCGGAATTAAGTTAATTATGCCCAATTTTATTTTGAATCATCATTATGCATCACGTTTCATGAATCTTGTTGATCGCTCAATGTGGACAGTATCAGGTGCACATAGCGATAGGTAGTTTAACCGCCAGGTCTCATTGGCTATTTCTAATGTCAGTTAAGATGTGTTGTATCCTGATTGGCGGTCGCCTTGGGGATACACACACTTAAGCTACACTTCCGCCGGCGAGGTCACACCCTCAGACGACGTCCGGAAGTGACGAAACGCGTCAGGGTCGTGACCTCGCAGGAAGTGACGTTTGCGCTCCAGAGTGCGCTCCAGCCGGCCCAGACTAACCAGGAAGTGTAAGGGAGAGCTCTACATGGCGGTCTTTGGCGCTAGTTTCCGGTGGACGGAAACTGTACAGGCAGAGTGCATTCTCACTTACTTTATAAAGCTATTTATCATGTTTTATCTGGTACGCATATTTTAACTGGGGGGAATACTGGATGTTTAAATAAACCTTTTGCCAAAACTGTACTACGCTATCCATACTATTTGTTTCCTTTACGCTGGGTGTTTGAGAGGATCAGCCTTGGTGCCTGCAGGCGGAGGAGAAGTGGACGTACTAAAGAGATGGCTGTTAGCAGTGATACTTTTATTGATTGAAAGGCCCATTTTTATCTTTGTTCTGGTGAGTGCATGTTTTGACCAGCACGTGGTGATAAGAATAATTATCGGGTGGAAGCTTTGATCACTTTGTCAAAAAAAGAACTGTGGAACTGCACCAATTCAGACTGTATTCAGGGTTTCATGTGCTTTTATGAACTTTTTAACCAAAGTCGCTTAGCGCTGCTGCAATATTTAAAGAGACAGCACCCTTTTAAAAGGGAGGCTCAGGACTCAGTTTTTAATATTGCCTTATCACAGTTTCCATTTTACTTTATAGCAGCTGCTTGTATAAGATCATCAATCACTGTCTGTTCTTATATTTTTACATATATTTATGTTTATATTTATACATTTATATATACATTTATTGATTATCCTAACTTATAATAATAATATCCAGGAGCGCAGAGTGGTAGACCCAAAGGGGCGGCAATTTTTTGGTTCTATCCTTACACAGCATATATATATATATATATACAAGTGGAATGATGACATATAATAAAGAGATGGTAAAATGTATTAAAAAAAATCATCAACAACTGATCAAATAATTACAAGGTTGAAAAATTCATCCCATATAGATATGTTTCCCTAGGCTAGGACTGGATCATAGCAGTGCATGGCATCTTGCTGTATGCTGTTATCTCTGCATACCTGCACAAGACAAAGTCGCTTCAAAGTCGCATCAAGTCACATCAAAGTAGTACTCAAGTCACCAGCAAATTGCCAAGAAGTCACCGGGCAAAGTCGTACCATAAATCCACGACTTTCAGGTCGCAGTAGAGTGAAGTAAATGTGAACCCCTAAAACAATGTATTCAGTCTGTGTATATATATATATATATATATATATATATATATATATATATATATCTTTCTTTTTCTGTAAGTGTTCACATGACCTCTGTTCTCAGCTGCATAAAGGGCTTAGAGAGCTGGGGTGGAACCTGCAGGCAGGTGTGTCCGCAGGAGGCAGAGAAATGCAGTATACTGATCTTCCTAGTGAAGAGCTGTGCAGGGGAGCGTGTCAGTACTAGGACTTAGACTGGCCCTTTAAAGCTGAGCAAAATTCACCTGAGATGGCCTTTACCTGGAAACAACAGGGATTGGCAAGCTCCTTGCTGTCCATGTTTAAAGCACCTGTTGACCCAGCTTGTATTATTCAACATTGGGTTGAACAGAAAAAAAAAAACGAATAGTGTGTACCCGGCTTTACTTGAAAACTCTTCTTTCATTTTGTGAGTTCTGCCTGCCTGCTAGCCATCTCTAGCAGAGATTAGAAGACACTTGAACAAAACTTGTATATCTCAAATGCAAGGCAATCATCCAGACATTTGCATATCAAAGGAATGAAAAAATAGTAACTGACTGCTGCTTGCCTTAAAAATATTTTAAGCTGCCCATAGGCCTTAGATCAGGGGTGCCCAACCAGATCAGGGGTGCCCTCTGATGTGGCCCGCGAGCTCCTGCTCTGGGATGGAGGGTTGGCAAGCCCAGATTGTGGGTTGCCGACACTCCATCCCAGAGCATCAGTGTTGTTAATGAAGCTGGCGGTAGAGAAAGCAAGTGGCTACAGAGCTACATAAACTGATGCTTCCTGTATAGCGCCGCCTCCTGTCAAAGGTGGAGTGATACCAAATGCACTCTGCCTGGGACAGCAACAGCCGGCGATACCTGAATGGAAGACTGTTATTAAAGGTAAGTTTATTACTAAAATCACATTGTATATATGGGCATATCTCTTCTGCAGTGGTTACTGGGCTGCTTTCAAACTGATCTGCAGTTTGAAAGACATGCTGGTAGGTTAATTAGATCCTGTCGAAAAAATTGGCCAAACATGTGTATGTTGTATGTGTGCGTGTTTGTAAGCGCGTCAGGACCCCATGGGGCAAAGGGCCACGCTATACCGGACACCGGCGGCAAAAAGTGCCCTGAGGCGATTCGGTTTGCATAGGTATCGCTATACAAGTCACTCATTCATTCATTCATGCAGCGCAGAACACCTGTGGGTTACCTGCACTGAGCCATAGACTTCTGTTATTACCTGCAGGTGTGGTGAGCTTTCAGAAGGTGCAACACACCTGCAGGATATAATAGAAGTCTAAGTGCAGCTAACCCACTGGAAAGCCACAGGTGTACTGCACTGCACCTAGAGTGCAGGTAAACCACAGTGCGTCAGTGTGAAAGCAGCATTAGGCCCCTTTGGCATGATCGGTCCAACCCAATCGGACCACCTCTATTGAGCCACAGATGTAAACGGACTTGTGGCCGTATACACCAACCTACCTCCAATCAGTTTTTTTTAGTGGACCGGAAGGGGGGGATCCGTCCCATTCCATCATGGCAGATCAGATCGGAGGGCCCATAGAGTAGAACGAGCCATGTCCGCGTCCGCTCTGCAAATGCAGGGTGGACATGGACTTGTCATCCGCCCGCTCCACTCATTGTGGCCCGCAACTGGTTACTAAGTCGCTTAAGTGGCTCTTGCTCTTTAAAAGGTTGGGCACCCCTGCTGCTTAGATGAATAGCTATAGCTATGTGAAAAGAGCACATGTCATTGGCCACTGTATGATCTGTGCAGACATATGATGGTGAACCAGTCTCGGCAAAATAATTAATTGGCCAAGTCGTATTTTTCTGGTCTGTCAGTACAATATTACCAAGAAAAGGCCACTGGCAGGTGTGTCCTCACAGTGCATAGTTATCCATGCTTGATAATGCAAGCCAGCCTTTTTTTTGTGTTAATATCATGGTTTGCTAAAGATTCTTCATTTAGTTATGATAATTAGCAATTAGGAGAATTTGACGAAAATTATGCAAAAAAATTTGAAAAGTGTCTTCATCAATCAAAATCTTTCAGTCACTACACTTAATAAATACTGCGCGCGTTCATCATAATCACACACCTGTTTTATTCTAATAAATAAAATTCACATAAAATGAAAGAATAATGACAATGGGTCACAAAGTGAAGGATGAAACTCACATCGGGAGGTAAAAAGATATTTGAAATGCCAAAAAGAATTTAAATGCTTTCCAGGTTTACAATCTGGTTTCTCACGTCAGATAATATTATATTGTGGAAACTAAATTATAAGTGAATCCCTATGAACTGTTCACATGATTGTAGGTGTGCGCATGGGGTAGCCTGGGCACACCCTAATCTGGGGGATGGCAACCCATCAATCACAATCTACCCATCGATCACAGGCAGGTGACTGGTAGACCAGGATCCCTCCTTGCCGACCCTCTCAACTTGAATAGGAGGAGTGGCAGGGACAGCATTTACTGCAACTGATCTGTATCAATTACATGCACTATGTTAATTTATAACTGAAGCATAGTAAACTGTGTTTACTATGCTTCAATTTGTGAAGGAACAGGAAGCCACTCAGCACAGAGCCCTCCACATTCATTCACTGTCCAGTACAGTTGAGGCTGCAGAGAAAGGGACTTGGGAATCTGTCAAAAATGAGACATCATGAATCTGTTTAGACCCCTGATATTTCACCAAAGCCCCCAATGGAGCTTGTTATAAAAAATGTAATAAATAAATAAAATTGTAAAACAATAATAAAAAAAATAAAAGAATAGAAAAAAATAAAACGACTCACACCCTCCACTGCCCTACTGACACCGTCCACTGTTCTACTGACAAAGTCTGCTGTCCTATTGATACCATCCACTGCTCTATGGACTGACACCATCCACTGCTCTACTGAAACCCATGTGTGTTTGAGCTTTGGGGTGCACACCCTAATGCAATAGGCTGCACACACCAATGCACATGACACTTTTTTTGTACATATTCTGTATTTGTTCTTAATTTAAAGGAGATGTAAGTCTAATCACAAAAAAATTATAAAAGCTTTAACACAGTTAGTCTCATGGACACAGGGCATTAAGAAAAAAACGAGGTGCAAAGCCACTACCAATGCCAGGAAAAAGCAGCTGTAAAAATGCGCTTTTAGTAGGTTCTTGCATTGGCGTTAATGTGCGTTGTCATGCAGAGACCCCACCCCCTTGTGATGGCCATGCACCATGGCTATATAAGTAATGGCATAGCAGCTGGAGCTAGCATCAGGAGAAGACATCAGGAGGAAGAAGAACTGGAGGCAGCAGAAGAACCAGAGGAAGAAGACAGTGAAAGAAGACAGCAGCGGAGGAGGTAGAAGACCCGGAGGGAGAAAACATCAGCAGTGGAGGGAGAAAAACTGCTGAAAGAAGACATCACCCAAGAGGGGAGAAGACCAAAGAGAGAAGACATGTTGGAGCTGCTTTAACCGCTTCCCGACCGCTTGCGACCCGGTCGGGAGCTCTGTGACAGCGGCCGCGGGACCAGCGGACCCGGATGCCGCTGGTGTCCCACGATCGGGTCACAGAGCTGAAGAACGGGGAGAGGTCTGTGTAAACAAACCTCTCCCCATGCTTCCTACACTGCCTGTCACTGATCGGCTGTTCCCTGTCATCGGGAAAGCCGATCAGTGACGTCAGATGTCAGCCACGCCCCTACTGTAAAAAAAAACACACACGTCACACTAACTCCTCCCCGCCCCCTAGTGGTTAACTCCTTCACTGCCAGTGTCATTTACATAGGAATCAGTCCATTTAAATAGCACTGATTTCTGTATAAATGACAATGGTCCCAAAAATGTGTCAAAAATGTCCGATGTGTCCGCCATAATGTCACAGTCACAATAAAAATCGCTGATCGCCGCCATTACTAGTAAAAAAAAAATATTAATAAAAATGCTATAAAACTATCCCCTATTTTGTAAACGCTATAACTTTTGCGCAAACCAATCAATAATCGCTAATTGTGATTTTTTTTACCAAAAATATGTAGAAGAATATTTATCGGCCTAAACTGAGGAAAAAAAAAAAAAAAATGTTTTTTTATATATTTCTGGGGGATATTAATATAGCAAAAAGTCAAAAATATTGAATTTTTTTCGAAATTGTTGCTCTATTTTTGTTTATAGCGCAAAAAATAAAAAAAACCGCAGGGGCGATCAAATACCACCAAAAGAAAGCTCTATTTGTGGGAAAAAAGGACGCCAATTTTGTTTGGGAGCCACGTCGCATGATCGCGCAATTGTCAGTTAAAGCGACGCAGTGCCGAATCGCAAAAAGGGGCCTGGTCCTTTGGCTGCAAATTGGTCCAGGGCTGAAGTGGTTAATAAAAGACTATTTCAAAAACCTGTGTACTGTTTTTATTTATTTTTGATACCTTTTTGGGTGAATTAGTAGGGGTACAAAGTCTGTGGACCTCTACCTTATAGGGGGCTTCCAGATTACAATAAGCTCCCTGCCCACAGACCCCCACAACCATCACCCAGGGTTGTGGGGAAAAGGCCCTTGTCCTCATCAACATGGGAACAAGGTGCTTTGGGGTGGGGGGCACTGAGCCTGGCATGGTCCAGGAGGGGGGGGGGGGCGCCTGCTCGTTCCTCCCCTTTCCTGACCTTCTGAGCAGCATGCTCAGTTAAGGGTCTGGTGTGGATCTTGGGGGGAACCCCATACCGGCTTTTTTTTGCCGTGGGGGTTCCCCTTTCAAGATCCTCAGAGCACAAGTCGCACCACGAGTCAGAACATCATGATCTGGCTTGGATGAGACTTTTATTCAAATCAATGGACTCTCATAGGGAACCATTGATTTTGACATGTCAAAAAAACATGCGGTTTAATGCTGTATCCTGTGATAAGCTGTGTTTAGCAGCCTTTAGAAGAATTTTTACAGCTGTAACGCTGGTCCTAAGAACGTGCTGGCCCTGGGGTTTTTTTGCAGCTTGAAAACGCCTATGCCACTTACAGCTCCTAAAAGCCTGTGTGTGCATGAGGCCATAGACAAACATGGAGAGGCGTTCTTAGGCTGCAAAAAAAAAAAAATCTGATGCTGGTAAAAGCAGCTGTAAAAATGCCCTGTGTGCATGAGGCATAAGGCTGAACTTTAGAATAAAAGCTAAATAAACATATGAATACATACAATATACAGGCATACCCCACTTTTAAGTACACAATGGGGTTAATTTACTAAAGCTGGAAAGTGCAAAATCAGGCTCCCTTCTGCGTAGAAACCAATGAGCGTCCAGGTTTTATTACACAAGCTTAATTGAACAAGCTGGGGTTAGACGCTCATTGGTTTCTATGCAGAAGTGAGCCTGATTTTGCACTTTCCAGCTTTAGTAAATAAACCCCATTGTGTACTTAAAAGTGGGGTATACCTGTATTGGAACTGTTTTACATGCCAAAGGATTTGTACTTCTATTCATCCTGTTTTGAAATTTAAATTGAGTTTTCTCTGATGCAGTTCAGTAACACTTAAAGGTCTTGACCCTCCCCCAGCCTGTGATTGATGAGCTCAAATCTCTGTCACTCTTCTCTCTCCTCCTATAAGCATGCTAATTGCAATATAGCACAACTGATTGACAACTGGTGTTGCGTCTCCTTCCCAAAAATGTAGGTACTTACACTGCTTTCATTTATAAAAATAAATTTAGAGTGGAACTTTGCTCTTCCATCAACATAATGTACATTATCATTATGTTTAATACTTATGTGGCTAGCATTAGTAAATAGATAGGAAAGTATATCATGTTTACTTGTTTCAAACATTTTTTTTTTACATTCCTCCAGTTACTTCCTGTTTTTTTGCCTAGACAAATGGTGTCATATATCCCAGGAGTCTTCAGGGGGGAGGGAAGAGGAGGAGGAGTTTTCACAGCTAAGCACACCCTCCTGCATGCATGCTTGAGCTAAGGACAGATGGATTCCAGGAAGTAAATGCTACATGAATCATTTTCTCTTACTCAAGATGGCCACAGCCATCTGATCTGAAGGTCTGCTTTAAGGATGTACTGTATCATAAATAAAGAGCTGCTTTAATGTGTGCTTTGTATACCTGCCTGGAGTTCAGCCTTGAATAATTTCAAGTAGTTTTCAATATTTTAAAATCCCCAATTTTCATTAAAATAATACCTGGGGGTCTTGCCATGAACGTCCTTGTCGAGGTACTTTCTCTTATAGGACAACAGTGATCTGTCCCGCTCTCACAATTGTTCTCTTGTGCTTCCACCCTATCACAAGCTCTCCCAGTTGACCATTCCAACAAATTGTACAGGCATGGTCCACCAGTGTCACTAATCCGTCCTGAGAAATGAAGGGCAGCAGTTGTTGGAGTACAGTACATGAAGACAGCTGTATAATGCAAAATACAACATTAACCATAGAGGGAGTCTTTTAATATAAAGGAGACCCACCACAAATGGGGAGTTTTTACACACAATGCATTGTGATAAATGGGTAAAGAATACACAGAACACACTTTCCTGTTCACCAGAGCAAATGGAAGCATTCTATTAACCACTACTGTATACCTGTTGTGTCAACTTCCAGGTGCAGGATGGATGAATCTCCCACAAAATCAAGTAGTATTGGTTGAGATTGTGTAAAGCCCCATACACACGGTCGGATTTTCGCATGGATTCTGTCCGATCGGACAATGTTGTTGAAAAATCCGACCGTGTGTATGCACCATCGGACAGTGTACGTCGGATTGTCCGACGGACAAAGTCCTATCTCCTGCTGGATAGATTTTTTTGACAACAAGGTCCGATCACACCAAATCCGATCGTGTGTATGGTAGTCCGACGGACAAAGTGCTACGCATGCTCAGATCACATTACAAGACCAAAGCTATTGGCTACTAGCCTCTACGTAGTCCCGTCGTAGGCAACAAACGTCACCACGTTCAGAATGATCGGATTTTCCGACAACTTTGTCCGACCGTGTGTACGCAAAACCAACATCGGACAAAGTACGACGGACATGATCCGACGGACCTGGTCCTCGGATAATCCGCGCGTGTGTATGGGGCTTTAGTCTACTACAGTCCATTTTACACAACATGATTGATTGATTATCAGGAAACAATAGCAACAGTTCTTGCTTGCAATGAATGTGTTTGCTTGCTACCAATCATTAAACACATATTTTGCCTGTCCCTAGCAGTGAGTATTGAAGTGACCTTTCTCTGTTTGAAACTACCGTAAATGGCATATGGGCCGATTACAATGCAAGAAATACGGTCAGGTAACATGCTGTCAATAATCAATGACAGCTCACCTTGGAACTTTGGAAAATGTTCCATAAAAGGATGATGGGTTTTTCATTGTATTAATAACTTGATGTGGGGCTTACTTTCCCCAAAAATACTGTCCAATTTTGGATCCATGATGATAGAACAAATGGTTGCAATGTACTGTATTTTTTAACTGATATACAGTATTTAGATATTACCATAGTATCTGACTCTCATGACTTTAAATGTATGGTGTACCAGGCCCAGATTATTCTGGAGAACAATGTTTGTTTTGTACGTAACCGCTTGCCGTCCAGTGCATGACTATATACATCAACACAATGGAAGGCCGGGCAAATGGGCGTACCTGTACGTCCCCTTTAAATCGCAGGCTAGTGGGCGCCCGCGTGCCTGCCGTGTGAGCGTACCCGTGGGTTCCGCAGACTCGATGTTGAAATTATAAAAGTTTAATTTGCATACAGTGTTGCATGACCGTGTCAGCTAAAGTAGCGCAGTGCTGAATAGCAAAAAATGCTCTGGTCATGAAGGGGGTAAAACCTTCCGGACCCCAAGTGGGTAAAAAAAAAAAAGGCGTTTTACCCCAAGTGGGTAAAAAAAAAAAAAAAAGTAAAAGAGAAAAATGGATTGGGGATGCAATCCTTGCAAACATGATTGTAAGGATGGAGTGACGAACTACAGTAAAATGAAGGAAGTTTTCAGTTATTAATTCATCATGTTGAGGTACAAAGCCAAAAGAATATCTTTGCCAATTAAATAACTACCACAATCACTGACCCTCATGCATACAGAAAGCATGAAAATATAGTAGGCTGATCTTGATGAAAACAGTGTCCCATGTTGAATATTTTTTTTTGGGGGGGTGGCCTATCCTCAGTGAAGTACTCCAATAATAAACTGCTAGTAAAGCCCAAAATTCATGAAAATGGGCAAACAGAATAACCTGGTGGCATTAATTACCAATCCTTTTTTTCAAAACAGATTTATTACCAATCCTTAATCATGTTTTCTTTTAAATACACCAGAAAAGTAGAAGGTCTGCTGCCACTGAAGGAAACCGGTATTATGTATTTTATATATTTTGGCTGGTATAAAAAGTATTCTTTGGTGTGGGAACTAGGAAAAACACGTAAGATTCTAGCTAGCAGCAAGTGAGGGGAACAATGCACTCCATTGTTCTTTCTACAACGTGTAAAACTCAAACATTCTTTCCTTCAGTCTAGGTGCAATGTCTTTTCAGAATATTCTAATCAGCATCTGCCTAGACTTGTTCCTGCTTTATCCACCTGAATCACAGTGAGACATGCATGAATAATATTCTGGACTTTTCTAATATCATATTATTCTTTTCTGTTTGCTATGTCTGAAAAATGTATAACAGTCCAACACTTGTGTGTTATATGTTAACACTTGTGTATATTTAATACTGTAAATGCAATTTACTTCACATTTTTTTCTCGCTTGTATGAAAACTAAACTGCTTATAATGAATGACATGATGTTGATAATGATGATTATGCTTCTAATTTTATTTTACTAATGGGTCACTTTTAGATTAGTGTTACAAGTATAATTTATTGGGTAATTTGAGGTGCCCATACAAAGGCTAGTTGTTGTAATAAGTATTTGATAATAAGCACATATTGCAAGACTGTCAATGAGCTATTATTTTCCTATGTTCTGAATTTTCTATGTGTCTTCTGCTCTCCTCTCCTAAAGCACACCTGTGCGGAGAAAAAATAGTTGGTCCATTTAGCTGATGAGATTAAACACAAAAAAATATCCAGAATTTGCGTTGCATTTTTTTTATAACAGAAGAGTCTTAAAAGAGTCTTAAAAATGTAATCTGGATGTAATCTGGATGTGTGTTTTTGCTTTTGGAACTTTTCTCCTTGCACATCCAGTCCATACTGACCTTCAGTAACCCTTGCTGGGAGAGCTGACTTATTCTCTTATTCACTTTACAGTGTTTAAGACTAGGGATGGGCAAACTTTGGTTGTTCGGACGTTTGGCGAACACTGAACAATATGCGGTGTTTGTGGCAAATTCGAAAGCCGCGGAGCACCGTTAAAGTCTATGGGACACTAACATGAAAAATCAAAAGTGCTAATTTTAAAGGCTTATATGCAAGTTATTGCCATACAAAGTGTTTGGGGACCCGGGTCCTGCCCCATAGGACATGTATCAATGCAAAAAAAAAGTTTTAAAAATGTCTGTTTTTTCGGGAGCAGTGATTTTATTAATGCTTAAAGTGAAACAATAAAAATGAAATATTCCTTTAAATATTGTGCCTGGGGGGGGGGGGGTGTCTATAGTATGCCTGTAAAGTAGCGCAGTTTTCCCGTCTTTAGAACAGTACCACATTTTTTTAACCAGTTTCTCTTTAACCACTTGCCGACAGCCCATAGCCGAAAAACAGCTGCAGGGTGGGCATATAACTCTGGGAGGGCGTACTATAACGTCCCCCCACAATTGCACTCCCACGCGCCCCCCTGGGGCGCGCACCCGAGAATATTCGTGAACGGGTGACGGGGGACCCTGCGCATCACGAATCACGGTATAGGGCTGATGGCAGCGGCCCTTTACCACGTGATCGTTCTGTCAGTTGTAAACAAGCCGTCGCATGCCCGGTTCATCTCTCCCCTCTGCGTACCGATCGGTACAGTGTGAGAGGAGAGGGGGGAGAAATCGGATGCAACAGCGCTGTGGGCTGGAGGTGTAGTGCCCACTGCCCATTCCAGCCTCATCCATCCATCCATACTCAGCCATCCCATCCATCCCCATCTATGCTCAGCCATCTAATCCATATTCAGGCATCTCATTCATGCTCAGCCACCCCATCCATGCTCAGCCATCTCATCCATACTCAGCCATCCCATCCATGCTCAGCCACCCTCATGCATGCTCAGCCATCCCCATCCATGCTCAGCCATCTCATACATACTCAGCCATCCCATCCATGCTCAGCCATTCCCATCCATGCTCAGCCATCCCCATCCATGCTCAGCCATTACCATCCATACTCAGCCATCCCCATCCATGCTCAGCCATCCCCACCCATGCTCAGCCATCCCATCTATGGCTCATCCATCCCCATCTTTGGCTCAGCCATCCACAATTATGGTTCAGCCATCCCCATCCATGGCGCATCCATCCCCATCCACGGCTCATCCATCCCCATCCATGGCCCATTTATTCCTCATTTATGCTCATCCATAACACATCAGTTCTTATCTGTGCCACATCCATGCCACTATAGTGTCTATCAGTGCCACTACAGTGCCTCACAAAAGTGTAATAGGTAGTCAAATTAGATTTTAAATGTATGCCCATAGAACACCTGATGGTTTCTGCATGTTGGGAAGAGTAGCAGAATATATTTTGGGGTGTAATTTTGGCTATGTACATGTTATGTGTAAGAAATATTGTATAAATGGACAATTTTGTGTAAAAAAAAAAAAGTGTTTTCGTTTTCTTTCCACATTTTCCAAAAACTTGTGGAGAAAAAAATGACATGTTCAAAAGACTCATTATGCCTCATAGAATATATGTTGGGGTGTTTCCTTTCCAAAATTGGGTCATTTTTTTAGGCGTTTCAATTGTCCTGGTGCTCCAGGGCCTTTCAAATGTGCAAGAAGTAGTCAAGAAATTATATGTGTAATTTATGTTGCTCCCTGCATGTTGGACCTCTCTTTGTGGCCACGCTGTGTAAAAGTCTCACACATGTGGTATCGCCATACTCTGGAGCAGTAGTAGTAGAATGTGTTTTGGGGTTTAATTTATGGTATGCATATGCTGTGTGTGAGAAATAACCTGTTAATATGACAATTTTGTGAGAAAAAAAAATTACAACTTCATAAAACTCACCATGCCTCTTACTAAATACCTTGGAATGTCTACTTTCCAAAAAGGGGTCATTTGGGGATTTGTACTTTCCAGAGGTTGTACATACCTCTGTATCTTTTACTCTGAATTGAAAATTTTTGGTCTCCTCGCATAGACTACAATATCTACAGAAGTCTATTGTAAATTTCCCAACATCTCTAGCAGGAGTGCCTCAATGTTTTTAATTTAAAGTGTTACTAAACCCACAACAGTAAAATCAGTCTATGTATGCATTAAAGAATGCCTGTTGTACTCACCGTTGAACCTAAGGGGTTAATCATTTGCATTGTGTATAAAGGCTGTTTGATCCTGTCTTCTCTTATCCTCCTTTTCTTCCACTGTCTCAAAAAAAAACCTGATAATTACAGAGCCAAGGGATGGGCTGCACATGCTCAGTTTGGTGTTTATTGCTGGAGAGTTTTTTTTATTTATTGGGAGGGTGCATGTGATCAGCACAGGGCCAATCAGCACTGTCCAGACATGTCCAGACATGTCCAGACAGAAGGCCAGGGGAGAATGAAAACTCCTCCTACTAGCTTCACCAGGAACTGATAAAAGTCACAAGACTACTATATACTGCTGATGATAAAGGATATTTATCAGTTTATATTTACTAAAATTAATGCATTTCCATGTTTTGTGTACTGTGGGAGACCAGATATAGTAAATGCCGGGTCCTGGGTTTAGTAACACTTTAAGGATCCAAGTACGAAAATTGTTACTCTTATGGGACCCAAAATCATACAAATTCCAGCAACAATGCCTGTATATGATAAAAAAACAAATACATAATAGTAAACGTATTTGTGCTATTCAAGTATAGTTCTCAATGTTTTCTCATTTGTAAAGTAGAAATGTGAAAAACAAACATAATGTTCATAAATCAATCTTTAAAATTCAAAACAGAGAATACTGTAGATACCTGAGTCATCCCAAATTAAATGTTCATAATACACATAAACTAATGCTAATTCACTCACCACTTATGAAATGATTTCACTCTTGAAAAAAATAGTTTACACAATTAAGTAGTAACCCATCACAAACATGTATATGACTCCATTCGGGGTCTGACCCATAGTTTAAAGCCTAGTACACACTCATATTTTTTTTTTGTTCAACCCAGCAGGGCTGAACAAAAATCTGACAGCTGCTGTACTAACTGCCCAACATTAGTACAGTGATCTCCCCTGCTGTTCTATTGTGTTCTGACAGGGGGACACCCCCCCCCCCCACCAGAACACTCGGTCAGCGCTCTCAACTATTGGCTGAGAGCGCTAATCAGGAGCCGATTGGCAGACCCTTTTCAGTCATGCCCCTTCGGCATCGCCGAACGGACCGACTTCAGTACACACAGGCCGAATGTCAGCCGGTTTCTATTAAACCGGCCGATGCCGGCCCGTGAGTACTAGGCTTAAGAAACATTGAACTAAAGAGATCAAAATCCAGGCTGCATTTTGTCCCCTCAACCAAAGCTTTAAGGCTAATGTTTTCCATGTTATTGATTCATGTGGAATTCATCTTTAAATATTACTGCACTCTATATAGTTCAAGTAAGTTTCTACTGACTCCAAGCAGTGCAGTGTTACCTCATTTCCCACACCTGGAATCCTATCCAATTGCAACCATTCCACAATTTTCTGGGCTTTAAATAGATTCATATACATCTGTGTTACTGCAATCCAGCAATTTCTTTTCGACATCTGCAACAGCCAGCAGTTCAAATAAAATAAAACCCTTAATATCAAATAAATAACCTTTTTTTTTTTTTGTTACATTTTAGACCACAACAGCTCAAATCATACAAAAAAAGTACAGTGAGGCAATTGGACCACCCAGTCTGAAAGTTTTTCATTTAATATTTGTGCAAGTCTGCAGAACTATTTTGGCATAATGCTAGCTTAATATTTTTACAGCACTAATACATCTGCTTATTCAGCCAAGATTGTTTCCACTGTTTACCTAAACTCACAAAAAGGTGTGCTTACCTAGTTTAAGCACATAGCTTTGGTTAGTGGTTCGCCCTTTGTGTAAATGAATATAACACCTGTACAAAAAAATCCAATTAAAGGTGTCTGTATTTTTTTTTAACATCATGTGTGAAATACTTATCCAATGATTTGTTCCTGTTATACGTCATTGTTACTTCCAAGTAAGTGAAAATTTGTCCCCCTTGAAAAAAAGAAACCACAAAAGCCAATTATCATTGTCATTATCTTCTAACACAAATACAAGGTACTGAGTGTTTAGTAAAGCTTAAATTTAGTTACGGTAAATATATATTTTTTAAATGGACACAAGGGATGGTACTTACATTGATTGAATAGCTGCTATGTTAATTGAAAATGTAATTTCTCTGCTTCCCCCTTCCCCCCAAAGGCACTTGTGAAAAGTACCAACAATGCCTGCCTCCATTCATTAAAGTTGTAGTATCACTTCCCACATTGAAAGGCATCCTATGAATGGAGGTCGAGAGAATGAATAAAAGGGAAATGTCCCACCAATGGTATTGTGGTCAATATATAACTCTATATATGCAACCAACACAGAATTTGCAGATAGATTGGGTGAAAGCGTTATATTTCTCAGGTCACTGAGTGATTGTGCAGTTCCACTATTGTTGATGGCCACCTGACAGTTCCAGAAGACCATTTCGACAGTTACATTCAATTAAATTGTTTGCAAATTTTAGTATTGTTTTCAATGATAAATTGCACAGTTGACAGGTTTCCAATTTCAGTAAAAAATAATTACATTCAATATATATATATATATTCAAAATATCCAGATTATCCATCTTCTATCTGTACTGGACTCTGGGGTACCACAGCAGAACCGAGTAACTCATTACATTTCGAGAGGAGGTGTGTTGTCCTCCTTGTCTACGAAAAATGGAAACTGCAATGATATTTTTTACAATCAAACAATGGAAAACCATGGTAATCAAAAAGATTCAGCCAATTAAAGGTTACTAAATGCATTATTTTAAATAATTTGGTCAGGATAAATGTGGCCCAATAAGAACAAGCAAACAATTGATCCAAGAATCAGGTCAAGTGCGTCTGAGGAGGATGCGACTACCCTGGATTTGCCCATTACTAGAGAAGAAATAAATGCAGCTATATCCACCTTTGCTGCAAACAAGACCCCAGGTTTGGATGGGTACTCTATTGAATAGTATCCCTCATACTCTGAGTATCTTACCCTCAAATTACTAGATATGTATTCTGAAGCCTTTGAACAAAATGTATTACCGGCTTCCTTACATGAGGCATTGATAGTACTAATTCCAAAGCCGAGCAAGGACCCTAATTATTGTGATTCCTATCGTCCAATATTCTTGAATAATGTCGATATAAAAATGTTGGCGAAAGTGTTGGCTCGCAGACTGAATGTGGTAATTGCCAGATTATCCACCACGGACCAGACTGGTTTTATACCAGGCTGTTCCACAGCTATAAATTTATGTTGCATGTTTACAAATTTACAGATCCCCTCAGACCCCCCCGGATATGAATATTGTGGTTTTGTTAGACACACATAAGGCATTTGATTCCATTGAACGGCCTTATTTGTTTGCGGCCCTTGAGTGACTTGGTTTTGGTTCTAAATTTCTTAGATGGATCAAGTTATTGTATACTCACCCACTGGCATGAATTTGGGTCAACAATCTAATTAGGGACCCTTTTCCAATACACTATGGCACTCGGCAGGGATGTCCGTTGTCACCCCGGTTGTTTGCCTTGATAATAGAGCCCCTGGCGGCACTACTGAGGCAACATACATGTATGGGTGTAGAATAGGTATTCTGAAGGAAAAAACATCCTTATACGCAGACGACATGCTTCTGTACTTGGCAGATGCTGATACCTCCCTATCCACAACCTTGGAGACAATTTCCCATTTAGGGCACTTGTCAGATTTTAAAGTCAATTGGAGTAAGTCAGTTCTATTCGCCTTTGACCCCCAATACAGCCCAGTGTTGCCCCCATCAAATACTTTGCAGGTGGTTGCTAAATTTAGATACCTGGGGGTGAGGGTACAACAAGCTTTATAATCCTATTTAAATAATAATATCTCACAGCTGGTAAGGAGACTTAAATATACCCTAGCTACCTGGTCTAAATTGCCCATGGATTCATTGGGGATAATTAACATAATCAAGATAATATATATCCCTTACTTTCTGTATTTATTCTGGCAAGCCCCAGTTTATCTCCCTGCAAAACTTTTTTTAAGTCTAGATGCCCTTTTTTCATCTTTTTTTATGGGGTTCAAGTCCTGCTAGAATTTCCTTGGCTACTTTGAAGTCCCCCCCCCCCCCCCCCCCGGGGGTTGGCGATGCCTGATTTACAATCCCACTACTTGGCAGCCCAAATAATGCATATACATGCTTGTTTTTGGCCCAGATCTCCTGACTGCTGCTGTTACAACCCAGGCAGCATTGGTGGGATCTTATGAGGCTCTAATCAATTTACTATACAGGAATGGCCCATATCCATCTGAGGGGGCGGCAATCCTTAAATTCTCATACAAAATAGTGCATATGTGCAATAAAAGACTACAAGAAACATCATTAACTCTCCTAATGCCCCCTTGTGGTATAACCCAAATTTAAGAGAATTGTATAAAATGTCTGAACCCCAACGCTGGGCAAAGTTTGACCTCAAGTATGCCCATCGGTTATTCTCTGAGCAAGAGTTCAAACCTTTTTCCGCTTTCATGGCTGAACTTGGGATCTTCGTTCCATTATATGCAACTATGACATGCGGTGGCAGCACAGTTTGGCTTAAGGGCAGTTTATCTACATCCCTCAAGACTGGAGAAGGGGCTGATAAATGAAGACCATACGCAACTCATCTCCAGATACTATTCTCTCCTTATGTCTAGCTCCTCCCCACGGATAGATCAAATTAAGCTCCAATTAAGGTCTGACATGCAACATTTAGATAATGAGGCCTGGTAAGAGGTGGTGGGGTCCCAACTTACTGCGGTTATAGCGGCAGAAAATAAATTAATCCAGTTAAAATATTTACACAGAATCTATTACACGCCTTGCAGACTATATAAGATGGGCAAATCACAATCTCCAGACTGTCAGAGATGTCAAGCTGCTGTTGGGGATTTCTTCCATAAGGTCTGGGATTGTCCTAAGATACATCATTTCTGGAGTGAATTTTGTACATTTATTGAGAAGAAGCTGGCTCTCCCTAACATTTGTACTCCTGATATATGTTTATTGGGCAACCTAGATGAGGAGAAGCTTAGAGAATCCCAAAAGTTCAGACTCCTTTTTTTTTTTTGGCTAAAAAATCTATTGTACCGCAGTGGAAGAGGCAACATCTTCCTAGTCTAGGGGCTTGGATTGAGCTGGTTAATAGGGCCTTAACGATGTACAAATTTACATATCTTGCAAGAGGTTGCCCTAAGAAATTAGATAAACTGTGGTCAGGCTGGGTAAATATTGTGTCTGGTGATATCGATATCTGAGTGACAATATCCTCATAAGGGCCTTGGGCCTGACTGAGGTACTCTATTTGGTGTTCATTCTAAAGGGTTTGGTTTATTTTGTAGATACAGTCTACTCCTTATGGAGGTCTCTCTACCTGTAAGACTTTAACATCTATACTCTGTTATAGTAAGGGAAGCAAAGCACCAGCTGTTTATTGGTTGACTTCTTGTTGTATTCATCCATGTATTGAATGATATGCTGTACCGGTATGTTTTTTACATGTACAGTATATTACTATGGTTCGGAGGTGTCTTGCTTTCTACCTCTTTTTCAAAACACTAATAAAATCACCTTTTTTTTAAAAAAAGAATCAGTTCAAGCAGTTCATGGTTTAACATAAGATATAATGAGCATCAAAAGTGCTAATTATCACTTGTTTATATTTTCCACAATATCATAAAATCTTAACAACTGATCAGTGACCATTCTACTTTTTTCATTGTACATGCAGGCAAATATCACCCACGTTTGACAGAAAAGTCTTGACAGCTCTGGCAGGTATCTGCTTGTTAAAGAGGTGGGATGATTTTTTCTCTGTCTATCAATTTAAAGTGTAATGCTTTCCTATTTATTGACAGCCTTAGTGTATGCTTACACAGCAAATACTTCTACTTTAACCATCTATTTCTTCAGCGTTTATATAAACTTGTTTAGAGAGAACAAATAATGAATGCTGCTTAAAATCCCATAGCTTGTCAGCATTCGAGGCTTACTGAACTTTTTCCTACAATAAAATAACAAAATATAGTATTTATTTTTGTTATATTTTTATTCAACCACTTGACCAGAGCATTTTTGCTATTTAGCACTGCGCTATTTTAACTGTCAATTGCGCAGTCATGTAAAGCCCCATACACACGCGCGGACAATCCGTGGACCAGGTCCGTCGGACCATGTCCGTCATACTTTGTCTGATGTTGGTTTTGCGTACACACGATCGGACAAAGTTGTCGGAAAATCCGATCATTCTGAACGTGGTGACGTTTGTTGCCTACGACGGGACTACGTAGAGGCTAGTAGCCAATAGCTTTGGTCTTGTAATGTGATCTGAGCATGCGTAGCACTTTGTCCGGTCGGACAAGCGTACACACGCTCGGATTTGGTGTGATCGGACCGGGTTGACGGCAAATCTTTCCAGCAGGAGATAAGACTTTGTCCGACGGACAAACCGACGAACACTGTCCGATGGTGCATACACACGGTCTGATTTTTCAACAACCTTGTCCGATCGGACCAAATTGATGAAAAAGTCCGACCGTGTGTATGGGGCTTAACACTGTACAGAAATTAAATTGTTATAATTTTTTCACACAATAAAGCTTTCTTTTGGTGGCATTCGATCACCACTGTATTTTTATTTATTTTTTTACAATATAAATGGAAAAAGACCAAAAATTTGGAAGAAAATATATTTTTTCTACTTTCTGTTATAAAACATATCCAACTAAAAAAATGTAAAAAATCCCAATAAGTGCATATTAATTGGTTTGTGTAAAAGTCACCCGCACCCCCGCTCATTCTGTCATCCAGCCCCGCACTTACCCCGTCTTGGTACCGAGCAGGCAGCGTTTCTACAGGCGATGGGCAGGCGTATCCTCCTCCTCTGTATCACGGCGGCTTCCACCATGCATATCCTCCTTCTAGGCATCCAATAGGATCACCTGTCCTTTCAGTCAATTGAGTGACGGGTTTCACGACCCACTTCTTGATTGTCCAGGAGGGGGATCAGTGTGAGAATAGCGAATATTCATTCGCTATTCTCACACAACTGGGTGGGCTCGGAGTGCAGTGCTCTGTGCCCTGAGCCCACCCTTTCTTTAAGTCTATTAGAGCCTCTGGCTCTAATCACGTGCTTAAAAAAACGAAAAAAAAAACCCCACCCATTGGAATCCATGTGTCCAGCGCCCTGCATGTAGATTAGGGGTCCGGACGCATGGAAAGGGGGTGGCGCCTGTGCGCCCCTAATGGATGGGCTGCCACTGTATGATTGGCCACAGTTGATCAGTTGACTTCAGCCGAAATCATTGACTGAAATCGGTTGCAAAAGTTGTGCTGTGTCCAATCACAGCACGGGTTGGCAGGGGGCATGTGCGCTCCGAACCCAGAAGAAAGGCCACGAGGTGCCAGTACGTTGCCTGGCCTGGAACTGCGGTCCACTCACAGTACAACTAATGTGAGTGGGACGGCAATCGGTTAAACAAGTAGTTGTCTAATGGAGTAATACAAAGTTTTAAATCATTTGAGTGTCTGCGATCAGTATATATTTTTTCCAGGCATATACAAAGAAATAGAAAATAACATTAAGCCATGCATTTTTGTGGGCTAATGTTTAAGTCCTAAAAAGGTAACAAAATATATAAACATAGCACAAAACACTGAAATGCTGAAATGATGTTCAGTTACAATGAGATTACCATGCTTATACATCTAGGACGAGAAATAAATAATGGGATCCAAGTTTTGTGGTTGGCAGAACCATGTAATAAGAAAAAGTTAGGTTTGTAGGAAAACACTACTGTTTGTGTGTATACTGAACTGCTATAATCTAGGCCCAAAGCAAAAATAAGATTTTCCAAGGCACTTTTAAATAATGATAGGTGTTAGCTTATGGTGCAAGCTGCACAGAGAATGCAAAAATAATCTGTCACCTACAAAGAGAGCTTGTGCATGTAGCTATTACCAATTAAATAAAATACCATGTTTCTGCCAAGGATGTCAGTATATGGAGTAGTATTGCAAAGGCTATCTGTCAAATGGAGGAACAGACAACAAAACGCATCCAAAATTTCAGAGATTCACTCTAGTTTTGGTTCAGGTTAGGCTTTACTTTAAAAGATAAGTTTCCTTAGCACTTTTGCACCTGAAACTATTTCTATATTTTTTACACACTTGTTCAAATCTGCATTTTTTTGCTATTAAATTACCTAACCCCCCAGACAATTATATATTTTCTGAAATCAGAGGTACTGTAGAAGATAATGGTGGCAGTTGCAATTTTTTATGTTGCACAATTTTGATGTTTATCAAAGTTATATTTTTAGGAAAAAATGTTAAATCTAAATTGTATCTTAGTGCACCCAAACACAATATAATAACATTTTTGGTAAAATATAAAAGATGGAGTTGCACTGAGTAAACAGATATCAAACATGTCAAGCCTTAAAATTGTGTGCCCGTGAGATGGCCAAGACTATGGTACTCAAGATTGTCCATAGGCAATGCTTTAAAAGTCTTTACAAGTTATCAGTTCAGAGTTAACCATGAAAGGCTGTAAAATTATTGCTTTCACTTTGAAGCTGTTGGCAATTCCTCACATGTGTGGCGCTACCTCTGTTTACGGTTTACACGGATGTTTGCTTTTGCATATAATGCATTTGCTTTTAATTTTTTTTTTTTAATTATATTCTAAGTTTCCGAATACTTTTTCTATTTTTTTTTTTTATTTAACTTTATTGCTATCCGAAGGAGGCTACCAAATTCCACATGTGATATTTGGCAAGTGACAGGTTCTCTTTATGGAGATATCAGGGTTCTCTAAAACTGGCCATATATTATACAATTTTCTTGTACAATTTTCCTTTAGATTTACCAAAACCATATAATATGAGGTCAAACCTAAACACTTTCAATTTGTATGCAATCAGACAGGCCCTTGCACTACATATTTGAAGGTAAATCTAAAGGAAATTGAATAATAAAATTGTATAATATATGGCCAGCTTTAGACTCCTTATGTCTTCCTGGCCCTCTACTTCAGGCAGAGAAAGTGCCAGGCATTTAAGCTGTGTTCCTGACAGCTCTGAACCCAGAAATGCTCAGAGCTGAGAGCTTCTAGGCTCATTAATCACAGAGCAGATCTGCTCTTGCTTACCATTTTTACATCAATTATCAGGGCCCTGAGCTCCCTCGCTGCTGCAGCCCTGAGGCTTGTTTTAAGCATTTGAGTTTCAGGGTGTTTAAAAATGGCCCGTTAACACTGTAGCCCTTCCTAAACACTCCTTTAAAGAGGAGTTCCACCTGGGGAAATTTTTTTTTAAATCAGCAGCTTCAAATACTGCAGGTGCCAACTTTTAATATATGGACACTTACTTACCTGTCCAGGGAGCCCGCGGTGTCGGCACAGCAGCCGATTTTTGAATCGTCTGTCAGGAGCTGCCACCACCATTCATCGTAAGGGAAACTGGCAGTGAAGCCTCTTGGCTTCCCACCGGTTCCCTACTGCGAATGCATGAAGCACGCTGCGCTTTCTAACTGGCCCAGCGGTGGAGTAAGAAGGAGGGGGCCAAACTTCCAAGGGACTGCGCCGCGGCGCTGTCTCCCAGAATTGGGGAAGGGTACCTGTCAAAAACAGGTACCCGTTCCCCCCTCCCCCCTGAAAGGTGCTAAATGTGACACTGGAGGGGGGGGGGGAGCAGATAAGTGGAAGTTTCCACTACCATGACACAGGAAGAGATAGCAGGGGGATCATGGGGTTAGGGCTGCAGGGTACTGGAGAGAGCGAGGACAATGTTGTATTACTTAGCCAGAAGACCCACATGGCACAAGATACAGGCGTGTCCCAGAGTGTTGTTCTACCTCTCATTTGGCCTTCCGGGGAAAAAAAGTGAGCATCACAGAGGTGTCTAGAGAGAGAGAGAGAGAGAGCAACCTATTTGCAGAGGGAGTTGTACAATCCACTTAGGGAGCAGCCTTTATATCACCCTTCTCCATCTGGTCTGTGGAGAAAGCTATCAGGCTACTGACTGCATAGAGAAAGACATTATTGTCAGTACTGAACGCTGCTAGTGGAACTCAATTTAAAGGGGACTTCACCCTCCATTCATCCAGTTACATCTTAGGATAGGGTGGGAGTATGTCTTTAAATGTGGACTACAAATACCCTAGTCTTGACGATAAGCATTCCAACACCAAGGTAAAGGCACCGGACTGCCACTGGCAGGCTTTGCTTATATGTACTCCAATAGGCAGTGGCTAGATAAGGTCTAAGCATTACAGACATGCAACATTGTTATTTATACTCTTATAAAGTTTAGTTGTTGCTGCTGGCAGAGTTGGTCCTTATTTAGTGAACTTGTGCATTCTGACAGGGCCAATCACAGACAACTAACAGGAATGCATGCAATCTCTATTCACCTCACTGTGTCACTGTATATTTTGATGGTTGTTAACATGCTGATTCAACTATTGTCAAACCTGTTTTACCAGTTACTTTCCCACAGGGTTTACTGCTATCATAATAAAGCCCATTTTATCCCTATTGGTGTGTCAGTGTGTTGTCTGGTCCATGTACAGGTGGGTCACCATTGGAAATGGTAGGAGATACTATAATTTCTAGCAGTTCCTTAGGGAGTGATTCCTACAACACCTCTTAGTAAATCACCCTCTGCTGCCCTGGAGAATGTTTTTTTCATTCCTAAAAAGCTCATGACTACCGAAAATGTTTACATTAATTATGTGTATAACAACAGAAAAAATCTTACAATTAATATCAGTATACAATTTCCTTTGAGCTGGTAGTCATCCAGTTGTGTTAAATTAGCTATTGTATAACAATACCTCTTCTGTCTATTCAAAAAGCCTTCCATTCTTTCTAAAGCTAAGCACATGTTTATCCCAAACCAAGTGAATATGCATTAAAGGTAAATGGTGTTCATTTACCATTTCAATAAAATGACCTTTTACACTTTGCACTCCTATTCATTCTTTACCACCTCTTGGAAAAAAGTACTTTGGAAAGGATTCTCCAAAGGAACTTGATTTGGGCAACATGCTGGTTGACTTATTTGCTTTACAAAAGTTCTTAGATCCTTCCATTAGATGTATTGTGGATAAAAGGAATCTAGCTCAACAATGCTCTAACTTCCTACAAATTGACTATCTGAACCAGCAAATATGCATCTCGGTTAAGCTAGAGACTCTCTATTCTACAACCCAGAAATTTAAGTAATACTGTTTCCCTTGCAACTGGATAAATATGGTTGGGGGGGGGGGGGCATTTACTTAAAGATTAATCAACTATTAAAACTGAGTGTGAAGGGCAGTAAGACATTGAGTTTGGACAACTAACAGGAATAGCTTTTGACTCTGGCAATAAGTAGAATACTTCCTTCCTTCAAAGACAAATAAAGAATCAATGCTAACATAAACAGATTTATCAACAAGATTATCTTATTGAATACTTACCTGACATGGCCAAGTCCTTTACAAAATATTTAAAATGGCAGTCAAAATCAGTGTGTAGTTGGGTTATGTAAGAGCCTTAGGACAGCATCAGCCACGAGTTCCACTAGCTGAAGTTTTTTAATTGAAGTTCACAGTATGTTTTTACTTTGTTGTGTTGGCCTTATAGGCACATTATCAACGTAATTAGTGTCTCACATTTAAAAACATTTAAAAAAAAAATCCATAAATCATTCACATAGTTTGTAAACGCTATAACTTTTGCACAAACCAAGAAATATACACTTATTGGGTTTTTTTCACCAAAAATATGTAGAAAAATACATATTGGCCTAAATTTATGAACACATTTATTTATTTTGTGGATATGTATTATAGCAGAAAGTAAAGTAAGTTTTTTTTTATTTTTTTAATTGTCGGTCTTTTTTTTGTATATAGCGCAAAAAATAAAAACTGCAGAGGTGATCGTATACCACCTAAAGAAAGCTCTGTTTGTGGGAAAAAAAAGGACATCTCTTTTATTTGGGTACAGCGTCGCATGCCTGCACAATTGTCAGTTAAAAATAACAAAGTGCAGTATCGCAAAAATTGGCCTGGTCATTAAGGGGGTAAATCCTTCCAGGGCTGAAGTGGTTGAAATGTCCTGTTGCTGCCCGATTTTACACTGCTGTATAATCTGTGGTCTTTTAATTCTTAATAAGAGCTTCATAGAACGCTACATAGAGATTGACAGAAATGTTTAGCTTGTGAGCAAGTGTTTTCTCACTGTAAGCAGTGAAAAGAGATATGCTGCGAGTGTTAGGCTGCTTTCACACTGGGGCGGTTTTCAGGCGGTACAGCGCTAAAAATAGCGCCTGTACACCGCCTGAAAACACCGGCCCCATTCACTCCAGTGTGAAAGCCGGAGGGCTTTCACACTGGAGCGGTGCGCTAGCAGGACCGCAACAAAAGTCCTGCTAGCAGCATCTTTGGAGCGGTGAAGGAGCGGTGTATTTACCGCTCCTATACCGCTCCTTCCCATTGAAATCAATGGGAAACCGCGGGGATACCGCCCGCAAACCGCCACTGCAGCGGCGCTCTGCGGAGGTTTTTAACCCTTTTGCGGCCGCTAGCGGGGGTTAAAACCACCCCGCTAGCGGCCGCATACCGCGGGTAAAACGATGGTAAAGCAGCGCTAAATATAGCGCTGCTTTACCGTCGCCGCCCCGCACCGCCCCAGTGTGAAAGCAGCCTTAGTTCTTCATACACACAAATAAGGACAATCAATTGAATAAAAAATGGATATGTTCTGAACTTTTGTATTTAAAAAAATCTTTCAGTTGTCAAATAGTTTTTTAAAAAGCCAATCTCAATGGGTGATATATAGTCATATATTGGCACGTCCATGATACTTTTATTCCCTGAAGAGCACAAAGGAACATAACACTTTTCTTGAAGATCACACCCTTTAGTAAATCACCTCTAAATGGATTTAAATGATCTTATTTGTCTAAACTGCACAGTCAAATTGGAGCACTTTTTCAGAACAAGATCACGGAGAAATAAAAGGTTTACCTTCAGTTTCCATAACCTCCATTCCTTGAAACTGAAATCTTTTAACACGTGAGTACATAACAGTGAGGTGCTAATTGGTAAAGCAATGACTTGACACTGAAATTAAAAGCAGATGGACAGCTGGTAATGTAATTGCTTAGGTAACTCATTGTTACAAAAGTTTACAGATTGCTCCAAGTTTACAGATCTCATTAAATCATTAAAAAAAAATGTTACACTTTTAAAACATTTATTTCTTAATTAGACATCACTTTTCTTCCCACTGTCCACTCTACAACGTTAACAGAAAAATACCTGTTTTGTTCTTTTGTTTGGATCATATTTAAGCTCCTATTTAATCATTTTTTTCATACATTAAATTGCTCCACAGAGCTATACAGAGTGCACAGAGACATTTACAATGGGCCTTACCCCAAAATTAGTTTTCAGCCTAATTAACGGTCAACGGTTAATGGTCAGTATTGAATTTTTGCATGATACAAATTAATACAACACAACTGCGCAACAGTCTGATCATGTATTATGTGCAAAGGATCAGAACCTGCATTGGCTTAGTACCTGGCATTGTTTTCTGACAGTAAGACCCTATGGGGCTGATGTACTAAAACTGGAGAGTGCAAAATCTTGTGCAGCTCTGCATGGTAGCCAATCAGCTTAGTTTCTACAAAGAACTGTACCAGGTTTTGCACTCTCCAGTTTTAGTAAATCAAACCCTATGTGGGGTGTTTGTAAAGTGCAGACTGTTCAGTGAATGAGTATATATATGTATATACAGTATATATATATATATATATATATATATATATATATATATACTGTACATACAGTATATTGTGATATTGGGGATAGAAGTATTTTGTAGTACGTATGCGCCAGTCCAAACTGTGGTTTTAAGGCTTGCCAGCTCACTTTTATTAAACAAACAAAAGTTAAAAAGTCCAAAAACAGTCATCACCAGCAAAACAAGTAACAGAAAAATTACAAGTCATCTGGCTTTTTCTATTCAGCAGTGGTGCCGTAGCTTTTGTCACTGGTCCCTCAGATGTTTCATCCAGCTCTCCTGGCTCTCTGGGTTTTCCTGGCTCACCCAGGCTGTAGTTACAGCTCCTTGCTCTATAGGCCAACTCCTGGCTTCTCATAAGGGGATCTCTTAGCACACCGGGCTCTCTCATTCCTCTGAGACTTACAGATTCCCTCAGTGCCCTGGACTTGCCTAGTCACCCTGACACTCCCAGTCTCCTAGACTCTCCCTTAACCTCCCTGACAGTAATCCCGAGTGTGGCTCGGGGCGGATTTTCAGTACCAAAAGCGGTAACCCCGAGCCACACTCGGGATCGCATCGCAGGATCCATGTACAGCTTACTTACCTTGTCCCCAAGATCCTGCGATGTCTCCCCACTCTGTGTGCGAGCCGTCCTCCGCCGGATCTATTACAGTGCCGAGCTCCATTCACTGCAAGCGTTGCGACGCACGGGGACAGAGAGCGGCGCCAAGAATTCTAAATGTAAAAAATGCAATACATATACAGTACACTGTAATCTTACAGATTATGAATGAATGAATGAATGAATAACTTGTATAGCGCTACAATGCGAAATGAATCGCCTCAAGGCGCTGTATCGGCGTATGGTTATCAAGCTTCTAGAAGAGGTAGGTCTTGAGTTTCTTCCTGAAGGCCTGATGGTTTTCTTCCATGCGAATGTCAGTTGGTAGAGCGTTCCATAGCCGTGGTCCCTGGACAGCGAATCTCCGTTCCCCCTTTGATTTGTAGCGGGATTTAGGAATGAGGAGAAGATTTTGATTAGCCGATCGAAGACTGCGATTTGGTGTGTAGTGTTTTATTTTCTCGCGAAGGTATTGCGGAGCGTTTCCATGTGTGCATTTGTGGGTGAGGCAGAGGGTCTTGAATGCGACCCGATTCCTTACGTTTAGCCAATGTAGGTTCCTCAGGGAAGGGGAGATGGATTCCCAGTTTTTTTCCCTGTTATCAGTCTTGCCGCAGTGTTTTGGATAAGTTGTAAGCGCGCAAGTTGATATTGGGGTAATCCTATGTAAAGGGAGTTAGCGTAGTCCAGTCGAGAATTGATGACTGTTCCAACTACCACTGCTTTGTCCTCCTTTGGAATGAAGGGGATGAGTCTGCGTAGCAGGCGGAGCAGATGGTGTGATCCACTGACTACTGCTCCTATTTGGGCATCCATTGACATTTCTGAGTCAAAAATGACTCCGAGACTCTTGGCCTTGGTCCTAGGGGAGATGGTCCGTCCAAAGATGGTAGGAGGTGTCCAAGGGATCTTGGCTCGGGGGTTATGCTTTGCATGTAGAATAAGAAGTTCTGTCTTTGATTCATTAAGTTTGAGATTTGAGATTACATTACTGTTTCAATTTATTTCACATACCTTGTGTCCCTAGTGCTTTGTCCAGTGCCCTGCATGCAGTTTTATATTATAAATACTGTTCTTTCTGCCTGGAAACTTGAGATTGTCCATATTAACCAAAAAGTGTCTCTTTACATCAAGAGTGGTTTTAGACCAGCTAGAAAACAGTGATTATAAATTAGAATCACTTGCAGAATTGAGCGATAGTGATCTGTGGGGAAATTCGTCATCAAACACTGAAAGTAATTACAGTTACAATTCTGCAACTGAGCAAACTTCAGTGTTTTTGATTTGATTACATTATTGAATACATTTTATTATTATTATATTATAATTTGTTATAATTATTTATAGTTATTTATTATATTATAATTTATGATTTCGTTTTTCAAAATTTATCATACCAGGGATGTCTACTAGACAATTTTTTGGGCAGATTTAAGTGAGTTATTGCTAAGAATTACAGGCCTACAATATAAAACGCCAAATTTCCATAATTGTACCGCTTTCAGCATCAAAAATCGGACATAATCATACCGCCAGGGAGGTTTATCTACTAGACTCACTTAGCTGCTGTCTCTTGAGTAGAGCACCTCTGTCTCCTAACAGGAACACGCATCTGTCTCCAAATGGGATGCCTATCACCAGTTTACTCTGCTCATAATCAATATTAGTCCCTTATTCTGTATATGTTTCCCTTTTACAACCACTTTCACAGTGGTAGGACCTTGCATTGCAGGTACATATTTATAGCTCGTGAAGTGATGATAATAAATGGTCATGTTAGTATCTCATGGTTTCTGCATATTTTTTTCTTAGGATTCATCTTTTTATTGCACAATTTAACCGCAGATTCAGAAATTATCTTAGACTTTCAAACATGTTGGAAAACTCTGGTAATGTGCATGCCTTGCTAATGGTTGTCACTAGCAGATAAAGCTTTCAACAAGTTAAATCACAAGAGGTTTTCTTTGTGTGTTTGTTGGGTATATATAGGGGAGGTGATCAACTAGAAAGATATGCCAGTGGAGGGTATCATTCCTATAGTAAATATATTGCAACAAAAGGTAGGTAGTAGGATTAGTAGTAGTAGGATACCCCTCTAGTGATCACACAAGTACACTTATGTAAGAAAAAATATGTACAAAATCTTTATTTTAACAATAAAATATTAAAAACACATATCAAATTGTGATGGCTTGCATACTCATACCAGCAAAACATTATCCACTGCAAACATGTATAGCTGTTTGTCAAGATGAGGAACTAGGGTCAAGGTGTTTTGTGGAAATGACCGCTTCTTCAGGACCTCTGAAATGTACATGATCACACAATTGGATTATTTTTCGCAGATTTCTATTTATATGCTTTTCATGCATCTTGTAACTAGACCACACAGTATACAGAGATGTACTGATGGAATATCCAGTGAGGTATAGTCTCGCTGGCCCATGGGAGAAAGCCAAGCTTGAGCCTCATACTACCACACCATGTGGAAACTCTGGGGTCTTTCTGTATTAAGAGCTCTACTCTGGGGATGATCTCCCATGGGCTGGCAAGATTATACCTCACTCAATATTCCACCAGAACATCTCTGTATACTGTGTGGTGTAGTTATAAGATGCATGAAAGGTATATAAATTTAAATCTCCAAAAAAGAATCCACTTGTGTGATCATGTACATTTAGAGGTCCTGAAGAAGTGGTCATTAATGCGAAAAGCGTTGTTCCTAGTTTCTCATTTTGATAAATAGCTATACATATTTGTAGTGGATGATGTTTTGCTGGTATGAGTATGCAAGCCATCACAATTTGACACATGTTTTTAATATTTTATTGTTAAAATAAAGATTTTGTACATCATTTTTTATTACATAAGTGTACTTGTGTGATCACTGGGGGGGTATTTAAAATCGTACTACCTACCTTTTGTTGCAATAAGTTAAATCAGTACAGCAATTTTAATAAATATGGACAGGGCTGCATTTAAATATAATACATTTCTATGCAGGCCATACATTACATCATTTTCTTTCCTTCAACTATGGGTTGAAGGAATGAAAATCGCTTGACTGTGTTGATGGGGGAGTCCCTCCTGCAGAGCTATTGTATTGTGACAGCAGAAGGTACAATGAAAACAACTGGCTGGTTATACTGTAGCCAATCAATAGATCGACTTCAGTACAAGCAGCCTGCCCATAGGCGGATCAAAATTCAGGAACCAGACAAATTTATCTATATGGCTAGCTATGGACACACCAGAATGATAATGCCTTTTTGGGAAAGCTCTACCCCTGACAATTTTGATAAAAACTAGAATGAGCTACTGAAGCAGGTATGTTCAGAAGTAGCCAAGAGAGAAAATAATAATAAAAAAAAAAATTACAATAATTTATATATTTATACATTTTGGGCCTTGGGGCTTCTCCTTGAACCTGTTTCCCTAGTCAATAGTCAAGGCAAGTCAAATAAAAAGTCATTTTGCAAAGCTTAGTTTGCATAGATATTATTTTTATTTTGCATTATAAAGTTCAAGATTTATATTCAAGATCTGATAGTTTAGTATCATATTTTACTTTCTACATTAAAAGGCAGACAAGATTATGATAGTCTAAACATTTTAATTGCTGTCAGGGAGTCAAGCTCAGTCACTGGAACATATTGCTCACAGCTGTACTGAAAAAGACAACCGTGAGCCTCACAGCCCCTTCATTTTGCCTCAATTAAATTGTTTAAAATAATTTAATTATGATTTACATGTCATGCAGTGACTATTTACATTCTCGAATCATCCCTATTAATTGTCCAGACAATCAAACAAACATGCCGATTCATAAAAAAAAGTTACATATGATAAAATAGAAAGGTGTTAATGAAATGAGAGATTGTGTAAATGGTAACATCGAAAAATAGACATTTTTAGCACCCATTCATTTGAATTTATTTTTTAAGTGCAGAGGCAGAGTAGGCCAATATGTATTATTGTGTATCCTGTGAACTCCCTTGAGCTGCACTGTTCAGTATCAGGTTCAACTTCTCGCCAAGAAGAAGATAAGGGTTTTGTATCTTGATGCTCCCAGGTCATGGCTTTCAGCTCTGCCCTACAGTTAACGAAGATCTCCAGCTTTTCCTCTTCAAAACAACAGATGCATTGTGTATGCGAATAGATCACATCCACACTGTCAGTTTATGCGTAACTTACCTCCTTTAGCTGTATAAATAAAAAATAAATAAAATATACAGCAGGTTTCTGTGTCTACGATGTCACTCCTCTTCCTGGAGGAATTTCAAAGTTCTCTGACTTCCTGTTTCCTTCCTTTGTCAGTCCTGATACCAGTGACGGCTGGTACTCAATATTTTGGAGGGGGGTTGCCAATCTCCCCCCCCCGCACAGGAGACAAACGGGAAGACGGTGATCCCCCCCCCCCCTCTGTGGGAGACGGATGGGAAGGCGGCGATCAGAGGCCTTCTTACCTCAGGAGGCAGATGACAATGATCCGGGGTAGGGCTGCTGCTCCTTGCTCCAGCTACTCCTCACTCCGGGGCCGTTGCTTCTCCTCCCGGCCAAACAGAAAGATTTTGTACATATTGTTTCTTACATAAGTGTACTTGTGTGATCACTGGAGGGGTATTTAAAATCCTACTGCCTACCTTTTGTTGCAATTAGGTAAATCAGTACAGCAATTATAATAAATTTGGACAGGGCTGCATTTAAATATAATACACTCATATGGAGGCCATACATTGTGTCATTTTCTTTCCTTCAACTACGGGTTGAAGGAAAGAAAATTGCTTGATTTCCCCATCAACACAGTCAGTGTTGTCCTAAGTCCTAAGACTCCCTGGCCAATTGGGTCTCAGGACCCGCTGGAGAATCAGGAAGACAATAGCTCTGCGCCCCAAGCCCACCCTTTTTTAAGCCAATTAGAGCCTCAGGCTCTAATCATGTACTTTAAAAAAAAAAAAAAAACCCCCATTGAAATCCATACGTCCGGCACCCTGCATGTAGATTAGGGGGCGGGCATATGGATTAGGGGGGCATAACCCCTACATCTCCCATGATCATAATGATGAATGAGTTTTAGGTTCACTGCTCCCATGGGCTTGTGGCAGATCCAGTGGGTTAAAAATTTGGCAGACCAATTTTTTTGTAACCATAATGTACAGTATGACCTTTTAACTGTGGTAAGCAGGGTTACAGTCGCAAACAATAGAGCAATAGGGGGCTTTGTTATGTGCCAGCCACTTCACTATATGTAGCAGCAAGTAGTTCAGAGAAAGCAGACAGTATCTACAGAGATTCGGAGAGTTAAGTCAACTACACACTGTAAGTTTTTTTCCATTCAGACCAACACTCCTCTCCCCCAGTTTTTGTTTTTTGTTGTTGCAATTTTATTGAAGGTTTTTTATTTCACGTTTATCCATTTTTTTTCTGCTAGTTTAAAAAAAGGGTTGAAGTTTAGTGCTTCAGAGTTTATTTTTTGAGGGAGATATGTATTTTATTTTGTAGGACCTTTTTTTTTAAATTTCAGGTTCTGCAGGCAACGCCACCCTTTGTTTGCAGCATGTCACCACATACCTGTGCATTAAAGTAGTGTGCACCAAATAACCACTTATTTACTTCCCCTATTGCCTTAGATGCTATGGAATTTTGGCAATTTCCTTTAAAAAAATGTTAGGCAAGTCTAAATTGGGAGGCCGAGGTTCTGCATGAGGAGGTTGTAGCTGGTAAGCAGGTACTACAGAATAAAGCAGTGGTTGGGCTGCACCATCTAGAGACAGAGCTCACCTTTTCTATCTCAGTGGATGTGTCTTACAGCTCATAGCACATTCAGGAGGTAGTTGAGTGACTGACAAAGCCTTCCTCTTCCTCCTAGGCAAGGAGCAGTCAATTGTCTTCAACTGCTGCTAATGCGTCTTTTTCTTTCTCCACCTCCTCTTCTGCTAATCCCACCATCGCCCAGCAAACTGGCACTGAGAAGTCAGTGAAACTATTTGATCACTGACTTGGAGCAAGAGGATAATCCCTGTCCTGTGTGAGCCTACCTCAATTCAAATTTTAGGAATGAGGAAAATAGCACCAAGATCATACGGGGAGTGGACATAAAGCAAGAAGCAGTAAGAGTCAGTCATTTTCCAGGGGCAGCTTGACTGAAAGGACTGAAAGTAACAGCCATCCTAACTTGTCTGTCCCACAGATACAGGCCACTGCTATCCCCAGGGCCTGAGCTCTGAAGTGTGGGTCTTTTACCCAGTGCCAATAGCACTGTTATGGTCTTAAGCCTCTGCCAACAGCGTATCAGCTATGGTAAAAGTACCAGCAATTTAGGTTCCATATGCATGAGTAAAATCATGACTTTTCACCACAGAGCTCGTTGAAAGCAGCATCTTAAACAGGCATGTTAGCAGAAAAAGGTTTATACTCATCCTCCTTAATCCTTATTTTCCAAATATCCTCCCACAACATTCTCCTGCTGCATCTGCTGCAACATTGGTGGTCTCTAGTGACAGGAAGGGGTTTTTAGAGGCTTGGGATACACCAAGTTAAGCCGGTAACAGGGTCATGGGGCCATGCTAGGGAGGGTCAATATACACCCACCCTATCTTCTCCTGCCCTCAGTATCAAAATGCAACTCCCATATATTAATAGGACTTTATTAATAGTTCAGGATTCATGAATTTCATGAATTTCAAACAGGATTCGACCAATTGCCCACTTGAGCAGGACCACCCATCCCTAATGTTGAGGTGAAGATGGATTACTGAGGAGAAGAATGAATAATATGCTAAGACTGTAGGCTTAAATCATATGCAAACCCAAAAACAAAAATGTAACAAATTGCAGATTACTAGTCCTTAAATGTGTTGGCTACATTAGTCTTTTTTTCAGGTTAAGAATATTTTAAGCAAATATAGAAAATGCCTACTGATCTTGCTAGAAATGCAGTGGCCTTGTCACTGGCAGAAATTAAAATACAAACATTATTGTTGTGTCTACTGTAGTCACATCTATCCAACATGTAAAGGAGATGAACAAAGGCAGACATATTTGAAGTTCAGCCTGTGTGACAACCACAGCTCCTTCCATTGATACAGTGGAGAAATTAGTGTAGCCACCAATGGACAGGAAGTGTGTTATTTGCAGGATTACCAGGTGAAATTAAAGGGAAAAAAAACCTTTAAAAATAAAACCATTACATCTAAAGACTGATGACGAGTTGCATTATTTCTGTTTTGAAGTTTGGATGCTTTAAGGCAAGCTCAGGTCAAAGCAGAAGAGCTTTAGGTAGAGTTGTAACACAGGCATGGGTCAATTCAAGCAGCACAGAAATGAGAAGCTGTAAAGTAATGGCATAAAGATTTGTAGGTACTTAAGCGAGGTACACACCCCCACGGGTTGAGTGAAAAAAAACTGTCAGCACCGGTCGGAGTGACGTCATCGTGGCAAACCCGGAAGCAAGACGGGTGAAGCTGGAAGCGGCCTCCAGCTCTGCCATCTCAGCGTGGGAGGGCTTTGTTTTAAGGAAAGTTTAACATGATATGCTAGTATGCAATGCATACTAGCACATTAAGCTTTACCTTGCAAGGTAAAAAAAAACATCCAGCGGTTTACAACAGGTTTCAGTTAGTTCACTTTTCGGTCATCATCAGTGCAGTGTATGGTCAGTGATAGGTGATAATGGGCAAAAAACCTGAAACAGCTGTATGCAGTTTGGAATACATGACTCTATAATGTTAGGATATATTTGCACTGTACATCAACAGTTCTAGATGAGCATTTGGATTTTAGTTATAAGGAATGATTTGCATGGCTCCACTGCCCTAAAATTTGGTATTAATTCTCTTAATTTGGATAGGTGTTGGAATGAGACATGTGTATGCCTTCTGTTTTAAGAAGGTTTTGCTGTGCTACATACTCATTCAGTGGGAGGGATTTTTGATTCATTTAGTTCTTTCTCGCCATAATTTGTATGGTTATATTTGAACAACATTATAGAAAGCTCCAGAAAGCAGCATGCAGTACAGATTTTAATGTTTTCTTCTTCAAGAATAGTGCAAAACCCTATACACTTCAGAACTTGTAAAACAGCATTCCACCAAGGACAATCTTTTTTTTTAAAGCCAGCAGCTACAACTACTGCAGCTGCTGACTTTTAAAAAATGGACACTTACCTGTTCCAGGGTCCAGCGGTGTCGGTAGCAGAGGCTGATCGATCGCTCGGCTCTCTGCTGTAGCCGGCGCCATTCTCGGTGAGGGAATCAGGAAGTGGCTTCACTTCCCGATTCCCTACTGCGCATGCGCGAGTTGCGTGGCGCAATGAGAATCTTCAGCGCTGTCTGCCAGGACACGTGTGTGTCCCGGCAGACAGCGCATCGGGACAGGAAGCTGCGTAAACTCCCGTGGGAGTTTATGCCCGGAAGTGGGTGCAGATACCTGTCTTAGACAGGTATCTGCACCCCCTCCCCCCTGAAAGGTGCCAAATGTGACACCGGAGGGGGGGAGGGTTCCGAAAAGCGGGAGTTACACTTTAGGGTGGAATCCCACTTTAAGGAAAAGAGTGAATGTACTTCTTAATAGGTCTTTGATATTACTAGATATTTGCTGCTATTTTTGGTCATTCTGTATAATATATATATATATATATATATATATATATATATATATATATATATATATATATATATATATATATATATATTTATATCTCACAAAAGTACACCCCTCAAGCTGTACACTCACTACTTTACATTGTAGCAAAGTGTAATTTCTTCAATGTTGTCACATGAAAAGATATAATAAAATATATATATATATATATATATATATATATATATATATATATATATATACAGGTATATTCAACTGATATATTGTTCTTTGCACACAAAAAATGTTTTAGAGCTACAAATGTACACATACATTCAAAAATACAGTTACAAAGGTCTGATCTTGTTTTTCTTTGTAATTAAAATGCTTCACCTGTTAGTACATTGTTGTTACATACACCATTCACAGGCAAAAGAATAACAGTGTTACCAGGTGTATTAATACATGTATGGTTATTACTGAAGAGCTAAATTAAGAGTTTTAATTTCCTCAAAAACTTTGGCAAAAATCTGAATATTTCACCATTTTGGTAAAATGCATTTTCATTCAATTAGTCAAGTGAAATTAGGGTAGTTTGTGGTGGTATTTAGGTTCCTTTCAGATATCCTGGACAAAGTGACAGAGCATTAATAATGAGTAACTACACAAAAATGAGGAAAAAAACACAAACACAAAGAACGCTAAATAAAATAATTTAAATGACCCTATATACCTGGTGTTTAGAAAGCACTTGTGAAGATCCCCCCACCAGAGTGAGATCATGACAAGTGAGGGTTTTTTTTCACACACTTTCCTTTTAACCCATCAGGATGTTGTGATTAGTTTATGAAAACTAAATGTTAAATATATTTGGACATCATTTTTACAGCCTGAGAAAAACTGTATTATGCATACAAGGTTAATTTCAGTGCTGGCTGGGATTACAAAAGGCTCTGAGGGGAATAAATGTACATCACTAAGACAGCTAAACAAATTCTTCTTACTGCGCAGACTGCAAAAGGGATCTGTGCTGGTGGCCGCAATTCTGAAGTTTCTTCTTATACGTCTGGTGTCAGTTCTTCCAGATAGAAAATGGCATAGATGGCATTTTATTTGTTTAATCTATGTTTAAAATGTCCCAATGAAGACCCTTCCACTCACAGGCCCCATAGAAGCGACCTGGGTTGGGTTAAGGGCTGTACACAGGGGCCAAATATCGGGAGGCATCGGCCTGTTCAATACAACCCGGATAACCCGTGTGTACGGTAGGGTCGTGACCAAAAAAGGTCTGCAATCAGCGCTCCCAGCCAATTTCATCTGAGAACAACAAAAAAAAACAATAGTGTGTAGCCATAAGATGAGTTTGATTCACTTTGGGTTTGGTGGAGGTGTGAAGAGTTGTGTGACTTATATGATCTAAAGCCCCATACACACGGTCGGATTTTCCGATGGATTCTGTCCTATCGGACAATGTTGTCGGAAATTCCGACCGTGTGTAGGCACCATCGGACATTTTCCATCGGATTGTCCGACGGACAAAGTTTTATCTCCTGCTCTAAAAATTTTCCGACAACAAAGTCCGATCACACCAATTCCGATCGTGTGTAGCGTAGTCCGACGGACAAAGTGCCACGCATGCTCAGATCACATTATAAGACCAAAGCTATTGGCTACTAGTCTCTACGTAGTCCCGTCGTAGGCAACAAACGTCACCGCGTTCAGAATGATCGGATTTTCCGACAACTTTGTCCGACCGTGTGTATGCAACACCAGTGTCGGACAAAATCCGTCGGAAAAAATCCGATGGATTTTGTGGTCGGATTTTCCGACCGTGTGTACGGGGCATAAGAGTGGATTACCCTTGCTTTTGCTACAAGTTTGGGGTTTTAATCAGGCCATACTTGGATCAAATTTTGACCAGTTCTTGATGAACCAGTTGAAATTCATTCAATGATTGGCTCTGTGTGTTGCCTCTACATCCTTTGAATAAAAAATTGAAATAGCCAGGGAGACAACCGTCAGCTGCACAAGACGTGCATCCAATCAGATGCAGGTGCTGCTGTCAGGCCTGGCTGTCAAAATACAATAGCTGCATTGGGGAATCCATGCTCTGTAGCATGGATGGAGGAATCCATTGAGCTGTGTAACCTAAAGTGGAACTTTAGTCAGAAGATTAAGTCCTGCTAAATCACTTCAGGTTGGTCCCTTTTGTAGGTATAGCTATGTAAAACATAAAAAAAGAAGTGCCTATACTGTTTATAATCCCGGAATACGCTGTCCCATCCTTCTCTGTACATGCTCAGTTGCTTCTATGGTTTCAGCTGCGGATAACCTAAAGATTTACTGCTGCTCAGGGGCTCTGGACTTTAGCAAAATGCCAGCCTCTGGCAAGAAGAAACAGGCACAATTCTGTAGGCAATTCACAGCACACGCTAATTTGGTAGCATAATTATTAATGTGGAATGCATGTTCCTCGCTAAAGAACATTGTTTTTTTATTAAGTTGTTATGGGTAAAGTTCCACTTTAAGTTTTTATGTTTAAAGATTCAATTTATAATTAATTGTATAATGCCCAATTAAGCAAATTTCTGCAAGTTATTAATTGGCTACTGTGAAAGGTAAGTGGAAGTGGAAGTGTAGAGCATGGTGTGATTCACTGGGGCTCACCTTGTACATTTGTATTTCACAAGTATTTGAGTATAGTGCTAATTGATTTTATTTGTAAGTATGAACAAAGTCTACAGACAAGAGGGTTAAATGTTTCTTTGCAAAGTTTACTAGTTCTACTCACCTTTAAACAGCACATGCCGTTACAGTGAAAATATAGCTGGTATGGGTTGACCAAGGATAGGCAGAATTATTTACAAAAGTCAAAAGAAAAACTATTTTTTTAGCTGGAGACTTAAAAAGTGAAATATTTCAGGCCCTAGGCAACATTTCACAAGGTTCATATGGTTGTGTTTGTAGCAATCAGTGCACTCAAATTATGCATAATTTGCTTTCCACGGTTCTGAGTATAAGATCACATAGAGTCAACTATAATTACTGCCAACATGGGGACGTGCTTCTTCAGATAGTCATGTAGGTATAAGACTGAAGGAAAAAAAAGATCTGCAATTACTAGTAAATTACTTAAATACACTTTGTTTGCCTTAGAGGTATATAAAGTAACAATGACTAATAGCAGGAACTCCGGCAAATAACATGGATGTCTTTGTTTGAGAATTGAATGGAATTAGTTAAACTGCATTCTTCAATAGTCAAAAAATATATTTGTAATAACTTTCAAGTGTATAATTCATTTTTTATTAACTTAAATCTAAAACAGAATACAAATACAACATAACCCTACATTGGAATTATTTATGTAGGTATACAATCTAAACTTTGAATGCTGTTTTGACATTTAGCTATTGTGTATTATTATGCGTATATGAAAATGTTTCAGTAGTGAAAGACCTACAGTCACAAAAAAAATGAATACCAACATTTTATAAGCACTTAAAGTACCAATATTTAAATAACAGATCTATAATTTCAATATTGATATATTTTACTGTGCAGCATTTTCACTACTGATTAGGGATGACATCCAGGATTGCTGCTATGATGAGTTCAAGACGAATTTTGAATCTGAATTTATGGTGAATTTATTTGCAGATTCGCACAAAATAATTTTATAATAGCATATTGCATTGCATAGTCTTTGAACTAAGGCTTGCAGGCTGAAAAAAGCCATACACCTATAGATTTTTTTGCAAACTGAATGTAAAAAAATATATAAAAGATTCCTCCATTCACTCTAAACAGCATGGATAGGCAAATCTGCAGTGCCGGCTATTGTATTCAACATTGGGGTGGAGGGCTATGAAGCTAATTTCAGGTGGTTCATCAGAAACTGGCCAAAATAAGCTCAGTGTATGGTCAGCTTTAAAAGGGTCAATAATTGGGCTTTTGGATAAGCCAGCCCCATCACTATAAAATGTTGTAGCTTTTAAAATTAAAACTATATATATGCAAGAACATTATGAACCTATACTATCTCACAAAATATCGCTCCTATTCACTGCACCTGCTATCCTCATAGAAAAAAAGGTAGGCATATACCAGTTAGGATTATTATACCTTATTAAAAACTTTCCTGTTGCTTGCCAATTTTACACTGCTGAATTCCCTGCAATACCTTAATAATTGTAGTAAAACCGCTGCCTGTTCCCCTTTTCTCTAGTAAATTGAGGCCTAACCTTGCTCATTATAATTGTCCTGCTGCGGTCCAGTTTTACAGTGCTGTATCATTTGCAGTTTCTTAATTCTTATAGTTAAACACCTATTGGTACTCTTTGGGGGGGAATTAAGAAAAAGTGTCTAAAACACTATGTAAAGCGGAGTTCAACCCGTTTTTTTAAAAGTCCAATTATTGTCACGCCTATCCTGAATGCTATTATAAATGGCAATAAATGTATTTATTTTTCTTCGTAAATACCTTTTTTCACTTACTCTCTGCAGCACTTTTGGCTGCGGCCAACTAGGTGATTTCATCACTAGGCAATTTGCATGGACTCCTGGGATATCATCGTCGTCTATCCCAGGAGTCCATGGGAATCGCCTAGTGATGAAATCTTGCGTTATTTCCAGACTGGAAATGAATCGATCGGGAGGAGTTATGCATATAAATTAGTCCATAAAACACAATTGTGTAAATTCTTAAAGTGACTTCCAACGCCAGCATAAAGTTGTGCACCTCCACCACATAGAGTGCGTCCTTACCGTATGGCAAGCTATCAGCACGTTTTTACGTTGTTTATCTGATTAGACGGGTGTTCGCTAGCCGGCCAGCTTTTAAACTGACTTTTTCTTCTACTTTTTGTAAGTGCATCTTTTAGCTTTTAATAAATATGTATAAAACAATTTACACTATGGTGAGCTCCTTTCTATTTTGGGTAATACCTGGTCTACATCTATGACCTCTGAATGTTCGAGTCACCCTGGTCATTTGCTGTATACATTTTTACTCACCTATCAAGTGTTCCAGAACTGCCATTCCTTACTTGCTGGATAAAGGCCCTGACTGGGTATTAGACGCAGGCTTATGATAGCTTGCCATCCGGTAAGCACGCACTCTATGTGGTAGAGGTGACTTTATGCAGGTGTTGGAAATCACTTCAAGAATTTACACAATTGGGTTTTATGTGGATTGTGGACTAATTTATTCTATACACTCTCACATTTTATTTGGTGTGTAGATTCACTTTTAGATATATGTCTATTCACGTATGATATATTGTCCATTTGGATAACAATTTTAGCGCAACTCCATTCTAATTATTGCTTTATATATGTGTGTATCTCACTTATGAGCTGCTGTTTTTCTTTATGTATTAGTTTACTTAGCGCGGCATTTTTCTATATATTATTTTGCTGTCTGTTTATTAAAATACAGCAGCTACAGTTTTTGTAGCTTCTGGCTTTTGATTTTCAGAAATATGACTAGCGATCATCTCTAAACTGGTGCCGTTGCTCATCAAATCAATCAGCTTTTATTTTTTGTTTTTTTCCATACAGCTTTGAAAATGAAAATTACAAAGCAAACTGAGACAAGGTTGAGACAAAGTTTGTCTTAGACACTTTTTATTAATTCCCCTTTGTCTCTAGTACATTTTGGCCCATTCTCCCTGACTACAAATCTCTTGCTGCTGGCCAATTTTACACCATTGCACCATTTGCGGTTTCTTATTTCTTAATGAGAGTTTGATAGAACTTGGCTTGTGGCAGAACAGTTTGTCATCAGTAAAAAGATAGCCTCAACAAACTACTAAGCACTTTCTATCTGATGGTGAAAACAAGCTTATGACTGCTTAATGAAAAAGCATGTGTCGCTGCTAAACCACTACCTGAAAAAAAGCATTTTTTTCAAACTGAAATTAATCAGGTGGAGTTACTGCTGTATATCAGCTATGATAATGGTAAATGAAAAAAAAATAACTTTCACAGCATTGCCACTACTCTGTTACTGCAACTGTCTGTAAAAATAACACTATTCCATAACATAATGTAAAGCTTTAGGGCATCCCCAAGCATGCTATTTGAAGAATAGCTGTATTTTCAAAGTTGCCATCAAAACCGTTAGAAAAGACTATCTCGGTATTGCAATTTAATTATATATTTTGCATTTGTACTTGTTCCCAAGGTAGCATCCCACAATTTTTTAACAGTAGTTTGTCTATTATCCCTAAAAATGAGCAGAATTTATTAACAAGATTCACCCCCTATGGACTGCTCTAGATCTTACCGCTAAGCTCAATTTCGGCAAATTATAAACAGGATTCACTGAACCCTATGAAAATCTAACCCAGGCAAATTCACTCATCTCTATTGTTGATATGTTTTACATCAACTAACACAACTTTTATGACTTTTTAAGCATTTTAAGATGTTTGTAGTTTCTTATTGTAACATTTTGGTACTGTAGACAACCTTAGATATAACCTGAATTTCCCATTGCATGATATTGTCTCTCTGATGGAGAGATACACTCTCTATTTGCCCTGGTGAAATCCACAATTTATTTTTTACAGCATCAGCCCCTATAAGGCCATTATAACACAAAATCAAATTTTTCTCTGAAGAACAGTAATGCATATATTTTCAGACTTCCAGTTAATTTACAACCATTGAGTAAAGTATCAAGTCCAGTTCACACCGATTTAATTTACAGCATGAAAATTTAATTTAACTGGAAATACCAATGTTTCCTAGGTGGCTAGAAAATATACACTATATTGCCAAAAGTATGGGGATGTCTGCCTTTACACGCATATGAAAGTTAATGGCATCCCAGTCTTAGTCAGTAAGGTTTAATATTGAGTTGGCCCACCCTTTGCAGCTATAACAGTTTCAGTTCGTCTGGGAAGGCTGTCCACAAGGTTTAGGAGTGTGTCTATGGAAATGTTTGATCATTCATCCAAAAGCGCATTTGTCACAAGAAGGCCTGACTCGCAGTCTCTGCTCTAATTCATCCCAAAGGTGTTCCATTGCGTTGAGGTCAGGCCAGTCAAGTTCCTCCACCCCAAACTCGCTCATCCATGTCTTTATGGACCTTGCTTTTTTATCTGGTCCAAATAATTTGGTCGAGGGAGCGATTATGATGTGGGGTTGTTTTTCAGGGGTTGGGCTTGACCCCTTAGTTCCAGTGAAGGGAACTCTTAAGGCCTCAGCGTACCAAGACAATTTAATTCTCCCAAATTTTTGAGTACAGTTTGGAGATGGCCCCTTCCTGTTCCAACCATGACTGTGTACCAGTGCACAAAGCAAGGTCCATAAAGATATGGATGAGCGTGTTTGGGGTGAGGGAACTTTACTGGCCTTCACAGAGTCCTGACCTCAACCCGATAGAACACCTTTGGGATGAATTTGAGTGGAGACTTGAGCCAGGCCTTCTCGTCCAACATCAGTGCCTGACCTCACAAATGTGCTTCTGGAAGAATGGTCAAACATTCCCATAGACACAATCCTAAACCTTGTGGACAGCCTTTCCAGAAGAGTTGAAGCTGTTATAGCTGCAAAGGGTGGGCCAACTCAATATTGAACCCTACAGCTTAATGCCGCGTACACACGGTCGGAATTCTCGTCGGAAAAAGCTCTGATGGTTTTCCCGTCTGAATTCCGACGGAATTTCACTCAAACTGTCTTGCCTACACACGGCCTACACCAAATTCCGACGGTCTGTAACACAGCGGCATTAAAACACGTTCGACATTAAGTTTAATGCTTCCGAGCATGCGTCAAATTGTTTCCGAGCATGCGTCAGAATTTTACGTGTCGGAATTGCATACACACGATCGGAAAATCCGATAGAAACGTTTTCCGTCGGAAAAATTGAGAACAGGTTCTCAATCCAAAGTCCGTCGGAAATTCCGACAGAAAAAGACCGATGGGCATACACACGGTCGGAAAATCCATTGAAAAGCTCCCATCGGACTGTTTCCATCGGAAACTCCGACCGTGTGTACGCCGCATTAGACTGGGATGCCTTTAAAGTTCATATGCGTGTAAAGGCACGTGTCCCAATACTTTTGCCAATATAGTGTATAGGCACTGTGGGTTAGTGTGTTTTAAAAAAATAGAACATGTTGTATTTTGTACTGAATGTTGGGTAGGCCCACTAAATTGAATGATATATTTAATACATTGAATACTTGTTCCTCGCTATGTATAATAAATAAAAAAGTGCATATATTATACATAAAATGTACTTAAATCCCCATATACAATGTAGAAAACATATATAAACTCATGCTGTAGTGCATACATCACTGCGTATGCATAAGTGTGAAAGGACCCACAAAAAATTGTACCCTTGATTTACACCTTGAAATATATGGTATATCATCACAAAGGCAAGTGAAGGAGAAGCTGACAATTGGTACAAGTGCCTGATAAAAGCAGCAGCTAAACATGTATCAGTGCATTTAAAAGTAACTACAAAGCCATAAGGTCAAAACCATTGTAAATATAATCACAAATTTGAATGCATACTGTGATCAGCAATAAAATTAGGGGTACAAAATATTTTCAAATGGAAAAATCACAGCATGAAAATTAAAACAGAGCACTACTCCATTTTTTATAAATCCTGATCCAAGTATAAACTAATCTTGATTTATTGACATCTAAAATGAGATAAAGGTAAGTCAACTTCTACTTTGCTTGTACACTGAGAAATATTTTGTGCATAGAGACCAATATTTTTGACAGTAGAACATTTTTCTTTTTTTATTTCTGTCAAGTTGTTGAAAGAGGGAGCTTATCAATTCCCTCTTATCTTTAAGTTACTTGCCCTTGCCAACACTTCAGATAAGACAAGTTCACACATTCCACACTCTGCTGCAAATTAGGCATGTGCAGTCATTCCCGGTACAGAGAAAAATAAAAAGTAAATTACCTATCAAATACTTACAGTAATTTTCCTTTCCTGATAGGCTCCATGGCAGCATATGTGTGGGTTAGCCCCACCTCCATAACTACCCTATAGGACACCTCTCCCATAAATCTTTGCTCTGGGCTACCAGCCGTATTCCGTAACTAGCCTACTCCAGGCATTGGGAGCGGACTCCTGCTGCCATGGAGCCTATTAGGAAAGGAAAATTACGGTAAGTATTTGATAGGAAATTTTCTTTTTTCCTGACAGGCTCCATGGCAGCATACGTGTTGGAAATAACTCGCCATACACACCCGCAAAAAAAAAAATTTAGTGCTGAGCAAAAAAAACTAATTTATTTAACACCATCAACCGACAGTACTTGCAAACCAAAACAACACAGTTCAACACAGTAGTGAGACACAAATGTGTTGATAGCAGACCAGGAAGCCGCTCTACAGATTATTTTGGGAGCGACATGTCGAGAAGCTGCCCAAGAGGTCGAGATACTCTGAGTTGAGTGTGCTGTCACTGCTTCTGGAGGAGCCAAGCCCTTCGCTTTATAAGCCCGAGATGAGGGGGGGTGGTGAGGATCTTTACTGTGGTGTCTGGACTTAGAAGGAGATCCGCGGTGCCTGGATCTAGAGGAAGAGTGCCGGTGGTGTGATTTTCGAAGACCCTGGAAGGGCCGTGGGAAAGAAAAGGAAAAGGGAAAAGAAATAGCTTGTGGCCTGTACACCACTCTCCTCCCCCCAGCAGGCAGACCACAGGATAGTCCCACATTCATACCTGCTGCGAGAGGACTGGCCACCAGGAAGCAGTGAAGGGTCCATGTTATCCACAGTAGATTACTGCAGGTGGGAAAACAAAGGATCAGCCGCCAGGTAGGGATTATTCAATCCCCTGAAAGTCAGTACCTACCTAGCCACTACAGATGCCTGGGAAAGTCGCGGCACATGCCCACGACCATTCCCGAGGCTCTGCAGGCTTCCCCTAGCTTTAAAAGTGGTGCCGCGTGACGTCACAGCAGCGCTAGGCACGAGACGCTTGCGCGCATGCATGAACCAGGCCTCGTTTTATTTCCGGGACCGCGCATGCGCAGAGCGTACGAGGGGACCCAGAAGAGAGAGAGAGCGGTGGCTGGAGCGCAGAAGGAACCAGCCGCCATGCACAGGGACACCAACAGGAAAGGAAGGGAAACAGACACAGGATCAAAGGTAAAAAACAATACAACATATACAAACACATTACATGACAAGTGACATTGTGTCACTTGACCGATCCTGATGTCAGGGGAGTCAACTTCAGGTAGCAGAACCAACGACTTGGTCCTGCAGAGGAGGACAAAAAAGGAAGATTTATGGGAGTGGTGTCCTATACGGTAGTTATGGAGGCGGGGCTAACCCACACGCTGCCATGGAGCCTGTCAGGAAATTCACTTTCTCATCAAGAACTCCAATAGCAGGATTCAGATATACTTAAAGTATGTGAACCTTCTCCTGGTAAAAAAAAAAAAAAAAACATTCAGTTTAAAATAAAAGGCAAAACAAATCTGTGTACAGAAATAAAAAAAATTATAAATACCTGTTTTCCCTTTTATAAAAAGTGATCACATGTCCTCTGTTCCTAAATGCATAAGGGAGCTTAGAGAGCAGGGGGAGGAGCAACTGCAGCACATTGAACTTCCCAGTGAATGGATGTGCAAGGCAGGGGGGGGGGGGTTAGTACAAGTCTTATCATTGAAGGAGAGCACACTCAGTTCTCAGCGCAGCCAAAAAACGGACCATGCTGTGCTCTCATGCCTAGTGTGGTCTGTTTTTAATAGGAAAGCAGAGGGACTGGCAGGAACACCAGGGATTTCACACAAAAGACGCAATACTAAGAGAACAGAAGATTTTTTCATACAAGTACATGGTACAGCTCGCACAAATAAGGAATATAAAATGTTGGTTTTACATATTCTTTAACTAGCAATATTAAATTTAGGGCTAGCATGCATATTTAAAGGCAACACTTAGGCCCCTTTCACACTGGGGCGTTTTTTCAGGCGCTACAGCGCTAAAAATAGCGACTGTACAGCGCCTAAAAAAAGTCCGGCCCCATTCACTCCAGTGTGAAAGCCAGAGGGCTTTCACACTGGAGCGGTGCGCTAGCAGAACGGTCAAAAAAATCCTGCTAGCAGCATCTTTGGAGCAGTGAAGGAGCGGTGTATTCACCGCTCCCATGCCGCTCCTACCCATTGAAATCAATGGGACACTGCGGTATTACCGCCGCAATACCGCCGCAAAGCGAAGCTGCGGCAGCGATTTGCGGGGGTTAAAACTTTTTCGGCCGCTAGCGGGGGTTAAAACTGCACCGCTAGCGGCCGAATACCGCGGCTAAAACGACGGTAAAGCAGCGCTAAATATAGCGCTGCTTTACCGCCGACGCCGCTCCTGCCCCAGTGTGAAAGGGGCCTAAAAGCACACACAAACGCTTATTCTATACACGTACAGTAGCTAAATAAAGGAGAGTAGTAGGTGCAGTACTACTGAAAAGCGCAGTCGGTCTGATCCAACAAAGTAACATGTTCCATTTAGATACTGATCATAATAAAACTCAATAGGGTGAGTATAGGTCAGATCAGCAAGTGCTGTTTTGTTTTACTCTAGCAATGAACTTTTTTGTCATCTTGAAGTGAGGTTAAATCTGGGCACTGAGGATCTTTAGAACAGCCTAAGAGAAGAACCACAGGGTCCTGTGGGGGACATACTATATGACGCACATAGAAATATCAGATAGCAGCAGAGTCCAAAGCACCAAAGTTTGACTTATTGCCTTCTAGAAAGGTACATTTTTAACTTCTTTTGCAGGATAATTGTGTTTTTTTTTGTACTGTGTATGTCACTTTAAAGTTATATTAACCTCCCTAGCGGTAACCCCGAGCCTGGCTCGGGTCCAGCTTTTTGTGCTGGGAGCGGTAACCCCGAGCCAGACTCGGGCTTGCGTGCAGGATACAGGGGGGAAGTTACTTACCTTTTCCCCTGCATCCTGCGATGTCTCCCCGCTGTGTGAGCGAGCGGACGGCCGTCCGCTTGCTCGATTCACACAGTGCCGGTCTCCGTTCCCTGCGACGTTACGACGCACGGGAGCGGAGATCGGCGCCAAATTTAAAAAAGTTTAAAAACACACAACACATACAGTACTGTAATCTTACAGATTACAGTACTGTATACAAAAAATACACACCACCTTTGCCCCTAGTGGTCTGCCCAGTGCCCTGCATGTCATTTTATATAATAAAAAGATTTTTTTTCTGCCTGGAAACTGGAGATTGTCCATAGCAACCAAAAAGTGTCCCTTTATGTCAAAAGTGGTTTTAGACCAGCTAGAAAACACCAATAAAAAATTAAAATCACAATTTATCATCAAACAATAAATTTAATGACAGCGACTATTCTACAACTGAGCAAATTTCAGTGTTTTTGATTTGATTACATTATTGAATCATTTTTATATATATTTTTTTATTATATTATAATTTATTATTTTGTGTTTCAAACTTTATCATACCCGGGATGTCTACTAGACTCTGGTTCGGACAGATTTAAGTGAGTTATTTATAAGAATTGCATGCCTACAATATAAAACGCCAAATTTCCATGCAAAATAATTGTACCGCTTTCAGCACTAAATTCCAGACAGAATCATACCGCCAGGGAGGTTAAAGGCTTATATTTTTTTTGGCCTTTTAAGGCTCCATTTACACCTTAGTGTACTGGAATCACGGGAAAAATCACGCAATTCTGTCCGCAAATCCCGAATCGTGGCAAAACACGTGACACCTTTAAGATGCCATTATTTCTTAATGGCACCCCATGCGCGGTTGGATTTTGCAACGATTGTTGAGCGATAAAACATGCTAAAATCACGGCAAATATTGCAATGCCAAATGCACCTGGCTCTGTGCCAAAATTTGGTACATGAGCTTCTTTGTCTCTTTTTTAGAGTGGAAGGAGCAGGGCTTTTTGTCAACTGACTGCTGTGGGATCTATTGTCACTGGGGATCAATTTTTTTGTGGGGGTCTATTGTTGCTGGGGTGGTATTTTGTTGCGGGAGTCCATTGTTGCTGGGGGGAGGTCTGTCGTTGTGTGTGGGGGGAGCTATTGTTGCTGTGGTGGTGTCTGTTGCTGCTTGGGTGGGGTCTATCAAATTCCATACAATTTAGTAGCACAAAATGATACCTGGTTTTGTACTCTCTAAAAGGAGCGATACTTGGAGGTGGGTAGGGGGTGGAGCCAAGAGACAGTGCTCAGAGGTGGGTAGGGGGTGGAGCCATGAGACAGTGCTCAGAGGTGGGTAGGGGGGCAGAGACGAAGGGTGACTCATAAGAGGGAAGTTCCTGCACCTATTCTCTGAGAAAAAAAGCCCTGGGAAGGAGGCTCATTCAAATGAATGGTGCCACTGCAAAATTGTGCCGCAAAAACACACAAAAATGCCGTGTAGCAGGTTTCACAGCAGTGCACTTAGGTGTGAATGGAGCCTAAATAACAAACATGCTAAACTTACCTAGCCCTGTTCCTCCTCTTCTCAGATCCCTTGCCGGCACTTCTGGCCCCTTCCCCTTGCTGAGTGCCCCCATAACAAGCCGCTTGCTATGGGGACACTCTTGCATGCTCGCTCCTGAGCATCTCTGTGTGTCAATAAGACAAACAGAACACGGCTGGGTCCCGCCTCCCTCTCCTCACTGGCTGTGATTGACAGCAGCAGAAGCCAATCGTTCCTGCTGCTGTGTCTCAGCCAATGAGGATAGGGAGACCCAGGAGAGTCGCTGCTGCCTTGCACATCGCTGGATAGAGATGGAGCTCAGGTAAGTATTAGGAGGAGCTGGGGGAGATCCTGCAAACAGAAGGTTTACTAAAACCTTCAAGCTTTACAACCACTTTCAATTAGACATTGACACTGCCACTAGGTACTTGCTTTAAATGGAGACTGCAATGTTTTTGAAAACGTAACTTTTTACTTAAAGTGGTTATGAAGGCAGAATATGTTTTACTTTAATGCATTGCTGCCTATTGTTTAAAACACTTGAGCAAGATGGGGAGTAGCATCTATTATTTATGTCAGGAAAGAGGTACTCTGTACGTAAAATAAAAATGTGGTTTGGTAATGCTGACATGTGCCATATTGATTCATGCGAAGTGAAAGTTTTAACTAGAGGTCCCTTGAAAGCTTCACGATCAATAGAAGTAGGGTCATCTTCAAGATAAACTCAACAAACACAGCTTAACGGATCTCACCTTCAAGATCTTCCATGTTGTTTGATCTTCTGATACTCATCAACAGCTAGGGGCCTTATATACAGTAAAGGATTGACCCATAGGCACCACATCCAGGGATTTTTTTTTTCAGAACAGGGTTTTAGACTGTAGACTAGAGCAGCCTTTTTTCAACCAAGGTGCCCAGGCACCCAGGGGTGCCTTGAGGTTTCTTCAAGGGCGCCTTGGCAAAATGCCTAAAAATTGTCCCAAAATTGTATACAGGTCAGCGTGTGGTTAAAGCTGCCATTTAGTTACACAATGCCACAGGTTTTCTTTGGGCAACATTACAACTTCTTGAGGGCACCTTAGCTGAGTGATGGAGATAAATTGAGTGATGGAGATAAATTAAAATACTAGCCAGTACCAGTTTGCAAAAGTGTATTTGCTTTGAAAGAATAAATCACCTCTAATGTTGGGTGTCCTACTTGTGTGGATGTTGCTGTTCTGCAAAACTATTATGCCGCGTACACACGATCGGAAATTCCGCCAGCAAAGACCGATGTAAGCTTTTGGTCGGAAATGCGACCGTGTGTATGCTCCATCGGACTTTTGCTGGCGGAATTTCGGCCAGCAAAAGATTGAGAGCATGTTCTCAATTTTTCCAACGGAAATTCCGATCGTTTGCGGCAATTCCGACGCGCAAAATTACGATGCATGCTCGGAAACAATTCGACACATGCTCGGAAGCATTGAACTTCATTTTCTCGGCTTGTCGTAGTGTTGTACGTCACCGCGTTCTTGACGGTCGGAATTTGATGTGACCGTGTGTAGGCAACACAAGCTTGGGCGGAATTCAGTTGGAAATTTACGTCGGAAAAACATCCAAGGCTTTTCCGATGAGAATTCTGATCGTGTGTACGCGGCATTAGAATAGTTTTTACATTTTAGAATGGGGTGCCTCAAGACTGTCCATAATTTTTAAATAGTTCCTTGACAAAAAAAAGGTTGAGAAATACTCTACTAGAGGACTGTGGGCATTGAGGTAGATTTATCTGTTGTAAACACAACTCTTATAGGATAAGTTTACACTTGTAGGTGGGGCCAGGAAAAACACTTGAGCCATGTCTTTACCACCCACTCCCCTTAAGTTGCAAAGGCAGTGATAGGGTTTTACTTTCTGCAGCCACGCTGCTTGCCTCATGTGGCAGCAAGAATTATACCCCCGTTGCATTCAGTGGGCAGTACCACTTGCCAAATGTGTCCCATTCAAGTGTACGGGGCCGTGCCCCAACTGCACTGCAGCCGCCTGCAATGTACATGGTTGCGGCATGGTGCTTTTTAGGGGTGTCACCACATCCCCACTTGTCAAACGCCCTCTGAAAAGCTTGTTCATTCTTCAGCAGACAACGCTTATGTAAACGAGGCCTTATGGGTTGACTTAGTTACCAATTCACTTCATGCATTTATATAGCACTGAGAAATCACGCATCATCAGAGTACATAAAACCTTTCACATCAATCACACCTCAAGGAAAGTAAAAGTATTATGTCCCTACCTAAATCATAGAAAAGAATTATCAACATCATGTATTTATATAGAAGCAACGTATCATTCACCATTTTAGGAAGCACATCAGTCTCTGTTCTCCACAAAACTCATGGTCTAAAGTACCTACTGCATGCCCTCTAAAAATTAAAGCACATTTTTGGGTCAAATAGTCTACCCATGTTTTTGCATTGTGGAAGGAAATAGTGCTTCAGCTGGGATTTAAAGGATTTGTTACCCCCAACACTTATTCCTTGAATGTGCCCGATGTACTATGTACTTGCATGAGAAAGTCTCCTAATCTCTTTGTATGGCTTCCTTTGTGTGAAATCCCTGGTGTTCCTGCTGGTCCCCTTGCTTTCCTATTAAACAAAAAATATATCATACTAAGCAGGAGAGCACACTGTGGTCAGTTCTCCAGCTATGCTGGGAACTCAGCCTGCTCTCTTCCAATGATCAGACTTGCCCTGACATGCCATTCAATGGGAAGCTCAGTGTACTGCTGTGTCTCCTCCCCCCAGCTCTTATGCAGCTGAGAACAGAGGGAATGTTTTCACTTAGGAAAAAAGGGAAAAAAAGGTCATTATAATGTTTGTTTGTTTTTTATATCTATGCAAAACTGTTTTACCTTTCATTTCTATTAAACTGAATGGGTTGTTTTACAAGGTGATCGTTTACAATCACTTAAAGCCTGGGTCTTAGGGGCATTTTAGGGACAGTGGGGTTGATTCTCTAATGGCAGATCCACTTTGCACTGCAAATGCACTTGGAAGTGCAGTCACTGTAGATCTGAGGGAAAGATCTGAACTGAGGGGAAGCTCTGCTGATTTTATCATCCAATCATGTGCAAGCTAAAATGCTGCTTTTTATTTATCTTGCATGTCCCCCTCAGATCTACAGCGACTGCACTTCCAAGTGCACTTTCAGTGCGATTCCAAGTGCATTTGCAGGGGGCTTGAAAGTGCAAAGTGGCTATTGCCTTTAGTAAATAAACCCCAGTCTGGTCAGAACTAAATTAAGCTACCTGTATGTTTTAATATTTTTAAGGTTAAAACCAATTCAAACATGAAAGAAACATCACTCTCCAATTAATTTACTGGTGCAAATAAAGCCCAAGAGCCCAGTGCAAAACAGTCTTGCTAACCACTTACCCATAATGCTGCTTAAAGCCTAGTACACACTGCTAGTTTGTTTTTACTTCAACCCAGCAGGCTGAGCAAAGGCAAAACCTGACAGCTCAGGTCGGATCCGCTGTACTAACAATCCGATGTTAGTACAGCGATCTCCCCTGCTGTTAATACAGCGATCTCCCCTGTTGTGACCCCTCACCAGAACACTCCGGTCAGCGCTCTCAGCCATTGGCTGAAAGCTCTGATCAGGAGCCAGTCAGCAGAGCTTTTTTCGGTCATGTCCCTTCCACAGAAGCCAGGCGAACGACCAGCTTCTGACAGACCGGCTACAGTACACACGGGTCGAATGTCAGCCAGCTCAACAATGCAGCCCCACATTCAGCCCGTGTGTATGAAGCTTAAGGAACTGTACTTGGTACAGCTTCGTAAATAACACTTTTTGCATGCGTCAAAAGTATATGAGTGCAATATAGAAAAAGATCTTTTCATGATCAGGCTATTAACCTGTACATAGAGCTATTTGAGGTTAAGTTCATACTATTGGGATCCGATTGTGACCCAACTTTCAGTGCAAATATATGATGCAACTTGGATGCTATTTTGAAGTATTTTGCATATTCTATGGGGTCAAAACCATTCTGGAATTGCACCAAAGTATAGGAACCTTCTCCAAAAAATCACGCTGCACTGAGTTGCATGGATGTGAACGGGCATGCACCATTGAAAACAATGTGATTTTAATTTTCAAGCAATTCTGTGGCACTCAAGTGGTATCTAAAATCGCACTAAGGTGAACGGGTCCTAAACTGACTTAATTAATGTCACATGGTACTTTATGCAATGATATAATAAAGGATTAACATCAATCATAGATGTGCGCAGCCTATTGCATTAGGGTGTGCACCCCAAAGCTCAAACGCACATGCATGTGTGTGTAAATAAATATATATATATATATATATATATATATATATACACACACAGAGCCGATACATGGAAAGAGAAATACGGTAGCACTTCATTAATGTCAGAGGGAGATATTTCCCATCTCCCCGCCGTCACACAGAGCGATAATGCTAATGAGAACGAGATGATTAGGGTGTGCCCAGGCACACCCGGCACACCCCATGCGCACGCCTACGTCATCAATCATGTAATTCAGACTAAATAAGTTGTACATACAGTATATTAATGCCTACAATTGTTCCTGCTTTTATTAACCCATGGACACCGACGTAACACAAATATGCGGCCCCACTGCACTGGGCTTTTTTCCGTGGAGCCGCGAATTTGCGTATCTCCCTTTGTGCTGGGGGCAAGCCACACAACCTGCTCCCAGCACAGTGACCGGGGTCTCACCGAGAACCCTAAACTCCGTACTAACGATCGGGATTCGGATCTCCCGAATCTGGGTCACCTGATCGCTGTGGTAGCCTCTGACTACCACAGTGATCAGTCACTGTGAAGCCCGCCTCGGTGTTTCTCTCTATGTGAATGGGGAGGAAAGATGCATCGGAGTTGATTTACTAAAGGCAAATAGACTGTGCCCTTTGCAAACTGCAGTTGAACTCTGCAAGAGCAGTTGCCCCAGAACTTAGTAAATGAGCAGAAGCTCTGCTCACTTCCATCATCCAATCATTTGCAAGCAAAAAAAAGCATTTTCTTTTTTTTTTAATTTACTTGCATGTGATTGGGTATTCTTTGCAAAGTGAAGCTTTACCTCATTTACTAAGCTCTGGAGCAACTGCACTTGCAGAGGAAAACTGCACTTTGCAAAGTGCACAGTCTAGTTGATTTTAGTAAATCAACCCCATTGCAGAAATAAAAAAATAAAAAATTGTGTAAAAAAAAAAGAATAAATAAATATTAAAAAATAAGATAAAAAAAAAGAGAAGAAATACCTAGATCAAATTTGATCTAGGTTGGTGCCAGGGTAAGGGTTAAATAAGGGTCAAAGGTCAGGGACAATATATTTGGGGCAGGATTTTTTTTTTTACTTAGTATTAGCATCAGTGGGAGGGATTTACTAAAACTGGAGAGTGCAAAATCTGGTGTAGCTGTGCACAGTATTATTATTATACAGGATTTATATAGCGCCAACAGTTTACGTAGCGCTTTACAGTAGCCAATCAGCTTCTAACTTCAGCTTGTTCAATTAAGCTTTGTCAATAAAATCTGGAAGCTGATTGGTTTCTATGCAGAGCTGCACCAGATTTTGCTCTCTCCAGATTTAGTAAATAACCCCCAGTGTGTTTTAGGTAGGACAAAAAAAAAAGCAAAATGCGCACTATTGCTTTTGGGCTGTACTACAGGTACAAACAACAAATAACATACACATATGTGGTATCGCTGCGATCGTCAGGAGCAGGAGAATTTATTTTTGGGTAGGTATTAACAAGTAATATACAGCTAAATTTTATTAAAAAAATAAAAATAAATCAGGAGATATCTGTTACTATTTACCACCAAATGAAAGCCCAGCTTGTCCTGAGAAAAAAACAAAGTATAATCCACCTGGATGTATAAAGTAGTTGTGATGATATATATGTACGGTTTAATAAGGCAAGCCATACATGGTACACATTTCTTTCCTGCAACCACAGGTTGCAGGCATTCAGTGTGCAGTTCTGCATGCATTTGTAATGCATTTGCTCATGTTTGCAGTGCATTTTTAGGTATTATGATTTTTTTTGCAATGCATTTACATGTGTTTGCAGTGTGTTTATGTGCATTCTAGTACTTTTTTGTGTGAAAAAAAAAAAATGCAGCATAGTTTTTTTCTTTTTTTTTTAAATCAATATTTTTTATTGAATTTCAAAACTTACAATACATGAAGAGGGGGAATCAAGAGGGAAACATAAATGGGGGGAGGGGGGGAGGGGGAGAAATAAAAAAAAAGGGGGGAGTTGTACAGTGAGCGGCAGTGCCGCTTATAAAAACTGTAGTTACAGTGAATACATTCCATATGATGGCAGTAGTGACGTGTCATGCGTATACCATACAAAGGGTTATACTATTATCATTAACATTGACATTAACAGTAACATTAACAGTAACATTGGCGTCAAAGGTGTTGTCTCACATATGTTTAAACTTATCAGTCCAGAGTTTCCATTCGCTATCAAATTTTTTGCATCGGAGCGAGTTTATGGCAATTAACCTTTCAAAAGAGTGATTTTTATTGACCAAATCTATAACTTCGGATATATTAATGGCAGTAGTGCTTTTCCAGTTACGAAGTATGATAGTCCTTGTTGCTAGCAATATATGAGTCACCATAGCCCTGTCCCCTTGTGGGAAGAGTTCTAGACCTATGTGTAGTAGCGCTAGCGAGGGGTTAGGGGCAGTTAGTATGCCTGTAAGATCCGAAAGTAGTTGGAAGGTCTTGTTCCATATACTGGTTAGACTTGGGCATTCCCAGAGTGTATGCATTAGGTTACCTACGTGGCCACACTGTTTCCAGCATAGCGGAGATGATAATGGAAAGAAGATGGAGAGTCTATATGGCGTGTAATGCCACCTGTTGGCTATCTTCAGGGTCATTTCCCAGTGATTTACACAATGTGAGGCTTTTTGTATCGTGCTAAATGCATGTAACCATTGGTCGTCGGAGAAAGCAGAGTTTAGGTCTTTTTCCCACTTACTGAGAGCTGATGATTTATTAAAGTCTCGTTTGCTATTCAGAAAATTGTAGAATAAGGATATACCTTTGTTTGAATGTGTTGTTTTGGAGTAAAATCTCCAGATTTTAAAAGGTATGGCAATAGTGGGTAAAGGGTGTGCTCTCAGGAAATGGGAAATGCGCGTGCAGGAGAACCATAGGTCTCTAGGGAGGTCATATTCGGTCATAAGTGCTGCCGTGCTTTTGGGAGTGCAGTCTGTAAACAGGTCTTGTATGTAGCATATGTTGTGTGTTTTAAAAGTAGTGGTTTTGAGGAATGGAATCTTGGCCTCTAAAAGTTCGATTGGGAACTCGTACGCTATCTCTTTGCTATCAGTGGTCCTATGTGATAGTAGAAATCTCCAGGCTTGGAGATTCACTTTTAAAGTTGGTGGTAGGCCTCCAGTATCCCAAGGATCCCAGACGTCTCCCATTAGAAAGGAAACAAGATCGTTTGTGGGGGAAAGTGCCCTTTCAATGTCGACCCATAGTGGGCGTTCTGGGTGTGAAAACCAGTGTTTTAGTTGGTCCAGCCTAGTGGCCCATAAGTAGTCTTGTATGTCCACATATCCAGCTCCCCCCACGGATTTATGTGGTAGGAGGCTGCTGCGTGGACATCTAGCTTTTTTCCCACCCCAGGTGTATTTCCAGGTAGATCGCGTAAGGGCAGAGATGTAGTGCTTTGGAATCGGAATTGGCAGAGATCGGAAGATGTAAAGGATTTGTGGCAGTATGGACATCTTATAGGCTGCAATCCTGCCAAGCCAAGAGATTTCACATTTGCTTATGTCAGTGAGTTGTTTATCTAATTTGGCTAAGAGTGGTTTGAGATTGATGTCTGCCAGAGTAGACGTGTTGTTAGATATTAAGATGCCCAGGTATGTTATGCAGCTATTGGTCCATGAGTATGGCAGAGAGTTCTGTAGTCTGTGCCTGACATGTTTATGCACCCCTAGGTCCAGGATCTGGGATTTGGTGAAGTTTACCTTGTAGTAGGAAACTGACCCAAATTCCGAAAGGACTTCATGTGCTGTTGGGAGGGAAGTCAGTGGTTCAGTTAGTAGCAGTATGACGTCATCTGCAAAAAGATTTATAACCTGTTTAGCTTTACCTATCTGGAAGCCTTTTACGGCAGCATTTGTGCGCATATGTTCCGCCAGCGGTTCTATCATTAAGTTGAATATAGTTGGAGAGAGAGGACACCCTTGGCGAGTACCATTTGAAATCTCAAACTTTTTGGATAGAGTACCGGATGTGTAGACTTGTGCCGAGGGGCATGAGTATAGGGCCATTATGGCAGTAAGTATTGGGCCTTCAAACCCAAATTTTGTTAATACAGCTTCCATGTATTTCCAGTGTACACGATCAAACGCCTTCTCTGCATCTATGGATAGAAGCAGAGAAGGCGTTTTAGTGGACGTGGCATAGTGAATGATATTAATAATACGCCGTGTGGCGTCCGAGGTCTGTCTCCCCCTCACAAAGCCCATCTGGTCCTTTGGTATAATCTCTGGGATGATGTCGGTTAACCGTTTCGCTATTAGTTTGGCATAGATTTTAACGTCCGAGTTTAGGAGGGATATTGGCCTGAAATTGGCTGGGGTGGTAGGTTCTTTGCCTGGTTTTGGGATTGTTATGATGTGGGCTCTCAGCATCTCAGGAGGAAAGGAGGACGTTTCACTAGCTTTGTGGAATACTTTGAGTAGGTATGGGGCAAGATGGCTGTTAAAGACCTTATAGTATTCATTTCCGAAGCCATCAGGTCCTGGGGATTTACCATTTGGTAACGAAAAGGTAATTTTTTCAATCTCTGGGACAGTAAATGGGGCGTTAAGCATGGATAAGTGTTCCTCTGACAGGGATGGAAGGTTAATTTTCTGCAAAAATTTTTGGATATTTTCAGGGGTCGGTTGGGGTGTTGAAGCATCTGTGTTTAGGTTATAAAGGGCTCCGTAAAATTCAGCAAATTGATCAGCAATATCTTTTGGGTTATATATTTTATTGTGTGTGGTAGGGTGGAGTAAGAATGCTATTTTTGTTTTGGTACGTGCTGCTTTTATTCTGTGTGCCAGGTATTTACCTGCCCTATTGGCGTTAGCATATGAGTTAAGTTGTAACCTTCTCAGGTGTTTGTCAAATTGTTGTGTAAGGAGTTCTCTTAAAGTACTCCTAAGGTTGGATAGTGTGGTGGCTGTGGTCGGTGAGGGGAGTGTTTTGTTTGCAGCTTCTAGCGTCTGGATTTCAGTTAGTATTGTATTGAGCTTGGTGTTATATTTTCTTTTCTCTATTGCTCCTAATTGGATAAGTATGCCTCTCATGACTGCCTTATGGGCATTCCAGACCGAGAAAGGGTTCATGTCAGTAGTGTCGTTGGTTCTAAAGTAGTCTGTGATGTGTTGGGATATGGTAGGAAACAGTTTAGGTTCTTGTAGGAGTTTTACGTTGCATCGCCAGATAGGGGGTGAGGGAGAGACACCCTGTACATTGAGAGATAACGTGATTGCAGCGTGGTCAGACCACCCGATATCGTGTATCTCAGTCGACCGGACCCGCTGCAATAGCCATTTATCGGTTACAAACATATCTATTCTAGAATACGAGCAGTGCCTTGTGGAAAAGAAGGTATAATTCCTTTCGTTGGCATGGAGACATCTCCAGGTATCAAACAGGTCATGCGTGTTCAGGATCTGTTGCAAGTTAGGTGGTCTTTGCGGGTTGGCAGTGGTGGTGTCCATCGTAGGATCTGCTATAAGGTTAAAGTCACCTCCAATGATGAGCCTACCATACAGTAGGGACTCTGTTTTCTTTAAGACTCGTCTGAGGAACCTTGTTTGGTGCCTGTTCGGCGTGTAGAGGTTTACTATGGTGATCGGTATGTTATCCAAGTCTCCTGTGATGATAATATACCGTCCGCTGTCGTCTATGAAGGAGTCCTTGAGCGTGAAGGATACGGTGTCTTTAATGGCCACCATAACACCTCCTGTCTTGCTGCCCGGGGTACAAGCTGAGAATATATGTGGGTATGCTTTGTTAGAGCATGCAGGGGCTTTTTGTTGTTGGAAGTGTGTCTCCTGAATGAGGAGTATGTCTGCTTTGTGTTTGCGGGCCTCCTGCCACATAGAAAATCTTTTAGCAGGGTGGTTTAGCCCCCTGACATTCAGAGATAAGAATGTGAGAGACATTGTTGAGGCGAGGAGGGAGGTGTGCGTGGTGCAGTGCACAGGTACTCACAGTGGTGGAGGAAGTTCTGTCTCCGGTGCAGTTCAGGCAACAGGGCAGTAGTGAATGTCACCAGGATGATGGAGGGTGATGTCCAGAGTAGTATTTCACTGTAGCTAAAACGAGAGGTAAAGAAAAAGTAAAACAAAACAAGGGTGGGTTGAACAGATGTAAAAAAAGATCTGTAAATCGATCCGTGTGCAGACATGTCTGCTAACTTGGTAACTGGGTGGTTGGAGTTTAGGCTGAACTCCTTCAGCCAGAGAGAATTGTGTAGACTGTAAGCTTAGATCAAGAGCTACTTCCAGCATTCTTCTTGTTGTTGCGTTTATGTGAGACTACTTGCCAGTCTTCCTGGAGTTGCTGTGGTTGTGGCAGTGGCATTGAGGGTGGGTGCGCTGAGTGCGCTGCTAGGTCTGGGAGAATCCCCCAGTGCTGTAGCGTGGCAATGCCCTCTTCCATGGTGGCAACAGCTTTCGTCACACCGTTGTGTGTAATGATAAGGGTGGCTGGGTACTTCCACTTGTGCGGGATCTTATGGTTCCTCAGGGCCTTAGTGACAGTGGCCAGGTTGCGTCTTCTTTGTAATGTGTACCTAGACAAATCTGGTAGGATTTGTAGGTCTATGTACTGTTGTGGGACGGCATCTTGTCTGCGTGCAGCTTGAAGGATTTGTTCTTTCACGTGGAAGAAGTGTATCCTCAGCAGTGTGTCTCTTGGTGTACCTTCAGGCAGGAAGGAGGGTTTGGGGATCCTGTGGATCCTGTCAATAATTAAGTCCTGAGCTGTGAGGGTAGGTACCAATGTGGAGAACAGCGTTTGGGCGTACTGCAGGAGTTGAGGTGCTGGGACAGATTCTGGGATTCCCCTCAGTTTAATGTTATTGCGTCTGCTTCTGTCCTCAAGGTCAGAGACCTTGTCCTTCAGCCATGCGATGTCCTCCCCCTGTGCTGCATGAGCATCCACCATCACATTGTAGGTAGTGGTGTACTCCTCCATCTTGTGCTCGATTCTGTCTACTCTAACCCCAAGAGCTTGCACTTCTTTGTGGCACTGGTTGATCCCCTTCACCATATCAGTGTGCAGAGCAGACCTAAGGGATAGCAGCATTTCTTTCAGCATCGTATCTGATATGGGCCTGTCTGCTGTGGGGAAATCTGCTATGGGGTCAGGAGAGTGGGAGGATGATGTTGCTGCAGTCCCATATCCCTGCTGGGCGCTTACCTCCATCTCTTGTGCGGCTTGCTGCCTATCAGGTGAGGTCAGCCTGGGTTTGGACTTTGCTGGGCTCCTTGTAGAAGGGCTAGATGTGCCTGAGGACGGTTCGCTTGTGTGATGGATGTGTCCCTGCGGTGTGCGGAGGCCTCCGTTCCCGTTTCTGTGGTGTGCGGCCTGTTCCTTAGAGCGCGGCGGCATCGGGCCTCCGCCGCCATCTTGCGTAGGCCCGCGGGGTTTAGCAGCAAAGAAATTAGCCATTTTCTGTGGCTGTGGCGCAGATTTTCTTCGCTTGGCCATCTCCGTGCTGTCCCGCCGGTCACTGGAGTCGTTTCAGGGCCGGATTGAGTGCTGGAACGCTCGGATGGTGAGCGATCTCTCTGGCTGGCAAGCGGAGCTCTCAGATTAAGCGGCCATCTCAGAGCTCGGTCGCCACGCCCCCAGTTTTTTTCTTTTTTTTAACACACATGAAAGCACCGCAAAGTGGGTCCCGTGAAATACAGTTATTCTTTTTAGATATTCGTTTGTATTGCGTCTGGTGTGAATGAGCCCTTATAAATATTGGAAACTACTTCTGAAATCACATTAACATTTTAAAGCTTATGAGATTTTTGTGATTGGATTTATATGTACATTAGGGCTGGGTCACACCCCATTTTCTAAGTTCTGGGTGCGTTTCTGCATGCACATTTTTTTTATACATTCCAGGGCGTTTTTGATGTGTTCTGATGCATTTTTGATGTGTTGTTGATGCATACCGGTGCATTTTTGATGTGTTCCAGTGTGTTTTTCCCCTCTTTTTTTTCTTCATCTAAATTGGAGACAATTGAAGACATGTGCATTTTTTATATGTTTTGACATTTTTTTTTTTTTGTCTGAGTATAGATCTATGTTTGTCCCATAGTAATTTTTCTTGAATGTGCGTTTGTACTGTGTTTAAAAATGCGTTCGACTGCATCTGGTGTAAACAAATCCTTTGAAATATTGACAATGACTTCTCCATAGATGAAATTTTTGTGATTGGATTTATGTCTGCTTTAATCACTGTGTGTTTAAATGTTGATTGTGAAGGTAAACAAAGAACTTTTATGTTTACAGAATGAAACATAATATAAATAGAAAAGCAGAAAAACATACAATAGTGTAAAATGTAATATAAATAGAAAAGCGGTAAGGTTCGGTTCACACTGGGGCAAAGTCGCCTGACAAGTCGCGCTCCATCCAGTGCAATGGAACCGTTCTAATTGGAGCGACTCAAGAAAAAGGTTCCTGCGCTACTTGAGGGTGACTTTGGAACGGCTTGCATTGACTTCTATTAAAGAAGTTGTTTACAAGCCGCACTGTGCAGGGCCGCTTCAGAGTTGGGCGACTTTGAAGCCCGCTCCAGTGTGAACCGAGGCTCCTTTCACACTTCTACGACCTGAAAGTCACGCGACTTTGACGCGACTTGAAGCAATGCCTGTGTAATCTTGAAGACCTCAAGTCGCATTAAAGTTGGACCAGAGTAATGCAGGGACTACTTTGAAGTCGCTGCGACTTGAAGTCGCACAGATATGAACATACTCATTGGAAATCAGGGGCTACTGCTTGTCATGTGACTTTGCAGCCCCAAGTTGCAGGACAAGTTGCACACATGGGAAAGGGGCCTAAAACATGACATGGGGGTTATTTACGAAAGGCAAATCCACTTTGCACTACAAGTGCATTCGCTGTAAAATCTGAAGGGTAGATCTGAAATGAGGGGAAGCTCTGCTGATTTTATTATCCAATCATGTGCAAGCTAAAATACTGTTTTTTATTTTCCTTACATGTCCCCCTCAGATCTACAGCGACTGCACTTCCAAGTGCACTTTCAGTGCAATTTCAAGTGCACTTTGCACTTGTAGTTTGCACTTGTAGTGCAAAGTGGATTTGTCTTTTGTAAATAACCCCCATAGTGTAAAATTGTATGTAATTAGAAAAGCAATAAAACATAACATAGTGTAACATTTAATATAATTAGAGAAGCAGTAAAACATAAAAGAGTTTAAAATGTAATATAATTAGAAAAGCAATAGAACATAAAACAGTGTAAAATTTCATATAATTAGAAAAGCAGTAAAACATAAAATAGTGTAAAATGTAATATGAATAGAACAGCAGTAAAATATAAAATAGTGTTAAATTTAATATGAATAGAAAAACAGTAAAATATAAAATAGTGTAAACCATAATATAAATAGATAAGGAATAAAACATAAAATATTGTAAAATTTTATATAATTAGAAAAGCGTTAAAACATAAAAGAGTTTAAAATCTTATGTAATTAGAAAAACAATAAAACATAAAATTGTGTAAATCGTAATATAATTATAAAAGCAGTAAAACATAAAATAGTGTAAAATTGAAAATAATTATAAAAGCAATACAACATAAAATAGTGTACATTTTAATATAAATAGAAAAGCAATAAAACATAAAATAGTGTAAATTGTAATATAATTAGAAAAGCAGTAAAACATAAAATTGTGTAAAATGTAAAATAATTATAAAAGCAATACAACATAAAATACTGTAAATTTTAATATAAATAGAAAAGCAGTAAAACATAAAATAGTGTAAATTGTAATATAATTAGAAAAGCAGTAAAACATAAAATTGTGTAAAATGTAAAATAAATAAAAAATCAATACAACATAAAATACTGTAAATTTGAATAGAAATAGAAAAGCAATAAAACATAAAATAATGTAAATTGTAATATAATTAGAAAAGCAGTAAAACGTAAAATTGTGTAAAATGTAAAATAATTATAAAAGCAATACAACATAAAATACTGTAAATTTTAATAGAAATATAAATAGAAAAGCAATTAAACATAGCATAGTGTAAAGTAAACAAAAATAAATAGTAAAGCAGTAGACCTAAAATAAAGATAAAGCAACATGTTGTATGATATGTGGATGGTAGTTGTCCTCCAGGGTCAGGTCACACCACTGATGGCTTATCATGGGTGATCTGTGTCCTCTTGTGATGGAGAGGTGTGATGTGGAGGGCTGTAATCTCTTCCCTCTCCCCATCCCCCCACAGCACTGACTTGTTTTCATCACGTGAGGGGGGCTGCGCTGACCAATCGGAGGAGGGCCCAGCACCCTTCCCTGCCGAGCCAGGGGTACAGGAGGGGGAAAGTTTGCAGAGCGGAGTTGGAGTTTTGTGCGCTCGGATTTGAGGGAGTTGAGTGGCTGAGTGTGCGGGGTGTGCACGGATCCCGGCCCGGGGGAACGACTGCCTGCTACAGCTGGATTTCACCGTGCCGGGACCCAGGAGGCGGAGAATGGCGCTGCTAGTAGTGGTCGCGGCTTTGCTGGGCTTCCAAAGCTTTGCGCTCGGCCTGATCGCTGATCGGGGGTCCTGTCCGCCCCCATGTCGGTGTCTGGGGGATCTGCTGGATTGTAGTCGTGGAGATCTACATATGGTGCCCGATCGGCTGCCTGGAAGGGCTGTGCAACTGTAAGTATAGCTGGAAGTTTTATGGAGGACTTGTAGTATAAAAGAAGGGGGGCACGGGTCTACTCCATGAGGATGGAACCATGGCTTCCCCATAGAAGATCGGACACTGTGTCTGTCTGTGGGGGTGACCCATGTGTGTACATCTCTGATACACAGATCTCTATGTACACATGGGGGGAGAAAAGAAGAGATGGTAGAGGTACAAATGTTGTCAGCCTTGAATATGTCTAGGAAAGGTACAGATGTTGGTAGCATAACCATTTGTCCATCTTGGAAATACCAATATAGATGTCTACTGAAGGTACAGATGTTGGTAGCATAACCATTTGTCCATCTTGGAAATACCAATACAGATGTCTACTGAAGGTACATATGTTGGTAACTTGGCCATATTCCAGCGTCAGTCTTGTCTAATAATGGTACATATGTTGGTAGTATAGCCATTCCCATTGTCAATCATGGAAGAAGACATGTAGACATCTAGTGATTGTACAGATTTCGGTAATATAACTGTGCCCCATGGGTGGTCTTGGAAATATACAGATGTTTGAAGGTACAAATGTTCATAGTTTAGCCTTTCACAATTTCTATCTTGAATATGTACATATAGATTCCTAGTGAACGTTCAAATGTTGGTCCATTGTCCGTCCTGGAAATACGAATATAGATGTCTAATGAAGGTAGATGTTGGAAACTTAGTCATATCCCAACTTTAGTCCAGTGTAATAGAGGTACATATGTTGGTAGTATAGCCATTCCCATTGTCCTTCTTGGAAGTGTGTGTGTGTGTGTGTGTATGTGTATATATATATATATATATATATATATATATATATATATATATATATATATATATATATATATATATATGTATGAGAGCGAGATAGACCTACCTACCTCTCTATCTATCTATCTATCTATCTAATGAAGGTACCGATTTTGGTAGTTTCACCATTTTTCATGGTTGGTCTTCGAAACCTACTTATAGATGTTTTGAGGGTACAAGTGTTCCACTATCAGTCTTGGAAATACGCAATTAGACATCTAATTAAGGTACACATGTTGGTAGCTGTTCTCATTGTCAGTCTTGGAGGTAGATGTCTAATAAAGGTACAAATAACCATTTCCCATTTTCAGTCTTGTAATAATTATATATATATATATATATATATATATATATACCATTTATATATTTATATATATATATAGTGTATAGCCATTTCCATTAGTAAACTTGAAAATGTACCTGTTGATGTCTGAGGGTATATATGTTTGGTAGTATAACTTTCTATTGTCATGCTTGGACATTGGAAAGTGTATGAAGTATCATGTGATAACGACCTATAGTAAAAGATTGTAGCTTCCTAGCATTAGTGACAGTCAATGTTCAATTATTCTGGATTGTCTTCCCTTTAATTTCTTAGTTGCAGGTCTACTGGAGTTCCCAAATAGCTCCAGGCCCTCTTTCTACCATTGTGTACATTTGTAGTCACAAAAGACCTGGTCATAGTGGGTGACAATGGCTCATTTCAAATATGCAATTACCATCAAAGCTCTGTGTATAACAAACCTGTATTGTGTGAAGGGCAGTCATGTGCAGAACCCCATAGCAGCTCAGATGGAAGTCCCCCCCCCCCCCACTGAGGATCATTGAAGATTTGTGTTTTATTCTGTATTGCATTTTGTGTACTGCTGTCCTACATAATTCCTGTAAATATGGCCCTTTTTTATGAATGCAAGGTTGCTTTAGTTGTTTTGTCCTATTTTTTTAGTGGATGTAAAATAAAGCAGGTTGTCTTTTGAGAAAGTTAGTGATATTCTTAGGTGACCCATAACTGTACTAACTTGTAATGTGTTTTATATGGCTTATCTTGCTCAGGACCTATCTACACTTTTTATTACCTACTGGTGGCATTCAAGAGTTTAAGTGACCGATAACTGTACTTTTTTTTGTTTATTATGAGGCTTTCTACCCTGGGCCTATCTGTACTTCTTAGTACATACTGGTGGCATTCAGGAGTTTGTTGTTTAAATTAGGAGTCTCCAAACTTTATAAAGAAAGGGCCAGTTTACTGTCCTTCAGACTTTAGGGGGGCCAGACTGTGCCCCATGGGAGTAAACAATGCCCCTATCTTTCGTATTAGGAGGAGAAATAGTTGGTGTCAGTGGGAGGAACAGTGCCCCATCCTTGGTGTCAGTGGGAGGAACAGTGCCCCATCCTTGGTGTCAGTGGGAGGAACAGTGCCCCATCCTTCGTGTCATTGGGAGGAACAGTGCCCCATCCTTGGTGTCAGTGGGAGAACAGTGCCCCATCCTTGGTGTCAGTGGGAGGAACAGTGCCCCATCCTTGGTGTCAGTGGTGTCAGTGGAGGAACAGTGCCCCACCCTTGGTGTCAGTGGAAGGAACAGTGCCCCACCCTTGGTGTCAGTGGAAGGAACAGTGCCCCACCCTTGGTGTCAGTGGAAGGAACATTGCCCCATACTTGGTGTCAGTGGAAGGAACAGTGCCCCATCCTTGGTGTCAGTGGAAGGAACAGTGCCCCATACTTGGTGTCAGTGGAAGGAACAGTGCCCCATCCTTGGTGTCAGTGGAAGGAACAGTGCCCCATCTTTGGTGTCAGTGGAAAAACTAGTAGTTCCCCATTGTTGGTGTCGGTGGAAGAACTGGTAGTGCCTCATTGTTGGTGTCAGTGGAAGAACTAGTAGTGCCCCATCGTTGGTGTCAGTGGAAGAACTAGTAGTGCCTCATTGTTGGTGTCAGTGGAAGAACTGGTAGTGCCTCATAATTGGTGTCAGTGGAAGAACTAGTAGCGCCTCATTGATGGTAACAGTGGAAGAACTAGTAGTGCCTCATCATTGGTGTCAGTGGAAGACCTAGAAGTGCCCCACTGGAAGGAATAGTGCTCCATTAGTGTCAGTGGCAGGAATATTGCCTCAAGGGCTGGTTAAGGTAAACAAAGTAGTTTACCACTAGTTTAGATGATCTATAACTACTGTTTTGTAGTATTTACTATGAGGCTTTTCCACTCCAAACCTATCTGTACTTTTTATTACATACTGGTGGCATTCAAGAGTTTCAGGTGACCCATAACTGTACTAACTTGTAATATTTTATTATGTGTGTGATCCAATCTGCAATTCTTATCACATACTGGTGGTAATCAAGAGTTTATTGTTTAATCACACAGAGCCTATGAGTACGCTAGGTATGTGGTATGATGCTGAATGTTTAGTCCATACGAATGAAGTAAGACTTTCCATAAGCTGTTATTCTCCAGTCTTGTTAACGTTTGAGTGGATTTTTTTCTTTTTTAGCTCCTTCAAAAAACTCTTGGTAGTCCTTTTTGGTGTTACTCATTGTATTATAACTACACACCAAGTGCTTGTAGGTCTTAACACAGTTTTCTGAGCAGCTAAAAGAAAAAAAAAAGTGTGTAGAGACTCAACCCAGCAATATAGCAATTTGTCAACCAAATTCTTACCACACCTTGGTAGTGTAACCCAAAACCTTCAGCCGGAGAGCAGTTTGTTGTGTGCTGCACACATCTACAGCTGTGCAATTATTCTCCTGCCACAAAATTACATTTCCCTAAGCTTCAGGTTTCCATTTCTAATTTGTAACATTTTGCTATTTTTGTTTTTTATTTTTTATTTTTTCAGTGCTTATTTTTCTTCATTTCTAACAAGTCAAAATATACATTGTTTCTTTTACTAATACAACAACAAAAAAAGTATTTACTTTGTGTTTATTAAACATTTTACTGTTGCTGAAACAAATGAAAGTTTACAAGGAGGAGATGCCTTAACGGTTTCCATCCCTTTTTAATTACATGACGCCACTTTTGTGGAGTAAAACGCGCTATTGTAGTGGTTTTGGTTTTATGGAGGAAGTGTTTTTTTGATTTTTTTTTTAAATACCAACTCCATGTAGATGGCGCAGAGGTTGGCAGCAGTTTGATTGTGTCCTTTCACCGCCTTGATGAAGAGCATTATGCATTGCGTTTAGAATTGTTACACCGGGAAACTTCTTCACTATGTCTTGTGTTGCGTTGATTGGATCTAAGGGGCCCAATACACTGTAGTCTTGAGGTTTTGTTTCTTGTTGCATACTGTAATGATGTATTCAGCTGATGGCATTCATGTGTAATATGTTAATTTCAATGTAGGGAATGCAATTTACACACATCAGCTCCTGCTGTGTCTCACTCAAGTGACCGTACAGAAGTGTCCAGGAAGGAGGAGGAGGCATAGCCCCCCCTACAGGGAGAATTCAATTGTAAAGAGTCCTAGTCACACTGAATTACTTTCCTTTCTATTAGGAGTGATGCATGTTACAGCTGTGCAAACTTTTACATACTGCAGGTTAGGAAGCCAGAAAGTTCTGGGTAGTTCTAAAACTTTTTATGTCTTTTCATGTTCTTTGAGTTTTAGGGCTGCAACTAACGACTATTTTCGATAATCGATTAGTTGGCAGATTATTATTTTTGATTAATCGGAAAAAAAAATGATAAAAAAAATGTAATATGCTATTTTTTTGTTTATTTAAAATAATAATGAAAAAAACAAAGTGTTATACAGGTATATACAGGTATCCTGTCATGTTGGGTTTTATAGCACAAGAAACCTCCCCAGGAACACCAATGATGGGGCACTATTCCCCCCCCGAAACACCAATAATGGGGCACTACTATTCCCCCTTCCAGGTAAACGAATGACGGGGCACTGACCCCCCCCAGGAACACCAATGATTGGGCACTATTCCCCCCCCCCATGAGCACCAATTATGGGGCACTATTTCCCTCCGAAACACCAATGATGGGGCACTATCTCCCCTCCAGGAACACCAATAAAGGGGGACGATACCCCCCTGAAACACCAATGATGGGGCACTATCCCCCTGAAACACCAATGATGGGGCACTATTCTCCCCCCAGGAACACCAATGATGGGGCACTATCCCCCCGAAATACCAATGATGAGGCACTATCCCCCCCCCCCAAAACCAATGATGGGGCACTATCCCCCCCAGGAAAACCAATGATGGGGCACTATCCCCCCCAGGAACACCAATGATGGGGCACTACCCCCCCCCCAGGAACACCAATGATGGGGCACTATCCCCCCCCCAGGAACACCAATGATGGGGCAATATCCCCCCCAGGAACACCAATGATGGGGCACTATCCCCCCCCAGGAATACCTATGATGGGGCACTATCCCCCCCGGAACACCATTGATGGGGCACTATTCCACCCCCTAGAACACCATTGATGGGGCACTATTCCACCCCCTGGAATACCAATGATGGGGCACCATTCCACCCCCTGGAATACCAATGATGGGGCACTATTCCACCCCCTGGAACACCAATGATGGGGCACTATTAATTTTTGGTGTTTTGTTTTGTTTTTTATTCACTTTAAGGATCCTTATTTGAATTGGAGCATGCCAGTATTTCCGTTTTGAAGTCACTTCCTGCTTCTCCATTGTTCGATGTGTGCATAAAGCTGGCCATAGACCAGTAGAAATTTTGTTTAAAACTTTTCCTTTTAAAAACATTTGTTACATTTTCTAATTATTTCTGCGGTCAAAACAATGTTTATCTTTGACCATGGTGAGGAGAAAATTCCAAGGATTGTATTTGTATTGTACTTGTATTTTTTATAAGGTAAGGTGCACATATATCCCACCTCTTTTTTTCCCCCTGTTCTCCTGCCCCACCACTGTAACTCCCTGTTCATGTGCTCCACTGATGTGCCTCCTTTCTCCTCTGCACCCCCCTGCTCCTCTGCCCCACCGCTGTAACCCCCTGCTCATCTCTCCCACCAATGTACTTCCTTTCTCCTCTGCCCCGCCACTGTACCCCCTGTACATCTGCCCTATCTCTAAACCCCCTGCTCTTCTGCCCAGCCACTGTAACCCCCTGCTCATCTGTCCCACCAATGCACCTCCTTTCAGATCTGCCTCACCGCTGTAGCCCCCCTGCTCTTCTGTCCCACCGCTGAACCCCTTTCTCATCTGCCCCAACCCTGAACCACCCTGCTCATCTTTCCCAACACTGTAACCCCCTTCTCATCTGCCCCAACACTGAACCCCCCCCCTGCTCATCTGCCCCATCACTGTACCCCCCTGATTTTCTGTCCCACCGATAAACCCCTTCTCATCCCTCCCACCAATGCACCTCCTTTCAGATCTGCCTCACCGCTGTAGCCCCCCCTGCTCTTCTGTCCCACCGCTGAACCCCTTTCTCATCTGCCCCAACCCTGAAGCCCCCTGCTCATCTGTCCCACCACTGTACCCCCTTGCTCTTCTGTCTTACCACTGTAACCCCCCTGCTCATCTGCCCCATCAGTGTATCCCTTTTCTCATCTTCTCCACCACTGTACCTCCCTGCACATCTGCTTCACTGCCGTATCCCCATGCTCTTCTGTCTCACTACTGAATCACTTTCTCATCTGTCCTAACACTGAACCCATCTGCTCATCTGCCCCACCACTATAACCCGCTTTATCATCATCCCCACTAATGTACCTCCAGCACATCTGCCCCACCTCTGTTCCCCCTGCTCTACTGCCCCACCTCTGTAACCCCTGCTCATCTGTCCCACCAATACACCGCCTTTCACATCTGCACCACTGCTCTACCCCCCCTGCTTTTCTGCCCCATCACTGCTCTACCCCCTGCTTTTCTGCCCCACCACTGAACCCCCTTCTCATCTGCCCCAACACTGAACCCCCCCTGCTTATCTGCCCCGTAATTATATCCCCCATTGATAACTATAACGCCCCTTTCAGACCGAGTGGAATCCATCTAGCGGATCTGCCTGCTCAGCGGGGAATCTCTCCACTGAGCAGATGGGTGACGAGTCCGTGTCCGCTCCACTATGCAGCGTAGACATGGGCACAGCCTGCTGTTCTCTATGGGGTGGTCGATCTGCCAAATGGATGGGGAACAATCATCATCCATCTGGGTGGACCCGATTGGTCCGCTGGTGTGAAAGGGGCCTAATAAGGCAAAAAATTACAGTGATTCAAAACCAGTTATTGGCAATGGATGGCAGGACCCCGATGTGAGAAATCTGCTAACCCAGCTGAAATAATATATGGAATAAAGTTGATGTTGAGCGATGTAAGCTCCAGTGAAGTATTTACTAGGCAGGCCCATGTAGACTGGTGGGAAGAGTGCCAGCTAGAACATGCATGTAGTAGTAAGTTGAAAGAAACCTGTCAGTAGAAGAATATGGCAGCTGCTTTTAAAGATGCATATTACAGGACTGTAATCTTTATTCTTGTTTTACCCTTCAAACAGGTAACAAGGAAAGCATTTGGTAAACAAAATCCACTAGTCCATCCTCCTAACATGGACTAACCTAGAACACCCTACCTAGGTTTTGCATACCTCACCAGGACAGCTGCAACCTCCCCTGGTGTTTCCTTTGGGCCAAAATCAATTCTTCCATACTGGAGGTACCTTCCTTTCTAAGTCCCCATAAACTTAAATGGGGCCATACTTGTGAGCTCCAATAGATGTCAATAGAGCTGTACACCAAGTGTCTCTAGTATTACATTACGGTATGTATACAAATCTTTAGGGGCTCATTTCACAGGTGCAACCGATACTAAAAATTTTGCCCTGGAGCAGGTCAATTAACTCTTCTCAGTTATTTCCAGGCGTGAAAAACCTGTAGGGCAAGCAAATTGTAAGGACACCACTAAACTATCATCTGCAAAAAAAAAAAAAAAAAACATCTTTAGCTGTATTCTAAAAGACTTTGTATGTCTCTTTAGCAAAAAAAGGTCTTGTTTACACCACCTGTGACATATATACAGTGCATTGTACCTCCTGACCTGCTCCTATTATCCATATGTAACCAGTATACCAGTATGATGTGACTGCTGCATATGCACACAGGGGTTGCACCTTTATTGGTCACTTTGTGGTCAAAGAGAGAAGACGCCATGCAATGCATTGAAAGAAGACAATTATTATGACAGGACTTGCCGCGGCTTATTATCTTTGACTATGCGTTTATGGCTTTTCTTGAAGAATTTCTGACTAATGCTGGCCACACATTATACCATTTTCCTTGTTCAATTTCCTTTAGATTTACCATCAACTACATAGTGCGAGGGCCTGCCTGATTGCATACAAGTTAAAAGTGTTTAGGTTTGACCTCCTATTATGTGGTTTTGGTAAAATTGTACAAGAAAATTATATAATGTATGACCAACCTTATGTGCGAACTCCAGATTCACAATTGCTTGAAATTGAAGCTGTTCTAATATTGACCTGGCACCATCTATAGCAGGGGTATGGAGAATTGAAATCTTAGGATTAGTTAAACTTCAGGACTTGAATTGGGAGCCTCTGATTGGCTGGCTTTTCCTAATTGCTTTTTCTAATCAGCCTACTGGTTGTTCTGGCTGTAAACACTTCCTGGTAAGTGGCAATATTTTCCCACCCAGTTGTTGAAAGACTTATAGAGGGGCACTTCCTCACTATTCCATACAGAAGCAGGTAGCATGTCACAATGTGGGTTGTCCTCTTAAAAGTACTGTTGGCATTCCTCTTTTCCAGAGGATGTACGCAACAATCGCGACAGGAACACCTGTCCTTTCCCCAGAGAAACTCTATGAGTGCAAGTGGCCCTGGGAACCTACAAGTAGTAGACTTTGTGGATACGAATTAAGCTGGCTACTGGCTACCCTATTTGAGACTTAATAACCCCCAGCCTTGAGATTAAGGGACCCAAGAATTCCAGCGCAATATGTTATGAATGTTCCCCTGCACAGGGATTAATGTTGCAAATTGTCTCGTGCCTCCCCTTTGACTCCGAGAGCAAGCATATAAATAATTGTATTTTAATACTAACGCACCATATAGGCTCCGGAAGAAGCGTCTAGGTCGCAAAACATGTAGAACTATCCATGATGGTTTAGTTAGTGGAACCCAAGAACCTGAATTATATTGTCTGCATCCAGATATGCTTATCAGCCTCCATGTGTGTGGTATGCATTTATCGTACCATGCCTGGGATATGTAGTGCCTAGTAGCGTTTCATTATTCATTGGAAATTTTGTATAAGGTTTTATGACATTAACTATAAAAATTAATGTATTTTTTAAGTGTTGATTGGTGTGTATGTGCCTTTTAAAGTCCATATCTTTGACATTTTAAAATATTGTGCTTATTTTCACGTTCAGCATAAAGGCAGCGTAGGAATTTGTTTGAGACTACGTTTTTTTTTTTAATTTAAATATATGAAAGCTAACTTTTCTTTAGGTTTATAGAGTTAATGGCACGTTTTTCTTTTTTCTGTAGAGCTGTGCGATTCCAGTACATTTGCTGTTTACATAGCTGCAAACTTGCATATGTGTCAAATAAACACACATCTTGCAAGGCAGATTCAGTTCTGTTGTTCTTTTCAAGCTAACATTCCTCAAATTCATTCAAGAGCATTGCATCTGTGTAAATAAGCTGTGAGCTGAAGACAGATACCCCACTGTGTTTACTCAATTAACAGCTGTGACATTTGGCCCTGGAGTCACAGGACTACATCTCTGTGGGTGCGAGGGACACATGTGGTCAGGCTGTTGTACAAACAGAGCTCATGCAAAAAAAAAAAAGTGCAAATGTTGTAAATGGGGAAAAAAGTGGATAAAAAAAAAGTGAAATGTATATGGAAAGTAGTCAAGGTTATTATACAAAAGAAATATACTATTGAAAGAACTTTTTATTTTTTTTTATGTTCTTTCTTTTTTATAAGCAGAGGTTGCTTGTAACAAGTGTTGATTTTTCCTGCAAGAGTCAAGTGTGCCAACTCCACTCAGCACTCTGAATCCGAAACCTCCCTGTTGGTGAGGATGACCATCTTATTAAAGGAAGCAAAGGGAGGCAGAAGGGGCAAATGGCCAAGCTCACAAAAAAAACTTATTTGAATCTAACTTCATTGGCCTATATTTCTGGAGATACGGATTGTTTTGACATGTAGTTTACACACAAGCTATCCTTGAGCTTAACAATCCCTGTCTTTAAAATAAATGAAAGAAAAAAACTGCTGCTGGCACATACCCGTCTGTTATTGTTGAATCCCAGATAGATAAGATGGGCAAAGCCCCAATTCTATGCAAATGTGTCAGAGCTATACCACAAAGCCCTTTCTGTCCCACATTCCTATTGGCCTACCCCTAAGGCCCCTTTCACACTAGGGCGAGAGCCGCGGTGATGGTAAAGCAGCGCTATATTTAGCCTGCTTTACCGTCGTTTTAACCGCGGTATTCGGCCGCTCGTGGTGCGGTTTTACCCCTCGCGAGTGGCCGAAAAAGGGTTTAAGACCCCTGCAGAGCGCCACCGCAGCGGCGCTTTGCCGCGGTATTGCCGCGGTATTACCGCAGTGTCCCATTCAAATCAATGGGAAGGAGCGGTATAGGAGCGGTGAATACACCGCTCCTATACCGCTCCAAAGATGCTGCTAGCAGGACTTTTTTTGCCGTCCTGCTAGCGCACCGCTCCAGTGTGAAAGCCAGCCGGCTTTCACACTGGAGTGAATGGGGCCGGGTTTTTCAGACAGTGTACAGGCGCTATTTTTAGCGCTGTACCGCCTGAAAACCGCCCCAGGGGGCCTAAAAGGTGGGCATGCTTTGGCTTTATCAGGGAGTGTCAAAGCTTTACTTGCCAGATTGGCGGAGGGTTTCGGAAGCACCCAAGTATTAACGGGCACAGCTAGGTGACCATATTTCATACCTTCACGGTGTGTGTCTTTGTTTTTTATATTTTGTATATATTTATATATATTATATATATATATATATATATATATATATATATATATATATATATATATATATATATAATATAAACTAGACCGATCCAGGTATGGATATTTTATACATAGTTACACGATGCCACTGCCCTGCCTATCCACCTCGTCCAATCAGAGCATGCTTTGCATTCATTCATTCTCTGACTGGCACCCATGCCAAGTGATTGACCTCCTGTGTTCAGACTTCATCAGGTTGGTCAGTGTCTACTTCAGTGATTTACAGCTTCCACGGGCATCGGCCAGGTATGTCGTATACATAGTTACATTGGTTCAAGCTGGACCAATATAACTATGTATAAAATATTCATACCTGGAATTCCTCTTTTTTATTCATTGTTCATTAAATGTTCAGTTTTAATGGTCAAGGTTTGTGACAAGTTTAATTTTAAACTTGTTATATAATAAATTGACTTTCTCGGTGGCAGTGCTGATACCAGAGCATTGATGAAGGGCATCATTTTTGGCCTAAACAAAACTAATAGCTATTATGCCTTAAAGCCGCTAAGTCTACCCTTACACATGAGATGGTAGTATTAAAGTGATTTTTAACAAACAATGTATTTTTTATTTTTTTTTACTCTTTCTTTAAAATAAACATATCCATTACCTGCTCTGTGCAATAGTTTTTGCACAGAGCAGCATAGAATGCATTAAGGTAAAAAACCTTGAGGCTTTAGAACCACTTTAACACACATTAAAGCGTATGTTAGGGCTCATGCTCATAGGCACATTCCTTCTTACAGCATAAACAAACTGGCATATTTTGGTGCCCAGGAGCCTCTGGTGCTGCTTACAGCCACCCAAAGACTTGAATGGTTGTAAATGGCTATACGCAACTATATGCCGCTACTTGTGCAAAGTGGTGAATGCGAGCAGACTTAAGTACCCAAATGCAGGCTGTCTGCAAAGACTGTGCATTGAGATGCAGGTGTGTTGACATGCATTGGGACAACACGTATGAGTTGCCTCAATGCACAAGTGTGAATGGGCTCTTTTAAGTTTAAAGTGATTGTAAACGATCACCTTGTAAAACAACCTTTTCAGTATAAAATGGAAATGAAAGGCAAAAAATGTTATGTATGGATATAAAAACATTATAAATGCCTTTTTTTCCCTTTTTTATAATTGATCACATTCCCCCTGTTCTCAGCTGCATAGGAGCTGGGGAAGGAGAAACAGCAGCACACTAAGATTCCCAGTGAATGGCTGTGCAGCGGGAGGCGTGTTAGGACAAGTCTGATTATTGGAGGAGAACAGGTGGAGTTCCCAGGATAGCTAGAGAACTGACCACAGTGTGCTCTCATACTTAGTGTGGTTAGTTTTTAATAGGAAAGCAGGGGGGGCAGCAGGAACACCAGGGATTTCACATAAAGGAAGCAATACAAAGAGAACAGGATACTTTCTCATACAAGTACATGGTACATAATTCTATTGTTGCTATATGGAATACATTAACCATCTCCTGAAGAAAACACATGAATATACTGTATCTTGATGTCGGTCTCCTGTAATCTTCTGAAGGATGGGCAGTTTTCTATGCTAACCGGGGCTCTTTTGGGGGTCTGCACGCTGCAGTCTGTTCCCGAGCTTCCCAAAAGGCCAGGGATGATATCCTTGTTCTAATTCTTGGCTGGTTCACCATATTCTTTTGTAGTGTAGTCTCATTGGGAGGTCCAGGTCCTTGATGTGGTGTCTGGCAGGGGTTCCCTGGATCACAAGGCCAGCTAAACAGAATTGCAGATTCTTTGGCAGGTTATACAGTTTAGCTATGTAGTTCAGCTTTCTCAGAATTGCCATATATGGACATTTCAAATGTTTTTTTTTTTTTCTTAAGTAATGTAAAAGGTACAATTTAAAAATTTTATACAGCTTAAATATAGCAGGTGAAAAAAATCTGAAAATCCAATCTTTTTTCTTTTTTTTTTTTTTTTTCCAGCTCATTTTTCTACAAAATATTTTTCCTCTTGCCCAGCCATTCCAATTGCATTTATAGTTGTCAGATTGTGGTTACAGCTGCAGGTTTATTTGGAGATATATGGCGTAAAAGTTAAAGTTACAAAAACATGTGTGCTAGCTAGACCACCGGTGTAGGCGTCTCTCTTTAAATAATGACTTTTACAGATCCAGGTGCATTGTGAACAACGTATCTGCTTTTTTTTTTTTTTTTAGTATACTAAATGAAAGATTTTGGTGGGTAGAGGATTAGAAGTTTTTTTTTTTTTTTTCTCTTTCTTGGTGTCAATGGCAAACGTTTATTTTAGCTTGCCAATTAGGCACGGCTGTAAAACCCTTTCTAGTGATCTCTTTTGTGTATGCCTGATTCATGTGAAATTGTAAAGCAGTACATATTTTCAGTGTTAAAATGCCAGAGCCTGTTTGATGCATAATGGAAGTTGTTACGCTTGTGGCTGCAGTGATGGAATCCAGATGGATAGGTGCTTGAGCTTTGAGTGAAAGTGTCTGGCTCCACTGTGGTTGATCATGCAGTATTTTAATAGTTTCAAAGTCCCGCTTTTTTTTGTGAGCGTGCCTTAATTCCCCCAGACCAGATTTTCTCACTTCTTTATGGGCTGGGACAGGGGGGGGGGGGGGATTTGGCAAACATAAGCAAGAGCGATTTTTTTTTTTTTTTTTTTTTCCCTTTTATTTATTTATTTTTTTTTTTATTTTTTTAGCATTCAGTAAAGGTTTTCTGCTCTCCAGTGTATTTATTCAATTAAAACTCGTTCTATTTTTTATTTTTAAGGCAGTTTGAGGTTCTGAAAGTGAATATTTTGTACAAGTTTACACTTGCGATGCATAATAAAAAAGAATTTTTGTCATTTTCCATGAACAGTATGCAGCCATGTAGGCGGAAAGCCTCAGGTATAGAGAAAGGAGTTGTGTGCTGCTCATCTGATTTGCATGTTTATTCATTAGAAAACGTGAAGTCAGCAGCTTTCCGCCTATACATGGGTCAGATGTTAATAAATTCCAAATCATGGTCCCCGACTGTCTCCAGCTTCATCTGGTTTTCATTAATTGCCGGCATGTGCTGCTATATACAGTGGAAGAAGCAAGGCGAATAAGACAAAGAAATTCCAGTTGCTTTTTAAACATCCATACTGTGATGTAATGTGATCGGAGCAAAACCTTCCTTTTTAATTTGCCTCTGCGGATTTCAGTTTTAACTATTGGCTGTCCAAACATGACATGCTGTTTTGAAAAGGAGCAAAAAGGTAGTCATAGTTTTCCTAGGTTTCTATAAATGTAAAAAAATAAATAAAAATGTGTGCTTCTTATTAAAGGGATTTTTGTATGTTTAACGTATGCATTGCATTTGGGATTTGGGGCTGTATGAACAATATCCTCATAATTCGTAGTGATCATAACCCGCCCATATTGGGGATCCATGGAAAAACATTGAGATTCTCCCAAAATGACTAAAACTATGAAAGTCTTTTTAAAAAAATAACATGATTACTTTGATTACACTTGCAGTACTACACCGTCAAGATGAGTGGCCTTCTGTGACCAGTTGTGGGCCTGGGGTATACTTCTGAGCAATGAGACTACAAAGTCTTCTTTAAGATTAGCACATCCATGTAGAAACTTAAAGTGGTTGTAAATCCTAACCCCCCCCCCAAAAAAAAAAACCTGCATAGCATACTAGTTCATTATGAATTACTTACCTGAGATCGAAGCCCCCGCAGCAGTCCTCGTTCAGCGATCCAGTGGCCAACATCACTTCTAGTGGTTACTTCCAGGTATCGCAGCTCCGGCGCTGTGATTGGCTGGAGCCGCAATTACATCACTCCCATGCATGCGCGCAGGAGCCGCCGGTAACGGCACAGTCTAACTCAAGCAACGGCATGTACATGCCATTGCTTCAGTGCGTCATCGGCACATGCAAATACAGGGGATATCTCCTAAACTGTGCAGGTTTCGGCGATATCCAGTGTAGCTACAGTTAAGCCTAATTATAGGCTTACCTGTAGCAAAAAGTGATTGTAAAGTGTTTACAACCACTTTTTAGTTGGTCATACATGGACTGAAATTTGGATGGTTCAGTAGGGACCAGCTGAATTTTGATCCATGTATGGGCAGGCTGGTTTTTACAGAAGTTGATCTACCGATAGACTTCTGTACAACTACGCTGTTGGGTTTTTCCTAATCAATCTGTGCCACTGGCTATAGCCAGCGCCACTGATCGGTGTATGATTACGGCTGGTTAAACAAAAAAAGACTATTGTATGGCCTGCCTTACTAAGCATACTGTCTAAGGCCTCTGGGAATCTGTCCTCTGATCCTCACTGAGCAGGCGGGTGGCTTATGCAGAGTGTACACAGACACAGCCCGCTGTCCTCTATGGGTAGTCAGATGTGAACAGACTGCTTGTTCTGATCTGATCTGAAATGATAGACATATGGGAAACAGATCCCCATCCATCTATTTTAAGCAGATCGGATGTCAACGGACACATGTTCGTTGACACCCGCTGCTCCATAGAGGGCAATGGATGCTCCGATTGGGCCCACCTAAATGAAAAAAAAACTGACAGGCGGACCCGATCGGTCCACCCATGTGGAGGGGGCCTAAGACATTATACATCTAAAATGCATGTGCATAAAAGATTTCTGTTCAAACATGCATATTTTTCATAGTCCGTTGTAGTAGTGGACACATTTTGCACTTGGATGGCCATATTGTGACCTCCGTTCACATGTAGAGAACTGTGTGTTTTTGTGTGTGTGTGTGTGTGTATGTGTATATAATATACTATATTACCAAAAGTATTGGGATGCCTTTACACGCACATGAACTTTAATGGCATCCCAGTCTTAGTCCGTAGGGTTCAATAATTAGTTGGCCCACCCTTTGCGGCTATAACAGCTTCAACTCTTCTGGGAAGGCTGTCCACAAGGTTTAGGAGTGTGTCTATGGGAATGTTTGACCATTCTTCCAGAAGCGCATTTGTGAGATCAGGAACTGATGTGGACAAGAAGGCGTGGCTCACAGTCTTCGCTCTAATTCATCCCAAAGATATTGTGCCATCAAATATAATTGGTGATACTATAACTTTGCAGCCAAAAAGATTCTGTTTTTGGGGAAAATTTTATTTTTCAGTAGTCATATGATTTGCTAATAGCCCGCCATCTTGTTTAAATAATTGGGAACTGAAATATAATTGGTTCCCATCTAATGGATTGACTGTAAGGCACAGTGTGTAGCACTGACCTCCCAAGGTCGTGTGTAATGCGATCCATTACTTAAAGGTATAATGTCTCTATTTTCTTGAACAATAAATCTTCAATTGATTTTTTTTTGTGTATGCTAATAATAAACATACAATGTTATACTTGAGTAAACTTAAATTGGCCACACACAGTGCTGTTGGATAATTCATTATACGTCTTGCTGTGTGGGTTGCTGTGTGGTACTTCAGCAGTGAGATCAACATGAAGTGTTGGCGCAGTCGTCTTTTGTGTTCAGAAATTAGCAACAGCCTTTAGGAGTTTGCCATAATGCATAATCTCACCCTGTTTCCACTAATAATTTTGCCATTGCTTAGGAACTATACTTTTGTATGACAAAAGCTACTTTCTTTTAGATGACTATGCAAATTTATCATATCGTGTTGCATGGTGTATGTTACAATACTAATGTATGATATACATTTTTACAACTTCAAACAAGCAGTCGTTTGATCTTCATATGAATGTGTGTTCCACACATTCTGTACAGGAACATTGTCTTACATATTGTTTATATGTTCTTAATTTACTCCTATTTCCACTCCAGATTTGCAATGTTAGCACTGAAACAAATTGTTCTTTTTGTATTAATGTATTTTTAATTTCTGTTTTATAGGGATTTAAGCCACAACAAACTTTCCTCAATCAAAGTTTCTTCAATGATTCATCTTTATAACCTTCGTGAATTGTAAGTTCATTCTATTTGAGTTCTTAAGTTGCTAATTACTGTATTTGTAGGTTTGAAGAAATGCAACTTTTCTTAATATTTCTATATTTGCCTGTCTTTAACAGGAGACTGAATAGAAATGACCTGAAGACTATACCCAATTTAGGACCATTATCTGCGAATATAACGCTTCTATCTTTGTAAGTGCAATTATTTTATTTACCTTTTAGAGATGTCATAGGCTGCCAAACCTAAACTTAAAGGCCAAGTTCACCTTTTGTGAAACATTGTTAAATGCCCATCTTTTTTGCAGGTAAAAAAATGTGCATATATACATATATATACTGATATGATTTCTTTTTTTTTTCTATTTTTTTTTTTTTTACTAGTGCAGCTGGGTCTGCTGATCCAGAGGGGAGGGAGGGTTGGTTGCTTTTAGAACTACCTGGTTGTGAAATGGTGAAAGTTAAAAGATTCGTTCAGGGAAATTGCTTAGTAAAACTCTGGAAATTTGGCTTCATTTTTGCTGCATGTTTGATTTAGGCTTCCTGTACACTACAGCTCCTAAACTTGAGTTTAGGAGCTTTTGGTGTTTTTTTTGCCAAAGCACCTAAACGCAACTTCATAAAAGCCACATGTACACATAGGCTTTTAGGCTTGTTTAAGGAACTGCTGTAGTTAGTGGAGATAACCTCCCTCTCCTAAACGCGGAAAGAATCCCGTTCAGGATAAGAACGTTTTGACCGCCTGCCACAAAACACGCTAAAAGCGGGGTAAAATTGCGTCACGATTATGACATGTTTTGCATTTTCCAGCGGTCATAATAGGCTATGTGTACATGAAGCCTTATCTCCTAGTAGCCATAGCCTAGATAAATATACAGTTGCATGTTAGAAGGGTAATTGAACTGGATATGAGGGGGTAAGAAAAACCCTCTTGACAGGCTTGAATCTAAACAATTTATTGCCCACCAGTTCACTTGACTACCCAAAATCAGTAGTTGAAACTGGGCAATCAATAAATGATTACTTAAATTGGAAGAAAACTCTAACTAATACTATTCTTGAAAATAGATTGAACTCAGATCTCGAGACACATATTGGTTGCCATCATCCCCAAATAAGTATTAAGAAGAGACCTCAAAAGGTGGGATTATACCGGCAACAAGATAAACCATATAGGCATACATAAGATAATTTTATAGATTTATTATCAAAATACAAAAACATAAAAAATGAAATAGTTCTTTAAAAACAGTAAGACAAGTGGTACAAAAAAATATGCATATCTGTGATTGGTGAGAGTGTAGAATTCCGACGCGTTTCCAAGAGGCTAAATTATGCCTGTCTTCCTCAGGGAATTATAGTCACCATCTACAGAATATCAAAACGTGTCAATTGTGTACAAGAACAAAGCAAAAATGTTCCCCACCCCAGTGTGACATGGGGTGGAGAGTCATACATTGCATGTAAATATGAACAAATATTCAATATATATCCATAATAAATTTTAAAACATGCACTTACATAATCAAATATTGCATATATAGCATTGCCTCCCATTCACTCTCCGAGAAGAAGAGACGTCCAAGAGTTGGCAGAAAGTAATGGCCGCATTCCCATCATCTCTACAAGACGGTAAGGGTAAAAAGGTTCCATATATCTAATGGCGCAGAAACCTACAAAACCACCCATGGAGAAAGAGGAATAATGTCTTAAAGCCTAGATATGAGATTGAAAAAATTGTTTCTCTCATATAAGGGTTGCTTACCCAAGAGTCCATGATCCAAGGGTTCAAACAGAAAGAAATGTTCCAGGAAAAAGTCCTCAAGGAGTCCTAGGTGGAGAGTGATGCACACAGCTCAATGCTGTGAGGCGGAATGACGCAATATACCGTCTCTGGCGTCCTTAAATAGGTGGAATAGAACTCTGTCCCGCCCTTGTGGGTGTGTTGGGATGACGTCAGACGCAAAGGCGTCCCGCGTCATCACCTCCAATCCCGCCCATTGGGCTGGATCCTCGTCCTGGTGGAAAATAGGAGAAGGGAAAAACCGCTGACATGGGCGGTTTTAACAATGTGTGTACCGCCTACTGCGTCTCATTAGGCGTCAGCCACACGGCGTCATAAGACGTCTCTGCCCATACAGCACAATCGCGTGGTGCGATGTGCGCATGTGCGGAATGGGAAGCTCAGCCAAGGACAATCTGTCTATGGCGCCGGCACCCAGTATGGAACTGCGCATGCGCGATGTCATCTGCATGGACAGAATTGTGGATAGCGCCAAGAGCGCAAGTGGCCACACATGGAACTGCCATCCCCCATGCCCAAATCTGGACATAGAGAGTGGCGCCTTGGGGGAACAAGCCAATGGGAAAAGGTGTCCCCCAAAATACGGAAAGAATCCCGTACCAAGCTAGGGGATATAAACTGGGAGGGAGTTAATTGTTGCATAGAAGGGTGCTGGGGAGGGGAAGAAAAACCTCCCCACAATTCCATTGCCCCAGAGCCTAATCAAGGCCCAGGTACATGGATGTGAGGAGATACCCCATCCCCCACAACAGGGCAACAATAGGGGACTAAAACCACTGGCAAGAAATGTATCTGGGAATCGGAAAATAAATTCCTAATTACCCAAATAAATAATACCCCAAAGGATCCAAAATGACCTCCAGACCATCATAGATGGAATATGAAGGAACTACCCCCCTAAAAGGAAATCCCGCGATGCCCCTCATCACGGGGTAGGGGGACTATGGGTCAATTGGGGTTGGGCTGCCAGGTAGAGAGTAGTGGGAGGGCACTAAAGATCTGCCAGGTATGGGACATCAATAAAGTATTTTCTCGGTGAGTAAGAACCCCCTGGAGGCAAAGCTATTTACAATTGTAGAATCAAAAAAACATATTTATACAAATATTGTCCATTAATGGACCAATAAACAAAACCAAAAAGCTGAACTATTCACTTAACCTAGTGACCCACTTCAAGAAAGAGCAAAGAGAATGGAGGGAGAACCCCCCAATAGATGGGGGACCTACAATTGAAGAAAACGAGACAGGATAGGGGGTCATATAGATGTAAAATTATTATTATACGAAGACCAAGTGAAGGAGGGCTGACAATTTAGTCAGTCTTCCCTGAACTATAGCCATCCAAGAATGGTCTAAAACTTTCCACCTCATTTAAGCCAGGTGGAGTAGTTGGAGAGTGAATGGGAGGCAATGCTATATATGCAATATTTGATTATGTAAGTGCATGTTTTAAAATTTATTATGGATATATATTGAATATTTGTTCATATTTACATGCAATGTATGACTCTCCACCCCATGTCACACTGGGGTGGGGAACATTTTTGCTTTGTTCTTGTACACAATTGACACGTTTTGATATTCTGTAGATGGTGACTATAATTCCCTGAGGAAGACAGGCATAATTTAGCCTCTTGGAAACGCGTCGGAATTCTACACTCTCACCAATCGCAGATATGCATATTTTTTTGTACCACTTGTCTTACTGTTTTTAAAGAACTATTTCATTTTTTATGTTTTTGTATTTTGATAATAAATCTATAAAACTAATACTATTCTTAAAAAATGTTTCCTACAACCCCCCCCCCCCCCCGTCGTCCTACCTGTGCTGCCTAAACCTGTGTAAAAAGATGTGTGTACTTACCTCTTTTGGATCGAGTCCAGTCACTCCATCCCGCAGCTCTGGCTTCACTGTGTCTGGGAGAGGCTACTGCAGGGCAGAGGAGGGAGCTTTGGCAATGGCTGGCCTATGGGTGACCTACCCGCTCCAGAATTCCCAGCCGTTGTTGAGCATAGAGCTGCAGGATCATGTGACCATAGTGGATTGAAAATAGATAAGTAGTTTTTTTTTCCTGGTTAAGCAGGGTGCTATAACTATTTTTAGGAACAGTCATAGTTAGGGTTTTCTTCCACTTTAATTATAGGAGATGTCAGCCTTATTTTTCTGCAAATGGAATTGAGGCAAATCAAATGTTTAATTACTCCATTAGCTGATAGGTGACTTTAATTGGTTAGCCAGTTTTTACAATTTTTTAAAACTAGTTGATCTAGTTGATCTTTCCTGAAAATTGCCATGTGTATACCGGTAGTAGGTATTTAGGTATGCAATCAAGTTACTAAAGTATGGCAAAAAAAAAAAAGGTTGACCTATTGGTGTTTATGAAGTAGGTGGGATTTTTTATGCATCTTTCACTTGTTTAAAAACACAAACAATATTAAAACTATGTTGGTGGACCACTAAACGCCTAGGATCCTCCTGTCTCTCTATACAAAGTTAGTTGAACTTGGTTTAAATCATCAATGTCTTTTTTTAAATGATTGGCCTCTCTGTTTTAAATCTTTACAGCATAAATCTATCAATGTGCCTCTAGCATCATAATTTGAATATACAAAACATGCTAAAGAGAATGCTATTTTCTGGTTAAAACTAGAATTATGATAACATTGGGGCATGTTAAATCATTCCGATGTTTTGTGATACAGAATCCATTATGCCTACAGCCATAAGAAATATCTGTGTTGTGTTTAAAGGAAAAAAATAAATAAATCTAGCGTACAAAGGCGTCACTGTAAAGCGAACTGGATTATAAGTGAACACTTTCAGGCTGCAATTGAGAGGGTGTGCAGTTCAGGAAATTGCTGGCCCCTGCTGTAACAAGCAATGCTGCAAGGGAAAGTTTATCACTGCAGTAATTTATGGCTTCAACACCTTGTCCGTAATTACCTTGTTAATAAACCAGTATTGTGCTTTATTGCGTTCCAAAATTATTTTTCAAGAAGCTACACCTGTATCATTAAAGTTTTGTGTGTGCTACAACAGTTTTTTGTTTTATTTATATATATATATATATGTGTGTGTGTGTGTCATGTTTTGGAACAGACTTTTCTTTCATCTAGTTTTATACCTTTTTTTTTTAAATGCTTTTCTGTGTTGAAAATTTGTGTATTGGTAGATTTCTGCTTTGCTTGGTCTACAACAGTATGATTTACGTTGCATTTATTTTTATTTTTTTTCTATCCCAGAACAAACAATAAGATCCATGTCATTTTACCAGAGCATCTGGAACCCTACCAGTCGCTGGAAACCTTAGATTTGAGTAATAATCTTGTTACTGAACTTAAAGCACCATCGTTTCCTGTGCTGAAACTCAAATACCTGTAAGTGGCTGTCGTGTTTTTTTTTTTTTTTTTTTACTGTCTGTTTTGTTACATAGCAAGCAGAGACAGATTTTTGTCTTTCAAGCCTCATGAGTGTTTGCTAGAAACTCGACAAGTGGCTTTGGTTGTGCCTATTTTTTATTTTTTTTTAAGAAAAAGGGTGTGTCTTTGCCCTTGGTTCTTCCAGGGTGAGTCTGAAAAAGGACAACTTAAATCTGATTGGATGACATAACTGCTGTCCTGTTTGTTTTTATCCCATTATCCGGATAATTTTTCTATAGGTCAGTAAATAAAGTTGTTCTAAAGGCACGATGTTTATTTTTTTTTTACCTTCAATGCGTTCCCCGCATGAAGGTAACAAAAAGTCCCAGTTAATGCCCCCCCCCCTCTTCACCACCATAAATACTTACACTATCTCGATCCATCTCTGTGCCCGGCTGCAGTCGCACTCTCCCCTCTCTCTTCCTAGGACACAGTAGTGGGAGTCATTGGATCCTGCTGCTGTCAATCCAATTCTGTGAGAAGGGAGTGGGAGGTCAGACCGAGTTGCGCTGTGTGTGTCTATGGAGCCACACACCTCAGGTTGGGAGTGAGCCTGCATGTCTGCCCCTGTAGCAAGCCGCTTGGTATGGGGACAGACACCAGACACAGAATAGGAGGAGCGGACAGCGCCGGCGAGGGCCCCCGCAAAGAGGAGGTTCAGGGGCCGCTCTGTGCAATGCCATTCTTATTTTAGAAAAAAATAATTACTTTTTTACAGCCACTTTAATTTGGGAGATTACCCATAGCAACCAGTCTCTTCTCGGTTTAGGCTCCGTTCACTTATAGGAATTTTGAATCGTGGGTGGAGTTGCCGCAATTCTGCGCACAATGTCAAATCGCACATCAGCGTGTTCACGTGCCATTCATTTTAGTGGCACTTAAAAACGCAGTGCACTTCTGCTGCGATTGTCGTACGACAAATTGTGCAGCGCGTGTCGCCCAAAAAGTTCTGAAATTTCTTTTGGGTGACACGCTGCAGAATCGTGCCATGTTACGCCATGTTGTTGGGCGATTTGACATTTAGCACACTTTGAAATTTGTGAACAGAGCCTAATATTATGTAAGTTGCTGACAATAAAGTGAAATGCTTTTCATTATATGCAAATAAGTCTCCTAGATTGTAAGCTGTAACGAGCAGGGCCCTCTTATTCCTCCTGTGTTGAATTGTATTGTAAATGTACTGTCTGTCTTCATGTTGTAAAGTGATGCGCAAACTGTTGGCGCAATATAAATGTATACTAATAATAAGTAACTAACTTTTTTATTCTTATTTGCAGTTACATCAATAAAAACCTTATAACATCTATGGAAGCGGGTGCATTCGACAACTTATATGCTACTTTACAAGTATTGAAGCTCAACAAGAACCGCATTAGCCATATTCCACCAAAGATGTTTAAGTTATCTAACTTGCAACACTTGTAAGTATTAAACCACTGGTATATTGCTCTAAACATGCACAAAGATCAAATTTTTGTCTGTATGATAAGCTTGATTCTAACAGGCTTTGAGCAAAACTGTTATTAGGCACCGTTTCATTCTGGCCTTCAGGAGTTGCATCTTTAATTTGTGCTCTCACAACAGAGCTGCATTATAGTCCTTTTTTTCTGTTGCAGAGAGCTGAAGCGTAACCGAATGAGACATGTTGATGGGCTCACTTTTCAGGGTCTGGATGCGCTAAAATCTCTAAACATGCAAAGAAATGGAATCACACGACTTATGGATGGAGCATTCTGGGGACTGAGTAATATGGAAGTTTTGTAAGTCTTAGATTTTCATTTTATGCTGTTGAGTTTTAAAAACTGTAAACTCTCTACTTAAAAATAAATTAAATAGAAAAAAATATATATGTATATACATAATATTCTATGCACCCATTTACAAAAGGGGATCAACTGAAAGAAAACCTGTACTCCGAGAGATATGTAGGCTGCCAGTGCTGACCCTTCTTTCTAAAAATTCTACTTGGCTGGTTTTCATGCTGATCTGTTACTTTTAGTACTTAGTAATGCTGAACTAAGACATGTGTGCAGATCAGGAGTTTTACCTTCCTTCTACCAACTCTAAAGCTGGCTAAAAAAAATATACAATTTTCTGGTAACATTTTCCTTTAGATTTACCAAAACCATATAATATGAGGTCAAACCTAAACACTTCCAAATTGTATGCAATCATGCAGGCCCTTGCACTACATAGTTGAAGGTAAATCTAAAGGAAATTGAACAATAAAAAATTGTATAATGTGTAGCCAGTTTTATGCACACTTTTTTAATATAGGGCAATGACTGGAGGTAGTGATTCCAGAAGTTTCCAGGCAACTAGCATTTTTAGAAGATTACCGGCACCAGTAGTCTGCTTGCCTTAGTACAGGTTTCCTTTATCCTGTGACATGGCACTCAAAGTAACTTGCTGGAATGCCTTAAAATGATCCGATATAACTGGGGTGTATTAGATCCAAATTTTCATGACGATCGCTATGATTAACCACCATTTTAGTGAAGGAGCCCCACAAAAACTGAATTTTGTTATAACAATAAATGTGTAGTAAATAACATAAAAATGATGCGTCTGTTATACTTATGTTTCTGTCATCAGACTGTTTATCTAACATCTGCGTTTTTCCCTTTTTTTTTTTTTAGGCTGCTGGATCATAATAATCTCACAGAGATTAGCAGAGGCTGGTTGTATGGCTTGCTTATGTTACAGCACCTCCATCTCAGCCAGAACGCCATCAGCCAGATCAGCCCTGATGCCTGGGAGTTTTGCCAAAAACTCAGTGAGCTGTACGTTGCTTTTATTTAGTTCCAGTTTTAGTACATATTTCATGCCAGAACATGAGTTTCTTACCACAGCTTTGTAGACTTTTTTTTTTTCCATAGCAGAATTACTAAGGCAATTTTTGTATTTCTCTTAAACTGCCTTTGTGCAGTCTCTCTGCTTTCTGCATGCTGTTTCAATTAAGCCTGAAAATCTGCCTTTATCTTCTATGTGCTAGGCACACTGATAGCAGGATAAGTTAGAGAGTTTGTTACACTAACAGGTTGCTTTTTTATTGCATTTTACAGAGATTTAACCTTCAATGAACTAACAAGATTAGAAGAGTCAAGTTTTATGGGATTAAGCCTTCTTGGTAGACTATTTATAGGAAACAACCAAATTAGTAATATCGCGGATGGTGCATTCCATGGATTATCCAATCTGAACACACTGTAAGTGTCATTTTCCTCTTGTTTTGCAGTGCTCCTAAGCAAGGGATGCTTATTGAAAAAGCACAATAGATGTATCTATGGATTAAATATGTAAAAATCTTTTGGGTCCTAGAGGGGGGATTTTCAATGTGATAATCATTTAAGTAGTTAAGACACCTGATTGGAGGTGCACACAGGATCAGACTTAGAATTAATGCATGTAATTCTGTTTTGAATATCGGTCAAAAAAAATCCTCTACTGTATAAAAAAAAAGAGTGAGCAAAACCTCTTGATCTAAACACTGAACTAAGCCCTTTGTTGTTTATGTCTCTATTCATAATCCAATGAAAATTATGATGTTCGTTTTCGCCTTTGCACATTTTCCTCTGCACCCCAGTGTTATTGATAATTCAACTTCACCACTTTGGGAAATTTGATGCTGTGAGTTAGGGCTGAAAAATTCATCCAAGAGACATTTGTATTTTTATTCATTTTCTTTTAAATCTTGTATGCTTGCATAAAGAAATGATTGTGCTTCAGGACAGCGGTGGCTATCTTCTTCCTTAGTAGCCAAGACAAATCAAACATTTCCTGGTGGGGGTTATTTGAATCTCCATAACCATAGGTAGTAGAAAGCCTGAATATTCTGTAATTCCAAGAGCAAATAGAGAGTATAGAACCAAATGGTTTGTTCTCTTTGGGCCCCTGATTGATGTGTTGTGATGTACACAATCTGGGCTACATTAACTGAATTGACTAAGTGTGGGTCTGTGCCATGCTTCATAAGACCATGCTTCAAATCCACCATGGTAAATGTAGTGTGTAACATTTTAGAAACATGTTGTTAATTTTAATCCTTCATTTTCTGGCTATCGAGATGTGTTGACACACAATATGTATATTTGTATTTTGTTTCTATTCTTTCTGATAGTATCAGAAGGGTGCAGAATATACACCCTTCTGGTAGTATCAGAAGGGTGCAGAATATACATTGTTGGTTACTTGTTTTATGAAAGTAAAAAGTGTGGCGTAAGTGAAATGTTACCACCTTATGAACTCCTTCTTTGCGTCACTGTTTAAGTACTTGCATCTCTTAACCCCTTGGCGCTGGCCACATGTAAATATGCAACCTCTTGGTGGGTGGGCCTTGACACGAGTGGCCATGTATTTGCAAAAACAGCTGTGTCGAGAGCAGGCAGCTAATGGAAAGCTCCCAATCTCTGCTTGTGATCAGGAGCTTTCCAATCATGTGACCGCCAATCACATGATCATAAACACCACCCCGCCTCCGAACATTCTAAACACCTTAAAGAGGCGGGAGGTGCAGGCCCCAAGGGGTTAAGAACTTTAAGGTAAACACCAGTGCAGTAATTCTTCCACTTGTCTCTTTTTGTGCTTCCATACCTCTAAAGCAGTGGTCTCCAAACTGCAGCCCGGGGTCGGATGTGACCATTTGCTCGCCTTTATTCTGGCCCACTATTCACTATTCCTCCCGTTGTCACCAACAATGGGGCATAATTCTTGCTACTGACATCAACAACAAGACCCTATTCCCTCTACAGATACAAATAATGGGGTACTATTCCACCCACTGACACCAATGATGGGGTACTATTCCACCCACTGACACCAATGATAGGGCACTATTCCACCCACTGACACCAATGATGGGGCACTATTCCACCCACTGATACCAATGATGGGGCACCTTTCCTTTCAATGATACCAATAATGGGTCACTATTCCTCTAACTTACACCAACAACAAGGCACTATTGCTTCCATTGACACCAACGATGGGGCAGTATTCCTGATACCAATGATGGGCAGTATTCCTCTCATGGACACCAAAGATGCATTGTTTATTCCCATTGACACCAGGCCACAGTCCGGCCACTCTAAAGTCTGAAGGACAGTAAACTGGCCCTTTGTTTAGAAACTTTGGAGACCCCTGCTCTAAAGCCTAGTACACACTAAAAAAATATTGCTTTCAAATCGATTGTTCGATATTCTGATTATCAGTACACAGTTTTCGAGAGCTGTTCATGACCGTTCATCCGAAATTATCCGAAGGGACAAAACAACATTTCTCTCGTACAATTTTCGTTTAATCAGTACAGTATTTGTCCAAAAAACAAAAAAACGGAAGAGCAAGACCACGCATTCTCAGAAACAAAAAAATACATTACAATACAACGCATTACATCACTTCCGAAGTTGTATTCTGTCGTACACGAATTTTCATGACTTTAGTAACCTCTTTATTTTTGATAGGAGACTAGCATGGAAAAAAAAAACCTGACCATTATTCTCATCACGTTTACGAGGCTTAAGGCAAAATATTTCATTGTCTTTTCGCTGCAAAGTATATGACTAGGGGTGGAGAAGGGAAGCAATCATGACTATCAATGGTTACAAATTGCAGGTTACATGAGGGCAGAAAAGTCTGTTCTCTGCAGGATCCTGTAGGTTGCATTGCCTCAGGGTAGGCAACCCCACTTTTTGTAAACATGGTAACAATTTATGCAGGCAGAAAGAATTAATAGTCTTGGAAAACCCATAGAAAGTATTTTTTTTTGTGTGAAAATATATTTGTGGGTTCACCTGCTGTAATATGTGTCTTTTTACAGAGATCTGAAGAACAATGAAATTTCTTGGACCATTGAAGATATGACTGGAGCATTTTCTGGACTAGAAAACCTTAAAAGGCTGTAAGTTAAAATGTATCACTAATAGTAATGATGTTAGTATAACATTTGCTTTTCATTTTGGCTTTCATTTAGGCTGCTGTTTTTATCACTTAAATGTCACAAAACGTGTTTCCTAAGTATTTTTTTTTCCTCTTTCTTAAAGGATGCTCCAAGGTAATCGAATAGGATCAATAACAAAAAAGGCATTTTCATGGCTGGATGCACTTGAATATTTGTAAGTAATTGGTTTCTATAAATGAGCAGCCTTTTTTATAGAGTGAGAAATGCGTTCTTAAAGTTGCTCTCCAAGGTTCAGCAAAATTCCAGTGTATTGTTTCTTGCTTAATTCTATCTCAATGAGTAAGTTTAACCACTTAGCGACCGCCCACCATAGATATACTGTGGCAAGGCAGCCGCTCTGTGCAGGATCACGTACCTAGTACATGATCTGACACTTCTGGCATGCGTGCGTGTGCCGCCGGCGACCCCACTCTCGCTGTGATTGGACACAGTGGGAGCCAATCAGCGGGTGCGGCATATGTGAGAAATGCAGAAGGCTGCCTATGTAAACAAGGCAAACCGCTGTTCTGTGAAAGGGGAATGTGCTGATCCTTTGTTCCTGCTAAGCAGGAACACGAATCTTTACATTTCCCCAGTCAAAGTAACAGTTAGTAATCACTCCCAGGGAACACGTTTAACCCTTTGATCGCCCCTGATGTTAACCCCTTCCCTGCCAGTGTCATTAGTACAGTAACCATGCATATTTTTTAGCACTGATCACTGTATTAGTGTCTGTATTAGTGTCCCCAGAAAGTGTTAGGTGTCCGATTTGTTCGAAATCAGTGGCAGGTGGCAATCAAATTTTTTGGGGGCGCAACCCCCTTCCAGCCAGAGCCAGGTAGAAGGTGGTGGTGGTGGTGGTGATAGTCCATGTTAGAGCAGTCCTGGTGCTTTGGGGCAGTGACCACAGCTAAAAGCTCAGCTAGTTTTGAGAGGCATTAAACTGATGTATAACAGTGCCCAGGATGGTCATACATCTACAAATTTAATGATGGAAACAAATGGAGAGAGCAGTTTACTCATTTTTACTTGATAGACAGCTGGGATCCACTGTGATCTAGTTTGTGAATTGGTTTACATACACATGGTAAACGGTTTGTTGCCATTTCTATGTAAAATAGGGATTGATTGATGCTTTTTTCACATATCAGAAAGCTCTCTACGTGTACAACGATCACTGGTTATCTGATTGTAACCGATTGTTTTCACAAAACATGCCTGAATTTGCCATAAGCTGTATATAAATGTTGGCTCATGCTAAGCAATATCAACTGATTTGAATGCAATATCAGTGGATTTGAATGCAACTAATAAAAAAATGCACCTAGTAGTAACAAAATCAAAGTTTGACATGATTTATTTTATATAAAATTATTGTAAAGGTTAATTTATTTTATGTTCTTATTCTATAGGGACCTGAGTAATAATGCAGTTGTGTCAATGCAGAGTAATGCATTTTCTCAAATGAAAAACCTACAGCAATTGTAAGTTATCATCTTTGTTTTAACTATGTTACAAAAATATATGCATGTATTTTTTGACCTTTGATCTGTAGTGTTGTTTTAAATCACTTGATGTGCAGCATACGTACAGAATGAAAGGTTCTTGTGTCAAAGATTTTAGGGCTTATGTGTTCAATCTAGAGGATAACAAAAGTGAATAACACACATCTGCTTTAAAGGCTAAGCTCACCTTTGAGGACTTGTTACATGTTACCCCCATAATTGGGGTGTGACATGTTCAGCATCCTCTCCCGCCCCCAACCCTGTGACAGAGGGTTGGGGATCCTCTACCCGCATCCGCTATCACAATTTGAAAACAGGGCGGCTGTACAGTACTCCACCCATACCGCTGCGTCATTCATTCAGTTTCCTGTGAATAAATAGACTACAAGTACCTTCAGCTTGCTGCAGCTGACGGCTTGTAGTTCTCAATGCACTATTACAGTGCTGGTGAGCGCTGTCATAGTGCATTGATCTTCCTGCTCTCGAGTAACTGCCTACTTGTATAGGAACACAGCTTTCCTGAAAATCTGCAGGAACCTGGCATTGCACTCGTGATCTGCACGCTCCTTAGAAAATAAATGATGCACATTTTTTTTTTTTACCTGCAAAAATAGTACTTTTTATTTATTTATTTTTTCCCAAAAGGTGAACTTTTTAACTTTGGAACCTTCACTTGCAAAAAGACAACTTTGCTATGACCACCATGTATTCTTTCTGCTAGCTTGTATGTATCACTTCCTCCTTTGATTACTTTTCAGAGGAAGTAATGAGAGCTGCTTTTGCGAGTCATTGTCCTGTAACAAGCATGTGCTTATCCCTTGATAATACACATTCTTGTTCCAGGTAAGAGAAGGGAAATTGGAAGTGAACAGCCCCTGAAACTTGTACTTTTATAAAGTTCTCAATGGCTGTTCCCATATTTGTCACGTCAGGTTCCCTTAATTGCAATATGTATGAAAGGGGAGTGAAAGCTTTCCCAGGTGCATCAGTATTATATTTTTTTATGAATATACTTCACCAAGTTAAAAACTCTGCATACTTCTATATTACTCTGTCCTGAATTAGATGTCAGCAATGCAGCCACCATGTTTTCTCATAGGAAAAGTTACCTTCAGCTTAGCAGTTTGCAGGTTGTAGGAAGAACTAAAACACCTGAAGAAAACCCCACCTATCTTAATGTCTTCCTCACAGTTTCCCTGAAGGAATTCAGCCTAGCAACCCATCTATGCAGGCTACATTACTATATATTGAATTGTTTATTTACAGGAAAGAGTCTGTATTGTTTCATCCAAAGTGGAGTTCCACTTGTTTTTCAGTTTATTAAAAGTCAGCAGCTACAAAAAGTGTAGCTGCTGACTTTAAACAAACAGACATTCGCCTGTCCCACAGTCCAGCGATGCAGGCACCTGAAGGCTCACTTCTCTCCCCCTCCTCTCCGCAGCACCGTCATTGCAACTGTGGGCACCCGGCTCTTGACAGCTTGTGGCTTCACAGCCGGACGTGCATTGCACATGCGCGAGTCATGCTGCGCTCTGTTCGGGGCCAGGCAATATTCTGGGACCTGTGACGTGTCCCAGAAGATTGCAGAGAGGGAGGGGGAGAAGACAAGTCATCTAGGTGGCCAGGCAACTGAAGCAGGAAGTGGGACATGAAGTACCTATCAAAAGTAGGTACCCAACCCCCCCCCCCCAAAAAAAAAAAAAAAAAAATGTGGCATGTAAGGGGGTGAGGAGTGCTTGGAGTGCAATGTCCACTTTTGGGTGGAGCTTTGCTTTAATGTGTGTATTCAAACTTGCTTTTTAAATAAAAATACCCCTTTTAACGATTTTTATTTCCAACTGTTAATAGTCCTGTCCTAGGAAGAAGAATTATTTATTTTTCCTTTTTCATACAGACATCTAAACTCTTCAAGTCTTTTATGTGACTGTCAGTTGAAGTGGCTGCCTCAGTGGTTAACAGAAAATAAACTGCAGAAGTTTGTTAAAGCAAATTGTGCACATCCCCAAAGTCTCAAGGGCAAAAGCATCTTTACTGTTAGTGTTGATGGATTTGTGTGTGGTAAGTTGGGGTTGTTTTTGTTTTAATTATTTTTCTTGCCTTATGTTCCGTTATTGTTGTATGTATGCATTTGATTTTTGATGAATCTGAGCTTAACATAAAATAAACCTACGATAGATCATCATTGGTCCATATTATTTCCACTGCTGCTTCATTTTGAATATATGTGCTTTGCTCATTATTTCAAAAACATCAATGGGCCTTTTGTAAAAGTATTTTGAAAGAAGGACTGCTTCCTTTAATTTTTCTTTCACACAGCAACCATATATACGTGTGGTATAGGAGAATAAATAGTAGAGAGAATGCATTCTTGGTGCAGATTCAAAGAGAAATTTGGATCCTCTATCTCTTACATACTGTATGTGTGTGTAAATATATATTTATATTATAATATCATTTTACAGCTTCCTTCAGACTTTCATTAATGATGTCCACTGTGATTTACCCGTACCCTATTACAGGCCGTTAGCAGCCCCTTTGAGCCCCATAATTCAATTATAGCTTGAAGTGAATGTAATATACTACTGTGTACATTTTATCCAGAGATTATGCAGTACTGTTGAACTATATTTGCTTCATTTAATCTTTGTATTTTTTTCTTTTCCATACCTGCAGATGACTTTCCAAAGCCACAGATCACTGTCCAGCCTGAAACGCAATCTGCAATAAGAGGCTCCAATGTGAGTTTTATATGTTCGGCAGCCAGTAGCAGTGACTCCCCAATGACTTTCTCATGGAAGAAAGACAATGAGCTGTTGCATGATGCTGAGATGGAAAATTATGCTCACCTGCGGACACAAGGTGGGGAAGTAATGGAGTACACGTCTATCCTGAAATTGCGTGATGTGGAGTTTGACGGTGAAGGAAAATATCAGTGTGTCATTTCTAATCACTTTGGAACCTCGTACTCTGTTAAAGCCAAACTAACTGTGAACAGTAAGCATCTGTTTTTTTTTCTTATGTTGTGTTGGGCAAATATAGTTCTAATGTTGGCTGAAATGTTTGATTATAATTTTTTTACTTTTGTAGTGCTTCCTTCATTTATGAAGATGCCTATAGACCTCACCATTAGGGCTGGATCAACAGCTCGCCTGGAATGTGCCGCAGTTGGGCATCCAACACCTCAGATTGCTTGGCAAAAAAACGGTGGCACGGACTTTCCTGCAGCTCGCGAGAGGCGGATGCATGTTATGCCAGAAGATGATGTGTTCTTTATTGTGAATGCAAAAGTCGGGGACACTGGAGTGTACAGCTGTACAGCCCAGAACAGTGCAGGGAGCATTTCAGCTAATGCTACACTCACGGTTTTAGGTAAGTGTTTTAAACCCACCCGTATCAGTATCTGCTTGTATAATATATGTTTAGGATCCATAATTTAAAATTGTCTTTAGAAAATAAGATAAAGGTCCTTTTTATAACACTAAAGTTCCAGCTAAAAATAAACCATGAAAAGCACATTAAATAATAAAATAAAAAACCCAGTTAAAATGTCTGTACATGGGGCGTGGCCTGGCGATGGACGGGTAAGGACGCGTTCTGGAGGAGCTCCCGGCCCGATCCAGGCCAAAAGACCTAAAACATAATTATTGAGAAGTGAGAAAGGCATGAACAGCAGCAGCAGGTGCAGGACACGTTCGGCAACAAGGGGGAATAGGAATTCTACCTCCCAGCCGGGCATATCTCAATTTTTTAGAGGAAACCAGGACGCTGCATCGGGCGCCATTGCAAACACACGTGCAGCCGGCACAGAAACGAGCGGGGCGGATCAGAATACAAGCACAGCGCCAAACCCAGAGACCCCTGAAATCACCCCAGCACTACCTGGTACGATCATGGCGGGCTCAGCTCAAAACCAGCAAAGTTTGGATGAAGACCTCCGCAGCATGCTGAGAGCTCTCCCCACACGGGCCGATATAGAGGCGCTGCCCACGAGGGCGGACATTGAGGGACTCATTCAGAGGATCGAGGAAGCCCACAACAGGGACCTGCAGGAGGTGAGAGAGGAACTACAAGAAGTGGAGGAAAGGGTATCCTCCGGAGAAACCTTACTGGCAGCATTAACATCCAGAGTGCAAAACCTGGAACGGGCCCAAGACACCTCATCGAGAACGACCCAGGAAATGCAGTTACGCCTGGAGGAAATTGAGGACCGCAGCCGGCGGAACAATCTGCGGCTGCGGGGGATTCCAGAAGCCACCGGTTCAGAGGACCTGGCCGCAACGGTGACGGCGATCCTGCAGACCCTTCTGGAGAACCCACCTCCCACCCTTGAATTTGATAGGGTACACCGTACTCTGGGCCCCAGGCCGGCGGATCCAGACCGGCCGAGAGACGTGCTTTGCCGCCTACACAGATACACCTTAAAGGAGATGCTACTACGTAAAGCCTGGGACCATGGGGAGATAGAATTTGATGGCGCACAGATACAAATATTGCCGGATTTGTCACGTGCTACACTACAACGCAGGGCTATACTGAAACCCGCCCTCGAAGCGGCTAGGAGACGCGGCTGCACGTATCGGTGGGGGTACCCCCTGGCGGTGACGTTCCGCAACGACCGGGCCTCCTTCACCATGCGCACAACAGAAGACCTCCCAGCCTTCTTCTCCTTTGTAGGAACGGAGCCGATACCAGTCCCGGATTGGTTGACAGCACTTCCAAGAGCGCCCGGCCGACCCGGTGCGTCACGAGGAGACCCCAACCTGCCTGCACGTCCACAGCGAATGAGAGGGAGATCCCGACCTGCGGCCGCTGAAGGGTCACGTGAGTCCTAACCATGATACCCTCACCGAAACAAGTAATCTGTTCCCTGTTTATCCCGACCGGCCAAGTTGTTCTCAGGCTGCTGAACCCTCGAGACCCAGATAGAAGTGCCCCTTGGTCCCCCGCCCCCCCCCTCCTGAGACCCATGCAAGGGCAATATACTGCGACCCAGGCAGTGCGACTCTTCTGGTCACACATGAAGCAACCGGGCAGGAGTCTACACACTGAGCCTCACATGTACTGAGAGTGGCTTGGGTCCATAGGGCAGCCTTGTCATGGAGTATACTGGGGACGTGTTAGGGGGGCCAGTTCCCCCCCCCCCCATGGTGACTATGGCTGTGGGAGGGAATGTGTTCTTCCCTTTTTTTTTTTTTTTTAATTTCTTGACACCGCCCGCTCATCCCAGATCGAGCCTCTACATCAGCATTGCCCAGATGAGGACCCCCTTGACCCACTCCAGCGGCCAGGTTCTGATCCACCCGAGGGAGGGGGGTCAGCCCTGATCTCCCCAATGTCCTCGGCCAAGTGAACAGATGACTCTCGCTGTGGGGGGGGGGGGGGGAGGGATACATGTCATACCTCTGTATGAACCGCCCCGGCTCCAGAGGGGAAGTAATCAGGTCCAGGAACCCTAAGTGCTTTGCTGAACTGTGAAATCAGGACAGGAAAATATCCAGGTCTGATGTTGGTTTCAGATATAAACTGCAAATGATGTTTTTGGGGTGATGAGGGGACGTTGACTGGGGAAGGCTGTGTTACATAGCGGTGTCCTCTCCTCTCTCCAGATAATAAACCTCCCCTAAAAATAGTAGGAATCTGGTTCACCAGATGCATGGAGAGGGGAGAAGGAGACAGAAGAGATGGACGAGGGGGAGGATATGTATTTTGGCATGCCTTATTGCACTTACGTAGCTCAGTTATAGAATGGCCGGAAGGGGAGAGGTATGATGTAGTTGTTCTAGTATAAGGAATAGATAAAAGCATATAGATTGGAACATGTAAACATCTTAGATACAATATGGGATATTGTTTGTTTTTCTTTTGGTTATCTTTCTGTTTTCTTTGTTTCTTTGTTTATCTCTCATGCACTTTCAAGAAGGGTACCCATGCCTATTTACCTCGTATTCTACAACCAGACATTTGACGCCTTGCATACTCTCACTCATACACACAATAATAAAAAAAAAAAAAAAAAAAAAGGTCCGGGGACCTGGGGAGGGAGGGAGCTCCCCCCGAGGTCCCTCGCTAGACAAACCTCCACCTAGGGTGACGTTTGGTCGGCTGTAGCCGGCGGACGTTGATACAGCAATATTGCTGTGAACTTAGGGTACGCCTCTGCTGGTCAGGGCGTACCAAGAGCATATCTGCTCACAGAATAACTTGGACTTTCTAAGGAGGTCCACTCTGTCTCTCTACTTTCTTTTCTTTTCTTTTTTTTCTTTTCCCCTCCCTTTCTCTCTCGCACTCTATCTGCAACCTAGACAACCCCCTACCCTCCTACCCTCCCACCCACCCCCCCTCACACCTCCCCATTCCCCCACCCTGAGCCCGTGCAGATATGGACGCGTTAAATATTGTCACGCTAAACGCAAAGGGACTCAACGTCCCAGAAAAAAGACGGATGCTACTGAATGACATGAAACAAAGAAAGGCAGATATAGTGCTATTACAGGAGACACACTTTAAGGAGAATAAATTCCCGATACTGAAAAACAGGTTTTACCCAACAGTATATCACTCCACACACTCGGACGCAAAGTCCCGAGGGGTGTCCATTCAGATCGCAGCAAGAGTACCGTGGACTCTGATAGATAGGAGGGCAGATCCGGCGGGGAGATTTTTGTTCGTGAAGGGGCTGATCGGGGGAGTGAAGGTGACTATTGCAAACCTATATGCCCCGAACAACCATCAAGACGCCTTCATAAGGAAACACCTAAACGCACTCCAAAACTTCTCTGAGGGGCAAATTATTGTAGGAGGGGATTTTAACATCCCCTTGATCCCATCAGAAGACACGTCCACAGGAACCTCCTCGTCCGCTAGAGAGACACGTAGAGTAATTCACACGGTCCTACACAGAGCAAGACTAGTAGATGCCTGGCGTCTCCTCCATCCTGGCGAACGTGACTACACGTTTTTCTCCCGCACACACCAGGTGTACTCACGAATAGACCATTTCCTGATTCCACACCACCAACTACACGCAATAAAAAACATCACAATAGGATCTATTACATGGTCTGACCATGCACCAGTTGCAATGCTCTACAAAATGACAGACTACCATACCAAACAGAAACAGACATGGAAGCTCAATGAGAGCCTTCTCCAAGACCCAGAGACTCTAGCGGACGTCACCAAGGAACTAGGCCATTATTTTAGTACGAACATCACCCCGGACTGTGACATGGGGCTCATATGGGAAGCGCACAAAGCGGTGATCCGCGGAGTGCTAATAAAGCACGGGGCGAGGGTCAAAAGACTGAGAAATGCCCAAATATCAGGCCTACTAGACAAACTTCAGAAACTAGAAATAGACCACAAGAAGACGCAGACCAGAGCGTTAGGGAGTCAACTCGATACAGTCCGATTACAACTAACAGACCTACTCCAATTTAAAGCAAAAGCAGCAATGCAGATTTCTCGTAAAAAGTCTTATGAGTCGGGAAACAAGTGCGGCAGGCTACTGGCACAGACTTTAAAGACCCAGACAGCGGCGACATATATACCACACATACATACCCCAACAGGCCAGAAACAGACATTACCCAAACAAATAGCCCAAGAGTTTAAGTCCTATTATGAGACTCTCTACAATTTGAACACCACACGTCCATCGACGGACCAAATACGGAAGTATATAGAGGACTCTAAGATGCCCTCTCTGGCGGCAGATATCCGTCAGCAGTTAGAAGACCCCATAACACTGACCGAAGTGCAGGGAGCGATAGGTAACACAAAGAAAGGCAGGGCCCCGGGGCCAGATGGCCTCACGGTACAATATTATCAAACATTCTTCCCGTCGCTAGGTAACCATTTGGTAACACTCCTGAATGCCCTTAGCAAAGGTAGTAAATTACACGACACGACACTCCTAGCCCAGATAGCAGTAATCCCCAAGGAGGGGAAAGATCCAGGACAGTGCGGGAGCTACCGCCCAATATCTTTGCTGAATACAGATCTGAAGTTATTTACGAAAATTCTGGCCACAAGACTTCAATCACACATCACGCGTGTTGTTCACCTGGACCAGGTGGGCTTTGTCCCGTCCAGAGAGGCGAGAGACAACACCACCAAAGTGCTGAACCTGCTGTACCAAGCAACCCTTACCAAAATGCCAAGTGTCTTTCTCAGCACGGATGCTGAGAAGGCCTTTGACAGGGTGAGCTGGGACTTCATGTTTACCACACTACAACACCTGGGCCTGAGGAACAATATGTTGAATTGGATCACGGCAATATACACAAAACCGATGGCAAGAGTAAGAGCAAACGGCATTATGTCAGACCCCTTCCTGATTACGAATGGGACACGACAGGGCTGCCCATTGTCACCTATCCTTTTTGCACTCTCCCTTGAGCCCTTTATAGCCCATGTGAGACAAAACCCGAATATCACAGGGATGCCGGTAAAGAAGTCACAGTACAAAGTGTCGGCGTACGCCGACGACTTGATGTTCACCCTCTCAAACCCAGTGATCTCCCTCCCGAATTTACTAAGTGAGTTTAAGACATATGGCACGCTCTCCAACTTAAAGATTAATTTTACCAAGTCGGAAGCAATGGGGGTAAACATACTACCGGCCCAACTTACGCAACTCCAATCCAACTTTAAATTGAAATGGACAAATACGGCCCTGAAGTATCTAGGAACATACATCCCTCAAAAATTTTCGAAGATATATGAACTCAACTTCCCCCCCCTATTGAAAAAGGTCAGGACTCTGTTACAGCAATGGCAATCCGGTCTACATTCGTGGTTGGGCCGCTGCAATATATTGAAAATGTCGGTTCTCCCAAAATTTCTCTACCTACTGCAGGCACTGCCCATACACATACCAATTACATATTTTAAGCAGACACAATCCCTCTTCACGGAGTTTGTTTGGGCCAAGAAGAGCCCCAGACTAGCCAATAAACTTTTAGTACTTCCCAAGCAACACGGGGGACTGGCACTACCAAACTTACGGGCATACTATCAGGCGGTTCATTTAAGCAGGTTACTAGACTGGTGTCGGCACCAGGAGACCAAGCTGTGGACCCAGGTGGAACAAGCCCAAAGTGCGATACCTCTACGAGGGCTGCCATGGTGCTATAAGGGACTACCACCCGAGATTAAATGCCATCCACTAGTGGGGCATACATCACAGATTTGCGCCCATCTCATATCCCGGAGGTCCCTCTCCACCCCAAACTCCCCCCTTTACCCAATATTGGGAAACCCCTTGTTTACTCCAGGTATGGGAGATGGACCCTTCCGAGCCTTGTCAGAGGCAGGGATACACCAAGCGTCCCATTTTAGTCTTAGAGGGAGATGGTTCACGATTGGAGAACTATCTGACCCTTCAGGCCCATTCCACCTAGACTTCATGAGTGCACTACAGTTACGCCATTTCCTCAACACCCTCCCAACACCCCCAGACGAAGACCAACCGCGTACGACACTAGAAGACCTTTGTGACGACACAGAGGTACTACCTCATGCACTCTCCTTCACTTACTCCCTCATAAACACCCCCCCAGAGGACTTTGTGCCCCCGGGTCTACTGAAGTGGGAGGAAGATTTGGGAATGCAGCTTAGCCCCACAAAAAGACGCCACATCCTCCAATACACACATAAGTCTTCCATCTGCGCCAAGACACAAGAGACCAATTATAAAATCGTATCGCGTTGGTACAAAACCCCGGCACTATTACACACAATCTTCCCGACGACAACAGATAGGTGCTGGCGCTGTCAGACGGAAAAAGGAACCATATTACATATATTCTGGTCCTGCCCCAAATTACAACATTTCTGGAAAGTGATCCAGGAGACGATTCAAAAACTCACGGAACGGCCCATTGTGGCTGAACCAGCATTTTTTCTCCTTCATGCCAATGATATCCCACACAGAAAATATAAGAAATCGGTAATACGCCATCTACTTGACGCCGCTAAGGCATGCATTCCGCTGTGCTGGAAATCCGTCCTCCCGCCGTCCATCGATCTTTGGCTCCAAAAGGTAGAGGAAATCAGGCAAATGGAAGACCTCGTCCTTACGGCACAAAAAAGACAGGAGACATTCACCAAAACCTGGCAGCTATGGACTATGTTCATATACTCGGCAGAAGGCCAGGCTCTGAGGGGCCACCCAACAGACGTCTAAGCATCAGGTCATGGTATGACATAGCCATTGACGAAACCACATTATGGATAGGGTAACATACCAGGCAGTAGGTACTGTAGGTTACATGATAGACAGCTGTTCGATGCCCGCATGGACTCCCCCCCCCCACCCACCACACCCCTCCCCTCCCTCCACACCCTTCCCCCTCTTACCCCCTCTATCTTCTACTATCCTAATCTCTACTTTCTCTAAACTTCCTTTCCCTCTACTCTATCTCTACCCTCCTCCCCCGGCACCCCTAGCTGTGGGATCACCCCTTTTTTTAGGGGGACCCGGGTTGGGGGAATGTCGGGGGAGGGGCTCTGTACATATGTAGATGTGTGTATATACATGTGCAGGCATGCATATGTGTATGGAAGAAAAAGGAAAACGAAGGACGGGTCCCGCGAGGCCGCAAATAAGCACATAGCTAGTTTACAGTACCAGAGTTCTCAGGTTACATACAGTGAGAGACTTGAATTTTGTCCCCAGAATTTACTATGGAAACCCCTACACACCGCATTCAAAACACAAGATAAGCAAACGCGAGGGAGGGCAAAATATTAAAACTAGACACATTAATATGGAAGACAAGACCCATCCACGCATAGGGGAGGTGCCTGGTGGACTGATATGTTAGAATTTTAAACTTTTGGATGTTCGATTTTTTGTATGTACTGCACAATAATTTACTATGTTACCTGTTGGCCCTTGTGGGCCCTGTTCCTATGGAAAATAAAAATTTAAAAAAAAAAAAAAAAAAAATGTCTGTACATGCAGGTGTCATGTATTATAATAATGCATTTATCTTTTTTTTCAATTCAGAAACGCCATCATTTCTGCGTCCGCTTGTGGATCGTACTGTATCGAAGGGAGAAACCACAGTTCTGCAGTGCATCGCAGGTGGAAATCCCACTCCAAAAGTAAACTGGACGAAGGATGATAGCCCATTGGTTGTAACAGAGAGACATTTCTTCGCTGCTGGAAACCAACTTCTAATTTTAGTGGATACAGATTTTGCAGACGCTGGAAAATATACTTGTGAAATGTCCAATATCCTTGGAACGGAGAGAGGCAATATTCATCTGTCAGTCGTTCCCAACCCAACGTGCGATTCCCCTGCAAATGCCACCCCGTCATTGGAGGATGATGGATGGGCCACAGTTGGTGTTGTGATAATAGCAGTGGTTTGCTGTGTGGTGGGAACCTCCCTTGTCTGGGTGGTCATCATATACCACACAAGGAGAAGGAATGAGGATTGCAGTGTCACTAACACAGGTGGGTACAATAGCAGAGCAAGGCAGGAAAGAAAAACCACTACTTTTCAATTTTGGTTAATCAGATTGCCATGTAACTGTGCCAAACAAATTTGGAAAACATATGTTACAATATAAGCTTCATCTGGCACGCCACCAGTATGGTTTTTAAAGAGCTTGTCTATGCTGATGACAGTCTGACTTTGTACCGCAAACCAAAAATACAGAATTGCACACTTTTCTTAAAAAGGCTTTAGCTCTAATAACGAGAAGGTCATTTAAAGTGAAACTAACCAGCGTTATGTTTTATATAGCAGAAATAGCAAAATGCTTGTACTTCCCTTCAGAGCTGATGACATCTTTACCTAAAGCTATTGATTTAACAGTTTTTAAAAAAAAAGTTAAATTTTCAGCAGGTGACAGGAATGTAACAGTCACATTGGTTTTGCTCTCAACCAGACTGTTAAACCATCCAATGACTGGTGTCATAACTGATCACATGTGCAGCGTCATGGCAGTTGAAGATTAAACAGAGGCCAAGATGGCCGCTTCTTTGGCTGAAAACAATAGAAGGGCTTACTTCCACTTTAATCTGGAGCTCAATATAGCTTTCTTAAAGTAACCCTGTCCCTTGGAGACCTAAAATGTTAAAGTGGTTACTATGGTGTGTGCTTGGCTTTGCTTTAAGCATATGGCACTCCAGTGCTGCCTGGGAGCCCTGAATTTTTTTCTCTATATATTAAAAAAAAGACTCTTCCCTGAGCATGCCCTTCAACAATTTTTTTTTCTATTCCTTTTCACAGATGAAACCAACCTACCTGTGGACACACCCAGCTATTTGTCCTCACAGGGGACACTAGCAGAGAGACAAGATCAATACATCCTTTCTGAAAGTGGAAGCCATCATTTTATTTCTTCCTCCATGAGTGGATATTTCTTGCAGCAAAGAGATGCCAATGGTAGGATATATGCCAATGTTTCTGTTTCCTTTGTTTTACTAATAATTTTGAACAACTTTGAAACTGTGTAACCTAGAAAAGTTTGTGATGGTGCACAAGCTTCTGATTTGTCAATTCATTGCCAATCTCCAAGGTCTTTATAAAATGTTGAGGCATTATCATATATTTCCAGCAGGGATTCTGACCTGGGTTTTAATTAGGTCACTTGTACAGTCTTTCCTATGACCACGAAGTTCCCAACTTCTTCCATTAAATAAGTGTTAAAGCACTAATGTGTGGAACAGGAAGACTCTTTTCTTTATGCTTCCATACTAGAAGTGCACATACACCTGCAGAATCTCTGCAGAGGGTAATTTTTAGGCCTTTTCTCACCTTATCGTTGGAATTAAAGGTGTGGAAATGGCACAAGTCATTAATAAACTTTCATCCATGGCCAAATTTACTGGTAGCACTTAGGGTTATGAAATATTAATTGTGTTGGTCTTGCTTTCCGTTTGTCACTTAACGATCTGAACCATGATTATCAGCAAATTAAAAAAGAGCAGTCTGTATTGCTCTGTGGCAAGCATCAAGCTTTATGCATACAGATTTAATTACCAGGCAGCACAAACAGACCTTCTATCATATTAATAAAGGCTATCATGATTGATCATCGCTAATCCTAACTTGCATACCCATAGAAATATATATATATTTATGAATTTCTGACATATTTTTTCATTTTTTAAGGTGTTTGCCAATTGGATAATGGGAGTGAACCAGATTTAGAGGCTGTGGCTGATCCACTGTTGTTCCACTACATGGGGCCCCAGAGTTCATTGTACCTGAAGGGAAATGCCTACAATCAGGATACATGTGAGGCCTATCACTCAGGTTAGTTTACTACATCACATAGTGGTATGTTTATACACAGCTGGGCTTAATTTAATATTTGCGTTATTTATTTATTTATTTATTTTTTCCCTAAAAAAAAGGATACAGTCCCGATCAGAAACTGGTCAACGTAAACGCATATGAACAGGATTACTTAAAACAAAAGGACTTCAGGTTATATGTACAACGAGATGATGCTGATGAGGATGATGATTATTTCATCACAAGAACAGATAGTCATGGAACTTATCCTCTGGTTCACACCTTTCCTGGCACTGTCTGTAACCAGTCTGAAGAGAACAGAGCAAGGATAGAATCTGAGACGGATCTTTATGTACAGAAGAACAGTCCTGAAAAGAATTCCTATATGGGTGGGTGTTATTTGTTAGTTATGCTTTTTTTGGTTTGTTAGATGTAGTATATTGTATAGTATATTGTTTTATAGCCTACCTTTTCTATGACTACAAATTTTTTGTGGCTTTTTAGTTCCCAGAAGCTCTAAATTAATTCAACGTACAATATGTATATGATTGAAAGAAAATATTGCCTCTTTTCTATTTGCGTGTTTAGAAAGGCGTAAAATATGTTTCAATAATAAGTATTGACCATATAGTCACTTTGTAAGTAAACAATAGCAGTAAGTATGCAAAGTATACAACTGGTGGTTGCTGACCAATTTTATACTGTTATTTAACAATTCAATTTTGATTGATCTCAGTTTTTAATACATCATTTCTATTTCTAGTTATGTATTAAATAAGATATAATCTGCTTTACATTTTTGAAACCAATAGTTGCATGCAAATCATTTGGTATGTTTATGCAGAATTAGCAATGTTGGCACACCACTTTCCCAGTTACAGAAAATGGCAACAGCACATGTAATGTTTTTTTTTTTTTTTTCAAGTTATGCACTGCATGCATGTGGCTTCAATCTGTGTCTTGACTTCCACATCCTGTGTTCTCATATTTCCTTTTTCAAAATTGCTCTAACACTTTGGAGTCAGGACCAATTTTTTTTTTTTAACCCATATAATTTTGTCTGAGTGAAGTATACAGTTTTTTTCTTCGGACGAAATTTGTACTTGGTCCTTCTCTAGTTAATGGACTGTTTTCTAACTTTTTAGTTCAAATACTAAAAAATTCCTAAGAGCGCTATCACTATGTCATACATTTTCAAAGTACCTTGGTTATGTCACATATTTACTTTGCTTGGTGCAAGTGAGCCCTGGAGTTCTGAAATAGGTCACGATTGCTGAAAATAGGTCAGAGCAGTTGATATTCTGAGACAGTAAATTAGAATTCTGACCTATTATTGCAGGTTGAATTGAGTTAAATATTTAGTGGCAACATATTTGACAATTGTATGTATACTGGAGATGTACAACTGGCAGTCATTGTCTAGAAGCTGAAATGGACAGCATCTTCTCATCACACCTAGTCCTCGGTAGCCTTGGTTATGGCAGTGAGATTATTGAAGAATGAACATTTTAAATACAAAGTGTAATGTAATCTGGCTAAGATCAGTCCATTAATAGTAATTATTTTTCTTTATTTACAGGCACATTTGGAAAGTCTATATGGAAGCCTCCACAGGATTCCTTTCTGCACACAGTGGATTATGTCTCTAACCTGAGCATTTCTCACTCGTCATTGGATATACCATTTGAATGTGATAAAGAAGAGTCAACAACGACTGTTTTACCTGATGAACCAGGAAATATGTTTCATAAACCAAACCTTCTGGAAAATCACAGGACTTCTATATTTTACAGCTATGACGTGGACACATAGCAGAGTTGCAGTATTTACATTCTTTAAGCCAAAGACATTAACGTGCTACCTCAGCTACTTTATCCAAAGGAGAAAAAAGACACTTATTATAACATGCTTGAATGCCAAGGCTCTAAAATGAAATTTCAGAAGATACATCTGAAAGAAAATATTTGCATTTACATGCAATTTTTATAAAAATGAAAAGCGTAATTTAAAAAGTGTAAATATTGATATAAATATTTTGTATTTTTATATTGAGACTGTTTTTTTTAATGGAAAAGCTATTGCTAATGAATTATAACAAGTTTTGTACATTTGCACAATATGTTGAATAAAATATGGCAACAGGTTTCTTAAGTCATTTTCATAAGTGACTCTGTTCTTCAAAATATACAAGATATGCATGTAATGAGACCCATTTGCTTATAGTACTGCAGGAGATTGTGGAGCTACAAATCAGTAAGGCCCCTTTCACACTGAGGCGTTTTTCAGGGGCTACAGCGCTAAAAATAGCACCTGTATAGCGCCTGAAAAAAGCGGCTCCTTTCACACTGGAGCGGTGTGCTAGCAGGACGGTAAAAAAAAAGTCCTGCTAGCAGCATCCTTGGAGCGGTGAAGGAGCGGTGTATTCACCCCTCCTAAACCGCTCCTACCCATTGCATCAATGGGGCAGCGCGGCTATACCACCGGCAAAAGTGACGCTTTGCGGGCGGTTTTAACCCTTTTTCGGCCACTAGCGGGGGTTAAAACAGCACCACTAGCAGCCGAATAGCACAGCTAAAACGACGGTAAAGTAGTTTACCGCCGACACCCGCACCGCCCTAGTGTGAAAGGGGCCTAATTCAGTTGAAACCAATGATGAGCAATACCCATTCCATGTTTTTTCAGCTTTTTTTTGTGTGCAAGTGAACGTTTAAATATGTTTACTAATTATTTAAACATGAATAATACATATAACAGTTTTAAGCAGTATAATTTTTGCTCTCCCTTTTTGAATTCCACTTCTTTTTATGTTTAGAAATTCTTGAATACTTTTACTCTAGGCGCCACTTAATCTATTGCACGCTAGTTGTGCCCCATGTTAATGAACATTATAATATGTCTTAGTGCACAGTACAGTACTTCAACATATATGCATGCTGCAGTGCATTGCCGTTTATTTTTAATGTCACCCAACATGCATACACTGCTAGAACAAATGCACCTACCTCCCAGTGCACTGCAGTGCATGTGTTGAACACTTTTGTGGTGTCCACTCAAAATTGAGGTTGTTTTTTTTGGCCTGATTACACTGGCTGAAAAACACTATAGGCTTATGCCGCGTACACACGACCGTTTTTTCCATCGGAATGAACTCTGATGGTTTTTCCGGAAAAAGGAAAGGAAAAGGAAGTTCAATAGCCAGTAGCCAGTAGCTGCCATCTCGTACTTGCTTCAGAGCATGTGTCGTTTTTGGTCCGACGGAACAGCATACAGACGAGCAGTTTTCCCGATAGGGATTGATTCCTTCTGAAATATTTAAAACATGTTCTATTTCTAGGTCCGTCAGAATTTTCGAAAAAAAAAGACGGATGAGGCCCACACACACGATCGGAATATCCGATGAAAAGATTCCGTCTGACTTTTTCTGTCGGAAAGTCTGACTGTGTGTACGCGGCATTACTTGTAGGTACAAGTGGTAGTAGAGAGTTTACCACCACTTTAAGGTTATGTTTTTTTATGTGCGTGATGGCGGCAGAGGGTGCTCGCTAATACTCCCTTTCAATGAAGTTGAATTCAACTTATTTCTATAGTTCAAAATTATGCATAAAGGTTGAAGACTGAAGTTGATTAAAATTGAAGAGCCAAAGTACCTTTGGAGACTGGGACAGTGATAGTGGGTAGGTAAAAGAGTAGCTATAGGAGGTGTTTCAGAATGGTGGGTAGGTAAGAGAGTGGCTATAAGAGGTGTTTCAGACTATGAATTCTCTTTTATCCTAAGTAGCTACTTTGTAGCGTTGGTGGTGTATCTATTCTGAGGCACCAGAGATGGTTGGCTGATGCTCTTGACCTATCCAGACCGCTTATTTTTAATAAATGTCCACCTCTCAATGCTGATGGGCAACCATCTGGTACATAGTTACATCCTGCACTAAATAGACTGTCTTTAAAAGGATGCTAGAGGACCTGCAGACTAGTACCCATGTTGCAACATTGGTCAAATGTACAGACCCAATAAACACAGGGTGATCGGGTTTGATCAAAATAAACCATAACTTTCATTTACAGCTGCTATAAAGAACTAAGACCTGCCTTATTAGAGTGTTTTTAATTGTCATTCTTTAGCCTCTCCTAGGCACATTTTAAAGGAAATGGGTATGAAGTGATAGCCAAACATCCCCCCCCCCCAAAAAAAAATACATCATGAAACCTCATTTTTGTGATATGCTGATTCGTGCTAAGGATATCTCCTGGTGACTTTAGGTCTAATTAATAGGAAATGAAATCATCTCTAATTGTAATATTTATACATATTGCAATAATGTTGTACTGGTACTTTCAAGCAAAATACAATGCATTTTTTAGCTTATTTTGTAGAGCACTTTTTTAAAGGCTTCAGCTTGGGCAAAATATACTAAATTCCATCCTGCGGCATGAGATGAAAATAAAAAGGCTCCAGTGCCGTCCTCTACAGACTCGCCATCCAATGATGCTGTGCCACTCCATATCTAACCTAATTTAACCTAATTACTGTAATCCCAGGGCATCGAGGCTCTGCCCCACTTGCACAAGCAAGCTGCACTATGTAATTTGTCACTACTTTCTGCAGTATTTGGGATCCACGCACCACCAGAGAAAGAGGGAAAAGGGAACATATTATGTCTCCAGGATAAAGACCACTAGAGAAAGTATGTATACAGTTTTTTTTTTGTCTTTTTTTTTTTTGGGAAAGGGTGACTAATAGTTGGGAAATAGTCCAGTGTCCGGCTTTGACTGGACCTTCTTTTTACAATGTAATCCCATCTAACAAAATTATGGATTTAGAAGAAAAACCTGGCAATAATGTGTAGGCACATGGGGTATATTTTGATAAATATATTTCGGAAGATTTAGTCTGATGGGAGCCCAGTTATGTTTGCCAATTTCAAACAAACTGCAAATTTATAGTGGTTGAAATTTTCAGACATTAAATATTTTTAAACAAAGCATATCTCTCTATACTGTGTATTTGTCTCAAGAACACTGTCATTTCTGTCTGCTGATTTATTCCTCTGCTGTCAGGGCGAATTACTGTTGACATGTTTTCCTGATACCAAACGAAAAAAAGGTGACAAGGAAAGGAGCTCCAGCTGATTAAAAGCCATGTCCCTTCCCTCCAATCAGGTGTCAGAGCTCTCCCTACTGAGCTCTGCAGTGTGTAATTTAAGCTCTCTTGACACCCTTTTTTCTGAGAGCTTAGACAAGCTTTAAAAATCCTGGACTTTGAATGGATGTAGAGAAGAGAAAACTGCAGATCTTTGTGTTTCACTTGAGACCAGTCACTTCACTGGGTATTTTAGGAGTTTACAACCACTTTAGATATAAAATTAAATGCTTAAAAAATGCATTTAAACCAGCTGCACATAAATCTAAAAAATGCAAATATGCTGTATGGTATGTGCCCTTGAAGGAAGTGAAGCCAATAAATAGCATTGCAAGGGTGTTGAAGTCCTAAAAATGTGTTTTATCTAATCCACTGCAGTTGAGATTTTACTGAAGGATATGCTCCAAGCATGTTCTGTAAAAAGCCCCAGAAGTATACAGTATGATATTATTAAACTTCCTTTCTCTAAGCTTCCTGTATTACCACTCAGTCTTCAAGGAAGGTTCAAATCAGTTTGGGAACACAGATTCTGCATTATAAACATGTTAACAAAGGGAGTTCTCAGATTACTGGTAAAAGGGATTGAAGTGCACTGATGCACTACAACAATGCCTAGATGAAAAACCAAAGCCTTGAGAAGGTAGACTGTGGTTTCTGATTGTGTTTTATTTTAACCACTTCCCGACCGCCCCCTGTATATATACGTCGGCAGAATGGCACGTACAGGCAGAATCACGTACCTGTACGTGACATTCTTCCGGCGGTTGGGGGGTCCGATCGGACCCCCCTCCGCCGGCGGGGACGGTCGGGATGGCTTCAGAAGCGATGCGGGACGAGGTAACGGCCAGTCGTTTCTGGCCACCCCCTCCCGATCGCTCTGGCCAATGGGATTCGTCCGCTTCCTTCCCCTTCCTGTGTAATTGTAAACACAGGCAAGGGGAAGTGATGTCACGCTCCTCGTGTCGGTCTTTCTGACCGGGACGCCGAGCGGAGAAGACATCAAGTAAGTGCACAAACACTACACTGACACCAGGCACACATAGGCACACATTTGACCCCCCTGTCACCCCCTGATCACCCCCCAGATCACCCCCTGCCCCCCCTGTCACAGTGTCACTGATTGCAGTGATCATTTATTTTACTGATCACTGCATTTAGTGTCAGTGTGACTGCAATAACTGTCAGGGCAGTTAGTTTTAGGCCCCTTTAGGTCCAAGGTAGCCCCCTACCCCCCCCCCCAATAAAGGTTTAACCCCTTGATTGCCCCCTAGGTAACCCTTTCACCCCCTTTTGCCAGTGTCACTAAGCGATCGTTTTTTTTTGATCGCTCTATTAGTGTCACTGGTGCCGCTAGGTAGCCAGTTTTTTTTTTAGGTAACCGCCAGGTTTATATAGGATTATAAATAGGTTTATAGGTCAGGTACCCCCATATTACAACCTAAATAAAGGTTTTAACCCCTTGATTGCCCCTAGAGTTAACTCTTTCACCAGTGATCACAGTATAAGTGTCACTGGTGACGCTGGTTAGCCAGTTAGTTATTTAGTTATTTAGGTTCCCCGTCAGGTTTTTATATAGCGTCAGGTACCCCCATATATTACCTAATAAAGGTTTTAACCCCCTGATTGCCCCTAGTTAACCCTTTCACCAGTGATCACCGTATAACTGTTACGGGTGACGCTGGTTAGTTAGCTTGTTTTTTTATACTGTCAGGGCACCCGCCATTTATTACCCAACTATCGGTTTAACCCCCTGATCGCCCGGCGGGTGATATCAATTAGGTGTTAGGGTCAAATAAGGTCTGCGTCGCCCCAGGTTAGTGCCAGTACCGCAAACACCCACGCGCAAAGCATACACCTCCCTTAGTGGTATAGTATCTGAACAGATCAATATCTGATCTGATCAGATCTATACTAGCGTCCCAGCAGTTTAGGGTTCCAAAAAACGCATTGTTAGCGGGATCAGCCCAGATACCTGCTAGCACCTGCGTTTTCCCCCTCCGCCCAGCCCAGCCCAGCCCACCCAAGTGCAGTATCGATCGATCACTGTCACTTCCAAAACACTAAGCACACATAACTGCAGCGTTCGCAGAGTCAGGCCTGATCCCTGCGATCGCTAACAGTTTTTTTGGTAGCGTTTTGATTCATTCGCCAGCAGCCTAGGAGCTTTTTTTCCTGTGAATCTCACTAGTGTACTACTAAATTTAGAGCCCAAAATGGCAAATCGCAAGTACACTAGTGAACAGGCCTACTTGTTTCTGAGTATGTCAGATAGTGAAGAGGAGGTCACTCATCTGTCAGAATCAGGCTCAGAATACGATCCAGTAGACGACAGCGGCTCCATGACAGATAGCTCTGGCGACGAAGGTGTGGTCCCTGCTAAGGTCAGGCGTACCCGATCCCGATCTTCTGATGTTGTTGAGGTGCAGGAACCGCAGGTCTCTCGTATGGAGCAGAGAAGTACTAGCGCCGCTATTCCTTCTGGTGAACTGGCAAGCACCAGCGGCCTAGTACACCCTGGACGTAGTCAAACCAGCACTGCAGTAACACTTGGTGACGTGGCGAGTCCCATAAGTGCAGTTCAAGCTGGCGAGGTGGCAAGCACAAGTAGTGTCCCGCTGCCACCAAGAAGAAGACAAAGGCAGGCCCGTCGATCACATAGTGTCCTTCCTGCAGAATTCGCCAATCCTGATTGGGTGCCCACCACTTCTGCAGAACCCGTACTTCCCCCATTCACTGGCCAACCCGGTATTCAGGTGGAAACAGCTGATTTTAAGCCATCCGATTTTTATTCGCTGTTTTTCACGGAAGATCTCTATAGATCTATTGTGGACCAAAGTAATATATACGCTGGTCAACACATCGCCGCTAATCCCCAAGTGCCTTCCCTTGCCAGAGATTGGAAACCAATTACGGTTTCCGAATTTAAGACCTTTCTGGGCCTTTCCCTCAACATGGGCATACACAAATTCCCGACGCTGAGGTCTTATTGGTTCACCTCACCGCACCACCATATGCCCGTGTTCTCTGCCTCCATGTCCAGGGCACGATACGAACAGATCTTGCGGTTCATGCACTTCAGTGACAATGAACTTTGTCGTCCTCGTGGAGACCCTGAATTTGATCGGCTCTACAAAATTCGGCCCCTCATAAACCACTTCAACCAATGTTTTGCAGCCTTGTTTACGCCCAATCAAGTTGTCTGCGTTGACGAGTCCCTGATTAAGTTTTCTGGCCGCTTGTCTTTCAAACAGTTCCTTCCCAGCAAGCGTGCCAGATACGGGGTCAAGCTCTACAAGCTCTGTGACAGGGCAACAGGCTATACGTGGAGCTTTTCGGTTTATGAGGGAAAAGATAGTCACGTAGAGCCGGAGAACTGTCCAGATTACATAGGGAGCGCTGGCAAGATAGTGTGGAACTTGGTGTCACCCTTATTCGGAAAGGGGTACCACTTGTACGTGGACAATTATTACACGAGCGTGCCACTGTTTAGTCACTTGTTTGATCATCAGATTGGAGCATGTGGCACCGTGCGACCTAATCGCCGGGGCTTTCCCCAGCGGCTTGTAGATTCCCGTCTTAGGCTGGGGGAGAGAGCCTGCTTGAAGTGTAATAACTTGCTCGCTGTGAAGTGGAGGGATAATAGGAATGTTTTCGTTCTTACCTCCCTTCATGCAGACACGACAGTCCAAATTCGTACGGCGGCTGGTGTTGTGACGAAACCCCTCTGTATCCACGAATACAACCTTAATATGGGGGGGGTGGACCTCAACGACCAGTTGTTGGCGCCGTACCTAGTTGTCCGTAAGGCTAGACGCTGGTACAAAAAAGTGTCTATTTATTTATTCCAATTGGCTTTGCTGAATGCTCATGTGCTATACGGAGCTTCAGGCGGGACGTTACCCTTCCTTGAATTCCAGGGAGCGGTTGTCATGGAACTCCTGTATCCAGGCGATTCCACACCTCACCATCCCCTACCAAATGCAGTAAGCCGGCTGCATGAGAGGCATTATCCTCATGTCCTCCAGAGTACCCCTACCCAACGAGCCCCCCAAAGAAGATGTCGTGTCTGTAGCAAGCGCGGATTTAGGCGTGACACCCGTTATTATTGTCCACGCTGTCCTGACAATCCTGGTCTCTGCGTTGGTGAATGCTTTGAACGCTACCACGAACTAGTGAGGTATTAGCGTAGGGTACAGCATTTCACAGGCTAGGATACACTTTCACAGGGTCTCAAGAATGCCATCGCATTTTGAGACCCGACCGTTGCAGTTAAAATTATAGTTACAGGGTCTCAAGAATGCCATCGCATTTTGAGACCCGACCGTTACAGTTAAAATTATAGTTATAGTTTAAAAAAAAAGTGTAAAAAAAAAAAAAAAAAAAAAAAAGTACAAAAAAAAAAAAAACCCCAAAAAAAATATAAAATAAAAAACCAAAAATAGTTGTCGTTTTATTGTTCTCTCTCTATTGTTGCTCTTTTTTACTCTATTCTATTCTGCAATGTTTTATTATGTTTTATCATGCTTGCTTTTCAGGTATGTTTTATTGTTAACCATTTTTTTGTTTTCAGGTGCGCCATTCAGTTGCAGCGCGGATTTATTTATCTTGACAGCAACAGCGTTTGCTCCCACGATACATAAAGCCGCGACTCCAACACTGTAGGAGGTGATTTCACCACCACAGTTAAAAAAAAGAGCATATATGCCGAAGCATGGGGGCAGCAGAGGGCGGAGGAGCGATTTTGCTCCTAATGCCACGTACATACGGTCGAAAAAAGTCCGACCATGTGTACGTGGCATAACTTTTTTGCGGGAGGATGCCCCCATGCTTCGGCATATATATATTTTAGGCACCGGTTGCGTTAACAAAATGTTTTATTTTTTACTATGTTTTTTTTTTGGTATTTGCTTTGCAGGTATGGTATGGTAAGGTCTTACTGTTATACTCTAATGTTACTTTGTTTTAATGTTAACCATTATTTGCTTAGCAGGTACGCCATTCAGTTGCAGCGTGGATTTATTTATCTTGACAGCAACAGCGTTTGCTCCCACGATACATAAAGCCGCGACTCCAACGCTGTAGGAGGTGATTTCACCACCACAGTTAAAAAAAAGAGCATATATGCCGAAGCATGGGGGCAGCAGAGGGCGGAGGAGCGATTTTGCTCCTAATGCCACGTACATACGGTCGAAAAAAGTCCGACCATGTGTACGTGGCATAACTTTTTTGCGGGAGGATGCCCCCATGCTTCGGCATATATATATTTTAGGCACCGGTTGCGTTAACAAAATGTTTTATTTTTTACTATGTTTTTTTTTGGTATTTGCTTTGCAGGTATGGTATGGTAAGGTCTTACTGTTATACTGTAATGTTACTTTGTTTTAATGTTAACCATTATTTGCTTAGCAGGTACGCCATTCAGTTGCAGCGTGGATTTATTTATCTTGACAGCAACAGCGTTTGCTCCCACGATACATAAAGCCGCGACTCCAATGCTGTAGGAGGTGATTTCACCACCACAGTTAAAAAAAAGAGCATATATGCCGAAGCATGGGGGCAGCAGAGGGCGGAGGAGCGATTTTGCTCCTAATGCCACGTACATACGGTCGAAAAAAGTCCGACCATGTGTACGTGGCATAACTTTTTTTGCGGGAGGATGCCCCCATGCTTCGGCATATATAAATGGTGCATGTATGCCCATCATTAGAAGTGGGTGGATGAAGGGAGGTATTCTAATGGTGGGCATACCCACCGCGCCATTGGGAAATTGGGAAAGCATTTTATCACACCGATCTTGGTGTGGTCAGATGCTTTGAGGGCACAGGAAAGATCTAGGGTCTAATAGACCCCAATTTTTTCAAAAAAAGAGTACCTGTCACTGCCTATTGCTATCATAGGGGATATTTACATTCCCTGCGATAACAATAAAAATGACAACTAAGAAAAAAAAAATGGAAGGAACAGTTTAAAAATAAAATAAAAAAGCTAAATAAAAAGAAAAACTAAAAAAAAAAAAAAAAAAAAAGCACCCCTGCCCCCCCTTCTTTTGCGCAAAGGCGAACACAAGCGTTGGTCTGGCGTCATATGTAAACAGCAATTGCACCATGCATGTGAGGTATCACCGCGAAGGTCAGATCGAGGGCAGTAATTTTAGCAGTAGACCTCCTCCGTGAATCTAATGTGGTAACCTGTAAAGGCTTTTAAAGGCTTTTAAAAATGTATGTAGTTTGTCGCCACTGCGTGTTCGTGCGCAATTTTAAAGCATGTCGTGTTTGGTATCCATGTACTCGGCCTAAGATCATATTTTTTATTTCATCAAAAATTTGAGCAATATAGTGTGTTTAAGTGCATTAAAATAAAAAAAAGTGTATTTTTTCCACAAAAAATGCGTTTGAAAAATCGCTGCGCAAATACTGTGTGGAAAAAAAAAATGCAACACCCACCATTTTAATCTGTAGGGCCTTTGCTTTAACATTATATATAGTGTTTGGGGGTTCAACGTAATTTTCTTGCAAAAAAAAAAATATGTTTTCATGTAAACAAAAAGTGTCAGAAAGGGCTTTATCTTCAAGTGGTTAGAAGAGTGGGTGACGTGTGACATAGGCTTCTAAATGTTGTGCATAAAATGCCAGGACAGTTCAAACCCCCCCCCAAATGACCCCATTTTGGAAAGTAGACACCCCAAGCTATTTGCTGAGAGCAATGTTGAGCCCATTAAATATTTTTTTTTTTGGTCCCAAGAGATTGAATAATGAAAAAAAAAAAAAATAATATTTTTTTTTACAAAAACTTGTCACTAAATGATATATTGCTCAAACATGCCATGGGCATATGTGGAGATACACCCCAAAATACATTCTGTTGCTTCTCCTGAGTACGGGGATACCACATGTGTGGGACTTTTTGGGAGCCTAGCCGCGTACGGGACCCCAAAATCCAAGCACCGCTTTCAGGCTTTCTAAGGGTGTAATTTTTTTATTTCACTCCTCACTGCCAATCACAGTTTCGGAGGCCATGGAATGCCCAGATGGCACAAACCACCCCCAAATGACCCCATTTTGGAAAGTAGACACCCCAAGCTATTTGCTGAGAGGTATGGTGAGTATTTTGCAGATCTCGCTTTTTGTCACAATGTTTTGAAAATTGAAAAAAAAAAAAAAAATTTTTTTTTCTTTACTTTCTTCATTTTCAAAAACACATGAGAGCTGTAAAATACTCACCATGCCTCTCAACAAATAGCTTGGGGTGTCTACTTTCCAAAATGGGGTCATTTGGGGGGGTTTTGTGCTATTTTGGCATTTTATGGCCTTCGAAACTGTGATAGGTAGTAAGGAGTGAAATCAAAAATTTGCACCCTTAGAAATCCTGAAGGCGGTGCTTGGGTTTCGGGGCCCCGTACGCGGCTAGGCTCCCAAAAAGTCCCACACATGTGGTATCCCCATACTCAGGAGAAGCAGCAAAATGTATTTTGGGGTGCAATTCCACATATAACCATGGCATGTGTGGGCAATATATCATTTAGTGACAACTTTTTGAATACATTTTTTTTTTTTTTTTTTTTGTCTTTATTCAATCACTTGGGACTAAAAAAAAAAATATTCAACGGGCTCAACATGCCTCTCAGCAAATAGCTTGGGGTGTCTACTTTCCAAAATGGGGTCATTTGGGGGGGTTTTGTGCCATCTTGGCATTTTATGGTCTTCAAAACTGTGATAGGTAGTGATAGGTAGTGAGGAGTGAAATCAAAAATTTATGCCCTTAGAAATCCTGAAAGCGGTGCTTGGTTTTCGGGGTCCCGTATGCGGATAGGCTCCAAAAAGTCCCACACATGTGGTATCCCCGTACTCAGGAGAAGCAGCAGAATGTATTTTGGGGTGTAATTCCACATATGCCCATGGCATGTGTGGGCAATATATCATTTAGTGACAACTTTGGGCAAAAAAAAAAAAAGTTTGTAATATTCCCGCAACTTGTGGCAAAATATAAAATATTCCATGTACTCAACATGCCTCTCAGCAAATAGCTTGGGGTGTCTACTTTCCAAAATGGGGTCATTTGGGGGGGTTTTGTGCAATTTTGGCATTTTATGGCCTTCGAAACTGTGATAGGTAGTGAGGAGTGAAATCAAAAATTTACACCCTTAGAAATGCTGAAGGTGGTGCTTGGGTTTCGGGGCCCCGTACGCGGCTAGGCTCCCAAAAAGTCCCACACATGTGGTATCCCCGTACTCAGGAGAAGTGGCAAAATGTATTTTGGGGTGCAATTCCACATATAACCATGGCATGTGTGAGCAATATATCATTTAGTGACAACTTTTTGAATACATTTTTTTTTTTTTTTTTTTTGTCTTTATTCAATCACTTGGGACTAAAAAAAAAAATATTCAATGGGCTCAACATGCCTCTCAGCAAATAGCTTGGGGTGTCTACTTTCCAAAATGGGGTCATTTGGGGGGGTTTTGTGCCATCTTGGCATTTTATGGCCTTCAAAACTGTGATAGGTAGTGATAGGTAGTGAGGAGTGAAATCAAAAATTTATGCCCTTAGAAATCCTGAAGGCGGTGCTTGGTTTTCGGGGTCCCGTATGCGGATAGGCTCCCAAAAAGTCCCACACATGTGGTATCCTCGTACTCAGGAGAAGCAGCAGAATGTATTTTGGGGTGTAATTCCACATATGCCCATGGCATGTGTGGGCAATATATCATTTAGTGACAACTTTGGGCAAAAAAAAAAAAGTTTGTAATATTCCCGCAACTTGTGGCAAAATATAAAATATTCCATGTACTCAACATGCCTCTCAGCAAATAGCTTGGGGTGTCTACTTTCCAAAATGGGGTCATTTGGGGGGGTTTTGTGCTATTTTGGCATTTTATGGCCTTCAAAACTGTGATAGGTAGTGAGGAGTGAAATCAAAAATTTGCACCCTTAGAAACCCTGAAGGCGTTGATTGGGTTTCGGGGCCCCGTGCGCGGCTAGGCTCCCAAAAAGTCCCACACATGTGGTATCCCCATACTCGGGAGAAGCAGCAAAATGTATTTTGGGGTGCATCTCCACATATAACCATGGCATGTGTGAGCAATATATCATTTAGTGACAACTTTATGAAAAAAAAATTTTTTTTTTTTTTTTTTTTGTCTTTATTCAATCCCTTGGGACTAAAAAAAAAAATATTCAATGGGCTCAACATGCCTCTCAGCAAATAGCTTGGGGTGTCTACTTTGTAAAATGGGGTCATTTGGGGGGGTTTTGTACTTCCCTGCCATTTTAGCACCTCAAGAAATGAGATAGATAGTCATAAATTAAAAGCCGTGTAAATTCCAGAAAATGTACTCTAGTTTGTAGACGCTATAACTTTTGCGCAAACCAATAAATATACGCTTATTGGCATTTTTTTTTACTAAAGACATGTGGCTGAATACATTTTGGCCCAAATGTTTGACTAAAATTGAGTTTATTAGATTTTTTTTATAACAAAAAGTAGAAAATCTCTTTTTTTTTCAAAATTTTCGCTCCTTTTCCGTTTATATCGCAAAAAATAAAAATCACAGAGGCAATCAAATACCATCAAAAGAAAGCTCTATTTGTGGGAAGAAAAGGACGCAAATTTCGTTTGGTTACAAAATTGCATGACCGCGCAATTACCAGTTAAACTAGTGCAGTGCGAAATTGAAAAAAGACCTCTGGTCCTTTGGCTGCCAAATGGTCCGGGGCTAAAGTGGTTAACATTTGTGGTTCCTCTAAAGAGGACCTGAACTCCAGAGGCTGAGCCCAATTAAGGCAAACAAAGGGAAAAGGACTAGTAGTCAGCCATTTTCCTTGTAGGCTTCCTCCAGCTGATCGCTCCATTCTTACTCTCTTACCATGCCTTGTTCAGTAGACGGGATGCACAAATCACTGCTCCACAGAATGAAAGAAACAGGTAAATGCATGCGGCACAGTAGTGTCATTTAGATTGTGAGACTAGCAATTACAAGCAACACATCCTCTAACATTTGCCTTAGATGTCCTAATCAACCCCTGGTCCCTTCCCAACAGGCCAGATCTGCTATCTCAAGGTCTCCTATTCTATGCTGTTTCTTGAGCCGGGTACACATGGGCTGAATGTCAGGAGACATTTGCTGGTTCAAAAAAAAAACGGCGGACATCGGTCTGTCCGACAGAACATTCTGTCAGATGAGCATGCTGGAAATCCAGCAGCCGACCATCTCCCGATCAGTGCTCTCAGCCAATGGAGAAGAGCGCTGACCAGTGTGTTCTGGCAGGGGAGCCATCCCCCTGTCAGGACACAACAGCTTAGCAGGGGAGATCGCTGTACTAATGATGGGTGGTTAGTACAGTGGCTCTGACCGGAGCTGACAGTTTTTTGACAGTTGCGCTAAAAAAACTGTTAGTGTGTGCCAGGATTTAGTCTCTGGTTTTAACAACATGGTTGTTGAAACATGACTGTAAAGCTAGATACACACTATACAATTTTCTTTAGATTTACCAAAACCATATAGTATGAGGTCAAACCTAAACACTTTCAATGTGTATGCAATCATGCAGGCCCTTGCACTACATTGTTGAAGGTAAATCTACAGGAAATCGAAGAACAAAAGTTGTATAGTGTGTGTCCAGCTTTAAAGGATTCTGTGATTCCTACCTTGCTGAAAGCAAAAAAAAAAAAAATCACTTCCAGGAATATCCATTATCATACATGGAAAACTAATTTTACCTGGTGCGAAGGCAGTCAAGTCAGTTGCAGGGGTTACTCTGTGCCTAGCATTCTGGCATCCTGCAAGCAGGTCTTAACCAGAGAAAACCAAAGAAATTTCCAAGCTCAACCTACGACCAGCCTGCCACCAACAAAATTGACCTGTCTAACAACATGCGATAAAAACAGGGGTTAACCAGAACTTGGCTGTAAGCACCCTTAAAGGACAGGTATCATCCTTATCGATTATTTTTCTAAGGCCTCTGGCTTCGCACTCTCTTGTAAAAACCTTTATTTAAGGTGTTTCCCGTAAAAGCCCCCCTTTCAGCTCCCTGTGCTTCCCTTGAACCTTCATTTGGTTCACTCTGCCTTGCAGAAACCACCTTTTGGAACCCATCAGGGGATATTTCCCTGGAGGTTCTTGTCATCAAAGTAGCCTCTTTGGTAGCTATTTCATCTGTCAGACAGGTTTCCCTTTCCTGTAAAGAGGCATTCCTCATACTTCACAATAACAGGGTTGTCTTATGCTCAAGACCATCCTTTCTTCCAAAGGTGGTTTCAGCATTCCACGTCAGTGAAGATATTCTACTGCCATCCTTTTGCTCTGCTCTGAAGTATCCAAAGGAATTGTCTCTACATTGCCTGTAGGTAGTCAGAGGCTTAGAGTATACCCAAAAGCTTCTGCTTCCATCAAACAGATTCCCTGTTTGTTCTTTCTTTAGAACTTTGCAAGGGGCACACTGCTTTAAAATCCACTATTGCACTGTGAATAAGGAACTTGATTGCAATAGCTTATGCTCTTAGGCAAAAACCTCCTGCTGCGTTGCTATATGCCTATTATACCAGATCAGTGGGAGTTCCCTGGACATTTTGGCACCAATCCTCTGAATGTTGTATAAACATGTTGCCGGTGTCAAGTACTGTACTCCAAGATATGGAAGTTAAAATTCCTTTTTGTTCACTAACAACATAGCAAATTTTCACTTTTTGAATGCAAGTCCAATTTAAGAAGTTGTTTATGCTAAAACGACTCTAAAACTATTTTTTTTTCCATTTAAATTTTTAAGTTTTGCCACCAACCTACTCTGCGGCAGTTTTCATAAAAAGTCTAATAGAGGAAGCCATGATTAAGAATGCCTGTGGATGCAACACACCACTGTCTCATGTCTTTGCTTTCTGGTAATTCTTGTTTTTCTAGTATGTACCGTCCCAGGCTAAATTTAAGTGAACCGAGACAGATTTAAATTGTGGCTGAGCTAGTGCAGATAGCATCAGCAGGGTTTTTTTTTTTTTTTTTTGTATGGTAAAGATGAGAATAAAATGCAACTACAAAAAGGGATATTCCATATGGAAGATTTCTAAATTTGTAGCAGTTTATAAAGTGGGAAAAATACAACTAAAACAGCAGATGTGAATCCCTCATGTAAAGGTTGATGAGATTTATAAAAAAAGAAAAAATACATTCTTGAGTTTTTAGACAAAATCTGTTGGTTTGAAAATGTTTACATGCTGTTGGGAACTGCACAAATTTACTATAATTTCAATAAGCTGCTTGTAAAACTGCTCATCATTTGTACAACTATACATGGGTGGACAATGACTACCAACATTAGGCACCATTCTTAGTGCAGTTTACTTTTGACTGTGCAAGCAGGGTTGGAAGCCTTTAGCCTTGGGGAAAGTAGAGCCAAGTGGCACTTTCATGGCATTGACAAGTTTTTGTGTGCTAAAGAAATTGTTCTGCTATGCAAAGTGTGCAGTATTAATTGGTGGGCATAGTGAAAAGTGGGTCAATGCCTGGGCTGTGCTGCTCCTACCAGGGCATCAGCCAGGGCTACAGGATTATAAGGTGTATTAAGTGAACATTTATTGAATGCATAATTAAAATAAACATCACTGGATTAAAAATGAAGGCCCCTTGCACACAGTCAGACCAATCAGGTCTGCCTGTCAGTTTTTTAAAAGGACCTGATTGGACCATCCATTGCCCTCCATGGAGCAGCAGGTGTCAATGGATCTGTCCATTGAGACCTGTTGACATCTGATCCTACCTGCTAAAAACAGACAGATGGGGTATCTGTTCCCGATCCATCTTTCAGATTGGATCGCATGACAGTTGGATGTAAATGGACAGGCAAGAGGGCTGTGTCTGCTCTGCATAAGTGGAGCGGACATGGACCTGTCATCCGCCTGCTCAGCGGGGATCAGCGGATACATCAGCAATAATGCCTAAACACCTCAACTTTGTATATATAGTCAAAATATGCTGGGCCCTGCAGTATAGAGTAAGAAGAACATGCTGTGACATGCTGGGTGTTGTAGCTCCACAGATGTGTGATGCATATAATGAAGAGTACAATGTGTGCCTGTGTCTTGTCTGTAGAAATTAAAAGCCCAGTATGTCACAGCATGTTCTGGTTACTCCATACTACAATATCCAACATATTCTGACAGTTCTGTTTACACAGTACTGCAACAACCAGCATACCCTGCATCATTTGTTCACACACTGCTGAAACACCCAGTTTATCCTGCATCTTCTGCTTACATGGTACTTCAACATACAACCTACCCTTTACTGGGCAAATACTCCCGATTACACCCTGCTTAAACTGAGAAACATCCACCTCCACCTCTTTTCCAGATGGACAAAGACTTTTCAGACCTTTGTCACCGTGGAGCCGCACTTGGTAACACAGCATCTTAGTGCTGTAACCTGCAAATAGATCCAGCAGAAGAGGTCTTCCACTACTCACTTCCTCTATCAGACTCTGAAAGATGATGTGAGAGAAAGCGAGTAGTGGAAGACTTCCTCTACCAGATCTATTTACAAGTTACAGCAGCAAGCTGTGAGTGCTATGTGCAGGTCTATGCTGACAGAGGTCTGAATGGGGCGCCAAATTTTACAGGTTCCAAATGAGTACTTGAGGAAATTTTGGAGATGCTATAGCATATAAAGTATAAGCATTCTCCTGGCACTACCACTGGTAAAATTACTTTACAATTAGTAGTTGTATCTAAACATACTATGTATGTTTAGATACAACTAAAGATACACCCCCCACACTTCACACTTCATGCCCACAGGCACAATCATTACTTCCCTCTTTCAACCCCACCACTATAGATGAAGTTGCTAAACTACTTGATAATGTCCACCTTACCACCTGCCCTCTGGATCCTGTTCCCTCACAAATGCTACGTTCACCCTCTGGCTCTATGCTACACTCTCTAACCCACATCTTCAATCTCTCCCTCTCTTCTGGCATCTTTCCCAACTCTCTAAAACACGCACTTGTCAGACCCACACTTAAAAAGCCCTCACTGGACCCATCCAATCTTAACAACCTATGCCCCATCTCCTTGCTCCCCTTCTTATCCAAACTCCTTGAACGTCTGGTCTACAACCGACTGAGCGTCCACCTCGCTGATAATAGTCTTCTTGATCCCCTTCAGTCTAGATTTCGTCCTCAACACTCCACAGAAACTGCTCTCCTAAAACTAATAAATGATCTACTTACGGCCAAAACCAATCGACATTATTCTGTACTCCTACTCCTGGACCTCTCTGCTGCCTTTGATACGGTTGACCACCCCCTCCTCCTCAAAAACTCCACACCTTTGGTCTCCGTGACTGTACTCTTCGCTGGTTCTCTTCCTACTTATCCAACCGCAACTTTAGCTTTTCTTACAACTCTACTTCCTCCTCTCCTCTTCCTTTCTCTGTTGGGGTCCCCCGAGGTTCTGTTCTTGGACCTCTTCTATTTTCAATCTACGCCTCCTCCCTGGGTCAACTGATAGCCTCCCATGGCTTCCAATACCACCTCTACGCTGACGACACTCAAATCTATTTCTCTACCCCTCAGCTCACTCCCTCTGTCTCCTCACGTATCACCAATCTACTATCAGATATATCCGTCTGGATGTCACACCACTTCCTCAAACTCAATCTATCCAAAACCAAACTTATAATTTTTCCACTCCCATATGCCCCTTCCCCTTCCCCTGATCTCTCTGTCAAAATCGATGGCACAACTATCAGCCCATCCCCACAAGCCAAGGTTCTAGGTGTAGTCCTGGACTCTGAACTCTCCTTCAAGCAACACATCCAATCACTGTCCAAATACTGCCGCCTCCACCTCCGCAACATCGCCAAAATACGCCCCTTTCTAACCAATGACACAACAAAGCTCTTAATTCACTCGCTCGTCATCTCTCGCCTCGACTACTGCAACTCCCTTCTCATTGGCTTACCTCTACATAGTCTATCACCTCTGCAATCCATCATGAATGCTGCTGCCAGACTCATCCACCTTACCAATCACTCTGTGTCTGCCACTCCTCTCTGTCAATCCCTCCACTGGCTTCCACTCGGCCAAAGAATTAAATTCAAAATACTAACAACTACGTACAAAGCCATCCACAATTTTGCCCCCAGCTACATCACTAGCCTGGTCTCTAAATACCAACCTACCCGTTCTCTTCGTTCCTCTCAAGACCTCCTGCTCTCTAGCTCCCTCATCACCTCCCCCCATGCTCCACTCCAGGACTTTTCCAGAGCCTCTCCAATCCTATGGAATGCCTTACCCCAATCTGTCCGCCTATCTCCTACTTTATTAGCTTTTAGACGATCCCTGAAAACCCTTCTCTTCAGAGAAGCATATCCTACCACACCTAACAACAACAACAACAACAACAACCGTATTTTCATTTTCTCCATCAGCTCATCCCCCCACAGTATTACCTTTTGTTCCAATTGACCCTCCCTTCTAGATTGTAAGCTCCAACGAGCAGGGCCCTCTGATCCCTCCTGTATTGATTTGTATTGTAATTGTACTGTCTGCCATTATATTGTAAAGCGATGCGCAAACTGTCGGCGCTATATAAATCCTGTATAATAATAATAATAATGTATCTTATCTTTGATAGATTTTTAATACTGAAGCAAATTTTAATTTTATTTTACATTTTATAATAATTTTTTGCTACTATTATGTATTTTGCATAACTCAAGATAGTCACTCCACAAAAAAGTAATCAAAATATGCTGAGCACAAAGATACCACATGCAAGTGACTTTTATGAATGTTTAGTTGGACATACTTCTACAGATTTCTAACGTTCAGCTGGCTACTTTTTTCACTGGCTCCGTTTGATTTTTCAATCGAAGGATGTCGGGCAAATAAATTCTGACAGGGCCACCCACTTATCAAATTCTCTCAGTGTTTAGCTAGCTTTAAAGCCCAAAGTCAAAGTTCACCTTTTAGTTTGAGGGAGGTTTGTTTTCCATTCAGCAGTACATTGCGATACACTTAAAAAGATTCCATTTATGTAAATTAACATGTAACATTAAGGTAGAAATAAGTTGGTTTTCTATAAATGGGAATTGGTGTGATGATGCTTTTTTCTCGGGTCTATGATCACAAAACTGCTAAATGACACTAAGCATCCAGTGTCTGCCTTTACTCGGATCTATACTTATTTATTTTACACAAATACTTTTTTCATCATAGGAGGGCTAAATCAGATGGGCTATGACCTGAATTTAGTGCTTTAGTAATTTGGTAAAATCCTTAGTTAAACTTTTAAACTAGCCAAACACATATAGTCGATGAACCATCACAGCATGGATTGACAAATCTCCCCTGCCAACAATTGTATTTTTTCAGCTGTCAAAATACCCTTACAGTACCTGCATCTGATTGGATGCATGTGCTGTTTGACCAACAATATTCCACCTGGCTCCTTCAATGTCTCTATTGAGGGGTGTCAAGCAGGCAAGGGCTGACAACGCTACTTTATCAGAATTCAATCCATGTATGGCCCATTTTAATTCAATGATCAGATTTTAGTGGCACCTCCAGTTTGTATTTTTTTATTTTAAATTCTAATTGTGATTATTCTAAGGAAGCAGATTATATATGCAGTTTAAGAGTGAAAAATAAAATGTTACTTAAAGGAGAAGTATGGTCAAAGCTTTTTTTTATACTGACAGTGGGCTAAAGCCCGTTGTTGGTTGAATTAACTCAGCCGGTCCAGGCTCAGCATCAGGACCCACCTAGATGCCTGGACCAGGCCCTGGCTCAGCCTCTCAGTGATCAGCCGAGAGCCTGAGCCAGCCCCTCCTGCCCCTGCCACAGCCCAATGCTCCAGTGAGCACTGGAGAGATGAGCAGAGAGCTGTTGACTGACAGTCGCAGCTCTCTGCTCAGAGCAGAGGGGGACAAAAGAGCCATCAGCATTGTTTGATTACTCAATTCTCACTACAGAGCCGGTAAAGGGCAGGTGTGGCATCGAATTGATGCTGCATCCACCTAGGTGATTAGAATTGTTAATTTCTTATTAAATCCCAAACTTCTCTTTATTTAAAGATGATGGCATACAGAAATAGCAGTCTCTGGTCCTGTCTATTTAATTCCTCAGCAGGATCCCACCTATACTCATCTTGCACTGCAGGCCACTGATTTTTGGTGGTCATAATGGCATTTCCTCCACAGAGCCCCCAGTCATAAATGGTGTAATTTATGCTATCTATATCATTGACTCAGCAGCTTCACGTCAGTCTTCTAAATTTGGGAAAATGTCTAGAAGCTTAATATATCATCAATTATAGATTCATCTTGTATTACACTGATAACATTTCCCCATGCACCTCTGCAGAAAAAGATAATTTGTGTTTTATTATCTGCTGTTATCAACAACAGCAAGCAATAGATATCTGCAGTTACAGCAAAAGGAGAAGAGAGATGGATCCGTTTCCAGAGCCCACAGAAAATCAAGATGACTTCAGAGATATTACTGGAATCTCCCATGTAACCATCATGCAGAAACATTATGTTTTAAAATTATGCCAAAAAAGTGCTAGAAGTTCCAGCATACACAAGTGCCAAACCGGTTTGCAGCAAACATCACATAACAATGGCTGAGAGAAGCTTCTGCTGTGCCATTTAAAAATGACGATTTGCCTTTAGTGTGAAAAGAAAAGTATTTATAGATGTACTATAAAATCTTATTTTAATGCTATTTAGAAAATGATAAAACAAGAAGAATAATACATCGGTAGCATCTTAATGTGCATACACATATAAGGTTTTACTTTTTATATCTGTAGCACCCTCCTAGGTAGGTGCTAGAAGAGAGTATAGTTTTTGTATCTTTCTTATCAGGAAGGCTGCCAGGTAAGTTTAGATGCTCTCTGCCTACCAGGGACCGGGGATCCATTGATAGGGTCTGCTCAGATGCTGATCATGTTGTCTGAATGTTTCACACTGGTCTAATAGGGGGGCATATTGGACAGTGGGAGGAAAACTGACAAATGAGAGCATAGGCATAGTTACAGCCCTGGTGATTGACTGAGGAAAGTGCCTCAGTGTATGCTGGGTGACTGTATATATGCCAGGGACACATGTGTTTGGGTTCTTCAGCTGGAGAGCGGGATCCCGGAGGGAGGGGGTGGCTGCCCCTCCTCTGTAGAACCTGCCATGCAGCTTCAGGGGGTTGACCTGAGGTCCTGAATTGGGGTATAGCTGCAACCCAGATGTCCTGCAGAGCTGACTGGAAGGGAGCCATGCCAGGAAGGATCTGTTTCGGCCTACAATGATTACATATCTGTGTCATGGGGTCTGTCCTGTGAGGGCCACCCCTTCAGCTAGTAGAGTCAGTGGACAGGTGTTAGTTAACCTCCCTAGTAAGGATGAGCCCGGTGTTCGATTCGAACCCATGTTCGAATCGAGCACCGGGTGTTCGCTCGCTCGGCGAGCCCAGAACTATTGGGACCGCTCGCATCAAATTCGTGTGATGCGAGCGGCCCCGCAATGCATTGCGGCCCGCGCAGTGCAATGCTGGCTGATGATTGGCCAAGCATGCACTGTGACCCCGCATGCTTGGCCAATCACAGCGCCGGCAGCGAGGAGAGCCATAATTGGCTACAGGCAGGATGCCTGTAGCCAATTATAGCTCAGGGGCTTTAATACACGCCCCACGGTATAAGAGGCCGCCGCGGCGGCGGCCTCGCATATTATGTTTCACTCACAGTGTCAGCGTGTCAGTGTGCTGCTGACTGCTGACAACAATATGTTCTTTATTTCTGGGGATATGTGTGTGCATGCTGTTAGAACAGCATTGCAGTATCACATCTGGGGGGTGTCTATAGGTAGCCTGTGAAGGAGGGCAGGTTTCCTGTGCTTAGAACTTTCCCTGCAAAAAAGTGTCATTTTTGCAGGAAGAAAGCTATTTAAATCACTCGCGGCTAATGAATTGATGGCTCCTGTAACACAGAGAGCTGTCATTCATTAATAAAAAAACAAAAAAAAAAGCGTAGGGGTCCCCCCAAATTCAATAACCAGGCCCTTCAGGTCTGGGATGGATATTAAGGGGGATCCCAGCCAAAAAAAAAAAAAAAAAATGGCGTAGGGTCCCCCTCAAAATCCATACCAGACCCTTGAGGTCTGGTATGGATTTTAAGGGGAACCCTAGCCAAAAAAAATGGCGTGGGGTCCCCCTCAAAATCCATACCAGACCCTTATCCGAGCACGCAACCTGGCAGGCCGCAGGAAAAGAGGGGGGGACGAGAGCGGCCCCCCCTCTCGCCTGAACCGTACCAGGCCACATGCCCTCAACATTGGGAGGATGCTTTGGGGGTCTAAGACCCCTAAAGCACCTTGTCCCCATGTTGATTAGGACAAGGGCCTCTTCCCCACAACCCTGGCCGGTGGTTGTGGGGGTCTGCGGGCGGGGGGCTTATCGGAATCTGGAAGCCCCCTTTAACAAGGGGACCCCCAGATCCCGCCCCCCCCCTGTGTGAAATGGTAAGGGGGTACAAAAGTACCCCTACCATTTCACCAAAAAAGTGGCAAAAATGGTAAAAAGGACAGGAGACAGTCTTTGACAATTCCTTTATTAAAATCTTCTTTCTTCTTTCTTCATCCTTCGGTTTCTTCATCTTCTCCTTCCTTCATCTTCTTCCATCTTCTTCTTCCATTTTCTTCTTCCTCCGATCCGCTTCTTCTTCTTGCGCTGGTCTTCTCGTCCTTCTCGTCCGGCATCTTCTTCCGTCGGCGTCGGTGTCTCTGTCTCTTCTTGGGCCGCTCCGCGCAATGGGAGGCTCCCGCTGTGTGAGGCTCCGCTCCGTCTGACAGGTCTTTTATAATGGAGGGCACCTGGTGACCCCGCCCCCTCTGACGCACAGGGACGTCATGGGGAATTCCATGATGGCTTTCCCCATGATGTCAGAGGGGGGCGGGGTCACCAGGTGCCCTCCGTTTTAAAAGACCTGTCAGATGGAGCGGAGCCTCACACAGCGGGAGCCTCCCATTGCGCGGAGCGGCCCAAGAAGACACCGACGCCGACGCCGACGGAAGAAGATGCCGGACGAGAAGGACGAGAAGACCAGCGCAAGAAGAAGCGGATCGGAGGAAGAAGAAAATGGAAGAAGAAGATGGAAGAAGATGAAGGAAGGAGAAGATGAAGAATCCGAAGGATGAAGAAAGAAGAAAGAAGATTTTAATAAAGGAATTGTCAAAGACTGTCTCCTGTCCTTTTTACCATTTTTGCCACTTTTTTGGTGAAATGGTAGGGGTACTTTTGTACCCCCTTACCATTTCACACAGGGGGGGGGGCGGGATCTGGGGGTCCCCTTGTTAAAGGGGGCTTCCAGATTCCGATAAGCCCCCCGCCCGCAGACCCCCACAACCACCGGCCAGGGTTGTGGGGAAGAGGCCCTTGTCCTAATCAACATGGGGACAAGGTGCTTTTGGGGTCTTAGACCCCCAAAGCATCCTCCCAATGTTGAGGGCATGTGGCCTGGTACGGTTCAGGCGAGAGGGGGGGCCGCTCTCGTCCCCCCCTCTTTTCCTGCGGCCTGCCAGGTTGCGTGCTCGGATAAGGGTCTGGTATGGATTTTGAGGGGGACCCCACGCCATTTTTTTTGGCTAGGGTTCCCTTAAAATCCATACCAGACCTCAAGGGTCTGGTATGGATTTTGAGGGGGACCCTACGCCATTTTTTTTTTTTTTTTTTTTGGCTGGGATCCCCTTAATATCCATCCCAGACCTGAAGGGCCTGGTTATTGAATTTGGGGGGACCCCTACGCTTTTTTTTTTTTCATTTTTTTTTTTTTTTTTTATCAATGACTTTTTTTTATGAATGAGTTTCAATGAATGACTGTTCTCTGTGTTACGGGAGCCGTGAATTAACATTAGCCGCGAGTGATTTTAAATAGCTTTTTTACTTTCAAAAATGACACTTTGCGCAGAGACAGTTCTAAACACGGGAAACATGCGCCCCTTCACAGGCATACTATAGACACCCCCCAGGTACGAAATTTAAAGGAATATTACACTTTTATTGTTTCAATTTAAGCATTATTAAAATCACTGCTCCTGAAAAAACGGCCGTTTTTAAAAAAATTTTTTGCATTGATACATGTCCCCTGGGGCAGGACCCAGGTCCCCAAACACTTTTTATGACATTAACATGCATATTAGCCTTTAAAATGAGCACTTTTAATTTCGAACGTTCGCATCCATTATAACTAATAGGGTTCTAAAGCTCGCACGGACTTTAGGTCCGTTCGCGGGTTCTGGTGCGAGCCGAACGGGGGGGTGTTCGGCTCATCCCTACTCCCTAGTGGTAATCCAGAGTATTTAGCTTGGGGTGAATTTTTATTACCAAAAGCGGTAACCCCGAGCCACACTTGGGATTGAATCGCAGGTTCCAGGCAAAGTTACCTACCTTGTCCCCAGGGTCCTGCAATGTCTCCCCGCTGTGTCTGCAGCTGTGTCATCCGCTCAATCATTTACAGTGCTGGGCTCCATTCCCTGCGAGCATCACAACACTTGGGGACGAAGCTCGGTGCCAAATTCAAAAAGTAAAAAACACATACAGTACAGTGTAATCTTACAGATTACATTGCTGTATCAAATAATGTCATATCCCCGTTGTCCCTAATGCTTTGTCCAGTGCCCTGCATGCAGTTTTATATTATATATACTGTTCTTTCTTTATTATATATACTGTTCGTTCTTGCCTGGAAACTTGAGATTGTCCATGGCAACCAAACAGTGTCCCTTTACGTCAAAAGAGGTTTTAAACCAGCTAGAAAACAGCGATAATAAATTGGAATCACTTTCAGAATTGAGCGATAGTGATTTGTGGGGAAATCCGTCATCAGACAGTGAAAGTAATGACCGCTACAATTCTGAAACTGAGCAAATTTCAGTGTTTTTGATTTGATTACATTATTGAATACATTTTATTATTATTATATTATTATTATTATTTGTTATAATTATTTATAGTTATTTATTATATTATACTTCATGACTTCGTGTTTCAAACTTTATCATACCCGGGATGTCTACTAGATTCTTGTTTGGACAGATTTAAGTGTGTTATTCCTAATAAGAATTACAGGCCTACAATGTAAAATGCCAAATTTCCATGCAAAACAATGTACTGCTTTGAGCATCAAAAATTTGACATAATCATACCGTCAGGGAGGTTAAAGGCTAGTGAGTGTCCTGAAGATAACTAGTTTCACCAAGTCTGCTGCCAGAACAAGCAAAGGACTAATTCTATGTCGTATGGTATAACAGCAAGTCTGTTAGCACAATTAACCTGGTTAGGCCGAGTGAGAGTTGTCCTCATCTGTAATTAGTTCCAGTTGAAGTATCCCACTATTCCCTTCTCCTATCCTAGTTCCAACAAGAAATACAAAAAACAAAAAACAAACCCCTCGATTGATTTTCGGAAATGAGCGGATGAGAATGTGGACGGTTGTGTGAAACCCCCTGGTAACTGGCTGCAATATCAGAAGGGAAAGTTTAGAGAAGTCTTCACACAGCAATCCCTACGGGGGCAGTGCTACATATCATTCCCTGCATCCTAAAAAAAACTTTAAAACATGATATTGCATCTAGAAAATAATATTAAACTATTATTTTATTACAGGTTTCGACTTTGGAAATAATTTTGACAACCAACTAATTGCTTCATTGCTAATTCTGTGGATAGAAACAAGATGTTCCATGTTATCTATAATATTTCAGTGAACTATTCTAAGTAAAAAATAATAATGAAAGAGGACAACCACTGTGTAATTCCTTCCTCTTTCCATCTTTATGATTAGTTATTGGCATTTCTCCTTGGCAATTACAATTTCTTCCATTAAGAGTTTTAGGTTTAGGTTTGGTTTGGTTTAGGTTTGTTTTGCTTTATAAAACTCCAGCTAACATATATAATACCCAGCCTTAATAATATTATCTGGGTATATTTTTTTAAATGTTTTGGGTCACCATTATATTTATGAAGGGTCCTCTTACAGTGGTGTGAAAAAGTGTTTGCCCCCTTCCTCATTTCCTGTTCCTTTGCATGTTTGTCACACTTAAGTGTTTCGGAACATCAAACCAATTTAAACAATAGTCAAGGACAACACAAGTAAACACAAAATGCAATTTGTAAATGAAGGTGTGTATTATTAAAGGTGATAAAAAATCCAAACCATCATGGCCCTGTGTGAAAAAGTGATTGCCCCCCCCTTGTTAAAACATACTATAACTGTGGTTGTCCACACCTGAGTTCAATTTCTCTAGCCACACCCAGGCCTGATTATTGCCACACCTGTTCACAATCAAGGCATCACTTAAATAGGAGCTGCTTGACACAGTAAGGTCCACCAGAAGATCCTTAAAAGCTACACATCATGCCGAGACCCAAAGAAATTCAGGAACAATTGAGAAAGAAAGTAATTGAGATCTATCAGTCTGGAAAGGGTTATAAAGCCATTTCCAAAGCTTTGGGAATCCAGCGAACCACAGTGAGAGCCATTATCCACAAATGGCGAAGACATGGAACAGTGGTGAACCTTCCCAGGAGTGGCCGGCCGCCCAAAATTACCCCAAGAGCGCAGCGACGACTCATCCAAGAGGTCACAAAAGACCCCACAACAACGTCCAAGGAACTGCAGGCCTCACTTGCCTCAGTTAAGGTCAGCGTTCATGCCTCCACCATCAGGAAAAGACTGGGCAAAAATGGCCTGCATGGCAGAGTTCCAAGGAGAAAACCACTGCTGAGCAAAAAGAACATCAAAGCTCATCTCAATTTCTCCACAACACATCTTGATGATCCCCAAGACTTTTGGGACAACATTCTGTGGACCGATGAGACAAAAGTGGAACTCTTTGGAAGGTGTGTGTCCAAGTATATTTGGCGTAGAAGGAACACTGCATTTCAGAAAAAGAACATTATACCAACAGTAAAATATGGTGGTGGTAGTGTGATGGTCTGGGGCTGTTTTGCTGCTTCAGGACCTGGAAGACTTGCCGTGATAAAAGGAACTATGAATTCTGCTGTCTACCAAGAGATCCTGAAGGAGAATGTCCGACCATCTGTTTGTGTACTCAAGCTGAAACGAACTTGGGTTCTGCAGCAGGACAATGATCCTAAACACACCAGCAAGTCCACCACCGAATGGCTGAAGAAAAACAAAATGAAGACTTTGGAGTGGCCTAGCCAAAGTCCTGACCTGAATCCTATTGAGATGTTGTGGTATGACCTTAAAAAGGCTGTTCATGCTCGAAAACCCTCTAATGTAACTGAATTAGGACAATTCTGCAAAGATGAGTGGGCCAAAATTCCTCCAGGACGCTGTAAAAGCCTCATTGCACGTTATCGCAAACGCTTGGTTGCAGTTGTTGCTGCTAAGGGTGGCCCAACCAGTTATTAGGTTTAGGGGGCAATCACTTTTTCACACAGGGCCATGATGGTTTGGATTTTTTTTCACCTTTAATAATAAACACCTTCATTTACAAATTGCATTTTGTGTTTACTTGTGTTGTCCTTGACTATTGTTTAAATTGGTTTGATGTTCCGAAACACTTAAGTGTGACAAACATGCAAAGGAACAGGAAATGAGGAAGGGGGCAAACACTTTTTCACACCACTGTATTAGTACTGCTCCACAGTGGTTGGGTCTCCCAAGTAATGCAGACTTTTCTTTAGCAATGCAACTGTACATTGCTAGCTATATTTTCATGAATACGAATTAACTAACATGCTCCTAATGGTACTGAAAGTCCTCAACACCAGTAATACAATAACTTTAAACGCTAGTCCATTCAAAGGTGATATTTTGGCTACATAACGAGTCTGGTGGGCTTAGCTAGCATCTCATTGATTTCAGTATGTCATGAATGCATCAGTGCAACAGTGAGATTCCCTTTTCATAATTCTCATCTATGCTTCTATCCATCCAGTAGTTGCGTATGTTCCTTAAAAATAAACAAGGGAGAGGCGAATCTAAGTGCAGGATTAAAAGCAGTTTAATAATAACATCCAATTGGCAACTCACATATGTACATGGTACAAAAGGCACATCTGTGTATATGGAGGGTCCCAAAGGGTATCCTCAGTGGAAAATCTGCTCCGCTCCTCTTCTCCTTTCTCTCTGCAGCACAGTAATCTCTGCTAATCACCGCTGTGATGGTAGATGGTCCTGCGGTTATACAAACCAGAACGAGGCTTGGTGTGAAGATGGCTAGGTAGCATGGAGGGATGACATCACCAGAATGCGACACGTTTCCTGAGCTATGCTATGTGTTATGGTAGCCGCGCTCCTTCTTCAAGCATCTTCAAGAAGAAGCGCAGCTACCATAACACACGTGCTTGCGTCTTTTACTTGTTTGTGCGTGTGTTCCTGTCCACCTTTGCATGTTCCAGCTCCTTCTGTTGTATATCCTATAACTTAAAATAACTTAAAGTGGAACTGAACTAAAAAACTTTTCTATGTTACAGGAAACATCTATAAGTGCTAATTCTGCCTATTTGGTACCCTGAAAATGTACCTTTTAGCTTAAATTGCTCCTAAAAACATAATAATGCACTTCCTGTTATAGGAGATATTTGGTGACGTCACTAGGGTGCTACTTACTTTTCTTGCTGGAGGCTCCAAAAGGAGCCGAGAAGCAAATTCCTACCTCTACCAAGCTGCACCCCCCTCTTCCCCACGCAGAGGCACAGTGCAGAACAAGGCATGGTTACTCAGACAAACAGGGGAAATATCTGCTGCAGGGAGACCACATACAATGCTCTAACATGCCTTTTTCGGCACAGATACTTTTTAAAATATTGCAATGAGAGTGGAGCGCTGCTAAAAAAATGAATGCTGTGAGAGTGGAGTCCCCTTAATAAAATAATGAAGTTATAGTGAAATTCGCCTTATTAAAATATTACAGTGAGAGTGAAGCCCCTCTTAAAAAAATATTTCAGTGAGAATGGAGCCCCTCTTAATAGCCACACAAGAACGCAGATTGCAGTGAGTGGAGCCCCTCTTAATAAAATATTGCAGTGAGAGTGGAGCCCCTCTTATAATATTTCACTGAGGAGTGGAGCTCCTCATAATAAAATACTGTAGTGAGAATAGAACCCCTCTTAATGGCCACACAAGAACACAGATCTCATCAAAAACGTCCTGCAAGATAAAAGCTGTCACATGGTTTTAATTAGTATCTACCAATCATGAAATTTCTGTTTTGGTGGGTGAAGATGAGGATGGAGATCATCTTAGTGGACTTGTAGCCTGAATGATTATAGCAAGAAGGGGGAATGTGTTTGCTACCATATTGCTGGTCAAAAACAGTGCAAGTAATCATAAGCTAACATGTTTAGTGTAAACAATAATTGTTTAAGTGGTGAAAGAGAGAACATTATTAGGTGTATTTGTTGATTAAAGATTGATACTTTTGGTCTGTATGGTTCACTTTTGATTGCTTAGGAATTCTAAACAAGTGATCTGTCATTCATCATTATATATTTTCCAATAACTAAGAATTTCTGTTTAATGTTCTACAGAGACTTCATTATTCTAGGCAATCAACAATACTGTAGCTTCAACTACCAATATTTCTTCAACTGAAAATAGAAAACACTGAAATAAATCATGTTCATGGTTATATGTTCTTGGTAATATTTTGTTCACTGACTAGGTTTCATTTACTGCCTAGAATTGCTTTTTAATTCCCATGATGTCAAATTCTTCTTTCTGAGGTATCTAGAAGTCACTAAAAAGCACAGGAAGGTTTTAGCCTTTTAGTTCAGTTCAGAGCTTCAACAATGGGAATCAGATTTCCAAACATTCTAGAAGATTAAGTTAGCCATTCATTTTTCTCCTGCAATAAAATGAAAAGTTATTCCCAACAGAATCTGTAAATTCTACTAGGGCATGAGTCAACTCTTAGACAAAGATGGCCAGGCGCCCCATCAAGCAGCACTGCAGCAAATCCATCTGGATAAGTGTCCACAACTTTATCAGATTTTACCATATCAAAGCATTCTTCAGCATCAATTGGACTTTTAAAGATAATATTTACACATATCAGCCTATTTAATTATTAATTTGCCTACATGCTAAAACATGTTGTGCTGGCTTGGAAAATTAGAGCATGCCTACCCACCCTCATATAATTTTTTTGGTAATCTATTATTTTTTTATGAACTAAAAAGAATAAGGTTTTCCTATTGAGTGGGAGACACTGTCTCTCACATATCTGGCATCAAAGTTCCTAGAGAGTCTTTGAATGTCCATGTTATGCGCTCGGACTTTCCTGCAGGATTGTCCGCCAGACCTAGTAAAGCAGACAAACCCCCGGACTTTCCAGCGGAGGTCCGCCAGACTTTCCGTGCGTGTGGACTTGCCCACACACACCCGGACCTTTGGAGTTTTGGCCAAAGTCAGCGGGACTTTTGAAATGAACGGACTTGCCTCGCACACGGAGGAAAGTCCGTTCATTTAGAACGTGTCTCCAGGTAGACGGGACTAGCGAAGGCAGTAAATGCCGCCGTGCTAGCCCCGTCACCTGGTATGGATTTAAAGGGGAATCCTTACGCCGAAAAAACGGCGTGGGGGTCCCCCCCAAATCCATCTCAGACCCTTATCCGAGCACGCAGCCCGGCCGGTCAGGAAAGGGGGTGGGAACGAGCGAGCGCCCCCCCTTCTTGAGCCGTACCAGGCCGCGTGCCCATCCTCCGGGACTGTGACATCATATGGGGGCGGGGTCACCATGTGACATGAGCATGTGACCCGCCCCTTGTCCCTATATAAGTCACAACACCGCGTGTCTGAGCCATTCCGGCCAGAGAGAGCATCGTGTCAACATCGGATGACATCGGATGAAGAAAGAACAACAAGCAGAAGCAGAAGGAGGCAGCGGCGACGACAGCAACGGCGGCAAGAGACCCCCGAAGGCGGAACAAGACCCCGAGACGATGACGATGGCGGCAACGAAGAAGAAAGCCGGGCTCCACCCCTAGTGAAAGAGCTAGGTAAAAGAGCAGAAGATAGCAGAGGAGTCAGGCGAGAAGACCCCCAAGACGGAAGAAGACCCCCGGAGCTGTGCAATAAAATATTTGAAAAAATTGTGTCGTTTTTTTTTTTTTTATTTACACTTTTTTCCTTAGTTGAATGGGTAGGGGTACATTGTACCCCATACTCATTCACATAGGGTGGGGGGCCCTATCTGACTTTGACTGACAGCTGTGGGAGCCAATAACTCTGCTGCTGTGTCTCAGCCAATCAGTAAGGGAGAGCCCCAGATGGCTGAGCATTTCGTGGACATTGCTGGACAGAGAGTGGGCTCAGGTAAGTATTAGGGGGTGCTGGAGCGGCTTCTACACACAGAAGGCTTTTTATCTTAATGCATTGAATGTATTAGGATACAAAAACGTCTGCCTTTACAACTACTTTAAAGCAATGAGGGGGAGTTTAGCACAGGGGCATTAGAGAGGTAAGTATGCATACAATTCTTTTACATAATGGGCTGATCCTAATGGCAGGATCACTCTAAAAGAAATTAATGTAGCACCCTGATGTTTAGGCAGGGTTGCTATTAAATTTATTTGCCAAGTGATGGTTGCCTTGGCCAATTGTTAGGAGATCAATTGATTTCGCCCTATTTATGGAATTGCTGCACTTTTCTCTTCTGTCGCTAGGTGGCTGGGTATCCAGTGACATTAGATAAGACAGGGGCATTGCAAGGACAGATTAGGCATTAATGGGGTGTCGCAGCCAATAGGCAGGGATTTTTTTGGGTCCCTTGACCTGCTGGGATAACTTATTTATTTGGGTGGAGTTAGGTGATTGGGGTTCTGTGCCACCTGGATGGCTGTCTGGGTGAACATGTGTTGTATTGCCCCAGGCTGCTAGGCAGAAAACCTAAGGCCTATCCAGGGGACATCTGGCTGCTAGGCTGTTTGAGGGCCTATCCAGAAGCAGGAGAAGCAGTGTAGGTTTGGGACTGTGGGCTTGTAGTCCAACCAGAATAATGGATCCGGGAAACCAGTTGTGATCAGAGGTAGAAGGGAAGCTGTCACCATTAAGGGACCATCCACATTGCTACTGGGGATAACAGTAAGTGAGCTGAGGCCAGTACCAGAGCAGACTTCTCAGCCAGGAAGAAGTGGGAAAACTTCAGCAAGTGCTAAGTCAGGGACCCAGCGGGACAGAAGAGGTGACGCTTGTGGAGTGCCAAGCCAGGGCCCTAACGTGTCAGCAGGGGTGAAGCTTGAAGAGTATCTGTGAGTTCCAAGCCAGGGACCCAGCAGTGAGGCAGGGGTGACGCTTGAGGAAGATACTGAGTGCTACAATGGAGGAGCACTAGTGTATCTGAAGTCTAGTGAGAGAGACTGGGAGCTCGTGAGTGAAGACCCACAGTGAGTAAGTGTGGGGTAAAGAGAACTGTTTGTGTTGCAGATAGTTGAATACCTTTACCATTAGTAACAGCTACAAGACTGTTCCTATAGGAGACAGTGGTCCTACCTATACAGAAGTGGTGTCCGGCTCGAGGCCTTCATCTGTATAGATGTCTACCTATAGAAGTCTCAGAGTCTGCCAATTAACATTGCATCTACCTAAGGGTGTCCTGGCTCTAGCCCTCTGTCCCACAGTCATGTTTAAGAGACAATAAATCTCTTTGCATTCAAAAAGTGTCTGGCGCCCACCTGTTTATCTTGCATTACACCCACCATGCCTTGTAACCCACTCTACACTGAAGGATGTCATCTCTCCCTAAATTATGGAGGTCACTATTGGGCCTAAAGAGGCCAGGGACTTTGCTACATTAAAAAAAAATCCTTAAGGAATTAAAAAGAAAAAAATGGTAATGAGGTACTGGGACCAAAATGGTTAGGATGTAAGGTAGCATTTATTTTAGCCAGATTGTTTGCGCAATTAGTATTTTAAAGAGAAATGGCTAAATTCTCAGTTGAAATGCATATATGTGCATATGCGTGAACTTCCTTGTCTGCCAATAAACTCAGTTGCTGACTGTGTCCCTGCTAGGGAGAATAACTCTCTTTAATTGTCCTGAGGGAAAATTCTACATTTTAACTGTCACCAGAATAGGAAAAAAATCTTCCAGTAGGGACAACTGTCCCAGAAAAAAATTACCTTCATTTGGAGAGATTTCCTCCTACTTCCTGTTGTGTCTACAGGACCAGAAATTAAGGGAAATCCCTTGAATGTGACAAAATGAAAAGAATAGTTTTTACTTTCAGTATACCCAATTTTTGCAATAAAAAAAAAAAAAAAATGTACTTCGCTTGAGCCAGTGAAAACCTGTCTTCTACAGCCAGACTTGGGAGTATCCCAGATGTTATTCTGAAGATCTAGTTACATTAGACTAAACTCTCATTCTGGGTGTGCCCATTTTAGCTATTGGCAATATCCAAGCACAGAGTTCTGGGACTATCCAATTTTCTGCTAAGTGGCGTGAAAATAAAATGTGCCAAATTCTCAGATTTTCTACTGTTGATTACTTGGCAAATTGTGAATTTAAAATGTTCAAATAAATGTCTACATTCTTTCAACCTACTCTAGCAATCTTCAACATAGTTTTACCTGTAACAGATTTGCTTTCAAGGAAACTTTGAATTTTTTTTGGTTTGAAAGAGTTAATATACTTGAAATCCGCTCAAGCTGAAGGTGTAAATTTACAGCTTTTGCTGTCTTGACCAAAAAATGAGAAGCAGCTGTTGGAAGAATTACCGGTAGACATAGTTACTTATGGATAGTATGGGAGCAAAAGCTTTTCCTGTTTAACTAAGCACAGGCCTTTGTTTGTAGCCAGAATCACTGGGCTTAGAGTGCAGACTAATTTTTCCTTTTAATTTAGATGCCAGGAGTTTGGACAGGAAGCCGATCCTACCTAGGACCACCAGTATTTCAGTTCAAAAAGTAAAGTTTGCACATTGAGATATTTTGTCAATAATATGTTGCATTGCAATTTATTACATTTTTCGGACACATAAGCATATCCTTTCTCTCATTATTCATTACCTGTTTTAAAATATCTGTTTTCTTTAACCCCTTCCTGACCAGCCAGAGTTGTACTGCGGCAGGTTGGCTCCCCTGGGGGAACCAACGTAACTCTGCGTCGGTTCGCCTTTTGACCACTAGGGGCACTTGCACGCGATGCCGGAGCCGATGCACGTGCCGGGTGGTCGCGATGACCGCCGGGCACTAGGGTTGCCACATCATCCCTTTAATCCAGGACACACATTATTTACACAGGTTCTGTGGCTGATTAAGGTGGTAATTAAACTCACTTGGTGCCTTATCAGCATTTAATCAGCCTCAGAACCTGGGTAATTAATATGTGTCCTGGATTAAAGGGATGATGTGGCAACCTTACCGGGCACCCGAGATCGCTCCACACAGAGACAGAACGGAGATCTGTCAATGTAAACAGACAGATCTCTGTGCTGTCAGGGGTGAGGAGAGCGATCTGTTGTTCATACTAAGTATGAACAACGATCGCTCTCCTCACCCAGTCAGTCCCCTCCCCCCACAGTTAGAACATACACTAGGGAACACAGTTAACCCCTTGATCGCCGCTTAGTGTTAAGCCCTTCCCTGCCAGTGACATTTAAACAGTAATCAGTGCATTTTGATAGCACTGATCGCTGTATAAATGTCAATGGTCCCAAAAATGTGTCAAAAGTGTCTGATCCATCTGCCATAATGTTGCAGTCCCGATAAAAATCGATGATCACCGCCATTACTAGTAAAAAAAATTATAATAATAAAAATGCCATAAATCTTTACCCCAATTGTAGATGCGATAACCAATCAATATACGCTTATTGCAATTTTTATTACCAAAAATATGTAGAAGAATACATGTCGGCATAAACTGAGGAAAAAATTGGCTTTTTTTTTTTTAAATGGGGATATTTATTATAGCAAAAAGTATAAAATATTGTGTTTTTTTCAAATTGTCGCTCTTTTTTTGTTTATAGCGTAAAAAATTTTAAAATGCAGAGATGATCAAATAGCATCAAAAGAAATCTTTGTTTGTGGAAAAAAAAAAGGCTGTCAATTTTGTATGGGCAGAACATCGCACGACTGCGCAATTGTCAGTTAAAGCAACGCAGTGCCGCATCGCAAAAAATGTCCTGATCATTGAGCAGCCAAATTTTCCAGGCTGAAGTGGTTTTAAAATCAACCTGTCAGTAATTTTTTACTTTAAAATGTAAAAGTCCCCTCTAAAAACGGACAGCAAGGATGCTTGCTATTGTGTTCGTGAGCCCCCCCCAAAAAAAAAAAACTTGCATTGTGTTCCTCTGTGGGCCTTGATTACCTTTGTTACAGCTGGACTTCTCTGACTTTCACACTGGCCTGCTCGCATTTTGAGAGTGGATTTTAAGGCCTGGCGAGCTATTGATGCCTGGGAGTGGGGGGCGAGCACTGCCAGCAGGCAGGTTGTATGGGAGCCCTTCTCCCAGCAATTGGAGGGGAAGAGAGAGGAGAGCCGCCGCTCGGATGATCAGAGCGCCGGGAACATAACAGCTATAGCTAATTTCAATAGCTGTGTGTTCCCTGCTGCACGCCGTCACATACAGCCCCTCCTCTTTGTCTAGGCACTTTGATAGACAGATCACCCGTCCAATCCTGGGACGGGTGATCTGTCTATCAAAGTTCCCCGGACAAGGGGGAGGGGCTGTATTTGACATCTCGCGGCGGGGAACACACAGCTGTTGAAATAAAAGCTGTTATGTTTCCCGTGCTCTTATCATCTGGGCAGCGGCTCTCCTCTCTCTTCCCCTGCACAGGTAGACTGCATTGGGGACACAGGCTGCATTAGGGACACAGGCTGCATTGGTGACACAGGCTGCATTGACGGACACAGGCTGCATTGACGGACACATGCTGCACTGGCGGGCACAGGCTGTATTGGCAAGCACAGGCTGCATTGGTGGCACAGGCTGCATTGGCAGGCACAAGCTGCATTGGTGGCACATGCTGCATTGGCGAGCACAGGCTGCATTGGTGGCACAGGCTGCATTGGTGGGCACAGGTTGCATTGGCGGACGCAGGCTACATTGGTGGACACAAGCAGGCTTCATTGGTGGACACGGCAGGCTGCATTGGTTAACATGGGCAGGCTGCATTGTTGGGCACGGATAAAGTTGTTGTTAATATTTATTTTTATAACTTTATTCTGCATAAAACATTTAAGTGTCATTTCATGAGATAATTTATAAGGGAGTGTTTAGGGGTGGAATTAGGGGCGGGGGCGGGTAGGGGTTGGGCAGGGCGACTGGGGGCGAGTAATCCTTGAGGCCTGGCTAGAAGCTCAGGACTTGAAATTTTGAGCCCTGGTCTAAAAGCTGATCATTGCAAGCACCCCAGCTTATGAAACTCAAATTTAACAAAGAACCATAGTAAACCCTATTAAAGTCAAAGGAGTGAATTTTGATATTATATTCTGGATATTTTCAAGGCTTATTGGCAAGATAATGTCAAAAAAGGGCATGAGAAGCTGGGCACTGCCATGGAGGACATTTAACAAAGCAAAAACACATTTTTTCCAGTACAGAAGGGGGAGGGTTAGTTTATTGTGAACAAAAAAAGGAATACTTTAAATTACACGCTTGGGAGAGCACCATGCTGTAAACTGGTGGTGGTGGTGTTATGGAAAAGTATAATTTTCACAACACATATTCTGGCATCACATATTTTGGATATGTATTTAACTTTTTAACTTTTACATTTACCTTTGCGTACATGCTCCAGCAGCATCTCGCCCTTAAAAAAATGTTTTAACAGTAGCCGTCTGTCCGTAAGGGGCGCAGGGGCATCGTCCCACTAATCCATGCACCCGGCCCCTAATCTACATACAGGGAGCCGGACAAATGGATTCCAATGGGGTTTTTTTTTTTAAGCACATGATTGGAGCCTGAGGCTCTAATTGGCTTTAAAAAAAGGGTGGGCTCAGGGTTCAATATTTGCTATTGTCTTCCTAAATCTCCTCCCGGCCAATCAGGAAGCTTGTCCTGATCTCCCGATTGGCCAGGGAGTCTTAGGTTTTGTCAGGGCTCAAGTCCTGCGGGAACGCATGGGAACGGAGTTCCTGTACTTTTTCCACAACAGGAACTCAGTTCCCGTTAGCAGCTGTGTCATGAAAGACTTTGAAGTATGCAAGCTGTGTGGCAGGTGCTACACCAGCAGCCTTCGACACAGCTCGCAATAGTAAGTGACGCACACCAGGGGTGGACTGACCATTCAGGCATTGCCAGTAGGGGGCCCCTTGACAGCTTCCTCTTCGATCTACCTGTCAATCACAGCTATCTGATGGGTAGATCAGGTCCCTGCTGCTAAGAGATTGTGTTTAGTCAGACCTCTCGTGATGCGCTCCTCCCCGCCGACCCCTCCTGATTTTCTGTCTCCTCCCCCCAGTGCAGCACCCCCCCTCTATCAGTAGAGACCCCCCTCAGTGCAGACCCCCTCTATCAGTATAGACCCTCCTCAGTGCAGACCCCCCTCCATCAGTATAGACCCCCTCTCAGTGCAGACCCCCTCCATCAGTATAGACCCTCTCAATGAGATTGTGTTTAGTCAGACCTCTCGTGATGCGCTCCTCCTCCGCCGACTCCCCTCCTCCCCTCCTGATTTTCTGTCTCCTCACCCCCTCCCCCCAGTCTCGTGCATACTTGCTCTGTGTGTCCCGCTGAATCCCCCCTCCTCTATCTTCAGTGCCATACGATGAGAGAACCCAGAGGAGGAGCACAGCTATTCTGCTCACAGGACATGCAGGGAGAGAGGTGAGCTGAGGGAGGAACATCAGTTTGGGGTGGTAAGCTGAGCACAATACCTGGCAAAGTTTAATGCCAGGAGGGAAGTTTATGTGGAAATATGTGAAGGGTTGGAATAGCAGCGAGTGTGTGTTGGAGCCCTGCAGAGTTTGCAGCCCCCCAAGCTAACATACATTTCCTAAGCAGGAACACATCACTATCTCCCAAGCATTCTGTCCAGATAATGTGCAGTTCATTTATGACCTTTCCGTTGAACCCTGTGTTATCCAAACTCTGTTCAATAAAAAGTGTAAACTCACCACATAAACACTCTATATACAAAATAAAATTCCCCAATAAAGATCAGAACAAGATGTTCACATTTGCATAGAAAATCTTCAGTTCTTGAGGATCTTTCTTTACAAAAATCAACCAAGGCCTTAAAAGAATGAAGGCAAAAAAAAATGTATATGTATATATATATATATATATATATATATATATATATATATATATATATATATTTTTTTTTTTTGAAACAAAGATATTACCAATATGATTACCTATGATATGATTACCATATGATTACCAATATGATGTAATTTGTAAGCACCCTTCCCTGATGGCCATGGCTCTACTAGCATGTGTAAACCATAAAGAAGACAAAATCTGGCAATAATTATAGGCTATAAAAGCAACAGTCAATTATTTTCTTGCAGGTTTAGATTTTACATTTTCATCTTTTTTTTAATCTATTTGGCATTCAGTGAACTTCCATGTAACTTTACATTGGCAGCTGCTACAATGACTGAATGCATAATCATAATGCTGCAGGCACATAAGGCTTCACCATGAAATGTAGGTTTGCTCAGATCTAGAACTATAGCACTCTGAGCTATAATAATCCTTCTGAGAACCATGAACTTAAGAAATATGACCATGTGCAAGCTCTCCAGTGAAATTTTCTAATTTTCTAGAATACTACAACTCCTAGTATATGATTTCTTTGTCCACTGAAAATCTATACTAAACAGGAATTGCCAAAATCGATATAGAACTTTATGAGCAATAAACTTAATAATAACAAATAAAATGAATTTTTAACATCTAAAATACAAAGTCATTCCATTCTTCATATGGTCTGCCTGTATAGCAATCTTCATGCATTATACCTTATTATATTGCAAAAGAGCATGTAGCGCCCCTATTATATAGGCTTTATTCAGCCCACACTTAAAAACACTTTCCATGTGAAAAGACCTACTGGGGAAAATTATTGAAACCAATGCATTAGCACAGCCTGAACATCGAATGTAACATTAGTGTAGCACTATGTAAACATGTGTATACTTTACCAATTGATTCAGTATTAGGAGAAAAAAACTCCTACAAACCTGGCTGTTAATTAAACTGGAGGTGGGTGATTAGAGATAATATCTGCCCATGTCACTGCTATGTACAACATTTTTATAACCATATGCAAGACTATATTTACCATAATGGCATTAGTGGGCAGTATGGTTAGATGGAACGGCACCAAGCCTCCATCTTTACAAAACCTTAATTTTCTTATTTTGTTTTCGTCTTCCGTCCACCTCTGGATATGTGTGGCTAAATTTAACAAGAGGGGGTGCAGGAGATGTTTCAGGGTCAGAAGGCTCCTTATTGGTAAAGAAATATGAAGCCATCTCTTCTTCCTCTTATTTGGTGGTCTGCACAGCTAAACAATACCTGTGTATCTAGCAGACAGCATGCCTTCTCCAAGAGCCGCTCTAGCAGTGTTTTCTACAAAAAGCAAAGCTAGTACTGGGATCATTATTCATGTGTACCTAGGTCAGCATGACATCTAAATACCGCCTTGACCACATGTGTGTTTGTTGTGACACTGGTGAACCTACCCATAGGCAGAAAAGCTGAACTTATATTTCATGTCTGTTATGCTGCAAGGGGTTTGTTCTGCTGCAAGCGGCCAGCTGAAGAGTGCTCTAACACCTCAAACACATGTCCCAACCTACGTTCCCATCCCAAATCACAAAGCCCTTGATTACAGAAAAAAAAGAGCCTAACCTATCTCCATTATACCAGTTTTTTTTTTATAATAATATACATACAAATTTTTTTAGCCTTCAGTTCTTCCCTTAGAGAATCAATGCATGTTTGACCATATTTCAAATACCTAGAGCAGGGTTGTTCAAACTTTTTTCAAAGAGGGCCAGATTTGATGAAGTGAACATGCATGAGGGCTGACCATTTTGCCTGACATTCTTTTAACCATAAAAATTCGGTCTAAGTGTGTTCGTCTGAGCACTAATACACTGCCCAACAATAATTCTCTTGCCTTTGTGGCTGTGTGTGGTGAAGAAATTAGCTTTTGTGTGTTACTTGAATATATATATCTTTTGTGGCCCCCAACGAATCCCAGAGCGACTCTCAGGACTAAGGATGAGCTTGGGCGCATATACCGCATTCATCGGCGTATAACACGCACCTTCACTTTAAGAGGGAAGTTTCAGGAAAAACTGTAACTTAAATAAAGAACTGTGAAGCAAAATAAGGGTCAGTGCCCATCAATGCAGTCTAATCAGTGCCCATCTGCAGCCTCACCATTGCTATGAATGTAGCCTTACCATTGCCATGAATGCAGCCTTACCATTGCCCTGAATGCAGCCTTACTATTGCCATGAATGCAGCCTCACCATTGCCATGAATGCAGCCTCACCATTGCCATGAATGTAGCCTCACCATTGCCATGAATTCAGCCTTACCATTGCCATGAATGCAGCCTCATCATTGCCATGAATGCAGCCTTACCATTGCCTTGAATGCCGCCTTACCATTGCCATGAATGCAGCCTTACCATTGCCATGAATGCAGCCTCACCAGTGCCATGAATGCAGTCTCACCATTGCCATGAATGTAGCCTCACCATTGCCATGAATGCAGCCTTACCATTGCCATGAATGCAGCCTCACCATTGCCATGAATGCAGCCTTACCATTGCCATCAGTGAAACCCGATCCATGCCCATCTGCAGCCTCAGAGGGGACAGGGATGGGGGTGGGACAAGCGCCGACAGATTACATACAGGAGAATCTCCTGTTTACTCGGCGGCCTCTTTAATACAAAGTCCCCCCTGGAGGCCACAAAAGATATATATATATATATATATATATATATATATATATATATATATATATATATATATATATATATATATATATATATATATACAAATTACCAGGGGAGCTGTATTAAACAGGAACACGGGCCGCAATTGGCCCACAGGCCGGACTTTGGACCTGCCTGACCTAGAGGAGCAGAAGCATTGTGTTATTTCCATGCTTTTTTGCAATAATTGCTTAGTAGTAGTTGGCCTCTTGGGCTTTTTTAGGCAACTTTGAAAGTGTCATTCCAACAATTATGTTCATGAAAAAATTGTCTAATTGCTGTGCTGTTGTAGCATGGCAGACTGTAGCCTCTGAAGTAAAGTACATTATATTACTTGGTAAACCATGCAACATTTTCAATGTAAAGGCTTGGTAAAAACCTTTTGGTTTGGCTTTTAAGGAGGATTGACATGGGATTTTAATGGGTTTTAAAGTCAGTCTGCACTAGGCAATAAGGATGGTCCCAATGCTCGAGTCAAATGTAAGTTCGACCCGAACATCAGGTGTTAGTTTTTGTTCGTAGAACAACCAAACATATGGGGCGCTCTCATGAAGTTCGCCTGCCGCGATGCGCCCCAAGATTGCAGTGCATTGACAGCTGTTGATTGGCCAAAGCATGCACCTGACCTGTATGCTTTGGGCAATCACAGCGCACTGTGCTGTGAGAGCCATGATTGGCCAAAGGCAGGGTGCCTTTGGTCAATCACGGCTCAGGGGCTAAGACCATGCCCCACACTATATAAGGCTTCTGCTTACACGGCGGCCATATATAGTGAATGAATGGAGATTAGGCAGGTAGTTAGTGTAGTGTGCAGCCAGTCAGTGTAGTATATATAATACAGTTGGGAGTATATAATGCAGTCAGTGTAGTATATATAATACAGTTGGGAGTATATAGTGCAGTCAGTGTAGTATATATAATACAGTTGGGAGTATATAGTGCAGTCAGTGTAGTATATATAATACAGTGGGGAGTATATAGTGCAGTCAGTGTAGTATATATAATACAGTTGGGAGTATATAGTGCAGTCAGTGTAGTATATATAATACAGTGGGGAGTATATAGTGCAGTCAGTGTAGTATATATAATACAGTGGGGAGTATATAGTGCAGTCAGTGTAGTATATATAATACAGTGGGGAGTATATAGTGCAGTCAGTGTAGTATATATAATACAGTTCAGAGTATAGAGTGCAGTCAGTGTAGTATATATAATACAGTGCAGAGTATATAGTGCAGTCAGTGTAGTATATATAATACAGTGGGGAGTATATAGTGCAGTCTGTGTAGTATATATAATACAGTGGGGAGTATATAGTGCAGTCTGCGTAGTATATATAATACAGCGCAGAGTATATAGTGCAGTCAGTGTAGTATATATAATACAGTGGAGAGTATATAGTGCAGTCCATGTAGTATATATAATACAGTTCAGAGTATAGAGTGCAGTCAGTGTAGTATATATACTACAGTGGAGAGTATATAGTGCAGTCCGTGTAGTATATATAGTTCAGTGCAGAGTATATAGTGCAGTCCGTTGGTATATATAATACAGTTCAGAGTATATAGTGCATTCCGTGTAGTATATATATATAATAGCACTCATGCAGCCCCAGACCATGACACTCCCACCACCATGCTTGACTGTAGGCAAGACACACTTGTTTTTATACTCCTTGCCTAGTTGTCGCCCCAGATCCCGCTCCCCCCCAATGTGAATGGGTATCGGGTACATTGTACCCCTACCCATTCACCAAAAAAGTGTAAAAAATTAAAAATCACAAGAGACAGTTTTTGACAATTCCTTTATTAAAAAAAGAAAATAAAGTGTCCCAGATGTACATCCATCTTTAATCACACCGCCCAAGGGACACGAAAAAAATAAAATAAAGAAAAGCGCTCCACCTCGATGGGAAGCCCCCCTGATGACTGCTGTCTCTTGGCTTTGGCAGCTATTATATAGGTAAGGGCGGGGCCACCCGGTGACATAACAGAGTGACCCGCCCCCTTCTGATGTCAGTTATATCAGCGGATGGTCCGGTCCTTGCCTATATAACAGCTGTCAAAGCGAAAAGACAGCAGTCCGCCGGGAGGCCTCTCATGGAGGCAGAGTTTTTTTCTATTTGTCTGGTTCAACGGGTGGCGTTATTGATGGTGGATGTACATCGCGGGACACTTTTTTTTTTTTTAATAAAGGAATTGGCAAAAAATGCCTGTTGTGTTTTTTACTTTTTGACACTTTTTTGGGTGAATTGGTAGGTGTACATGGGGGGGGGGGTGGGATCTGGGGTCCCTCTTGTTAAAGGGGGCTTTCAGATTACAATAAGCCCCCTGCCTGCAGACCCTGACAATCACTGGCCAGGGTTGTCGGGAAGAGCCCTTGTCACCATCAACAAGGGGACAAGGTGCTTTGGGGTGCTTTTGGTATGGACTAGGGGGGGACACCACACTGTTTTTTTTTCATTGATTTTTCATCTATATTGCCTCCACTTTACAGGCAGACTAAGGGGACCCCCAGGCACAATATTTAAAGGACTAATTCATTTTTCACTTTAAGCATCATTAAAATCACTGCTCCTGAAAAAATTATCGTTTTAAAAACCTTTTTTTTTTTGCATTGATACATAGGCCAGTACCCGGGTCCTCATACAGTTTTTATTGCAATAACTTGCATATAAGCCTTTAAAATTAGAAATTTAGATTTTTCATGTTTGTGTCCCATAGACTTTAATAGGGTTCGCATGTTTGTTACAACTTTTTGCCTGTTCGAGGTGTTCTGGTGCGAACCGAACCGGGGGGTGTTCGGCCCATCCCTACTAGGCAATGTAAAAAGTTTACTGCACAGCAGTTACTATAGTGTGCATTTACTTACCACAGGGATGCTGCTTTATTACTACCCCACGTTATCACTTATGTCCAAGCTAGGACACATAAAATATTTTATTAAAATAAAAAATATGTTATACTTTCTAGCTTTGTGCAATGGTTTTACACAAAGCAGCCCTGGACCTTCTCTTCAGTGGTTCCCCACCAATGCTCTTGGCTCCTCCTCTTCTATGTCTGCCCCATAGCAAGCACATTGCTAGGTAGGCAAATATGCAGGCTCTATCCCGGGCCAGGCTGTGTGTGTCCATGCATAGAATGCATTAAATCGGTAGCAAACCCGCTGACACTTTATTTTTTCTACACCTGTAAGGCAAAAGGCATAATGGGCTAGTATGTACCGCATACTATCTCATTATGAAATACTTACCTTAGAGTGAGGCGTCGGTATCTCACCTGGTCCACGCCGAGGTAGCTGACATGTTGCCTCTGCGTGTCTTCCGGGTATCGCGACTCCATCGATGTGAGTGGCTGGAGCCGTAATGTCGTCACTCCTGCACATGTGCGAGGGAGACTTCTTTCCAGCAAGGTCCGGCATCTGCCGGGCTTTCAGCCAAGAATCCCCTGTGCGCATGCGCCGCTGCAGTCAGCAGGTCATTGCAGGGGGAATATTTCCTAAACCGTACAGATTTAGGAGATATTTTTTTTACCTATAGGTAAGCCTCATTATAGGCTTACCCAGGGCCGGTACAAGGGGTGGGCAGAAGGGGCGGATGCCCTGGGCGGGACAATTTTTTGGAGGAAGGGGGGCGCAGTATAAGCCACACTACAGGCCGCCTGTCCCGGGGCCGATTTGATACTGTGGCTGCAGCGCTCCCCTCCCACCTCCTTCTCCTCCTGTTTTTGTCACACAGCGCCAGGAGCGCTGTGTGTCAGGGAGCTGGATTTGTGTATGTGTTCGCCGGGCGCCGTAACAAGGTCCGCCCCCTAGACCGACTCGTGTGATAGCAGATTGAATAAGTGTCCGCCTATCACACTGGCCGGTCTAAGGGGGCGGGACCTTGTAACGGCGCCGCTGAACACACACTCACCCTGGAGCAAAGTTTTAAAGCAGACCATCAGGTCTGCATTGCTCAGCGTTGATGGTGGTGGATATGGGCACCAGCCGCTAATAGATGCAGTTGCAACGGTGTGCCGAGTGCGCTCCTGCATCCGACACAAGCCAACATGCCAGCCCTTCTTTTGCCTTCCCTGTCAGTGGAGATGCTCGGACTCCCCCCCTGACAGGCACTTCATAGTTCCGGCCAGCCAGGCATGACGTCATTCACTGAGAGGTCGGCAATGATGGGAGGCGGGATGGGAGGACTCAGAGAGCATCATAGTGTGTTGCTGGTGCTGTGACCAAGAGGAGCCGAGGAGGAGGAACTAAACTGACTGCAGTGTGTATCGCACAGGTAAGCGGATGATTGCAGCTTAATAAACTCTGTAGATTTGGGGGGGGGGGGGGGTTGGAGGGGGCTGAGGGGAGGTTAATTACCAATGATAATACATTTCTGTAATATACAGCATGAGGGGGTTAATGTATTGCCATTGGTCACTGATGCATTAGTGACCAGTGTCAGTTAATTAACCCCTTTGTGCTGCATTGGTGGCACCAGTGTCAGTGTTAATTAACACTGACACTGGTGTCACTAATGCAGCACAAAGGGGTTAATTAACTGACACTGGTCACTAATGCATCAGTGACCAATGGCAATACATTAACCCCCTCATGCTGTATATTACAAATTAGGTCCAGTGATAAAAAACAAAGTCCCAATTACCAGATTGCATGGACCTCCTATCACATGTAATCGCATTAGGATCAAAACAAGCTGGCTGGCTAATCACAGATACCCATCCTTTCAGGATTTGAGAAGCGCAGTGATGTCACGTGATGGAGCGAATCCCGGAAGGACTGGTAGCTGAGATTAGCCAGGAGGCTTGTTTTGATCCTCATGCAATTACATGTTTTTGCTGTAAAAGCAACATTTTATACTTAAAGTTTTTAAAGATTTTTACAGTATGGCTAGCGAGCCTTTTTGTATTTTGGGGACCATCTGTGATTTTGTTTCCTGGATGGTGGGTCCACTTGCCATAAGGGGTTCCTTGGACGGTTAAGGGCCCTGGCTGGGTTTAGAGCCAAAAGTGTTACTGACCTTCCCTGATAGGAGGTCTGTGCAATCTGGTAAGCAAGCACTTTATCTATGGTGGAGGTTACTGTCACAGGATCACTCAATTTAAGGTGGCGGATGTTACCAAAGAACTTTTTTTTATCACATTGGGACTTTGTTTTTATCACTGGTGCTTAACTCAATATTAATTAGTGCAACTCTATTGATGAATTTATGATTTGGGACTGTGTTATATCCCACAGTAGAGTTTGCTTTCGATGTTTTTGTTTATTTTAGAATAATTAGCACCATTTTTTGCTTTATTTGATGCATATTACAAATACCATTGGTAATTAACCACTTGCCGATCCATCACAGTACATATACTGCTATGGGGTGGCAGCTACGGGCGTAAGGACATGCTGATCGGCTGTGTCAAATCGCAGCCCAGAGCTCTGTGTTGACAATCAATACAGGGCTCTTTACAGAGGGAATGATCACTTTTCCTAATCTTTGTTTACATGGGGGGGCGCAGTTTGCCATCTTCGCCCTGGGCACCAAATGACCTTGTCCCGGCACTGGGCTTACCTGTAGGTAAAAGTTACAATTTTGACTATATAACCACTTTAAAGTAAAAAACTTTTAATGTCCGAGGGAGTTAGGGATTTGTTTGTTGAATTCATTTCTTTTGTACTTTGTTGTTGCAGATGTATAGTTGGTGTTTATTTTTGCTGTTAAAAAACGTGTACATTAGTCACAGAATTTTGTTGCCTGGGTGTTAAAAAAAAAGACTATATGATTAGAAGAGGTCACTAAGACAGAAAGTAAGAGGAAATGTTTGAAACAGGGACAAAGACAGGAATGTAATCAAACAGAGGTTCTAAAACTTTCCTTTCTATCTAAAATGTAAAGATGAATTCAAGGGAGATATAAAAGACACAAATGATTGCAACTCTGTAATCAATAATGCATCATTAAATGTATTTTTAAATTCCAGCAATGGAGGCACCTCAATTTGACCTGGTATTAGCCTCTTGCTGTCCCTGTACGGCAGAATTAGAGGATGAGGGAAACAGGCAGCAAAAGGAGCCAATCAATTCATATGCTGACAAAAAGCATTCTGATAGGAGTAACAGAGAAATGAGCTGTGCTGCTTCTCATTTCACTTTCCAGTCACAGGCTGGAGAACCTTCCAGAACTGGGCAAGAGGAAGTTTAAATGATGCCGGCCATCAGACCGAGGAAATCTAGCAGCAGAAAAAAATACTGCGGGGGAAATCTCTAGATTGAAGGCTAATATTGCAGCAAAAGCAGATATTATTTTTTTACCTATGCAGTTTTGCTTTAAAAATAAGAGCTTTGGTTGGAGGCGACCGATCTTATTTCCTTAATCTGGAACTCCTGTGCCTAACATTTACTTCTTAAGGTCACTTCTTATGTCTGTATCAAAATTAACCAAGCACTGCTTCTATACAGATATTCCACGTTTAACAACTTACCTGTTTAACGACCACTCAGGCTTACGGCCAGCTCTCCCAACCCGGCGATGCACTGTACATCATTGTATTGTACAGTACAGTATAGAATTTTTGTTGTTTATATTTTTGTGTTCTGTACTTATGCAAATTAAAACAACATTATTGAGTTGGAGTTTTGTGTTTAGACCGTTTTTTGAGAATACAATACAGAACAGTAATTAAGAATGCTTACAATATTGATTACTTGTGGCTCCTTGTTTAACGACCTATTCGTTTAACAAGCTGGTCGATGGAACAGAACCTGGTCATTAAGTGAGCAGAGCCTGTACTAGAAACTGTACAATTACCTCAGTAGTTTAACTCTTTTAATATATATATATATATATATATATATATATATATATATATATATATATATTAAAAACAATAAATATTATAAAGTGAGAGCGCAACAATCTTAATTCCTATAGTCCATAAGTGCAAATAAAGTGCAAGTCCCTTTGAGTCCTTCAAGTGAATATCCGCAGTCCCTTGCTTCCCGCCTGTATTCCCCAATCACCGACAGTTAAAGTCAGACTGGCATGTAAGTATCCTGGTGTGATTTTGATTAATTTTACACTCCTCTCCTCCGATTATGTGGTCCTCGGCGATGCAGTATGTTCATGGCATAAGGGTCAACAAAAGAGAAATCTCTATAACTTAATACCATTTGGTTTATTTAAAAAAATTTAAATGCAATTACACTTACGAAACAAGTATTAATTCAAGCATGTATATGGAGTCGGATTGACGTGTTTCGCCTCTCCTACTGGGCGTCTTCTAAAGACATGCAAAACACGTCAAACAGGGACGAGTAGTGACTTCATTTCCGCTAATTGGAACGCACGCCGAGGCAGCAATCCAACTCCATATACATGCTTGAATTATTACTTCTTTTGTAAGTGTAATTGCATTTACATTTTTTTTTTAAATAAACCAAACAGTATTAAGCTATAGAGATCTCTCTTTTGTTGACCCTTATGCCATGAACATATTGTATCGCTGAGGACCCCATAATCAGTGGAGTGTAAAATTCATCTAAATCACACCAGGATACTTACATGCCAGTCTGACTTTAACTGTTGGTGGGAATACAAACGGAGAGCACAGCACCGTGGTTATTCACTTGAAGGACTCATCAGCACTTGCATTTTATTTGCACTTATGGACTATATAAATTAAGATGTTTGCACTGGCACTTTATACTATTTATTGTTTATGCACAGATATATATGAGTTGAATAACTGAGGTAATTGTACACTGATTGATTTATAAGAAAGAACACAGGTATTTGAGTTTCTAGTATAGAAGCAGTGCTTGGTTAATTTTGATACTGATCAAAAATTTATAATCAAAAAATTAGCTCTTTTGACCTAATACTATAATGGCAGCTTCATACTTCACATTAATAAAATTTTTGTCATAAACACACAGAAAGAATTTGGCACATGTCCATAGCACGGGTATAATATCAAAACTCACTTCTTATGTCTACTTGTATAAGTTAGAGATAATACATATTTAGACTCACAGGACATAGACAGAAAATGTATGGAAGCTTGTAGGAGGAAATAAATTAGATAAAAACACTGGATTGCTAGCATATAAGATGTTCCAAATTTATACTTATGTTTCTCAAACAACTGTCCACTGAGGTCCCATGACATATGAACTTTGAGATCAGAGAGTGCAGCCATACCAGGGTCTTAGGGTAGGCTGAGTTGCAAGTGGCCACCTTTCCTTGCAGTATGCGGCTACAGTACACCAATCACAAATGTTATACTTGGGCACGTTTCTGATGGTCACACAGCGCGCATTATGGGAAATGGGAACATGCATGAGGGCTCATGATAGGCCACATAACAGTGGCACTGTAGTTGCATTTTAATGACATCTTACCATACCCACAATGGTGCTTTCTTGGATCTAATTCAGAATTTCAAAGCCAAGCTTTAGCAAAGCAGAGAATAAATAAGAGAATGATCTAAATTGAAAATATTAACTGTAAAAAGAAAAAAATTGTATTCAAATATCTCACAACTCAGACTAACCAACCTGCATTTATTCTCTAATTGTGCGCTTTGGGAAGTAATTATTTTTAAAATGCCCAGGTGTTCATGCCACATTTCATGACACTTCTTGTAAACTTAATGAAGCAAGCCCATCATAAAATATAGTTACAAAGCAACAGAATATTCCAGATTACTCATTAATTTACATCCTTTACAGGTTTGTAGTAAAACGTTTTAAATGCCAACACAGCAACTGGCAGAATGACAACTGTCTTGCAAAAATCTTGCTGAAAAAACAGGCAACTTGTTGTATATAAGTACTAAGTATAGAGTTTTTTTTTCCCCCTTCCACATAGTTGCAGTGTTAATAAATATATTGTTTTATTTTTTTATATATTATTTCCCATTGTATATAAAATAAAATCACTTAAAATGAAAATCCTGGGTCTATTTACTACCAGGGGCCTGCTAGCTTTTACATCAAAGAGGGCAGAGAATCTCCACCGGATAACATTTACATACTAATAACCTAAACACCAACAGTGAGACAGTGGGAGTCCAGGCGTACTTGGTCTTACAATAGCGTACCCAAATTGAATTATTATAATTGTTTTGAGAAAGATAGAGCTTTCTTTTTGTGGCCGTGTAGCAGAGGACCAATTTATTTACAAGCTCAGATGCAGGCACAGATCTTTTGACACCATTTACCACAAACCCCTGGGTTCCTGGATACTACCAGGGAGTATAAATTCCTTAGATTCCCTCCGTCAGCAGCTCAGAAAGGCCACACTAAATTAGGCAGACGTGGATGGGCAAGTGATCCGCAGCCAGGTGAGAGGCCCTCTGCTGTTAGAACTAAAGTGTGGAAAGCTGGTCAAGAGACCAATAGCATGCATCTTCCCCTGAAGACTCAGCTACTGTGGAGAGCTCCTTCCCAATTGCTACCAGAGTACACCAACTCCAGTGAAGTTACCCTTTCTCCTTATGTCTTGGATCCTTCCATCTGTTCATCTGTGTTGCTAAAGCTACCTGGACTTGACTGAGAAAGATGCTATTTATGAGGCGGGAGTAGCTGTTTTTGAACTGTTTTACTGATGTAATGATTTTTATAGAGACTACGCTATGCAGCCGTATGTTACTCTGATTGAGTAGAAATTGCTGTGAAGGCTCCATGTTTGTGCAGTTTTCATATTTTTGTGCAGCTCTTTTTCTGCAGAGCATGCATTTTTTTGCCACCCTGAACTTGTTTTGCATTATTGCTTCTAACTTTGCACCTGTTTAGTGAACTGCAAGTGGCAGTTACCTGCAAGTTACAGTTGCTCCCTTTGTGATCATTCAATCGATTCAATACCTTCCTGTGGGTGTGTGTGTGCTTGTTGCCCCCCCCCCCCATCTTGACACTTGGATGTCTTCCCATATCCTCCCTTTGCTTCTTTCCCTTCCTTCTCCTAGTTTTTTTCTTTTCCCTTTCTCCTCTCTTCTTTCTTTTTTCGTTCTTTATCCTTGCCCATGAGGGAATTTCCAATGTAACATGTAAAAAAGGGGCTGTTATATTATGATATAATCATTGAAAAAATTTAATTCCACCTAGATGGCCTTCATAGAAAGTCTGTATTGATATCTCCTGATGAAGAGGACCTTGTGCGAGAAACGCGTTGAGCTGTAAAGACTATTATATGCAAATGACTGCAGTATTTAGATCAACTGGTTATATCCAACTGTATTTTATTGTAGTTTGTTGTTGACCTGGGAATTTATAGATAGGCAACTCCTATCCTCATATTGATTAGTGGTTCCAAATGAATACCCTGTTTCCCTGAAAATAAGACCTAGCATGATTGTCGGTGATGGCTGCAATATAAGCCCTACCCCCCAAATAAGCCCTAGTTAAAGTCCTTGTAGGTCTTATTTTCAGGGTAGGGCTTATTTTCGGGGAAACAGGGTAGGGCTTATTTTGGGGGTAGGGCTTATATTGCAGCCATCACGACAATCATGCTAGGTCTTATTTTTGGGGAAACAGGGTAATAACTATTGCAGTAGGGAACAGACACAAAAGATACACTCTGCATCTTTCCAAATAACTGTTCTACTTTATTATGACGCAATTGAAGGTTTTTATACATTTGATTACGTACGTATCACATTAATATTACAATTGTACTTTTATGGTAACAAGGTGCGTATCATAGGCAGGCTAATTCTAATCAGGACTCGGAAGAATGCAAACATGTAATGAAAACATTATTAGTGCCGTGTGCACAGTGAGGGCAGTGTGCAATACATACAAAATAGAATACAATTATATACAGAACTTTCAAATTTCCTTTACATTGTAAATATGGACTGAATACTGTCTAATTTTAAGTAAATTTAAAAAAAATGTTATATTTTACAAAAATATGCTGTGCCTTAAAAGCCCCATGCCTACACTATTGGTATAGTTTGGATGCCTCCAGTTTAGGGATGTGGCACAGAAGTTGAATTACAATTTTGGTCGATACCTATTCTGTTAAAGTATTTATAGACCACTGGGTTTTTACATTTTTAACTAAATAAAAGAAGAAAAAGACTAAACATTAAAAAAAAAAAAAGAAAACTGTTTCCCTTTACTTTATGTTTCAAAATATGCTACACATAGTGGAATCATTGCAATTCATGCCTAACGTTCCTTTTGGGGCGTATACACGATTGGTGTGGGTGTGAGCCCTATGCAAAGAAACTGAAGCAAAAAGGTAAGCCTGTCAGAAAAAAACACCAGGAAGGCTATTGTGGACTTCTTTCTAAAAATGCTGGTTGCCTGGCTGTTATGTTTATAAATCGATTGTCATGCTTACTGAGATTCACTAACACTGACCGCGCCAGGTGACATTTAGGGATGAGCCAGATGTACCTGGTTTCAGTATAGTGCAGGTTCGCAGAAAATGACAAATCCAAACCCCACTAAAGTCAAAGGGACCCGGATGGTAAAAATAAGTAATAAGTAATGGTAAATTTCTAGGCTGATAGGCAAGAAATTGTTAAACAAATGCTGTGGAAGGAGGGAAGGGGGGGATGGGAACTTCCCTGGGCAATATGTACCAAAGCAAAAAACAAATGTAAAAATTTTGTTGCAACAATTTTAATAATGCTTTAAGGGCAACCTACCTGTAAAGTGTCGCACCTCTATGATTTATATAACCTACTACAGCAAAACTGACAGTCACAATAAAAAATGCTGTTTAGGGCTCATGCACACTGGGCTTAAATAGTACCACCTTTACTGGCGTTTGACCTTATTTTTCTGCCTGTAAACACACCTCTATGGCATATTAGAAGAGGAGCGTTTATAGCAGGGTTAGCCAACCTCGGCACTCCAGCTGTGGTAAAACTACAAATCCCATCATGCCTCTGTGTCTAGGAGTCATGCCTGTGATTGTCAAGGTCTTGCAATGTCTCATGGGACTTGTAGTTTCACCACAGCTGGAGGGCCGAGGTTGCCTACCCCTGGTTTACAAGCTGAAAAAAACCTTAACAGCGTGTTCAGGAGTGGAGCTTTTGGGCAGTAAAAATGCTTCACATGCCTAAAACTGTGTGAATGCATCTAAATAGGCATGAACAGTAGGCATTCATACATTCCAATGGCCAGAATAAATGAATATTAATGCTCAGATGCTTGCAAATGTGCCTTTTGAACGCATGTTTTTTAAGCAGCTTCTCTCCTGCCAGAAGAAAAGGCATTCAGGGTAGCTGAGTAAACACTCAGTTTGCATGAGGCCTTAAAGTGATTGTAAACCCCATTCATGAAATTTGACCTAGGCACATACTGTATATCTGTAGTTTTTACTTATCTCTCTCCAAAGCTCTAAGTCCCGTGTTTTTCTGTTGCTCCATTCCTCTGTTATCAGCAGTCACTTCTGACAACTTCTCCAACACATGAGATAACAGCAGCATAACAATGGAAGTATATTACTTATGGGTCCAGGACTGCCGTGATGTGACCTTGGTGGTCACATCACGGCAGTCCTGGACCCATAAGTAATATACTTCCATTGTTATATTGTATGTTGACCCACAGGTTCACCAGCCACCATTGTTGGTACTATATATATATATTTTTCCTCGCTGTTAAATAAAATTCATACATATCTTACATATTATTCTCTTCTTCTTTTTGCCTTTTTGTTTCCCCATGCTGTTACTTCACTATTAATTAGGTGGGCCATTAAAGTCCCGTTAACCACTTCCCGACCGCCCCACGTACATTTACGTCAACAGAATGGCACGTACAGGCAAAATCACGTACCTGTACGTGACATTCTTCCGGCGGGTGGGGGGTCCGATCGGACCCCCCCGGCCGGCGGGGACGGTCGGGATCGCTTCAGGAGCGATCCGGGATGAGGGGACGGCCAGTGGTTTCTGGCCACCCCCTCGCAATCGCTCCTGGCGAATCAGATGCTTCCCCTGGCTGTGTCATTCAAAACACAGGCAGAGGGGGGCGTGGCCTGCGGCGGAGCGGAATGGCAGCGTGAGATCAGAGCTCCGGATCACCCAGGGACAAAGCGGCTCATAACGGCACCTTAGGACCCCATTCACCGGCTCATTTACCGGCGCAACGACCTGCCAACACGAGGAGGACATGGCGACCAAACGAAAAGGGACCAACAAGCCACAGCGCCTGACGGACTACTTCCACCAGCCGGGACCCGGAGGTAGGCAATATGGCGCCGGCCCCGCACACGCGGAGGCCCACAAAAACAGGCCCAAACCCTGCACATCCACCCCATCTCCCACAAATGACGATCCGATCATCGACCAGACAACCCCCTTGCCTCATTCCCCGACAGGGAGCCCGGCTAAGGCAAAATTGAGACTAGATGGGAACGGATACAACTCTGCCCCAGGCCCTGCATCAGATTCAGGAGATGACACCAGGGAGCTCCCGAACTCAATCACCTCCTTCCCCACAACTAATCAACCTGTCCTGGACACTGTCCTCAAGGACATGCTAGTGTCCCTGAGAAGCACCCTCCAAAACGATATGATCAATTGCATGCACAGATTTAGTGGGGAACTCTCTGCAGTAGAAACAAGAGTAGAGCACATTGAGAGCAAGATGGGGGAGTATGCCTCCACCATCAACGACTTAATAGATGCTAATGAGGAAAAAGATGATGAAAACGCATGGATCAAGAACAAAATCGCAGATATTGAGGACCGTTCCAGAAGGAACAACCTCAAGATTAGGGGGGTCCCCGAAGCAATACTGCCTCCAGACCTGAGGTCATACGCCAAAGATTTATTTTCCTCCCTTTTACCCGATCTATCCCTGGTGGAACTCACCATAGACAGAATTCACAGGCTACCAAAGCCTTCCCACCTTCCAGATGCAGTCCCCAGAGATGTTATCCTTCGCATGCATTTTTTTCATGTGAAGGAGCAGCTCATGCAAGTTATGCGCAAACAAGATAACATCCCTGCACAGTTTCAAAACCTGCAATTCTATGCAGACTTGTCCCAACATACTCTGCAGAAAAGGAGAAACTTGAATACCATCACAAAAGTGCTCAGGAATCACAACATCCCTTACAGATGGGGTTACCCCACAAAGATCACCATCACAAAGCATGACAAGTCTTTTACAGTGGATAGCCTAGAGAGAGGCATCTCTCTGCTCAGAGAATGGAAGATACTCCCAGAAAATGACGAGATAGATGGGCACAAAACCAACCGTCGCACCCTGAATCCTGAGTGGACACCTGTAACCCATAGGAACACTAAGTCGCATCTTTGAATGGACTTCCTAACATGGGGTCCCTAAAATCCCTGACAAGGGATCCGGAGTACCCACTCCTTAGGCCGGAACTTTTACCCCAACTTATTGGAGCAAAAGTTAGCTCCACGTAAAGTTTGCTCTTTAGTTCCCTGACGGGGACCTAAACTCTCTGTCAATTATGACATTGATAGAAGGAAAAGTTGAGCTACCTCACGTGCTCGAACACGTTCACTTGACTGTTCTTTTTTTGGCTATGTCGTTTTATTTTTTTGCTTTTCTTGCTTTCTTTTTCTTTTTCTTTTTTTTTGATTTCAAAGTGCACAGCTCTCCATCAAGCGGCAAGGATCTGCCCCTGAGACCATCTCTGCATAGAAAATCCAGAGCCTCAACCATCCAAAATCTGAAAACCATCGCACCAGACAATAGTGACCATGGACCCAACGTGAGTACAGATATTTTTTTCCGAACACCACACACCCTGTATCACCTAGAGGGGGAAACCCTCCCTCTATGTACATCCACCAGCTCATACTACCTAGCTGTCACCAAATATCACCACTATGGCCATACGTTTTCTCTCTATTAATACCAAGGGGCTGAACCACCCCGTAAAAAGGAAGTCCCTATGGAATGAAGCACTAAGCAACAAAACTGATATTGTTTGCGCACAAGAGACACACTTTTGCAAAACGTCTGCCCCTAAATGCGCCCACAAGAATTTCCCTCATGTTTTTTTTGCAAACGCGGATAAGAAGGCAAATGGGACAATGATAGCTATCAGAGACACGGTGGCGTTCATGCTCCACACCAAACTCATAGACCCCCTAGGTCGATACATCATTTTAATCTGTGATATCAACCAAACTATGTATACTATCGTCAACATCTATGCCCCCAACAAGCATCAGTTACGTTTTTTCAACAAGATTATGAAAAAAGTCAATACTGTCAAGAAGGGGATGCTTATTATCTGTGGGGACTTCAATATTGTCCCTGACCCCTACATAGACTCAACTACTAAAGCGAAGCGCCAAGTTCAATCCCTTCAGGACACCATTAATAAAGAGGACCTATATGACGTGTGGAGATGTCACCACCCAGGAGAAAGGGACTTTTCTTTCTTTTCTGCCCCTCACCACACGTACACAAGAATAGACCTGTTCCTCACTGACCAACGTACACTATCTAAGGCAATCTCCTCAACCATCAACTCTATCACCTGGTCGGACCACGCGTCCATCACTCTCCACATTAGGGACTCTTCCATGGTGGACACAATCCCACTCTGGAGAATGAACTCCTTTCTTTTACAGCAACCGGACACAAAAAAAGTCATTGAAGATCACCTCTCTGAATTTTTTACAATTAATGGTCCATCTATGCAAAATAAATTTACCCTATGGAATGCCCATAAAGCATTCATAAGGGGGATCTTTATTCAGTTGGGGGCTAGGGCGAAGAGGCGAAGGCAAAACAAATTGAAAGAGATCACTGAAAACATAAAAAAACTAGAAGCTGACAACAAAGCACTAACCTCCAATACACTTTCAAAACAACTGAGCCAATTGCGGCATGATCTCAAACTCCTACTGATGGAGGACTTTGAGAGAACCTCCAAAAAGCTCAAAATGACATACTACTCTCACGGGAACAGAGCTGGCAAGCTTCTAGCCCACCAAATAAAAGGACATAGAGGGAAAACCAAAATCCCCTATATCCTACATTCCACAAACCACACGAAAATGCATCATCCACAGGATATAGCGGATGCCTTTAGTAACTACTACGGCACCCTCTATAACCTTAAAGATGATAGAGAAACGCCCCAACCCACCCCCAAATTAATAGAGGACTTCCTACAGCAGATCTCGTTACCAAAACTCTCTCCTCATCAATTAGAATGCTTGAACGCCCCGTTCACAGCAGAGGAAATCCACGATGTTATAGGCTCTATTCCAATCAACAAATCCCCAGGCCCTGATGGCTTCATAGGGGAATATTACCAGACATTTAAAACCATTCTTACCCCCCACCTATCTGATATCTTCAATGCAGCTGCCGCCTCTTCCTCCTTCCCCCCTGAGATGTTGAAAGCTATTATTGTCACCATACCCAAGCCAGGGAAGGCTCCAGACAGCCCCGCTAATTTCCGTCCCATCTCGTTGTTAAACGCAGACTTAAAAATATATGCGAAACTACTGGCCAAACGAATGATTGACTTAATGCCCCAACTGATTCATCCTGACCAAACAGGTTTCACTAAAGGCCGCCAAACCTCTGACGCCACCAGGAGATTGACCAACATCATCCATTTGACTGAGTCCCGTCGGAGGCCTTCTCTGCTACTAGCTTTGGATGCGGAGAAGGCCTTCGACAGGGTCCACTGGGGATACCTCCTTGGGGTGTTGGAGAAATTTGGGTTCTCAGGACCCATTCTGGCATCAATTATGGCTCTGTACTCAGAACCCTCAGCCCAAGTCTACACAGCAGGTGTACTGTCAACTCCCTTTAAAATTACTAACGGCACCCGACAGGGTTGTCCACTATCCCCCCTGATTTTTAACTTAATTTTAGAACCATTAGCAACCCTCATTAGAACACACCAGCACATTACAGGAATCTCATCCCATGGCTCTGAACATGTCATCAGCTTATTTGCAGATGACATCATTATGATGCTCACTAACCCCGAGAAATCCCTGGCTTCGGTATATGACGTATTACAAAGGTTTAATAGAGTCTCTTATTACAAGGTCAATGAAAGTAAATCTCATATACTCGGTATAGGTATAAGCACCCAACTACAGAACTCTCTCAGTTCACGGTTTCCATTTGTCTGGAGTAAAGAAGGTATTAAATACCTAGGTATCACACTAACGGCATCCACAGGTAAGCTATACAAGGCTAATTACATGTCTTTCCTAAATGCCCTCCCGACGAAATTACAAACCATTGCAAAAACAGAGCTCCTATGGTCAGGGCGCTTAGCAGCATTCAAAATGACAATCTTGCCCCAACTAATCTATATATTTAGGACCCTCCCCATTCCGGTTCCTAACATTTTCTTCTCCAAAATTCAATCGCAGATCAATAAGTTTTTGTGGTTGGGGAAAAAAGCAAGATGGGCCTTCCAAAATTCAATAGCAGCTAGAACGGCGGGTGGAGTGGGCAACATACTGGTTAAAGACTATTACACGGCTTCTATACTGTCTCAACTCCGCATATGGTTCCCCAACTCTCCTACCCCTAGATGGAAGGAACTAGAAGAAGGTCAAATTACTAACACCAACCTCTATAATCAATTAATGGCATCCTCGTTCGGCTACAGAGCCACTACCCCTTTAGCACCCACAATTAGAGCATCCCTGCAAGCTTGGGAAACTTTGTTGAAGCAGCCGTTCACAACATCCCCTGCTTCTTCACTCCCAATTCCTATCACATGCCTTTCAGGGATTATCCCTGACCTACACATAACACACTGGAACGACCAGGGAATACATAACATATCAGACCTTATGATCGGCCCAGCAGTGAAAACATTCAGATCCCTACAACTAGAGTTTGGTCTGAGCGACTCAGAACAGTACAAATACATCCAAATAAAACATTTCCTCCGATATAATACTAGAACCTCCATCCAGTTACCATGGAAGGTGGTACTGTTCTTCACCAAACCCGTACCTAACACTAAAGGGATATCATTATTTTATAATACCCTCAACAACAAACTAATATTTGTTAAGAACCCCAACATTATAGCTTGGGAGCGAGATCTACACACATCCTACACTATCGAACAATGGCAGGCCGCCTTAAAAGCAACCTTCTCTGCTACCAAATCTATAAATTTATGGGAGCTACACCAAAAGCTCTTACTACGCTGGTACCTAACTCCACATAAAACTTCTAAATTTAATAATCAAGCCTCACCAATATGCTGGAGGAATTGCAAATGTTTAGGCACCCTTCTCCACACTTTCTGGGACTGCCCCAAGCTCCTCCATCTATGGGATGAGATTTTTAAACTACTCAGTCTCATACTACAATGCCCTATTCCTAAAACCCCAGGCTTAGCTGTTCTATCCTTAGGCATTGAAGCATTACCTAAAACTACTAGGAACATAGTCTCTCACGTCCTACTCAGCACCAGATTGGTGATAGCCAGACACTGGAGGACCCCTGACCCTCCCCTACTGAAAGAAATAATAATGACCACAAACACGCATGCCATATACGAAACTATGTTTGCCTCTTCCCTGGGTAAATTCCAGGACTCACAAGCTCTTTGGAAACCGTGGACTGATTGGATATCCAAGAATGGATCTCAATATTACTAACTTAGTCTCTTATATAATGAGATACTATGCACTAGTTTGTTTTCCTTACTCTCTTCCTATTTAAGCTCTCTGTTTTTTTTCTTTTTTTTTTTTTTCTCTTTTTCTTTTTCTCTCCTTCCCCTTCTTTGTCTACCTTTTATTTGCCTTCTTATTCATGCCTCAGTAAAAGAGAATATACTTGCACCACACCTGTTGCTTGCGGTAGATGAGTGCTGGATCTCCCCTCCTAAAGTACAGTTTGATCCCAATTGGGGTACTGAGGGGAGACACACCTTCTCTGCGGTAGGCCTCAAAGACAACTTGCTCAAACCACTTGCGATTACATCAAAGCACACTGCTTGTCATGACTTTTAGCATATATGTTTCCTCTTGCCTTGGAACGCCAGCAAACTAGCAGCTACATATAGGCATGTAACCCTCATGTTCAAATGTATTCTCATGTTCTGTTACGTATTGTACCCTGTTATGGTACCTCTGTATTTCATATGAAAAATTTAATAAAAACTATTGAAACAAAAAAAACACAGGCAGAGGAAGTGATGTCACACTCGGCGCGTCGGTCAGAAAGACCGGAACGCCAAGGAGTGAACACGTACAGGTTAGTGCACCAACAGTACACTGACACCAGTACACATAGGCACACAAATAGCCCCCTGTCACCCCCAGATCACCCCCCAGATCACCCCCTGCCCCCCCAGTCACAGTGTCACTAATTGCAGTGATAATTTATTTACTGATCACTGCATTTAGTGTCAGTGTGACTGAAATAACTGTCAGGGCAGTTAGTTTTAGGTCCAAGGTAGCCCCCTACCCCCCCCTAATAAAGGTTTAACCCCTTGATTGCCCCCCAGGTAACCCTTTAACCCCCTTTTGCCAGTGTCACTAAGCGATTGTTTTTCTGATCGCTGCATTAGTGTCACTGGTGCCGCTAGGTAGCCAGTTTTTTTTTTAGGTTAACCGCCATGTTTATATAGGTTCATAAATAGGTTTATAGGTCAGGTACCCCCATATTACAACCTAAATAAAGGTTTTAACCCCTGATTGCCCCTAGAGTTAACCCTTTCACCAGTGATCACCGTATAAGTGTCACTGGTGACGCTGGTTAGCCAGTTAGTTATTTTGTTATTTAGGCTCCCCGTCAGGTTTTTATATAGCGTCAGGTACCCCCATATATTGCCTAATAAAGGTTTTAACCCCGTGTTTGCCCCTAGTTAACCCTTTCACCCCCTTTTGCCAGTGTCACTAAGCGATCGTTTTTCTGATCGCTGCATTAGTGTCACTGGTGCCGCTAGGTAGCCAGTTTTTTTTTAGGTTAACCGCCAGGTTTATATAGGTTTATAAATAGGTTTATAGGTCAGGTACCCCCATATTACAACCTAAATAAAGGTTTTAACCCCTTGATTGCCCCTAGAGTTAACTCTTTCACCAGTGATCACCGTATAAGTGTCACTGGTGACGCTGGTTAGCCAGTTAGTTATTTTGTTATTTAGGTTCCCCGTCAGGTTTTTATATAGCGTCAGGTACCCCCATATATTACTTAATAAAGGTTTTAACCCCCTGATTGCCCCTAGTTAACCCTTTCACCAGTGATCACCGTATAACTGTTACGGGTGACGCTGGTTAGATAGTTTGTTTTTTATACTGTCAGGGCACCCGCCATTTAGTACCCAATAACGGTTTAACCCCCTGATCGCCCGGCGGGTGATATCAATTAGGTTTTAGGGTCAAATAAGGTCTGCGTCGCCCCAGGTTAGTGCCAGTACCGCAAACACCCACACGCAAAGCATACACCTCCCTTAGTGGTATAGTATCTGAACAGATCAATATCTGATCTGATCAGATCTATACTAGCGTCCCAGCAGTTTAGGGTTCCAAAAAACGCATTGTTAGCGGGATCAGTCCAGATACCTGCTAGCACCTGCGTTTTCCCCCTCCGCCCAGCCCAGCCCAGCCCACCCAAGTGCAGTATCGATCGATCACTGTCACTTACAAAACACTAAGCACACATAACTGCAGCGTTCGCAGAGTCAGGCCTGATCCCTGCGATCGATAACATTTTTTTTGTGGTAGCGTTTTGATTCAGTCGCTAACAGTCAGGAGCTTTTTTACCTGTAAATCTCAAAAAAATAAAAAAATAGTTGTCGTTTTATTGTTCTCTCTCTCTCTCTCTCTCTTCTCTCTCTATTGTTGCTCTTTTTTTACTCCATTCTATTCTGCAATGTTTTATTATGTTTTATCATGCTTGCTTTTCAGGTATGTAATTTTGTTTACTGTGTTTTAGTGTTAACCATTTTTTTGTTTTCAGGTGCGCCATTCAGTTGCAGTGTGGATTTATTTATCTTGACAGCAACAGCGTTTGCTCCCACGATACATAAAGCCGCGACTCCAACGCTGTAGGAGGTGATTTCACCACCACAGTTAAAAAAAAGAGCATATATGCCGAAGCATGGGGGCAGCAGGGGCGGAGGAGCGATTGGCTCCTAATGCCGCGTACATACGGTCGAAATTCCGACGGAGCCTTGCCCCGTGGAAAAGTGCGACCGTGTGTACATGGCATAACTTTTGTGGGAGGATGCCCCCATGCTTCGGCATATATAAATGGTGCATGTATGCCCATCATTAGAAGTGGGTGGATGAAGGGAGGTATTCTAATGGTGGGCATACCCACCAATCAATCTCTTTTTTTTCGTTCAGCCAAGAGGCTGCATGAAAAAAAAAGATTACAATATATGTCCAGTATGTTGCTGGATTTTGAATGGTTATACCAGAATGATGCCTGCAGGTTTAGGTATCATCTTGGTATCATTCTTTTCAGCCAGTGATCGGCTTTCATGTAAAAGCAATTCTAGCGGGTAATTAGCCTCTAGACTGTAGACAAGCAGTGGGAGGGAATGTCCCCCCTCCCGGATATAAACCGCGCCATTGGGAAATTGGGAAAGCGTTTTATCACACCGATCTTGGTGTGGTCAGATGCTTTGAGGGCAGAGGAAAGATCGAGGGTCTAATAGACCCCAATTTTTTCAAAAAAAAGAGTACCTGTCACTGCCTATTGCTATCATAGGGGATATTTACATTCCCTGAGATAACAATAAAAATGATAACAAAGAAAAAAAATGGAAGGAACAGTTTAAAAATAAAATAAAAAAGCTAAATAAATAAAAAAAAAATAAAAAAAAATAAAAAAGCACCCCTGCCCCCCCTTCTCTTGCGCAAAGGCGAACACAAGCGTTGGTCTGGCGTCATATGTAAACAGCAATTGCACCATGCATGTGAGGTATCACCGCAAAGGTCAGATCGAGGGCAGTAATTTTAGCAGTAGACCTCCTCCGTGAATCAAATGTGGTATCATGTAAAGGCTTTTAAAGGCTTTTAAAAATGTATGTAGTTTGTCGCCACTGCGTGTTTGTGCGCAATTTCAAAGCATGTCGTGTTTGGTATCCCTGTACTCGGCCTAAGATCATATTTTTTATTTCATCAAAAATTTGAGCAATGTAGTGTGTTTTAGTGCATTAAAATAAAAAAAGTGTATTTTTTCCACAAAAAATGCGTTTGAAAAATCGCTGCGCAAATACTGTGTGGAAAAAAAAAATGCAACACCCACCATTTTAATCTGTAGGGCCTTTGCTTTAACAATATATATAATTTTTGGGTGTGCAACGTAATTTTCTTGCAAAAAAAAAAAATGTTTTCATGTAAACAAAAAGTGTCAGAAAAGGCTTTGTCTACAAGTGGTTAGAAGAGTGGGTGACGTGTGACATAGGCTTCTAAATGTTGTGCATAAAATGCCAGGACAGTTCAAACCCCCCCCCCCCCCAAATGACCCCATTTTGGAAAGTAGACACCCCAAGCTATTTGCTGAGAGCAATGTTGAGCCCATTAAATTTTTTTTTTTTTTTTTGTCCCAAGAGATTGAATAATGAAAAAAAAAATATATATATTTTTTTTTACAAAAAGTTGTCACTAAATGATATATTGCTCAAACATGTCATGGGCATATGTGGAAATACACCCCAAAATACATTCTGTTGCTTCTCCTGAGTACGGGAATACCACATGTGTGGGACCTTTTGGGAGCCTAGCTGCGTACGGGACCCCAAAAACCAATCACCGCCTTCAAGATTTCTAAGGGTGTAATTTTTTTATTTCACTTCTCACTGCCAATCACAGTTTCGGAGGCCATGGAATGCCCAGATGGCATAAAACCCCCCAAAATGACCCCATTTTGGAAAGTAGACACCCAAGCTATTTGCTGAGAGGTATGGTGAGTATTTTGCAGATCTCGCTTTTTGTCACAAAGTTTTGAAAATTGAAAAAAAGAAAAAAAAAATTTTTTTTTCTTTACTTTCTTAATTTTCAAAAACAAATGAGAGCTGTAAAATACTCACCATGCCTCTCAACAAATAGCTTGGGGTGTCTACTTTCCAAAATGGGGTCATTTGGGGGGGTTTTGTGCTATTTTGGCATTTTATGGCCTTCGAAACTGTGATAGGTAGTGAGGAGTGAAATCAAAAATTTGCCCCCTTAGAAATCCTGAAGGCGGTGCTTGGTTTTCGGGGCCCCGTACGCGGCTAGGCTCCCAAAAAGTCCCAAACATGTGGTATCCCCATACTCTGGAGAAGCAGCAAAATGTATTTTGGGGTGCAATTCCACATATAACTATGGCATGTGTGAGCAATATATCATTTAGTGACAACTTTTTGAAATTTTATTTTTTTTTTTGTCTTTATTCAATCACTTGGGACTAAAAAAAAAAAAATATTCAATGGGCTCAACATGCCACTCAGCAAATAGCTTGGGATGTCTACTTTCCAAAATGGGGTCATTTGGGGGGGTTTTGTACTTCTCTGCCATTTTAGCACCTCAAGAAATGAGATAGGCAGTCATAAATTAAAAGCGGTGTAAATTCCAGAAAATGTACTCTAGTTTGTAGACGCTATAACTTTTGCGCAAACCAATAAATATACGCTTATTGGCATTTTTTTTTACTAAAGACATGTGGCTGAATACATTTTGGCCCAAATGTTTGACTAAAATTGAGTTTATTAGATTTTTCTTATAACAAAAAGTAGAAAATATCATTTTTTTTCAAAATTTTCGGTCTTTTTCCGTTTATATCGCAAGAAATAAAAAGCACAGAGGCAATCAAATACCATCAAAAGAAAGCTCTATTTGTGGGAAGAAAAGGACGCAAATTTCGTTTGGTTACAACATTGCATGACCGCGCAATTACCAGTTAAAGCAGTGCAGTGCGAAATTGAAAAAAGACCTCTGGTCCTTAAGCTGACAATTGGTCCGGGGCTAAAGTGGTTAAGGGGGAATTTTTTCCCATTTTCCAGTACTATTTGGGATATGGGCCCACCCTATTGCTCAACCTTAGCTCAACATTTTCTTCTGTACTTCTGTTTGTAAGCAAACAGGTGGGAACTCTCGTCGCCTATACCAGACCTGTATCCTAGATAAGAAACCAGTTCAACCTTGTCTATCACTTCCTAACCTTACACTTCTTCCTGTCCTGGGCTGAAATACAAAGCTCCTTTGACAGAACACTATAAACATCTTCAGATAAAACATTTGATTATCAGGAATTAAAAAAAAAAACTTTTATCACATTTGTCTTTGAACATACTGTATATGGCTCTACAACCCCTGCTCTCCACACATAACAGCTATATTATATTCATCTCTCTCTCTCTCTATATATATATATATATGTCTTCCCTACGTCCTACATTTTATATGGTCATTTTGTAACAAGACTAACATGACCCCAACACCTGTGAAGAGTGGAAAGAAATTTGGTCCAAGTGTTTATTCAACACTAAAACAATGGAATCTTACTGACATGGCACTGGGTCCCAGTCGGAATAGCAAAATTTAAACCAGCATAAACGGACAGCCTTAGAGACTCTGGACATAGGGGCAGTGTACTACACAGGTGGGTGCCCTGCCTCAAATTTATACTATTTTGGTCAAGAATTTTCAGTCTATTATATCCACTAGTGGACCACCCACCATACATATACTGTGGCAGGGTGGCTGCTCTGTGCCTGATCACATACCTAGTACATGATCAGACACTTCCGGATCTGGGGCATGCGCCACCAGCAACCCACTCCCGCTGGGTTAACACCAGCGGGAGCGCAGCAGCGGGTACCGCGGACTCGATGTCTGCCAGCACCTGCTGGTTACACAGTACACAGGCAGAACACCAATCTATGTAAACAAGGCAGATTGCCATTCTGGAAAAAGGGAAGATATTGATCCTGTGAAAAAGAAACGAATTTGGGACTTTAGATGAGGCCTCTGAAATGGGAATCAGAGGTACCTCCATCCCGGCTTTTGTGCAGCAAAAAAAGAGAGAAGGGGTTTGGGACTTTGAGTGAAGCATGCAGCTGGAGAGCAAGGAGGCACTGAGGGTTATTAAAAATACATTTTATTCCATGAATACAACATACAATACATCATTGGCACAGAAATACATTGTGACCTGCAAGCCATCTAGTTGAGTTGCGTAATTTATAATATGCAGTATAAATACGTAAACATTAGATACAATTTTATATAACATCCCATACATTAGTGATAAAATAGTCACTGACTGTAAACATAAGGTAGCAGCATTGTTAGCTCAAACAACTGGATGTATAACCATAATTGTAGCATCTATAGCTCAACGCGTTTCGTGACTAGCTGTCACTCATCAGGAGAAGACGCAGTAGGGATGTCTAAAAAATTGAAAGGTAAACAGTGAGTAAACTGAACACCAAAAGACGGGGAGGGGGAATGATGAAACATTCACCCATACTTACAGGTCAACAATGAACATGGAGTGCGGCGGTGGATGCCAAGGCAGAGCTGCGGACAATTGTCTCCCACTGGAGCAGAGGCGGCAAAAATCATGGCAAAGCAACGGGAAATCCTGAAGGGTAACGTGTGGCTGGGGGAGTGGATCCCACCAAAATCCATGTATGTGCATAGTTTGTGAATGGAAACATCTGTGAATGAATATAGAAGTGTGTATGAATATATAAGCAGTATGTGAAGATATTATTATATTGCTGGTGAGGCAGTAATCCAAATCTAATGTAAGAAAGTGATAGGAAATGTGGGAAGTGATCATGAATATGGGATGGGATGTGCAAAAAACATGAGAAAAACACACTATAAAGAAAAGACCAATATTATTGATGTGCCTGGACTTAGATGGGATGAGTGAAAGGATGAATGGAGATAAAGAACTACAAAGACAAAAAAATAATAAATAAATAAAAAAAGGCATGGATGAAAGGTAAAAATTACCTCTTAGGTGGATGTGCATATATATGAAATGGCCGTGCATGCTGACCCAGAGAGCACCAGCCCAAACAGAAAGTGCCCATTCAAACAGTTCGAGTATAGATACTCCACTGCAGCCATTGTTTGCCACCAACGTCACGCCGGCACATATGGAAGAGAGGGAAGGCGTCAACCCGAGCGATATTGATCCTGTGTTCCTGCAAAGCAGTTTTTTGCTTTCCCCTAGTCAAATCACCTCCCACACAGTGAGTAAGCACAGGCTAGGCACACAGTTAACCCTTTGATTGCCCCTGATGTTAACCCCTTCCCAGCCAATGTCATTAGTACAGTGACAGTGCATATTTTTTAGCACTGATCACTGTATTACCGTCACTGGTCCCCAAAAAGTGTCAAAAGTGTCAGTTAAGTGTCTGATTTGTCCCTCGCAATATCGAAGTCCCGCTCTAAGTCGCTGATCGCCGTCATTTCTAGTAAAAAAAATAAATTAATAAAAATATCCCATAGTTTATAGATACTATAACTTTTGAGCAAGCCCATCAATATATGCTTATTGGGATTTTTTCTACCAACAATATGTAGCAGAATACATATTGGTCTAAATTAATGAAGAAATTCGATTTTTTTAAAAAATTTTATTGGGTATGATTGATAGCAGAAAGTAAAAAATATTTTTTTTTTTTTTCAAAATTGTCAGACCGTGCAATTGTCAGTTAAAGTAACGCAGTGCCATATCGCAAAAAATGGCCTGGTCATGAAGGGGGGTAAATCTTCCAGGGGTCAAGTGGATATACACTCTTTTATATCACAATCTAAAAATACCCCTGGGTAGCCCACCTTTACATACCATACTTGAGCAAAACAAGACCCAACACAAACTGGTCACCTTCCTCTTTCTTGCAGCCAAACACAGCATGCCCAAAGCCTGGATAAGTAGATTATATCTTAAAGAGGTGAAGGATTGTATGAATATATTCTTAATGAATTAACCAGCATCCCTAATGATTCTCAGCCCAAATTCTTTAAAATCTGGGTACACCAGATACAATATAATTTGCCCACTTTGAAAACAAACTATCTGCTAACATCTTTCAAGCCCCCAGTGGAAATCTCTACCCACAAATTGCTGCTCTCCGCAAAACATTTATTTTTTATTTTTCTTAGGAATATGTTCCCCAGGGCAGTGCCCAGCCAGCCCCATGGCATTTATTTGGCAATCCCTTGCCTATTACCTAGCCCTAGAATATGGCCATTACTTTTTTTTAACATTTGGCTTCCATTGACTTGGAGTTCAGATTCAGCTATGCAAAAAGCAGGGACATGGATCCATGCCTTCCCCTAGTAAGAGCACCTCCCACAAAAAAAATAAAGGATAGGCAGACAGTTAACCCTTAGATCGCCCCTGACGTTAACCCCTGCCCGGTCAGTGTCATTAGTACAGTGACAGTGAAATTTTTTTAGCACTGATCACTGTACTAGTATCACTGGTCCTCAAAAAGTGTCAGTTAGTGTCTAGCTGTCTGCCACAATATTGCAGTCCCCCTATAAGTCATTGATCGCCGCCATTACTAGTAAAACAATTTTTTAAATATCCCATAGTTTGTAGGTGCCAAATCAATGAATATAAGCTTATTGGGATTTAGATTTTTTACCAGAAATATGTAGCAGAATACATATTGTCCTAAATTGATGAAGAAATTAGATATTTTTTTTATTGGATATGTGTTATAGCAGACAGTAAAAACGACTGGTTTATTGTTAAAATAAGAGATGGCTACTTACAACATGTATACATAAAAACAGCAGATCTGTAAAAACGGCGTTACAGGCGCCTCTTTGTGTCACTTACGAGGCAACCGGAAGTGACACAAAGAGGCGCCTGTAACGCCGTTTTTACAGATCTGCTGTTTTTATGTATACATGTTGTAAGTAGCCATCTCTTATTTTAACAATAAACCAGTCTTAATTCACTGCACTATGGGATATTCCTGTTTATTCCTCACCTATATATGCTGTGAATAAACGGCCGAACGGACCAATTGGAAGCCAGGATAGGAATACAGCACTCTGAGGGATACCCTCTGCTGTCACGATACCCAGGAAGGCCCTGTAATACACAGATCTCAGTGGCGTTTTGTTACCCACTTGGAGGTAAGAGCATAGAGAGCACTGAGTGGGGCACACGAAAATCGCACAGCGGATGTTGTTTGAAGAGCCTGCTTGTCACATCGCTGCACATCAGCACTTTTTTTAAATTGTATTTTTATTAAATTTTTGAAGAAAAAGAATACAAACAGAAAACAGAAAATAGATGTCAAACATGTAGTGCATCTTATAATATTAATTGAAAAGGTATACATACAATTTCCCAGTCGGAGCTGGCCACTCACATGGTCAGTTTCCCCCTGGAGTTCCTGCACACCAGCCATTCCTGTGCTTGGTGTTGCACGACTTACAGCATCGGGTAAGTGCCACTCTTTCCTCACATCCAATCTATCCCACTACCTTGGTCCATACCTCACATCCTTTCTAACAATGTCACTGCCTACAGGTTTCTTTCCCCACACTCACACACACACACCCCAATCAACATTTCACATCACCTCCATCACACCCCTTACACTCACCTCACTTTATGCCAGATACAATTTATACATTTTTCGTTCATATTTTTTGTTCTATATACTTGAGTACCAGTAGTTTATACAACCCTACTATATTCCTTTATGCACCCTACATGATTACTCTATTACCTACTCAATACTATTTATATCTCTGCAGCTACATGATTTATGCAGTTAAATTATTTCGATAGCCCACTACATATATCCATTATTAATATCTAGCTCCAAACCTTATTATAATTTTTCACACATTCACTCATTCCCTCACCATTTTCTTCACTTATTTTTTACACTTATTTTTATCTTTTTTCTTCTTTTTCACTATAGACACTTTATTTGCTGTCATCATACCCAATTCGTTTGACACAAGGAGTTTCCTCTCACACTGTGGCACTCTCCATTCCAACCGATGCTGTCTGCATACGCCGCCTCAGCTTCCGTGGGGGTGATACATATGCCCCCGCCTCACCATGTGCCTGCCAATGCCTGCTGTGCCTGCCCTGGTTGGTAGATATACTTGACCCAATTTTTTCATTGACCAATTACTTTTTTTCCCCCTCTATAACGGAGTGCGGTACATCATTACTCTTTCACCTCTTGAAGGTATTTGTCGCATCTGCTCCTGATGAGTGGAGACACATCCACGAAACGCGTCGAGCTATAATAGATGCTACAGCGACTCTCCTAGGATTTTTACCACTTGTATACTTCTTTTGACTCCATATAACAGATATCAGTCTATGTCATTTTGAGTTACTATGGCTACTTCCTTGCTTTACACACTCTGTATTTAACCATGCATGTATTTTGGATTTATGCGATTTTATACATGTTCATGTTAGTATTATGTATACACTCTGTGCCAAATAGATGTACATATTTGTGTATACAATGACTATCTTTTGTCTTCATCAACTTATGACTGAATAAATATATTTTTATTATATATATGTATTTTCTTGTGCGCACCCCAGCCACTTCATTTAAAGTCCCACCCTCCTGTTTCTATAACGGTATATAACAGATGTTGAAACTGTAGATATATTGCTACAATGCTACAAAATTCGCAAGAGCAATATAATTCAACTGTATAGACCAGAGAGGGTGGAAAGGGGGGAGGGAGGGACCCAGGGAGCATGCGGCATAAACAAAAACAATATTTCACATAAAAGGAAATGTTGCTCTCTGGATCTAGTGTCAGTGGGGTCCCCAGGGCATCCAAACTGAGGAACCAGGACGCCTCGGGGGATCCCACCTGGGGGGGGGGGGAGAGGGAAGAAAAGGAGGGAGCACCATGGAATCAATAAAAGCTGGAAATACTAAAAATAATAATAAAAATAATTAAAAAAAACATAAAATTTAGCACCCATCAGCACTTTTTGCACGTTTATATATGAACTTATATATGGACAATACTATTTTGATTTATTAAGAACCACATGTATACACCACCAGGTGTTTACTAAGGACTACCTCACACAATTAAGTGTTTTATCAGCAACATTTTGCACAGCAATTCATCATTAGGATTGTTTACATTATATTTCTCACTATTTATTTGCATATATGCTTGCACAGTTCTACTTTTTGTATAGGAATAAAGCAGTTAGCACCGTTTGCACAGCATTTGTTTAGTATATGCACATTTGCACTTTATTATTTTTACTAATTTTGATTGCATAAATAGTATACAGGTACTTGTTCACTGTATTACTATAGGGTATATAAGTTGCGCTGACCATTATTTTTTAAATATTCCCATTTGAGTGCATTGTATACACTGTAGGTCAAGCAGCAATTTATTTAATATACCACACATAGATACTTTTCACTTTGATAGTGCGAGGGAACTACACTTTTTTTTATATATCCAGAGGTGATCAAATACCACCAGAAAGAAAGCTCTATTTGTGTGAAAAAAAAGAACATCAATTTTATTTGAGTACATCATCGCACGACAATTGACAGTTATGCCCCGTACACACGGTCGGATTTTCCGACGGAAAATGTCCTATCGGACCATGTTGTCGGAAATTCTGACCGTGTGTGGGCTCCATCGCACTTTTTCCGTCGGAATTTCCGACGGAAAAAGTTTGAGATCCTGCTCTCAAATTTTCCGACAACAAAGTCCTATCGGACTTTTTCCGATCGTGTGTAGCGAATTCTGACAGACAAAGTGCCACGCATGCTCAGATCACATTACAAGACCAAAGCTATTGGCTACTAGCTACTAGCCTCCACGTAGTCCCGTCGTATGCAACAAACGTCACCACGTTTAGAATGATTGGATTTTCCAACAACTTTGTCCGACTGTGTGTATGCAACACCAGTGTCGGACAAAATCCGTCGGAAAAAATCAGACGGATTTTGTGGTCGGAATTTCCGACCGTGTGTACGGGGCATTGAAGTAACGCAGTGCCATATCACAAAAAAATGGCCTGGTCAGGAAGGGGGTAAATCTTCCGGACAGTGGTGGCCCCTCCATTAGGGGAGCATGGGCACCGCCCCCCCCCCTATCCAAGCTTCTGGGCCCCGGATTCCAATGTTTTTTTTTTTAAGCATAATAGGTTTTAAAAAAGGGTGGGCTCGGGGGCGCAGAGCACTGCGCCCTGTGCCCACCCAGTTGTGTGACAATAGTAAATGATTATTCACTATTGTCACACTGATCCTCCTCGCAGCCAATCAAGAAGCGGGTCTTGAGGGGAAAGAAGCACGGCGGAAGATGCCGTGATGCAGAGGAGGACGAGACGCTTTGGAAGCTGCCACCCGCCGATTGTAGAAGCGATGCCCACCCACGACATAGATGGGGTAAGTGCAGGACTGGATGACCGACTGACATCCGACAGCATGGGGTGGGGGCTATTGCCATTGGCCGACCGACTGAGGGGGGGGGGGGTGGTTGTTTGCCACCCCCCCAAAAAAAACACTAGCCGCCACTGCTTCTGGAGGTCAAGTAGTTAAAGAGTTTCTAGGTAAAAAAATGAAAGCCGAACTCTAGACGGAGAGCTATATATACAGATGAAAGACATACTGTATACAGGAGAGTATGCTTCAGATCAGTAACATTTACAGGTCTTGTCCCTCTCCCAGCTTGTTACTGGATAGTGCGAGAAGAAGTAGCAGATTAATGAGATTATTTCTCTGTGACTCTGATTTCCCCTCTTATCAGCATGCCTCTCATTGCAGCACAAATGATTGGTTCCTTGTGCTGATTCTTCCTCTCCCAGTTTAAGCTCTGCTGTACAAGGACTACAAAACTGGTGTCAAGTCAAACTCAGATTCTCAAAAAAGGCCCATTTGTACTTCTGCATGCATGATATCATATATTAGCTTGTGCTGCGTTAAGGCAGCCAATTCATTTTGAAAGGGTTAGTAGTATACCTCAATACAGGAAAAACAGCAGCATTTTCGACAATTCAATGGACCACAACGTACAGTATGTTTGTTGTGGTCTGCTGTAGTGCAAGTGCTTTGGCTGCTACTGTATATGTGCTTTGTGCTGTTGCTCTAAATAAATGGCATTTTAATGCCTGTTACCACAATGCACAAATGTGAAGCCAGTCTAGATTGGTGGCTCCCAAGAGAGCCTTTGGTTTTGAAGAAGCATTGACCAGCATGTTGGTATGATGGTATGTTTTCAGCAAACAAATGGCTGAAATTAAATTGTTCAGTAATAGGACATTCATTTTCTTAACTGCGATATACCTTATATCTGTAAACCTGATTATATAATGTATTACTGTATGTAATGTACTATACGACAAGTGGTGATTATGGTTTGAGGTATTGCACGCAGTACTAGTGTCATATATTGAATCCTCTTAAGCAATAACAATTTATAAAACTCGCCTTCACCTCTGTTTGCAAGGCAGAGCATGCATAACACAGATAGAAATACTGTATATACAGCATTTATATATATATATATATATATATATATTTGTTGAATAATAAATATATGAGGTACACATTACAGTACTTGCATTACACACTTGAATTAAGCGTCTGGTTATTTTTATAAGCTTTTTTTTTGCTTTTATACAGGCGTTTTCTGAGTCAGGTTATTTTTATAGGCTTTTTTTTTTAGCTTTTGTACAGGCATTTTTTATTTTCATTTATTTTTAGCCAATAGAAAGCTGGTTACTAGGGGAAAAAACCCACAATAAGCGCACGTTCACATGGTTTTCTGGACATTCCCATTGAAGTCTATTGGGGTAAAAAAGGCCAGGCCTCAAGGGTTACTCGCCACCAGTTGCCCCACCCAACCCCCCCGCCCAAACACGCCCCGCCCCTAAACACGCCCTCATAAATTATCTCATTAAATGTCACTTAAATGTTTAATGCAGAATTAAGTTATAAAAATAAATAACAACAACTTTATCCGCGCCCACCAATGCAGCCTGCCTGTGCCCACCAATGCAGCCTGACTGTGCCCAATGCAAGCTGTGTCTGCCCACCAATGCAGCCTGCCTGTGCCCACCAATGCAACCTGCCTGTGCCCAATGCAAGCTGCGTGTGCCCACCAATGCAGCCTGTGCCCACCATCCACCATGCAGCCTGGTCTCACCATCCACCATGCAGCCTGTGGCCACCATGCAGCCTGTGTCCACCATGCACCCCTTGTCCACCATGCAGCCCGTGTCCACTATGCAGCCTGTGCCCACCATGCAGCCTGTGTCCACCATGCAGCCTGTGCCCACCATGCAGCTTGTGCCCACCATGCAGCCCATGCCCACCATGCAGCTTGTGCCCACCATGCAGCCTGTGTCCACCATGCAGCCTGTGTCCACCATGCAGCTTGTGCCCACCATGCAGCCATGCCCACCATGCAGCCCGTGTCCACCATGCAGCTAGTGCCCACCATGTAGCCCGTGTCCACCATGCAGCCCATGTCCACCATGCAGCTTGTGCCCACCTGTGCAGGGGAGGAGAGGAACAGGAGAGCCACCCCGGATGTTCACAGCGCAGCGCGGGGAACACAGTGATAACAGCTTTCATTTTAATTTCTGTGTTCCCGCCGCTCAACGTCATATTCAGCCCCGCCCCCTGCCAAGGGAACTTTGATTGATAGATCACCCGTCACCAGGATTGGACGTGTGATCTGTCTATCAAAGTCCCGGGACCAGGGGGCGGGGCTGTATATGACAGCGAGCGCCGGGGAACACAGAAATTAAAATGAAACCTGTTATCACTGTGTTCCCCGCGCTGCGCTGAGAACATCTGGGCGGCTCTCTCTCTCTTCCCCTCCACAATCTCTGGGAGAAGGACTCCCATTCCGCCCAGGCTCCCGCCCCCCCCCCCCCCGCTCAAGGCAGTCCTCACCAGCCCTCAAAATGCACTCGCAAAATGCGAGCAGGCAAGTGCAAATTTTGAGGGCTGCTGTAATAATAGAGATGTGAACAGGGAAAAGTTCGGCCTGCAAGACATTTGGTAAACCCAAGAAAAAATCTGCTAAACTGAGCACTGAAACATATTGAATTCAATAAGAGACAAAAGCCAGTATGCAAGGGCAGGGGTAGGTAGCTGTGCATTGCCATGGGGGAAATATATCAATTAAAAAAAAAAAAAGTTAAAAAAATATTATTCAGCTGGGATAGGGTCTTTTAATGTGACCTAAACAGCAACAATAAAAATACACAAATCCTTTAAATAACATACTTTGTGGGATTCCCTAAACCCGAACTTGATGTTATGGAATCAGTAAGATGTATGCTTTTAAAGGTAACTTTTTGGGGTTGATTTATCAAAGGCAATAGGGTGTTAACTTTACAAGGGAATTTACCCTTAACTTAGTGAAGGAGGTGAAGCTCTGCAGATTTTTATCATCCAATCATGTGCAAGCAAAAATGTTCCTTGCAGGTGACTGGGTATTCTTGGAAAAAGGGAATTTTCACCACATTCACTAAGCCATACCTCCCAACTTTTTGAGATGGGAATGAGGGACACCTATCAGCAAAAGTATGCAGGCATAGGACACACCCCTTGTCATGCCCCATTAAAGGAGAATTGTGCAAAAAAACAAGATTGGTTGAACCCCCAAGTGCTTTTTTTACCGCTACTATTCCTTTATAATGGCTTTTGGAATTTACAAATGCAGCAATTTACAAATCCGAGGAAAGGTTTAGCGCTGGGAAACACTTTTTTAAGATAAAAAGTGCATTTAGAATGAACGCTCTATGAGCAGGGTCCTCCCTTTTGTATTGAACTGTACTGTAATTGTGTTGTCCCCCTATACATTGTAAAGCGCTGCGTAAACTGTTGGCGCTATATAAATCGTGTATAATTTTAAATACAACTATATAGATCAGACCAAAATGAGGGACAAATGAGGAGGAATGGGGGACATTGCTCCAAATCAGGGACAGTCCCTCGAAATCAGGGACACTTGGGAGCTATGACTAAGCTAAGTGTAAATTAATTGCGAAGCGAACAGCCTATTTGCCTTTAGTAAATCAACCCCTCTGTGTTTACAAACAGCATCTGAGAATCTGTCATTTAGCATTGGAAACTTCAGTGCAGCTTCTTGTACTGGAATTTGTGCAAGTAAAACAATAAAGCAATAAAAGACTGTAGCAAGCCAACATTGTTCTTGCAAGAATAGCTCATGTGGGTAAAACAGTGATGAAACAGCAATTCATCCTCATCAAGGCAGAAGAGAAAAACACTGACAGCCAAGAAATTAGCATTTTTAGAAGCACAGATAAGCAATGGCAGTTTACATATTTCTGTCAAAACAAGTTTCCTTTCACATTTCTTTTACTGCGTTTCCCGAGGCTGTCTCTGTATATCGTTCCTGGTGCATACACTGTCAAACTGTTATGTAAAGGCTATAGTATAAAATAACAGTTTTCAGTATGAATAACTCTAATTATGTGTTTTGCATATAATGTATAAACTATATTAATAGCTTATTATTTAATCTAATAATAGATCAACCAGTAAAAAAGCAATATCAAACTTCCTTTACTTGCAGTTTTTCCTTTTTATTAGATGCCTTTCAAATCTTCCTTGTAGAACTTTTCCTTTGCTTTCATCACTGTTGTGAAATACCAAGACTGGAAAATTAGTTTCTTGTACATTTTAGAGAATTTTGCTAGAAGCTGCATTTTTTTTCTCTTTCAAAAACAACATACAGAAGAGCAAGTATAAAGTGGCAAGCTGTAATGAGAATTTGTAAAGTTTTAAGCCAAGTGGAGAATTTGACAAGATCAAATTGAAGGGAAAAAAAAAATCAGGTGAAAATCTGTACATAAGTTAAGGTTAAAGAGAACCAGTTACTATGTGGATATTTAAACATTGTCATCGTATATAACCTACATATCCATGCGGTAGATGGAAAGGGTGCGGTAAATTCTCTACATGTTTCGCCATACAATGGTTTCCTCAGGAGACATTTAATCAAGAACTGCATATATGATCACTAAGAATTAAAAACAATATATTTTAGATACACAATTGATAACAGGAAAGACAATATAAATTCAAAAGACAAAAAGCATGTACAAAAACAATATTATCATCAACCTCGAATATATATGGGCCTGCTTGCCAACTCCAAGTCTCAATTACCTGAATACTGATGAATTTCTAAAAATCCAATAACAAATTGGGCCCCCTAAATCAGAGGGGTAACTGGATAAGAACAATTGGTGAAGCCATAGAGGAAGTCATAATGATGCCTATAAGAAGCCCACCTAGGATGAAGGTTATATTATAAATGAATTATATCATAATAATCCTTGATCTCATTGATGCAGTAAATAATTGATTTAAAGACTAGAGACTATGGACTATGGGATTTGTAGTGTGCATAGAGCAGTTTACAGGATAACATGCACTGCTTTTTGCAAACAGAGGAGAGGGGGGAAAGCAGGAGTTTGCAGAGGATGTTACAGTGGGACATAAGGCCGCCACCTTTACAGTAGCGGAATTCACAAGACAGTCTGGGTTTTGAATCATGTGTCCAGGTTTCAGTCCACCTGAAACCCAGACACATTATTTAGACAGCATGCTTGCCAGTGCCACCAAAGTCTCAACCCCTCATATCTGTCCCTGGTCCAGACACCGCCCACACTTCTCTGTTTCTCTACTGACTTCTGTCCTTCCTAACTGATGTTTAGTGTTTACATTTAATAGCTTTTAGTGCCAAAAAATGGCAGGCACCTCTCAGGACAGACCACCAACAGCTAAAGGACTCTTCCTTTTCCTAAGTGTTTGTCTCTCCCTGTCTGTGTGTCTCATGTGCTGAGATGCACCCAGCAGAAGGAGCAGCAAGTGCAGCTGATTACTTACTGCTTGTAACACGTAGGAGAAGCCCAGTAATAGCAGCGTCAGTAGGGGGAGCTCCCCACAGCCTACAGAATGGGACAGCACGAGACAGGTATATAGTCCATCACTGATCGCCACTGTCTCCCCACTGTACACCCCACTGTCCACCTGACTACTGCCCCTCTGTTCACTCCACTGCCCCCCCAGTTCACCCCACTGTCCCCCCAATGCACCCCACTGCCCCCATTCCATCCCACTGTCCCTAGTCCACCCCACTGACCTCCAGTCCACCCCATTCCACTGCCCCCCTGTTTAGGCCGCTGCCCCTCAGTCCATCCCACTGTCCCCTCCAGTCCACCCTGCTGCCCCCAGGCCATCCTGCTGTCCTCCTGTGCACTCCACTGCCACCCAGTCCACTCTGCTGCCTCCTGTCCAACCCACTGTCCCTCCATTCATCCCACTGCCCCCTGTCTAGCCACCTGTGCACATGACTACACCCTGTGCACCCCACTGCCCCCAGTCTATCCCACTGCACCGCTGTGCACCTGACTACCCCTTGTCTGCCCTGCTACCCCACTGTCTACACTGCTGAATCCCATCCACCTCATTACCCCCTCTTCCCCCACTGTCCCCCTGTCCACCTCACTGCTCCATTGTCCACCCCACAGTTCTTCCCACTGCCCATCCTGCTGCCCTCCAGTCCATCCTGCTGTGCCTCTGTCCACTCCACTGCCTCCCAGTCCACATACTGCCCACTGCCCTCCCACTGACCCTTCTCCATGCACCTGTGCATCTGACTACACCCTGTGCACCCTGCTGACCACTAGTCTATCCCACTGCCTCCCTGTGCACCTGACTGCCACCATGTAGGAATTATTTACTAAAGGAAAATCCACTTTGCACTAAAAGTGCACTTGAAACTGCTCTTGAAACTGCTCTTGAAACTGCTCTTGAAACTGCACTTGAAACTGCACTTGTAGTGCAAAGTGGATTTGCCTTTAGTAAATAACCACCATTTCAGTGTAAACACCAACTTACTCCAAAAAATGATATTGAAAGAAGAAGCCCACATATTGTTCAGTAGAAATCATTTTACTCTGTGCACATTCACCTGTGCGTTAGAAAAGGGTTTTTGAACAAACAAACATATTTTAGTAATAATATTTTATTTTTGACAATACAAATAGCCTTTTTTTGTGGTAAACAGGCATGTTTAAAACCATAAAACAATACAGGCATACCCCACTTTTAAGTACACAATGGGCTTTATTTACTAAAGCTGGAAAGTGCAAAATCAGGATCCCTTCTGCATAGAAACCAATGAGCTTCCAGGTTTTATTACCAAAGCTTAATTGAACAAGCTGGGGATTAGAAGCTCATTGGTTTCTATGCAGAAGTGAGCCTGATTTTGCACTTTCCAGCTTTAGTAAATAAACCCCATTGTGTACTTAAAAGTGGGGTATGCCTGTACACAACTCAGGAACTTACAAAATTCAACTTTGAAAAAGTGAAGGCAATATCAGACATTAGTATGTCCAAACTGTGTTAATATTGCCTTCATCAGATGGGGTGATGTCACCCCTGTGAAAGCCAAATTTTGAAGATGCATACAAATTGAGAGTCAAAATGGGGATTTCCCTCCTGATCCCATGCCTAATGACAACATGTGCTAGCTCCCATTATGGGGGATCAATGGACATGTTTTGGGGGTGCAACCCCTTCCTCTCGTCTACTTTAGTTGCGAGGAAGGGGTTGCACCCACAAAACATGTACCTTGATATCCTGTAATGGCAGATAGCACGTGTTCACACACTGTGTGTATCTTCAAAATTTGGCTTTCTAAAGTTTGGAGAAAAGTTAGAAAAATATAAAGAATTTGATAAATGTTGGTGTATTTTCGACTCTGCCTAAAACATCAGTGATGTTTTTGAGTTTTTTTTCCACATCATTGATGTCTTCCTTGATCTTCTGTAAGTCCCGATTGCACACCATTATCTCCCCGCTGAGGATGTGTGCACTTGCACTTTTGAAATGAGATTCTTCATCCACAACATCCACATCACCTAAAATAAAAAAACACGCCATGTATTATAAATATGCAGGCATACATCTATTACCTGAAGCTGTGGTCTCAGACACTCACCTGTTGTGGTCACTATTTCACCCACTTCATAAACCTCTCCTCCTTCTACATTCTCTGGTTGTTGTTTTTGGATTTCCCCTTCATTAGGAGGTTGGGGGTCCCTGGTGACCTCAGACGTCCCTAGTCTTTTCTCCCCTATGTGAATAAAATAAAGTTATACTGAGCACACAGATATTTGAGGCTAGAAATAGTAATATGAAATATTGCTTGGAAGTGTCATATAATTGTCTGTTTTGGCAGAGTTCACAGCTGAAGACATGATTTTTTTCCCTTTACAAAGCTGGTATACTTACTTTTTTTGTTAAAGTATCACACATGGAGACACCCCTAGTATCCACTGTAGCACCTGTGTGGGACACCCTAAAAAGTTTGTTCTGGTGTCCTGCCAATCGTTAGAACGAAGGTACAATTTTAACTTGGTGCATCAATGGCCTATACTGCTTATAGATTAAGGCCTATATCGGGACAAGATTAGGAGACTTTAGCCTGACATTAGGGTTTGTCTTGTGTTGTGTCTTGCAAAGAAACTGGATCTATTGAATGATCAGGACTTTATCCCCATATTCATTGATATGTACAGGGAGCTGCCCTGTCTATGGCAGGTAAACCACCCCTTTTATAACAATAGACCAAAGAGGGAGGCAGCGCTGGATCAATTGCTGGAATTTATGAAACTGGTGATCCCCACGGCAGACATCTCTTATTTGAAGGCCCTAATTGGTGGCATGAGGAGCACTTATAATAGGGAGCGCAAGAAAGTCCAGGATTTCCAGGGATCAGGAGCTGCAGTAGATGACATTTATGTCCCCAGGCTGTGGTACTATGACAGACTGCATTTTCTGGCATGTCACACTGAACCCCGGCCAGCACTCTCCAGTCTTCCTTCAAAGCTTCCTTCCACCTCAGCTGAGGCTTCCGACATCCAACATGGGCCTTCCACCCAGGAAGAAGTGGAGGAGCCCAGCTTGAGCCAGGTATAGCATTGTTCAACATATTTCTAGTCAAATAATTAATGATGTTAACTAGATGTTATTATTGATCATTAATTTCTGATTTTACAAAGTGTTTTACATATCAATAGACAGTAGTAGCCACAAATGATTGGGACAAGAATGAAAAATGCTGGGGTCAGACTGATAGCCTTTTCTATTTATTAACATTCAATCTGCAACAGTCATGAGCTGAAAATTATGTGTGATTGATGAACCAAAAGCTAAAACTATGTCCCCTTTTCATACACAGGAAAGTCTCAGCCAGGAGGAGACTGTGGAAAGTGGCAGCCAGGAGGTGGTGGGGGTAAGTGGCAGCCAGGAGGTGGCGGGGGTAAGTGGCAGCCAGGAGGTGGCGGGGGTAAGTGGAATGACGTCAAACCTTTACCCTTAAAAATCTCCATAGGCGACGTTTAAAACATTCTACAGGTTGCATGTTTTGAGTTAAAGAGGAGGCCTAGGGCTAGAATTATTGCTCTCACTGTAACGATCGCGGCGATACCACACATGTGTGGTTTGAACACCGTTTTCATATGCGGGCGCTGCTCACGTATGCATTTGCTTCTGCGCGTGAGCGTTTTATTTTTTTTTTAAAAATAATTTCTTATTTATTTTATTTTATTTTATGGATTTTAAAACTGTTTAAAAAAAAAAATTGGGTCACTTTTGTTCCTATTACAAGGAATTTAAACATCCCTTGTAATAGAAAAAAGCATGTCAGGTTCTCTTAAATATGAGATCTGGGATCAAAAAGACCTCAGATCTCATATTTGGACTTAAATGCAATAAAAAAAAAATGTCCCTTTAAGAGGTATAGGTGGAAGGTGATGTTGCTTCTGCTCTGTTATGGTATGGAGATGGGTGGGAGCCATCTTGCCCACACTCGTATCCATACCCAGCTAGGAAGAGGACCCGATCGCCACCGCCGCTACCAATGGTTTCGGTAAGCGTCAGAGGGTGCGGTAGAGCGACGGGAGGGGGGCCCCTCTCCCGCTGCCGATAATAGTGATCTTGTGGCGAATATGTTACAGAGACCACCATTATCGTAAACCGGACCGCCCACCGGACCGCAGCTGCTGCCGTTACCGAGATAACCATCTTTAAAGTGCCGACGTATATTTACAGTGATCACTTGGTTTTGGTGTCATTATTAGAAATGAGAAGTCTCCGGTTACGAGACATTCTTGAGTTAGATGAAGAGAAATGGGAGGATATATTTCCTTCTCAAATATTGGTATCTCTTATGCTGCATACACACGATCTGAAATTCGGCCAGCAAAAGATGGATGAGAGCTTTTGGTCGGAAAACGACCGTGTGTATGCTCCATCGGACTTTTGCTGGCCAAATTCCAATTCCAATTTTTCGGTCTGAAAAAGTTCCGTTAGGAAATTCCGATTGTCTGTAGCAATTCCGACACACAAAATTCCTACGCATGCTCAGAAACAAATAAAAAAATTCATAGGGCATATTATACGTCAAATAGGATACATAAAAGGAGTCCAATGCATTCTCAGGATTGTTGGAGATGCTGACGTTCCCCAAGAGATTTCCCTCATATATTCTGGACTTGCCCCATTATTATCGTGTTTTGGACATAAGTTTTGGAGGTGATTGCCAAAGTTACATCTGTTACTTTGAGTCGGTACATTGAGATTTGTATATTGGGGTTAATTGGAAATAGGATTCCCACAACAAATAAGTTTGCTTCTTTTCTATGCTAGAAAGGCAATAACATTAAACTGGAAAAAGTCAGCTCCTCCTACAGTGGCCTTTTGGAAGTATTTAGTAAATAGTAGTTAACCATTATATAGGGATACATATTTTAACAGAGGGTGTCCAAAGAAATATGAAAAGATATGGTCTAGCTGGCTAGCAGAACCCACAACTACCTTAGAGCATTCTATAAATTTAATATAAGAGGTATTTAAAAAGAATAGGTAAGAATTGAATGTTGTTCTCCTTGAAGTAATAATAGAGCAATATTCAATAAATGGAGCAAATGCGTATATAAATCACAATACACAAAGGTGCAAGGATATAGGAGAACCTCATATGCCCTGTACACACGATAGAATTTTCCGATGGAAAATGTGTGATAGGACCTTGTTGTCGGAAATTCCGATCGTGTGTAGGCTCCATCACACATTTTCCAAAGGAATTTCCGTCACAAAAAACTTGAGATCTGGTTCTCAAATTTTCAGACAACAGAATCCGTTGTCATTGCAAGACAAGTTTGAGCCAACATCCGTCTAAAAAAATCCCATTGATTTTGTTGTCAGAAAATCCTATCGTGTGTACAGGGCATTACAGTCAGTACTGGTTAATAAAGGTAAAAATGTTTCTATTTTTTTTTTTGTATTGAAATTCTGTTGAGGGTTCACCTATGATAGGTGAAGAGGGTGTTGGTTTTTAATATGTATATGTATTATAAAATACTTTAACCACTTCAATACCAAACACTTACCCCCCTTCTGGCCCAAGCCATCTTTCATCTTTCAGCGCTGTCTCTGTTTAAATGACAATTGCACGGTCATGCTACACTGTACCCAAACAAAATCTTTATAATTTTGTTCCCACAAATAGAGCTTTCTTTTGGCGGTATTTGATCACCTCTGCGGTTTTTATTTTTTGCTAAACAGATAAAAAAAGACCGACAATTTTTGAAAAAAAAAACTGTTTTTCTTTTGTTTCTGTTATAACATTTTGTAAATAAGTAAGTTTTCTCCTTCACCGATGGGCAATGATAAGGCGGCACTGATGGGCACTGATAAGGCAGCACAGATGAGGTGGCACCAATGAGGTGGCACTGATAGGCACTGACGATGGGCACTGATAGGCGGCACTGATGGGAGGCACTGATATGCCACACAGATGGGCATTGATAGGCTACATTGATGGGTACTTATGGGGGGCACTGATAGACAGCACTGCTGGGCACTGATACGTGGCACTGATAGATGGCACTGATAGGCATCACTGATTTCACTGGCAGGCATTGCTGATGGGCACTGATTGCCATATCCCTGGTGGTCCAGGGTGGGATACCTTTTGGGGTACCTTTGTGGGCATCCCTGGTGGTCTGGCAGCATCCCTGGTGGTCCTGGGTGGGCATCTGTGGGGGGGGGGGCTGTGCTGATAAACAATCAGCACAGAACCCCTCTGTCAGACGCGAGGGAGGAAAATCTGATCAACGGCTCTCCCTGTTTACATCGTGATCGGACATGGCTGATCATGTGGTAAAGAGCCTCCGTCAGGGCTCTTTACCGAGATTGGTGTAGCGGTGTGTCAGACTGACACGCCGCACCACTGATCGTCGCTATGCGCACCCCCACAAGCGCATGCTGGCAGTTATCCTGCTGGACGTCATATGATGACCAGTCAGGATAACTGAACCACCCCTGGCCATCAAAAAAAAAGTTCCAAGTTGGCTTAAAGAAAAGGTGGCAACCCTAATGGGACAGTAAGTAATAATTTCATGAAAAACAGATTACAGGGCAGGGCCATTAATTAGTGGATATGTTTGGATTATAAGGATATCGTTTAGTGTCACTTTATGCTAAAGGACTGGATATAAATCTTTCCTAGGTAAGCCTGTGTGTTTATGATATTTTAAAGTAGAGCTAAAGAAAAAGATTGCAGCACACTGTGTTTTTTTTTACTTTGGACAGAATAATGAAGGTTATAACCCTTGTCATGTTTTTTTTATACAACTGTGTTTCTTTGGGGAGATTTCCCTTCACTTCCTGTTCCATACTTACCAACTGTGTCAGGACTGTCTCGCCTTTTAGTCAGCTGTCCCATGAGGAGGGAAGAAAGGCTGCTCTGTATCTGAGTCCCAATCTGCTCTGCTTCCTGAGTTTACCTTACCATGCTCAGTGCACTGTAGACTCTAATCTTTGGTTAATTGCTGCAGAACCCAGAGGTGGAGCCTCATTACTGCTAAAGAGGGGGTGAGTGTACGGGGATACTGGACTGAACCTGCAGAAAGGACCGAGGCGGGGAGAGTGCGTGGGGAAGCCAGCTGGTGCTGTGTGCTGCTGCAGCAAACTTCAGTTCATGCATGCCACTGACGAGGATTCACTGCAGTGCTAGAGCACAGGGGCCATCAAATTACTTATACATCCTCTTCCTAAATTACAAATATCTTTCCCCAGCCATTTCCCAAATCCACTTCTGCCCCTAAAGGCCCCTTGCATGCTGGGGCATTCAACTGCAGTGCCTCCCTCCCAGTGCTTTAGTGTGCCTGGGAGGAACAGGTTCAGCATCCAGACCTGCTGCAAGCAGCCTGTCAAAGTCTATGACAGGCTGCCACTGGATAGGGCTGATCGCAATGCTGGATAATACCAGCCTGTCCATTCATGGATGGGTTTCCGAAATGCAGGTCTTTGCAGGCACTAAAATGTTGAGAGGGATGCACTGCAGTTGAAAGCCCCAGTGTGCAAGGGGCCAAAAGCTAACACACATCACTCATTTCTGCTTTCATAGGCCTTTTTGGTTATGGTTGCAGCCTGCAGGTATGATAAGTAGAGAAAGGTGAGTGCAAGATACAGTGGCAGCAAGGGTTTTTGGAGATAGTACTCTGCCATATCAGGGAGTATATAGCGCAGCTGACACAGGTGATGGAGAGGCTCCTTTCTTAGCATCAGAAGCTGATGGAATTTGATTGCAGCACACTGTGTTCCATCTAGTCTAGGTAAATGCAGAGCTGTAGCCCATTTGGAATGTGCTACTTAGTAGTATTTCTTTCTGAAGGATAAGGAAGGTTAGCTCAGAATCTACAATAGACAAGCAGAGACATTTTTCTCAGACATCACCAGCGTGTAATGGTTGATGGTGTCAACACCACTGGATTCTATCCAAGCAAAGACCAATAGTTGTCTGTAGGTGACTTTGCTGTTACGTACTGTTAAGTATGCCATAAAGTACTCTTGATTTGTAAGGTTCCACACTGCTTACTCTAGTCATAAAGCTTTAAACTTCACATATGACTAACATATGAGGAATTTGTGGGAGATTATCTGTATTAGTGACTTAGTTGTGTAGAATCAATGTATCAATACCAGGCATTATTAACTGTATGAACTATACTTCTTTGAAACAAATGTAGTGCCTAGGTTTTGTCCTGAACTAAAACACGACAACATGTGCAATTGTATCTAGTGTCTTCACCCAAGGCCCAGCATTCATTTTACAAACTGGAAGACAATAAATGCAGTTACTTACACACAATAGGAGTGTTGTAAAGACTATTGTGGAAGTACTGCTGATTAAAAAGTGCTAATCAAAATCCAGTAATAACCTTAACAATTTAAAAATAAAACTATTCTTTCAACATTGAACATTTAATCATGTTTTCTTCTATATACGAAATATGTACATTATAAATTTATCATACTGTTATGTAAATTAAATTAAATCCCCTGCTACTTTCATTATTAATGTTTTTTGTTCAATACATTTTTATTGAAAAAGAATATTAGTAGCAATACACCAATGGAACATCTATTCCACAGTATGATATATCTAGTGATAGTAACAGGTGTACATAGCATAAACCTTTAACTAGTCCAAAGTTACATTCTTACATACCATTAACAAAGCGAGAGATGTTGAGATAGAAGAAGTGGGGGAGAAGAGAGGGGAAAAGGGGTAGATGCGAATGGGGTAGGGGTTAAGACTTAAAGGAGTTGGATGGGAGGGAAAGTTGCCTCACATTTATGTAACATTAGCTTTACCATTGAACATCTCTGACGTGTTGCATATTTTCACTCAGGATTAGACATAATGCCCATATTTTGTTGGAGGTGGAGGTTTGGTCTCTAAGTTCATACGTGAGGTCTTCCATACAGTACATATGATCTACTACTTGCAACCAGTGTCGTATTGTGATGGGATGGTAGGTTGTTTCCAAGTGTTTTTGCAGCATTCAGTAAATGGGGAGTAATGGATTTCGTATATCGACCTACTGGTTCACCTGTACAGTGGAATAACACAGCCGAATGGTCATTGGGAATAGGGTAGCCTTGTATTACCTTAATTCAGTGTATTATAGATGACCAATAGGGGCAAATGAGTAGGCATAGCCACCAGATGTGGCCCACATCCTCTCCAGCAGAGCTCTGAAGTGTCCGGGAAAGCTTTATGTAGAGACAATAGTGTATAATGCCATTTAGTCAGAATCTTATAAAAATCTCAGAGGAGATGAAGGATGTGTGAGCCATTTGGAGGATTTTGGCTTTCATTATTAATTTAAAACTAGGCTTAGATATTAGATCGTGCTTGAATGTACAGTCTTGGTAGGACCGCCAAATGTTCCCCTTTCTACTGTAAATTGTAACATCATGGTACATGTTTGTGTATTGATACCACTTAATGATCTAAATATAACAATAGAGATTGGTTATATAAAGTAAACTTTGCCAATCAACATTTTCTCTGACCAAAAGTATGTCTTTTCATCTTAATATTTATCACCCGGTGTGACAAAATTTATACAGATCAGGTGATCAACTAATATATATAGCTACAAAAAAAAGATGCATTTGTAAATATAAGTTGTCTTGGGACATTTCTCCTGTATTCACATTACTGTACTTTTTTTTCTTGGTGAAAACAATGGGAAAAACATCCCACATTTTTGCTTACATCTACAATTCAGATGTTTTTTTTAAAGTAAACCATTATAGATGGAGCTGACACATGTTTAATGCAGCAAAATGAGCTAAAGTTGCAAAAATAAACAGTCACAGTTCTTGGTGCCTAACTCAGATGCTTGACAAATTGATGAAGTAAAGGTTCCTTGGCTTCATTTAGTAAAAATGCTAATGAAGAGCCATCCCGTATGTTATTCTACACCTGGGAGGCAGACGTAATTATGTGGTTTACCAAAGTAAAGCCTAATAAAGAAATTTTCCCCTCGTAATGAGCTCGCTTTTCATGTGAATGCAGTGCTTGTGACACATTCCAGGTTATGGATTATGGAAAGTAATCTGTCATAAATACAGCACAGGAAATCAAAACTAAATAATCTTACACATGGAATGCTGTCAATGTGTTCTTAGAATACGCACCTGAGTTAGCAGACTGTTTACCGTTTTCGTTGAAATAAGGCAACTGCGGGTTGTTCCAGTTGTAAACTTGCAAGTCTGTGTATGCCGGTTCTGTGCCATAACTGCGTTTTGTGTCACTAAATGGGAAATGACTAGAAATCTCCCCAGTGAGGTTTCAGACAACAATTAACACCTGACAGAGGTTTTTTGACTACCCCAACTACTCACACTACAAAAAAAAAAAAAAAACAAGTTCTAGCTGGTTCTGGGCTTTTATTGATTTATATATTTTATATAGCTCTATATAGCTCTATATATAGCTCTATATAGCTCTATATATAGCTTTATATAGATCTATATATAGATCTATATATATCTCTTTCTGACCAGTATGTAAATAGATCTTAATGCGCAGGTAGGATTTCTGTATTTAAAGTGTTACTAAACCCAGGACCCTGCATTTACTATATCTGGTCTCCCACAGTACACAGAACATGGGGAATGCAATTATTTTAGTAAATATAAACTGCTAAATACCCTTTCTCATCAGCAGTATATATCAGTCTTGAGACTTCTATAAGTTCCTGGTAAAGCTTGTAGGAGGAGTTTTAATACTGCACTGAGCTGTCCTATCAGGATCCAGGACCCCTGATCTGTCTGGACAGTGCTGATCTGCTCCGTGCTGATCACTAGGGATGGGCCCGGTGCTCGATGCGAACCCATGTTCGCATCGAGCACCGGGCGTTCGCTCGCTCGGCGAGCCCAGAACTATTTTGGCCGCTCGCATCACATTCGTGTGATGCGAGAGGCCCCGCAATGCATTGCGGCCGGCGCGGCCGGCGCAGTGCATTGCTGGCTGATGATTGGCCAAGCATGCACTGTGACCCCGCATGCTTGGCCAATCACAGCGCCGGAAACTCGGAGAGCCATAATTGGCTACAGGCAGGACGCCTGTAGCCAATTACAGCTCAGGGGCTTTAGTACACGCCCCACCATTTAAAAGGCCGCCACGCCGTCGGCGCCGGTCACATGAGTTCCGGCTTTAGGAGAGATCAGGCTGATTCTGTGTCACTCTTTGCTAGATTCATTCATATAGAAAGATTTGCTCTACTTTGCTAAACCATTGGCTATTTATTTGCTAAACCATTGCTACCTGTCATTGATCGTCCATTGCTGCTGGTTAGTGTGTTTTTAGCTGCTGCTGGGGATTAGTCTGGTACGTGTCTTACTGTTAGTACAGTATTTCAGTAGTACCAACCGCAGTGCTGTTAGCACAGCACTGCACCCCAAAAGCACCCATAGGACTTCTAGTGTGTTAGTGGCAGCAAACAGAGCTCCTATATTTTCTTCCCAGAAGCATCCATAGGACTTGTACTGTGTTAGTGGCATCACACAGAGTTCCTATATTTTCTTCCCAGAAGCACCCATAGGACTTGTACTGTGTTAGTGGCATCACACAGAGTTCCTATATTTTCTTTCCAGAAGCACCCATAGGACTTGTACTGTGTTAGTGGCATCACACAGAGTTCCTATATTTTCTTCCCAGAAGCACCCATAGGACTTGTACTGTGTTAGTGGAATCACAAAGAGTTCCAATATTTTCTTCCCAGAAGCACCCATAGGACTTGTACTGTGTTAGTGGCATCACACAGAGTTCCTATATTTTCTTTCCAGAAGCACCCATAGGACTTGTACTGTGTTAGTGGCATCACACAGAGTTCCTATATTTTCTTCCCAGAAGCACCCATAGGACTTGTACTGTGTTAGTGGCATCATACAGAGCTCCTATATTTTCTTCCCAGAAGCACCCATAGGACTTGTACTGTGTTAGTGGCATCACACAGAGTTCCTATATTTTCTTCCCAGAAGCACCCATAGGACTTGTACTGTGTTAGTGGCATCACACAGAGTTCCTATATTTTCTTCCCAGAAGCACCCATAGGACTTGTACTGTGTTAGTGGCATCACACAGAGTTCCTATATTTTCTTCCCAGAAGCACCCATAGGACTTGTACTGTGTTAGTGGCATCACACAGAGTTCCTATATTTTCTTCCCAGAAGCACCCATAGGACTTGTACTGTGTTAGTGGCATCACACAGAGTTCCTATATTTTCTTCCCAGAAGCACCCATAGGACTTGTACTGTGTTAGTGGCATCACACAGAGTTCCTATATTTTCTTCCCAGAAGCACCCATAGGACTTGTACTGTGTTAGTGGCATCACACAGAGTTCCTATATTTTCTTCCCAGAAGCACCCATAGGACTTCTACTGTGTTAGTGGCATCACACAGAGCTCCTATATTTTCTTCTCAGCAGCACCCACAGGACTTCTAGTGTGTTAGTGGCATCACACAGAGCTCCTATATTTTCTTTGCAGAAGCACCCATAGGACTTCTAGTGTGTTAGTGGCATCACACAGAGCTCCTATATTTTCTTCTCAGCAGAACCCACAGGACTTCTAGTGTGTTAGTGGCATCACACAGAGCTCCTATATTTTTTTTGCAGAAGCACCCATAGGACTTCTAGTGTGTTAGTGGCATCACACAGAGCTCCTATATTTTCTTCTCAGCAGCACCCATAGGACTTCTAGTGTGTTAGTGGCATCACACAGAGCTCCTATATTTTCTTCTCAGCAGCACCCATAGGACTTCTAGTGTGTTAGTGGCATCACACAGAGCTCCTATATTTTCTTCCCAGAAGCACCCATAGGACTTCTAGTGTGTTAGTGGCATCACACAGAGCTCCTATATTTTCTTCCAGAAGCACCCATAGGACTTCTAGTGTGTTAGTGGCATCACACAGAGTTCCTATATTTTCTTCCCAGAAGCACCCATAGGACTTGTACTGTGTTAGTGGCATCACACAGAGTTCCTATATTTTCTTCCCAGAAGCACCCATAGGACTTGTACTGTGTTAGTGGCATCACACAGAGTTCCTATATTTTCTTTCCAGAAGCACCCATAGGACTTGTACTGTGTTAGTGGCATCACACAGAGTTCCTATATTTTCTTCCCAGAAGCACCCATAGGACTTGTACTGTGTTAGTGGCATCACACAGAGTTCCTATATTTTCTTCCCAGAAGCACCCATAGGACTTTTACTGTGTTAGTGGCATCACACAGAGCTCCTATATTTTCTTCTCAGCAGCACCCACAGGACTTCTAGTGTGTTAGTGGCATCACACAGAGCTCCTATATTTTCTTTGCAGAAGCACCCATAGGACTTCTAGTGTGTTAGTGGCATCACACAGAGCTCCTATATTTTCTTCTGAGCAGCACCCACAGGACTTCTAGTGTGTTAGTGGCATCACACAGAGCTCCTATATTTTCTTCTCAGCAGCACCCACAGGACTTCTAGTGTGTTAGTGGCATCACACAGAGCTCCTATATTTTCTTCCCAGAAGCACCCATAGGACTTCTAGTGTGTTAGTGGCATCACACAGAGCTCCTATATTTTCTTCCCAGAAGCACCCATAGGACTTCTAGTGTGTTAGTGGCATCACACAGAGCTCCTATATTTTCTTTGCAGAAGCACCCATAGGACTTCTAGTGTGTTTGTGGCATCACACAGAGCTCCTATATTTTCTTCTCAGCAGCACCCACAGGACTTCTAGTGTGTTAGTGGCATCACACAGAGCTCCTATATTTTCTTCTCAGAAGCACCCATAGGACTTCTAGTGTGTTAGTGGCATCACACAGAGCTCCTATATTTTCTTCTCAGCAGCACCCACAGGACTTCTAGTGTGTTAGTGGCATCACACAGAGCTCCTATATTTTCTTTGCAGGAGCACCCATAGGACTTCTAGTGTGTTAGTGGCATCACACAGAGCTCCTATATTTTCTTCTCAGCAGCACCCACAGGACTTCTAGTGTGTTAGTGGCATCACACAGAGCTCCTATATTTTCTTCCCAGAAGCACCCATAGGACTTCTAGTGTGTTAGTGGCATCACACAGAGCTCCTATATTTTCTTTGCAGAAGCACCCATAGGACTTCTAGTGTGTTAGTGGCATCACACAGAGCTCCTATATTTTCTTCTCAGCAGCACCCACAGGACTTCTAGTGTGTTAATGGCATCACACAGAGCTCCTATATTTTCTTTGCAGAAGCACCCATAGGACTTCTAGTGTGTTAGTGGCATCACACAGAGCTCCTATATTTTCTTCTCAGCGGCACCCATAGGACTTCTAGTGTGTTAGTGGCATCACACAGAGCTCCTATATTTTCTTCCCAGAAGCACCCATAGGACTTCTAGTGTGTTAGTGGCATCACACAGAGCTCCTATATTTTCTTCTCAGCAGCACCCACAGGACTTCTAGTGTGTTAGTGGCATCACACAGAGCTCCTATATTTTCTTTGCAGAAGCACCCATAGGACTTCTAGTGTGTTAGTGGCATCACACAGAGCTCCTATATTTTCTTCTCAGCAGCACCCACAGGACTTCTAGTGTGTTTGTGGCATCACACAGAGCTCCTATATTTTCTTTGCAGAAGCACCCATAGGACTTCTAGTGTGTTAGTGGCATCACACAGAGCTCCTATATTTTCTTCTCAGCAGCACCCACAGGACTTCTAGTGTGTTAGTGGCATCACACAGAGCTCCTATATTTTCTTCCCAGAAGCACCCATAGGACTTCTAGTGTGTTAGTGGCATCACACAGAGCTCCTATTTTTTCTTCTCAGCAGCACCCACAGGACTTCTAGTGTGTTAGTGGCATCACACAGAGCTCCTATATTTTCTTTGCAGAAGCACCCATAGGACTTCTAGTGTGTTAGTGGCATCACACAGAGCTCCTATATTTTCTTCTCAGCAGCACCCACAGGACTTCTAGTGTGTTAGTGGCATCACACAGAGCTCCTATATTTTCTTTGCAGAAGCACCCATAGGACTTCTAGTGTGTTAGTGGCATCACACAGAGCTCCTATATTTTCTTCTCAGCAGCACCCACAGTACTTCTATTGTGTTAGTGGCATCACACAGAGCTCCTATATTTTCTTTGCAGAAGCACCCATAGGACTTCTAGTGTGTTAGTGGCATCACACAGAGCTCCTATATTTTCTTCTCAGCAGCACCCACAGGACTACCGACTACAATGGCTGGAAGACCGCCAAGGGGAGGCAGAGCGTGCAGAGGCAAGAACACAGGGCAGGCAGGCTCTGTTTCTAGTGCACGTGGCTGTGGCCGTGGACGTGGTCGTGCATCGTCATCAGCACGTGACCATGGGACACGCGCGTCTTTGTTTTCGGCAGCTGGACATGTGGAGCCGCATCATGCTGAAGGCTTGGTAGAATGGATGACCAAGCCCTCCTCATCCTCCTCATCCTCCTCATCCTCTCTCACCCAGGCTCAGGGTACTGGCAGAGCAGCTGCCAACGCGTACTCAATGGCATCATCAGCCACCCCTTCCCTAGACCCACCATGTCCTCCTGAGGAGTCCCCCGAACTCTTTGAGCACAGTGTTGGGTACATGCTCCAGGAGGATGCCCAACGATTCGAAGGCTCGGATGATGATACCCAGCTTGAGGAAGTCAGTAGTGTGCGCGCAGAGAGAGGGGATGCTGAAGGACAGCAATCTGGCAGTACTGTTCCACCAGCTGCAGCTTACTGCCAGGTTTGCTCTAGTGGTGAAGAGGAAGGGGATGATGAGGTCACTGACTCCACGTGGGTGCCTGGAGGGAGAGAGGATGAGGAGGAGGACGAGGAGGAGGAGGATGCGGCGTCACATGTCCAACGAGGCAGGATGCCCCCTGGAGGCCAGCTAGAGGCCAGCACAGCAACTGTACAACACCGCAGAGCTCCGCCTGTGCAGGGCGCTGCCTCTGCACGTTTTTAGAAAAGTTCTTTGGTGTGGGCCTTTTTTGAGACGAGTGCATAAGATCGCACCACTGCTATTTGCAATATTTGTCTCAAGCGTATCTCGCGTGGCCAAAACATCAGCCGCTTGGGCACCACAAGCATGAGCAGACATATGTCGACCTGCCATGCAGCTCGTTGGCAGGCACACATAAAAGACCCACACCAAAGAACTAAGCGGACCTCTCTTTGCTCCTCATCAGCTGGGATCTCCATCCCCACTACATCTTCAGTCCTCTCTGAAAGCTGCTGTGAGAGGACTGAAGGTGTAGAATTAGGTGTGTCACAACCAAGTACTTGCAGTACACCGACGTCCGATTGTAGCAGGCAAATTTCCCTGCCCCAGCTGCTGGACCGTCGAAAGAAGTACACTCCCAGCCATCCACATGCCCAGCGGTTAAATGCTAGCTTGGCTAAATTGCTAGCACTTCAACTGCTGCCTTTTCAGTTGGTAGACTCGGCCCCCTTCCGTGAGTTTGTTCAATGTGCGGTTCCTCAGTGGCAGGTTCCCAAACGCCACTTTTTCTCATGGAAGGCGATTCCGTCTCTCTACCGGCATGTGGAAGGCAATGTCCATGCCTCGCTGGACAGGGCGGTCAGCGGTAAGGTGCATATTACCGCTGACTCATGGTCCAGCAGGCATGGACAGGGACGTTACCTTTCTTTCACGGCCCATTGGGTCACTCTATTGGCAGCTGGGAGGGATGCAGGACAAGGTGCAGTAGTGTTGGAGGTTGTGCCGCCACCACGCCTCCAAAACGCTACTACTGCTACTAGTCGTGACACACCTCTCTCCTCCACCCCCTCCTCTTCTTCTTCCTCCAGTGCTCTGTCCTCGGAACCAGCGGTGCTCCGTAGGCGTACAAGGGGCTACGCAAGTACGCAGGCAAAAAGATGCCATGCCGTGCTTGCGCTGGTGTGTTTGGGGGACAGGAGCCACACTGGGCCAGAGGTTCTGGCAGCTCTGCAGGGCAGGCCGAGAGGTGGTTGACGCCACACCAGCTTAAGCCAGGAATGGTCGTTTCTGACAATGGCACCAACCTCCTCTCCGCCCTGCGACAGGGGCAGCTCACCCATGTGCCCTGTATGGCTCACGTCCTCAACCTGGTGGTGCAGCGGTTCTTGGGCAGGTTCCCAGGCTTACAGGATGTCCTGAGGCAGGCCAGGAAAGTCTGTGTGCATTTCCGCCGATCTTATAATGCCAGTGCTCGGCTGACTGAGCTGCAAAAGGAGCTGAGCCTGCCCAAGAACCGCCTAATATGCGACATGCCCACCAGGTGGAACTCAATGTTGACCATGCTGCAGCGACTGCACACGCAGCAGAGGGCCATCAATGAGTACCTTTGCGACTACGGCACCAGGACAGGGTCAGCGGAGCTTGGTTTTTTTTCCCCACGTCAGTGGAGCATGATCAGGGATGCATGCACTGTCCTCTCACCATTTGAGGAGGCCACGAGGATGGTGAGCAGTGACAGTGCATGCATCAGTGAGACTGTACCTCTTGTCCACCTGTTGGAGCATACGCTGCGTGGGATAATGGACAGGGCACTTGAGGCAGAACAGAGGCAGGAAGAGGAGGACTTCCTTGCCTCTCAAGGCCCCCTTTATCCGGACAGTGTTCCTTCTGTCCCACCCATCACACAGGAAGAGGATGAGGATGAGGAGGAGGAGGAGGAGGGGGATTGTGTGAGCATGGAGGTGGAGCCTGGCACTCAGCATCAGCAGCAGCAGTCTTTTAGGGATGATGTACAGTCCCAACAAACCAGTGGACTTGTACGTGGCTGGGAGGAGGTGGCTGGCGATCATGTCATCCTCAGTGACCCAGAAGACTCCGGACCGAATGCCTCAGCTAACCTACGCTGCATGGCCTCCCTGATCCTGCAAAGCCTGCGGAAGGATCCTCGTGTTCTTCGGATCAAGGAGAGGGACCATTACTGGCTGGCCACTCTCCTTGATCCACGGTACAAGGGTAAGGTTGCGGACCTTATCTTGCCGTCGCAGAGGGAGCAGAGGATGAGACATCTCAGGGAGGCCTTGCAGAAAGGTCTGTGCAACGCGTTCCCAGAAACTGGGAGGTTACAAACTCCTGGTCCTGGACGACGAGTTGCTGAGGCTTCGGTCAGTAGCAGAAGGAGTGGTGGGGAAGGTGGATGTCTGACCGATGCGTTCAGACAATTTTTTAGTCCGCAGCCCCAAGGTATGATCGGTTCCAGCAACCATCGCCAGCGTCTGATATACATGGTGCAGGAATACCTTGGGGCAAGGTCAGACTTGGACACCTTTCCCACCGAAAATCCTCTGGCTTACTGGGTCCTGAGGATGGATCACTGGCCAGAGCTTGCACAGTATGCAATTGAGCTACTGGCCTGTCCTGCCTCCAGCGTTCTTTCCGAACGCACATTCAGTGCTGCTGGAGGATTTGTCACCAATCATAGGGTGCGCCTGTCCACCGACTCGGTTGATCGACTGACCTTCATCAAAATGAATCAGTCTTGGATCACCACCAGCTACCAGGCACCTGAAGCGGATATAACGGAATAATTTATAATGTCACATCCCTTCAAGACTGCCTATGCTGATGCTGAGTGACTGTCCTGTTATGTTCACTGACTATCCTCTTCCTCCTCCTCAATGATCCATGCCACCACACCAGTGCCTAAGGCACAATTTTTCAGCCCCTGTATAACAGGGGCGTGTACTTACAATTTTTTAAAAAAATGCTTCGCAACACGTGTGACTGCTGTGCTCCAAGTACAGTATCTGTGAGGGGTTGCAGTGTTGTGGCACCAGCACCAGTGCCTAAGGCACAATTTTTCAGCCCCTGTTTAACAGGGGCGTGTAATTACAATTTTTTAAAAAAATGCTTCGCAACACGTGTGACTGCTGTGCTCCAAGTACAGTATCTGTGAGGGGTTGCAGTGTTGTGGCACCAGCACCAGTGCCTAAGGCACAATTTTTCAGCCCCTGTTTAACAGGGGCGTGTAATTACAATTTTTTTTAAAAATGCTTCGCAACACGTGTGACTGCTGTGCTCCAAGTACAGTATCTGTGAGGGGTTGCAGTGTTGTGGCACCAGTACCAGTGCCTAAGGCACAATTTTTCAGCCCCTGTTTAACAGGGGCATGTAATTACAATTGCCATGCCATTTTTCTCAAGGATTTTCAGCCATATGGCGGCCAGGACAAGACATGACATTAAAGCCGCAAGTGGTTTTAAATGGCTTCTTTTTTTCCTTTACAGATGTCATTTTGTGCAAGGACAGTTCTAAACACGGGAAACACATGCCACTTCACAGGCATACTTTAGACACCCCCAGGTACCATATTTAAAGGAAAATGTCACTTTTTTTTTTCACTTTATGCATCATTAAAATGACTGCTCCCGAAAAAACGTTAGTTTTTAAAAGTTCTTTTTGCATTGATATATGTCCCCTGGGGCAGGACTCGGGTCCCCAAACCTGTTTTATGACATTAACATGCATATTGGCCGTTGTAATTAGCACTTTTGATTTTGAATGTTCGCGTCCATTATAACGTATAGGGTTCGAAAATTTGCGCGAACTTTCGGTCCGTTCGAAGGTTCTGGTTCGAACCGAACCCGGGGGTGTTCGGCTCATCCCTACTGATCACATGCACTCTCCCAAGAAACAAAAAGCTCTCTAGCAATACACACCAAACTGAGCATGTACAGCTTGACTCCAAAGGCTTTGTCTTATCCAGACATGTTCTGGAGTCAGTGGAAGAAGGGGAGGATCAGAGAGACCGGATCAAGCAGCCTTTTTACACAATGCAGAGGATTAACCCCTTAGGTTCCACAGTGTTATGCCTGCGTTTATCTAATAAGTTCTTGTGGTAAGACCAAGGAAGACTAGACTTCTGAAGTGTATTAATGCTTTACTAAACAGGGAAAAATCTGCACATACAAACTGTAGGATGAACAATACAATACAACTTATAGCTTCACATATAAGCATGTATAATATGTACACATTAAGTAAACTAAACAATTACTCAACTTAGGGGTCAAGATGTCCTCCATGGTCCTTTGCTCAGTCCAACTCACAAAAGCGTCTCCAACGATATCCAGTTCCTCAAAGCCATCTTGTCCTTTGTCCTTCCAAACACCACCTGTCCCTCTCTCCCAAAACACATGTCTCTTTCAAACCCTCTCCATGCCTCCCCCACCCACTTCCTGTAAACACCAACTTCCTCTATCTGGTTTATTTACATATCAATGGAGGTGGAAGAGGCCTTTGTAGACATATGCTGTTACTAAATCTAAAACTCTATATTATTGCAATAAAGTCACTATACAAATGCCCATAGCAACACATACCACCTCTTGACTTTATAGGATAATATAGGAAACTTCTTCAAGCCTTTTGTCCAGGAAAGGGCAAAATAAACCCCCCGTATAAATGGGAGGAACAAATTCCCTTTCGACCCCCATCTTGTGGGCGGTCAGACGATTGGTTTGTCCCTGGAAGGCTGACTTTTGAGCAGGGTTAACAATGTCTTTTGGCAGTTTGTAAAGAAAGTCCCAGATGAAAAGTCTCTTTTCTTCTTGGTCATAAGGAAAATGCTCAGATGGAAGTCCACTCCAATTCAGCCACCTTTTCTCAGGCTCTCTTCTGGTCTGTCTCCTCCCATCCAGTATGGTCATCTGCTCTGCCTGCTCCACCTCTCGATGCTCAATACCTGAAAAGAGTAAGAGACAAAGCAGATTATATGTTCCTTCCAACTGTGCCAAAAAACATAGCTCACTGCTCACATTTCTCTATCTGCCCATTTCTAACTGCAAAACTATTGTAGGGTGCCCACTGTTGCCTTGAAATACTTTCAAGGAAAGGCATTGACTTCCAACGTAACGAATAAACTTGCATGTCTCTCCGTGCTGTCCTGGGAAGCACACAGGCCTGCTGTTTTTCAGCCTTCACAGCATGGCACATTTTTGCAAAATGCCCCATTTTATGGCAACAGAAACACTTAATGTGACTAAATCTACCATTCCCAACCATTTGCTTCCACTTCTTAAACAATGCTGGTGTAGGAATCCCATCTATTTCCTCTCTAGGGACCCCCACCTTAAGTAAATCAATCCACATGTGTCTCCTGGAGATCATAGGCCTTGCCTTCCTTGTATCTGACTCAACTCGGTCATTTGAGCTGATCAAATCCTCTGCTTCCCGGTTATGAGAAGTAACAGTGGCACATGTCCTACTTCTGCTTACAGGCTTTGGGCCTTTGTCCTTTGTTAGGGCATCATTAGACTTGGTCATGAGGGCTGCACACCGCTCATTCAAATCTTCAGCTCGGCCTACAGGGGTTTGAACACACTTCAAAGCCACTGCAGGTTTAACTTTGATTACCCTCCTTTCTAAATCTTTTCCCTTGCTTGCAGTTTCTTCCAAACACTTGGATGCCACTGCAAGCGGCTCCTTCAGTAAATCTCTTTCTAATTCCGCCTTTTCCCTCTTTTCAGATTCAATATGTAGAGCATGCAGGAAGTGCAAACCAAACACAGCAACTGCCCGCATCTCTCCCTTACTGAACCCAAAACTTTTGAGACTAAAATCTGAGGAAAGATCACAGACACCATCCCCCCAAGCTCTGTTCAAAGGAGACGCATATCTAGCTAGCTCCTTTGCAACAGGCATCCACTGACTATTTCTGGCCCAGATAGGAAGGGTGCACGCCTTCAAGTCCTCCTGGACACCATAAATCTTTGCAGCCTTACTCCTCCTAAACAGTGTACGCAGCATTTTTCCCCAGCACAAGCAACAAAACACACAATATAAAACAGGTCTGCTTCAGTTGAAATTTTAGCACAAATAACGGCCGAGCCCCCAAATGTTATATATCCCGGACGAGCCCCCAAATGTTATGCCTGCGTTTATCTATTAAGTTCTTGTGGTAAAACCAAGGAAACCTAGACTTCTGAAGTGTATTAATGCTTTACTAAACAGGGAAAAATCTGCACATACAAACTGTAGGATGAACAATACAATACATCACAACTTATAGCTTCACATATAAGCATGTATAATATGTACACATTAGGTAAACTAAAACAATTACTCAACTTAGGGGTTAAGATGTCCTTCATGGTCCTTTGCTCAGTCCAACTCACAAAAGCGTCTCCAACGATATCCAGTTCCTCAAAGCCATCTTGTCCTTTGTCCTTCCAAACACCACCTGTCCCTCTCTCCCAAAACACATGTCTCTTTCAAACCCTCTCCATGCCTCCCCCACCCACTTCCTGTAAACACCAACTTCCTCTATCTGGTTTATTTACATATCAATGGAGGTGGAAGAGGCCTTTGTAGACATATGCTGTTACTAAATCTAAAACTCTATATTATTGCAATAAAGTCACTATACAAATGCCCATAGCAACACACACAGTGAGTATAACAAGCATGCTTTACATGCATATACACCAATTTTTTAAAAATTGGTATGGACTGGGGGGGGGGGGGGGACCCCACGCCATTTTTTTTATTGACTTTTATTTATTTTTTTCATCTATATTGCCGGGAGTCGGCAATAAATTACAGCCACGAGCAAGTTTAAATTAAATGTTTTCCTTTAGAAATTTCATTATTGCTGCGGCATGTTCTACATATCGCACACTGCGCCACTTTACAGGCAGACTAAAGGGACCCCCCCATGCACGATATTAAAAGGAATATTTCATTTTTATTGTTTCACTTTAAGTATCATTAAAATCACTGCTCCTGAAAAAATTATTGTTTTAAAAAATATTTTTAGCATTGATATATGTCCCCTAGGCCAGTACCTGGGTCCCCATACAGTTTTTATGGCAATAACTTGCATATAGGCCTTTATGAGAACTTTTGATTTTTCATGTTCGTGTCCCATAGACTTCATTAGGGTTTGCTAGAACTTTTTCCCTATTCAAGATGTTCTGGTGTGAACCGAATCATGGGGTGTTCGGCCCATCCCTAATACAGACTGATTTTACTGTTGTGGGCTTAGTAACACTTTAATGGAATATCACTTCTGACAATGCCCCTACATGGGACCTGTACTAAGATTTGCCACAGCTGAACTTTGTTCATTTAAAAATGCTAGATACAGTATCTGGCTGTCATGCTGATCGAAAAGCTGTCATACTTTTACTGGTGTTGATTTACTAAAGGCGAATAGGCTGTTGCATTTTGCAAGAGAATTATCGGCAGAGCGTGGTAAATGTGGTAATATATACGTTTTGCAAAGAATACCCAATCATATTCAAGGAAAATAAAATAAAAATAAAATATATATAAAACTTCACAATCTTTAAGTTAAGTTTAACCACTTCAGCACCGGGCCATTTTTCACCCTTCCTTACCAGAGCACTTTTTGCGATTCGGCACTGCGTCGCTTTAACTAACAATTGCGCGGTCGTGCGACGTTACACCCAAACAAAACTGACGTCCTTTTTTTCCCACAAATAGAGCTTTCTTTTGGTGGTATTTGATCACCTCTGCGTTTTTTTTTTTTTTGCGCTATAAACAAAAGAAGAGCGACAATTTTGAAAAAAAAACACAATATTTTTTACATTTTGCTATAATAAATATCCCATTTTTAAAAAAAAAAAACGATTTTTTTCCTCAGTTTAGGCCGATACGTATTCTTCTACATATTTTTGGTAAAAAAAAATCGCAATAAGCGTATATAGATCGGTTTGCGCAAAAGTTATAGCGTCTACAAAATAGGGGATAGATTTATTGCATTTTTTTTTTTTTTTTACTAGTAATGGCGGCGATCTGCGATTTTTTTTTCGTGACTGCGACATTGCGGCGGACACTTCGGACACTTTTGACACATTTTTGGGACCATTCACATTTACACAGCAATCGTTGCTATAAAATTGCAGTGATTACTGTATAAATGTGACTGGCAGGGAAGGGGTTAAGACTAGGGGGCGCTGCAGGGGTTAATGTGTTCCCTATAGGAGTGATTCTAACTGTGGGGGGAGGGGACTCACAAGGGGAGGAGACCGATCAGTGTTCCTCCGTACTGGGATCACATGATCGGTCTCCTCTCCGCTGACAGGACGTGGAGCTGTGTGTTTACACACACAGCTTCACGGTCCCGCACGGTCCCGTTGTTTTAACGGGCAATCGCGGGTGCCCGGCGGACATCGCGGCCGCTGGGCACCCGCACCGGGTCCCGAGCGACGCCGCGGGCGCGCGCGCGCGCCGCCCAGACGGCCGGGAATGGGAGGACGTCATATGACGCCCACCCAGGATGGGAGATCCACCTTGTGGGCGTCATATGACGGTGGGCGGTAGGGAAGTGGTTAAAGTTTAAAAATGTGCCTATATGGATCTTAACCACTTAGCAACCAGCCCATAGCCGAATGACGGCTACAGGGTGGTTGCTTAACTCTGGGAGGGCGTACTATGACGTCCTCCCAGAATCCCGCTCTTGCGTGCTCCTTGGGACGTGCACCCAAGAACCAGAGGACCCGGCACATCACGGATCACGGTGAACGGTCGCTGATCAAATGACGGAGCGATCACATGTAAACATACCGGCGTGATTTCCAGTTCCTCCCTCCCCTCTCCGTCTAATGTGAGCAGAGAGGGGAGAGATCATGGCAGCAGCACTGTGGACTGCATGTATAGTGCCCACAGCGCTGCACAGTGACAGATCTATCCATCCATCCATCCTCACCCATCCATACTCTGCATAACCATCCATACTCTGCATACCATCCATACTCTGCATACTCTGCATACCCATCCATACTCTGCATACTCTGCATACCCATTCATGCTCTGCATACCCATCCATGCTCAACCATCCATACTCAGCATACTCATCCTTCCATCCTCATCCATACTCAGCATACTCATCTATCCATCCATCCTCAGCAATACTCATCCATTCATCCATCCACCCCCATCCATAATCAGCCATAACCATCCATACTCAGCCGTACCATACTCAGCCGTACCCAGCCATACTCAACCGTACCCAGCCATACCCAGCCATACCAATCCATACTCAGCCATACCCAGCCGTACCCAGCCGTACGCAGCCATACCCAGCCATACTCAGCCATACCCAGCCATACCCAGCCGGACCCAGCCGGACCAGCCATACCCAGCCGGACCCAGCCATACCCAGCCGTTCTTAGCCATACCCAGCAGTACTCAGCCATACCCAGCCATACTTAATCGTACTCAGTCATACCCAGCCATACTCAGCCATACCCATCCATACTCAGCCATACCCAGCCGTACCCAGCTGTACCCAGCCATACCCAGCCATACTCAGCCGTACCCAGCCGAACCCAGCCATACCCAACCGTACTCAGCCATACCCAGCCATACTCAATCGTACTCAGTCATACCCATCCATACTCAGCCATACCCAGCCGGACCCAGCCATACCCAGCCTTACTCAGCCATACCCAGCCATACTCAGCCATACCCATCCATACTCAGCCGTACCCATCCGTACCCAGCCGTACCCAGCCATACCCAGCCAGACCCAGGCATACCCAGCCGTACTCAGCCATACACATCCATACTCAGCCATACACATCCATACTCAGCCATACCCGGCCATCCCCATCCATGGCTCATCCATCCCCATTCATGCTCATCCATGCCACATCCATGCCACTACAGTGGCTCACAAAAGTGTAATAGGTAGTCAAATTACGTCCCTAGAACACCTGACGGTGCTCCCTACATGTTGGGCCTCTGTATGTGGCCACGCTGTGGAAAAGTCTCACACACGTGGTATCGCCGTACTCAGGAGGAGTAGGAGAATCTATTTTGGGGTGTAATTTTTGGTATGTACATGTTATGTGTTAGATATATTGTGTAAATGGACAACATTGCGTAAAAAAAAATGTGTTTTTATTTTCTTTACACATTTTCCAAAAACTTGTAGAAAAAAATTACATGTTCAAAAGACTCAATATGCCTTATAGATTATACATTGGGTTGTTTTCTTTTCAAAATTGGGTCATTTTTGCGGTGTTTCCATTGTCCTGGTTCTCCAGGGCCTTAAAAAGTGTAAGAGGTAGTCAAGAAATTATATGTGTAATTTCTGCTCCAAGAATGGCTGATGGCGCTCCCTGCATGTTGGGCCTCTGTATGTGACCACGCTGTGTAAAAGTCTCACACATGTGGTATTGCCACACTCATGAGGAGTATTAGAATGTGTTTTGGTGTGAAATTAGTGCTATGCATATGCTGTGTGTGAGAAATAACCTGCAAATATAACAATTTTGTGAAAAAAAAAAAAAAAAAGAAAGAAAAGAAAATCTTGATTTTGCAAAGAATTGTGGGAAAAAATTACAACTTCAAAAAACTCACCATGCCTCTTACTAAATACATTGGAATGTCTACTTTACAAAAAGGGGTCATTTGGGGGGTATTTGTACTTTCCTGGCTTGTTAGGGTCTCAAGAAATGAGATAGGCCGTCAGTACTTCAGGTGTGATCAATTTTCAGAGATTGGCACCATAGCTTTTGGACTCTATAACTTTCACAAAGACCAAATAATATACACCGATGTAGGTTATTTTTACCATAGATACGTAGTGGTATAAATTTTGGCCAAAATATATGAAGAAAAATTACTAATTTGCAAAATTTTATAACAGAAACAAATTTTCTGTCTTTTTTCTTTTATAGCGCAAAAAATAAAAAACCCAGCAGTGAATAAATACCACCAAAAGAAAGCTCTATTTGTGTGAAAAAAAGGCCAAAAATTTCATTTCAAATAGGTACAGTGTTGCATGACTGAGTAATTATCATTCAAAATGTGAGAGCACCGAAAGCTGAAAATTGGTCTGGTCATTAACCACTTCCCAACCGGCGCACGACGATGGCACGGGCAGGCAAAAGGGTGTACAGGTACGTCCCCTTTAAGATTGCCGCCGTGCCATCGTGTCGGGACCCCCGTGAGTCCGGTCGCGGGTCCCGCGTACTCGATCGCCACGGGGACACCCGTGATTGTCTCACGGGAAGGCTGAACGGGGAGATGCGGAAGTAAACAGCATCTCCCCGTTCTGCCTAGCAACTAGTGACACTGATCTCTGCTCCCTGTGATTGGAGCAGAGATCAGTGTTCACTAAATCACAGCCACGCCCCCCCACAGTTAGTATAACGCCCCTAGGAACACTTAACCCCTACACTGCCACCTAGTGGTTAATCCCTTCACTGCCAGTGCAATTTACACAGGAATCAGTGCATTTAACCACTTCAGCCCCGGACCATTTGGCAGCCAAAGGACCAGAGGTCTTTTTTCAATTTCGCACTGCACTGCTTTAACTGGTAATTGCGCGGTCATGCAATGTTGTAACCAAACGAAATTTGCGTCCTTTTCTTCCCACAAATAGAGCTTTCTTTTGATGGTATTTGATTGCCTCTGTGATTTTTATTTTTTGCGCTATAAACGGAAAAAGACCGCAAATTTTGAAAAAAAAAGATATTTTCTACTTTTTGTTATAAGAAAAATCCAATAAACTCAATTTTAGTCAAACATTTGGGCCAAAATGTATTCAGCCACATGTCATTAGTAAAAAAAATGCCAATAAGCGTATATTTATTGGTTTGCGCAAAAGTTATAGCGTCTACAAACTAGAGTACATTTTCTGGAATTTACACCGCTTTTAATTTATGACTGCCTATCTCATTTCTTGAGGTGCTAAAATGGCAGGGAAGTACAAAACCCCCCCAAATGACCCCATTTTGGAAAGTAGACACCCCAAGCTATTTGCTGAGAGGCATGTTGAGCCCATTGAATATTTTTTTTTTTAGTCCCAAGGGATTGAATAAAGACAAAAAAAAAAAAAAAAATATTTTTTTAATAAAGTTGTCACTAAATGATATATTGCTCACACATGCCATGGTTATATGTGGAGATGCACCCCAAAATACATTTTGCTGCTTCTCCCGAGTATGGGGATACCGCATGTGTGGGACTTTTTGGGAGCCTAGCCACGCACGGGGCCCCGAAACCCAATCAACGCCTTCAGGGTTTCTAAGGGTGCAAATTTTTGATTTCACTCCTCACTACCTATCACAGTTTTGAAGGCCATAAAATGCCAAAATAGCACAAAACCCCCCCAAATGACCCCATTTTGGAAAGTAGACACCCCAAGCTATTTGCTGAGAGGCATGTTGAGTACATGGAATATTTTATATTTTGCCACAAGTTGAGGGAATATTACAAACTTTTTTTTTTTTTTGCCCAAAGTTGTCACTAAATGATATATTGCCCACATATGCCATGGGCATATGTGGAATTACACCCCAAAATACATTCTGCTGCTTCTCCTGAGTACGGGGATACCACATGTGTGGGACTTTTTGGGAGCCTATCCGCATACGGGACCCCGAAAACCAAGCACCGCCTTCAGGATTTCTAAGGGCATAAATTTTTGATTTCACTCCTCACTACCTATCACTACCTATCACAGTTTTGAAGGCCATAAAATGCCAATATGGCACAAAACCCCCCAAATGACCCCATTTTGGAAAGTAGACACCCCAAGCTATTTGCTGAGAGGCATGTTGAGCCCATTGAATATTTTTTTTTTTAGTCCCAAGTGATTGAATAAAGACAAAAAAAAAAAAAAAAAAAAATGTATTCAAAAAGTTGTCACTAAATGATATATTGCTCACACATGCCATGGTTATATGTGGAATTGCACCCCAAAATACATTTTGCCACTTCTCCTGAGTACGGGGATACCACATGTGTGGGACTTTTTGGGAGCCTAGCCGCGTACGGGGCCCCGAAACCCAAGCACCACCTTCAGCATTTCTAAGGGTGTAAATTTTTGATTTCACTCCTCACTACCTATCACAGTTTCGAAGGCCATAAAATGCCAAAATTGCACAAAACCCCCCAAATGACCCCATTTTGGAAAGTAGACACCCCAAGCTATTTGCTGAGAGGCATGTTGAGTACATGGAATATTTTATATTTTGCCACAAGTTGCGGGAATATTACAAACTTTTTTTTTTTTTTGCCCAAAGTTGTCACTAAATGATATATTGCCCACACATGCCATGGGCATATGTGGAATTACACCCCAAAATACATTCTGCTGCTTCTCCTGAGTACGGGGATACCACATGTGTGGGACTTTTTGGGAGCCTATCCGCATACGGGACCCCGAAAACCAAGCACCGCTTTCAGGATTTCTAAGGGCATAAATTTTTGATTTCACTCCTCACTACCTATCACTACCTATCACAGTTTTGAAGACCATAAAATGCCAAGATGGCACAAAACCCCCCCAAATGACCCCATTTTGGAAAGTAGACACCCCAAGCTATTTGCTGAGAGGCATGTTAAGCCCGTTGAATATTTTTTTTTTTAGTCCCAAGTGATTGAATAAAGACAAAAAAAATAAATAAAAAAAATGTATTCAAAAAGTTGTCACTAAATGATATGTTGCTCACACATGCCATGGTTATATGTGGAATTGCACCCCAAAATACATTTTGCTGCTTCTCCTGAGTATGGGGATACCACATGTGTGGGACTTTTTGGGAGCCTAGCCGCGTACGGGGCCCCGAAACCCAAGCACCGCCTTCAGGATTTCTAAGGGTGCAAATTTTTGATTTCACTCCTCACTACCTATCACAGTTTCGAAGGCCATAAAATGCCAAAATAGCACAAAACCCCCCCAAATGACCCCATTTTGGAAAGTAGACACCCCAAGCTATTTGTTGAGAGGCATGGTGAGTATTTTACAGCTCTCATGTGTTTTTGAAAATGAAGAAAGTAAAGAAAAAAAATTTTTTTTTTTCTTTTTTCAATTTTCAAAACATTGTGACAAAAAGCGAGATCTGCAAAATACTCACCATACCTCTCAGCAAATAGCTTGGGGTGTCTACTTTCCAAAATGGGGTCATTTGGGGGTGGTTTGTGCCATCTGGGCATTCCATGGCCTCCGAAACTGTGATTGGCAGTGAGGAGTGAAATAAAAAAATTACACCCTTAGAAAGCCTGAAAGCGGTGCTTGGATTTTGGGGTCCCGTACGCGGCTAGGCTCCCAAAAAGTCCCACACATGTGGTATCCCCGTACTCAGGAGAAGCAACAGAATGTATTTTGGGGTGTATCTCCACATATGCCCATGGCATGTTTGAGCAATATATCATTTAGTGACAAGTTTTTGTAAAAAAAAATATTATTTTTTTTTTTTGTCATTATTCAATCTCTTGGGACCAAAAAAAAAAAATATTTAATGGGCTCAACATTGCTCTCAGCAAATAGCTTGGGGTGTCTACTTTCCAAAATGGGGTCATTTGGGGGGGGTTTGAACTGTCCTGGCATTTTATGCACAACATTTAGAAGCCTATGTCACACGTCACCCACTCTTCTAACCACTTGAAGATAAAGCCCTTTCTGACACTTTTTGTTTACATGAAAACATATTTTTTTTTTGCAAGAAAATTACGTTGAACCCCCAAACACTATATATATTGTTAAAGCAAAGGCCCTACAGATTAAAATGGTGGGTGTTGCATTTTTTTTTTCCACACAGTATTTGCGCAGCGATTTTTCAAACGCATTTTTTGTGGAAAAAAAAATACACTTTTTTTTATTTTAATGCACTTAAACACACTATATTGCTCAAATTTTTGATGAAATAAAAAATATGATCTTAGGCCGAGTACATGGATACCAAACACGACATGCTTTAAAATTGCGCACAAACACGCAGTGGCGACAAACTACATACATTTTTAAAAGCCTTTAAAAGCCTTTACAGGTTACCACATTAGATTCACGGAGGAGGTCTACTGCTAAAATTACTGCCCTCGATCTGACCTTCGCGGTGATACCTCACATGCATGGTGCAATTGCTGTTTACATATGACGCCAGACCAACGCTTGTGTTCGCCTTTGCGCAAAAGAAGGGGGGGCAGGGGTGCTTTTTTTTTTTTTTTTTTTTTAGTTTTTCTTTTTATTTAGCTTTTTTATTTTATTTTTAAACTGTTCCTTCCATTTTTTTTTTCTTAGTTGTCATTTTTATTGTTATCGCAGGGAATGTAAATATCCCCTATGATAGCAATAGGCAGTGACAGGTACTCTTTTTTTGAAAAAATTGGGGTCTATTAGACCCTAGATCTTTCCTCTGCCCTCAAAGCATCTGACCACACCAAGATCGGTGTGATAAAATGCTTTCCCAATTTCCCAATGGCGCGGTGGGTATGCCCACCATTAGAATACCTCCCTTCATCCACCCACTTCTAATGATGGGCATACATGCACCATTTATATATGCCGAAGCATGGGGGCATCCTCCCACAAAAAAAGTTATGCCACGTACACATGGTCGGACTTTTTTCGACCGTATGTACGTGGCATTAGGAGCAAAATCGCTCCTCCGCCCTCTGCTGCCCCCATGCTTCGGCATATATGCTCTTTTTTTTTTTTTAACTGTGGTGGTGAAATCACCTCCTACAGCATTGGAGTCGCGGCTTTATGTATCGTGGGAGCAAACGCTGTTGCTGTCAAGATAAATAAATCCACGCTGCAACTGAATGGCGTACCTGCTAAGCAAATAATGGTTAACATTAAAACAAAGTAACATTACAGTATAACAGTAAGACCTTACCATACCATACCTGCAAAGCAAATACCAAAAAAAAAACATAGTAAAAAAATAAAACATTTTGTTAACGCAACCGGTGCCTAAAATATATATATGCCGAAGCATGGGGGCATCCTCCCGCAAAAAAGTTATGCCACGTACACATGGTCGGACTTTTTTCGACCGTATGTACGTGGCATTAGGAGCAAAATCGCTCCTCCGCCCTCTGCTGCCCCCATGCTTCGGCATATATGCTCTTTTTTTTAACTGTGGTGGTGAAATCACCTCCTACAGCGTTGGAGTCGCGGCTTTATGTATCGTGGGAGCAAACGCTGTTGCTGTCAAGATAAATAAATCCGCGCTGCAACTGAATGGCGCACCTGAAAACAAAAAAATGGTTAACAATAAAACATACCTGAAAAGCAAGCATGATAAAACATAATAAAACATTGCAGAATAGAATAGAGTAAAAAAGAGCAACAATAGAGAGAGAACAATAAAACGACAACTATTTTTGGTTTTTTATTTTATATTTTTTTGGGGGTTTTTTTTTTTTTGTACTTTTTTTTTTTATTTTTATTTTTTACACTTTTTTTTTAAACTATAACTATAATTTTAACTTTAACGGTCGGGTCTCAAAATGCGATGGCATTCTTGAGACCCTGTAACTATAATTTTAACTGCAACGGTCGGGTCTCAAAATGCGATGGCATTCTTGAGACCCTGTGAAAGTGTATCCTAGCCTGTGAAATGCTGTACCCTACGCTAAAACCTCACTAGTTCGTGGTAGCGTTCAAAGCATTCACCAACGCAGAGACCAGGATTGTCAGGACAGCATGGACAATAATAACGGGTGTCACGCCTAAATCCGCGCTTGGTACAGACACGACATCTTCTTTGGGGGGCTCGTTGGGTAGGGGTACTCTGGAGGACATGAGGATAATGCCTCTCATGCAGCCGGCTTACTGCATTTGGTAGGGGATGGTGAGGTGTGGAATCGCCTGGATACAGGAGTTCCATGACAACCGCTCCCTGGAATTCAAGGAAGGGTAACGTCCCGCCTGAAGCTCCGTATAGCACATGAGCATTCAGCAAAGCCAATTGGAATAAATAAATAGACACTTTTTTGTACCAGCGTCTAGCCTTACGGACAACTAGGTACGGCGCCAACAACTGGTCGTTGAGGTCCACCCCCCCCATATTAAGGTTGTATTCGTGGACACAGAGGGGTTTCGTCACAACACCAGCCGCCGTACGAATTTGGACTGTCGTGTCTGCATGAAGGGAGGTAAGAATGAAAACATTCCTATTATCCCTCCACTTCACAGCGAGCAAATTATTACACTTGAAGCAGGCTCTCTCCCCCAGCCTAAGACGGGAATCTACAAGCCGCTGGGGAAAGCCCCGGCGATTAGGTCGCACGGTGCCACATGCTCCAATCTGATGATCAAACAAGTGACTAAACAGTGGCACGCTCGTGTAATAATTGTCCACGTACAAGTGGTACCCCTTTCCGAATAAGGGTGACGCCAAGTTCCACACTATCTTGCCAGCGCTCCCTATGTAATCTGGACAGTTCTCCGGCTCTACGTAACTATCTTTTCCCTCATAAACCGAAAAGCTCCACGTATAGCCTGTTGCCCTGTCACAGAGCTTGTAGAGCTTGACCCCGTATCTGGCACGCTTGCTGGGAAGGAACTGTTTGAAAGACAAGCGGCCAGAAAACTTAATCAGGGACTCGTCAACGCAGACAACTTGATTGGGCGTAAACAAGGCTGCAAAACATTGGTTGAAGTGGTTTATGAGGGGCCGAATTTTGTAGAGCCGATCAAATTCAGGGTCTCCACGAGGACGACAAAGTTCATTGTCACTGAAGTGCATGAAGCGCAAAATCATCTCGTATCGTGCCCTGGACATGGAGGCAGAGAACACGGGCATATGGTGGTGCGGTGAGGTGGACCAATAAGACCTCAGAGTCGGGAATTTGTGTATGCCCATGTTGAGGGAAAGGCCCAGAAAGGTCTTAAATTCGGAAACCGTAATTGGTTTCCAATCTCTGGCAAGGGAAGGCACTTGGGGATTAGCGGCGATGTGTTGACCAGCGTATATATTACTTTGGTCCACAATAGATCTATAGAGATCTTCCGTGAAAAACAGCGAATAAAAATCGGATGGCTTAAAATCAGCTGTTTCCACCTGAATACCGGGTTGGCCAGTGAATGGGGGAAGTACGGGTTCTGCAGAAGTGGTGGGCACCCAATCAGGATTGGCGAATTCTGCAGGAAGGACACTATGTGATCGACGGACCTGCCTTTGTCTTCTTCTTGGTGGCAGCGGGACACTACTTGTGCTTGCCACCTCGCCAGCTTGAACTGCACTTATGGGACTCGCCACGTCACCAAGTGTTACTGCAGTGCTGGTTTGACTACGTCCAGGGTGTACTAGGCCGCTGGTGCTTGCCAGTTCACCAGAAGGAATAGCGGCGCTAGTACTTCTCTGCTCCATACGAGAGACCTGCGGTTCCTGCACCTCAACAACATCAGAAGATCGGGATCGGGTACGCCTGACCTTAGCAGGGACCACACCTTCGTCGCCAGAGCTATCTGTCATGGAGCCGCTGTCGTCTACTGGATCGTATTCTGAGCCTGATTGTGACAGATGAGTGACCTCCTCTTCACTATCTGACATACTCAGAAACAAGTAGGCCTGTTCACTAGTGTACTTGCGATTTGCCATTTTGGGCTCTAAATTTAGTAGTACACTAGTGAGATTCACAGGAAAAAAAGCTCCTAGGCTGCTGGCGAATGAATCAAAACGCTACCAAAAAAACTGTTAGCGATCGCAGGGATCAGGCCTGACTCTGCGAACGCTGCAGTTATGTGTGCTTAGTGTTTTGGAAGTGACAGTGATCGATCGATACTGCACTTGGGTGGGCTGGGCTGGGCTGGGCGGAGGGGGAAAACGCAGGTGCTAGCAGGTATCTGGGCTGATCCCGCTAACAATGCGTTTTTTGGAACCCTAAACTGCTGGGACGCTAGTATAGATCTGATCAGATCAGATATTGATCTGTTCAGATACTATACCACTAAGGGAGGTGTATGCTTTGCGCGTGGGTGTTTGCGGTACTGGCACTAACCTGGGGCGACGCAGACCTTATTTGACCCTAAAACCTAATTGATATCACCCGCCGGGCGATCAGGGGGTTAAACCGATAGTTGGGTAATAAATGGCGGGTGCCCTGACAGTATAAAAAAACAAGCTAACTAACCAGCGTCACCCGTAACAGTTATACGGTGATCACTGGTGAAAGGGTTAACTAGGGGCAATCAGGGGGTTAAAACCTTTATTAGGTAATATATGGGGGTACCTGACGCTATATAAAAACCTGACGGGGAACCTAAATAACTAAATAACTAACTGGCTAACCAGCGTCACCAGTGACACTTATACTGTGATCACTGGTGAAAGAGTTAACTCTAGGGGCAATCAAGGGGTTAAAACCTTTATTTAGGTTGTAATATGGGGGTACCTGACCTATAAACCTATTTATAATCCTATATAAACCTGGCGGTTACCTAAAAAAAAAAACTGGCTACCTAGCGGCACCAGTGACACTAATAGAGCGATAAAAAAAACGATCGCTTAGTGACACTGGCAAAAGGGGGTGAAAGGGTTACCTAGGGGGCAATCAAGGGGTTAAACCTTTATTGGGGGGGGGGGGTAGGGGGCTACCTTGGACCTAAAGGGGCCTAAAACTAACTGCCCTGACAGTTATTGCAGTCACACTGACACTAAATGCAGTGATCAGTAAATAAATGATCACTGCAATCAGTGACACTGTGACAGGGGGGGCAGGGGGTGATCTGGGGGGTGATCAGGGGGTGACAGGGGGGTGAAATATGTGCCTATGTGTGCCTGGTGTCAGTGTAGTGTTGGTGCACTAACCTGATGTCTTCTCCGCTCGGCGTCCCGGTCAGAAAGACCGACACGAGGAGCGTGACATCACTTCCCCTTGCCTGTGTTTACAATTACACAGGAAGGGGAAGGAAGGGGAAGCATCTCATTGGCCAGAGCGATCGGGAGGGGGTGGCCAGAAACGACTGGCCGTTACCTCGTCCCGCATCGCTTCTGAAGCCATCCCGACCGTCCCCGCCGGCGGAGGGGGGTCCGAACGGACCCCCCAACCGCCTGAAGAATGGCACGTACAGGTACGTGCTTCTGCCTGTACGTGCCATTCTGCCGACGTATATCTACATGGGGCGGTCGGGAAGTGGTTAAATAGCACCGATTGCTGTATAAATGACAATGGTCCCAAAAATGTGTTAAAAATGTCCGATGTGTCCGCCATAATGCAACAGTCACAATAAAAATCGCTGATCGTCGCCATTACTAGTAAAAAATAAATTATTAATAAAAATGCTATAAAACGATCCCCTATTTTGTAAACGCTATAACTTCTGTGCAAACCAATCAATAATCGCTTATTGCGATTTTTTTACCAAAAATATGTAGAAGAATACGTATCGGCCTAAACTGAGGAAAAAAAATATTTTTTTATATATTTTTGGGGGATATTTATTATAGCAAAAAGTAAAAAATAATGTATTTTTTTCAAAATTGTTGCTCTTTGATTGTTTACAGCGCAAAAAAATAAAAACCGCAGGGGCGATCAAATAAAAAAAAGAAAGCTCTATTTGTGGGAAAAAAAGGACGTCAATTTTGTTTGGGAGCCACGTCGCACGATTTCAATCAATTTTCAGTTAAAGCGACGCAGTGCCGAATCGCAAAAAGTGGTCTGGTCTTAAGCCAGCAAAATGGTCCGGTCTGAAAGTGGTTAAGGGGGTTTAAGTGCCCAGTGGTCAAATGGTTAAACATAGCTGAACACAATACATTAAATATATGCAATTTCCCATTTGGCGATAGTTTGAGATGCTATACAGGAAATAATTGCATATACTAAATGTGTCGTTTTCAGCTTTGTGTATAATCCATATAGGGTCATTTTTAAAGTATTTATAATCTATTTTGTTTTATTAATTGTACAATAAAGATTGTGGAAGTTTTATTCATATGTATGTGCATGACCTCTTTGTGGAACATTTAAAGTCCCACATCTTTCCCTCCCCTAAGCTTATGGGCAGGAGGAGCTCCATTAGTAATAATGTAAGTGAATTTAAGTGACCAAAACTTTACCTCATTTACTAAGCTCTGGGGAAAATTTCCTTGTAATGTGCAACTTCCCTTGCAAAGTAAACAGTCAATTTGCCTTTAGTAAATTAACCCCACTGGCCTGGAATTCTGGAATTTACATGACGTATACTATATTACCAAAAGTATTGGGACCCCTGTCTTTACACGCACATTAACTTTAATGGCATCCCAGTCTTAGTCCGTAGGGTTCAATATTGAGTTGGTCCACCCTTTGAAGCTATAACAGCTTCAACTCTTCTGGGAAGGCTGTCCACAAAGTTTAGGAGTGTGTCTATGGGAATGTTTGACCATTCTTCCACAAGTGCATTTCTGAGTTCAGGCACTGATGTGGACGAGAAAGCCTGGCATGCAGTCTCCACTCTAATTCATCTCAAATGTGTTCTATCAGGTTGAGGTTAGGACTCTGTGCACGCCAGTCAAGTTTTTCCACCTAAAACTCGCTCATCCATGTCTTTATGGACCTTAAGGCTACTTTCACACTGAGGCGCTGGGTGCGCTAGCGGTAAAGCGGCGCTATATTTAGCGCCGCTTTACCGTCGTTTTAGCGGCGGTTTTCGCCCTCTAGCGGGGCAAACCGTCCGCAAAGCGCCGCTGCAGCGGCACTTTGCAGGTGGGTTTGGAGCGCTGCCCAATTGTTTCCTATGGGAAGGGGCGCTTTAGGAGCGGTACATACACCACTCCTACAGCGCTCCAAAGATGCAGCTTGCAGGACATTTTTCAGCGTCCTGCAAGCGCACCGAGGGCTTTCACACTGGAGAGACAGCAGCTGCTGTTTGAAGGCGCTTTGCAGGCGCTATTTTTAGAACTTTAGCGCCTGCAAAGTGCCTCAGTGTGAAAGGAGCCTTAGACTTCAATCTGACAGAGCTTGAGCTATTTTGCAAAGAAGAATGGGCAAACATTCTACTCTCTAGATGTGCAAAGCTGGTAGAGACATAACCAAAAAGACTTGGAGCTAAAATAAATGAGATTTTTTACATATTTTTATTGGGTATGTCTTATAGCATACAGTAAAAAAAATATTGTTTTTTTTTTTTTTTTGTCTGTCTTTTTTTAGTTTATATCACAAAAAATAAAAACCTCAGAGGTGATAAACTACCACCAAAAGAAAACTCTATTTGTGGGAAAAAAAGGACATCAATTTTATTTGTGTACAGAGTCGCATGGCTGTGCAATTGTCAGTTAAATAAATGCAGTGCTGAATTGCAAAAAATGACCTGGTCATGAAGGGGGTAAAACCTTGCCTAAGTGGTTAAAAAGCCTTAAATGGGAACTATATTGGTTTAGATTTTTTTTTTTATAACACTTTGAAACATATAAACCTTTACTACATGGGACCCCTATAACACTGTATTCACTGAGGATTATGTTTTTTGTTTAACCTCCCTGGCGGTATGATTATGTCAGATTTTTGCATCTCAAAGTGGTACAATTGTTTTGCATGGAAATTTGGCGTTTTATATTGTAGGTCTGTAATTATTAGCAATAACTCACTTAAATCTGTCCAAACAAGAGTCTAGTAGACATCCTGGGTATGATAAAGTTTGAAACACAAAATCATAAATTATAATATAATTAATAAAAATAATAATATACTAATAATAAAATGAATTTCCCCACGATTCACTATCGCTCAATTCTGCAAATGTTCTAATTTATTATCGCTGTTTTCGAGCTGGTCTAAAACCACTTTTTGATGTAAAGGGGCACTTTTTGGTTGCCATGGACAATCGCGGGGGGGACATCGCAGGATCCTGGGGACAAGGTAAGTACACCACCAGGATCCTACAATTCAATCTCGAGTGTGGCTCGGGGTTACCGTACTGAAATTTAACCCCGAGCCACACTCGGGAAAACCGCCAGGGAAGTTAAAGAAAAAAAATAGCAGAAGTTGTTTGCTTTCAGAAACACTCTCTTTGCTTAAAAACTCCAAGAGAAGGAAAGTGGCAGCATTACAATACGCCTCTGACTTATTCAGTTTTGTGTGTAAATTTGAGCTTGAGCCATTGAACTCTGTAAATAATGGCTTTTTCTATCAAAACATTTAAGAATAGACTGGTAACTATGTGAAAACAAACCTAGGACTCCACCTTCTGGCCAGAAATATAACTATGAATGTTTCAGAAGCAAAACTTCATATAGCTAAAAAAAATATATTTTAAATGTTTTAGTCTGCAACATATACAGTATACAAAATATGCCCTACCAGGTATACAGAAATAATGCTTCTGTTTAAAATATGCTGTTGTTGTACATCATATAACTACAAAAAATGTTGTGGAGGTTAGCACAGTATAAGACAATTAAACCCATCATTCTAGAAATCACATAAAAGCAGTGTTTAAAAAAAGGTGTGCTTTTTTGTCATTTCATCTGAGGAATTCAGAACACACATTAAGAAGAAAACATTGAAATTAAAATGTGTTAACATGGGGTGATATTGTATTGTTTAATGCAGCATCTATTCTTCAAGCAAATGTTTGATTTTTTCAGAACTACAGTGCCACCTTCTGTTCAGCCACATTGAGCTTAGCAAAGTGCATGAAGTGTACAAAGAACGTTTCACAATTTACAATAGAGGTCAGTTGTTAATATATGTGTTATATACCATATGTAAATGACAAAAAGTGAGTATGATTGAGAAATACAAAATATTTATTATATAAACATATTTAATGACATGATTCTTATTTTTTCCTTTCCATGCCCATGCTTCCGTGCCTGATAATGCTACGACAAAGAAACAGTTTCTTTTTTGGGATGCTTTAGTTGAAAACTGTATACATAAATCAAGTATGAGCTGAAAGTAAATCAGTAAATTGTACAATTTGAATAGAATGATTCAGAGATTTAAAGCAGAACTCTGGGTTAGTGGATACATACATATTTGTGAATTGTCTTACGCTGAAAGATTTGTAATTCTGTTCAGCCACTCTTGTGATTGAAGCTCCTATGCCAAAAAGACCAGAGTACTGGACCTTTCTGTGAAATGCATTACAGTTAGAGACAGTTTACACTTGCTTCAAAACATGGTTTTGGACATGCTTTGTTAACGTTCTCTGAATGCCAGTCAAAGCTCCTGTCACTAAATACAATGGTTAGCTTACAGTCCTGTTTACACTTCGGTGGGGCTTCGATGATGCTTTGGTGGAGCTTCAACAGGGCTACAGTGGGGCTTCGTGGGGCTTCGATGAGGCTTCAGTGGGCCTTCAGTGGGGCTTTGGTGAGCCTTGGTGGGGCTTCGGTGAGGCTTCAGTGGGGCTTCGTAGGGCTTCGATGAGGCTTTGGTGGGGCTTCAGTGGGGCTTTGGTGAGGCTTCATAGGGCTTCAATGAGGCTTCGGTGGGGCTTCAGTGGGGGTTCGATGAAGCTTTGGTGGGGCTTCAGTGGGGCTTCAAGCAAGCCTTGTCATAGACTTTTATGGAGGCTTTGAAGACGCTTTGAAGCACCACTAAAGCTACATGAGGTATAATTTTTGAAGTGAACCCGAAGCAAAGCAAGAGTAAGATGTAAACAGGACTGTAAGCTAACCATTATATTTAGTGACAGAAGCTTTGACTGGCATTAAGAGAGCTTTATTAAAGTAAGTGTAAACGAGTCGTTAATGTGTGTTGAAGCTGAAGCAAGTGTAAATGAGCCCTTAAAGCAGGGGTCTCAAACTGGCGGCCCTCCAGCTGTTGTGAAACTACAAGTCCCATGAGGCATTGCAAGTTACAAGCATGACTCCCAAAGGCCGAGGATTGATGGGACTTGTAGTTTTGAAACATCTGGAGGGCCGCCAGTTTGAGACCCCTGCCTTAAAGTGATCTTCCGCGTTGTCTCTGCAAAGCAACAGGTTCACTGTAATTTTCTCTCTCCCCAGCTCTACATGCTTCACATGCTTTCATTCAGCTGTGGGATTTAGGAGCAAGAGAAACTGCCCTGTGTGAGCTACGAGTATGACCAAGCAGATGTCTGCTGATGGGCTTAGCACTGTCATATGGAGTGACCAAAAAAAGAAATGGTGCATATGTATTGGTGGAGAGTGGGATTATTGGCAAAGCACACTTTGCATTAAGTTGTACAGCCTGGTCCAGGACCTGTCCCAGATTGTGCTTGTATAATGAAGGAGTAGCTGTACATTCACAAGGTCAAACCTGTGCTCTCCCCTATTAAAACTGTATTCCTGATAAAACTGTGCAAAGCGATAGACCCCTGATGATCGGACTCTCCCTCTCCCAGTCTTAATTCTGCTGTACAAAAGAATAGAGGTGGCTGATACCAAAATTGAATCTAAAATACGTACATTTAATTAGTATTACAGAATACACTACTGCTTTTTTTTATACCTGCTTGGATTTTAGCATAGAGCCTTTTGATAAATGTAGCATATCAATCTCTATATGTCCTTCTAAACAGGAAATGAATATTGGGCAACTTAACCAGTATCTTAAAACCATAACAGGTTGCAATGTAGTGGCATTCTAAAATGTATCAGTGATCTATCTGCCAACAACCATGAAAAAGAAGGGCCTGCCTTATTCTATACAAATTTGATCGATTTGTTTAGGTACAATAGGTCCTCATATTACATATTGTAATAAGCAGGGCTTTTTGGTCAAAGAATAGGTGCTGGAACTCCCCCCCCTCTTCTGAGTCACTTCTTGTCTTGGCCCCTACCCACCTCTGGGCACCGTCTCTTGACACCACCCCCTACTCACCTCCTAGCACTGCCTAATTTAGAGAATACAGAGCCAAGTATCAATTAGTTGTGCTAAGTAATTTGTATGGAATTGTTTAATGATAACAAAAAAAGCGGTAAAAAAAGTACACCCCCAGAGCCAGCAGCAATATCCCCCTAGCAACAAAAGGCTCCTCCAGTAACAATAGACCCCTCAGCAACAATATATTCCCCCAATAAAAATGGACCCCTGCAATAATATATCACCCCAACAACAATAGACTCCTGGCTGCAACAACAGATCTCCCAGAAGCCAGCATTAATAGACTCTCCAGCAAGAGACCCTTCCTCAACATTAGATCCCTTCCAGCTACTATTGACCCTCCAAGCAACTTAAGCCCCCTAGCAACAATAGATCTTCCCAGAAACAATTGACCACCACACAAAAATAGATCCCCTCCAGCAACAATAGATTCTCAGTAGTCAGCATTAATAGACCCTCCAGCACACCCCAGCGCCCCTTGCCATTACATACATTCAGTGCTGGAGGTGCCGGAACTGCATTCCCCCACATTCCCGCTGAAAGAAAGCCCTGGTAATTGGTGTCATGAGCTTAACCTCCTTGGCGCTATTCCCGAGTGTGGCTCGTGATGAAATTTCAGTACCATTAGCGGTAACCACGAGCCACACTTGGGATTGCATCGCTGGATCCTGAAAGAGGTAACTTACCTTGTCCCTGGGATCCCACGATGTACTTCCGCTGTGTTGGGCACCCGGATCTTCCGCCCCGATGCTCTGTGTGTTCCGGCTTCCCTTCCCTGAGAGCATTGTGAAGCAGGGGGGTGGAACTTGTGGCAGATTAAAAATGTGTAAAACACAACACACACATAACATTTTAATCTTATTGGATTACATTACTGTATCAAATAATTTGACCTCAGTTTGCCTCTCAGTGCTTTGTCCAGTTTTACTGTACTTTTTGCCTGGAAACTGGAGAACGACCATGGTATCCAAAAAGCGTGTCTCTACATCAAAATCGGTTTATGACCTGCTGAAAAACAGCGATAGCAATACAAAATCACTTGCAGAATTGAGTGATAGCGATTCATGGGTAAATTTGTCATCAGACACAGAAAGGGATTTCAGTGAGGATCCTGCGACAGAGCTCAGTGATGTACTGACTTGGTGCTCTATTGACTGCTGTACGGATCACGCAGTGCCCCCAAGATTTCAATTTACTGGAGCACCTGGTATGAAACTGGATGTTAAAGATGACCACCCCCTGGCATACCTACAACTATTTTTGACCGATGAGGTTATTGAAAAAATTGTTACGGAGACAAACCGGTGCGAAGATCAACAAGCTGCTATGCATCAGAAGTTTTCAAGGGGCAGAAAGTGGGAACAGTGACCAAAGAGGACATTTGGAAATTTCTGGGCATAATAATTCTTCAGGGAGTGGTGGGAAAACCCCTGCAGAAGTGATTTAGGACAACCAATAAATTACTAGCCACTCCATTATTTGTCACGGTCATGTCAGAGTACACATTTTCCCTGATAATGAAGTATTTGCACTTTGAAAACAATAAAGAATTTTATTAAAGTACTCATCCAGCACCAAAACTCAAGAAGATTTGGGAATTATATCAAATGATTCAGAAGAATTTCCAATGGAGCTATGTGCCAGATAGAGACATCAGCATAAATTAAAGTCTAATGGCCTACAAGGAAAGGCTCAGCTGGATACAAGATATGTCATCAAAGAGAGCACGAAATTGGCATTAAATCCTTCATGCTTTGTGAATCAACAACTGGTTACATTTGGAATTCTGTTCTATACACTGGGAAAGGAACCAAATTCAACCCAAAATACAGTAATTATGGAATGGCAAAACCTTCCGTTCTTTCACTGATTGAGCCATTGCTAAATCAGGGCTATTGTGTAACTACAGACAACTTTTACACATCTCCTGAACTTTATGAGTTCCTTCTGCAGATCAAAACGTATGCCTATGGCTAACCAGCATCACATGCCGCCAATCTTTGGCAATAAGAAACTCAAGACAGGAAAAATGGTTGCCTGGCAGAAAGGCAAATTTATGCCACTGTGTGGCGTGACAATAAAGATGTGTGCCTACACAGTAAAAAATAGTGTGCTAGGTCTACTCAATAAAATTGAGGCAACTATTTGCATCAGCTTTTTAAGTACTGTCAACTAAACTTATTTTTGTCTAACTCATTAGACTTTTCATATTTTCAACTTAGTTGTTTTAAGTAAATTTTTCCAGTTTATAGACCACAGGTTCAAGTAAAGCCAACTTAATTTTTCCAGTTTATAGACCATAGGTTAAAGTAAAGCCAACAACATTTTTCCAGTTTATAGACCATAGGTTAAAGTAAAGCCAACAACATTTTTCCAGTTTATAGACCATAGGTTCAAGTAAAGCCAACTTAAATCGTTTTTTTTGTCATACTTACCTCCACTGTGCAGCTCATTTTGCACAAAGTGGCCCAAACATCCTCTTCTGGGGTCCCCCAGCGGCTCTCACAGCTCCTCACCACATCAGATAACCCCCTAGGAGAAGCAATCTCCCGAGGGGGTTACCTTGCGGGCGTGCTCCCGAGTCCAGCATTTGCATCCACAGACATGGATTTGCTGCTATCAATCAATCCAATCAAGAGCCGGGACCCTGTAGAGAGAGGAACAGTGTGTTCCCGCCAAAGAGATGAGGGGCTCAGGTAAGTAAAATGGGGTGGCTGGGGGGCCGGTGACTGCCAGGTGCATAGGATGCATTAAGGTGAAAAAACATGAGGGTTTACAACCCCTTTAAGTTAGGAACACATACATTAACTTATTTATTTCAATTCACAATGCTATAAAGATGCACTGATCAATGTATAAATTACACTGGCAGGTAAGGGTTAACACTAGGGGCGATCAAGGGGTTAAGTGTGTTCCCTGGGTGTGTTCTAACTGTAGGGGGGACGGGCTACCAGGGACATGACAGAGATAGCTGTTCCCGATCACTGGGAACAGTAGATCTCTGACATGTCATCTGGCAAAACAGATCTTCTGAAAAACATCAAAAGGTATATTTTAGATTTTCAGGGTAGCTCAGGCTAAAAGCATAAATGAGTCCCATAATCATTCTTTCTGATACAAAATGAGAGTGCTATATGAAAAAAATACATTATACCAATACGCTTGTTTTTCCTGCCAATGCAGCATAAATATGGTATATTTGTTTTTGAAATGTAAGGTTTAGGTTACATAATTTAGCGTTTAACCACTTCAGCCCCGGACCAATTGGCAGCCAAAGGACAGGCCCCTTTTTGCAATTCGGCACTGCGTCGCTTTAACTAACAATTGCGCGGTCATGCGACGTGGCTCCAAAACAAAATTGGCGTCCTTTTTTTCCCACAAATAGAGCTTTCTTTTGGTGGTATTTGATCGCCCCTGCGGTTTTTATTTTTTGCGCTATAAACAAAAATAGAGCGACAATTTTGAAAAAAATGCAATATTTTTTACTTTTTGCTATAATAAATATCCCCAAAAAATATATAAAAAAAACATTTTTTTTCCTCAGTTTAGGCCGATACGTATTCTTCTACATATTTTTGGTAAAAAAAATCGCAATTAGCGATTATTGATTAGTTTGCGCAAAAGTTATAGCGTTTACAAAATAGGGGATAGTTTTATAGCATTTTTATTAATATTTTTTTTTTTATTAGTAATGGCGGCGATCAGCGATTTTTATTGTGACTGCGACATTTTGGCGGACACATCGGACATTTTTGACACCTTTTTGGGACATTTGTCATTTATACAGCAATCACTGCTATTTAAATAGCACTGATTCCTATGTAAATGACAGTTGTAGTTAGGGGGTTAACCACTAGGGGGCGGGGAGGAGTCAGTGTGACGTGTTGTGTTTTTTTTTACAGTAGGGGGGCGTGGCTGTACGTCTGACGTCATTGATCGGCGTTCCCGATGACAGGGAACCGCCGATCACTGACAGTCAGTGTAGGAAGCACGGGGAGAGGTTTGTTTACATAGACCTCTCCCCGTTCTTCAGCTCCGTAACCCGATCGCGGATACCAGCGGCGATCGGGTCCGCTGGTCCCGCGGCCGTGGTCACGGAGCTCCCGACCGGGTCGCGCGGGCGCCGCTGGCGGTGCGCGCCCGCCCCCCGGGCAGGCAAATTAAAGGGGACGTACAGGTACGTGCTTTTGCCTGCCCGTGCCATTCTGTTGACGTATATCTACAGGAGGCGGTCGGGAAGCGGTTAATGTCCAATATCTCAAAAAACGAACAAACAGAAAGTTTGTTTTTGTGGTACAAATCAGCACAAGCGCAGCACAAACAAATTGTATAATTGTTTTTAAAATGTAATAACATGTGGTGCAAAGTGGGAGAGGTTTTATCAACCATAATGCGCAATATCTCTGAAACCAAACCAGCACATACGTTTGTTTTTGCAGCACAAATCAGCACAGATGCAGTGCAAACGAATGCTATATTTGCTTTTAAATTGTAATAACATTGGGTGCAAAGTGGGCGGGACTTGATGTTACATAATCTGAATTTGAATTCCAATATCTCAAAAACTGAACTGGCTGAAACAATAATTTTTGTGGCACAAAATAGTTTTTAAGCTTAACAGCTGGCGGTCCCTCACTATGCATCTTGGTTGCGTTCTGCAGAATGCAGTAAGCGCAAACTTTACGTGCACACAAGTGAGTTGTCTCAATAGGTGTATACAACGGATGTATGTCCATTTATTATAAATATATTAATCAGCAAATAAAATAAACATTTTGGATGGTATGTTAAGCAACATTTAAAGCATGCAAACGATAATTTGTTCAATGTTCATTCTTACCTTTCAATGGCTTTGCATAGCTTTGTAGTGACAAAATTCTTGTCACTGGTGGTGCTCTTTTGTGCTGATGGGCCTCAAACATATGGGAACTGCCTTGTGCAGGTTTTTAAAGTTCCAAAAACTGACAAACTCTTTAAAATATACAGTATCAAAACTCGTGCGGTTGCAGGTTTGGCAAACATGCGCAATTTCAGTCAAATGAAAAGATAATTTTTTTAAGTAACTCAGTTAGAATATGGAAATGCACATACCGTATATACTCGAGTATAAGCCGAGATTTTAAGCCCCTTTTTTAGGACTGAAAGTGCCCCCCTCGGCTTATACTCGAGTCACCGCCTTCTGCCTACATGATCAGCGTGTCATGCAGACAGACGGCGGCCATTGCAGTGTTCAAACGCTGCGCCTCCTCCTCGTCTGTGATAGGAGGAACACAAATTTTCCCAGAAGTGAGTCAGTGTTCAGTGTTCCGACTATCATGGACGTCCTGTCATTCTCATCTCATGGACAAGGATGAGAGGATGTCCGTGATCGGCGGAACACTGAACACTGACTGCTGGGAAAACAGAGTTCCTCTTATCACAGATGAGGACGAGGAGGAGGCGCGGCTTTTGAACATTGGAATGGCCGCTGATCGGCACAGGAAGAATGAAATGGGGGACACAGGACACAGGATGCAGATCCGCACAGGAAGAATGCAATGGGGGACACAGGATGCAGATCGGCACAGGATGGCTGCCATGGACACAAGGGGGTATGTACAGGACACAGGGGGGTATGTTCAGGACACAGGGGGGTATGCAGCTGCAGATGGGTATTGTTGACCCTCTTTTGTACTTACAGTAGCTGCTGCATTTCTCACCCTCGGCTTATACACGAGTCAATACGTTTTCCCAGTTTTTTGTGGTAAATTAGGGGCCTCGGCTTATATTCGGGTCGACCTATACTCAAGTATATACGGTACCTTAAAAGTTTTGTCTAGATTACTCAATATTATACATTATTTTCGTAAAATGTAAAAGGTGTGTTTTAAGAACTAATGAAAATTAAGTAAGGTACTTAAAATATCAAAGTAAATTAATTAATATTTATTTTTATGTTGAAAATAATAAAATTTTAATGTTAAAATTACAAGCCAACAGAATCATTTTTATCAGTGTAATGAGTACAATCCATAATACCTCCACTGTCATGGTACGCACAAAAGGTGGGAAAGACACCATGAAGCCACAGGTTGTGATAGACTACAACAACACCATGGGAGGTGTTGACAGAGCCGACCAAGCAATGACATTTTATCCAGCAATGAGAAAACAACAAAAAAAGTATTACAAGAAGATCTTCAGGCATCTTCTTGAGCAATGCTTGTGGAATGCCTACATTCTGCAAAAAAAAAAAAAAAAAAAAAAAAGAGTGACAAGCCTGTGGTTCATGCTGACTTTGTTTGGAAAGTTACCGAACGTATCTTTCTGAACCACCAAACACCAACTGCTGTGAATAGAGCTGGATGTCGTGCTGCTGGTGTTGTCAACCCTGAATACCTGACTGGTCATCACTTCATGGACCACATCCCACCAACTGAAAAAAAGCCAGTACCCACAAGGATGTGCATGGTTTGTTGCTCAAAGCGAGAAGACAGTGGAAAGAAAATCTGAAAAGAAACCAAATTCCATTGTCCTGATTGTGACGTCGGACTTTGTGCAGTCCCATGTTTCAAAATGTATGATACACGGGATGTTTACTGAAGCAATATGACTAGTAATATTGCACCCTTTTTTGGACAAAAGCATTTTCAGTGTTTTTGATTTGATTATATTATTGACTAAAATGTATTGAATAAAATGTATTATTATTATTATATTATTATTTGTTTTTATTTATAGTTATTTATTATATTATAATTTATGATTTTATGTTTCAAACTTTATCAAACCCGGGATGTCTACTAGACTCTGGTTTGGACAGATTTAGGTGAGTTATTCCTAAGAATTACAGGCCTACAATATAAAACACCAAATTTCCATGCAAAATAATTGTACTGCTTTCAGCATCAAAATTCGCATAATCATATCGCCAGGGAGGTTAAGACTGAAATGAAATTGTCAGTAAAAAGCACTGAAATGGGGAAAATCCCCTCATTTATGGGCCACAGTAGAAGGTATAATGAACTTGAAACCTTGATTCAATAGGACACCTTGCCTGCTACTACATTTTATATAAGACACCTATGCCGAATAGGAAGGGTTTTTTAAAGATGTCTATATCCCTGTGGAAAAAAATAGTTAATTTCTCCATTAGGGATACAGAAAGCAATTACAACTTTTTTACAGTTGTGTGGGAAGAGAAAGATTCTTAGCCCCCGTACACACGGTCGGAAATTCCGACGGTAAATGTCCGATCGGACCATGTTGTTGGAAAATCCGCCCGTGTGTGGGCTCCACCAGACTTTTTCCGTCTGTATTTCCGACGGAAAAAATTTGCGATCCTGCTCTCAAATTTTACGACAACAAAATCCGATCCTTTTTCCGATCGTGTGTGTTCCGACGGACAAAGTGCCACGCAGGCTCAGATCAAATTACGAGACCAAAGCTATTGGCTACTAGCCTCTACGTAGTTCCGTCGTACGAATGTCACCACGTTCGGAATGATCGGATTTTCAAATCCGACGGATTTTGTGGTCGGAATTTCCGACCGTGTGTACGGGGGCTTAATTATATCTCTGCTGACATCAGAGAGACTTTTCCTTACTTTGTTTCCTAGTAACATATAGGTGTTGATTTAAAACTGAAGAGTGCAAAATATGGTGCAACTGTACATGGTAGCCAATCAGCTTTTAACTTCAGCCATCCAGTTAAGCTTTGACAATAAAACCTGGAAGCTGATTGGTTTCTATGCAGAGCTGTACCAGATTTTGCACTCTCCAAAGAGGGGATTTTTGAACATACCTAAAAACTGTTAACAACATTTTTGACTAAAAACAGAGATAGTCTGCACCACTGCTATCTACTTCTCAGTAAAACTTTATTGTCCTTTGAGCAACAATACATAAGTGTATTCAATGTATTAGATATTTTACAAATTACAGTATATACACCACTACATTAAATCACCAAGATTATCATAGAAATGGGGCAATACATCTTTATATGTATTGGTCAATTACAATCCCTGGAGTTCATAGAACTTGTACTTGAATTTGGCACATGCCGCGCCACTATTAGAATGCATGTAAGCTAATTTAGCAAAATCTGTGTGCGCTAGTTTCTCTCTCTCTCTACGCCAAGAGAGAGTTGGTCTTACTCAGCTCCACTTTCGTAAGATGTGAACTGTCTGTATTTTATTTAGAATTTGGCACAATGTAAAAGTGGCACATTTTAAAGCTACCTGAATTTGGTGCACGAGTCGCTGCTAGAGCCAAAAGTGTTGAATATGCTACTTGAATTTGGAGCAATACATTAATAAGAGGGATTACCACCAGAAAAGTGGTGTTGCAGCTTTATGGAATCCCCGAATGTGTTTTTGTGTATAAGAGTTCTGATCCTTCACTATCTCCTTGTTTCTACAACTAAGGCTTAAGGGGTGGAATGGATTAGGGAAGGAGCCTGTGTCCTGTGGGATTTTGTTTCCTAGAGGATGATAGAATTTTTTTTTTTTTTAAGGGTTAAGTAGTAATGACTCGTCCCGTTCTTTTCTGTATGGTGCATGCTACTCAAGATAGAAATGCATCTTGCTGGGCTTTAAGCAGCCGCTTTGGTTTGTGGAAGTATAAGCCTGAGAGCAGAGCCAAGATTGTGCCTGTTTCCTTAAAAAAAAAGACACTGGGCCTGAATAAACCCGTTGATGCTGGCCACATGTGTGGCCTCTCGGCAGGTGGGCCTTGGCGCTCAGTGGCCGAATATTGGCAGGAATTGGTGGTATACAGCTGTGCCAAGAGCGCATGCCCTGCACACTCCTGGCACAGTAACCGGCGGCTAATGGAAAGCTGTGACAGCTAATTACGGTGGTCACATGATCATAAACCCCACCCCACCTGCTGGCATCCTAAACCTCTTAAAGGGCCGGGAGGTGCCAGATCAAAGGGATTAATAAGGCTGGCACATCAATTTTCCAATGTTGTGGGATAGTGGGGTTTGTTTTGTTATGTGTACTCTTGGGGGTTTTTAGGGCTATTACATTTTCTGTTTGGGTGATTTTTCTGTTTAAATATTTACTTTATTATGATATATACCACATGTGAGCCTAACAAACTCTGCTTAATAGCTTTATTCAACAAATGTCCTTAGTTTACCTGATAGACCAGGCCTCTTTCTGACATTTTGGTAAAAAAATTATTTAGATACCCTAGAATAAAATGGTAGTCTTTGCAATTTAATTTATGATCAATTTAAAATGTTACACTTTATTTGCGCAGCGGTATTTCAAATACAATTTTTTGGGGAAAAAATACACTTTAATGAATAAAAAACAAAACTGTAAAGTTAGCCCAATTTTTTTTTATAATGTGAAAAATGATGTTAAGCCAAGTAAATAAATACCTAACATTTCATTCTTTAAAATTGCGCGCGCTCGTGGAATGGCGACAAACTATGGTACTTAAAAATCTCCATGGGCGACGCTTTATTTTTTTTTACAGGTTACCTGTTTAGAGTTACAGAGGAGTTCTTGCACTAGAATTATTGTTCTTGCTCTAATGATCATGGTGATACATCACATGTGTGGTTTGGACACCGTTTCCTTATGCGGCCACAGCTTATGTATGCGTTAATTTTCATGCACGAGCCTAGAGGGATGGGGTGCTTTATATATTTTTTTCTTATTAATTTTACTTTTACATTTTTTTCATTTTTACACTGTCCCTTTAATTTTTTTTGTCACTTTTATTCCTATTAAAAGGAATATAAATGTCCCTTGTAATAGAAATAAGCATGGCATCCTCTTTATTGGGAGATCTGGGGTAAAAAAAAAAAACAGATCTCTCATTTACCTTTAAAAGCATTTACCTTTAAAAGCAATTAAATTTTGACTTTAAAAAAACAAAAACCTGTCAATCTGCCCGAGGACTGGAAGTGACATCGGAGGTCACTATGGTCCTCCAAGGGCATAGAGCTGAGTTGGGCCATCTTGCCCTCACACAGCTTCCTGCCTAGCCATTGGCTGCATCTGATTGGTTTCGAGCTTACCGGAGTCGGGAAACGGCAGGAGGGGGCCCGCCGCTGCCGCCAATTACTATTAAATTGACTAATCACTATTAAAGTGATCTCGCCGCTGGGACCATTTTTATCTGAAATCCGTCCGCGGCTGACTGAAAAAAGGTGTAACACCCTCTAGGCTGCTAGAAGTATGTATATAGGTTTTTGGCAGAGTGGGTACATTTAGGCAGGTCTGGCTGGCATCCAGGCCTGTTTGTTTTGATCTGGGCTGTGAGTGGCTCAGGGTAGTGCTGGGTGACTCACAGGCAGCATCACCAGGACCTCCTACTTCTTTCTAGAACATTCAGCTGTTTTCTGGAAAGAGAGGTGGAGAGGGGAGGTGGAGTTGCCTGGGGTATTCTGAGGAGCCCTGACCATTTCCCAATCTAGAATGGCAGGGGGCAGGCCTCCTTAAATACCCAGGGTCAGCCCAGCTGAGAGAGGAGTTGTTCAGGTGGAAGTTGGAGATGGAGTGCTAGGCTGTCTGTGGCTTTTGAGGGAGCTCCCCAGTTTGGGGGGGTGACCATGGGCCTGGGCTCGGGTGCAGACGAGACCCTTCTACAACACACAGAGGTGTCCTGGCCAAGAGGAGCAAGGAGAGAACAACGGGAGAGAGCATTGCCAGGCAAGTCTCCAAGGAGAAACAACAGGTTACAGCCAAGAGGGCTGGTGAGTGAAGCACAGTTGAGAGGACTGGGGAGACATGCCTGAGAGGACTGATAGAGAGCAGTCTGAGATGGGTGTAGAATCAGAAGAGAGGACTGGGGAGGCACGCCTGAGAGGACTGGGAGATTGCAGTCTGAGATGGGTGCAGAACCAGGTGAGAGAACTGTGAAAACATGGGCAGTGGAGAGAGGCAACTGCAGCCATGAGGGTGTGAAGATGTGGTACTGGGCTCAGTAGCCACACGGACAGCTAGCACGAAAGAACTACCTTATTTTTGTTGCTACATTAAAAGGGGCCTGCGGTCCCTGCCTGCAAAGAGCATCTACCTTAGGCCTGGTTGAGGCAGTTCTGGCCTAGCTGGTCCTGGAAATATAAGCAAGTGCTGGAAGTATTGAGGAATAGTCTGCAAGCAAGTGTTGTGCTGGCGTGAAGACTGGAGTGTATATACAGAGTGTATATAATTTGTCCCATGTACATTTTCTTTAATCAACTGGGCATGCCATATCCCCCTACCCTATCCAAGTTAATTACCCTCAATCAAAAAACAAAACAAAGTGCATGGGCTGTTTTCTGTCTAAGAGTGACTGGAAATCATGTGCCTGGCTGGGCGGGGTGACAGGTGGACTACAATACTTAGCAGCCCTCATGAGGGTACCGGTACAAAAGATAGCTACTGCCATAACCCTGATATTTAACGTCAAAGTAATGGTGCACATTTAAAGGTAGACGGTCAACAAGTGATTAAAATATTTGTTTCAAACAATGATGAAACATTTGCTTGTAAGGAGTTAAATATCTAGCTTAGCTATAAGTGAAACTGTGTATTCCACACAACTGGTAAATAGTTTTCTGTACACTTCTAAAAGAACAACACATTTCTTAGTTGTGTGAATATTTGAATGCTAGAATGCAATGAAGTGTTTAGTAGCAAAAAGAAAATGAAAATGTCACTTACAACTGTGATAAGGAATATTGAACGCAAACATGAAATATTCTGATGGATCTTCCATGCTCCAGTGAAAAAAATGGATCCCTACACCAGTCAGTCATACAGGGGGAGATTTACTAAAACTGGTACACTCAGAACCTGGTGCAGCTGTGCATAGTAACCGATCAGCTTCTAACTTCAGCTTGTTCAATTAGGCTTTGACAATAAAATGTAGAAGCTGATTTTCTATGGAGAACTGCACCATATTTTGTACTCTTCAGGTTTAGTAAATCTCCCCACAGCCTTCTACATTGAATGACTAGTTTTAACTAACATACAATACTGTTTTCAGCAGAGAGCTAACACAAGCCCATCACACAGGGAAGCAAGCTAGAGTTTATCAACAAAGTCAATATTCTCAATGTATAATTTAGTTTTATTACAGTCATAGTCATTCCCCTTTGGACAGTTGCAATTCAATTCAGCAGATGACCTATGGACGAGGAGAACAATGTATTAGCTGTTAAAAGTAGCTGCAAAGAAAAAAAACTCTGTAGCTCATGTTGTAGCCATTTTTCCTATACACTTTCTAGTGGTGGATTAAATGGTCTACTGGTAGTTATGAGCAGCGAACATCATACAAAAACAGCCTGAGGCAACTTAGACGGAAACTGGCAAAAACAAAACATATTTTGATTATGGAATAAAAGTCATACAGAGTAAAAAATAAATCAATGAATCTCTAGAAGATAGTTGGACTTGACTCCAAGTCACCAGCATTTTAGGGCTACAGGAGTAACTGCTGTCACATCATTATCGTTATATATAATGTATAGTGACAAGGATCTCCAAATGTCTAAAATTACATTTTTGAAAGCATCACAATTTATCTAAAATAAATATTTTTTTTAACAGAGAGACAATAGCAACTGCATGAGTGTGTGTGATCTTTGTTTTCCACTATTGCAAATTAATATTCATCATGCAACCACACTTTGTAGTCTAATTTTATATAAGATCTGTATTTTCTGCATTTTTATGTTGACGTAATAACAATTAATATAATCTTACGATCTACAATTATCCCACAAATACATTGTTAATATCAGATAACTAAAATTACGGTGTATGTGGATAATTGCTATTTTCTATTTGAAATGAAAACTTGGACTTATGTTCTTTACATTTATTCACTAAAACTCATTACATGGTTTAAAGAAAAACAGATGGATGCCTACACAGAAGAAACTGAAAAGAAAAAAGGTCACATTGCTCATTTCAGGAAAGGATAAAGAATAAATCGATTAAATTCAGGGTTTCTCTCCTCCCAAAGGTGATATGAAACATAATTGTCTATAAATATTAGATAGAATCTACTTTTTGATCCTTAAAGCCAAATAACTTTAGAGACTGGCAAGTCACTTTGTAAATACCATGACATGTCCCTTGGGACCAAGTAAAGCATTAGACAGAGAGAGCATATTCATAATAGTTTCATTACTTAGTGATTTCACGAAAGCCTATGAATTGATGCTAGTTTTATGGGAATTTTCAACACAAAGTTCAATTTTAGAAATCCACAATGAATAGTAAAATGAATTACATACACAAACCATTTATATTCACATATTTCACCTAACTCTGTAATACGTCTAGAGTACAGCAGAAATGACAGTAATTTATTTTACAAAATAGATGCTAGAGTGGAGTCCCCATAGAGTGAGGCATAACAGGAGGCTTAAACCTTTATTGAAAAGAAGAGAAGAAGCAGAAATACTTCAGGACCACCATAAAAAAAAAGAATTGTGTCACTAAATAATAAGACACTATAATGGTTTCTGGGTAAATTTTGCTTTTGAAATTATATTTTAAAATATTATTATTATATGTATACAGGATTTATATAGCGCCAACAGTATGCACATCGCTTTACAACGTTAGGGCAGACAGCACAGTTACAATACAATTCAATGCAGGAAGAATCAGAGAGCTCTGCTTGTTAGAGCTTACAATCTAAAAGGGAGGGTCAAGTGATACAAAAGGTAATAGCTGTGGCCCAATGAGCTGATGAAGAAAATTAGAGTACAGTTGTTAGGTGGAGGCAGGATAGGCTTCTCTG